>CAMRHE010000021.1:0-2400000 GCA_947044405.1 Leptodactylus fallax
CCTGTATAAGCTCCACAGTGGCCCCACCCAGTATTATAAGCTCCACAGTGGTCCCCACCCAGTATTATAAGCCCAACAGTGCCCCCACCCAGTATTATAAGCTCCACAGTGGCCCCCACCCAGTATTATAAGCTCCACAGTGGCCCCCACCCAGTATTATAAGCTCCACAGTGGCCCCCACCCAGTATTATAAGCTCCACAGTGGCCCCCACTCAGTATTATAAGCTCCACAGTGGCCCCCACCCAGTATTATAAGCTCCACAGTGGCCCCCACCCAGTATTATAAGCTCCACAGTGGCCCCCACCCAGTATTATAAGCTCCACAGTGGCCCCCACCCAGTATTATAAGCTCCATAGTGGCCCCCTCCTAGTATTATAAGCTCCACAGTGGCCCCCATCCAGTATTATATGCGCCCAATAGCCCCCCTCTGCTTCGGTGCTATTATTATACTGTGGGGTCTCCTCAGATCCCAGAGTATAATAATCGGAGGTCCAGGGGAAGTGATTAAAAAAAATAACAAACTCTCATACTCACCTTGCTTTACCTTTCCTTGGCATCCTCGCTCCATCCTGTCGTCTTCAGCGTCTTCAGGCCCTTTTCCGACGACGCTGCTGAGGCCTGTGATTGGGCCTCAGCGGTCACGTGGAGGCGCACTGACGTCATTACGCGGTCGCGCCCCATGTGACCGCCGGGGCCTAATCACAGGCCTCAGTCACATGACAGAAGAGCACCGGAGAGGACGCTGCGCCCAGGAGAGGTGAGAATATGTATTTATTATTTTCAGTCACCTCCCCTGGGTGTCCTGCCCTGCCATCTATTGGAAAGGGGCCTGCAATATGCAGGGCCCCCATGACATGAGGACTAATAGTCGGGAGTTGGGGCCCACCGGTGGATTCACCGGTTCCCCGGTGGGCCAGTCCGACCCTGCTTACATTGCTCAGGTAACATTATTTACATGCACTCAGAGTTAGAGCTTATTCACACATCTGTTATTCACACACAGCACACAATTCTTGTTTGTGTGCTGTCCTTGGTTGATCTGTTTTTTGCATCTGTTTGTTAATGTCTTTGGGTTCATGAAAAATGGATGCTACATGGATGCCATCCCTTTTTTTCCTCCACAGACCAATAGACTTGCATTAGTGTAATGCATCCATGATGCATCTGCATCCAAGATAAAATTGGGCAAGCACACTATTTTTATGGATCCAAAGTCCATGAAAACAATGGCCATATAAATGAATGCATTGAAATGAATGCATTGAAATGAATGCATCTGTATTCCATCCATGAAAAATCTGGATGCCATACATACATGAAATGCAGAGGTGTGAGCAAGCCCTTAGTCTTTATTCAGACTACTATGATTGAAATCAGCCATGAAAAATTAATAAAACAGTCTGTTGTTCATGACAAATTAGCACCCAAGTGGCACCTCTTTGCACAAGTCCTTCATAGATGAATCAAAAAATTGTTTGTGTGTACAGCAGACTCACATAGTCCAAATTTCCATGGATCGACATCCGATGATCCACTGCAAAGGAGTAATCCTCTCAGTCAGAGGTGAAAAATCAATCCAAAAAATCCAAAGAATATCCAGCAAGCAGAAGATCGGAAATTCTTGTAAAACTTAGCTTTTAATTAGCATGGTATAAAATTAAAATTCATGGGGGTGTGGCCAGCCAGCAGAGCAACAAGACCTGCTTTTACAGAGCTGTGGCCTATCTCACTTGAATCCACAGCGGATCTAACGCATCCTTGAAGCCACAAACTCCAGAGGCCTCAGGGGTCTTCCCCCAGACCCCAGTGTACATATTTAGAGGCTCTGGTTTGGTGACCGGGCAGAATCCTGCAGGTTCTGCTGTGAGGCCTGCAGCGCTGCCTGCTCCATTTTGGAATCGCGGCCTACCCGTTATCCCTGTGCCACAGACTGCAGCTACCCGCGGAGAACACCTTCACATACCAGCAGAGTTGTGGACGCCTGAGGTGGTGACCCCACAGACTTTTGGGCACCAGATCTGCCTGCAACACTGCTGACAGGAGCCTTCCTGTGTGCCTGAACTGCCGCTCTGCCATCTTGGAGGCCCGCAGAACCACTACCTCACGCCCTGGGAGACCCTGCCGCTCCTGACAGCGTTATCAGCCTGCGGGATCGGTCATCTGGTATAGCGGCGGCTCAGGGCGGCGCCGGCAACGACGTGGAGGGGAGGATTGAGGGCTCGCTCAGAGTGGAGGACGCCATCTTGCGGCCTACGCGGTGGGTTCCTGAGACGGCGGAGCTCTTCCATCAAGCAGAGGTGGATGTCTCCCACCCCCTCCCTGCCGATCTTACCGAGGAGCCCCCGCTGTATCTCGGCCCGGTGAGCAGTCCGCGCAACTTTAGGTCCGCGGAGCGGACACGAATCGGGGAACCGCTGCCTCTGCTGCTGGTCAGCGGAGACAGGCCTCGAGTTGATCTCCATCCTTGCTCCGCCCTGACTGTGTGTAGGCCGGGAGTGGGCCTCTATCCCTGCTCTGGATCAACGACAGTCTTCTGTCTGACTCTCAACAACGACAAAGAGCGGCTCTTCTGTGAGTAAACATTCCACATATTCTCCCGTTTTGGCGGGTAAATACTAGCGTTGCTGGACTTTGCTGTTCTGACCGCATGTATGTGGCTCCTCATCATGATTAAATAAATCAGCAAGATGTTCGCCTACAGCGGCCCACCGCTTTCCTGTATACTACCTTGGGCTCCTGTAACGCCCTGAGTGGATCCCACTGTCTCCTGGGAGCGACAGATTTATCTCTGGTATACGTATCCTGTTACTGCTGTGTTCAGTCTCTACATTGTCATTTTCTATCTGCTCACCTAAATGTCCAGAGACATTGCGGAGATGCCCAGAAAGAAGGCTTCCTCCTCTGGGGCACCCAGGAAACTCACTGAATTCTTCGCACACCAAGCCGCAGACCGTCAGCCCTCACCTGAAATGGACTCTCATGCACGACTTCCCTCCCCACTCAAATCAACGGTTATGCCACAAGATCCGATGGGCACGAAAAATGCAATCATGTCCTCTCTTGCTGCCTCACAATCTGTCCAGGAGGGCAACAAAAGAGGCCCAAGTGTCTCCAATGCCTCATCCCCAACCAAGGAAGGTCCTGCACGTAAAAAGAATAGCTGGGCCCAGACCCCTACACCCGATGATACCTCTCTGATTGGTCACACTGACATCTCTGATTTTCCGGCGTCCTCTGACCCAGTTACTTGTGACACATTGAAAGGCATGCTGGTGATATTGCAATCGGGCATTAACAAAAGTGTGGCCTCGTTGGTTGGGAAACTACAACATAATATTGACGCACTTGGAGAGAGAACTGATCACCTTGAGCGGAAGATGGCGGAATTCTCCACTGCTCACAACGAATTGGTGGATGCTCACAATACACTGGAGGCAGAAGTGCCCTGGCTAAAGATCAAAGCAACAGACTCTGAGGACCACTCCAGACGCAACAATATTAAGATCCGGGGAATCCCAGAGGACATTGTATCCATCGATCTCCCGGCCTATGTCAAACGAATGTTTAAAAAGATCCTTCCAAATCTCTCAGAGCTTGATCTTAACCTGGACAGGGCTCACCGTATACCTAAGGCAAGTTCAGCCCCTGTGGATGCCCCTAGAGACACCCTTGTTAGGGTCCACTTCTACCATATCAAAGACTCTATCCTTGCTGAGGCTCGTAAATGCAACACTCTCCCCGCACCGTTTTCAGCAATTTCTCTGTACCCGGATTTATCCGCTGCCACTATGCAAGCGAGACGCAACTTAACACCTGTTACGAAGATACTTCGAGAGAACGACGTGCGATACCGATGGGGCTTCCCCACCAAACTTCTGGTCTTTCGCAACGGAGTCACTCATTCTATACCCTCCGTAGAAGACGGAATGTCTCTCCTCCGTAGATGGCGTCTGACCTCTGATAACTCTGAACCTCGGGCTGGCGGACCCGCTCGCCCTCCACGGGTACCCAAGGACTGGCATATAGTTGGAGAACCCTGAAAGATCTACGAGACTCTCACTCTCCCTCACCCAGGGAGATCAGATGCCTTTACAGGATGTTAACTATATAGCCTTTTTCTTGGCGAACTACTTATCACTTTTTTGTATAAGTTTTTTACATTTGTAATTGATTGATGAAGGAATCTTACTTCTCACCCCCCACAGCTTATTCGGTGCATTTTGGCACTATGATGTTTGTTTTTTGTTCTTTATTCTTGTATAGTTTACTGTGTTTAGTAGAATTTGGTTATTTTATCATACACAGCTCATATATGTGCGCATCACCTAACTATATCTTTGGTGCAGATCTGGACCTCTTGCCATGCTGGCACACACCCCATCTGTGTAGTCTAACATCCCTCTATTGGCCATTACCATGGTTATTCGAATTTCCTCTATAAATGTTAAGGGGCTTAATAGCCCTTACAAAAGAAGCTCGGTATGGAGGGAGGCACGCCGTTTGAGATGTGACGTGCTCATGCTTCAAGAGACTCATTTTCATGTTGAGAAAAGCCCTCTATTTACGAACCCCTCCTTTCCTCATATTTTTAAGGCCTCCTGTGCGGCCAAACGCAAGGGAGTCCTTATAGCTGTCCGTGACTCAGTTGCCTTTAGCATGGAGTCTATATTGACGGATCCCCAGGGCCGGTATCTCGGTCTTAATTGTACTATTAATAGTATGAGATACACTTTGGTCACAGTGTACCTCCCCAATCTGTTTCAGGCCTCGTACTGGAGATCTCTCTTGCCCAAAATTCGGGCATTTGCCACTGGTATCTTAATTGTAGGGGGGGATTACAATTGCCTTATAGATAACTCTCTAGACTCGTCCAATCCTCAAAGGAAATCTCCTGTACTCACCCCTTCCTTATTAGATCAGGGGTTATATGATGTGTGGAGATGCCAGCATGGTAGCGAGAGAGACTACAGTTTTTTCTCTTCCCCTTCCTCCTCATACTCTAGGATAGATTTCTTCTTGGCGGATAAATTGGGCCTGTTACAGACTGTATCCTCTCATATTGGTCTGATTACGTGGTCGGATCATGCCCCGGTGTCTCTGGTCCTCCGCGAGCAGTTTGCCACAGCCCTGCCTTCCCAATGGCGTCTAAACGAATATATCCTTGCTCATCCCTCTCATGGTGCTCAGCTCCTCAATGCGCTACAAGAATTTTTTGAACTCAATGCGCCTATGGCCTCAGACCCCTATATCCTGTGGAACGCCCATAAGGCATTTATGCGCGGGTTGATTATCCAAGCTTGTTCTAGGGCCAAGAAGCAAAGGATATTGATGCTTTGCTTCAAAAGATGGCTGGGCTGTCGGCAGCGAATAAGCTTTGCCCTACCCCATCTCTTTCAAACGAGATTAGACAATACCAATTACAATTGCAAGGTCTGATGGCTCATCAACAGGACCTTGCCTTTAAGAGATTTCAGTGCCAGGCCTATATCCATAACAACAGTGCTAGTGCTTTCCTGGCAAAGAAAATCAAACAAGCCCAACCCAGATCACGTATTGAGTATCTTTTTAATGCTCAGGGGGACAAAATTACAGATCCCCGTCTTATAGCTGAACAGTTCAGAGCCTACTATAAATCTCTATATAATTTAAAAGAGGATACCGAGGTACATCAACCCTCACTGACGGACATCGATAAATTTCTAGAATCTGTCTCTCTTCCCCGCCTCTCAGAGGAACAGCGCCAGTTACTGGCTGCTCCTATATCTCTATCGGAGATCTATAAGGCTGTTGCATCCTTGAAGCCATTAAAATCCCCGGGTCCTGATGGTTTTTCTGGTATCTATTATAAAAAATACAGGGATATTTTGTCGCCCCATTTATTGGGAGTGTTTATGAGAGCTGCGGAGGATCAGAGATTCCCAGAGGAGATGTTAGCTGCAACTGTGGTTACCCTCCCCAAACCAGGCAAGCCCCCTACTAGTCCAGCAAATTTTAGGCCTATTTCTTTACTGAATGTGGATGTTAAGTTGTATGCGAAGGTGCTGGCGGAGCGTCTGGTACGTATCCTGCCCCGGCTAATCGGGCCAGACCAGGTGGGATTTGTTATGGGTAGACAGGCCCCGGATGGCACCCGCAGGTTTATTAACTTAATTCAGAGCGCAGAACGTAATAGAGGACCATCCCTTTTATTAGCTCTCGATGAAGAAAGGACTTTGACAGGGTCCACTGGGGCTACCTAGATCGAATACTGGATAAGTTTGGCATGGGATCTTTCTTTAAAAAGGCCACCCTGGCTCTTTACTCCTGCCCGTCCGCTCGGATTCTATCCTCGGGGTTTTTGTCCGACCCCTTTCAGATCAGCAATGGGACCCGCCAAGGCTGCCCTCTCTCTCCTATCATATTTGCATTAGTGATGGATCCGTTGGCTGAGGCCATTAGACTTAACGTTAATATCACAGGTATTTCAGTTGGGCAACATCAGCACAAAATTGGCCTATACGCTGATGATGTGATCCTCTCCTTGGCCAACCCTATGTCATCCTTGCGAGCTACTACAGATACCTTGGAGACCTTTAGTAAAGTCTCTTATTATAAGATTAACCCGGCCAAGTCCCAGTTGCTCCCAATTGGTATTTCCCCGTCTCTAAAAAGGGAGCTGAGTGCCCAATTCCCGTTCAGGTGGGGGGGAGATAGCATTACGTATCTGGGAATCTCCTTGACGAGCCCAAGCTCTAATCTCTTCTCCTTAAACTATGTACCGTTGCTGTCCAAGGTGTCCTCCCTCCTGGCCGGTTACTCTAAACCCATGTTGTCCTGGGCTAGTAGGATTACCATAGTGAAGATGATGGTGCTCCCCATCATACTTTATTTGTTCCGCACTGTGGTTATCCCCCTCCCCAACTCCTACCTGACAAAACTACAAAAGCTAATTTCGGATTTCATTTGGGAGGGGAAGAGATCAAGGATACGCATGTGGGTTATGACTAGACCCTGGGCTAGAGGGGGAGCAGGTGTCCCAGATGTTAAGAGATACTATGCTGCAACTGTTTTGGAGCAGTTGAGGGTCTGGTGAGGGGGAGTCACCGGATACCGTTGGTTGGAGGTTGAGGAGTCCTCTATGAGCCTCCCATTGATTTCCCTCTTGCGTCCCAAATCATTCTGCCCTTCCAACACTCTAATTCCCCTACTAAGTATAAAGGCATCTGTCTGGGCATGGCGCTTTCTGACCTCATTCACCCCGGTGGCAGAACTAATTCCTTTGACGGACCTGCCATTACGTTACCTGGCCTCATTCCTGCCCGGTCTGAGCTTGAAGCGCTGGTCAGACGTTGGCCTCCAGAGAGTCGAGCAGTTATTCGGGGGGCCCAATTGAAATCGTTCACTGCATTGATGGAGGAATTTCAAATCCCACAGCGGGATTTCTATAAATATCTGCAGATAAGACATCTCCTTCATCCCCACAATGTCTCAGACCCCGTGTTTCCTAGACTGGCCCTCCGGATGTGGCAGACATCGGCCCCTATTAAGGGTGGTTCCTCAGCTTTCTATAAACTCCTCTCCACACCCTCAGAGCAGGTTAAACCTCTCTGTCTGATACGCTGGGAGATTGAGCTTGCTAGAAGATCTCTCTCCAGGAGTGGTATGAAGCGTTCGGGTTTGTTAAGCGTGTATCGAGGGGCGCAGCCCACTGGGAGACGGCGTGCAAGATATCTCTTCGATGGTATAGGATCCCCACTCAGCACACATAGACCCTTTGTGCTCAGATTTGTGTTGGAGAGGTTGTGGTGCAAGAGGTACACTTATACATATGTGGTGGGACTGTCCCCCTGTGCTCGCTTTTTGGAGTGCCGTCTTCCAGTTGATGTCCGGTCTGGCAGGCATGAATGTCCCGTTATCTCCAGGCCTGGCGCTCTGCTTCCTGGATACTGAGTCTTTTCCAGGCGATATGGCAGTAGTTCTGGGCCAGATTATATTAGCGGCCAGAGCTATGATAGCACGCCAGTGGAAGAATGCACCCTGTTTGACGCTGTCGGAACTAATACAGCACGTCAACTTGGCCTATACACTAGAGAAGATGTTGGCATGTAGAAGCCATAGGTATACTGCCTTTCGCCTGAAGTGGGCCCTTTGGTCTGATTATGTCGGCTGTGGGGGAGTCCCTCTTTGCAGAAGGCCGGACCCCTCTTTCCATACATGATATTCTATTGCTCCACGGCTCTAGTAGTGTGGTGATATGTATATTATAAACCCTTTTTCTAGATAACTTACTGAGCGGTATGATGTTGATTTCTGTTTCCCTTTTTCCCTTGCTCCCTCCAAATTGTGTTACCACTACAACAATATGTATATGGATACTGTTGATGCCTTATTATCCCTATGTATTATTTCTTTCCCTGTTATGTATTACAAAAATTTTCTCTCAATAAAAATCTAAATTTAAAAAAAAAAAAAAATTAAAATTCATCAAGGAAAGATAAAAACAACACAAACACAATGAACCTCTTACGCGTTTCAGGGCTGAACACCTTTTAGTCATAGCATAAAGTTCACTGCAAAAAAGCCAACTTAAAAACCATGAGATGGGACACCTTCATAGATGCTTCATAAATACAGTACAGGACAGAAAAAGACCACAAAAAGGCACTAATTATGCCAAAAAAGGTGCAAGTAGCTTAATAAATGACCTATTGCTTCCTTTTCATTGCAGGTCCTGCTAATATAGTTAACACCAGGAAAATGTTTCCCTGTATGATTGCTTGCAGAAAGAGTAGGTGTCAGCTAGTTGGAACTACTGGATGATGAGCCTATGCTGACATGACTGAGGGCATTGTGGTGCTGGAATGCTGTGCCTGAGAATGGCAGGAAGGGTTTGAGACACATATACAGTATAAAGGTGTGTGTTTGGCTCTATTGAGAATTGCTCGGCAAAAAGAGAGACCTTCAGTGACAGCGTGCAGAGGTTGAGAAGTGACCAGTGAAGAGTGGTTGCCATGCAGACTGGTTAAAGGCCATAGAAGTGTTCAGCAGAGTGATTGTTCTAGAAGTGCAGAACCCAAGTGAAGTACCTACAACTGACTGAATCAGTTCCGACTGAGACATACATTGGTCTGTAGTGAACCCTACTTTTGTGAAAAAGCAGTGCTGTGAAGAGCTTTTAATGCCAAGTTCATGTTGGAAACAGGTAGGGCTGTATTCCTATGTATTCATGCTCAAATTGTGTAGGCTACACTGTGGTCAAGATCCACTGTCCAATTGAAAAAGTGTTGTTGCCATGTATGTCTGTACAATTGCAGCTTTTGGTCCTTCAGGAAGAGAGTCACCTAGTGGTAGAGAAGACCCTCAGAGACTCCAGGGCAATTGTAGACAAGAGACTGGTACCCCTAATTTACCATTGGTGATGTAGGCTGTGATAGTTATAGTTGCTAATTGACCTAAATTTGCTGAGAGTACGTCATTTTCAAACAATCTAGGCAAATTCAAGTATGTCATGGCCTAAAAATGCATGTGGCTCACTAAAACCTCCAAAAATGAGCTGCTTGATCCAGTTTAGGGCAGCTCAATGCAGTTTGTGGACATTCCAGGGGTAAAATCTAAATGTCAATATTTTACTAGCGTAAATGTTGGAAAGTATGTGGTAGGGAGACCCATAATATCACAATTAGGTTGAATGAGGGCCACCAACCATCTTAGACACAAAATGACCTCCTGAGGGACTAGTAGTGTGCAGTACTGTCAACTGGATACTGGCAAATAAACACTCGTCTTTGTATGCCACTTAAAGTAACAGTAACTCTTACACTTCCTGTGGCTCTGCAAAAATAAATACTGCTGATGTACTGTAGGTATCTGCAGTATTCTAGCAGGGACCCACCCCCTTACATATTTAAAGTTTTCCAACTAATGTAAAAAAAAGAATGCCCCCTACAGAAGACATGCTTAATACCATTAATCTGGGGCAATTTTTAATAAAGACAATATTGTAAGTCATATATATTTTAACTACATTCACAGAAAAGAAAATGTAATGGGAGACACTGATTGTCAATTAAATATAAAACTTCACTTTTATTATAATCCAATAAAATTTATATATTAATTCAGGGCACAATATAAAATCATACAAAACCGCCAAACACAGCAGTCTGCTGTAAATCGCCTAAAAGTGGCAGTATATCCTAAACCTAATATTGTTCTTAACAAGAAAAACTTGCAATAGTATATGGATAGGCAGCGTATCAGTGGATATAGCTATAATCTCACCCTATATCTCTCCACTAACTGAACTCCCTCATCCAAATATGCATGTCAGAACAAAACCTGAAATGGCTTCATGAAATAATTGAGCTAGTCACAAATTCCAGCAGGTGTATCCCCTTTTAACCCAGAGGCTACTGGCCTAATGTCACACCAACAGGGCTTGGAAGGGAAAACATCCTGTTCACTAAAGCTCAGATAGAAGCCAATTCAGCAATGTTTTAAACATATAACTGATATTACTGCAACCTCAAAAATAGCCCTACGTACACGTTTCCTCACAAATGATCAGGGGATTATAATAAAAGTGAAGTTTTATATTTAATTGACAATCAGTGTCTCCCATTAGATTTTCTTTTCTGTGAATGTAGTTTGATATTGGGGACTTATATTGATGAGGCTCTGTGAATCATATATATTTTAAGGTTCAGTCTTTTTAACCATATATCAGGAGTACACATAGTACACATATTAAATTTTGTCATATCTTCACAATTTGCAAGAACTGGAGGAAAACAAGAACATCTATGATGCAAATGTCAGTAAATATTTGTGTGAAGTAGTTGATAAATGTCCTGATTAGGCACAGGGTGTGATAACTCCTCATCTTCTCACCCCCTTAAAAGTAAAAGAAAAAAAAAAAAAAAAGACCCTCTCCCCCCATTCCATTACATGTGAACACAGAAAACACAATTACAAGTTACCCATGTTACAATGAAAGGTAACACCTCTATTATAAAGCTCTAGGCACAGAGATGTGATGTAATTTTTTAACAGGTTCCCTACTTGTCTGACAATAATATACATGAGCAGTGCCAATGGTGTAAATTCCTATAAATGTTCTAACATTATTAGCACCAGAGCTAAGCTCAACACATAAAAACACCTGAAGTAATATAGAGAAACCATAAAAAGAGATAAACTGCATAAATTAACTCCTGCCATGTGAGTTTGTATCATCTGAAAGTAATAATGTCACATGTTGCCTCCTAAGGGGGCGTTCACACTACCGCTGGTGACCATCAGTAGTGTCCATTACTATTGTCCATTACAAGATTTTAGCAACGGACACTAGCTGAGCCGTCACAAATCCGTTAAAATTTCCATTTATTTCAATGGGATTTTATCCTGTGTCCGTTTACACCCAATCTGTCACATGTCCGTTTTTTTCACAGACAAAAAAATCCTACCTGCAGGACTTTTGTGTCCATTAAAAAAAAAAAAACGGTTTCATGACGGATGTGAAACATCAGTTATTTTTTAACGTTAAAGTCTATGGGTAACAGACAGTTACCCATAGACTGCCCTTTTTTTTTTCTGCGTATGCTCAGAAAGCAGAAACAAAAAAAAAGCAAAAAACGGACAGTATAAAAACGGACACTTACGGACCCTAACTGACACTAACTGATGCTAATGTGTCCATTTTTTTAACTGATCCACTGATCCATTAATGTCTGTTATGATAGGTCCGTTTTTTGTTTAATGGACACTATCATAATGGATATCTAATGGTAGTGTGAACCCACCCTAAAAATATCAGTGTCCCACGCAGTTCTGCTACAGGTATTTTGTCTACCACACAGTGCCTCGAAAATATCAGTGTCCTCTGTGATTATTTGTGGTAACCATGCCGCTCTGCAGTTCAATAAAAACACGCACCACACACATTTCTCCTGAAAACCTCATAGTCACCCATAGTGCACTATATAAATATTAATGCAAGACACTTTGACCTTGAAAAACTTTGTGCTAACTGTACTGCCCCCTAAAAGAAAAGTGGTGCCAAAAGTCACAGATTATGGTCCTGGCAATAGAGTATAGTAGTGTACCACCCATAATGTGCCTTGAGGAGAGCACTACCCATAATGCCCCCTATAAATATGAATGATATATACTGTGCCCCTATATATACGTGTGCCCTCATAGCACACCTTAAAAGAGCACCACCAAGACCTCCGCTACAAACTAAACTCTCTGTTCCCTTTTACAACCAGGATCCCCCAGAATGGCTCAGATAGCACAATGTCTTTGCATCGCATGTGGCACTTAAAAGAATGACAAGTGGCATGGTATGGAGTCAAGTAAGTGTCTCTTGCACCTCTCAGCATTCTCATTTGTATTCATACACTAAGGACATGTACTGTACAGTATGTATGTGTATGCTTATTTAGTAAAAAATATTGAAATATTAATAAATAAGGTAATACATTCCCTTTAAGCATTAGGTTTTAGTATCGCCATGATCATTGCTGTTTTTGATGTGGCTATTCAAAATCGCTGCAAAAACCCTGACATGACCGCTATGTATGAATAAGCCCTTAGAATATAAGAATGCATTGTGAGATTTGGGCTGCTTCTTCGTTGAAAGGAGAGGTAGAAGTCATCTGTCAATCTCTAGAGCATCTCCAGGCAAACAGATTTGAGAGAGGAACAGTGATGGAGATCCGTCTTATCTGTAAGTGAAAACCTGGGTGGTTGCAGTCACTCCTCTAACTGAATTCAGATGCTGAAGTGTCTATTGATCTCCTTCAGGATGTCTCTTTAAGTAAACAAATCCAATAAGACTCCAGCAAAGGCCCATCTGTGTTCATTAGCAGCAAAGTGCTATGATTTGTTTCATAGGCTGGCTATTGAAGCAGCGTTCTATCGAGTATTCACAAAACCAGCTAATAAAGGCTTCAGGGAGGAAACCTAAAAACTAAAATTAGCCACATGCATGTTGGGGATTGGATTTAGCTCTATATACATGTTAAGTACGGTTGTAAACACTAGCACTACTGTCTAAATATGGTATATCTGAACTGACTTTACATACCTATGCACAGTAGATATGCCAAACCTGTCATAGTCCAACACTGTGAACCAAAGTGGCTTTGTTTTGACAGTGGTTGCTGCTTTAATGGGCTCTAAGGTTATTTTTCTTTCATATGTGAACTTTCATTTGAAGGAGAAAATGAAAGATTAAATGGTCTCTGTCAGGTCTAAAATGCCTTCCAAACCAATAATAGTTCTGTCTCGGAGTACAAACATACCATTGTGGACACAAACCGATAAAGCAATGCAGACATAATTTTCTTTTTATGGATATGCAAATTATCCCAAAAGTTCACCAGCAGCGGGTCTGATATGCCAGATTTGCCTAAAGACAGCCACAATGATCCATCTCTCCTCTGGAATCATCGCCCCAATAAAATTCAGCGGTCTATAGGCAAATCTGGCAAATCAGGCCCAACCCCGGGGCACTTGCAAGCTGCACATCAAAGACCCCTGAATAGCTCTATTACTGATTTAGGAGGGATTTTAGACATATGACAAGCAGTTGTATTTCTCTCAGGGAAATCTGATAAAGCCTGCAATAGTTGTGGACATGCTGCAAGTGTAAGGCTACAGCCCCACGTTGCAGAAACGCAGCTTTTTTTGTTGCAGATTTTTCAACGGTTTTTTGAGCCAAAGTCAAGAATGCCTACAAAAGGAATGGGAAATATATAGGAAGCCTCTTATACTTCTAGCTTCAGCTCAATCCACTCCTGGCTTTGGCTCAAAAAAACGCAGCAAAATCTGCAACAAAAAAAGCTGCGTTTCCACAATGTGGGGCCTTAGCCTAAAACTGGGTTTTAGCTACAGCATGTGGATGAGATTTCTCATCCACTATGTTGCTACTATATATTGCAGCTGTTTAGATACTGATATCACTAACCCTAACTATACTCACCTGTTAAATGTCCCAATACACCAACAGCACCATCTGATCCCTGCTATTTCTGGTCTCCCTCTACTCTGGAAGTAATGACTTCCGTTTGTCAATCATGTGGTCTCCACAGTTACTGTCCTTAGCGGCTGCATGATATTCATGCACATGTAATCGACCCTTCTCAGTGGTTCATGCTAGTCATTGGCTGCTGCAGACACATAGATGACAAACTGAATGTCATCACTTCTGGATCAGTAGGTACCAGGGATATTTAAAAGATAAGTATAGGTTTTTTCATCATTTATTAGTGTTTCTGCTGGTTGCCAACATTGTAACAATTGCATATAATCCTTTTAACCATTGTTGAGATAAAGTAAGGGTACCTACTTGCTGTCAGTGAATGGAAAAATTCCTATTTATATTCAGTGACTGTAAACCTGGCTTGAGCTATTTGTACTTCTGCTCATTATTAGGCCTCATTCACACAACCTTGTGCAAAGTCAGTGTGCTAGTAGTGTTTTTCACGGCTAGCACACTAGCCTATTCATTTCTATGGCCCCATACACAAGACCGTATATTTTCACGGTCCGATGCATGGAGCCATGAGCAAAACTCAGGACAGGTCCTATTCCTGTCCATTTTGCAGATGTGCTCATTGACCACAATGAATGGGGCTGCAGAAAAATGGCTGTCGCACGGGCGGCACACGGATTCAATCATAGCCTGGTGACACGCACACAGTAGTGTGCATGTTGCCTAACACTGGACTTCCCATTTCACTGTTTTGACATTTTCCACCAAGGGTGTAGCTAGGGTTGTGCTTGTAGAGAATGTCCTAAGTACTGGGTGACGGACTGGGGAAAGAGGCAAGTGGACAACAAGCCACCTTTCCAGGGTTTTTAGACAAAGAGATGGCTAGGACAGCCAACGTATTCTATAAAGAAAGTCTATCTACACCACTGTTTTTAACATAATGTTTATACCTCCACTAGGACATTTTAGGTCTTCTATGCTTTGTCCAGGAATGCTCTAAAACGGTAGAAGTGTGGCTTTTTTGCAAACATTTTTCCCTCCTAAAGTTTAGTATTTATTACAGTGTCGTGAAAAATTTAACTGTTTATGAAAACATGTTTTTGAATACGCAGCTTTTCCGCAGAGTTTTTTTTTCTGCAATGTGTGGAGGGGATTAGCTAGAATCTCATTCACTTTGCTGGTACTCTAAAATGTAGCATTTTTGCATTCCCTCAATGTGGGGCCTTAGCCTTAAAGGGGTATTCCCATGAACATAATCATATCTATATTTGTAGATAATTAAAAGTTAAATATTTTTGCAAATATAAGTAGTTAAAAATTCTGCAGTTTTAAAGATTTTCTCTAACCATCTTAGTTGTGACATCTGTTGTCTTGATCGGTTGCCAATGGATACGACCACAAATGCAGAAAGTTTCTATGGTCTGGGACTTGTCAGAAACCCAGCCATGATTTTCTTATTGTAGCTGGGTTATCAGGCAGGGACACTACATGTATCAGAAGATATCCCGGCCACAATAAGGAAATCATGGCTGATTTTCTGACCTTAGAAAGGTCCTGCATTCATGGTCGTATCCACTGGCAACCAATCAAGGCAACAACTTGTGACCACAAGATAGTTAGAGAAAATCTTTAAAACTCTGCAAAATGTTTAATTACTTATATATGCAAAAATGTTTTAACTTTTAATTATATACAAATTTAAAAATGGTTATGTTTGTGGGAATACCCCTTTAATTTCTCTGCAGTACCACCACAAGAGAAATGGAGTATTACACATTGTACATTTAAATCAATGGATTGTCTATGTAAAGCAGGCCAGAACAAGTCCTCTAGAGCAATATATAAATTTTATAAATGATCACCGCTCTGGTCAGTATGAGAATTCTGAACAGATAACCTTTTTTATTAACTAACTAATAATGGCAGCCATCTCATAAATGCCTTTATTTAAAGAGCTCTGTCTCTAGCGCTTCTTATATAAGCTCTTCATTTCTTGCCATTTTAAAAATAGTGGGTATTGCCATACCTACTTACTAAGCAAAATATACTAAACTACTAATCTAACAAAATATACAAAATGGAATGCAAAATTTTCACTGTCTATGCCTGCTGTACATTAGTGGGTGCATTTGAGAATTACCTGTGCTCTAAGGCATTAAGGCTGACAGGTAGTGATGGGCAAGCCTAATGAGATTTGTTTCAACAAATATTTGTAGGGTTTGTCCATCTGGATTGTTTCTCTCCTCAGCATCCTTGCGGCATCTGGTGATCCCTCTACCCAGGGGCGTAACTATCGGGGTAGCAGTGGTAGCAACTGCCACAGGGTTTCTTAATAACTCTATGCACCATGTTGGGGCTGCCATTCATAGTTTTAGAAATAAATAATTTTTTAGATCAAGATAATTCAGACACAACCTCATGAAGGCAATGAAAGGACATACATCAAAGCATGTTTCTGAATTTAGGTGAAAACACCCTTTACTTTCTCAGAGCATGTGTTCTCTAGGTCGCAGCAGTTTCATTTTGTTAATGTATGGGCAAGTCCCATGCATAAAATCTCAGGACAAGTTGCTGATATTCATATTCAGAAATAGAATTTCACATCTGCCTGTGGCAAAAACAAAAATGCTTGACCATTATTAGCCTTTGTGCGCTATCTCTTGCTTTATAACCCCAATATCATAATTACTATTGCCAATGGGTGTTTGTGACCTTTAAAATGCTATACCAAACCTTTCAGTGTAGGACCCATCCTGTTGGGCCATATGTAATATATGTAAGAAAGTTAATTGGATAATTACTGTTTAATTAGAGAAATACAACAACTCTGGCAAGCTCGTAGCCTCTGAGAGCACAGTTGGACAGAAGCGCTATAAATAATTAGGAGTCCTTGAACTTTACCATCATTTACTTGTTATATGAAACATTTTCTAAAATAAATGAGAAATGGGGCCAAAGTTGTATTACAATATGTCATCACTATAAACACAGTTATATTCGTGCCTCATTGTGCTGCTTGATGGTTTTGTTACTTTGTGTTGAATCAGGGGTATACAAAGAGGTCAGCTCTTTAAGTAGCTTTTGGGTCAGGGGAAGGAGGGCCCTCAATTTAATTCAATTTGCCCCTATCCTCTATTTCCATTGGGACATTTAAAGCTTAATAAAGATGTCCCACATCCAATGTGCCATAATTCCCCAGAAAATTTGTGTATGATTCCTTTCAAGTTCTTTAACAGCATGACAGCATTAACAGTACCTGTCACAGTGACAGCAACATGTGTAGCTAAGGGTAAATGGATGCTTGCTGGTGGTAACAAACAGCCTGTTTAAAAACATACTGCACTGCTGGATTTTAAGATGAAAAAAGTCCAAAAACTATCCTTTTTTATGAATACACAGTTGTATAGGAAGAAAAAAGACTTTTTAACAAACGGTACAAAAAAGATTCCTTTTTGGGGACCGATGCCTGTCAGTGTTTATATACACATGGTGGTATTGGAAAAAGAAATTGCCTTTTAAGAAACCATGAAAAATGTTCCCTTTTTTGGAGTAGTATCAGGTTTGTTATATTTATTTACCTTACCCTGTGTAGGGTGTCGGATGGGTTCCTAGTAGCAGTATGCAATTACCTGTTGGAGAATATCCAGAGACTGGGTGTAGTAATAGTTTAGAGAAGTGGTCATGGTGGCTTGTAGACTTAACCAACTTCTCTAACTTTACTCCTGGACTGGTGCAGAGCTCATGGGTCATGCAGGGTACCTGATGGTGGTGGCAGTCTTTCCACAGGGTACATTTTAGGAGACAGATGGCTGAAGGAAAACAGTTAACAACTTTATAACAATAATGATGCAAATCAGCAACCAATCAGCGTCCACAATCATGGAGGCACAGGTCTTACTCAGAGGTCCACTGTGTAAGTGGGGTGAGCTTGGGGATGGTAATTTCAGCAGCCTGCACTTTGGTCTGTCTCTATATACAGTACAGACCAAAAGTTTGGACACACCTTCTCATTCCAAAAGTTTTCTGTATTTTCATGACTATAAAAATTGTAGATTCACAATGAAGGCATCAAAACTATGAATTAACACATGTGGAATTATATACTTAACAAAAAAGTGTGAAACAACTGAAAATATATCTTATATTCTAGGTTCTTCAAAGTAGCCACCTTTTGCTTTGATTACTGCTTTGCACACTCTTGGCATTCTCTTGAGGAGCTTCAAGAGGTAGTCACCTGAAATGGTCTTCCAACAGTCTTGAAGGAGTTCCCAGAGATGCTTAGCACTTGTTGGCCCTTTTGCCTACACTCTGCGGTCCAGCTCACCCCAAACCATCTCGATTGGGTTCAGGTCTGGTGACTGTGGAGGCCAGGTCATCTGGCGTAGCACCCCATCACTCTCTTTCTTGGTCAAATAGCTCTTAAACAGTCTGGAGGTTTGTTTGGGGTCATTGTCCTGTTGAAAAATAAATGATGGTCCAACTAAACGCAAACCGAATGGAATAGCATGCCGCTGCAAGATGCTGTGGTAACCATGCTGGTTCAGTATTCCTTCAATTTTGAATAAATCCCCAACAGTGTCACCAGCAAAGCACCCCCACGCCATCACACCTCCTCCTCCATGCTTCACGGTGGGAACCAGGCATGTAGAGTCCATTCGTTCACCTTTTCTGCTTCGCACAAAGACACGGTGGTTGGAACCAAAGATCTCAAATTTGGACTCATCAGACCAAAGCACAGATTTCCACAGGTCTAATGTCCATTCCTTGTGTTCTTTAGCCCAAACAAGTCTCTTCTGCTTGTTGCCTGTCCTTAGCAGTGGTTTCCTAGCAGCTATTTTACCATGAAGGCCTGCTGCACACAGTCTCCTCTTAACAGTTGTTGTAGAGATGTGTCTGCTGCTAGAACTCTGTGTGGCATTGACCTGGTCTCTAATCTGAGCTGCTGTTAACCTGTGATTTCTGAGGCTGGTGACTCGGATGAACTTATCCTCCGCAGCAGAGGTGACGCTTGGTCTTCCTTTCCTGGGGCGGTCCTCATGTGAGCCAGTTTCTTTGTAGCGCTTGATGATTTTGGCCACTGCACTTGGGGACACTTTCAAAGTTTTCCCAATTTTTCGGACTGACTGACCTTCATTTCTTAAAGTAATGATGGCCACTCGTTTTTCTTTACTTAGCTGCTTTTTTCTTGCCATAATACAAATTATAACACTCCATTCAGTAGGACTATCAGCTGTGTATCCACCTGACTTCTGAACAACACAACTGATGGTCCCAACCCCATTTATAAGGCAAGAAATCCCACTTATTAAACCTGACAGGGCACACCTGTGAAGTGTAAACCATTTCAGGTGACTACCTCTTGAAGCTCATCAAGAGAATGCCTAGAGTGTGCAAAGCAGTAATCAAAGCAAAAGGTGGCTACTTTGAAGAACCTAGAATATAAGACATATTTTCAGTTGTTTCACACTTTTTTGTTAAGTATATAATTCCACATGTGTTAATTCATAGTTTTGATGCCTTCAGCGTGAATCTACAATTTTTATAGTCATGAAAATACAGAAAACTCTTGGAATGAGAAGGTGTGTCCAAACTTTTGGTCTGTACTGTATGTGCCAGTCTTTTCACACTCTCTCTACCTAGGATAACCCAGTCTGCCCTGTGGCATAGCAGGTTCTGTACTCTAAGGCCAGTATTATAAATGTCATTAGACTCTACAAAATGAAACTATAATTCTCAGTTGAACGCAGGTTACTTATCCCTGTCTCAGGGTTGCAGTGTAGTTGCTCAAATTGATAGATAGCAGCTCTGCTCACACACATGCTTTGTCTATGGAAGCTGGATGAAGACTCATGTCTCCTCCCCTTTTCCATAACTTTGCTGACTGGACCACATGCCCTTGCCTTCTGATCCACAGTGGAACAGCCCATGTCTGTAAAGCGTTGCAGAATATGATGGCTGTATATAAGTAAGCATAAAAAAAAAAATGTAAGGGGCACACAAAATTTCAAATAGAAAACTATATATACCATGTCACCAATATAGCAAATATAATGATGGTAATGGTGGACAAGCAGTGGCATTATTGTCCCACCAATAAATAGCCTTTCCCCACTGTCACAGTCACAGATCTATCTATTGGCATCACGCACAGGTGTGTGCCCTGATTCGTATTTAACAAAACCGAATAAATGGAGATTTGTCTTGGACAAACTTAAATTGCGGCTGCCACATGTACTGCACAGTAAAAATACAGAAGAGACACATATCTTGTGAGTCACTGTGACATCCAGGCACCACCTGACAGCCTCTCAGCCAATAATCAGTGGTAGGTGGACACTTTACAGTTCAGATGTCCTATACAGTATAAGGCTGTTTGGGCTGCAACATGAGGCATATCATTGATGGTGGAAGCAGGGGATGGATGTGGTATTCATTAATGCATGATACAGATCACTGAGTGCTGCAAAACTTGCAATATAGCTAGGAATAGGAAGATTAGAACACAGTTTAGTCAGAGTTAATCTATTACAGGCAGACTAGTGATAGAAATCGTAGATAGGAGCAGTGGCGTAACTAGGAATGGCTGGGCCCCCAGGAGAACATTTGACATATTCCCCCCCGGAAACCCCCCCCCCCACACAAACCGCATTCCCCGCATTCCTGCACACACTATTATGCGCCATAGTGGCCCCTGCATACACTATTATGCGCCATAGTGGCCCCTGCACACACTATTATGCATCATAGTGGCCCCTGCACACACTATTATGCCCCATAGTAACCCCTGCACACAGTATTATGCCCCATAGTGGCCCCTGCACACAGTATTATGTCCCATAGTGGCCCCTGCACACAGTATTATGCCCCATAGTGGCCCCTGCACACAGTATTATGTCCCATAGTGGCCCCTGCACACAGTATTATGTCCCATTGTGGACCACCCATGAACAATTATTATACTCTGGGGTCTTGGACCCCGGAGTATAATGATCGGAGACCCAGGAGAGGTAAGTAACAGTGTTTTTTATGTTCACTCACCTCCCCTGGGCCACCGATCATTATACTCTGGGGTCTGAAAAGACCCCAGAGTATAATGATATCAGTGTTTGTGGGGTTCGCAGACCCACGGCTTTACTTAATGATGCACGCTCCTGCTCGCAGCCACCTCCGCTTCCGCAAAATGGGAAGCGCAGGCGGCCGTGAGCAGGTGCAAGGATCAGTAAGTAAATGGGGCCTGTTACGCGCTGGTCCCCCTAATGTCCCGGGTCCTGTGGCAGCCGCTCCCGCTGCTACCCCAGTATTTACGCCACTGGATAGGAACAAGGGACAATATCTGTGCTGTTGAACCTGACTGCAAGTAATAGAGACAGACAAAGGACAGTTAACCCTTTCATGCCAATAATCTAATTTTGTCTGAGGCCGGGGCCCCACATGGCGTAAATGCCGCAGTTTGCGGAAACATCGCGGAAACGAAACACGGCGTTTTACAGTCACAGCAAAGTAGATGGGATTCTAGCAAATCCCATCCCCACTTTACAATAAAATATGAGCAGCGGACACAGTGCAATTTCCAAAACTGTTGCGGTCTTGGAAATCGCAGCATGTCAATTATAACTATGGAAACCCCAGCAGTTTCCCTATAGGTATAAATGAAGCAGAAAGTCCGCAAAGGAAACTTTCTGTGCAAAGCGCTGCGGGACGCTTCGTGGGGCCTTAGCCTAAGTCTGTTTTACAATAGAGCAGATTCATCAGTTTTTGACAAAGTCAGTCATATTAGTGAAAAATCTAATTTTAAGGGGTTTTTTTTTTTTTTCATTAAATAGATACAAACTGCTGTTCTAACAGCAAAATGCTGATTCAGACTACACTAATCTGAAAAAATCTCCATTATTTAAGGTTTTGTTTTTTTTTCTCACCCAATAAACTGTTACAGAGCCTGCTAATCTGAAGAAAAATCTTCTTTTGTTAATCATTTTTTTTTTGTTGCTCACCAAATAGTCTCTCAGTCTGTGTTAATCTGAAAAAATCTAATTATTTAACCACTGTCACCATTCAGTCAGACATGTCCTGTGGCCTGGTCCATCATATTAATCCATACTTACTGCCTGCCACTCATGCTGCTACAGCTACCACTACTGCCACCACTCAGCCTGCAGCCTAATCCATCACATTCCACAATACCACACTGTTGGTGCCACAGTGTTGGCATAAAAAAACTGATTTCATATCTGCTCCTAAAAAGGGATAATTTTTGCTCACTTTTTTGTGAAAAACCAATTCTTCATCACTTTTCAACTAGGCATACAGCCACAAATTTGTCTCCCAAATAACAGTAACCCTTTTGCACAAAAAGACCATTTTTTTAATAAAACCATCGATTTTTTTTCAATACAACCGCCATATATATCTAAAAAAAATCCGACAGGCAATCACCTTTTTCCAAAAAAAGGATAATTTTTGAGCATTTCAAATGTTAAAATGCGTAAAATTGAGTGGCAGTGCAGTGTATGGTTAAACTCAGAGTTTGTATCCACAACTTAGTATCCATTTTTCCATAAACATACATGTCAGATTCACATTGAAATAACTTTGTGTTTGCCTTTGAGAGTTAGAAATTGAGTAGATAGGTTTCAAGGAGCCCTGACAGTGTTATACACTATGTTTTGACAATTTAAGTAATGGTTCATACTGCACTTTTTTGACCCGATACAAATATTGGTCCTAAACCACTTGAACCTGCAACTAAACAAATTTTGAAGAGTTGGCCATCTTTAATATTGGGTATTGCTCTTATGGTCCTTCAGGACCCGAACAATACAACTGTAATATTATTTCACCGGCATGCTACACTACTTGTCCTGCAAAAAAAAAACAGGCACTCAAACATCTACATTGTTGAAAAAATAAAAAAGCTATTGGGCTTGGTATGTAACAGAAAAACTCAAAAATGGTCATTAAGGCCTAAAACAGGTTAGTCACTAAAGGGTTAAGTAGGGGATTACGCAGAAAGGGGCTTGGTTGTTAGTTCTTAGTTTGGTTAGCAGTTTTATCCTACTTGTTTTATAGTTCTTTTCTTATTTCCTTGCATATTGCCTTTTGGTTATACAATGTGATAAAACTTTGACTTCTTGGGAAGTGCTCCTTGCTTCAAGCAAACATCCAGATTGAGTCTTCATGGCTGGCTACTTCAAGTGGTCTTATGTAATTGCGACCTTTCCTTATTCTACATTGTGCCATTTGATTCTCTATGCACTATTTAATGTTTGTTATTCCTGTTAATAAAATCTTATTCAACCTAAATTCTGTAGCTGTCCCTTATCCAAAGCTATGTTAGTACAGTATCTGTTCCTACAAGAGATAATATTTAACTTTTGTTTTTTCCAAAAAGCCACTTCACTTTTCAACCAGACACATTGCCAGTGCCTCAGTGTGCCACAATTCATTTTTCTCTTTAAATTCTGTATCTTCCATCTCCACTGCTACACTTTTGGCATAAAAAAGACGAAATAAACCCACTGCTTCCTCCAATACCACCATGCTGGTGCTGCATCTACTCCCAAAAAGGGTTGTTGGGTGTTTGTTTTTTATATTTATAAATTTTAATGCCACTTCTTCCCTTTTCATTCGGGCACACTGACACACTTCAAATTCTGTAGTTCCACTTTTCGCTGCCGTAATGCTGGTATAATAACATCAAAATAAAACAAAAAAAAAAACAATTCTTCTTCGGAAACCAAAGCCATGTTAGTGCGGCATTCTGCTTTTGTGAAGAGATCTTTTTTGTTGGCTTTAAAAAAAAAAATCACTTTTCAACCAGGCATGCTGCCACAAATTTTTCTTCAAAATAACAAACGGGCTGCACTTACAAGTCCTCAAAATGGGCTAATGTTTGTAAAAGCCATTCCTTCTCCCAATATAACCTCAGTGTGCATGAAAAAAGCATGGACAGGCATTGTCTCCCAAAATAGGCTAACTTCTGGAGTGTTTTTAATGTTAAAAAGCATACAAAAGTGACAGCATAGTGTATGGTTAAACTAGCAGCTGTATCCACTGCTTCCAAAATCATACGTGTTACTGTCACTTTGACATTACTGTGTTTGCCTTAGAGAGCTGTGTGTGATAAAGTCCTAACAGCGTCATACACTATGATTTGAGCCAATTTAAACTCTGATTTGTAAAAATTTATTCACCTGAAAATAATTATGGGACCAAAGTATCTGAGTCCGAAAAATCTTCAGACGTGCACCCATCTCTACCCAGTATCAGAAGTTATAACTTGGATGCCAACCGAAGTATCCAACACCAGGATTTTCATTCAATTTTTTTGAAGAACAATTTTGTAACTTGGACACAGACTGAAGTGATGTATAATGGTGCTGTTTAAATGCACGCATGACACAGAAAAATAGGCCAATATTTGGTGTCACTAGCAGTGTATTAAAAAAAATTTGTGACGTGTGTCACAAAATTGTCATCTTGACACAGATAAAGTGAAGTATAATAGCACTGTATAAATGGAAGCTTGACACAGAAAAATAGGGCAATTTTTGGTGTCACTGGCACTATATGCAAAATAAATAAGTGACATGCCTCACAAAATAGTCACTTGGACACAGACTGAAGTAAAAGAACTGTTTTTTAGTAGCAGAACCACTCATGCCAAAGGCTGCCTGTCTTCCTTACATACTTACAGTGACTGAGTTTGACTCCCATCTCTTTCTAACATCTATTTTTCTCTACTAATTTATTATTATCCTCACTGCGTACAATACCCCGGAGCCCCCTTTTTCTCAGTGGATACCAGTGGCGAGTTGCAGTATGAGACAGAGGTTTGAGAGCCTAAACCCAACCAGCCTGACAGGTTCCTTTAAGCACACTGCAGCTAGTACTACAGTCATGGCCAAAAGTTTTGAGAATGATACAAATATTAATTTTTACAAAGTCTACTGCTTCAGTTTTTCTAATGGCAATTTGCATATACTCCAGAATGTTATAAAGAGTGATCAGCTTAACAGCAATTACTTGCAAAGTCAATATTTGCCTAGAAAATGAACTTTATCCCCCAAAACACATTTCAACATCATTGCAGCCCTTCCTTAAAAGGACCACCTAACATCGTTTCAGTGATTGCTCCATTAACACAGGTGTGGGTGTTGATGAGGACAGGGCTGGAGATCAATCTGTCATGATTAAGTAAGAATGACACCACTGGACACTTTAAAAGGAGGTTGGTGCTTGCCATCATTGTTTCTCTTCTGTTAACCATGGTTATCTCTAAAGAAACACGTGCAGTCATCATTGCACTGCACAAAAATGGCCTAACTGGGAAGAGTATTGCAGCTAGGAAGATTGCACCTCAGTCAACAATCTATCGCATCATCAAGAACTTCAGGGAGAGAGGTTCCATTGGTGCCAAAAAGGCTCCAGGGCGCCCAAGAAAGACCAGCAAGTGGCAGGACCGTCTCTTAAAAGTGTTTCAGCTGCGGGATCAGGCTACCAGCAGTGCAGAGCTTGCTGAGGAATGGCAGCAGGCAGGTATGAGTTCATCTGCACGCACTGTGAGGCAGAGACTCTTGGAGCAAGGCCTGGTCTCAAGGAGGGCAGCAAAGAAGCCACTTCTCTCCAGAAAAAACATCAGGGACAGACTGATATTCTGCAAAAGGTACAGGGAGTGGACTGCTGAGGACTGGGGTAAAGTCATTTTCTCTGATGAATCCCCTTTTCGATTGTTTGGAACATCTGGAAAACAGCTTATTCGGAGAAGAAGAGGTGAGCGCTACCACCAGTCTTGTCTCATGCCAACTGTAAAGCATCCTGAAACCATTCATGTGTGGGGTTGCTTCTCAGCCAAGGGAATCGGCTCTCTCACAGTCTTGCCTAAAAACATAGCCATGAATAAAGAATGGTACCAGAATGTCCTCCAAGAGCAACTTCTCCCAACCGTCCAAGAGCAGTTTGGCACTCAACAATGCCTTTTCCAGCATGATGGAGCACCTTGCCATAAAGCAAAGGTGATAACTAAATGGCTCAGGGAACAAAACATAGAGATTTTGGGTCCATGGCCTGGAAACTCCCCAGATCTTAATCCCATTGAGAACTTGTGGTCAAACATCAAGAGACGGGTGGACAAACAAAAACCAACAAATTCAGACAAAATTAAAGCATTGATTCTGCAAGAATGGACTGCTATCAGGCAGGATTTGGTCCAGAAGTTGATTGAGAGCATGCCAGGGAGAATTGCAGAGGTCCTGAAGAAGAAGGGTCAACACTGCAAATATTGACTTGCTGCATTAACTCATTCTAACTGTCAATATAAGCTTCTGTTACTCATAATATGAATGCAATTGTATTTCTGTATGTGATAAAAACATCTGACAAACACACATAAAAACCAGAGGGCAGCAGATCATGTGAAAATATAATATTTGTGTCATTCTCAAAACTTTTGGCCATGACTGTAGAATATCTAGTGGCTATTTGAGGATCTGTGATTGGATTTGAAGGCCATTTGTGGCTCAATGAGGATAAATGGAACCTGTAAGGTTATTAAGTAGCAATATGACACATATGACGTATGATAATCTGATTTTCACATGCGAATATAATGCCAAACCTCATCACCTTTTGCATAGTGTATTCCAGCAGCCACACATCAGTTATAACATATTTACCAAGGCAGCTGTTCTTTTTCGGTATCTGATCCTGCATGAAGCGAGTTAATAAATTCAGACATCTGGGAAAATTCCCTTCAGAACATATATTCTGGGGTGCCCATGCATGCATTTCCCACCAGCGTTAAACAGCGGTTTTCACTGCTTTACATGGCCTGTACCAGACAGAACAAATGACACAACGGTGCAATTTCTGACATTCTTACAAAACAAATGATGGACAATTAAAGTCATAGTTAAGTAGCTCATTGACCCGTTAAATTGTACTGCATCAAAGCAGACCCCAGAGCCAGAAATCCCTAATCAAACATCCTGGTCCTCACCGATTTGATTAAGTGGATTAACCTTTTATTTATCAGGCTGTCAATCAATATATGCAAATCTCTCTTTAGACTGACTTGTTCTAGACCAGACGTCGCTCGGGAAAATGTCACTGCATTTATATTTATTAGCAGATATAAATATGGTATATTTTTTCTTACAGTATAAAATCTACACCCACGTAGACATAGCCACAAAGGCTTATTTGTTCTTGAGGGAGAAAGACACACAGTGACAATGTAAGTAACAAAAATAATCCCTCTGTAGGGAGAACCAGCATTGTTCCATTAAAAACATGTGGTAATGCTGAGCTGGACAAAAAAAACAAACAAACATTAAAATAGAATATATATATAAAAAAATGCAAACGTTTAAAACATTAAACAATATTTAAACAATAAAAAACTAATATAAATAAAAATTAAAAATATATAAGAATGAACATAAACCGGTGAATAAATACAAATAGAAGAATATTGACAGGAAACAGAGACAATATAATTTCTAGAAAGTGACTTTGGAATGTTTCTTTGTCTTCTCCTCTCGGTTATAAACTGCTTGTCATTCATAAGGAATCCTCCTATCTTGTAAATATCAAAATCATCTCAAACATGATGTCTTTTTTTTTTGCAGGCTGTGCTCATGGCTCTCATCATCAGTGTGACCTTCATAAGAATGCCAGATTGGAATTACAACTATTTAGCTGGGACAAAAAATCCGCTTTTTATTACTATTTTCTTTGAAAACAAGGAGTTTTTCACAATTCTGTGAATTGTCCCCAGCAGCAAGGTCATAGCTATACATTGAGCAGCCTAGTCCATCGGGACAAATAGTAAGTGGATTGGCAAGTGTTTCCTCAAAGATTACTGAGCATCTCTGAGACATGTGGCAGATAGTAGTTACTAAGGAAGAAAGGAAAATGAGAGGTAATGAAGTTATTTACTATAAAGGAACACTCCAACGTTATACCCCGATTTTGGCCTAGTACAGGGCCGGAAAGCGAAGTACATGACACAAGCGTCTTTGCTGCTCTGTGAACCCCTGTTTAGCAAAACTGAACTAACATCAGTTTAGAGACAATAAAGGCTTATTCACACAACAGTGACAAATGTGATGGTTGTGTTTGCAATGTCCATAACACGTCTGTTTTGAGAGCACATTGTATACAATGTGTTTATTTGCATGTCTGTTTTTTTTCACGGTCCGTTTTTAATGGCCATCAAAAAAACTGACATGCTCTATATTTGTCCATATTCAAGGACACATGGACCCAATAGAAATCAATGGATCTGTTTTTAACTGATGTAAACTGGACTGATGTCCATTTTATGTATGTTAAAAATGGATCAATGTGTCAAAGAAAATACCAATGAATTTAATGCATTTTTTTCACTGACATTTAAAAACTGATGCAAAATGGATGACACTTGGCCAGCAAAATGGAACAGAATGGATACAAAATGCCATTAAAAACGGACAGTCGTTAGATCCGTCAAAAACGTCACTGTTGTATTCATAAGACATAAAGCTTTCACACTCCTTTCCTAGAACCTAGCTCATCCTCCAAGCTCATTCATGTCTTTATTTATATTATTACACCACCTCTCTGTTCTCTTGTGTATCATTTGTGTTTCTTTAGATACTTTCTTATGCTATGCCTGAAGAAAAGACCTGAGTAGTCATTAAAAGGTATCATAACTGTAAGACTGCTATATAGTTTATCTTACTAAGTACACAAGACCTTGAACCCTTGTGTCAGACACATGCACGGGCTCCTCATACCATGCACTAGGTGTTAGGGTCTTGCCAGACGTAGCAATGCCCTCACACTACTGCAGGGGACTGGGAGGAAGGACAAAGACAAGTGAGCCCTAATCTCACCCCAGCCACTGTCCCTTCCTATTGCCTCAGTTTACCCTAAACGGTAAAAGGACAACCTGAAGATGAGCCCTATACTGAGTAAAGTGACAACTCAGAACAAAAAGGGAGGTTAGAAAGCCAAGGGTTCGGTAACAGACAAGCAATGCAGTACAGAATCAAAATCCAAGAGAATAGTCAAAAGTCATGGCCAGACGTCAGGAATACAAATATAAGTAACAAAACAGCAAGGAATAATAGCCAGAATGCAAGAAGCAATAACCAGCGCCAATGTGAATGTGAGCAAAGAATAAATAGGAAGACAGAACCCGCCCCAGACTTGATAGGAGGAAAGGCTGTCAATCACACAGGCAAGGCAAAATTAACTATTAGTGGAGCAGAGGAAAACCAAGGAAGTAGACAGGTGTGGCAGAAAATCAATTACATAGTCTAGGACAGTGTTCAGACTGAGCAACAAGAATCTTAAACAAGGAGTTAAACTGAGCACACCTCCTGCGCCGCCGCGTGCGGGCAGAGGGTGGTGCAGAGACCCGAACAGGTAGAGACGTTACACTAGGCATAACACAGTGGCCCAGATTTACTATTGTGGTTATGACTAGACACTGGCATAAATGTGGCACATCTTAGACACATTTTGGTGCATCTACTTTGAGTTTAATTTTTTCAGTGTGGCTAGACGTGAACGTGGCTCAGAAAAATGAGTGGTGACAAAAATGCATCAAGATGTGCCAAAATTGTGTCATAAAGTTCAGGTTCAAAGTAAGCCATATAAAAGGTGCTATATACTCAGACTAGACAGTATAAAGATACACTAGATTTATCATCCATCATCAGTCACTGTGATAAGTCTGGCAAATTTTCAGACTGCTTGTCTAATATAATGTCTAATATAATGCTTGTCTAAGTTTATAATGTCTAATTATTACTAAATCTGCTCCAATTAATACATTTTACTTGGAGTGTTCCCGGAAAGGTATCCAAAGATGTAAGTTAATTTTTTGGCTAAAACCATTTTCAGCAGTGCATTGTGGACTTTATTTAACATGTACATGTCTATGAACATGTAAATGTCAATGACGACTGGGTGAGTAAGCGTCAAACACCAGTGGAGCCAGTCAGCATGAGAGGAAACAATAGGAATTGGCTGGGGTAATGCCATTGATAATAGAATGCAGATAAAGCAGGCACATATGATATGAAAACAAATATATGATATGTTTGTAACATATTTCTCCAAGGGTTTTGTATAGCTGTTTAGGAGAGAGATGATAACCTGATGGTTACAATGAAGAATTGTGTATATTGTATTAGAGAATCCAGTTAACCAAGCACATCAGATGGGAAGAGAGCCCATTCTAGTGTGCTCTGTGTTTGGATTATTGAAGATTGCATCAGGTCTGCATGATCAGTGGCCTGTTCTAGTGACATCCATAGTGGCATTTTAAAAATGGCATTCCAGATGGACAGCCTTGCCTATGTATAAGGTACATTTATTCTGGGCTAGTTTTCTACTGTTTTGCCCCTTCTTCCCTATGTCTTTAACGATAATGTGCTTCTTCGGATTCGTCATTTGATCACTTTTGCCCAATCTCTTGTTTTTAACCCCTTGTCCATTCTCTGGTTTGTTACATTTGGACTTTGGCTCCTCCACTGATTTGTTGCAGCACATCAGAAAACAACCCTAAGGCTTTGCTTTTTTTAATCTGATGCCACATTATTCTAGAGCACCTACAACCAACTACTCTCAGGGCCACAATTTAGGAACCTGACCAGACCAAACCTTATAGTGGGGGTTCTTGGGTTATGTTGACAGTTTATGTTGACATTATAGAGGGTGGTCTTTATTGTTCTATGTAGGCAAACAGCAAGAAAATATTCTAATCTAAAGGCTTCCTGATGTCAAATTCACTTAAAGAATGCATCTCAAAAGGTTCTAATGGGGGCCATAAGGTCATTTTGTAGGCAGTTCAGTTGTTATAAGACTTGACTTTAGTCTCTGCCCATATGGGTTTATCTCTTATTTGCAGAATTTATTGCTATAAAAACAAATTGACCTCACTGACAGTACTGTCATTATTACAGAAGTATCTTAACATGGTAACATCATTCATTGGTTTTGAAGGAGCCCTGATGTACATATTGGCCTCAATATAAATCATTTAGCTATTTTTATGAATATTGTGTATCTTGAAAGAGGGTTACATTGTCTGATTCTTCAGGAAGTACTTTTTGTAAGATACTTTTATCACTATCATGAATTATATTCAACATAGATTCTTTGATTTTAAAACTAAGATCTTTATGTAGATCTTATTATATTGACATTAAAAGAAGATATTGAATGGATGTTGAACACCAAGGACACCTTCTGCATTCATAATTATTTCCAGGTAGTATATACACTAGATACAAGTAGAAAGCATATCATTTTAAGCACAGCTAAAAATATAAAAGAACAAAGAATTATAAATTTCGGAAAAAAAAAATCCTCCATGTACGTCTTATATTACAGAAATAATGATGTTATTTATGACCCACAAATATAATTTCCTGTTAGGAAATTTGGATGGAAAAAGGCATTATGACTACCATTCTGGTAGCCAACTAGGAATACCCTATGTGCTTAAAGGTGGTTTTCCAAGATTTTACATTGACTAATGTTTGAAAGATGTGTGTCTGACCCTTGGATCTAAAGGGGCAATAAATTTACTAAAACATTTTGTCCCATTCACTACAGCTCTGTCCCACTCAACCCCTCTTATTTTAACTCTTTCCCTGCCACCCACGTATTTATACATCCTCCCAGGGTGGCACTTTTCTAGCCGAGGACATATCTAATACGTCCTTACTACTAATGCCGATATCTCAGGATCAGTTAGGGCAATAAAGATGATCTTGGATTCATTTTAAAGAGAATCTCATCTTAATAGCCTTTACAGATCTGGAGCGAATTGCTGTTGAAAATGCTATTCAGCATTGAGATCCCAGTGCAGATCTCAATTCCAGACAGCGTTTTTAACAGCAGATCGCTCCGAATCTGTAAGGGTTATAATGATGTTCTTGGTATCATTTTAAAGATGAAATTCCACCGGATCCTGAGATATGGGGCTCTAAAATGTTCTCCCCCACCTGCCTCAGGCAGCATCTTAATAGCTGCCATAGGAGGGATGGGGGAAGGAGCAGAGCTGCAGACTGCACAGACCATAAAAAATCATCATCATCTGTGCATAACCTGTATGTGACCCCGGGGGGGTAGCATACTGTACTTTTGCTCTCTGATTGTCACATAGAGGGATAATGTAATACCCATCTCAGCCTTACTAGAGGGGTATTCTTATGTAATACCCCTTTGATCATAACATAACCAAGAAGTTGATTGGTGCTGTGAACCAGACATTTACCATTGTCCAGGTCATAGTGCCAAAAGAGTTGCACCAAACACTTACACAACACATGCACAAAGTCATCAATAAAGTTTATATTTGACCCTTTTCATACCTGTTCCTTCTAGAGTAAAATACACCTCTCTAGCGATATCCGTTACACGGTAAAATAATAGCAATAACGATTATTACTAGAAATGAACATATACATTGCTACAATATTTATAGGGAGATAGAAAATTATATTCTTATGTAAGCTCCTATTTAACTTGCATGCACAAAATTGGTTGGCGCATTTCTGTGATTTTGGCATTTCTTTAACATCTGCACCTGTAAATATATATATGTGTAGTATGTATGAATTCCTCACATCTTGCAGTTTTTGGAAAGTACATTTTGTTTGCAGAAAGGGACTGCTTGAGCATGCACTTTAGTGGCAAATTTGAAATTTTGTGGAATTTTTGCTTGTAATTTCTGTTTGCTGCAAAGTTGCATGAAGGTGGTTGTATATATGAAATATTAAGCTGTGTTTTTATCTACGGTATGCTGTGAAATCTCAACAAAGTTAGATTTTGGTATCACAGTCACAGTTTGCTATGTGCAGTATAGATTTTTAACATATTAGTGAATAACAGCAAAATATTGCTTGTCTTCTGTTGTAGTTGATGTTTGTGGTATATATAAATTTTGTACAGCTTGATCTATTATTTTATATGTGTTTTGTGTGTGAATGTAAGATTGAATATGAGTTTTAGGTGCAAATATATGTTTTAGTGCATTTTTAAAAAAATTATTTGTGTTTGTCATAAAGTTATGTGAAGGTGGACATGCTTTTCATGGTGTGTAATCCCTACATTTTATAAGATGATACTTTTTTAATAGTTCCAGCTTCAAAGCAGATTTTTGTCCTTTCCAGTTCTGATGATTTTATGAAGATATGTGCATGCAGGTCTTAGTGATATGAATGAACTCTGCACATGTTGAACTCTTGTTTTTAGGAGGTTTGATGCATATAACTGTTTGTTTGGTTTCCACTTTTAGCAACTAATATAAATTTATTTGCATTTTTTTTAATAAAATATACACTTTAAATCAAAATTGCATGAAGGTGCCTGTTTGCATACAGTACCAAATGGCATTTTGACAATGCCGCAGGTATCTACTTTAAGAAAATATATAGGTATGGGGGGTTAGTATGATTTTTTAATGTTGCAATTTAGTTTTTATTTGTCCATCTCAAAACTATAAAAATTTCCCTGGCAGCCAAAGGAGAGAAAAATCTGAAAACCCCTGAAAGTGAAAGGGTTAAAACATACTGCCAGTTATAAACAACTTTCCATAAATGAATAGTACAGGTTAATATATGAAAGTTTGTACTATATCTTATTAAAGAAATATGTTTTCTTCTCCACTTTTCATGCAGAGTTGCTTTCTATATATTAGCCTATTAGGTGGGGATAGAAATGACACTCAGATAATTGCTTCTTTTACACTATGCTATTTTGAACTCTTTTAAAACTGCTAGATTGTAGATATGTGGCTACTAGTGCAAGAGTAAGGCAATAAATCAATTAACTAGCCAATCGTACACCACCCATCCCTTCTCCATAGAGCTCTGTATGTGAGGCTGAATACGGAGTTGAATATATTATAAATAGAGATGAGCGAATCGATTCTGCAGAAGTGGAATTCGATTCGAATTTCAGGAAATCTTCGATTCTCCACGATTCCGGATTTCCTGATGCTTCATGGTAACGAATATTTAGTAAGGACCTTTGTGACATCAGACGGTCAGAAGTTATTCTCTAGTGATGTGATTGGGTAGGCGTGTAGCTGTTTATTCGCCGCGAAGTAATTCGGATCGGATCGAATTTTTTTTTGAACTTCGAATCGAACTGCTGAATCGAACTTTTGGGAAATTCGCTCTTCTCTAATTATAAACAAGCAGTCAGATTGAAGTTAACCCTTTCATGCCAATTTTTGTTTTTGCATTTCCGTTTTTCCCTCTCCCCATTCCAAGAGCCATATTTTTTTCATTTTTCAGTTCACAGTCACATGATGGCTTATTATTTGCGGGACAAATTGTACTTTCTAATGGCACCATTCAATATCCTGTGCAATGTATTGGGAAGCTGGAAAAAAATTCTGAATGAGGTGGCATTGGAAAAAAAAACACATTTGCGACAATTTCTTATGGGTTTAATTTTTACGGTATTCACTATGTAGTAAAAATGACATGTTACTGTATTCTGTGGGTCAGTACAATCACGGTGATACCAAATTTATATAGTATTTGTAATGTTTTGATACCTTTTAAAAAATGTAAAACTTTGAAAAATAGAAAAAAAAAAATTGTGTCGCCATGTTCAGACACCTGTAACTTTTTTATATTTATGTGTATGGAGCTGGATAAGGCATCTTTTTATGTGGGACAAGATGGCGTTTTCATTGATACCACTTTGGGGAAGTTCTGATGGTTTGATCACTTTTTATTCCCTTTTTTATAGGAGGCAAAGTGTTGAAAAAAATCGCCATTTGGCCATTTTGATTTTTTCCCCCACTACGCCATTCACCGCTTTTTTTTTTTTTATACTTTTAAAAACTTTTTTCTTTTACTTTTATTTTCAGACCTCCTAGGGACCTTGAACCCTAGGGGTCTTATCGCTCATACTATTCACTGCAATACCAATATATTGCAGTGAATAGTAAAATCCATTCACTTCTATGGCAGCGTGTAATAGAAGTGATATAATGACAAGCCTGGGAGCCTTCAATAGGCTCCCGGCTGTCATGACAATAATACAAGAAAAAAGTAAGGAAGCACTCAAAATAATAAAAAAATAGCAAAAAAATTATTGGAATCTTAATACAATACAACAAAATAAATATGAGACAGAAACAACAATACAAATAACAATGTCAGCACATACAAAAATAAAGGCAGAGGCTAAGTTGTATAAATAACAATATAAAGGTAATGATTTGCAACTATGAATAAAATATGTAAAAGGATATCAATGCAGGGGATACTAGTAAATAATATAATCAGGTGCATATGAAAGAACCCCTGTATCGATACCCAATGTATAAACCATGCATCTGTTTTACAAAGTAAGTAACATAGTATAAAGTCTAAACATACCCATGTTGCTGGTATAATAAGTATTTCAAAGATACCGCTGCCTGCTGACAACACCCGACGCACGTTTCGGCACGGAATGCCTTCGTCTGGGGGTCATGGCAACTGATCGCCACCCTCCCATGACGATCCGGAGGACCGCGATTGGTCAAAGATGATGGTGACCATGGCTGCGGCATCTAAAGTGTTAACAGCTGCGATTGGTGTTGGTACCGAGCACAGCTGTTAGCAGTGGATGCTGGCTGTGTTATACAGCCGGCATCCGCTGTGTATGGAAAGAGCTCAGCTCTCCATACAACCCTTCCCACATTATCACGTAAATTAACTTGATTATGTGCAAAAGGGTTAAGAGAACAGCTTAAAAAGTTCTGAAGGAAACAGATCTCCTTATTCCTTAATAAGATATATTACAAAGTTCCTTATATTCAAATACACTATTCATTTATGAAAAGTTGTTTATAACTTGAGGCACGCTTTAATAGCATTACTGCCTTTTTATTGTGTTGAACAATGAGGGTTTCTGGGAGTAGACCCTCCCCCCACCAATGATACATTGATAGCCTATCCTAAAATTAGGCCATCAATGTAAAATCCTAAAAAGACCTTGAAGGTGTCCTTGGACTCTGTCTTCTAGTTTAGACAATGCTGTCCCTACTAAGACACTATTGTGAATTTTAAAAAAATAACTTTTGTGACACTTATATTCAGAATCTGTCCTAATTTATCATGATTTACATCAGTTTCCCTGTGGAACTATTTACAGATAAGGTGTTAGTCATTTTGCATGTATAGTGATGTAAAGGATACAACTTCTCCATTTACAGGGGTGCTTTTAACATCACACTGTCTGTATACTGGAGATATATGTTGTAAGTATCCCCAATGTATAGCTTTGATATATATACCCTGCATAGCCACACAGTTGCATACAATGGCATACAAATTATGTTAACACTATGTATACAAAACAGTTTATACTTTTGTTTAACAGTGATCCATTGTATGGGAGAGCACATTCTATATCCTTGACTACCTTCAGTGTGTGCCCAGAACACATTTATAAATGATGTATACACAGTCTTAATATTAGTGGTTTTTAAAGGGTTTGCATTTTGAGGAAATTTATTAAAGTCTTAGATGATCACTTCAAACATATATAGTGATTTTATGTAGATATAAATATCTTGAGTAAAATGCTGTTCCATAGTTGATGTATGATAGAAACCTGTTTAACTGTTTAAGCACTAGAATCACATATGTTTTTTGTTATGGCAGAGTACTAGTTAATCAACACTGCAAGCCTAGGATTTGATGAGCCCGCAGCGGGTGCCAATATCTCTCTTATCAGGGTTTGAGTGGGAAAATGAATGAGACATTACAGTGCTGTGGCACCTTTGAGAGGCTTATTAGAGCACGTTAGACAAGGAAACACAGCTCAGGGAGGCTGTCACAAAGGGAGAAATACACTGCGACTAGTAGCTCCACGGGATCCCATAACGTCACGGATGTAGGAAAAAAATGACATCTCAGTCCCTATACACTGTAATAGCATATGTATTGTTACTACAAAACATAGATCATGGGCAAATTTCACCTTGAGCCAATGTCAGGTCTATATTCCCTAAACAGTTCCACAAATAATGAAGTCCATTATCATATCACGTGAGCAAACGGTTTCATTTTGTAGGTGTAATAAAGTGTCTTGGGAATCAGTCCTCAGCCCATGTACTCTCAGAATAACTAAACTAGTCACTGCTCTGAAGAACTCTTATGCACATTATTGCCTTTTAGCAGTGGGGCATACAATCGAATCGATCCAGGGCAACATTTGCATGTACTGACAATGTCTACTGTAACATATAAGATACTAGAGATAAATGTTACCATTATATTGAGAACATTTTACACTAAATCACTTCCATCATTGAAAATTTAGATTGTGGCATCATCATAGTTACCAGTGTTTTCCTTCTAACAACCTTTACCTCCTGCGCACTGGATAGATGATAAAGATTAGATCACTATGGGCCCCTCCAATCACTAGAACAGAGGATTAGTGTCCTCTGGTTCTCACCACCAACACATTCATGGTGAGAAAGTGTGAAGAGGTTGTAGAGTATGTGCTTTCTAGTTTCATTCAACTTTATGAAGATTTGCACAAGGCTGAGAGAGCTCAGCTCTTTCCATATCTCCCATGCAGTTTTGTAGAGCAGTAACATACAGTACTTTCACAACCACTGCTCCATACAACCTTGCAGCAGACATGCTAGTGAGAAGGCACTGGGATTCTGGTCTCTCACACTAGTGATATTTAAGCTTTCATTATGTCTCTCACCTTACTTGTTACCTACTCAATGAAGGTGATTTTTAACCCTCTTGGTGTTTACTTGTGAATTGTCCATAGTCCAAACCCTACATTTTTACCTTTTATTCTACCATTATCCTTGTTCTTATAAAACTATAAGCTCTATCAGGTAGAACCTTATTTCTTTGGGATTGTCTGTTTATCCTCTATCCTATGGTGGCATAACCTTTTAATATAAGTGATAATATATAATATGTGATATGAAGGAATGCAATATATCTACAAAATTGGAGGTATATATAGGCACAATATGGGAACCATATTATGGACCTATAAACCTAGATAGTTTAGTGTGCATGAAGCCTAAAGCAGGAAACAAACAACTGTGCATGAAAATTTGTCCTAGCATTTCCTCCTTCAAGACTGTGGCATACAAACACATATACAGTAAAAGCGCTAATGATGAGACGTTCATTGGACTAGTTTAGTATAAGACTACTGGATGTTTTTGGAATTTACTTTTCTGTTCATCGCTATCCCTGTAAACACATTTTTACCAAACTCTCCCATTCAGACTATGAAAATGGCAGACCATTGGACAGTTCTGAAAATGGCAGACCATTGGACAGTCCTATGCTAATTAATTATTGATACAAATGGCAGATTACCAGATTGAATTCCAAAGTAAGTAAATTACAACATTATCTTTACAATAAGAGAACAACCAAGCAAGACAATAAGAGACATTTAATTGTTATAAAGATATTTATCTTTAATATATCCCTGAAGACAGTTTTCAATTTTCTTTTTTCATTTAGGTCTCATAAAAAATAGCAATCTTATCTATTTAAGACTCTAAAGCATAATAGATAAGGCAGAACATGGTTATTGATACTTATTGTTAAAGAACATTTTTGTTAATCTGTATCCTCACAGGTATGCTGGTGTATGAGTAAGGTACACACATCTTTTGTTAACATAACTCATGTCCCCAAGGACAAGAGGGTGTAGAGAAAGAAGAGACTGATGGTAAATCAGTGCTGAAATACTTAGGGTGGGTTCAAACCTGCATTTGAGTCCGTCCGTTGCCAATCCGAGTGAAAATCTCAGGGAACGGGATTGGCATCGGATACCGACAGGTTATCGATGCATTGGTTAAAAACCCATTCATTTGAATGGGTTTTTAAAGCAATGCGCGGGTGTGCGCTTACACCCTCTGCGCTGCGAATCCTTTTTTTTTCGTCGGAAACAAACTCGGACATGCAGGACTTCGTGTCCGACGAAAAAAAAACGGCTTCGCAGCGCAGAGGGTGTAAGCGCACACCCGGACATTGCTTTAAAAACCCATTCAAATGAATGGGTTTTTAACCAATGCGTCGCTAACCTGTCGGTATCCGATCCCTATCCTGTTTCCCGAGATTTTCACTCGGATTGGCAGAGGCCGGACTCAAATGCAGGTGTGAAACCACCCTTAAGAAGGTTTACTGCAATCTAAATTAATCAAATAGGCTGAAAGTATTTAACTGATCTATTTGAAAGTACAACCTGGGTCCACTGGAACCTAGGTAGGTGTTTCCAATTAGACCACAGCAGCCAAAGCTGTCAGTTCTACAGGAGAAGGAAGACAAAGCAACAGACCTCAGCCAGAATATAGAATTGGATGATTAATCTGCTTTTTCACTAAACTACCTTGTAGGATATTGGGATTTCCTTGAAGTTGAAACATTTTAAAGGCGTTTCCTGATGATAACTAGGATAGAAATCATTGGCCTATACTGTAACCTGGCCCTGGTCTTTTGAAGTAACCACCCTCATGCCTCCTGTAACTAATAGGAAATCCAGCCCCACTGAGAAGGTGTGCTGTAGCATTGATCTTAGCATCAAGTGTGAATAGAGCCGTTCTTTAAAGACGGGTTCATTTTCACATCTTGCTGTTACTTTAATGAGCTGTGACTAGATAGTTTAGTGAATTTTGTGTTTGTAGATTTATGAATGCTTCACTGATTATTTTACGAAATATGGTTCTACTTTATAACCTCAGCTTGTTAAGATGGTGCAAGACTGCATAGCTATTAAATTCCTGTGATTAAAGAGAGATTGGATTGGGTGGATTGTAATGGTAAAAATATTGAGCTGCCAGTGCAAATGAAGTCTTTTTAATTGATTGTCTTAGAAGATGAACAGGTGAGCAGGTGTAACACAGAGAATTCACAGTGCTTAGAATGTATAACAAGACGTGCAGTAGCGCACTGGATATAAGGATGAGGCCTCCTAAAGGGAATCAATCAAAAAAAAAAAAAAAATCTAATCTTCTTTAGGACTCATGGACAAGGCCCACTCTATATTGTACCGATCCATAATATGGTACCAATAGAAATCTATGAACTTATACTGTACCTCCATTTTCATATTGTGGCATCAGAGAGAGGCATAACTTGAAGCTTCTGGGTCTCAATGCAAAGTCTGCAACAGGCTCCAACAACCATGTGCCATTTATATTATTAGTGCCTCCTTATGTAGGGTCCATAGTCTAGCTCCAAGGCTGAGTGTTCCTGAAAAATCTGCACCCTCTGGAATTACAGAATCACCATGTGATATGTTAGAGATGTTAGAGGTATTCTTAAGCAGAAGCATTGCTTGAAAGGAACAATTTGAAGAGCCCCATTTGATTCTGTAGATGACCACCAATCCACTAGGCAAAGCCAATTGTATGACCGCTGGTGGAGAAAAAGATGTACAAAGTCACACAAGTTTAAGTCAAGAGAGGGAATACCAGAACCGGAAGTTGGGGTGCACACATACAAGCTAAAATCAGAGCAGGCAAAATACAAACACAGAGTAAAAACAGACAAGAGTCCAGGCCTGATAGCAGAGGTACTAAATCAGGACCAGGCTAGATCATCAAATAACAGAAGAGAGGACTAAAACTGGAATCCAAAGTAAGACATCTGGAGAGGTAGCCGAGGTACATATATAACGGAAAGCCCATAGGTCATAAGTCGAAGAGTTACATACATAATAGAAAGCCCTTAAACCACAGATAACAAAGGTATAACAATAGCCTGTTGGTCAAACATTCACAGCAGAAGCCCAAAGGCCACAGGTAGCAGATAGGGATGGGTGAACCGATTTGTTTAGAATCAGATTCGACCCAAAATTTCAAAATGTTTTGGGTTCATCCAAACACACAATTTTTGCAGTTTAGCACCCACAAAATTTCCTTAAAAAAAAAAATTTCCTTAGACTCCAGAATATAATGAGTGGAGGTCCAGGGGCGGTGAGGGAAAATAACAAACACTGCTTCACCTCTGCTGGGTGTCTGGCAGTCCCCAGAATCCTCCTCAGGCCTCTTTCAGTCTTCGTCTGACGTCATGTACCCCGGGGTGACTACTGAGGCCTGTGAATGGGCCTCAGTGGTCAGATGTGGTGCACCACAAAGATGCCCAGGAGAGGAGGCAAAGTGAGTATGTGTTTGTCATTTTATCTTTCCTTCCCTGGACCTACACTTAAAATACTACAGTGTCTGATGAGACTCCAAAGCATAATCATAGCACTTCCGGTTCTAACCAAATAGATTTGGTATGAAACAAACCAGAGTCCCGAACCTCATGAACATTCACAAAGTGAATCTTGTGAGGTTCGCCCATCTCTAGTAGCAGATGTACTAACATAATGGACGCTTGAAGGCCACAAGTAGCAGGGGTACATATATACGGGAGCATGGGTACATACATGGGAAATGCAAACATGGCAGATGAACAAAAGCATCCACACATGAATACTAAACAGAAGGACACATATGTCCACAAAGCAGCACTAATTCATACATGGTGCAAAGGCCAATCATGCATAGCTGTGTGAACCGAGAGCAAGGCAGGGGGTTTGCCCCCCCCAACCAAAAAAAAACCCCCCCCCGGTATTAAAAAAAAAAAAAAAAATATATTTACTATAAGTTAATAAAGGCTAGTTAAAGGTAAAATGACATGGATAAAGACAAGCAAAATATACAATATAGCATGAACAATTTCAAGGCAAATTCTGCAATGGTTTCTACTTTTACTCTGTCCACTTCTGCAGTATGGACACTGAATGAACAATATACTCAAAACTATCCCTAACTGACCCTGACTTCACATTTGGGTGCACCCCCTTTTCCCCAGTGGTCCAGGTGGACCGCTTACAGTCCGTAGAAGCGCGCGGTGGGGCCCAAAGTCGGTCCTTTCTTTTATAGTGAAGCGTCCTCCCCTCACGGTTATCAGGATCTTGGGAGAAATGAAGTCCTCTTTAACAGGGAAACCAAATGAATGCAATGTAATCCAACAGCAGATTCCACTCAGCACACTGACAGTCCTGCCGAATCCATACACTGAGCTGGGATGTAAGCTGGGGTTTAGCAGTTACTGTCCAGTACGTCAACAGCACTGCGAGTCTCTATATGTGGTATCCATATACACAGTCACAATGTCAGTCTCACTGATCAGCCACTGAGCACAGTTCCTTTCACGTGGACTCACTAGCCCTGTTGTCTCTTTACACTCTGTTTGTCTCTGGACCAAGATACAGCTTAGCTGTACAGAAAAATCTCCACACCAGTTCAATACAACATAGACACCTGTCTTCTCTCTTGCCAAGATGGCTGCTGCTCTCTGTCTCGTCACTTCCTGCTTCTCTGCTCACACTCTGTCTGCAGAACAGGCAGGCTGACATAAAGGGGGGGTCTCACTCCAGCATCATGTCACAATTACAATGGCTGCTGTCTTAAAGGAACAGAATCACAGAAATACATTCAACATTAACAATTTATACAGACAAATGAAGCTTAGGACAACATTGGCTGTCTCTTACATATTCCCCCCCCAATTTAAGATTGGCAGTCCCTGCCTATGACTGTATATCCAGAGGGTTGTACTTTTATGCACAGGGTGGTAGTATACCGATGTATGGCAGGCCAAACAAACTCATCCTGCGCATACCGAACAGGGGGAATACCAGCATTTGGCCTAGTGGTCCGTCTGAGGACTGGTGGTATATTATGGGGTGCTGCAGCTATGGGCTGAGAAGGACCAGCGGATTCCGCACCAGAGGCGGCACAGGCCGGAGATACAGTAGTCACAGGTGGAACATCCCCAGGAGCAGGGATCGGCCAACAATCATCCTCCTCGTCGGAGGCCCATTCCGCACCTCCATTCTCTGACTGTGGGAGCTCATTCACATTGGCAGGCCCATCATGATTTGTCCCTTCAGAATGACACAGGTGCAACATATTTCGGTGAAGTACTTGAACACAATCAGTTCCTTCTTTCTGGACCGGGTACACTGGCCCATTCGCATACTTGCGGCCAACAACACGATACGGCAAAGCCTCCCATCTGCTTTCCAATTTCCCTTGGGGTTTCTTGACATGAACTAGCACCAGGTCGCCTGGTTGCAATGGTGCTTCTTGCACTGGGGTCTTATCAGGATGGGGATGTTCTTGCAGGCGCTGCCGCACCAATCGATGGATCGTCTCAAGTCTCTGCCGGTGCGCCCGCACCCAAGAGGTTGGATCCCTCGGAGGGAACCCATCCACATCATTCAACTGTAATTCTCCTATACTTCGCCCAGACCGCCCAAAGAGAAGTGTATAAGGAGAGTACCCCGTTGTAGAATGGACCTGATTGTTATAGGCCCACACCATTTCAGACAAGAACTGAGGCCACTGTAACTTCTTGTCTTCCTCCAGAGTCCGCAGCATCTGTAGCAGAGTTCTGTTGAATCTTTCACAGGCCCCATTTCCCTGAGGGTGGTATGGAGTCGTGTGCGACTTCTTTATCCCGTAGATACGTTGAACTTCTTTCATTACGTGTCCCTCAAAGCAGGCGCCCTGGTCGGAGTGGATGCGTTGGGGGCACCCATATACTCGAATGAAATCTTGGCACAGAGCACGAGCTGCTGACTCAGCTGTCTGGTCCTTGTTGGCGGTTACCACCGCAAATTTGGTGAAGTGATCCACCATTACGAGGCAATACTGGTGTCCGCTATTGGATGGGCCAACCATTAGATAGTCTATCATGACGATTTCTAAAGGTTCCTGGGTCACAATGGTTTGCAGGGGAGCTCTCTGTTCTATTGCCTTATGGATCTCACAAGTTCGACAGCTGCGGCATACTTCTTCGACCATTTGACGAAGACTAGGGCAGTAAATCAGTCGCTGTAACCAACGAAAGGTCTTCTCATGACCAAAATGTCCATTCTTATTATGAGCCTCAACTGCCAACGAGCGAGCCAGTTCACTAGGCACCACAATTTGGTATCGAATGTCGATCTCAGAAGGTAAATAGACCTTTCGGCATAGCACTCCATTTTTCATCTCCAACTTTTCCCACTGACTCAGAACAGATAATATCTCACGTGTCAGTCGTTCTCTTTCCTCTCTACAGGGCTTCTGGCCTTTCTCAACACACTTGATCATCTGCGCCAGCCCCTCATGGGTCTGTTGTATCTGTGCCCATTCCTGTCGTGAGGGACCAAAGAAAGGAGCCGTTTCAGTCCCCTCCATCTCAAACTGATTAGCGGCGGCCAAGGCCTGTGAAAATCTGCTGAAGTCGGGCACCTCCACATGCTCCAACTCATGATCCACGTCTACTGTGGGGGTCTGGGCGGTTACCCTAGAAAGTCCGTCAGCATTCTGGTTCTCTGTCTTGGACCGATACTTAATGCGGTAATTGAACTTAGACATTCGGGCTATCCACCTCTGCTCTAACGCCCCGAGCTTGGCATTTTCCAGGTGAGCTAGTGGGTTGTTGTCAGTCAGTACTAAAACTTCAGCAGCGGTCAAATATTCAGAGAATTTCTCGGTCATGGCCCATACCAGTGCCAACAGCTCCAACTTAAATGAACTATAATTCTCGGGGTTTCTTTCAGAATCTCTCAAAGACTGGCTGCCGTACGCTATGACCCTCTCCTGGCCATCCTGAAGCTGGGAAAGCACTGCTCCAAGACCATACAGGCTTGCATCTGTATATAGCTGGAACGGCAAGTGGTAATCAGCATATGCCAAGATTGGGGCTGTTGTCAGTGCATCCTTCAATGCCTGGAAGGCTTGTTCCTGTTCAGGTCCCCACTTCACGGACCGGTTCTTTGGCCAACCGGATGTGCCTCGTAGGAGAGCATTAAGTGGTGCTGCTACCTTGGCGAAATCCTTAATAAACCGTCGATAGTAACCGGCTACTCCAAGGAACGCCCTCACTTCTCGCAGGGTAGTCGGTATTGGCCAATCTTGAACAGCCGCTATCTTGTCTCTTGATGGTCTCACCCCTTCTCCTGATACGCGGTGACCCAAGTAATCAATTTCAGATTGGAACAACCGACATTTACTGGGTTTCAATTTGAGCCCATGTTCCCGCAATCTTCGAAATACTTGCCCCAACTGGTGGAGATGGTCTTCAAAGGTTGCAGAATACACTATAATGTCATCCAAGTAGATGAGAGTGAACTCAAAGTTGAAGTCACCGAGACATTTCTCCATCAACCGCTGAAACGTTTCGGGTGCATTTTTCAACCCGAAGGGCATCCGGTTAAATTCGTATAGTCCCATGGGCAAGATGAATGCCGTCTTCTCCTTGTCTTTTGTGGCCATCGGCACCTGCCAATACCCACTAGCCAGATCTAGTGAGGAGAAGTACCGGGCTCTCCCCAGCGCTGAGAGGGACTCCTCAATCCGTGGCAAGGGGTAGGAATCTCGTACGGTGCAAGCGTTTAACTTCCGATAGTCTACCCAAAATCGGATGGACCCATCTTTTTTTCTTACTAACACCACAGGAGCTGCCCAGGGACTCTGGCTTTCTTGGATGATCCCACCCTGTAGCATCTTAGCTAACAGTTCTTTCACTTCCTGATACAACTTTGGAGGAATTTGTCGGTAGCGCTCTCTAATTGGAGGGGTGTCTCCTGTGGGAATCTCATGGTAGATCCCTGTGGTACATCCAAAATCTTCAGCATACTGTGCAAAGGTGGCTTGGTTCTCCCACAACAGCTCATCTATCTTCTGCACCCATTCCAGAGAACATGAACTTGCATCCATCTTCATCTGTTCTCGAATTGCACGGCCATTCCATTCAGAGGTGGGTTCCTCATCTTCTCCCATGGAAACAGTTACGGTCCACTCATCCCTTTCAGTCGGCTTCAGCTGCATTGGAGTTACTTTCCTTACTTCCTCCGGAGTCACATAGATGTTAGCCAGCAGCCTCCCTGGGGTCAGGTCCACACTCTGGTCCTGAGTGTTTACACATCGAAGTGGTACTCTTCCATTGCGAACTATTGCCAAGGAACGGGCCACTAGCAGATCAACACCTCCTTCGGCTGCCTGCAGTGGTTCTACCAACACAGCTATGCCCTCTAGTTTCCGACAGGTGCCTACGGGCATGGACACTATTGTCTCCCGACTGGGTGGCAGTGTAACTTTCGTATGCAAAGGAACTGAAATTCGAGCCAGAGGACGCTGTGCATCCGAACTTTTCTGTAAGCTACATGTCCGGATCAGCCGCTGGAAAGCTGTTTGAGTAGGCCGATGGGTGGTGGTTTCTTTCCAATAACCGTGACCTTTCTTTTCAAAGAGGATCTGATCTAATTCTTTTAACACATTCATCCCCAAAATGACAGGGACCTTTACTTCATGTGACTCCTGTACCACCACAATGCCTTTCCTACCTAGATCTTGACCACATACCCGGACATTCATCCAGGCCACTCCCACGACCGGAACTGGTAACTGGTTAGCTGCGACCACTTGTACGAATGTATGGGGATCATATTTCACATGTTGCCGGAAGTACCGTTCATAACAGTCTCTACTCAAGGTCGTTACTTGGGAACCCGTGTCAATCATCCCGGTAACCGGAATACCCTCCATTTCCACCTGTATGACAGGACTTGCAGCGATCAGGTCATCATCAGGGCATTCTCCCCACATAGTCTTCTTGTCAGTCTCCCCTACTACATGCCCTACAGCAGCAGGGGACTTCAGTTTAACGGCGGTCTCTCATAAGTTTGTCGCTGCTCTGGACATCTAGCAGCAACGTGGCCCATCCGTCCACACTCCCAGCAGCGTATCTCCCGTCGTTCTGGCCATCTGTTTGGGCCCCTTCGGTAAGCCCCTTCGATTTCTCCTGAGCACTGCACTAAATGATTTGGACCCCTTCGGTAGGTCCTATCCTCATCCCTCCAGCGGGGTGGTGGGTGATTCTGACTTGCTGGGTGTGGATGGCTCACCCTTTCATCTCCAGTCTTCTGGAAGTCTGCAATTTTCATAGAATGCTCATCACAACGGGTGAGCAAGTGTTCCATTTGCTTTTGCAGTTTCTGCATTACTGTGAGAATTTCTTTAACCGTCCCTTTTTCTACTGTCTCTGAGCCAGAACTAGCCCCCTGTGACAAAGTAACTCCAACTGCGGTCTGGGGCCTCGGGACCATACTATTGGCACGGGAGATGGCCTCTACCTGTACATCATGGAATTTAGCATCAGTCTCTCGTCGTATAAAATCCTGCATAGTCACAGTTAAATTGCCGTCACGTATCCCCAGGACAAACTGGTCAAGTAGAGTCCGATCAGGGTTACAGAAGGCTGGCGAGTCCCCTCTTTCCTTCCCTTGAATATCTCGGAGCAGTTCTTGTAGGGCATTTGCATATTGGGGAAGGCTTTCGTTCTCCTGTTGTACCCTCTGGAAGAACCGAGCCTGCAGAGACCCCAGCAATGCAGTTTCTCCATAGATGGTTTCTAGAATCTGGACTACTTGCTCAAATGTCTGCCTTTGTTCAAATGGCCTCAGTATCACCGTGGTCTTAACATCCCCTTGTAATGTCAATATTGCTAGCTCTACTAGTACTTCTGGTGCGGTCTGGTACATTCGCTGTATCATTCGTATCTGTTCCACCCACATACTCACTGACATATTATTGCCATCAAATTTAGCTCACTGACTCATTATAGCCCCTGCTGGCATTCTTCCTCCAGCACCATTCTCCCTAACGGGTGCGTCACCGTCCATTCTGGTAAGCGGATCCTGCCGACTACGCCAATTTGTGAACCGAGAGCAAGGCAGGTGGTTTGGACTCCGCAACCAGAAATGAACGCACACGCGGTAGTTCAAGAAAAAAAAAATATATTTACTATAAGTTAATAAAGGCTAGTTAAAGGTAAAATGACATGGATAAAGACAAGCAAAATATACAATATAGCATGAACAATTTCAAGGCAAATTCTGCAATGGTTTCTACTTTTACTCTGTCCACTTCTGCAGTATGGACACTGAATGAACAATATACTCAAAACTATCCCTAATTGACCCTGACTTCACATTTGGGTGCACCCCCTTTTCCCCATTGGTCCAGGTGGACCGCTTACAGTCCGTAGAAGCGCGCGGTGGGGCCCAAAGTCGGTCCTTTCTTTTATAGTGAAGCGTCCTCCCCTCACGGTTATCAGGATCTTGGGAGAAATGAAGTCCTCTTTAACAGGGAAACCAAATGAATGCAATGTAATCCAACAGCAGATTCCACTCAGCACACTGACAGTCCTGCCGAATCCATACACTGAGCTGGGATGTAAGCCGGGGTTTAGCAGTTACTGTCCAGTACGTCAACAGCACTGCGAGTCTCTATATGTGGTATCCATATACACAGTCACAATGTCAGTCTCACTGATCAGCCACTGAGCACAGTTCCTTTCACGTGGACTCACTAGCCCTGTTGTCTCTTTACACTCTGTTTGTCTCTGGACCAAGATACAGCTTAGCTGTACAGAAAAATCTCCACACCAGTTCAATACAACATAGACACCTGTCTTCTCTCTTGCCAAGATGGCTGCTGCTCTCTGTCTCGTCACTTCCTGCTTCTCTGCTCACACTCTGTCTGCAGAACAGGCAGGCTGACATAAAAGGGGGGGGTCTCACTCCAGCATCATGTCACAATTACAATGGCTGCTGTCTTAAAGGAACAGAATCACAGAAATACATTCAGCATTAACAATTTATACAGACAAATGAAGCTTAGGACAACATTGGCGGTCTCTTACAGCTGAAGGGCAAAATTAAAAAAAAAAGGGGGGGGGATTTTCCCACACAGGGGGGGGGGGGGGGCCGGAGTGTGGTCTGCGGCACCGGACAAAAAATAAAAAAGGGGGCAGCGGGGGTGTTTAAAGGCGGGGGGGGGGGTGGGGGGGAAAAAAAAAAATATAATAAAAAAAAAATAATTTTTTTATATAAAAAAAAATGGTTGTTTTTTTTTTTATTTTTGTTTTTCTTTTTTTTTTTTTTTTTGTTTCCCTCCCCAACCAACTTTTTAATATAAAAAAAAATATTTTTTTTTTTTTTTTTTTCCCCCCCCCCCCGCTGGTCGTGTTCGCCCTCCCCCCCCCGCCTGCTGTCTGCCCGCCCCACAACCCCCCCCCCCCCCCCCCCCCCCCCCCTTCCTTTCCTTTCTTTTCCCCCCCCTTCTTCTTTTTTTTTTTTTTTTTTTTTTTTTTTTTGGCCGCCGCCCCTCGGCCCCTCTGGTTGTTTTTTTTTTTTCTTTTTTTTTGCGGGGGGGGGGCGGGGGGCCCTAAAACTTTATATTTTTTTCCTTCTTTTCCCCCCCCCCCCCCCCCCCCCCCCCCCCCCTGTGTTTTTGTGTGTTTTTTTTTTTTTTTTTTTTTTTTTTTTTTTTTTTTTTTTTTTTTTTTTTTTTTTTTTTTTTTTGGTGTGGGTGGGGGGTGGGGGGGGGGCGGGGGCCCCCTCCTGTCTGACAACTGTTCCTTCGTCCCAATCCAACCGCTACCTGCTCTCACCCTCCCCTCCTTTGAAGTCCACTCTGTTCACTTTTACTCACCCTCCAACTGGCTGTCACACTTCGACCCCCAGGACATAGTGCTGCCTTAATCGACCATTTCACTACCTGGCTAATGGACTTCCTAACCACAGACACCCCCACCATCATCATGGGTGACTTCAACATCCCCATAAACTCAAACCACACCTCCACTTCCAAACTCCTGTCCCTCACCGCCTCCTTTGGTCTCTCTCAATGGCCCTCCTTTGCCACTCACACAAAGGGGCACATGCTGGACCTCATATTTACCTGCCTCTGCTCTCTATTCAGCCTCTCTAACCCTCTGACTGCGCTCTCTGACCACAGCTTACTAACATTCTCTTCCCTCTCCTCTGTAATAGACCCCCCAACCCCAAAACCAACATGCCCCCATGGGAACCTTAACCGCCTTGACATCCGCATGCTCTCTGACTCTCTCCTTCCACTCACTGATATATCCTCATTCCAGGATGCAGATACCGTTACTGCCTTCTATAATTTCACCATTACTTCAGCCCTTGACTCTGTGGCCCCCTTCACAAACACCAGAGCCTGACCAATCAACAAGCATCCTTGGCACACGGACCTGACTAAAAAACTGAGACGTGCTTCACGGGTTGCAGAACGCCTTTGGAAGAAAAGCCACTCCCAGGAGGACTTCACCAGGTATAAAGAGGCAGTTCTCAACTTCAATTCACCTCTGCAAAGCAGGTCTACTTCTCCACACTAATATCTGCCCTATCCTGCAACCCCAAACAGCTATTCACTACCTTCAACTCCCTTCTCCATCCTCTTGTGCCCCCTCCAACATCACTTATCTCAGCTGAAGACTTTGCCTCTTATTTCAAAAACAAAATTGACACCATCAGAGAAAGTCTCACCCTACACCCCCAACAACCAATCTACCCAACTGTTCGGTGCTCTTCATCTCTAACCTGTTTCTCAACTGTCACTGACGAAAAGCTCTCCACCCTAATTTCAAAATCCCACATCACCCGATCCAGTCGCATCTCATCCCCAACCTCTCTGAAGTCTTTTCTCCTGCCCTAACCCATCTCTTCAACTTACCTCTAACCAGATGATCCTTCCCTTCCACCTTCAAACACGCTACCATATTGCCTATCCTTAAGAAACCCTTCCTCGACCTGTCCTCTCCAGCCAACTATCACCCTATCTCATTGCTTCTATATGCCTCAAAATTGCTTGAACAACAAGTCCACTCTAAACTATCCTCCTATCTCTCGTCCAACATACTCTTTGACAGATTACAGTCAGGCTTTAGACCCCATCATTCCACAGAAACTGCACTAACCAAAGTCACTAACTACCTCCTAACTGCCAAAGCCAAGTGTCACTACTCTGTCCTCCTCCTCCTTGACCTCTCCTCCGTCTTTGGCACAGTCGACTATTCCCTCTTGCTAGAAACTTGGCATCACAGGCTTGACCCTTTCCTGGATCTCCTTATACCTCACCAGCTGCACATTCAGCATCTCCCACTCGCACACCACCTCCTCGCCACGCCCTCTTTCTGTAGGTGTCCCCCAAGGCACTGTCCTAGGACTCCTCCTGTTCTCAATCTACACCCTCGGCCTTAGCCAACTTATAGAATCTCATGGTTTTCAATACCATTGCTAAGCCGATGACACTCAAATATATCTTTCTGGACCAGACATTACCGCTCTGTTGTCCAAAGTTCCGGAGTGTCTAGCAGCCATAACTTCCTTTCTCTCCTTTCACTTTCTCAAACTCAACATGGAGAAAACAGAGTTCATCATCTTTGCCCCACCTCGCACAGCCCCTCTACCAAAGTTAATGGGACCACACTTACCCCAGTCCCACAGGTCTGCAGCCTTGGGATAACCTTTGACTCTGACCTATCCTTCAAGCCACACATCCAAACTCTCAACACCTCCTGTCGCCTCCAACTCAAGAACATCCATCAAATCTGCTGCTTCCTCACCCCTGAAAATACAAAAATGCTTGTCTACGCCATCATAATCTCCCACATAGACTACTGTAACACCCTTCTCCACGGCCTCCCAGCAAATACTCTCACCCCCCTCCAGTCCACCTTAAACTGTTCTGCTCACTTAATACTTCTCTCCCCTGTTCTTCATCAGTCGTTCCCCTTTGCCAATCCCTTCACTGGCTACCCATTGCCCAGCAAATAGAGTTCAAAATTTTAACTCTGACATATAAAGCCATCCACAATCTGTCCCCTCCATACTTTTCTGACCTAATCTTCTGCAACCTACCCACACATAACCTATGATCCTCCCAAGACCTCCTACTCCGCTCTGCTCTTATTGGCTCTTCACACAACCATCTACAATACTTCTTGACACATAAGACTGTCCCCCACAATCACAAGCTTCAAGAAGATTCTGAAGACTCACCTATTTAGGAAGGTCTACAACCTCCAATAACACTACTGTCACCATTCCACCATCCGAACAGTCTCTACCCTCACCTACTGTCTCTATCTGTCTTCCCTCATAGATTGTAAACGCTTGTGGGCAGGGCCCTCAATCCCACTGTGCCTGTTGGTCACTGTTAGTATTGTATTTGTTTTGTATACTTTGTGTACGGTATGTAAACTTTCAAATGTACAACACCATGGAATTAATAGTGCTCTATAAATAAATAATAGTAATAATATACACACAGGAACACAGGGATTGACAGGAGGGAGCTTAACAGGTTAGAACACGAATCCTTACAAAAGTAACAGGAGCACACACAGAGGTAACCGGGTGACTAGATCTGCTACTAAAGGTAGTATATTGGCAAGAGCATAGTGTCGGTATTGCACAATTATCACAAAATTATTATATAAAATTTTAGTCAATAAGTTCTCTTAGCTTTATGATATGATTTTCAGTAACATCTTTTCATGTTGGACCCTCTATTGGCTTAAAAGCAAAACTAGAATTCAGATATCAGAGCAGGAGAATTGTATAACAGTCATTAGAGATAATGGATGTAATGGACAACTATTGATCTCAGTGGGTTACCTGTCAACCAATTTCTTCCCTAAGATCATGGGAGAAAGAGTTGTCAAACTGAGAAAGGTCTCCAATGCTCAGTAGAGCATGTTACCATTTTTAAGGTTTTTATTCAAAGATAATTACAGGGCTTTTCCCACAAATTACATATATACCATATCAATTTGATAATAAGTATCTTATCAGTCAGGGTCTTATTAATGGGACTCCCATAATTGAAGAAAAAAGGTGTCTAGTCACTTCTGTGGGATAGTTGGCATTGATGCATGACGGCTCTCTATTATAGCCTGTTTGAGGTTCAGAAATGGAAGGCTATACTCGCCCACTTATTTAGTTTCTACATAGTCTTCAGTGAAGAGTGGCTATGGAAACATAGCCATTTCTCTATGGGATCCAGCACTTCTTTCCTATGTAAACCCACAGAAAACATGATCAGGTGCTCAAAATGACAAACTTGATTCTGCTACATATGCATATCAAATGTAGCAAAACTTATGAAAGGCTATACTTAAAGAGACATCACAAAAAAAATAAAGTAAATGCTGCATACTTTTATGTTTCTACTAAATCCCCTTTGTTATGTCTTTGAATTTGAAATGTGCTTTCCAATGAAATAAGTGCAATGTGAGACTCCTCTGGTATACCTTATATTGTCTAGCACATTAAAAATAATCACATGGCCCCCCAGAGATCTCATAGATTTGAAGGATATGTGATAGGTGACATTTACACCACATATCACTGGAACAGCTTAACCATCATTATTTTGTGGATTAACTGGTCTGTCATCGGCGCAGGAGTGAAATGTGTTAATGGCACTTGATTTAGGGGCCGATTATCTAAGGTCGGCTGAACAGATGGTAATCCCAATTGCTGACAACTGAATGCTTTTAAGAATCAAAGTGCACTTTATGATGTCTTGCCCTAAATGTCAGAATAGAAATGGAGAACATTATACTTCTGAGGCTCCTGGCACAATAACAAAATCATGAATTCCAAAGCTACAAAATGGGACCCAGACCATCTCATACCCCATATACCAGTGGCATATGAAAGAGGTGATCGCGCATGTGAATGACCCTCTATTAAGTTGGTACAGAGAAGGAAGAGCCTGACGCTTGAAATGACAAGCTCGGTTGAATACATCTCTTTTTCACTGGATAGGATTGCTGAACTGCCATCAGTCTGTCCCCATTTTTGTAAGAGATGGTGAGCAGTTTATGCAAGACTCATATAAATTGTGACTACCAGGAGCCTAGCTAGAAAACATTAGACTCCAAAGCAAACATAGGAAAAGCAGTTGTTGGTAGGGATCCACTGGACCCAAGGATGAATATATAGCCTGTGCAGACTCGTCTACTGCTCGGGGTCCAAAGGGGCAGGGGGCTCCTCTAACCTGGCTTTTACCCTCAACATGTCTCTCAAAGATAACACTGCATCATTCCAGTCAATTGTAATACTATCTTCTTCCTTAGACAACCAAGGATGTCATTATTAACCTCTTTACCACCTTAGACTAAAAATATGATATGTAACCATAAACTACTTAATTACCCTAGATGACAAAAGATGTTATCATTAACCCCTTCACTACTATAATACTAGGGATATTATCCAATTGTTTTGCAAAGAAAGCTGCTGATAATTGTAGCTTCATGACAAGTGGAAGACCTTAGCTCTATTGATTGTCCAGAAGCTATTTCTCCAATTACAGTTTTAGCTAGTGTGATGAAATATATTATATCATACTGTACAAAATTTATGTTTTAACAATTGTATTCAGTGTCACTGAGGATTTCATTTCAATGGGTTAGTACAGTCTGTGTAACTGGAATGCACAATCCAGGCAGCTCAGTGGAATTTGTGCAGTAATTCTAATGCTCAGGCTAAAGAGGAAGAACCAGTCCCAAGTGCTAATTCAATTATAGATGATCTAAGTAATTAGCAAGCCAGGGCTAGGGACCAGAGTAGACTTTGTTAATGTGAGTCCTCCCTGATCAAAGCATTATATTTTGATCAAAGAAAAAAATAACATCACAGATGGGAGATTGTATCCATAAATATGATGAGGTTCATGATTTCAGGGGTCAGATTCTTTGGACCCACATCTAATGTGAGATCGGTCCGTCTTCTGATGCTGATGCTCCCAGCTGGATTTAAACAACCCAGGACTCTAAAGTTATTCCCATTTATTTTACATTGTTTGTATGTATTTGTCTTTGTTTTTATTCCATTTATGCATTGTACCTTTTTATGTACAGTACAGACCAAAAGTTTGGACACACCTTCTCATTCCAAGAGTTTTCTGTATTTTCATGACTATAAAAATTGTAGATTCACACTGAAGGCATCAAAACTATGAATTAACACATGTGGAATTATATACTTAACAAAAAAGTGTGAAACAACTGAAAATATGTCTTATATTCTAGGTTCTTCAAAGTAGCCACCTTTTGCTTTGATTACTGCTTTGCACACTCTTGGCATTCTCTTGATGAGCTTCAAGAGGTAGTCACCTGAAATGGTCTTCCAACAGTCTTGAAGGAGTTCCCAGAGATGCTTAGCACTTGTTGGCCCTTTTGCCTACACTCTGCGGTCCAGCTCACCCCAAACCATCTCGATTGGGTTCAGGTCTGGTGACTGTGGAGGCCAGGTCATCTGGCGTAGCACCCCATCACTCTCCTTCTTGGTCAAATAGCCCTTACACAGTCTGGAGGTGTGTTTGGGGTCATTGTCCTGTTGAAAAATAAATGATGGTCCAACTAAACGCAAATCGGATGGAATAGCATGCCGCTGCAAGATGCTGTGGTAACCATGCTGGTTCAGTATTCCTTCAATTTTGAATAAATCCCCAACAGTGTCACCAGCAAAGCACCCCCACACCATCACCCCTCCTCCTCCATGCTTCACGGTGGGAACCAGGCATGTAGAGTCCATTTGTTCATCTTTTCTGCGTCGCACAAAGACATGGTGGTTGGAACCAAAGATCTCAAATTTGCACTCATCAAGCCAAAGCACAGATTTCCACAGGTCTAATGTCCATTCCTTGTGTTCTTTAGCCCAAACAAGTCTCTTCTGCTTGTTGTCGGTCCTTAGCAGTGGTTTCCTAGCAGCTATTTTACCATGAAGGCCTGCTGCACACAGTCTCCTCTTAACAGTTGTTGCAGAGATGTGTCTGCTGTTAGAACTCTATGTGGCATTGACCTGGTCTCTAATCTGAGCTGCTGTTAATCTGCGATTTCTGAGGCTGGTGACTCGGATGAACTTATCCTCCGCAGCAGAGGTGACTCTTGGTCTTCCTTTCCTGGGGCAGTCCTCATGTGAGCCAGTTTCTTTGAAGTGCTTGATGGTTTTGGCCACTGCACTTGGGGACACTTTCAAAGTTTTCCCAATTTTTCGGACTGACTGACCTTCATTTCTTAAAGTAATGATGGCCACTCGTTTTTCTTTACTTAGCTGCTTTTTTCTTGCCATAATACAAATTCTAACACTCCATTCAGTAGGACTATCAGCTGTGTATCCACCTGACTTCTGAACAACACAACTGATGGTCCCAACCCCATTTATAAGGCAAGAAATCCCACTTATTAAACCTGACAGGGCACACCTGTGAAGTGAAAACCATTTCAGGTTACTACCTCTTGAAGCTCATTAAGAGAATACCAAGAGTGTGCAAAGCAGTAATCAAAGCAAAAGGTGGCTACTTTGAAGAACCTAGAATATAAGACATATTTTCAGTTGTTTCACACTTTTTTGTTAAGTATATAATTCCACATGTGTTAATTCATAGTTTTGATGCCTTCAGTGTGAATCTACAATTTTTATAGTCATGAAAATACAGAAAACTCTTGGAATGAGAAGGTGTGTCCAAACTTTTGGTCTGTACTGTATATAAAATCTAAAATTTAATAACTCTACTGATGAGTGAATATCACTAGCTGTGTTACCCTCTTGTGTGCAAGTTGTGCATGGTGCGAGAATACTGGTTTCTTGCTGTACAGTAAGTAACAAGTGGTGGCAGCTTTGTGTGGATGTATGGGTGTAAAAGGGTGCTTCACTACGGTGTAGCCTGGTGTGATGTGTGAGTTAGAAGGGAGTGTGGAAGCGGAGGTTCCTTTTATGAAGGCATCTGGGTCAAATGTGTGTGTGTGGTGAGTAAGATGAACGGATAACCCCCAGAATTGGTATACAGTGAGTGGGTGTGACTCTGATCTCTGACAGCTTTTTTTTTCTAAATTGTGCGTTCTTCTTCATGCTTATGTCTAGATACGCTCACCATGGCAATTTGGCATGTTGGCCCTGATACTCAGTATCAGTAGCACCTACCTCCCCTCCCCTGAGTACACCTCTGTTTGACAGAACACAGTCATGAATAGCAGTAGCCATGTGTTTAGTTGTTTTCGGGCATTTTTCAAGCCATTCCCCTTTAAATCCTGCACCTTTATACAAAGGAAAGTAGCAGAGCGATTTAAAAGGTTGTGTCAATAGGTTTCTAAGTTTAGCCGCACACAACTCAATCTGACTGCATCTCACTCAGCAGGTGTTTAACATTTTACAGTGCCACAAAGACCTTTAGCTTTTGTGTGTAAATGAGAGCTGAGGCTTGTGAAACATTATAGTATTTCCTGTCAAAGATCTCAATTACAGCCCCTGTTATAAATCCTGCTTTTCCCGAATTGTAGCGTTCTTTCAATACATCACCAGCCAGGCATTACAAATAAATATTGTTGTTATTCTGTGTTCAATAAACATTGTATATTACACAATTCAATGGGATCTGACCATTGTCATGTACTCAGCACCATTGTTAATGAATAAACCTTGTGTTTAATAGTGTATTACATCAAGAATGGTTAGAGGAAATGTTGTAGAGCCAAACAAATATCCACAGCTTAAAGAGGTTGTCTTCTGAAGAAACCTCCTGTTCATATACTCCATTAATAAATATGGACATCCTACTGTAGAGTGGGGTCTCCCATAGTAAGCAACTGCTGAAAGAAAGAGACCCCTGCTATATAATATAATATGAATATAATAATAAATATATATATGATAGTTGGGTAAGCCAGGGGTTTGTGTGCTGAACCCCCATTGATGAGCTGATCACTAAGGAGTCTTTTAGTACAAAAGAAGTTGTCTTCATGAGACATGCATTCCTTGAAAATGTCCAATAAGTATTACTGAAGCCAACTCTATTAACTTATTGACCGTCATCCATCAAACTAAGATATGGGATGGTGTACCTGTGATGGCTTCAAGAGAAAAGCTGTGGTTACTAGTGATTATATAGTTACATAGTAGATGAGGTTGGATGAAGACATCAGTCCATCAAGTCCAACCTATAACCCTACAGTGTTGATCCAGAGGAAGGCAAAAAAAACCCCATGAGGCTTATGCCAATTGCCCCATTTCATGGGAAAAAATTCCTTCTCGACTCCAATCTGGCAATCAGTATGAAACCCTGGATCAACGTGCCCTTAAAATCTAAAACCCATAACCCGTAATGTTGTTCTGTTCGAGAAAGGCATCCAGGCCCTCTTTGAACTTGTTCAATGAATCCACCATCACCACCTCCTGGGGCAGAGAGTTCCATAGCCTTGTTGTTCTTACTGTAAAGAATCCTCTTCTATGTTGCTGGTGAAACTTTCTCTCCTCCAGTCGTAGAGGATGTCCCCTTGTCACTGTCACTGGCCTAGGGGTAAAAAGATCATTAGAAAGTTCTTTGTGCTGTCCCTTCAAGTATTTGTACATTGTTATTAGATCTCCCTGTAGACGTCTTTTCTCTAAACTGAATAACCCCAAGTTTGTTAATCTAGAGTTGTACTCCAATCCAACCATTCCCCTAATAATTTTGGTTGCCCTTCTTTGCACTCTTTCTAGTTCGATTATGTCTTTCTTGTATACTGGGGCCTAGAATTGTGCACAATAGTCTAAGTGTGGCCGTACCAGTGATTTGTATAGAGGCATAACTATGTTCTTGTCATGAGAATCTATACCTCTTTTTATTTTAATTTTATTTGCCTTGGCAGCAGCTGCCTGGCACTTGTCACTAAAGGTAAGCTTATTGTCCACCACAATCTGCAAGTCTTTTTCATTGGCAGTCTTACCCAGTGATTTACTATAAAGTACATAATCATACATTTTATTTTGTCATCGTTATTTGTCAATATTAAACTTCATTTGCCAAGTCTCGGCCCATGCTTCCAGCTTCCTTAGATCCCCTTGTAATAATCTATTATCCTCCTCATTTTTGATTACCTTACAAAGTTTAGTATCATCTGCAAATATGGACACCCTGCTTTGCAAACCGTCTACCAGGTCATTAATAAAAATATTAAACAGGAGAGGGCCCAATACTGACCCCTGTGGCACCCCACTGGTGACTGGGATCCAGTCTGAATAGTTACCATTAATAAGCACCCTCTATGGAATGGAAAATCTTATACAGTTGTGCTAAAAAGTTTACATACCCCGGAAGATTTTTTGGTTTTTTGGCCTTTTTTCAGAGAATATGAATGATAACACCAAAACTTTTTCTCCACTCATGGTTAGCAGTTGGTTGAAGCCATTTATTGTCAAACTTCTGTGTTTTCTCTTTTTAAATCATAATAACAACCAAAAACATAAAAATTACCCTGTTCAAAAGTTGATATACCCCAGTTCTTAATACCGTGTATTGCCCCCTCTAACATCAATGACAGCTTGAAGTCTTTTGTGGTAGTTCTGGATGAGGCTCTTTATTTTCTCAGATGGTAAAACTGCCCATTCTTCTTGGCAAAAAGTCTCCAGTTCCTGTAAATTCCTGGGCTGTCTTGCATGTACTGCGTGCTTGAGATCTCCCCAGAGTGGCTCAATGATATTGAGGTCAGGAGACTGAGATGGCCACTCCAGAACCTTCACTTTCTTCCGCTGTAGCCAATGACCGGTCGACTTGGCTTTGTGTTTTGGATCATTGTCATGTTGGAGCGTCCAAGTACGTCCCATGCGCAGCTTCCTGGCTGATGAGTGCAAATTTGCCTCCAGTATTTGCTGATAACGTGCTGCATTCATCTTTCCTTCAACTTTGACCAAGTTTCCTGTGCTTTTGAAGCTCACACATCCCCACATCATCAGTGATCCACCTCCGTGTTTTACAGTAGGAATGGTGTTCCATAGGCCTTGTTGACACCTCTCCAAATGTAACGTTTATGGTTGTGGCCAAAAAGTTCGATTTTTGTCTCATCACCCCAAATTACCTTGTTCCAGAAGTTTTGAAGCTTGTCTCTGTGCTGTTTGTCGTATTGAAGGTGAGATTCTTTGAGGCATTTGCGCAGTAATGGCTTTCTTCTGGCAACTTGACCATGCAGCCCATTTTTCTTCAAGTGCCTCCTTATTATGCATATTGAAACAGCCACACCGATAGTTTTCAGAGAGTCCTATATTTCAGCTGATGTTATGTGTGGGGTTTTTTTTTGCATCCCGAACAAATTTTCCAGGCAGTTGTGGCCAAAATTTTGGTTGATCTACCTGACCGTTGTTTGGTTTCTGGGCATGTTATCAGGCTAAAATCACCAGGGTATGTGAACTTTTGAACAGGGTCATTTTGATGTTTTTGGTTGTCATTATGTTTTAAAAGGAGAAAACACAGAAGTTTGACAATAAATGGCTTCAACCAACCAGTAACTATAAGTGGAGAAAAAGTTTTTGTGTTATCATTCATATTCTCTGAAAAAAGGCCAAAAAAACCAAAAAATCTGTCGTGTTATGTAAACTTTTTAGCACAACTGTAATGTATACAATAGGGATGAATGAGACCACTGTGTTCCTACCATGTACTTGGAAACTACATGGACACCTAGATCAACTTCACAAAGTGAAGACTCTAGTGTACTCTTATATCTGCTTCCTGGTCTCTTTTGAGTATGACATAGAAGTGAGCTAGTACTCTTGAAAGCTTACTTATCAAATATACTCAGTTAGCCTCTAAAAGGTATCGCCTGATTTCTTCACTCTTCCACTACTTTCAATGGCTTAAACGGTACAACATTATACTACTATTAACTTGAAAGATACCACAATGTACCGCAAAAGAATGGAACTGAAAAACCGGCTTAAGAAACTTGCACAACTCCTTTGAAGATCATGTGTATAGAGTAAATAATCTGTGAATTTTCAGTTCTTGTATAACACCATGTCTGAAGAAGAGAGCTAGTACTCTTGAAAGCTTATTTATCAAATATACTCAGTTAGCCTCTAAAAGGTATCGCCTGATTTCTTCACTCATCCACTACTTTCAATGGCTAACACGGTACAGCATTATACTACTATAGAAAAATCAAGGATGCTAAAAGAAGTCTACCACCACAAAAATCTCTTATAAGCCACTTATATGCTGTTGTAGGGACTGTTAGCGATATAATGATTATATCTTTATTGTGTCAAAGTGCAATCTTTCTGTCCAGAAAATCAACTTTGAATACATATAAAAATTAGCTATTCTGTGCAGCTGGGACTTGGCCACAGAGCATCCTTTTTTCCTATGGTAGCCACAGAATGCTGTCCCTAAACTAAAGATTGACAGGTCCTGGTGTTCCAGCAGATGCAGCCACACCTCTGGTACACCAAACAGCCAATTATGATTTGGATTAAAAGTTATTTTCCTTGGCAACAAGATTGCAGCCCTACAACATCATATAAGTAATTCAAAAGTACTTTTGGTTGTGGTAGACTCACTTTGAAGGGAATGTACATAATTAGAAAAACAAGGCTTGTATTCATCCAAAAACAGCACCACATCTGTCCTTGGGTTGTGTCTGGTATTGTAGCTTAGCTCTACTGAAGTAAATGTGCTGAACTGCCATGCCACGCATGACCTGAAGGCAAGTGTGGTGGTGTTTATAGGCAAGTATTGCCCCATTTTATGAGCAGTTTGGATCTGTAACAGAAGTGTTACAGTGCAGATAAAAAGCTATTAGATCTTCTATGCCTTTAAGTGATCAGTGGGAGACCCAAAGGCTGGACCCCCACCTGTCATCCCAGCAATATAGATCACCTTTTTCTAACACCCTTTTAAAGGGGTTGTATGAGATAAGAAACAGTGCTGCTATTTCCCATGAGCTGTGCCTGGTCCTAAGTATGCTCTTTCACTTGACAAAAGGTGAGCTGCAATATCAGACATGGACACCAGTATGGGCACTGTTTATGGGAAAAAGGCAAGTATTTCTATTCTTTAGCAACAGCTTTAACTAAAGTCTAAAGTAAGAAAACACAATGATGCAGGAGGAAGGAGCAGAGTAACTGAGGATTAGCACTTTTTATACAGATATCAATCTGACCTGCTTTGTCTAGCTGGTTATTTAAACTAAACACTTTCCAAAAGATGCAAGGTGCGAGTGCAAGCACAATCACAGTCTTTCATTACAAGATTCATGATGTGTCTAAAAAGACGCATTACCAGGAGTGTGCTGAATAAGTGTCATTTCTGAAAAAAAGACATAAAGAGAGGTCAAATGCTTCAGATTTTACAATGTGTCTATTTCAGCTGCAAAAAATAAAACTCAAAAACTCCCTATAAAATGATTTCTTGTCTTTTCGTCCAATTTCTAGGTATTATTTAAAGATTTTCAGGCCTCCAACGTGTCACATCGAGATAAGGATTCTACTAGGCGCATCAAAATGGAGACTGTTGTAGAGAATGCTAGGTAAATGTTTATTAATCTTCAAAGGAACCTGAATGGTAAAAACCTTCACAAAAGAGCAGACACTTACATCGTCCATGTAATCTGAACAGTACAGAAGTGTAGTCATATTCTAAAGCTTCACATGAAATTTTAAGCAACTATGTAATTCCATGTTTTCACTGCAGGGGAGCTGCAGGAACAATGAGTATTTACATTGCATTACCCGATCTATAACACCTTATTGACCCTTTTGGATTAATATAAAGGAACATGGGCACAAGAAGACATTTTGACCAACCTGTCCACAGACTTCTGATAACACTACAGACTCATTTTTCTTTACATAGAGCTTTTGGGGTATATCATTAAAAGGGTTATCAGGATTAGAAAACATGACTGCTTTCTTCTTCTCAGGAAGTGACATCATCTCTGTTGAGCACATGGCCATGCTACAGCTGTGACTAATGACCATGATGTCACTTCTTGAAAAGAATGTGTCTCGCTTTCTAATTCTGGATAACCCCCTTAAATATGTGAATCTGCTCATATGTAGATCATGAAAAATGGCTTAATATTGATCTTTTATATTTATACGTATTTATTAGGTAAATGACTGTAGTTTTTATCAGTGTTGTAATATTCCATATAACATATTGTAGTTGAATGCATTTAGTGGTGCTGATTCTAATAGACCCATTTCTGTTCACTCCCCTTAAACATTGTTGCCCTTAGCTTCTGCCACCTTGCCGGTATGTAAAGACAGCTCTGTTTAGAAAGAAAGGAAACCTTCTTGCAGAGCTGTCATTTGTGTCTGCTTCAGTTAATCTGATGGACTATGTGGCGGCAGCTCAGACATGATAAGAATTGGAATGGGCAGTATTTAATGATTTCACTCCCTGGGAATTTAGAGTTTTGGAAACTACAGCTATATCTAGCTAAAGTTTGCAAATGAACTGTGATATGGTTAAATTTGGTAAGTAGAGCGGAGTAAGCATGGAGGGTAAGATAAATCTATGGATAACCCAGAGCAAATATTACTTCTGCTTCTCTCATTTAACAACTGACAATTTAAAGGTGTTGTCCTATTTAGAAAGCCCATGAAAACACTTAGAGAATTCTTATTTAGTATAGAGGATCCCCCATTCAGCACCTTCATTTATAACAAGAGGAGATACAAAAAGCATCTCTCTCTTAACCCTCTCTCTTTAATGCTCTCTTTCTCTCGATCCTCCCTCTTTCTTTCTTTCTTTCTTTCTTTCTTTCTTTCTTTCTCTGCCTCTCACTCACTCTTTCTCTCGGTCTCTCTTTCTTTCTCTCACTCTCTTTTTTTCTCTCTTGACCCTCTCTCTTTTCTCTCTCTCTATGTTGATGTTTTACACAGGTAGCACATTCAATGGCAGACACATTGCCTGTGTAACATGTGCAACTGCACAAGGGCCCTGAAGGAGGGGGGCCCTGCCAGCTAGACATCTGATCTGCAGGGCTGCTGTTTATCTAATGGCTTCTGTACATCCCAGGCATTACTAATATCCTATGGGCTAGCAGCATGGGAACAGAAGTAGTAAAATGTTTCCTGTTACAGTATAGGGAGATCAGCATGGGCAGGGAGTGGACAACAGCGCCCTGCCATCAGGACATTGTGGATGACGGGAGCCATGCATAGCAGCCAGCAGGTAAATCTAGTCCATGTGTAGCTGTCATACTCTCTACCTCTTTCTCTCATATATATCTATCTCATATCTATCTATTTATCTCATATTTATCTCCTGTATTTATGCATTTCATATCTATCTATCTATCTATCTATCTATCTATCATCTATTTATCTATGCACATTATTTATGAGGTTCAACACTATCTTGTCGTGTTTATTCATCTGTCTATAGGTTTCCTATCTGTTTCACATATCTACATTATGTATCTAATATTTCTATATCTACAAATTATTCTATGTATAAGTGTATGTTTACATGTACTGTATATGCATTGTGTAATGATTTGTGTATGTATATATATATATACTGTATATATATATATTCACTGTATATAGGAAACAAAAGCAGAGTAACACCTATTAAATAGATAATGTGGATGCACATCTTAAGACCAACAGCTGCTTGGTCATTTCTGTGTCTGCCCCTGAGAGACATGATAGATAGCTAAAAAATTCTTTAAAAAATAGAGTATAACACTCTTAGGTCTCCTACGAACCTATCTATCCAATTTCTAGCTCTCTTAGGCAAACACAGGCAAAGTTATGTGAAAGTGAACTTGACATTATTATACACTGCGAGGAGGTCCAAAACAGGTAATGGAAGGTGAGTATAAATGTTTTTTTAATTTTTGCCATGCTCATCATAGAGAAGCCCTTCTTCCAAACTGTGCACCAGGAGGCTTATCACCTAAGATTCTCACCATTACTCCTTAAAGCAGAAAGTGCTTTGTCAGCAGAGGGGTAGGCAGTGGTGAACCTAGCCTCTTTGCTGCCTGAGGCGGACTATAGAAAGACGCCCCCCCCCCAAAAAAAAAACAAAAAAAAACTGAGTTTCCATGCTACTAGTTTAACACACTGTTATCGTCGCACAATATACACAATACACAAAGTTATAAAACAGTTTTTAAGAATTCTTCTTCCTGTATTACTTCAGTATTAGATCAACAACACGGCATTAACAATGAAAGTAACTTCACACATCTTCTGCTTGGTGGATGGACGAGGCCACGTGACCCCCATTCTCTATAATAGGAGCGCCGCAGATAGCTGAGGACTGGACTTCGGGTATCTTTGGCACTCCCATTGAAGTGAATGAGAGCCACGCGGGTTCATCCATCCACCAAGTGACACACCTATATATATGGCTGCGGTCAGGCTGAATTCCCACCTAGTGGGCGGAAAAACCCAATTCTCAGGCTCAGTGGGGGTCTCTGCAGACAGACCCCCATCAATCAGGTAGTTATCATTTAGGTGAATACAGGGCAGTAACATTCTGTGACTTACAGGCGACGTCTCTGACTAATTGGTCACATTTCCCTTCTCTTCCCTCTGGACCGCCATGACCACTTCTTCCAGCTGTGACTTGTCTCTGTAAAGGTTGCAACACAGACATCTTTGGCTCCTCACTTTTCCAGGCATCCAACCCACATTGTCCTCACGTACACACCCATCCTGCTGCTACCCCAATTATATAATATATGATATAACCCCCCATAATGAATAATACTCCCAAGTGCATCTTTATATTAATAATGTCCGTGTGTACCCTGTATAAATAGTGCCCCTTATTAATAATACCCCAGGTGTTAACTAATTAAAAGGTTTTCCAGGTCATTAATAAACTAATCAGTGGGGTTCAAAAACCCAGGACCCCCACTGACCAGCTGTTTGAATGGTACCTGTGTAAGCGCCGTGACCGCTTCTCTGTTTACATAGTGTATTTCATCTCATAGCGGCCATGTAATGTAACTGCACCCTCGTCCTGTACATGTCTACAGTATGTGACAAGGCTACAATTACATCACACGGTCACTATAAACAGACAGCGTATAATATAAACAGGTGCCATAGCCCATGTTTATAGCGCCCCATTTACACACACTATAAAGTTCCACAGCAGCCCCTGCACACAGTATTACACAGTGTTATGGCCCGCAGCGGCCCCTGAACACTGGATTATGCCTCTCAGCGGCCCCTGCACACGGTATTATGCTCCATAGTGGCCCCTGCTCACGGTATTATGCCCCGCATTGGCCACTGCACACGGTATTATGTTCCGCAGCAACTCCTGCACACAGTTTTATGCCCCATATTGGCCCCTGCACTGGTATTATGCTCCATAGTGGTCCCTACACTTGTATTATGCTCTATAGTGGCCCCAGCACACGGTATTATGCTCCATAGTGGCCCCTGCACTGCTATTATGCTCCAGAGTGGCCCCTGCACAGTGTATTATGCTCCATAGTGGCCCCTGCACAGGGTATTATCCTCCATAGTGGCCCTTGCACTGCTATTATGCTCCATAGTGGCCCCTGCACTTGTATTATGCTCTATAGTGGCCCTTGCACTGCTATTATGCTCCATAGTGGCCCCTGCACAGGGTATTATCCTCCATAGTGGCCCTTGCACTGCTATTATGCTCCATAGTGGCCCCTGCACTTGTATTATCCTCCATAGTGGCCCTTGCACTGCTATTATGCCTCATAGTGGCCCCTGCACTTGTATTATGCTCTATAGTGGCCCTTGCACTGCTATTATGCTCCATAGTGGCCCCTGCACTTGTATTATGCTCTATAGTGGCCCCTGCACTCGGTATTATTCTTTATAGTGGCCCCTGCTCTTGTATTATGCTCCAGAGTGGCCCCTGCACAGGGTATTATGCTCTACAGTGGTCCCTGCACAGGGTATTATGCCCCATAGTGGCCGACCCATGAAGTATTATTATACTCTGGGGTCTTTTCAGACCCCAGAGTATAATGATTGGAGACCCAGGGGAGAATACAAACATAAAAATCAGAGTTACTTACCTATCCTGGACACCGGTGCACTCCTTGCAGCTTTCGGCCCTGTTTAATTGCGCACACACGTCACGTGATCAGGCCGGCGACGCGACCTGATGACGTCACCACAGACCTCAAGCCTGCTCGGAGTTACATCGGATCGCAGGAGGTGAGTAACACTGTTTTTTATGTTCCCTCACCAACCCTAGGCCTCCGATTTTTATACTCCGGGGTCTGAATAGACCCTGGAGTATAATAATAGTAGTATTTGCGGCCCGCGGCCTAACTTACCGATGCCCGCGGCCGCTCACAGCGGCATCCGCTTCCCTTTCTGCGGCTCATAGCAGAAGGGGAAGCGGAGGCGGCCACGAGCAGACGCGGGGTAGGTAAATAAATAGGCCCTGACCTGCCGGGGATACTCCAACAGGTTACGGCCTATTTTATAGATAAAAAAAAAGCCTTGATGCAGCCGCCGCCGCCTCCTCCTCTTGTCCGCGACGTCTGTGTCTCAGCGTAGGCGGCGTGATGACGTCATTGTGTCGCCGCCTGCGCTGAGATGCGACGTCTTGTAAACCAGCCCAGGACAGGCCGCGCTCAACTCTGTTTTTTTTTTTTTTTTAAAGCGGCCTGTCCTGGGCTGGTTTACATTAAATAGTGAAAATGCCGCCCCCCGGACAGTGCCGCTCGAGGCGGCCGCCTCACCTCGCCTCATTAGCGGTGCGCCCCTGGGGGTAGGACTTACTTCAGGGCTGATTATTAGTTTCAACAACCTTTTTAGTTTTAAAGGGGTATTGCAGGACTTTAATATTGATGACCTCTCCTTAGGATAGGTTATCAAAATCACACTGGTGGGATCAACTCTTGGACCCCTTGCTGATCAGATGTGCTCCAAATGTGCAGGAACCATGGTGCACCAGATCTGTCATAGCTGTGTAGTGACTGGATAAAGTTCTGCTAGCTGTGTCCCATTCACTTGCACATAGCAGATTTACCTGTCATTCTCCACAAATATTAAGATGTCTGTGCCTTTTAAGAAATTTGGTGCAAGTCACTCCAACTAGCTATTTTATTCAGACTGGCTTATGATATGCCAGTCTCAGTAAATGTGGGATGCTGTCTGGTAAAATAGTCTTTGCTAAGTGGGTCCTCCTTCCGAGTTAGAAGCCCTGTGGATGGACCCTGTGGATATGGTTGGCTCAAGTTAAGCACTAGACACATTCCACACCAATTGTAACATTATGTGATGTCTATGATGTCAAGTGGTATCTATAATACAGCAGAGGTCCGCATCATAAAATCCTCAGGTATATGATCGCATCCCAGATTTTAACAGTGACTGCACCAATTTAACACTGCAAAACATCACAACATGTAAGAGCCATGGTATATCCTGATACATATCTAAGTCATGACACACATTAGCCTAACTGGACCACCACCCTGTCCAAATGCCCTTTTAGGTCATATGGACTTATATTTTTTGCATTTTGAGGGACAGAAACAGATTCTTGAGGTGTGCACATTGTCATAGAATCAGGTTGAAGAACATTTCTTAGAAATGTCTTTCTTGTAAAGAATCATCCTGACAATCACAGCAAGAAACACATTGTACAGGTATTCTCGCAGATTTTGGGAGTATTGATGGTGAAATCCTGAACTTCACCCCCATCCTCCAGCTACATGTGGTGAAAGGTTTTTTTGGCACTAAGTAAATAGCAACATACCTGAACATACCGTCCTCTTCAAGTTGTCAAGCTCAAGTGACACAAGATGGCTCAGGTTAAGAACTGTACACATTCTACACCAATTGTGATGTCACGTGGTATCTATGAGTATCTATGACATGAAGACATTTATAATATACATTTACCTTTAGAGGTGGTATTTAAAGTGTTTTATTCAGGATTTACCATAATTATACACGGATGGTACACAGTTCTACATTTCTTGTTATATATGGCCAATGCAATTCTCAGTCCTTATTATACATGTATGGACACTGCACAGTACCACTTCTCTTGTCCTGTGTGTGGGGTATACTGCTCTTATCCTGTATATACAGACAGTGCACAGTATCACTTCTTTTGTCCTGTATGCTGGGTGCAATTCTCAACATCTGCTCTTATACTCAATATATGGATGGTGCACAGTACAAATTTTCTTGTCCTGTATGCTGGGTGTAATTCTCAGTATCTGTCCTTATTTTGTACTTAAGGACACTGCACGGGATCACTTCTCTTGTCCTATATGCTGGGTGTAATTCTTAGTATCTGCTCTTATTCTGTATACATGGACAGTGCATTGTACCACTTCTCTTGGAGTCATCTTGGGTTAGTCTGATGAAGGGGGGTGAATTGTGTCCATGTAAGGGCTAATAAATCCAGGTGTCAGACTGAATCATTTTGTCAATGATCTGAATTCCCAAATTTTTCTCTCTCTGTCATTCTTGAAGATTAATAGTATAGAAAAAGCATGCGCCCACACTGGCGCCTCAGGTTAGTGTAATATTGGCACCTTGTAGGTGCTGGATGCAACCAGGGAGGTCCGGTAGGATTCTCTCCCGTTCTTGGTGTGATAAGCTGCAGCTCACCCCAGGACCACTTGGCCGTAGGTCAGTGGTAGTAATAGTAATATATAGATAAAAAAAAAAAAAAAAAGGAGGGGGGGACTACATGAGCGCTGCTATATCCGGTAAACACGTTCAAAAAATGTGTGAAGGAGGATCACTCATAAACGATAGTTAGATCCAAAGCTTTTATTCCACTTAAAAAACGGGCAACGCGTTTCGACACTAAACTAGTGTCTTCATCAGGCCAACTAGGTAACAAGTGAGAGAAAACATACATATAAATATATAAATACATAAATACATACATATAAATACATAAAAAGGGGTATAAGCATGTCATGGCAAGTAGTAGTAGTAATGTTAAAAATAGTGACAATAGTACTACAAAATAAGAATAGAGACGAAGAATCAAATAAAAAGTAATAACAATTGGGCAAAGGATGATGATGAATAACAATATTAGATATGTAGTGTTGGTAATAAAGGAAACATTAAAAAATACAATATGCATAACAAGGGATAAAATAAATGGAAAGACATGCCAGATAAAATTGATTTCCACAGTAGCAATAGTAGTGGCATTTGTAATAGCCTTAGTATATACATAATATTAAGTCTGAAAAGCTATCAGTTTTATAATGATGGACATCTGACAAACCCCATTTTTTTCAGTGGAATCCTTCAGACTCCGTGTGTTTCTGCTATTTTAAAGGTCTGCCTCTCTGTTGTTTGGGTCCCCCAAAGGACCTGGACAATGGAGAGGCAACATTAGTGTGAACCTAGCATAAAGTGAAATGAAATTTTGCCTTAAAAGCTAGGACAAATCCAAATTCTTATTCTTGCTCATAGAGTCACTATGTAATCAAGTTTCTGTATGAGACCTACAACTAGTTTCATGAAACAGAAATGAGCTAAATTAGTTTGCACAGGATTCAGCAGGTGGTGACAATGAGCAGGCATGATACATCATTTCTGAACTGCCTACATTTGTTGAGATTATTGTATTGTTGTTATTATATGTAGATTATGACTATTAATGCCCTGCAACACAACACTGGTTTTACATGTAATAATCTGCGTTGATCACTTTTTTAATGTATATTCATAATGGCCACAGTACAGATTTGATAAAAAGCTCTTAATCCACTGCTTAGACACACTGTTACAGGAGTACTGGATAGACAATAACTGCTAGATTGATGAGAATCGGACTGCTGGGACTTCTACTAGGTATGAGGATGCAGGTTCAAAGTTTTCCATTTGAATACAGAGGCAGTCATTCACGCATGTTGTCTTTATATTAATTTATATCTATGAGATTGTTGACAAAACGCAAAGTACGGTGGCTCAGTGGTTAGCACTAAAGCCTTGCGACGCTGGAGTCCTGGGTTCAAATCCTGCCAGGGACAACATCTGCAAGGTGTTTGTATGTTCTCCCCGTGTTTGCGTGGGTTTCCTCTGGGTACTCTGGTTTCCTCCCACACTCCAAAGACATACTGATAGGGAATGTAGATTGTGAGCCCTATATGGGACAGCGACTGTCAATGTCTGTAAAGCGCTGCGGAATATGATGGTGCTATACAAATAAGCATAATAAAGTACAGCACTTGGCTATTTTTTGCATTTCCATAGACTTGAATGAAATGTTCTTGTGATTTGTGGGTACACTAGTGGGGCAATCGTGGTTTGTCCTCCAAATTTTTGTTGCCCAAGGTTGCCACTACAGGTACTTTAGCATACCTCTTTACCATCCCGGATTCAGCAGGATAGTCCAGGACGCTTTCCTGCTATCTCAGGTTGGTGGGAGGTATGTCCAGCTTCAAGTCTCAATGCAGATCTATTGAATACAATACCTAGTAGAGGTACATTCCCTGTTTCATCAAGCTGTCCCCCCTTCCCGTCTGTGCTCCCAACAACTGGGAAGCAGGCTCCTGCTGCCCCCTGAAGCCACCGGCAGCAGAGACTGGAAAGGACAGTGGGGGAACAGGCGAGTATAAGTTTTATTTTATAAAAGTGGGGCACCAGGAGGAGGACATTATAATATTGGGGAACCAGGTGGGTACACTATAAGATGGGAGCATCAGAAAGGGAACATTTTAATATAGGCGCCACCTTAATGAGGACATTATACTGCGGGGCATATTAAGGGGGACATTATAATGTTGGACCATTGTATGGGAGACTTTAAACAGTGATGACTACATTATGTGCCTATCTACAGGATAGGTCATCGGTATGTGATCTGTGATTTGCTAGTGGACAAGCAGCTTGTGCAGAACCTCTCCTATTCAAGTAATAGCAATGGAGCTGCAATTCCCCAGAACCACTGCTATGCAGTGGGCAGGGCTGCTGTGCCTCTTCTATTAGTTGAATAGGACTGGTGCTGTATACGCTGCCATTAGCAGCTTCCAGCACCCAGAGGCTGATCTGTGCAGGGTCCCGGTGTTGGACCTCCACATATTACATACTGTTGATGTATCCTATGGATAGGTCACCAGTATGAAAAATCAGTTTGGGAATGGAAAACCCCTTTAAAGGGGGCATTATACAGTGGGGAAATATTAAAGGGGACATTCATTTGGGGACAATATTAAGTAGAACATTACACTGTTGGGGCAATATTATGGGGCACATTATACAGTGAGAACCATATTAATGTGGCATTGCATTGTGGGAGTCATATTAAGTGGGACATTATACATCGGGGATATAGTAAGGGAGACATTATACAGTGGGGACTCTATACTGCGGGGATCACATTTAGGGGACCTTAAAATGTGGATGCTATAATGAGGGGGTTATTATACTTTAGGGCAGTGATGGCAAACCTTTTAGAGACCGAGTGTCCAAACTGCAACCTAAAACCCACTGATTTATCGCAAAGTGCCAACATGGCAATTTAACCTTAATACTGAGGTTTTCTTTGAAAAAAAAACAACTCATACATTAACATCTTTTGTCTTAAAAGAAAAACTCATTAAGGCCCCATTCACACAACCGTAGCCATGTTTACGGTCCACAAATGTGGTCCCTATAATGACATGTCCTATGTTTTTGCATTCTAAAACACCAGACCACAAAAAAAAGGACGTGTGCATGGCCCCAGTGAAATGAATGTACCCATAACTGTCTGCAATTGTAGATCCACAATTGCGGACAGTTACGGACCCGCAAAATACGGTTGTGTGAATGGGGCATTACAGAGCTTTCAATGATACAAACCACAGTGGCCCCCACAGAGTACAATGTGTTCCAGAGTGGCCCTCACACAGAACAATATGCTCCACAGTGGCCCCCACACAGTACAATATGCTCCACAGTAGCCCCCCACACAGTGCAATATGCTCCACAGTGGCCCCCACACAGTACAATATGCTCCAGTGACCCCCACATAGTACAATATGCTCCACAGTGGCCCCCACACAGTACAATATGCTCCACAATAGCCCCCCCACACAGCGCAATATGCTCCAGTGGCCCCCACACAGTACAATATGCTCCACTGTGGCCCCCCACACAGTGCAATATGCTCCATGGTGGCCCCCACACAGTACAATCTGTTCCACAGTTGCCCCCACACAATACAGTATACTCCAAAGTGGCCCCACACAGTACAATATGCCCCACAGTGACCCCCACACAGTATTACATGCCCCACAGTGACCAAATTATTTAACTATGCCTATGCAGAGGATTCTGAGTTTGTAATCTGAAAATCAGAATATGGACTGCTAAAATGATATTAAGACCTCTAATAAATTGATCATCACAGAATTTCAGGCTGATTTAGAAGAAATAACATGGTGTTGACATTAACTCTGAGACAAATGGACATCTGTGTCTGCTATATAATATTGTTAGAAAGCAGATGACCTATTTGTACACCTACTGTCGCATCTGCTCTCCCCTAGTCTATACTGATACAACGGATTCTGTGCCGTGCATCTATGAATGTCTAAATATTCAGAAATGTGGCAGATCTTCCAGTGCCTGGATACCTGCTCCTATCCCCAGACATCATTAGATTCTTCTTCTTGACTAATGAATCTGTGTCAGTCTGCAGAGTTCTAATGCCAATTTTGGATAGGAACAGCTGCCATGCCTTATCTATATCTCCCCAGTTATTGAGATGTACTGTACAATGCAAAGAACATTGCTGTACATTTATTCCATATCTTCTCAACCAGGAAATTAAATTACCTTGTCCCTAAGAGTCTATTTTTATTCGGCTTTTTTAGCTTGAAAAATATCCTGTTTTTATGTTTAGTCAGTGATGTCTTGTATGACTAGAATAGGGAAACATTGTAAATGTTTTAGGATTGTTAGTCTTTTATGGGAAATGTATGGCTATAATTCATACTAATGGATATTTCTTTGTTAAAGGTGATTTTTGACTTTATGCAGATACATTTCCATCAGAGTTTTGCAACTTTCTGATATCCATTGTTGTTGTTTTTTTTTTTTAAATGTTTTATTATATTTATATTTTATTTATTATATTCCTCGCCTTTTTTCCTGATCTTTGCTTACTCTCAGTGAATGGGAATATTGTCGTTTACACCTTAGAGCTGTTTTTCATGGACCTAATATCCGTGAAAAGCATCCGTGTCTGCCCGTTGAAGTCCATGTAAGGTGTGAATAATGGACATGCGTCAATGGTTCTAGTCACACAGCTCCATCTAAGTCTGTTTTGACAATGATGGATCGCGTGAGTTTTTTTGATTTTAAAACGGTCAATCAAAAAAAGGCCATGTGAATAGAAACATTGAAATAAAAGTGTTCTCAAAACAGCCGTGTGACGGATGCTGCAAAAACAGCTGCCATACAGCCATTTTTCACTGTCACTTCAATAATCCTTGTAACCTGTACAGGCTTGTGAATACAGAGAGGTGTTTATAATAATAATAATAATAGTCCTTTAATAGTCCCACAATGGGGAAATTCAGTGTGTTACAGCAGCAAAGATAAGCAAATACAAATACAACATGTACAGGAATGTTCCAAGGTGAGAGGCATTACATTAATAGCAGACAGACAGATAGGACGTAGCAGAGGGGGGGGGGGGGATTTAACAGGCAGAAAGATATTTCAGTTCTCTGTGTGTATTGATCTCTTCTTAGGTCGGTGTTGGTTGTACAGCCTAACCGCAGTGGGGAGGAAAGACTTCCGATAGCGCTCCTTCTCACACTTAGGGTGGAGCAGTCGGTCACTGACAGTACTGCTCAGCGCGATCACAGTCTCATGCATGGGATGGGACTTCTTCTCCCGCATGGAGCTCACCACGGACAGTATCCTTCCTTTATCCCAATGTTATTACTATAGGGATGTGTAGGGTGCAGCGGCACCTGGGTCCTGGTGTCTGACAAGAGTCTTGCGGCCCCTATGCTACATAAAAAGACAGAAGTGCTATGCAGAGATTCTAGAGTTTCCTCTTAGTAGATAACAAAAATATAGTATTGATTATAAAGTACATGATGATTTGCATTATTATGAAGGTTGTTTTATGTATCTGAGATGGTGAGTAGCAGTTGTGGGAGAAGTTGGGGGAAAAGATGGGCTTATAGAATAAGGTAAAGGTTGAACATCATGAAGACCCTTAATAGGATTTTTCAGGACCACTTACTGTGGACTTGCAGAGTATTATATTTTGAGAAAACAATCAATTAGTCTTCTATCAAGAAGTTAGAAAAAGCAAGATGACAGCTATCTAAGCTACCATTGTTGATCCTGTAGGGGGCATTACCCATATTTCCCATAATATCTCTGTGAAAGCTTATCTGCACCCCTGAACCAATGAATATTTACACAGCTTTAATTCACAGGTCTTTAAAATCTTGTGACATCCTCCGTGGTTATAGTGATGCTGTAATGGTGGCCAAAGAGGATCATTGCATTGTATTATTTTGGGAAGTTTCTGGAAGTTAGTTTATGCAATGGCTTTTTATAAGTAGAACAGAGATGTGCATAAGAGTTACACAGCGGGAGAAGTTGACTGCTGCTATTCCCTGGTGCAACCCACTGACATCAGGGTTTGCTTGGATACCCATAGTGGGATGTGAATAGGAATTATGGACCCATTCCCATGCTTGGGGGAAGAGCTCAAAGGTTGTTTGAGAGGAGCAGAAGGTTTCTGCTTGGAGGTCTGCACAGAAGGCCTTGACAGCTTGAGGCAACATTTCAGCAACTCTTTGAGATATCAACTGGCACCACAAGTACTCTATCCAGCAGTGATGGGAGACAGTTGTCATATCCCCCGTACTAGCAGAAGTGCAATGTATGTCGCCATGGCCCAGACAACTACTCACTGTTTTAACTTCAATGTCCTTCTGTTCAGCTGCTATAACATCCTGTCTGCTGTTACGTGAAAACCTCCAATACAGTAAATCACCAAAGAAGGACTTCAGCAGTTGACTTGCCAGGGGGCAGTGTGGTCGGGCAGCTGCTCTGTAAGGAACAACCAGGTAAGGGGAACATCTGCCACTGAAGACTGTGGCATCACTGATGGCCAGGTAAGCTCCATATTGCACATCATTCTACAGGTGGCAGACTACTGCGTGCACTAGTAACAGTCCCATGTCATCAATATTAGGCTACTTGCACATGATCAGGATGTCAATGTGGAAAATCTACATGGAAAATGTGTGCACCAACACAGTTTTTAGTATTGATTGCCAAACATATAGATTTGGATTTGATGCAGATTTCAGTGGCGATTTTTGCATTGAAGTCAATGCCAAAAAAATGAATTAAATCCACAACAGATCCACAACAAAAAAATTGACATTTAAAAATCTGCTCCTTAAGTGAAAATCTACATGTAATAATCATAAAGGTGTACTTATTGGGGCCTGTTCATCAAAACAGACGTAGATGAGGCGCAGACCTCTTCATGAATTAGGTGCATTCTCTGCCGCAACAGAAATCTACATCAGCTCATAGCTGGCATAGATTCTGTAGCAAGTCATGAGTCCATCCACACCCCATTCCCTTCCTGCCCACTGTTTGAAAAGTGGCAAAGGTGGTGTAAAAATGTAATTTCCAACTATTATAGTCACAAGTGACATTAAAAAATCAAAAAACACTTTTTTTGTCAAAATACTGGTACATATTCTTAGTGAATCTGTCCCTTTGACTTCAGTGGTAATGTAATACCATGCAGAGTTTCTTCAGGAAAATCCATTCAGAAAATCTGCATATAATCCTGAGTCTGTGCATGTACAGTCATGGCCAAAAGTTTTGAGAATGATACAAATATTAATTTTTACAAAGTCTACTGCTTCAGTTTTTCTAATGGCAATTTGCATATACTCCAGAATGTTATAAAGAGCGATCAGCTTAACAGCAATTACTTGCAAAGTCAATATTTGCCTAGAAAATGAACTTTATCCCCCAAAACACATTTCAACATCATTGCAGCCCTGCCTTAAAAGGACCACCTAACATCGTTTCAGTGATTTCTCCATTAACACAGGTGTGGGTGTTGATGAGGATAGGGCTGGAGATCAATCTGTCATGATTAAGTAAGAATGACACCACTGGACACTTTAAAAGGAGGCTGGTGCTTGCCATCATTGTTTCTCTTCTGTTAACCATGGTTATCTCTAAAGAAACACGTGCAGTCATCATTGCACTGCACAAAAATGGCCTAACTGGGAAGAGTATTGCAGCTAGAAAGATTGCACCTCAGTCAACAATCTATCGCATCATCAAGAACTTCAAGGAGAGAGGTTCCATTGGTGCCAAAAAGGCTCCAGGGCGCCCAAGAAAGACCAGCAAGTGGCAGGACCGTCTCTTAAAAGTGTTTCAGCTGTGGGATCAGGCTACCAGCAGTGCAGAGCTTGCTGAGGAATGACAGCAGGCAGGTGTGAGTGCATCTGCACGCACTGTGAGGCGGAGACTCTTGGAGCAAGGCCTGGTCTCAAGGAGGGCAGCAAAGAAGCCACTTCTCTCCAGAAAAAACATCAGGGACAGACTGATATTCTGCAAAAGGTACAGGGAGTGGACTGCTGAGGACTGGGGGAAAGTCATTTTCTCTGATGAATCCCCTTTTCCATTGTTTGGAACATCTGGAAAACAGCTTATTCGGAGAAGAAGAGGTGAGCGCTACCACCAGTCTTGTCTCATGCCAACTGTAAAGCATCCTGAAACCATTCATGTGTGGGGTTGCTTCTCAGCCAAGGGAATCGGCTCTCTCACAGTCTTGCCTAAAAACACAGCCATGAATAAAGAATGGTACCAGAATGTCCTCCAAGAGCAACTTCTCCCAACCGTCCAAGAGCAGTTTGGCGCTCAACAATGCCTTTTCCAGCATGATGGAGCACCTTGCCATAAAGCAAAGGTGATAACTAAATGGCTCAGGGAACAAAACATAGAGATTTTGGGTCCATGGCCTGGAAACTCCCCAGATCTTAATCCCATTGAGAACTTGTGGTCAATCATCAAGAGACGGGTGGACAAACAAAAACCAACAAATTCAGACAAAATGAAAGCATTGATTCTGCAAGAATGGACTGCTATCAGTCAGGATTTGGTCCAGAAGTTGATTGAGAGCATGCCAGGGAGAATTGCAGAGGTCCTGAAGAAGAAGGGTCAACACTGCAAATATTGACTTGCTGCATTAACTCATTCTAACTGTCAATATAAGCTTCTGTTACTCATAATATGAATGCAATTCTATTTCTGTATGTGATAAAAACATCTGACAAACACACATAAAAACCAGAGGGCAGCAAATCATGTGAAAATATAATATTTGTGTCATTCTCAAAACTTTTGGCCATGACTGTAGGTTTAAACTCCCAGAAAACTAGCCTGTAGACAAAAGTTGTTATTCTTTTACTTATATAGCAAAGTTTCTCTCTTTCTTTCACGCTCTCTCTCTCTCTCTCTCTCTCTCTCTCTCTCTCTCTCTATATATATATATATATATACAGTCATATGAAAAAGTTTGGGCACCCCTATTAATCTTAATCATTTTTAGTTCTAAATATTTGGGTGTTTGCAACAGCCATTTCAATTTGATATATCTAATAACTGATGGACACAGTAATATTTCAGGATTGAAATGAGGTTTATTGTACTAGCAGAAAATGTGCAATATGCATTAAACCAAAATTTGACCGGTGCAAGAGTATGGGCACCTCAACAGAAAAGTGACATTAATATTTAGTAGATCCTCCTTTTGCAAAAATAACAGCCTCTAGTCGCTTCCTGTAGCTTTTAATCAGTTCTTGGATCCTGGATGAAGGTATTTTTGACCATTCCTCTTTACAAAACAATTCCAGTTCAGTTAAGTTTGATGGTCGTCGAGCATGGACAGCCAGCTTCAAATTATCCCACAGATGTTCAATGATATTCAGGTCTGGGGACTGGGATGGCCATTCCAGAACATTGTAATTGTTCCTCTGCATGAATGCCTGAGTAGATTTGGAGCTGTGTTTTGGATCATTGTCTTGCTGAAATATCCATCCCCGGCGTAACTTCAAATTCGTCACTGATTCTTGTACATTATTCTCAAGAATCTGCTGATACTGAGTTGAATCCATGCAACCCTCAACTTTAACAAGATTCCCGGTGCCGGCATTGGCCACACAGCCCCAAAGCATGATGGAACCTCCACCAAATTTTACAGTGGGTAGCAAGTGTTTTTCTTGGAATGCTGTGTTTTTTTGACGCCATGCATAACACCTTTTTGTATGACCAAACAACTCAATCTTTGTTTCATCAGTCCACAGGACCTTCTTCCAAAATGAAGCTGGCTTGTCCAAATGTGCTTTTGCATACCTCAGGCGACTCTGTTTGTGGTGTGCTTTCAGAAACGGCTTCTTTCGCATCACTCTCCCATACAGCTTCTCCTTGTGCAAAGTGTGCTGTATTGTTGACCGATGCACAGTGACACCATCTGCAGCAAGATGATGCTGCAGCTCTTTGGAGGTGGTCTGTGGATTGTCCTTGACTGTTCTCACCATTCTTCTTCTTCTCTGCCTTTCTGATATTTTTCTTGGCCTGCCACTTCTGGGCTTAACAAGAACTGTCCCTGTGGTCTTCCATTTCCTTACTATGTTCCTCACAGTGGAAACTGGCAGGTTAAATCTCTGAGACAACTTTTTGTATCCTTCCCCTGAACAACTATGTTGAACAATCTTTGTTTTCAGATCATTTGAGAGTTGTTTTGAGGAGCCCATGATGCCACTCTTCAGAGGAGATTCAAATAGGAGAACAACTTGCAATTGGCCACCTTAAATACCTTTTCTCATGATTGGATACACCTGGCTATAAAGTTCAAAGCTCAGTGAGGTTACAAAACCAATTTTGTGCTTCAGTAAGTCAGTAAAAAGGGTACCCAAATTTTTGCACCGGTCAAATTTTGGTTTAATGCATATTGCACATTTTCTGTTAGTACAATAAACCTCATTTCAATCCTGAAATATTACTGTGTCCATCAGTTATTAGATATATCAAATTGAAATGGCTGTTGCAAACACCCAAATATTTAGAACTAAAAATGATTAAGAATAATAGGGGTGCCCAAACTTTTTCATATGACTGTATGTATACAAAATATAAAACAGTAAAAGCCTCCTTTCTCTCCTCCCGCTTTCTCAGACTCAGTATGCCCAGCGAATAGAGTTCAAATTATTAACGCTGACATACAAAGCCATCCACAACCTGTCCCCTCTATATATTTCTGACCTAATCTCCCGCTACCTGCTCGCATGTAACCTCCGATCCTCCAAAGACCACCTACTCCGCTCTGCTCTTATCCGCTCTTCACACAACCGCCTCCAAGACTTCTCCTGTGCATCCCCCATACACTGGAACTCATTACCAAGACACATAAGACTGTCCTCCACAGTCACAAACTTCAAGAAGGCCCTGAAGACTCAGCTATTCAGGAAGGCCTACAACCTTCAATAAAGCTACTGTCACCACACCACCATCTGTACAGCCTCTCCCCTCACCTTCTGTCTCTATCCCTCTTCCCTCATAGATTGTAAGCCCTTGCGGGCAGGGCCCTCTATCCCACTGTGCCAGTTGGTCACTGTTAGTATTATCTGTTTTGTATATCTTGTGTACCGTATGTAAACCCTCAAATGTAAAGCACCATGGAATTAATGGTGCTATATAAATAAACAATAATAATAAAGTCTCACAAACTGTGAAAATAATGAGTCTTTGGTAATTGTGCAGAACAAAAGAAGTCTGAGTTCAATACAGGATCACGTCAACTGCTGATTTCCTGCTGAATTTTTCTAAATCTCACTATGGTAAAAAACAGCCAAAATGGGGAGCTTTTTTGCCAAATTGAAAGGTTAATTTTAACTACTTAAGCTTTGGTTTGAAAACCCAAAGTGGAGGTCAATTTGTTCCGTAGAGTTGTTTTTTTACACCATGTAGATGAGATTTTTTTTATTCATTTTTATTGCTACGGTACATATTGCAAATAGGTTCTGTTTGCACCCAGTCTAAAAGTTCAGTTCATACAGAAGTGAAAGAGCTTATACTGCAGAAACGGCAACTTGGAGAGAACAAGCACCTCTCAGTTGTGTTGCAACATTTCAGATGGACCCCCCCCCCCCTTACCTTTCTCAAGCTGGGAATCATCAGGGCTACCAATACAGTTCCCTATTCCCTAAGCTTTTTATTCTGGAAGAAGATGGTTGTAACAACATTCTAATGGAGTCAAAAAGCTCCATCTGTCTGCTGGGCATAAAATAATTTCCAGAGAATGTAACTTATAGCTGCTATAATGGTCCCCTTACCGTCCTTAAAGGCAAACCATACAGTTTTTAGGTGGAGGGCCATGTGCCTACATGATATATAATATTAGCTTTATTCTATAGTTTTGATAGCTGCATAGCCAGGCACTACTTGAAGCTTCCAAATATAAAATTTATAATTATGCCACCAATTCTCACAATAACAAATGTAGCAATGTTTAACATTATACTGTGCCATGAAGTCAAGATAACACTTTGCTAGATCTGTAATTTAGAAATAACAGTCTCCTTATAGGGGGCACAAGCAATATAGTGTGCTGTCATGCAAGTTACAAATAACCATACCATACAGTAAGAAGTCTAAATGACAATGTCATACAATTATCAAATAACATTTCCACAAAGCTGCATAAATAACTAATGATAGCAGTAGCTAGTGGTGTGACCAAGATTGGGCCCAAATTTTTAGGTTTAGGTTGGCTTTGGGCAGTAGGACCTTTTGTGTGCCTTTAGTACCCATGGCTCGTATGGGACTGCACCCTCTATTGCTATTACCCATTTCTAGCACAATATTTCCCTTGGTGAGTACAGTATCTCAATTTGTGGATAAACTATCATTGTCCAGATGTCATTGCAGAGATATTCCCAAATAATTGATTTAATTGACTTGTAGATAGAGCCACTCATTATCATCTGCGGCAAATACAAACTGTCAGCAAAATATCTCTGCTCACAAACAGGATTCTGAAGACCTGCAAATCTATTTCTTCCTAGGTAATTTTGTTTGACTATCTGCTTTGATTTGTTCATCAGCTCAGCTGCCGAGCAGGCATTAGTTTAATGTTTCCTTGCCTTCAGCTTATTCACTGTACTGATTTTGGAAACATGAACTGGAGAGAATACAGTGGTCATTTGCCAGTGGGTACATAGTGATTGGTTTTTGTTCTGCTGTTAAAAAAAATCCTGGCCTTGGAAATAATGTATGATTATGATGAATGTAAAAGTGTATTTACAGTGAAGATTGCTGTAAAGGGCATTTGGACCATTGAAAAAGTACATTTTATGTCTGGATGTAGAGCAGGGAACACATCAGAAGTCTGTCTAACATCAGAAAAGCGCAGTGCACCATTTTGTATTCCAGGCCACACGCTGGGACTGATTTATTTCATTCAGTTTTGTAATAACATATTACAACATGTCCAAATATCATGTCTTACACTAAGATAATTAGGCGTATAGGGAGCATGGTACACAGCTCACCACAGGTGGCGCCTTCCTAGACTGATTTCAATAATAGATCCATCTGCAAATCTTCTCTTTTGGAGGCAAAGTGACAGTTATCGGTATTATGATAGATTGAGGTTGTTATGGGGTCATTGTGGTTGACACTTTCATTGAACTTATATATGCAGAAATTATATATGCATACATCAGGCATTGTTATATACAGGCATCATGAATCAGTGTATTACAGATGTAGCAAAGTTTATGTTAATGCTGATAACTTGCTGCAGAATGATATCTTATCACAGAATACAACAAATGCTTTGAATCCATTCATGACATTTCATGACATATGACATATATGTACAGCACAGCATGTAAAGAGTTACCTCAAAGCAGTGTCCACAAGCAAAAAAATGGTGTTGGCTCAGGAGCTGGCAGTGTGAACAGATGACACCCTCCTGCACCACCCAAAATCTCAGATTGCAGGAGTTACTATTACAGTGGATGTCAGGAAGGAGTTAAAATAGTTTTGTTATCATGTACAACTATTAAAACGTAACGCTATATAATTTGGGTTTCTCTTTAATCCTATTATCCCACTGAATAAAGTTAGGGTTAGTTCACATATGCTTTCACACAGCTCCATTGATAGAAAAACAAAAAATTATGGGCCTCAGAATATGGTAACAAATACTGTAAACATGATTTTTTTTTTAATAGTGTTGTCAGTGTTTTAGAGCAATATGACATAAATATAACTATATAAAGTGGACTTCGATGTAATCTTACGGACTCTAAATATACTGAATAAAATTAACAGGTTCCTAATGAAGTAGGGTGAATGACAAAAATATTAAACCCAAAAAACAAAACTAGATATTTGACCTTACTTCCCCCCCCCCCCAAAAAAAAACAGATTAAAAAGTGATCAAAAGGTTGTATGCACTCCCAAATCGTACCAATGAAAATGTCAACTCATCCTGCAAAAAGCAAGACCTGACACAGCTTTATTAATGAAAAATCATAAATATTATGGCTGTCAGCATTAGGCTATGCAAATATTGTCAGTCACTGTCCCACATAGGACTCCCAATCTAGATTTCCTATCCGCATGTCTTTGGACTGTGGAACGAAACTCACATAAATATGGGGAGAACATAAAAACTCCTTGCAGATATTGTCCTTGGTTGTATTCGATCCGAAGATTATGGTGCTGCAAGACAACAGCGTTAACCATTGAGCCATCATGCTGCCACTGGGAGTATTGGTACAGCATATGCATTTGCCACGTGGCTGTTGATTTAAGGTTGCTATGTCTACCAGTCAAATGTTGTCTGACTCTGTTTAGCCAGTCAGAGGTGTGAGATGCAGAGTCTATCAAGACTCTAGATCAGCATCCAGTCAAGGGCTGAGACAGGGTATTTAGGTGCCTGTGATTGCACTAGTTTTCTAGGTCCTGTGTTCTCAGAACTTGCTCTTACTATCTTTCTCCATTTTTTGCTTATTCCCTGGTTTACTGATTTTGACTTGCTTTCCTAGTTATTCCCTCTCTTGCTGAATGGCTTTATTTCTGACCTCCTGGCTTGGAGTTCTGATATTCCTCTGTTTATGTTTCTGACCCTGACTTGTGTATTATGTTCTTGCCAGTAATAAGGTTTCTGGTCTGATCTTTAGCCTGTAAGTGCACCTGTTTTATTCTACCTGGGTCCCAAGACACAAACTTCTTCCTGCCTTGCAGAGGACTGGTGAAAAACTTTTTTTTAAAGTAGTAAAACATTAATAAAATCCTACATATACTTGGTATTACCATAACTGGTAAAGTGAAGTGAAGTTAACCTGTCATTTATGATGCAAGGTGAATGCTGTAAAATCAAACAAAAAAACAACCTTTTCCCCCCTAAAAAAAAGTATTATTCCTTGGTGTATTCTGCACAGTTTGCATATGGTCCAACATTATAAATTGAAAGACCTAAACAAAATTGCTGCTTCTTAGATGAATGCTCTAAGAGGTTTAGTTTCCAAAACTGGGTCTGTTCTCAAGGGTTTATATTGTACTGGTGTCTCAAAGAAGATATGGTACCCAAAAATCCAAAAATCATTCTAGAAAAATATGGACTCCTGGCCCCACCTTGCCATCCAAATAGCAGTTTATGACTACATATGGGGTACATATGCTATACTCTGGAGAAATTGCGTAAATGGTGGGATACTTTTTTCTATTAGCCCCTGTGAAAATGAGAATTTAGGCCTTCAGCAACATAAAAAAAATGTAATTTTTACGGCCAGGTGTTACATTGGAACATTTGTGGGGTCAATACCATCACTACATTTATAGATACACTCCTTGGAGAATGTAGTTTCCAAAATGGGGTTTCCACTGTATTGGTAGATTAGAAGCTCTGCAAATGTGACATGGCTCTTGAAACTTATTCCAGAGAAATCTGCCCTCCAAAGCCAAATGATATTCTTTCCCTTCTCAGCGCCACCATGTGACCTACTAGCAGTTTATGACCAAATATGGTGTACTGCTCTTAAACAAATGGTGATATCACCAGTTTCTTTCCTGTGGCCACTGAGGAGCATTCCTCACCGGCCAGAAATGATGCTGGGCTGAATAGGAACAAGTCTACAAATGACTAAACTGTTTGCCATTGTATTCTGCTCATACAAAACAAAAATTGTAATGAGAAAATCAGTTTTGGTACTACATTGAAGTTAGTGTGAGTCCCTGTATTGTTTCTGTTCTAGTTTGTGTGTATGTAAGCATTTCTTTGAATGTAAAATTATTCTTATACAGGGGACTGTTTAAACAATCTGTTGGTCAGGGACTGTGCTCACAGAGACCTGCCGTGGCACAGATGGTGCAAATGAAATATAACAACTAGCTTTGGAGCAACCTGACCCTCAGGACCCATGGACTCATGGTCCTATGAACCTTATAATCAAAGAAGAGAAAAACACCGCCAAACGCTAATAGTTTAATATTGTTATAAACAACAATATAAAGTATAAAGGAAGATATTCAATGCTTACCTTAGGAAGTTGTGATGAGTTCACACCAACTTATAGCGCATATCAAACTTTAGCCTCAGTAGTCACGGACCTTGACAGCAGCCGCTGTGCTCTTCAGCGTATATAGGATAATATACACATGACCACATGACACGTTTCTGGCATACAGCCCTTTCTCAAGTGTGTAACCATACACACTTGAGAAAGGGCTGCATACCTGAAACGCGTTGTGTGTTTTAACCTATCTGGATTAAAGCTTTTGGAACCTAAGGACCAGTGCCTGTATTGTGCTTTCGTTTTTGGAATCACTACTTAGGATTCCTACATTTTTTCACATGAACCTTATAAGGGACTGTAATATCCAAAGTCAAGGTGGCATTAAGAAACTGTTCAAGACTATTGAACCATCAAGCTAGTTGTACTTCTTTATGAGAAAAGTAATACAAATGTAATTTGTTGAACTAAAAATGTTTGCAACAACATGACATGTGTAATGCAGGACAGTATAGGTCTTCAAGAGCTCTTTTGTAACTGTTCTGCACTTTCATCAAGAAATAAGAATCCTAAGCAAGGGATGGTATGGCAACATTTAAGCTCCACAAGTCCAATATAAAGCATCTAAAAAACAAAGCCTTAGATTTAAAATGACCTTGAAAACTATTAATAAATTTGCAAATTAATTATGAATTTGGGGCTTAAAACCTTCAAATATATAAATGCATTACAAGATTACTCATGATTTTTTCATCATGTGTGGGATTTCAGAATATATTGGTTTGTAGTATATGCTGTATTTACATGCTTTTATTAATTGTAAACTAAGTACAACATATGTATTCCTTGTGAAAAAAAGTCTTGGCTCATATCATATGGATGTGTGACATTTGCCATCTTCACGCGTGGGTCTGGTGTACATTTCTGATGTCAGCTTGCAATCTGGCAACATATGGTGAGTGTTGGAAATTGCAGAAAATCCCAGTTATGAACCAAGGAAAAGGGAGAGACCTGTCAGTGACAAGCATGGAGAACAGATACTGATAGTCAATGAGCCAAGCTGTTATATGCAATGGGCCAGAAGTTCTGATCTGATTGAAAACTGCAGTTGAGACAAACTTCATCTTGTTAGGTCTAATGCTGATTACAATGTAGAGCTTCATGGATCACTATCTTACATAGACAGCCTTATGGTTTACTAGTGTATTTTACATATATATTACATATAAGTTTTTTTTTTAAAACTATATAAAAACAAAATATAACATATTTTATTCTTGCATTTCAATATTTTTTTTTCTTAGATGCAGAGCAAATTACTGGCTGTGATGGAATTACAATCCATAACATACTATTTTAATCAGGTAGCATTGCTTTACTGGTGGCTTATATTGTCTTATAAAGACAGTTTTCACTATGGCAACCCAGATTCTGAATGATTGCTTAAAGGTGTTTTCCAGGAGTATATATAAGGAGTTCCTACAAGACTGTCATGGGGTCTCTATAGAATTAAGAAGTCTAAAGCTAAGGCCCCACGTAGCGGGCCACAGCAAAAAGTGCTGCGGGAAAAACCGCTGTGGAAATGCATTGCATTTTTTCCCACAGCGCTTTTCACAGAAAGTCTGCGGAGGTTTCCTCTGCGGACTTTCTGCTTCCATTATACCTATAGGGAAACCGACGGCGTTTCTGTAGATATAATTGACATGTTGCAATTTCCAAAACCACAGTGGTTTTGTAAATCGCAGCGTTTCTGCTGCGTGTATTTTTCCACAATGTGTGGATGGGATTCGCTAGCATCCCATCCGCTTTGCAGGGACTCTAAAATGTTTGTTTTTTGCTGTGGCGTTTCTGCCACGTGGGGCCCGGCCTAAATGGGTCATGTGTAACCTCTTTTTTATTAGTTAGTGAATGAGGTATATCTGCAATCCTACTAGAGCCTGATGTTGATTCTTAACAGTAATGTATGACCAATCATATTTATTTATCTGATAAGCCAAATAGTTAACAGAGATGACCAAACCTCTTAAGATTTGTTTTGTTTCAGGTTCTAACAGTTCAGCCCAAAGATTTGTTTTGGAATGAAGTGAAATTATTATACTCCGAGATTTCTTTAGACCCCAGGTGAGACTAACAAACAGTTATACTCACCTCTCCTCATCTCTTTTGGTCCACCTCGCGGTATCCAGTACTCTCTTTGGGTCCTCTTCTTGCCTTACTTGTGACCCTGTGGCACATGATGTCACCCAGAAGGCTAGAAGAGTCCAAAAGAATCCCCAAAGAGAGCGCTGGATGCCGGGGAGGAGGCCCAGAAGAGATAAGGGAAGTTGAGTATAACTGTCTGATCTTTTTTTAGACACCAAACCTGGGCCTCCACCTATTATACTGCGGGGTCTAAAGAGACCCCAGGGTGTAATAATTTCCCTTTCGGTTTGTGAGTGACAAACCCCGAAAGTTTCCAGTTGAACCTTAAACTAGTCTGATCCGAATCGGTTTGTACATCTCTAATGGTGAAATGTATCTCTCTTCTAATCTTTCATTTTCACATTGTAGATTTTTGAATTCTATTTTCTGTACATGATTATGGGGGCTGCCATCTTGCCTGAGCTTCTCCTTGGCTCAGTTAACAGCATTTAGTGATATTCTTTTCATCATAGTCATGGCATAAGCAGCATTAGTCTGAGGTGTTTGGGAGAGTTTTCTAGACTTCCTCTGGGCAGGGAAGTGAGTAGATAATCTATGACATCATCTATTGCTAGTAGTGGATATAATGATGGGTCACTGGTTGTTTTCTATACTGTAGAGGTGTTATATTCTATTGTCATCTGTTTGTGATGTACGTGAGGTAACTGCTGCAATGAAATTCCTTACAGAATTAGCTAGTGTCATGGGAAATAATTCCAGTTTTATGATCATCCTCAGGAAGGAGTCTTCATGTTTACTTCACCTATTTCTCTTACTTGTATAGCGTCAACATATTCTGCAGTGCTTTACCAACATTATCAGTCACTGTCCCATATAGGGCTAACAATCTCAGTATATCTTTGTAGTATGGGAGGAAATCAGAGTACCCCTGCAAAAACACAGGGAGAACATACAAACTCCTTGCAACTACAGTGTTAAAGGGGTTGTCCAGGCAAAAATGGACAACCCTTTTAAAGTTTAAATAAGCTGGGGCAGTGAAAAATTAGAAAAAAAATGCATACTCACCTGTCTCCGTTGCTCCGGTGTTCTCCCGTGTAATCTGCTGACTGCTGAGGCCAATCAACAAAGGGCCTGAATGTCACTACTTGTCATATTCCTGAGGCCTGCTGAGGCTGCTGATTGGCCTCAACAGTCATGTGACCACTGAGGCCAATCAGCAGCTTCAGCACAACTCTGGAAGAGACCCGGGAGAGCAAACGTACCGGGAGGCGCAGGACGACAACGGAGCAATTGGGACAGGTGAGTATGTATTTTTTTTTTTCACTGCCCCCAACATATTTAAACTGTAAAAATTTAGCCTGGACAACCCATTTAACCATTGAGCCACTGCACTGCACTTGGGATGTTCCAAGAAGGATATTCTTATATACAGTCAGAAGGACTGCAGTGCATATTATCTCAGGGAGAAGTGGTTCCTATTTTTGAAGACATTCTTTTACCCAGGTTTTATTATTCCTACATTTGCTTATTTGTTTTATGTACCATTTAACTGGAGGAATTGGAAAGGGAAGTTTACATAATATACAAGTGGTAATTGTCAATTTTCTGCTTGTCAGTATTTCTATAATGATTTTCTAAGCCTAATGGAGTTGGTGAGAATCTGAACTGTCACAAGCAGATAGCTCCACAGTTCAACACCATAGAAGATTATCATCATCTGCATTTTGTTTCAAAATACAGTATGTTAACAATTGACCTGGGAAGACGGGGACAGATCCCTCACCTTTTACAAGAGTTATCAATGTTCACATGTGTTTGTTGAAAGATAAATCATAGTATACAGCGATGTGCAAAAGTTTTAGACAAGTGTGGAAAAATGCTGCAAAGTAAGAATGCTTTCAAAAATAGAAGTGTTAATAGTTTATTTTTACCAATTAACAACATTAAGTGAATTAACAAAACAGAAATCTAAAACCAATCAATATTTGGTGTGGCCACCCTTTAGAGGAGAAGTCCTAGAAGTGAAGATATATAGCCGTCAGAGAGCCATGATCTCAAAATCATCCAGTCTGTCTAGGATTACATAAACAGACAGAATGATTTGAGCAAGCCTACATCGACAGAAGATCTGTTGTTAGTTCTCCAAGATGTTTGGCACAACCTCAATACCAGGTTCCTTGGAAAACTGTGTGCAAGTGTACCTAAAAGAAGTGATAGTGTTTTAAAAGCAAAGCATGGTCACACCAAACATTGATTCTCTTACGTCCAACAGCAGCACAATATGGGGCATTTCTGCCCCTGTGTGCTAGTAGTACAGGCGGAATTTTTTATTTACATAATTAATTAAGTGATACTCCCTGTGAAAGATCCTCAGTGCGCCAACACCGCTTTGGCCCACACCTGAGACTTCTTTCATAAAAAAACCACACTCACCGCCAGTGAGTGCTGGGTTCACAAGATAAATACAAGACAAGCTTTCTAAATTTTATATATTTATTAACCCCTAAATGGGTCGGTATTAACATCTAACACATGCAGTTCAGAACAGATATGCAGATATATGCAAGCATTAACAGTTACTAGTTACAAGATACAGTACAATAAAATAAAAGGGAATAAAAGTGAAATAATTACTTTACCACACATATCCTGGATGTGGCTCTATAATCCAACCCTCACACATGGCATGTGGGGCTAACCAGTGGAGGCAGCAACATCAACATATTCCAGCCTGCATGCTCCTCACAGTATGTCCCAATAGTCTCTCAGTCTCTTGTACTGTAGTCTCATCATAGTATTCTCTCAGTGGTAGTCTCAGCCCAATCTCCCCCCACTGACCTCTTACCTCATCTTTTATACCCTTGATTACACCACCCAGAATGAGGTCACCGGCGACGGCAAGTCTGATTGATTAATGCACTCAAGTCCAGATTCTTTGTAAGGAGATGGAACCAAGTGAAATGATACAATGTTATCAACCATGTCTGATCAACAGCCCAGGCTGAACAATGCATGTTTATTTGATCACCCAGGGCTATGTAGGAATTCAATAGAGCTATTCTGGGATGGATACAAAGCCATAAGTAAATGGAACTAAGAGGGAGATACGATACCCAGAGATCAAAATACATCTTTGAGTTATAGCCATATTTAAGTGGAATCATCACACTCCCCTATAAGAGGCAAAGAAGACCTCCCCCCACTGTGTTTTTTTCTGTCCTGTGTGGTGGGACAGGTGAAGGGAGGCTCTTTGTCCTCCCTTTTTTTCCTAAAAATGATTTGGAGGGTTAACTACATTTTAGTAACTTTCTAGTCTTTTGCTGTTCATCTCTTTCATTGGGTGCTTTTTACTCCTGAAGCTTCCTTGTTTCTCCCTGCTGCACTCTCTGTTAGTGGCCATTCTGAGCTGGGTGCCTGTCCTTGTCGGATCTCAGGTGAGATGTTTGCGGCTGGCAGGTTGTGCATGCTGTGTATGTCTGCTTCTGAGCCTTGGAGGCTGTATTGCAGGGTTAATATATAACCACTATGCAGCTCCTGGCCTGGCTAAGCTCTTCAGCAGAGCTTATGCTTCAGGTGTTTGTGCTCAGCTACAACAGATCACAGCGTCTCAGACACAAGTTCCCTACACTGCCTTCTGATGCAGTTATGGTACAATCCCAGACTGCCACAAAAACACACCGGAGTTGCTATAGCAGTGGAATTGAAGCAAGGGGAAAGAGAAAGGTTAAAGCCGGGGAAAGTGAGGTTGTCACTTCAGCTCGGAACTTTTTTGCGGGTCCTGTTTTCCTGGGACTGTTTTTTTTTCTGTTACACTTCTGCAGCCTACTTTCTGTACTGCTGTATTGTGCTACTGGACTAGTTTTAGGCCATTCTCTTTACCGCTGTTGCGGTATTAAAGACCCCATTGTTAAGGGTCTCTAAAAGAGTTTGTGTATATAAATTTTATGTGTGAGTATGGTTTTCTCCCTACCTATTTAAACGTTCCTCCTGAGACAATGGTTGTCTCTTATATAAGGGAGGCCTCTGTACGCTTCCTTTTGTTTGCTACTGTCTGCATTTTTCCAATCTCCTGATGCTGTTCTGACTGATGTTCTCCTCTGCTTCTGGTGCAGCGGCAACTCCAGGAGGAAAAGCTCCTTTAAGCTGAAACATTTTGCTTATACAGAGTGCGACATTCCCCTGCCTGATGGTATGAGGAGTGTGAAAAAAAATCCGGGACTCGATTTCTCAGATCTCTAAGAAGCCTCGTACTGAGAGACATTCTCAGTCAGTTCCATCAGAGGAGGAATTTCACATACTCAATGAGACACACACGCCTGATGAAGAGACTTTGGAAAATTCCAGCAGGCCTCTTTTTTCCTTGGTAAGGATGCTTAGGCTGCTGAAGTCCATCTGATCAGAGACCGTGATGTTGAACTTGGGGAAGCCTCTAGTTCCACCAATAGGGGGCCTAGGGCCTTCCAAGTGGACATGACACTGGATAAAGCTTTGACAGGAGAGTGGAGACATCCCAAAAGTGCAACCTATTTATCCAGGACATTTAGGACCCTATTTCCCTCAGCAGGATCGTTGGGTCCCCCGCCTAAGGTGGATATGGCGATAACTAAATTGCTCCACTGCGCTGCGCAAGTTGGCTCCAATCTCCAAGTCTCTATACATAGACACATGGAAGACATAGAAGGGCTTATTCCTCGGCCTCTGCTTAGGCGTCTGTGGTCATCACCTCCAATGAGCGAGCGAATAAGCTGCACTCCGGTCTGGCCCAACTGAAGTGTGACATTGACTCTGGAGTCTCCAGACGATCTATTATCCCTTATGAGTCAGTTTCCTTGGCGGCAGACTATCTATCGGAAGCTTCCGTACACCAAGCAATATGGCCGCCAAATCTCTGGCCCTCTCTACAGCTGCTAGAAGGCCATTATGATTGAAGCCTTGGAGAGCAGGCAATGCGTCCAAGTATAACTTATGCTCCCTACCCTTTGAGCTGTGTAAACATTTTAGATGAGGCCTGGACAACATCATGGAAGGTCTTGCGATGAAAAGGATAAGTGCCTTCCGCAGTCTGTTAGAGGAAAAGCAGGACCTTCTGGCCAAGGCAGAAGTTATCAACAACCACATCAATCTATGCTCCAATATTAGAGGCGTGCTAGATATCAGTCCAGAGGGGCTGAACGTAAAGTTCACCAAGGAAGGGGACAGAAAGAAGCCTGGCTGTTGTCGCCAGCTTCTCGCCTCCTGTAGCGGCAAATATTCCTGTTGGGGGATGCCTCTCCCCTTTTTTCTCTCCTTCTGGCAGGAGAAGATCCAAGTCCTTTGGTCTTACAAGTAATACAGAAGGGTTATGCGGACGATTTTCTTCGCCCGCCACAAGACAGATTAATCGCAATCCGCTTTCTTCCTGCACTGAAGCAGGTTATATTGGGAAATTCCATTCTGGAATACCTGGGCAAGGGGGCCTTGAAAAAAGTTCCCCCCTCAGAAGAAGGTTTGGGGTCTACTCTCTAGACTTCCTACTACCAATATATGATTATAGTCCTAATATATCTAAGTCTCTTCTTAGAGAAGAGTGTTTCCTAAGGGAGCCCGGGAAGTTGGTCACATCTTTTTCTGCAAAGCAATGTTCTTGTCACTCTCGACCTAAAGGATGCGTACTTACATGTTCCATTTATCCTCCTCACAGAAGGTCTCTGAGAACTGCTGTATCAATTGCCGGCCACAGGTGTCATTTCCAGTTTGCGGCTCTGCCCCTCAGTATTTCCTTGGCTCCCCACACCTTTACCTAGGTGGTGGCTCTAGTAACAGCAGCACTCAGACTTCAAGGTCTGTTCATAGTGCCATATTGGACGATTGGCTTATAAAAGCCTAGTCAGAAACCATCCTGCTCCAGCACCTGCAGACAACTGTGTCTTTCTCCAGTATCTAGGCTAATAACCGGGAGAAGTCAGAGGTAGTTCCTTCCACACAGAAGTCCCTGAGGATCAGCCTGACTCTGTCTGCCTAGAAATTTCTTTACCTCCGACAAGGAGAGAAAAGATAATCAGAGTGCTTCAGTATCTTCTCAAGACACTCGGATGTTCATCAGAACAACTATTAGAGTCCTAGGCCTCATGTCAGCCTCAGCCGATGCAGTCCCTTGTGCTTTATGGCATATGCGTCCCCTCCAGTCAGAAGTACTGGGGGTATGAAATCATGGCCCTCTGAGTCTTGACAAGAGGATCAGACTTTCTCCCAGAACCCGTCTTTCTCTCAACTGGTGGATACACCCAAGAGTCGGATGTCCACGGTCCAACCTCGTTGGACCCTGTTGACTGATGCATCCTTTTCAGGATGAGGAGTCCATCTGTATGAGAAGACCGTACAAGGAGTCTGGAGCAGGCTAGAAAGGATGACATCATCCATCTGGAGGGAACTCAGAGCAGTTACCTGGCACTCCTCCATTCTTCTCCTCTTCTCAAAGAAAGAGCTATCAAGATCCGGTCCGTCAGCTTGGTGACCATAATAAACAGGAAGGCACCAGATAATTCTCCCTCATCAGGGAGGCAGGTCTGATTTTCACCTGGGCAGAGAAAAATCTGACCCATCTCTCCGCAGTTCACATCAAGGGATCCTTGAACATAGTAGCGGATAAGTTGAGTCAGGGTCTTACCATATCAGGAGAATGGTCTCTCAATCAAGCGTGTTCCACCACATCACCCTGAAGTGGAGTCTTCCAGAAGTAGACCTCATGGTGACCAGACTCAACGCCAAGGTAGAGACGTTCTGCTCACTGTACCAGGAGGACTATCCCTTGGCAGTGGATGCCCTGTCCATCCCTTGGAGGTTCAGGCTGGTGTACATCTTCCCTCCACTTTCGATGATACCAAGAGTATTGATGAAAGTCAGACAGGACCAAGCCTCTGTGATAACCAAAAAGAGTTTGGTGTTCCCAACTCATGCTCATGAGTCGAGGGATCTATTGGAGGCTTCCCTCAATCCAGAAGTGCCAGGATCTGAGGAGATTCAGCCTGACAGCCTGAAGGTTGCTCAATCCCTATGGAAATCTAGAGGACTGTCAGAAGTCGTCTTGAAGACCCTTTCCTGCGCGCAAGAGCAGAGTCTATCAATAAAAGCTACCTAAGGATAGGTAATGTCTTCAAGGAGTGGTGTTCCAGACAGGAAGTGAATAGTTCGAAGTCATCTACAAGAGTGATTCTAAATTTTCTTCAGGACAGCTTGGTAAGGGTCTTTCTCCTGCCACACTTAAGGTACAGGCTTCAGCCCTATCCACCTGCTTAAGCAAAAGTTTGTCTCAGAACCCCTTAATTCCCAGATTTCTTAAGGGTGCTATGAGACTTAGGTCAGTGGTTTAAGCTCCCGTTCCACGGGGATCTATGCACAGTTCTTTCTGGCCTCTGCCATTTGAACCATTGGAGGAGGTAGATCTTAAGTTTCTGGCTTTCAAAACCACCTTTTTTTGCTAGCTATCACCTCAGCAAAAGAACACGAGAGTTGCAGGCTTTATGAAGAGCCACATATTTTTTTCCGTTGTGGTCCAGCTCAGATTTCTTCCTTGGTTTAACCCTAAGGTGCCCTCTCAGGCTAATATCAACCAGGTGGTCTCCTTACCAGTTTTCTTTTTCCAACTCCATCTTCCAAGGAGGGGGGGAAAACTCCATACACTGGATATAGTTTAGTGTCTCCAAAAATGTATCTTCTGTGTACACAGCCATTCAGAAGATTGGAGAACCTCTTAATTAATATATATGGTAGAGACAAAGGTCTCACGGCTTCCAAACCCTCTTTATCAAGAGGGATTAAGGAAGCAATTTCTTTTTGCTTGGGTTAACATCACCCAAATTCATCAGAATTCATTCAACCCGGGCTTTGTCGGCCTCCAGGGATGAGAGTCGGTCTTGCCTTTTGAGCAGTTTTGTGCAGCCGCTTTTGGTTATTCCAACTAACCTTTGTTAAACACTATCGGTTAGATGTCTGTAGTTCAGAAGCTACTGTCTTTGGACATTCATACTGTACTGTAGTGCGAGAGAACCCTCCCTAGGGGATCTACTTGCTACATCCCCATATTATGCTGCTGTTGGACGTAAGGGAATCATTGACTATATAGATAATCTGTTTTCCCTTAGTCCGAACAGCAGCAAAAGCTTTCCCCCCCCTTAGGAATGATTGTTGTTTTTTCTTTATTCTTAATAACTAACACAGTGGGGGGAGGTCTCCTTTGCCTCTTAGAGGGGAGTATCACTTAATTAATTATGTAAATTAAAAAATTATGCCTGTCCTACCAGCACACAGGGGCAGAAATACCCCATATTGTGCTGCTGTTCGGACTAAGGGAAAAGATTATCTACATAATCAACGATTGGTTTTGGATTGTGCATGGTGATGTATTATTATGGCACTGACATCATGTAGGCAGAAGTTTTGTCCAAATAATCAGGGGAGAGACTTCTATATAAGGCCAGATATTTAAGAACCCTCAGATCCCCATGTGGCACACATAAGAAAGAAAAAAAGAGGTTAGGTTTTCCTTTACTCAGATCAATGATTTAGGGGCTGATTTATCATGCAACATTTTCTTTATCTCAGTTTTTGGCGCAAGGCTACATTTGTGCTGAAAATTGTGACTTTTCCCATGACAAACTGGTACAACTAAGGCTAAGGCCCCAGGTGGCGTCCCGCAGCAAAAAAAGCACTGCGGGAAAAACTGTGGTGACAACACATCACAGTTCTTCCCGCAGCGATTTTGACAGAAAGTTTGCAGAGTTTTTCTCCACGGATTTTCTGCTTCAATTATATCTAGAACCTCTGGCGTTTCTGTAGATATAATTGACATGCTGCAACTGTAAAATGCTGCAGATTTTTCCGCGGCATTTACATTGCAGGCAAACCACGGCGTTTACTCTAAGGGGGGCCACGGCCTAACACTATGAATTAATTGAGAATGAACATTCCTATGAATTATCATTGAGCTGATAATTAGCCCAATTAAAAGGCCCTGAAAGCTTTAGCATGGCGGGGGAGGGGGCAACCTTCATAAAACACAGGGCCCATGATAATCTAATCTGTCCTTTTGTAATTGTAATTGCTTGCTTTAATTCAACTACTGTGTAAAGGAAAAAAAACGGACAGGCATCATCCCCTGAGATGGGCTAAATTTTGAAGTGTTTTTAATTTCATAAACAGTAAAAAAAAAAAAGTGACAGTACAGTGTGTGGTTAAACAAGCAGTTTGTGTCTACTACCTATCATCTGTTTACTGTCACTTTGACATTACCTTGCCTGTGTATGCCTTAAGAAAGCTAGAATGGTTCACTTTACAAGAGCTGGCTTGCAATACCAGACTCAACCCATAGATAAACAGTGGTGCTGTTTCTGTAAGAAAGAAGCTTTTTTTTTATCTAATCCCATTTCCTCTTATCACCTAAGACCACCTGGAGACTTTTCTATTTTTAGAAAAACCGGTTCCCCTGGGAGTCTCTGAATATTGCAAGCAGATTTCATTTGCATCCAGCGACCGTAAAATAACTGCAATTCCTCACATGAGTAGTAAAGGGACCCTCCCTGACCCTATATGTTTCTCCTTCAAGTGTTCTACATTATACACTTAAGGAGCATAAATAAACATTTAATACACAGCGCATCTCATCCGAGAGTGTTGTTCCCAAATGACTTTCTAAGCTTCTGTTGATCGATAAATTAATCTCCAGTGTTTAGTTTTAGCTGAGATTAGAGCTCGGACTGTGCATGCATTTTTTTCTAAACAGTGTTTTTAGAAAGTGTTTAGAACAGTGATCTACAACCTGTGGGTCTCCAGGTGAAGCAAAACCACAATTCCTTTATTATTCACGATGTAATAATGTGAATATTTGGTTTATTTTGTAATTTACAGTTTTATCTTCTATCATTGATGTTCATCCTTTATTGCTGCATATACAGTAGTACTACTACTACTAACAAAGACAATAATAATGATCATGATACGCTTTATCCTTCTATTATGTGAGTATTGCTTTACTTGTTATCTCAACACTATCCTTTCATTTCCAGTTGTTTGGTAGTTATATAAATAATCAATGCAAACTTGCAAATATTGTAAATAGCCAAAAGTAAAAAATCCAGCAAGATAATTTACTGCTTCAAAAGGTGTGAAAGATTTCAGTGTAACAAGCTGGGTATACAAAAACAGGAATACAATGTGTTTCAACACATATATTGCACATCCTATAACCTGGCTCTTAAACTACTGTAGACACGAGAGAGTCAATTCATTAGTGTGAGAATACATATAGCGGTCTTGAAGCAGCACCTGCCATATGGCTTTGCGTGAAGCCGATGTTTTCTATTAAACACTATTAAACAAATATTAAATTATTGCTTACAGTTAGTTCTCCTGTTAATGGATGCATAATGTTGCAGGATTACACAAAAAATGAAATGGCCAGTTACAAGCGATAAGCAATAAATACTTAGCCGTGTTTAACAGAAAACAGCAGTAGCACGCATGGCTGTATGACAGGTGTCTTTTCACTCTCAATGTAGAAAGCCGCAATAGAAAGAAAAGAGCATTGCTACTATACAGAGATAAACTTCCGGAAAAGTAAGTCCTCATAAATGGGCACAAACGTTACAACAGATATTGTACATCACAATTAATGGTACAAGCAAATATAAGAAACTTTGTAATACATCTTGCCAAAGAAAAATGCTTCTTTTTCCACTTATCAGGCTTCTTTCCACCTCACTACAAAATGCTTCACGCACCAATATCTTTGTTGAATCTGTCTTGGTCTCCCAAGAGTAACTGTCAGCCCACTGAAATATTAGGTCTATGGGAGACATCGTAATAGCTAGCCTCCACCCATTAACTGAGGGAAAACTGAGAATTATAAATAAAGCTGCAATGGAAAAAAATGTTACAATGCACAATACATATTAATGACCTGAAATAGTCTTACACCACACAAAATTAGTAACAGATTCCGCTCTGATTGTTTTCAATGGTATATCCGCCTCATTTTCTGCCATGTGAATGAAGCCTAATTTTCTATTTAGCCATTTCTCAGTTATCTAGATATTCAATATAATCAAGAGTAACTAAGAGTGACCTGGGCCCTTGGGAAATGCTGAATTTATTTCATAGCTTGATGGGTCTCTTTTGGCTGAATTCAGCAGGTTCTGCCAACACTAATATAATGTGTATGGCCAGCTTAATATTCTCTGCATGTAGGAGATGATATATGAATATATATTTTTACATTCTTTGAATAAATGTCAAGCATCTGTCATTCACAACCAAGTTGCAAACACCCATTACTATTTTCTAATGCAAGCATAAAAAAGAACAGTGTGAAGTGTAGGATGAGACAGTAGAGTACAGGGCTCTCAAGCCAGTACTTAAAGGGGTTGTCCAGTTTCAGCAAATTAATGTTAATGTTTTTTGTATAATGAAAAGTTATACAATTTTCTAATACACTTTCTTTATCAATCCTTTTATGGTACTCTGTATCTCCACATACTGTGGTTCATTGTTTACTTCCAGCCAATAAAAATCAGACCATAGTCATGTGATGGAGAGTCCATGGTCATGTGATATACAGTCCATGGTCATGTGATGGACTCACAGGTGCACGGCTCGTTACTATCACACCACAGTAATCAGACATCTGTCTGGTAAAAAGCAGTGTCAATCACATGACCATAGACTGATTTTACCCATTGGAACTAAATAATGAATTACAACAAGCAGAGATCTAGAAAACCATGAGAAATTGATACAGATATATATATTGGAAAATTGTATAAATTTTCTTTATGCCAGCAATAACATTTATTTGCTGAAACTGGACAACCCCTTTAATCCACCCACCAAATGGCATTGCATGCACTAAATATAAATAGCTGCTTATAGGATCTTATTAATGTAATAGTAAAGTGATATTTATAGAACTTGATTAAATAATTGTGTATTTAGCGCCATTATATGTGTGCCCTGTCCAGCTTACCCAATGGTGTTTAGATGTTGCAGTCATGCTATCTATATTATTCATGATGTCATGCTGAGATTGCAGATATATACACATATTCTGCAAACAATCTCCTGTCCTCTGCTCTTTGACTCTCATTTCCATTCTGCTACTTTCATTTTTCAACACACATGAGTAAAAACCATTGAAAGCCTCCAGACTTCCATAAAGAACCTTAATGGTAATATCTACCATTCATCCAACAGCTTCAGAAAGCCAATTTGGTGTGGCAGATCTAATGTTCTCTTCTTTACTTGTCCTCAGCACATTCATCTGTTACGTGACTCTATCTATCTGTAAGGAGCAAGCAGTTTCAACACTAACAAAAATGCTGCAGATTTCCCATGATGCTTTGGAGCATAATTTGCTTTGGTTCTCTTTTTTTCTTTGGCATTCATAGACATAGTAAGGGTGGATTGCTGCATTTTTTCTTGTCTCCATAGTTAAATGGAAACAAAATAAACATGTTTTGAGATAATCCAATACTTAGGTAATTAATACAAAAATGTGGCATGCTCCTTATTATGTAGGTAATGCCTCAAAAGACATGTTATAGCAACATGGAGAGCCTAGAAGTCCGTATTACTAACCCTAGGGACTCAATGTGAAATGGGCCGAGGGTCCATGTACATGGCTTTGGTGTGTGCTCAGGGGAATAGCTATACAGCCACATATAAAGGGTTACATGTGATATCAAAAGACTCACAAGGCAAGTAGGATTGCATTACTCAGTCTTATGCTGGCCATTGTGCATCTCCATCTACTGAAGCTAAATAACAATGACTTATCTAGATCATGCATAACACTTACAGGAATTACACATTTACATGTATAATATCTGTATATGTGCAAAATATATATGCTATGATGTAGCATAGCTTTATGTGTCACCAAGCTCAATGTACCATCATATGGTGTGTAATTTTTCATAGGGAGGTATCTAACACCACTGAGTGATTTCAGCTTAGGGACTTACCAAAAGAGCACAAAAGTGGGCACCAGTTGCCTACTGAGACCCTGTGCACAGGCTTAACATACAGTATTTTATTTTTTACCCCGAGGAAAGTCATATTTTAAAGGGAATGTCCTATTACAAACAATCTCTTTTATATGGGAGCTGTAACAGATGAATTGCAATTCATAAACAGCTTCACCAGAACAAGCGCCAATCTCTTTGTTCTGGATCAAAAAAAGGGGTTCTTCTGATCATGAAATCTCAACTATGGCTTGCATGTGCCCAAATAGTGCATATAGACAGGTCTTGTCTTCATAAAAACAACTATTTTAATGATTTTCAGAAAGACCATCAGATATTAGCAACGTGAACTACATTTTGAGAGCAGTTTAGACATTAGTAAATAGATCCTGTCATTTATATTCCTCTTCGCTCCTTTCCTCTTCTCCTCACGTCTCCCCCTCCCCTACTCACTGCCTTTCCACTGTTTCCAGTGCATATAATTTCCTAGAATGGATTATCATTCCCGCTGTGACTAGCCCCTCAAACCACAGCTGCCAACTACAAAAGCTGATCACTCAATCCTTTGTCATTCAGAATTTGCAACAAAAAACAAAACAAAAGAATATTTACCCTGGAAAAACAATAAATATATATTTGTAATTAGCTAGCAGTCCATCTCAAGAGGATTTCCGCTTTTCTGCTTGCCCTATTAGAAAGTGGTTTAGCTAGAGAGGACATGTCTAGTTGTTCTTCTACGATTGTTAGCGCTGTGATCAACTTTACTCCAGAGCCTAACGGATGAGTCATTTTCAATTGAAGACATAAAGGGATTTGTCTAAAACTGTTGTGATTTCAGTGAAGCAGAAAAAAAAGACTTCACGAGTGAGTTCAAATAACCGTCACATGGATAGAGCCGTGCTTTCTTCACAGCGTTGACTATGACAGCCTCAAACTTTCCTCTTAATCTTCAGGCCTTGGTGCGTTTTCGAACTAGCTCTCATAACAATGTCATCCTTCTGATGATCCGGGCATCTCCTTTGGCATAAAGTCAGTTGTCTACCCCTCCTTTATCAAAGCCAAGAGTCAATAGTTGTTTATGGATCTGCCTTTGCTTTAGGGAATGGCTGTAAAATAAAGGAAGAAGAGATGTGTTGTAGCATCTAGAGTTTTTGTAGGCATCTAAGAAGATTAGCTAGAGCAAATCAATCCGCTCACTCATGCGAAAGACAATTAACTTGTTCACGGGTATTCTGCAATTTTTTTTATTTTATTTGAATTCAATAGCTTTATTTAGAAATTGTTAATGAAATATGCCCAATGTTATGTGCTGTAATATAATTTAGCAAATTATGTTTAACTAAAATTCTCTTTCCATACCAAGGACATACAGTATACGCCATCAAGAAAGACTATGAAGTTGCTATGAGACCCTTGGAAAGAATAAGCTCAACTCTATTTGGTCTCAACCCCATTGCTGCTGGGGGATAAGAAACTATACAGGACTGCATTATCACTGAACAATACAGAGGGAGACTGGTCTAAGTATCATTGATAAGAAAATAATAAACATCACACCCTTCTGTCCTGGATGATCAAAGCAAGCACACAAATGAAGGGGGTGGCATTTTCATTTTTGGTATGAGTTTTCCTCTAACCTTTGCTTAATTCTTAAAGGAGCCCTCTGTGTCAGGCACTCACTACCTGTTAGAGGGGCTTCTTGACAATAAGCAGATCATAAAGTGCCCACTCCCCAGCAATAAGCTGTAATCAGTGATAAAACCGGGCAGTACACTGTGTCCAAGTTCTCTGCCGCGCCACCACAGGGGAAATTAGGCATTACACAATGTCCATTCAAATCAATTGGATGTCTCTCTAATTCAATGATAATTTTATAATATGAATATGAAAATGTGTTTTCTAAGTCAATGTCTTTAAATTTTTACTTGCTAAAAAATACAATTATTATTCTATTGTGACCTGATTTAATAAAAGAGTAAAATATTCCTTTCTCTGCTGCTCTGTTGCTATATAACAGGGGTCGGCAATCTGTTTTTTTCCAGCTGTGAGTGGACTGAGTCTCCTGTCGTCTTCTTCTTGTGAAAATGCTGTCAAGTCATATCACCTACTAGTAATGTAAAATCACCAGGTGGTAGCTATTCATTCAGCAGCCTTTATACAATCTTGCTTCCTGTTGTCTGGTTGCAAGTTACATTTCTATCTGTTTTTTTGCCATTGCTATAGCTAACTCTGCTGCATTATCTGTAATGTCATGTTTGCCTCAAGCATGCTTGTCCATGAAGCCCTTTGCATCATACTGTGCCTGGCTACTGTTTTTAGCTTCGGTTGCTGATCTCAGCCTTTCATGGCCAGTGAAACCAGCTACAGTAAAATTCCTTTAAAATGCCATCCAGTAAAACCCACACTAGGGGATTTTTTTATAGGTGAATGTACTGTATAGTGATTATAAATGTAACTTCTTGGCTGCAAAGTACAAATACTGTAACTTGGTCATACGATAGTCCTGAGACCATCAGTATAAAAGTTTTTTGAGGGGAAGGGTTTTTGAAAACTATTTTCAAATGCCCTATTAGAGAATTCTGAGTTGTCCGCTACTCAGGATCCTCATCTGTACTGAAAAGTTGCTGCAAGGAGAGTCTCTTCCAGGCTGGATTCTCACCAGTGCTTGGTTTCCATTGGGAGATTCGATCTCCCATTCCGCTTGAAAAATGCGGAAAGAAAAGTCCTGAAGCTTTTTCCAGCGGAAACCCAGCGGACCCCATTATAGTCTATGGGGTCTGCGGGTTTCTGTGGGTAACTGCTTTTTAAGTGGATTGAGTTTCCATTTTTCGGGTCCTCAAGCGGACCTGAAGAATGGAAACCCAAGCGCAGGTGTGAACCTAGCGTCACTCTGGAGGACCTAGTGTACTCATACAAAGACTGTCTTTTGATTTCAGTGAAAGCTTTGTAATTCTACATTTTCCCTGTGCTGTTGCTGCAGAGAAATTGAACACTGGTGATCTCAGCTTATCATAATGGGAACCTGTTAACAAAAAGAGATTGTCCAAAGATGAAAACCTTTTTTCATCTTGCATCAGACAATACACAATTCTATACATTACCATGTCTTAGTGTGAAAGTGTTACACACTGGCCAACTTGCGGCTTTCCATCTATTGTAAAACTACAACTCCTAAAATGTCCAGAAAGCAGTAGCAGGTTGGAGAAGCACAGGCTGGAAAGATTCCTCAGGGAATATAGTGTTGACACCAGAAGTTTACATACAGTATATATAAAGACACATATGCAGGTTTTTCTCACTATCTGACATGAAATCAGAATAAACCTTTCCGGTTTTAGGTCAATTAGGATTACCAAAATTATTTATATTTGCCAAATGCCAGCATAATGAGAGAGAATTTTTTAGGGCATTTTTATTACTTTCTGCAAAATCAAAAGTTTACATACATTTTATTAGTATTTGGTACCATTGCCCTTAAACTGTATGACTTGGGTCAAACGTTTGGATATCCTTCCACAAGCTTCTAACAATAGTTAGTAGGAATTTGGGCCCATTCCTCCTGACAGAACTGGTGTAACTGAGCCATGTTTGTAGGCCGCCTTGCTCACACCTGCCTTTTCAGCTTTGCCCATAAATTTTCAATAGGATTGAGATCAGGTCTTTGTGATGACCACTCCAGTACATTGACTTTGTTATCCTTAAGCCACTTTGTAACCAGTTTGGCAGTATGCTTCGGGTCATTGTCCATTTGGAAGACCCATTTGCAGCCAAGCTTTAACTTCCTGGCTGATGTCTTGAGATGTTGCTTCAGTATTGCCACATAATGTTCTTTCCTCATGATGCCATCTAGTTTGTGAAGTACACCAGTCCCTCCTGCAGCAAAACAACCCCACAACATGATGCTGCCACCTCCATGTTTCACAGTTGGGATGGTGTTCTTAGGCTTGCAAGCTTCTCCCTTTTTTCTCCGAATGTAACAATGGTTATTATGGCCAAGCCTGAGAACACCATCCCAACTGTGAAACACGGGGGTGGCAGCATCATGATGTGGGGTTGTTTTGCTGCAGGAGGGACTGGTGCACTTCACAAAATAGATGGCATCATGAGGAATGAATATTATATGGCAATACTGAAGCAACATCTCAAGACATCAGCCAGGAAGTTAAACCTTTGCGCAAATGGGTCTTCCAAATGCGAGCAAGGTGGCCTACAAATATGGCTCAGTTACACCAGTTCTGGCAAATATAAATAATTTTGGTAATCCTAATTGACCTAAAACGGGAAAGGTTTATTCTGATTTCATGTCAGATAGTGAGAAAACCTGCATATGTGTCTTTTTATATAGTGTATGTAAAATTCTGGTTTCAACTGTATCTATCTCACATAACAGTAAATATACTGAGCTATACTGTATTTGACCCTTCTCATGTTAGGGTCCACAGTTGTTTAAAGCTTCTATGGCTTTGCATACAATTGGGAGATTTGCCAAGAGTAGTGCAAGTAAGTGTAGCACTTTGGAGTAACTCTATTAAAGCAGTGACCTGTTTGGCTTCTGTGGGTACCACCTTTCATTGTTCTAGTTTTGATAAATGTTCACCATTATGTTTTGTGAATGAATAGACAATTTTATGACTTAACACAGTATATGTAAAATACGTCAAGTGCCAAGTGTCCTGCTACTTAAACTAAATGTATACTATGTCATTCAGATGACCTGGACTACAGTACATGACTATGCTATGTGTCATCATGCCATTCTATTGTAGTCATTGAGATACTCCCCAGACCTACCCCAGCTGGCAATATAAATCTAAATGTAACAAACCCAAAGGATGTGTCAGCAGCCTGCGAAGAGTGCTAAGAAATGTGCAAATATTCAATAAAATAATTTCTATATATACATGTAACACCCCTTTGAGCCAACCTCTGTAGGCAGGGTGTGTTGTAGTTCTCACCTCACTATGGCGCAGTGCCTCCACCAAATCTTGCTAGGAGCTCTATAGGAATTCAGGAGGGTCTCCTCTTCTGCTAGGGGTCGACTCGGGAAACCCCCACCTAAGCTCAGTACACACTCACAAATGTTGAGGGTAAAACTACTTCACCGGTTTATTATGGGAAGGGTAAACAAGAGCAAACTTAATAAAATGCGAACAGAGAAATGTTTCAGTAATTCACATGACAATGCAGAGGACAATGCACATCGTATAGCATTACACCCCCTAGTGGTGGAAATGGACTATGTGCCAGGCCTGGTGGGTATAATAAACTATAGGGAATAGCACAGGGTTAAGATAGCGACCCACAGATGATAGTCATCACACACATGCACTCATACTGCAGGTAACAGCTTGCACTCTTACATAACAGCACACAATGCAGAATTACTTGCTTTTTGCTAGCACCATGGCAAAAATGGTACCAGGTCAAGAGAGGGGACTTGGGTAACTTAGGAACCTTACCTTCCAGAAAGTGAGTCTCCTGAAGTAAGATGACTGAAGAGTTTTTTTCAGTGCATGATTCACCTGGGAGTGCTTAGTGGGAGAATTGAGACCTTTGACATTCCACAACGTAATCTTAATTCGAGACATTAATACCGTTAAACAAGACAAAGAAATAAGATACAAACTTTATAAAAAATTAACTAGAAATTACAAAGGAGGTGCTGGATGAGAGTAAAAGGTTGTGCAGATTTACAGTGCGGTAGTGGAGGGGGGGAGTGTATAGAGGGAAATAGACGGGCAGGGCCCAGCTAGGGTTGTGTAGTGAGAGAATTGGGAAAGGGAAATGTAGGTACTATAAAGAATTTTACGGGATGACAAGTTATGTATAAATTATATAGTTAGGTCCATAAATATTTGGACAGAAACATTTTTCTAATTTTGGTTCTGTACAGTGCTGGCCAAAAGTATTGGCACCCCTGCAATTCTGTCAGATAATACTCAATTTCTTCCAGAAAATGATTGCAATCACAAATGCTTTGGTAATAAGATCTTCATTTATTTTGCTTGCAATGAAAAAACACAAAAGAGAATGAAAACAAAGTCAAATCATTGATCATTTTCCACAAAACTCCAAAAATGGGCCGGACAAAAGTATTGGCACCCTCAGCCTAATACTTGGTAGCACAACCTTTAGACAAAATAACTGCGAACAACCGCTTCCGGTAACCATCAATGAGTTTCTTACAATGCTCTGCTGGAATTTTAGCCCATTCTTCTTTGGCAAATTTCTCCAGGTCCCTGAGATTTGAAGGATGCCTTCTCCAAACTGCCATTTTGAGATCTCTCCACAGGTGTTCTATGGGATTCAGGTCTGGACTCATTGCTGGCCACTTTAGAAGTCTCCAGTGCTTTCTCTCAAACCATTTTCTAGTGCTTTTTGAAGTGTGTTTTGGGTCATTGTCCTGCTGGAAGACCCATGACCTCTGAGGGAGACCCAGCTTTCTCACACTGGGCCCTACATTATGCTGCTAAATTTGTTGGTAGTCTTCAGACTTCATAATGCCATGCACACGGTCAAGCAGTCCAGTGCCAGAGGCAGCAAAGCAACCCCAAAACATCAGGGAACCTCCGCCATGTTTGACTGTAGGGACCGTGTTCTTTTCTTTGAAGGCCTCTTTTTTTTTCCTGTAAACTCTATGTTGATACCTTTTCCCAAAAAGCTCTACTTTTGTCTCATCTGACCAGAGAACATTCTTTCAAAAGGTTTTTGGCTTTCTCAGGTAAGTTTTGGCAAACTCCAGCCTGGCTTTTTTATGTCTCTGGGTCAGAAATGGGGTCTTCCTGGGTATCCTACCATAGAGTCCCTTTTCATTCAGACGCCAACGGATAGTACGGGTTGACACTGTTGTACCCTCGGACTGCAGGGCAGCTAGAACTTGTTTGGATGTTAGTCAAGGTTCTTTAGCCACCATCCGCACAATCTTTTGTTGAAATCTCTCGTCAATTTTTCTTTTCCGTCCACATCTAGGGAGGTTAGCCACAGTGCCATGGGCTTTAAACTTCTTGATGACACAGCGCACGGTAGACACAGGAACATTCAGGTCTTTGGAGATGGACTTGTAGCCTTGAGATTGCTCATGCTTCCTCACAATTTTGCTTCTCAAGTCGTCAGACAGTTCTTTGGTCTTCTTTCTTTTCTCCATGCTCAATGTGGTACACACAAGGACACAGGACAGAGGTTGAGTCAACTTTAATCCATTTCAACTGGCTGCAAGTGTGATTTAGTTATTGCCACCACCTGTTATGTGCCACAGGTAAGTAACAGGTGCTGTTAATTACACAAATTATAGAAGCATCACATGATTTTTCAAAGGGTGCCAATACTTTTGTCCACCCCCTTTTTTATGTTTGGTGTGGAATTATATCCAATTTGGCTTTTTGACAATTCTTTTTGTGGTTTTCCATTGAAGACAAATTAAATGAAGATATTATTACCAAAGCATTTGTGATTGCAATCATTTTCTGGAAGAAATTGAGTATTATCTGACAGAATTGCAGGGGTGCAAATACTTTTGGCCAGCACTGTACATTACCGCAATGAATTCAGATGCAGTTGAAGTTCAGACTTTCAGCTTTAATTTAGTGGGTTGAATAAAATGATTGTATATAAATGTGAGGAACTAAAGCGTTTATTACACACAATCCCTTCATTTCAGGGGCTCAAAAGTAATCGGACAAATGAAATAATTGTAAATAAAATGTTAATTTCTTATACTTGGTTGAAAACCCTTTGTTGGCAATGACTGCCTGAAGTCTTGAACTCATGGACATCACCAGACACCGCTGTGTTTACACCTTTTTACTGCTCTGCGAGGCCTTTACTGCAGCGGTTTTCAGTTGCTGTTTGTTTGTGGGGCTTTCTGTCTGAAGTCTTTAACAAGTGAAATGCAGGCTCAATTGGGTTGAGATCAGGTGACTGACTTGGCCACTCAAGAATATACCACTTCTTTGCTTTAATAAACTCCTGGGTTGCTTTGGCTTTATGTTTTGGGTCATTGTCCATCTGTATTATGAAACTCCTACTAATCAGTTTGGCTGCATTTGGCTGCATTTGAGCATACAGTATGTCTCTGAATACCTCAGAATTCATCCGGCTGCTTCTGTCCTGTGTCACATCATCAATAAACACTAGTGACCCAGTGCCACTGGCAGCCATGCATGCCCAAGCCATCACACTGCCTCCGCCATGTTTTACAGATGATGTGGTATGCTTTGGATCATGAGCTGTACCACGCCTTCGCCCTACTTTTTTCTTTTCATCATTCTGGTAGAGGTTGATCTTTGTTTCACCTGTCCAAAGAATGTTCTTCCAGGACTGTGCTGGCTTTTTTAGATTTTTTTTTTTAGCAAAGTCCAATCTAGCCTTCTTGTTCTTGAGGCTTATGAGTGCAGTGAACCCTCTGTATGTACTTTCATGCAGTCTTCTCTTTATGATAGATTTGGATATTGATACGTCTACATCCTGGAGAGTTTTGTTCACTTGGTTGGCTGTTGTGAAGGGGTTTGTCTTCACCATAGAAATTATTTTGCGATCATTCACCAGTGTCTTTGTGGGCGTCCAGGTCTTTTTGTATTGATGAGTTCAGGATGTACCAAACTGTAAATTTTGCCTCTCCTAATATTCAAAATCCAAATAAGGCAATTGTAACACAACAAGTGGGATAATATACTGAAGTAAATATGCAGTAAAAAAAGTATAAAATATATAAATATTTAATAGTATCCAATAAAAAATGAATGTAAACACAGAAATAGCCAAAAATACAAATAGTATACAAAATATGGGGAAAGACTTGTAAAGTCAAATATAATACCAGTAGCACCTGCTATGATGCATGATGGCAATAGAATATAGCCTGAAGTGTAGGCAAAACACGCGTCGGGCGTTTGCATGGTGTGGATAAGTAATTGCTACATCTGTATATCACATAGTCTGTATAGTATCTTTGAGCTGTTGTAGCTTTATTTCATTACTAGTCTTTGTTTCTTTATTTGGGGAAATGTATTCTTAGGTGGGACTGAGGTTTCACCTTGTCATGTATTTATACCCCTTAAAGTATTCATTTTATGACTTTTTTGTGATAACAGTATTTGTATACCTATATTCTATTGCCATCATTCATCATAGCAGGTGTTACTGGTATTATATTTGACTTTACAAGTCTTTCCCCATATTTTGTATACTATTTGTATTTTTGACTATTTCTGTGTTTGTATTCATTTTTTATTGGATACTAATAAATATTTATATATTTTATACTAGTGTGGATTTTTTCCTGCATATTTACCTCTCCTAATATTGTAGCAATTTCTTGGATTGTTTTTTTTCTGTTTTCGCAGCTTAAGGATGGCTTGTTTCACCTGCATGGAGAGCTCCTTTGACCGCATGTTTTCTTCACAGCAAAATCTTCCAAATGTAAGCACCACACCTCATATCAACTCCAGGACTTTTATCTGCTTAATTGAGAATGACATAACAAAGGAATTTCCCACACCTGCACATGAAACAGCCTTTGAGTCAATGGTCCAATTACTTTGGGTCCCTTTAAAAACAGGGTGGCATATGTTAAGAAGCTGAAACTCCTAAATCCTTCATCCAATTTGAATGTGGATACCCTCAAATGAAATCTGAAAGTCTGGACTTTATGTCTATGTCCATTACATAACTATAACTTGAATACGTTTCAGTAAACAGGTAAAAAAAAAACTAAATTTGTGTCAGTGTCCAAATATACAGTACAGACCAAAAGTTTGGACACACCTTCTCATTCCAAGCGTTTTCTGTATTTTCATAACTATAAAAATTGTAGATTCACACTGAAGGCATCAAAACTATGAATTAACACATGTGGAATTATATACTTAACAAAAAAGTGTGAAACAACTGAAAATATGTCTTATATTCTAGGTTCTTCAAAGTAGCCACCTTTTGCTTTGATTACTGCTTTGCACACTCTTGGCATTCTCTTGATGAGCTTCAAGAGGTAGTCACCTGAAATGGTTTTCACTTCACAGGTGTGCCCTGTCAGGTTTAATAAGTGGGATTTCTTGCCTTATAAATGGTGTTGGGACCATCAGTTGTGTTGTTCAGAAGTCAGGTGGATACACAGCTGATAGTCCTACTGAATGGAGTGTTAGAATTTGTATTATGGCAAGAAAAAAGCAGCTAAGTAAAGAAAAACGAGTGGCCATCATTACTTTAAAAAATGAAGGTCAGTCAGTCCGAAAAATTGGGAAAACTTTGAAAGTGTACCCAAGTGCAGTGGCCAAAACCATCAAGTGCCACAAAGAAACTGTCTCACATGAGGACCGCCCCAGGAAAGGAAGACCAAGAGTCACCTCTGCTGCGGAGGATAAGTTCATTCGAGTCACCAGCCTCAGAAATCGCAGGTTAACAGCAGCTCAGATTAGAGACCAGGTCAATGCCACACAGAGTTCTAGCAGCAGACACATCTCTACAACAACTGTTAAGAGGAGACTGTGTGCAGCAGGCCTTCATGGTAAAATAGCTGCTAGGAAACCACTGCTAAGGACAGGGAACAAGCAGAAGAGACTTGTTTGGGCTAAAGAACACAAGGAATGGACATTAGACCTGTGGAAATCTGTGCTTTGGTCTGATGAGTCCAAATTTGAGATGTTTGGTTCCAACCACCATGTCTTTGTGTGACGCAGAAAAGATGAACAAATGGACTCTACATGCCTGGTTCCCACCGTGAAGCATGGAGGAGGAGGTGTGATGGTGTGGGGGTGCTTTGCTGGTGACACTGTTGGGGATTTATTCAAAATTGAAGGAATACTGAACCAGCATGGTTACCACAGCATCTTGCAGCGGCATGCTATTCCATCCGGTTTGCGTTTAGTTGGACCATCATTTATTTTTCAACAGGACAATGACCCCAAACACACCTCCAGACTGTGTAAGGGCTATTTGACCAAGAAGGAGAGTGATGGGGTGCTACGCCAGATGACCTGGCCTCCACAGTCACCAGACCTGAACCCAATCGAGATGGTTTTGGGTGAGCTGGACCACAGAGTGAAGGCAAAAGTGCCAACAAGTGCTAAGCATCTCTGGGAACTCCTTCAAGACTGTTGGAAGACCATTTCAGGTGACTACCTCTTGAAGCTCATCAAGAGAATGCCAAGAGTGTGCAAAGCAGTAATCAAAGCAAAAGGTGGCTACTTTGAAGAACCTAGAATATAAGATATATTTTCAGTTGTTTCACACTTTTTTGTTAAGTATATAATTCCACATGTGTTAAGGCATCAAAACTATGAATTAAGTGTGAATCTACAATTTTTATAGTCATGAAAATACAGAAAACTCGTGGAATGAGAAGGTGTGTCCAAACTTTTGGTCTGTATTGTATATTGACCTAACTGTATATAAAATAGGGGCAAAAGTGAAATAACAATAGCGCAAATGGTCAAAACTTAAGTAAATAAAGGATACTCATTGTAGCATAACAGGGCAATCAGTCTGATTCGATGTCTGCTTTCTTCTTCTGCGTCTTCGTCATGAGTTTTCTCCGGACTTCGATTTTCGGCAGCTAAGGCAAAGATGCAAGGTCAGTAAGTGTAAGAAATGAGGGAATGGTAGAATATTCCAATTCCAGAGGTGGGCAAGCTGCTACAAGGTCTTCAGGAAGGCGAATAGTGAATTGGCAACCTCTGTAGTTGTAGGTCAGTATTAAAGGAAAGAGCCATTTGTAAGGTATCTTTAAAGCTCTCAGGCGGTGTATAACAGTTTTCAATAGCCTGAGCTTGATGAGTGTTACTGGGGAGGTATCTTGAAAAAAAGAAATCTTGTGGCTGTTATATTGAAATTCTGGAGTATTACGGCTTTCAACAAGACAGTCTCATTAACTGAATAACACAAAAGTTTGCAAATAATGTCTCTGGGGGACCCGCCCTCCTTAGGTTTGAGACGGACTGCATTCTGCCAGGTCTGGTATTTCCAAGGTTCACTTCAAGGCAAGTGGGGAGTGGAGCGGCAAACGTTTCTTAAGATACTTATCAATATAAGTTGTGTTGGCATAGTATGAGAGTCCTTTGTCTTATTTTTGCCTATTTTGACGATATTGTGAGCAGAGTAGATCTGTCAAACCGAGCCAGGTGGGGATGGGAATCAAGAATTTAGTTCCACATCAATTCGAGGGTCTAGAGCAGGCAAACCCCTCCCGAGCCCACCATCCCTCTGCACCAGGAGAGAGTGCTGAGAGCGGTGGTAATAGTAGATACACTGTCCCTTTAAGAGTGCTATGAGCACCAAAGAACAACTCAGGAGTGCATTTGGTGGCAGTCCATATCAGGAGGCTGCTGGGGTTGCCCCCATGTATGTGTTACTCAGATAACTGTGCAGCAGTCTCTAACATTGAGTTTGCTGAGGAGGAAATACAAGATGACCGCTGCACTTTACATAGGAGGGAGGCTGCAAGCAGGTTCCAAAGTAAAGAGCTCAGAGAGGGCACACAGCATTGGTAGAGTACCTTATATTAGGTGCCAGGTGGTCAGAGCCCCGGGAGAAGATGGTAAGCCACGTTCCCCTTCTCACCTTATTTTTGGTCTTGGTTACAGGTTCATAAAATCTTATTAGCTGTTAGTATTTATGAGGACTATAAAGAGAAGTTATAAAGATAGTAAATATCGCATACTATAAAACCACATGTTTAGTTCATGAAAATTGTAATGTAGTAATTCATGAAAATTTGAGAAGGTAAAAACATTTGCCAATATCAAACTTTAGGCTTCTAAAAAATAAATTCTATATGACCTAAAATATGTGGATCCCTCAACTCTATTATTCTACTGTTTGTAGAACTTCTCAGTCTAGCCTAGGCCACAAATATGGTTTCCCTTTGCAATAATTCTTCTACAGGAAGGCTTTTTTCAAGGTGGTAGGGAGGAGTATGGATTTTACACAGGAAGCTCAAAAGCATTAGAGAGGCTGAAATTGTTCCGAAAGGTATTCATTTTTACGCATCACACCATTGTAATGGACCTGTCTTTGTGCATGGGAGCATTATAATGGTGAAATATTAAATCACTTTCACCAAACTATTGTCAAGGATACATCTTGTAGATATGGGGTAATGGTATATGATTGCTAGGATACAATATTCTTATCACATAAATATACTACATTGTGTATATAGTCACTTGTAGCTCTATTAGTAAGGACGTGGGCTCACGTCTGTTGTTTTGCCCAGATAATAGGCCCATGGATGGCTTTTACTCAAGATCCTCAATGCAGTCATACATATAGATCAATAATAGAATCAAAATGATAATCATTCCTAAGGCAAACAATGAGCTGCAGACATGTCACACAGCGCAACGCACAAGAGTGGTGCGGTTTCTGATAAAAAAACAGCCTTTTTTTTCTTTCTTATGGACACCCCTTCAAAAATCGGCATGGCTGTACTTGGGCATGCATGTTCTGAAAATGAAGCACGTGTTGTCGGTAACTGAAATTATCTGGCACGTCTGAATGAACCTTCGATGAACAACTTAATTATAATTAATGGCCAATCATACTTGTTTTGACAGCATGTAAGAGAGTCTGCCTGTGGCAAGCATTTATTTACCAGAGGAACCCAGCAGCGGTCTGTGCAGAGCATTCTGGAAGCTCACACTCATTGATATCATGGCTAAAAGTTTGACGGAAATAGATCCTTTATGTATCAACTCCAACAGCTGTAAATTTACATCACAAAACTCTGACTGTGTAATTACGTGGACAAGGTAATTATCACATGATGAATGTGTGAATATGCCTAACGGGTTCATTTTCTATGGAGTCTAAAGATTGGGACATATTAAAGCCACAGTACAGTGAATCCTGCCGAGAATTAGATAATTTTGTTTCAGCCATGCAAAGCATTCAAATCTCTCCGGCTTCCTTTCGATTAAAATATTTTATGACAGGTTTATAATATTAATTTCCTCTCCCATCCATGCAATTCTAGTGAATGTTTGCTTAATGATATAAATCAGCATCTGCAGTAGATAGAACAGCAGAAGAAATGATAACTGTTGCACAGATTTTGACACCGTTATATGAAATATTTCTGATCTCAACTCAGCAGATTATAACACCAGGCAAAGCCTTAACTCTTTCTTTACATGTGGAATTAAAAAAACAAAAAATAGTAAATTAAGGGGATTTTCCAGTAAAGGCCATGGTGACATTTATACATGTGGGTTTGCTTTAATTGGCCATTCTGCAGTACTAGACACAGCCCCTTTTAGATAGGCCTTGTAGGACCCATATCAATTACACACTGAAGCCTATCCTAATGATAGAGTTACAATGTAAAATGTAACTTCACTATAAAACCACTTTGTACAATGCTCCAAGCAACATCTTAGTGATATATCTTGTACATAGACCCAATGAAGGCTGTGAACATGGAAATAAATAATAATCACTGTTGAGCAGCCCATGTCATTCAGTTTTCTAAGGATGAAAAGACTGTTCCTACTTGTCTACATTGTGTCCAATCTAAAATCTGAACAAGTATCCACCATTTTACACAAAACATCATGAAGAGTAAGACTCCAGTACACATACACGTGGGTAAGCCCAGGACATTTATATTTAATGGTGTTTCTTTCTTATCTATAGAATAAACATTGGCTGTGTAGGTGACTTCTTAGTCAGGTATACAGTCATAATTTATATGTATTCTGAATAATAAAATATAAGTGGTTTCATGGGAGATACAGGACTGGATGAAATGGGACATACAAGATGTCTTCACTCAAATGGCAACAGTATGTCATATTCACTGGGGGTCTGGAGGTGATCTCTCTTTTAGATAGTGTATCTAGGTAAATACAATAAATTATTTGTATAGAAACTGGGATATATATGAATCACTTTGAGGAAATCTTGGTGTTGTAGAGCAAGAACTCTGTTGTGAACTGAAATTACATAATAGTACTAGAAAGTGGAAAACCACTTGAGATATCTGAGGCATCAGATACATATCCTGTGATGTTATGTGTCATTCTGTAACTTCAAAGGCTGCCATAGAAGCTCTTTAGATACAAATTCTGAAGGTTACAAAGGAGACATCACTGTTCCCTGTCATCTTATATCGATAAGAACTGAAATTATTTGAGCATATGTCTACTATTGCATTACTTGCTTACATATCTGGATGAAGTATTCATGAATTATAAAACCTATAGGAATTATGTACATGTTAAGTAAAAAACCATACGACATGTGACTTACTTCAATTCAATTGACATAATTCATGTAACTCATATGTTCTAAGACCTTACTGAGATAGGTACAACAATACAAAATATCTTATTTCCTACCACCAGTCCATGATACATATTTATGGCCATAAAGAAACAAAAAGCACAGTATAATCCCTCTTGAATCCATCTTGGACTCCCAAGACAGATTGAAGCTCACTGAAGTGTTAAAATATATATGACCATGGAAGTCTATAGGGAGGGAAATGGAAAGAAAGAGAAGCCAAGTTAGAGAGAAAGCAGGCTAAGAGAAAGTTTTATATTTCCCCCAAAGTGCTTTATTTACTTAATGGACTGTACTTCTCTATAATGTACTATATGGTGTTAAAGTTAAAGGGTTAAAGGGGTTTTCCAGCCCCAAATGGATTTTTCACACTGATGACCTATATATATTTTTCATAAATTGAAAGATAATCTTTGTAATATACTTTATCAAATAAAAAGACCTGATATCTCACTTATTTACCTCATTTTGCCATTGATCAAATAAAATAGATGTATATGGAGAGGGGAGGGAGGAGGAAAAGGAGTACTCCTCAAAGCCGATAGACAGTTTTCTGTCATAACACAGCTACGTTATCAAGAATTACTATCCAGCTTTCTCATGACAGAAATGACATTAAATGCTGTAAATGGCCTCATATCTGTCTCTCTTCTTCTCTTTTCCCTTCCCTTCGCCTTAAACTTCTTTGCAAACTGATCTGGATAAAATCATTCAGATAAGAAAAGACATAAGTCATACTTAAAGACACAAGAACTTTTATTTATTGAAGTATATTACAAAATGTTTTTTTCTTCACCCACACTTTTACAGTTTACTTCAGTTTTATGTAATAATCTATAAATAATCTTATAAATTAGTTACAACAAGATGGCAAGACAGTCATATGAAGTTAATAGAATTTAATTCATTGAAACCAGTCAGATTACAAAAATGGTCATTGCAGCTGAGTATGAGTGTGCTCTGTTCATTGGAGTGATTAAACCAGTGAAAACAGGCTTACACTTGACTTAAAGTGGGGGAGCAAAAGGAAACTCTGTATCCAATCAGATTGGGGGAAACGTTGTAGCAAGGGAGCAGCGGCGTAAATACCAGGGTAGCAGCAGTAGCGGCTGCCACAGGGCGCAGGACCTCAGGGGGCTGTAGCCTGATGCTTTCTTTTTTTTTTTTTACTAGGCCATTACATGCTGGACAAACCCTATTTACTTATCGATCCCCGCTCCTGCTCACAGCCGCCTCCGCTTCCCCTTCTGCGTCTTACAGATGCATCTCAATAAATTAGAATATCTTTGGAACGTTTATTTATTTCAGTAAATAGATTAAAAAAGTGACCTCCTATATTTTCTAGATTCTTTACACACAGAGTGTTCTATTTCAAGTGTTTTATTTCTGTAAATGTTGATTATAGATTACAGGTAATGAAACCCAAATCTAAGAAAATTAGAATATTGTAAAAAAGTTCAGGGTTGTAAATTCAGTGTGTCACCTGCCAAGGTTTCCTAAGCCTTTAAACGGTCCCTCAGTCTGGTTCAGTAAGACACACAATCATGGAAGACGCTGATTATGAATTGTATTACTGAATTACTGAAATGAATGAACGTTTCAGAGGTATTCCAATTTATTGAGATGCACCTGTATATCATGTCGCTGGGGCCCCATGGCAGGCAGAAGGAGAAGCGGATGCGGATGTGAGCAGGAGCGGGGATCGGTAAGTAAATAGGGCCCATTACCTGCTGGGGTTACTCCAGCAGGTAATGACCTATTTAAAAAAAAAAACCCGTCTGTGCTGACACTGAAGAGGGCTGAAAGCAGCGGGGAGTGCGCCAGAGCCCAGGAGAGGTAAGTAACATTGTTTTTATGTTTCTCATCTCCTCTGGGCCTCCGATCATTATACTCTGGGGTCTGAAAAGACCCTAGAGTATAATAATAGTTCTTGGGGGCATAATACTGTGTGCAGGGGCCAATGTGGAACATAATACTGTGTGCAGGGGCCACTGTGGGACATAATACTGTGTGCAGGGGCCACTGTGGGACATAATACAGTGTGCATGGGCCACTGTGGGACATAATACCATGTGCAGGGGCCACTGTGGGACATAATACCATGTGCAGGGGCCACTGTGGGACATTATACCATGTGGAGGGGCTACTGTGAGACATAATACTGTGTGGAGGGGCTGCTATGGAACATTATACTATGTGAAGGGGCCGCTATGGGACATTATAGTCTGGAGGCCACTTTGGGACATTATAGTGTGTGTAAATGGGGCATTATACTGTGTTGGGGTCCGGAAAGGGGGCGCAATGCCGTGGGGTGGCCCAAGACAAAATTTTGCTGGGGGGCCCAGTTTTTGCTAGTTATGCCTCTGCAAGGGAGGAAAGTATATTTACTCTGTTTAAGTCAAGTGACCTATCCCTACCTTGAAGTGAGAACTTGGATGTAAATAACAAGGCACAGAGTGACTGAAGATGCTAAATATTACACAAATTCTATATTCATAGCAGAAAAATTGTAATTCTATACATACATACTATACAAGGAATCTGACTCATGTAGCTCAGTTCCATTGGATCAATTGGGCTGGAAACATTCCATATGTTTCTAGGCCAGAGGTGATTATACAGATAAACATTTACATATATCATCAGGTATATATGAGTATGCAGCCTTGCATGCCATTATCCTCAGTGCTACAATTTGATTAATGCAACACATTTTCTATAAAAAAAAAAAATTATATGCAAATTGAATGCATTTCAACCTGCAAATGTTCTCTCATGAACGTCCAACTTTGATTAATAGATGCTTTAATCTTATATTTTTATATAACTTTGCTTTATTGTATTAAATCTTAAAATTAATAGATCCTGTCTTTGGGAGGTAATTGAACATATTTATCTTTCAGATAGATAGACTAAATTTGGTTATTTTTATATATGTTGCTGAATAAACTATGCTATCATTATAACCTGGAAAACCCTACTACAGAGGTCTCCAACCAAAGTATTATAAATGGCACATAGGTGGGGGAGGGTCCTGTCACAAATGTTGCATTGAGCTCCTGAAGCTTCAAGCTTATATTTTGTGCAGGCAAATAATCTGCATAGAATGAACTATATTTTTTCACACAAAATAGTAGCTTTCTCCATATTTAATACATTTAACTTTTTCAAGAAGCTTATCTTTCATCATTATTTTATTTTACCTTTCCACCATATGCTCATAGTCATTAAGTGATTGACATGGAAAAAGAGAAATCAATACAAAGTTATCTGACATGGAGAGATGGATTCTCAGTCCTTCCACTTGATACGGTCATTCAATTGACACTCCATAAGTCTGATCCCAGGGTTGATCAATCTAACAGTATTACAGTACAAATGCAGAATCGAGAACGAGTGTCACATTTCATCATTAAATGGCAGAACGAATGACAAATACCACTGAGATAATAATCCGCTCCAAGGGCATGTTTATATTCATAATGTTCTGAAATATCAGGGAGACAAGAGCATTACCATCTCTTTCTTCAACACTTGTGTTTCTTCATACATTGTCTATAGATTAAAGATCATTTATAACAATTGCTATGAAACGCTATTGTTGCCTGCTGTGACTACTTGTGCTTGTTTTAAGTCTTTAAGAGACATAGCAGCTGCTAGGTAGCAAACATAGCAGTTTCTAGGGTGCCCAGCAACTTAGTGCTCTTTTATTTTGCTAAAAAATAGTCTGGTTTGGATCTATAGCTACCATGAGCCCATCATCTATCATGTATTTATAGTGCTGATGTCTATTTATGTGGCAGAGGTTCCTTTATGTCCTCTCAGGTGCCAAGGCAAATGTGTGACTGCTATATTTGCAACTCCTACAGCTACACCCCTGAGCAAGAGGTTGTCTAATTTGGGCAGCCAGACAAACCCTTTAAGGAAATTTCACAGCTGAGGAAGCAGTAGTTAAGTGAATTCATAAGCCAAGTTCCTCAAGCTTAAAGGGGATCTGCCACCTTCCCCAAGCATATTGAACTATCACCACCCTATTGCAGAATACATTACATTAATAAACGTCATACCTTTGTTATATATATGTCACTTTTGTGGATTCAGAGGAAAAGAACTTTTAAGTCTTATGCAAATGAGGTAGTGCACTGATATTTACAGTTTGGAGCACTGCTCATGCTGCTCAAGTAAGACAGGTGATGTCATAGCAGTGGTAGAACCAATATTCACTTCACAGAGTGGCACAGAGAGGAGATGGTTGGCGGTCTGAGTGTCAAGAGCAGTGCTCCAGGGAGCTGAACGCCCACCCCACTGCACCAACTGCCTCATTTGCATAAGACTCATTTTTCTCCAAATCTATAAAAGTGACATACATAACAATAATATGTTGTTTATCAATGTAATGTGCTCTGTAAGGTGGTAGACTCCCTTTAATGGTTGTCATTGTGTGGTGGAGTTCTTTTCTAAATATTGCAATGGGGCATAAGCATTACTGTAAGTATATAGTATACATGTCCGCCATTTAGCGATTGATGGGGGTTAAATCTGTCTGAAACTATGCCACAGCATTGCACTTAGGACCAAACTAATATATATGGGCTAAGAGACTAGGCAACTTCTGTTGCCACAATATCCCTGAGGCCCAGTCTGCTGTGCTCCACACAGTCAATAAGGTGTGTGTCTACACCATCTGGCACTATAAGTATGATGAAATTATCTATGAGGGAAATGGTAAAACCCAGTTGTTAATATTTTCCAACATTTCTATCAGTAATAACAGAAGAAGGGCAAAAATGGAAGAGACTATTATTATTTTGTTGTAAAACTATAAGGATTCATGGAATATACTGTAAAAAATACAACAAAAAGTCAAAGTGTTTATATATCAATGTTACAGTTTCATTAATAAATATATCAATATTCACACAGTACGACACTCAGTGAATCATAATGTCACTTTTATTACATGAAAAACAAAGCTAATGTTGTCTCTAGAAAACAGTAAAAGTAGGACTAGAAATTCTATTGTTCTCCTATTTACATGATGTTTAAACAATTCATTTCATCAAATCTAATAAGGTATGCTAAGATATTAATGAGGATGTTTCCATATAGCAGGGGCATACACACCATATATGTAACCCAGGGTCCTGTAAATAAGAGAAAGGAACAAAACTAATGACAATAGTTCACTATTACTGGTGGATTGTTAGAGAGACATAACAATGTCTTATTGTACCTTCTGTATTGCTATCATCTATATTCAGACAGATGCGAAACACATTAGAAAAAAAAAAAAAATTTTTCCAGAAGGAATGCTACATATGCACTCTGACTGATATTCAGTTAGATAAGGCTTCCTGTTACAGCATCAAATGTCAGATATGAATTTATTCTATAAGTATACAATAGTTAATAGCCAAATAAGCAGACCATAGGCCCTGGACTGTTCCCAAAACTTGCTACCCTTCCCCAACACCATCCTTCCACACTGCGTCTATTGTCAATATCACCTTTCTGTGCTAGCAACTGGGTGTTACCATTTTTCTTGCCCCTACACAGTGACAGTGTCCAGTCATCACTGACAGTATACTCAGTGTAGGAACACATACTATGGGCAGGGGAAATAGTAACGTGCAGTTATAAATTAGTCCTGAACTACATGGAGACTTTTTGTAGAATACAAAAATTTACCATTGCGTTGTAGTCATTCTCTTACCTTTTGTTCTCTATCTAGACCACCATGACAACTTCTGATGAATGCAAAGCTTACTGCAAAAACATCTTTGACCCCTCACTTGTGCAACCATCTCCAACCTCTATAGCAACACAAACAAATTCAGAGTCCAGACCAACCCAAAGAATAATACAGACCCAGGAAAATGTATAAACCCTCTAAACAGATATAGACACTGGAATCTCTAAACTATTACTATCCACAGTCCAGATCCCTTATATAAATAGAGACTCTCAAACTACACCCTCTAAAAATAGATACACACCAGACCTCTAAATAAATTTAGACCTCCAAAATACAGACTAAGGACTGACCCTCTAAATGAATTCAGACCCCAGAACAGATCCTTACAAGATCCTTTCAATTAAATAAAGCTCCTCAACTCAGCCCCCCAAATGCAGATCTCCATACCTTCTAAAGACCGAGAATAAATACGGTCACCCAAACAAGACCCACTAAATACAGACCCAGAGCAAACCCCCTAAATAAATTAAAATGCCCTTGCTAAAAAACTATAGCAGATGCCCTAAATAAAAGTTAGACCTCAGACCTTCTAAATTCAGACCCAAGGCAAAACTAAATAAGTAAAATAAATAAAGTCAGACCCCAGATTATGATCATGATGAGATATTGGTACATCCCAATCTTCAGGGTATCAGGACATTTTGTATTCTTCACATGTGTTCAAAGAACCTTGATTGTCATTGTCATGGTCAATTGTAGATTATAATATGGGTGTAACGTATGGTTGCCCTGGGCCCGAGGCTGTAAGGGGGACCAGCGGGAACTGCACATTTGCCCCATTATAATCTGACCTTGAACTCAATTGTTTTGCCACCTGCCGATACAGTCGAATACTGTGGCGGAGCACAGGAGTCTACTGGAGGTGAATATGCATTGGGTGAACCTCACGAGATTCATCTTGTGACTATCCACAAGGTTTAATTTGGACCAAACATGTCCAAACCGGAACTGCCATTATTATACTCTGGGGTCTCTTCAGACCTGAGTATAGTAAGTGGAAGTCAATGGAATGTGAGCAAACATAACAAACAGTTTTACTCACCTCCCTTGGGCTCTGGTACATCCTCTTTGGGCTTCGTCCGGCCTCCTGAATGACTTCAGGGACCACTGAGGCCCAATCACAGGGTTTTGTCTATTTATGTAGCAGATGTTCCTTTATGCCCTCTCAGGTGCCAAGACAAAGGTGTGACTGCTATTTTTGCATCTCCTACAGCTACACACTTGAGATAGAGATTTTCTAGTTTGGATAGTCAGATAACCCTTTAAGGAAATCTCACAGCTGAGTAAGCAGTAGTTAAGTGAATTCATAAGCCATGTTTCTCAAAGTTTAAAGGGGATTACAGAGCACATTACAGTAATAAACGTCATACCTAGGGTGCCCAGCAACTTAGTGCTCTTTTATTTTGCTAAAAATAGTCTGGTTTGGATCTATAGCTACCATGAGCCCATCATCTATCATGTCTTTATAGTGCTGATGTCTATTTATGTGGCAGAGGTTCCTTTATGTCCTCTCAGGTGCCAAGGCAAATGTGTGACTGCTATATTTGCATCTCCTACAGCTACACCCCTGAGCAAGAGGTTGTCTAATTTGGGCAGCCAGACAAACCCTTTAAGGAAATTTCACAGCTGAGGAAGCAGTAGTTAAGTGAATTCATAAGCCAAGTTCCTCAAGCTTAAAGGGGATCTGCGAACTTCCCCAAGCATATTGAACTATCACCACCCTATTGCAGAATACATTACGTTAATAAACGTCATACCTTTGTTATATATATGTCACTTTTGTGGATTCGGAGGAAAAGAACTTTTAAGTCTTATGCAAATGAGGCAGTGCACTAATATTTGGCAGTTTGGAGCACCAGTCATGCTACTTAAGTAAGACAGGTGATGTCATAGCAGTGGTAGAACCAATATTCACTGCACAGAGTGGCACAGAGAGGAGATGGTAGGGGTCTGAGTGGCAAGAGCAGTGCTCCAGGGAGATGAAGGCCCACCACCACTGCATCTACTGCCTCATTTGCATAAGACTCATTTTTCTCCAAATCTACAAAAGTGACATACATAACAATGATATGTTGTTTATCAATGTAATGTGCTCTGTAAGGTGGTAGACTCCCTTTAATGGTGGTCATGGTGGGGTGGAGCTCTTTTCTAAATATTGCAATGGGGCATAAGCATTACTGTAAGTATTTAGTATACATGTCCGCCATTTAGCGATTGATGGGGGTTAAATCTGTCTGAAGCTATGCCACAGCATTGTGCTTAGGATCAAACTAACTATATGGCCTAAGAAACTAGGCAACTACTGTTGCCACAATATCCCTGAGGCCCAGTCTGCTGTGCTCCACACAGTCAATAAGGTGTGTGTCTACACCATCTGGCACTATAAGTATGATGAAATTATCTATGAGGGAAATGGTAAAACCCAGTTGTTAATGTTTTCCAACATTTCAAACAGGTATAACAGAAGAAGGGCAAAAATGGAAGAGACTATTATTATTTTATTGTAAAACTATAAGGATTCATGGAATATACTGTAAGAAATACAACAAAAAGTCAAAGTGTTTATATATCAATGTTACAGTTTCATTAATAAACATATCAATATTCACACAGTACGACACTCAGTGAATCATAATGTCACTTTTATTACATGAAAAACACTGCTAATGTTGTCTCTAGAAAACAGTAAAAGTAGGACTAGAAATTCCGTTTTTCTCCTATTTACATGATGTTTAAGCAATTCATTTCAAAATTACTTTGAAGCCTTATGCAAATGAGGCAGTTGGTGCAGTGCGGGTGGGCAGTCAGGACCAGTGTCGGACTGGGATGTCTAGGGCCCACCAGTGAAATTGTTTCTAGGGGCCCACCATTAGGACCCCTGCAGATCAGCGGTACCGAGACAGAGTGGCTAAAGGTAATAACATGTCGGGAGCCATGCTGCTCACCCGCCATACCATGTGCACCACGGCACTACCTAAACCTACTGCTACACCCTGTATAGCAAGTGAACAGCATGGCTCCTAGAATTGTTACCTGTAGCCGCACTGTCCTGGAAAAGCTGATCTGCAGAAGTCCTGGTTGTTGTATTATTGCAGATGTAATATTGATGGCCTACCCTAAGGACAGGCCATCAATATTAGAAAGATGGGTAAATCCTTTAAAGAGGTTGTCCAGGAATTGGAGCAACCCATGTGCTGGGCGGGAGGTGTAAAGTAAAAAATAAATAAATAAAAAAGCATACTCACCTGTCCCCGGCGCTCCGTTGTCCGCTGCCAGTGTCCATTCAGTCTCATGCCAGCACCTCCTTGCTGGGAGTCCTGCACCTCATGTAACTGCTAAGACCAATTAGGTACAGGATTTCCAGAAATGAGGCGCCGCCATGAGACCGAACAGACACAGGCAGTGGACAACGGGCAGCTGGGGACAGGTGAGTATGCTTTTTTAAATTTTTTTATTTTTACACCTCCCTGGCGGCATCCACAGTGGAATTTATGGACCACCTCTTTTAACCCCTTCAAGACCGAGCCCAAAAATGCGTTAAGGACCAGGCCTCGTTTTTCAAAACTGACATGTGTCACTTTATATGGCAATAACTTTGAGACGACTTAACTTACACAAGTGATTTTGAGATTGTTTTTTCGTGACACATTGTACTTCATGTTAGTGGTAAACACTAATGAATATTTTTGTATTTATTTATAAAAAAAATAGGAAATTTGATGTAAATTTGGAAAAAAATCGCAATTTTCAAAATGTGAAATGCTCTGCTTTTCAGATAGATAGTCATACCACCCAAATACATTAATACATATTATCTACCATATCTCTGCTATATATCGGCATCATCTTTTAATCGTCCTGTAATTTATTTTGGATGTTAGAAGGCTTACAAGTGTAACAGCGATTTTGCAGATTTACAAGAAAATTTCCCAAACTAATTTTTAGGGACCACTTCAGTTATGAAGAGGATTATAATGGCCTATATATTAGAAACCCCCATAAATGACCCCATTTTCAAAACTGCACCCCTCAAATAATTCAAAATAACATTTGGGAAGTTTGTTAACCCTTTAAGCATTTCACTGGAATTAAAACAATATGGAGGTGAAATTTACACATTTAATTTTTTCCCACTAATTCCTTAATTTAGCCCTAAAATTAACACATTCACAAAGGGAAAAAGGAGAAAATGCATCTCACAGTTTGTTATTCAATTTCTCCCGAGCACGGAAATACCCCACAAGTGGGTGTAAACTGATGTTTGGGCGAATGGCCATTTCACTGGTTCCCCCATACAGTGGCCTCTTCACTGGTCCCCCATACTGTATGGGAAACAGTGATGGGGCCATTATATTGTGTGGGAGAAGTGATGGCGGCTAACATCCTGTGTGATGCATATTAAAGGGGTTGTCCAGGGTTAATCTTTTTTATGGCCTATGCTCAGGATAGGCCATACTGTAAATACCTGATCGGTAGGGGACTGACACATGGCACCATCAGCTGTACGGAGTCACTTCCGGCGCCTGTTCTGTACACAACACAGGGCTGGAAGCAGAAAGTTCCATCCACTGTTTAGTTGCCCGGCGCCTTCACTGCAGCTGAGCTCCTACTGACTTCAATAAATGCTGAGATGCAGTGAAGGCACCCAGCTAATATACAGTGGACAGAGGTTTCTGCTTCCGGCCCCGTATTCTGTACAGGATGGGCCCCGGAAGTGGCTCCGTACAGCTGATCGGTCCGGAGTCGGTCCCCTACAGATCAGTTATGTATGGCCTATCCTGAGGATAAACCATAACAAATTATGCCCGGACAACCCCTTTATTATACCCCCTAATGCGCCACACTTTAAAGAGGTTGTCCAGTATAATTTTTTATAATTAGTCCGGGGGAGGTTAAACCTCCCCCAAAAAAAAAAAACATACTAAACATACTCACCTGTCCCCAGTGCTCTGGTGTCAGCAGGTCACAGCATGGTCCGGTCCTGCAGCTCCGCTGTCTTCTTTTGCCGGAAGTCCTCACTCACTGTGACGTCCCAGGTAATGATTGGCCTCAAGGGTCACGTGACGTCACAGGTAGTCACGTACAGAGGGAACTTCCGCCGGAAGAAAACAGAGCTGCAGGCCGAACCGCTCTGGGATACATTGGGGACAGGAGAGAAAGTTTGGGATTTTTTTTTTTTCACCTGCCCCCGTGTAATTAAAAAAAAAAAAAATGTTATCCTGCACAACCCCTTTAATGTCCCCCAGGATATTGGCCTCCATCACCGCCCCCCCACACAATATAATGGCCCCATCAATGGCCCCATACAGTATAGGGGACCAGTGAGTGGCCACTGTATGGGGGAAAATAGTGAAGGGGCCACTGTATGGTGGTGAATATTGAAGGGGCCACTGTATGCCCCTTCACTGGTCTCCCCTATAGCAGTATTGGAGTTTCTGCGACTTGTTATGCTGGAGTCCTAGAGTAGGCAAAAAAAACCCAAAAAACAGTCTTATTTACTTCTCCTGTGCTCCAACTTGAATTCCTGCTGTCTTCAGCCCCCTTCAATGATGTCACGGACGGCACGTGGGTCCAGCTGGCATCATTGACGCATGATGCCGACATGACCCACGTCTGTGATGTCATTGAAGAAAGCAGGAAGTACCACTGGAGCACAGCAGAGGTAAGTAAGACCTTTTTTTTTCCACTTCCCCTTAGCTTCCAAACATTATATACTGTGTGAAGGGGCCACTATGGGACATTAAACTGTGTGAAGAGGCTGCCATGGGACATTAAGCTGTTTGAAAGGGCAGCCATGGGATATTATACCTTGTGAAGGAGCCACTATGGGACATTATATACATATATAAATATATATATATACAGTGGGGAAAAAAAAGTATTTAGTCAGCCACCAATTGTGTAAGTTCTCCCACTTAAAAAGATGAGAGAGGCCTGTAATTGCAAATTATGGTGGAAAATAAGTATTTGGTCACTACAAACAAGCAAGATTTCTAGCTCTCACAGACCTGTAACTTCTTCTTTAAGAGGCTCCTCTGTCCTCCACTCATTACCTGTAGTAATGGCACCTGTTTGAAATTGTTATTAGTATAAAAGACACCTGTCCACAACCTCAAACAGTCACACTCCAAACTCCACTATGGTGAAAACCAAAGAGCTGTAGAAGTACACCAGAAACAAAATTGGGGGGACCTAGTGAATGACCTGCAGAAAGCTGGGACTAATGTAACAAAGGCTACCATCAGTAACACACTACGCCGCCAGGGACTCAGATCCTGCAGTGTCAGACGTGTCCCCCTGCTTAAGCCAGTACATATGCGGGCCCGTCTGAAGTTTGCTAGAGAGCATTTGGATGTTCCACAAGAGTATTGGGAGAATGTCATAAGGTCAGATGAAACCAAAGTAGAACTGTTTGGTAGAAACACAACTCGTCGTGTTTGGAGGAGAGTCAATGCTGAGTTGCATCCAAAGAACACCATACCTACTGTGAAGCATGGGGGTGGCAACATCATGCTTTGGGACTGTTTCTCTGCAAAGGGACCAGGACGACTGATCCATGTACATGAAAGAATGAATGGGGCCATGTATGGTGAGATTTTGAGTGCAAACTTCCTTCCATCAGCAAGGGCATTGAAGATGAAGCATGGCTGGGTCTTTCAGCATGACAGTGATCCCAAGCACACGAAGGAGTAGCTTCATAAGAAGCATTTCAAGGTCCTGGAGTGGCCTAGCCAGTCTCCAGATCTCAACCCCATAGAAAACCTCTGGAGGGAGTTGAAAGTTGCCCAGCGACAGCCCCAAAACATCACTGCTCTAGAGGAGATCTGCATGGAGGAATGGGCCAACATACCAGCAACAGTGTGTGCCAACCTTGTGAAGACTTACAGAAAACGTTTGACCTCTGTCATTGCCAACAAAGGATATATAACAAAGTATTGAGATGAACTTTTGTTATTGACCAAATACTTATTTTCCACCATAATTTGCAAATAAATTCTTTAAAAATCAGACAATGTGATTTTCTGGATTTGTTTTCTCATTTTGTCTCTCATAATTGAGGTCTACATATGATGTCAATTACAGGTCTCTCCCAAGTTCTCCTTTTCAAGTGGGAGAACTTGCACAATTGGTGGCTGACTAAATACTTTTTTTCCCCACTGTATATATATGTAAATATTGTAGGGAACCGCTCAGGTAGATGCTTGGTAGCAGTGCAGGAAACAGGGACACAGAGACTGGATCACACTCAAGTTCAGCATTTATTCACTTGTAGGTGAAATAACAGGCTTTGCCTTTACAAAGGCACAAACAGAAAAACAAAACCTTCTCGGCTGAGAAATGACTAATACAAGGAAAGACAGCCCCTCTCTATACAAGAGCCTGGCTGCCAGACTCTCGCTCTGGTTACATTAGACGGGTGGCACAGATTTTACCTTCATGCAGGTTCAGCTATACAGCTCACACTGTTCCTCAGTGTAGTGCTACACCTCCTGACACACACCCTATATCAGGCCTTAATTAGTCAGCTGACCTCCCTGCTGTGGGCTTCTACCAGACACCCTTTAACTGCCTGGTTGGAACATACCTGTTCTCCCAAAACACACCCTTCACTTTCTCACATACCCTCCCCCTCAGTTCTGACCCCTTGGGGCGAACTCCAGACATTAAACAATGAGTCCGGGACAAGGCATCCGCATTGCCTTGCAGTTTCCCGGCTCTGTGCTCCACCGAAAAACTAAAATTTTGAAGGGACAAGAACCACCTAGTAACCCTGGCATTCTTGTCCTTGGATCTGCTCATCCAAGTGAGGGGTGAGTGGTCCATCACTAGACGAAACTGCCTACCCAGCAAGTAGTACCTCAGGGCCTCTAACGCCCATTTTATCGCCAGACACTCTTTCTCTACTATGCTGTAGTTCTTTTCTGCTGGTGTTAGTTTCCTGCTCAGATAGGTAACTGGATGCTCTTCTCCATTCACCTCCTGAGACAGGACAGCTCCCAGCCCTACATCTGATGCGTCTGTTTGTACCACAAATTCTTTGCTGAAGTCGGGCGTAATGAGAACAGGAGACCCACATAAGGCCAGCTTTAACGCCTGAAAAGCACTTTCGGCCTGGTCATTCCACCGTACCATAACGGACTTTTTACCCTTTAGAAGGTCCGTCAGGGGAGCAGACACTGTGGCAAAGTTTGGTATAAAGCGTCTGTAGTACCCCACAATGCCCAGGAATGACCTAACTTGTTTGGTGCTCATAGGTCGAAGTCATTTCTGAATAGCATCGACCTTGTTGACCTGGGGTTTGATTATACCACGGCCGATCACATATCCCAAATAGCGTGTCTCCTCCATCCCCAAAGCACACTTCTTGGGGTGAGCAGTCAGGCCAGCTGCTCTTAAGGAATTCACTACAGCTTGTACCTTGGGCAAGTGACTCTCCCAGTCATTGCTGAAAATGATGATATCATCCAGATATGCTGAGGCGTATCTCCTATGAGGTTTTAAAACTATGTCCATTAACCGTTGAAACGTGGCTGGGGCCCCATGGAGCCCAAACGATAACACAAGATAATGGAAAAGACCCTCAGGAGTAATAAAGGCAGTCTTTTCTTTGGCACTATCCGTCAGGGGTACCTGCCAGTATCCCTTAGTGAGATCGAGAGTAGTGAAGTACCGGGCCCCTCCCAGTCTCTCAATAAGTTCGTCTACCCGTGGCATGGGGTAGGCGTCAAATTTAGACACCTCGTTCAGTTTCCTGAAGTCATTGCAGAACCGCAATGTTCCATCTGGCTTGGGAACTAGGACAATGGGACTAGCCCATTCACTTTTGGACTCCTCAATGACCCGTAACTTTAACATTTTCCGCACTTCCTCTGAAATGGCTTGTCGACGAGCCTCGGGGATCCGGTACGGTCTCGACCATACTTTCACCTGGGGCTTGGTAACAATATCATGTTTGATTATGGACGTACACCCGGGTAGTTCGGAGAACACGTCTGTATTCCTTGCTACAAATTCTCTGGACTCTTGCTGTTGGCTTTTTGTGAGGGACTCTGCTATTGTTACCCCTACTGCTTCCTCTGTAGTCCTAACCGCAGCCTGTGGGGACAGTACAGGAGGCAGTTTAGCCGGAGATCTTTCTGTAAGCAGACTTTCTCTGTCTTTCCACGCCTTTAGTAGGTTTACATGATAAATCTGCTCTGGTTTTCTCCTACCAGGCTGACGAACCTTGTAGTCTACCTCTCCTATTTTCTCCATCACCTCATAGGGTCCTTGCCACTTGGCAAGGAACTTACTCTCCACTGTGGGAATGAGTACAAGAACTCGGTCACCGGGTTTAAAGGTCCTTACCTTCACTGACCTATTGTAAACCCGGCTTTGAGCCCTTTGGGCCTCCTCCACATGCTCTCTGACTATGGGCATAACGGCCGCTATCCTGTCCTGCATACTAGCGATATGTTCAATAACACTTTTATGGGGAGTGGGTTCTTGCTCCCACGTCTCTTTGGCAATGTCCAACAGACCCCTAGGATGTCTGCCATAGACCAACTCAAAAGGGGAAAACCCAGTGGAAGACTGTGGTACTTCACGGATGGCAAACATCAAACATGGTAACAGAACATCCCAGTCCTTTCCATCCTTGTTTACCACCCTAACATGCTTTTTAGGGTTTTATTAAATCGTTCTACTAACCCGTCTGGGGATGGTACACAGATGTACGTAACTGTTTGATATTAAAGAGTTTGCACAGTTCCTTGGTGACTTTAGACATAAACGGGGTACCCTGATCCGTGAGGATCTCCTTGGGTAGACCCACTCGGCAAAATACGGCGAACAATTCCTTGGCAATCAACTTTACCGACGTATGCCGTAGTGGGATGGCTTCAGGATATCGGGTAGCATAATCCATGATTACCAAAATATGCTGATGCCCCCGTGCGGACTTAACTAAAGGACCTACCAAGTCCATGGCAATCCTTTCAAAGGGCACCTCAATAATGGGCAAAGGTACCAGGGGGCTTCGAAAGTGTGCCTTGGGGGCATGCAACTGACACTCCGGACATGTTTCACAATACTCTTTAACTGCACGATATACCCCCGGCCAATAAAAACGCTGCACTATACGGTCCAGCGTTTTTGCGGCACCTAGATGTCCCCCTAGCGCATTTTTATGTGCTAAATCCAGCACTGTCCGGCGATAAGGCTGGGGTATCAGTAACTGTTCTAAGGTCTCTCCTCGCACCCTGTCAACTCGGTATAACAACTCCTGGTTGACAGCCACGTGGGGAAACACCTCATCAGCGCCTGGGCACTGAGACACACCATTGATAACTATTACATTTTCCCAGGCCCTTGACAGAGTGGGGTCCTGGAGTTGTGCAGAACCAAAAGCAACACGAGATATGTTCAAATTGGATATTAGAGGTTCGGTACTGGCTGCCTCGGCTTCACCTGCCATTACCTCTAGGGGAAATACAGAGCTACCACTTCCTTCTAGCATGGTCACCCCTACGGCAGGAACCCTAGAGTCCAAGTTATTGGGTTCAGGCTCGAGGACCTGACTAGACAGTACCTGTGGTAAACTTGGGGGTGGGTTTTCTGACCCTTGTTTTCCCCGCCATAGAGTCCAAAACAGGGGAAAGTCCCGTCCCAGAATGAGGTCATGGGGCAAATTCTGGACAACCCCCACCTCGTGTCGGCTCTCCCCACAGGGGGTCTGGATAGCGACAATCACAGTCGGGTAGTCTCTTAAATCGCCATGTATGCACAGGACCCCAACTGTGCGTCTGGTGACAGTCCCGAGGTCGACACGGGACCCTTTTACAAGGGTCACCCGACTGCCAGAGTCCAGTAGTGCCACCACTGGGCACCCAGCCACGGTCACTTGGCATAGGTGGCGCCCATCATCAGTGTCCGAGGTGGCAGCAGCATAGGCTGGGGCAGCATAGAGGGACACCCTCTGATCCAGACTGCAGTCCATGGGCTCTAAGGCATGGGGACAATTAGCCGCAATATGGCCCGGCTCGTGGCAATCCCAGCAGACGACAGTCTCTCTCCTCCTCCCCTGGGTTACTCTCTTATCCTGGGGAGCTCGAGGAATGTTGGCCCTCCGGGCCATGGGGACTTGTGGAATCTGGGGGGACACCTTCCTGAGGGACTGTGTAGTCCAGTAGCGTTCCACCAACCCCACCAATTCATTGGCGTTAGTTGGGTCTCCATGTCCCACCCACTGTTGGATCTTATCCGGTAAAGCCCTCAGGTACCGGTCTACGACGACCTGCTCCACCACCTGGGCTGGGGTCAACCTTTCCGGCTGGAGCCACTTACGGACAAGCTGTACAAGGTGGTGCATCTGTGACCTCGGTGGTAACGCCTCCTGGTATTCCCAATCATGGACTCTTTGAGCCCGAACGTGCTGGTCCACACCCAGCCGGGCCAGGATCTCCGCCTTCACCCGCTGGTAGTCGCAAGCATCCTGTTCACTTAGGTCAAAATAGGCTTGCTGGGGCTCGGCGACTAAAAAGGGTGCCAACACCTCGGCCCAGAGCTGTCGTGGAAGCCTCTCACGGCTGGCTACTCTTTCAAACCCAGTCAGATAGGCCTCTATGTCGTCCTCTGCCGTCATCTTGGTCAGCGCTTTACGGACCTCTTTCCTGACATCCCGCTCTGGCTTTGGTAGATCAGCCTTTTGCTGAGCGGGCAGCAACATCGACAACTGCTTGGTCAGAAGTCGATTGGTCTCTTGTTGTGCTGCATTAGCCTGTACCAGCTGCTTCACAACCTCCTCCATGGCTGTGGCTCTTTATTTCAGTTCTGTCAGCTACAGGACACGCAGCCCGTGTATGTCTCACTGCACATATGCCCGCATTCGAAGCACCATATGTAGGGAACCACTCAGGTAGATGCTTGGTAGCAGTGCAGGAAACAGAGACACAGAGACTGGATCACACTCAAGTTCAGCATTTATTCACTTGTAGGTGAAATAACAGGCTTTGCCTTTACAAAGGCACAAACAGAAAAACAAAACCTTCTCGGCTGAGAAATAACTAATACAAGGAAAGACAGCCCCTCTCTATACAAGAGCCTGGCTGCCAGACTCTCGCTCTGGTTACATCAGACGGGTGGCACAAATTTACCTTAATGCAGGTTCAGCTACAGAGCTCACACTGTTCCTCAGTGTAGTGCCACACCTCCTAGTCCTGACACACACCCTATATCAGGCCTTAATTAGTCAGCTGACCTCCCTGCTGTGGGCTTCTACCAGACACCCTTTAACTGCCTGGCTGGAACATACCTGTTCTCCCAAACCACACCCTTCACTTTCTCACAATATCTATAGATATATATATATATATATATATATATATATATATATCTATATATATATATATATATATATATATATATATATATATATATATATATATATATATATATATATATATATATATAGATATATACATATATATCTATATATATATAGATATATACATATATATCTATATATATATATATACGGTGAATTATGTCGGTGGGTATATAGATGAGACATTTGAGGAAAGGATATGATTGGTTAGATATGGCTATCCTGTCCAGTCAAAGCAGGATAAAGTCATGTAGTCCCCCATATGCTGCAGCCATGTATAACTAAGACTTTTCACGTCCTCTGGTACCCGTGGTGTTATATACCACTGGAAAGCTGACAGTGCATTGAATTCAGCGCACTGTCAGCTTTGATGGTACACGTTTGGGTGCTGGAGAAATTGGTGCCGTTAGTTTAGACACTGATATCCCTTCACCATCAGAAGGGCGGGCCTTACTGCTCAGCGTCATCGCTAGTCTGTAAGGAACGCCGCCTCTGACTGTACAAGGCTATAGAAGAGTACAGTCAGGGTGGTGTTCCTTACCGCCCAGCAATGACATTGAGTAGTAAGGCCTGCCCTTCTGACAGTGGAGAGATATCTATGCCGAAACTAACGGCACCAATATCTCCAGCACCTGAGCGCACATCGGGAAAAATGACAGTGCGCTGAATTCAGAGCACTGTCAGCTTTCTAGCGGTATATAATATCGCAGGTGCCAGAGGATGTGAAAGCTCCTCTTTCAGTTTTGAAACGGTGGACGCCATTCTAGTCAATGGGGTCCGCCGGTGTCTGTGTGTAGCCTCTAAAACAGTGGTCTGGCTTCCCTGGTGGAGCCGAACAATGGAGAGGATGGAGCAGGAGTGAACCTAAGAGCCTAAGAGCTTTCAATTAATTTTAAAATGACAGTTTTTATCTGGCATTCATCATTTACATAGTATAGTATAGTAAATAATATACAGTATTTAATCGATCTTTGTATGTGATTTCGCTATGTTGCTAGTAATTGACTGATACATTGTGGAAGCCGATTGACCAGGTCTTTAGATAACTGGATGGTGATTGTGAATATTTGCACTTGATAGAGGCTCCTACGAGAAACAATACATGAGGTTTTTTGCTCCAATAAAGTAATTCCATCTTTCTCATTAAATACTAGCAGAGATTTTTTAAAACAATTTTAATTACATAACTGCTGTGCTTTTTTGTGGAGGGGGAGAATCCCCTGAAGTGAGTGCTGTTGCATTCTTCTACTACAATAGATAGGGAGATAGATAGATAAATATAGATAGCAAGATAATGACAATTTTGGAACAAAATTTAGGCATGTAGCTATTTAACTACACAGAGGGGTTTAGAAGTCTGTTTTTCCTTTTCGCTGAAAATAATTGAATTACATTTCCTGCAATCTTGCATCCCCTTGGCATGAGATGAAGCTGAGGCATACATCAGTTCTGTATCTTTGCTTTTTTCCAGCTATTTCAGCCCAATACAGACGTGTGTATAAATATCTGACATGACTAAACAATGATATAAAGAGCTTCCTGCTGTAATTTTAAAGACAAAAAACTATACTTTATCTGAGACCAAAGCCATTATCATTTCAAATTCCAGCTGTTAGAGCTGAAAGCATGAAGGAATCGCCACCAATGGTAAATGTGCCCTCCATTGTTAGAAGAGCCCATAGGATACACACAGCACGGGCAGCCATTTTTGTGATAACATTATTAAGAAATATATTTAGTAAATCATTGTGGGAATTACTAATTAATCAGCCCAAAAATATTTTTTTCCAATTTAAGGACCCTGTTTACCCTATTGACATGCTAAATATGTACTTAAGGCAGGGCAGAAAATTAATATTTTCCCCTTTAAGTATCTTTATTTCTTTTCTCTTTTTTATTTTAATATGTATTATATTAGATTATTATTAGATTTATATCTATATCTTTATATCTATCTATCTATCTATCTATCTATCTATCTATCTATATCTATATATAATTGTTACTATTATTATATAATTATGCAATGTTTATTATTTTTTATATTACTTTACTTGCTTTTATTTATGTATTATGGCTATTTTAGGGTATGTTCACACTCAGGAATTTGCCGCGGATTTGGGTGTGGATTCCGCCACACAAATCCATGGCAGATTCTGCCCGGAAAAAATAAGCATCCTGCTTGATCTTGCCATGGAAAGCTGCAACAGAATGCTGATGCCCTGCATCGCCATCCTGTCGTGACTAGACTGTGGCCGAATACAGTGGCGGAAAATGAAGAGGAATTACTCTTCATTTACTGCCGTGTGAACATAGCCTTATAATGTGTATAATGTGTTTTTGTATACAGTGGGGGAAAAAGTATTTAGTCAGCTACCAATTGTGCAAGTTCTCCCACTTGAAAAGATGAGAGAGGCCTGTAATTGACACTGTAGGTAGACCTCAACTATGAGAGACAAAATGAGAAAACAAATCCAGAAAATCACATTGTCTGATTTTTTAAGAATTTATTTGCAAATTATGGTGAAAAATAAGTATTTGGTCACTACAAACAAGCAAGATTTCTGGCTCTCACAAACCTGTAACTTCTTCTTTAAGAGGCTCCTCTGTCCTCCACTCATTACCTGTAGTAATGGCACCTGTTTGACATTGTTATCAGTATAAAAGACACCGGTCCACAACCTCAAACAGTCACACTCCAAACTCCACTATGGTGAAGACCAAAGAGCTGTGGAAGGACACCAGAAACAAAATTGTAGACCTGCACCAGGCTGGGAAGACTGAATCTGCAATAGGCAAGCAGCTTGGTGTAAAAAAATCAACTGTGGGAGCAATAATTAGAAAATGGAAGACATACAAGACCACTGATAATCTCCCTCAATCAGGGGCTCCACGCAAGATCTCACCCCGTGGGGTCAAAATGATCACAAGAACGGTGAGCAAAAATCCCAGAAATACACGGGGGAACCTAGTGAATGACCTGCAGTAAGCTGGGACTAATGTAACAAAGGCTACCGTCAGTAACACACTACGCCGCCAGGGACTCAGATCCTGCAGTGCCAGACGTGTCCCCCTGCTTAAGCCAGTACATATCCGGGCCTGTCTGCAGTTTGCTAGAGAGCATTTGGATGTTCCAGAAGAGTATTGGGAGAATGTCATATGGTCAGATGAAACCAAAGTAGAACTGTTTGGTAGAAACACAACTCGTCGTGTTTGGAGGAGAGTCAATGCTGAGTTGCAGCCAAAGAACACCATACCTACTGTGAAGCATGGGGGTGGCAACATCATGCTTTGGAGCTGTTTCTCTGCAAAGGGACCAGGATGACTGATCCGTGTACATGAAAAAATGAATGGGGCCATGTATGGTGAGATTTTGAGTGCAAACTTCCTTCCATCAGCAAGGGCATTGAAGATGAAACGTGGCTGGGTCTTTCAGCATGACTATGATCCCAAGCACACCGCCAGGGCAACGAAGGAGCGGCTTCGTAAGAAGCATTTCAAGGTCCTGGAGTGGCCTAGCCAGTCTCCAGATCTCAACCCCATAGAAAACCTTTGGAGGGAGTTGAAAGTCCCTGTTGCCCAGTGACAGCCCCAAAACATCACTGCTCTAGAGGAAATCTGCATGGAGGAATGGGCCAACATACCAGCAACAGTGTGTGCCAACCTTGTGAAGACTTACAGAAAATGTTTGACCTCTGTCATTGCCAACAAAGGATATATAACAAAGTATTGAGATGAACTTTTGTTGTTGACCAAATACTTATTTTCCATCATAATTTGCAAATAAATTCTTAAAAAATCAGACAATGTGATTTTCTGGATTTGTTTTCTCATTTTGTCTCTCATAGTTGAGGTCTGCCTGTGATGTCAATTACAGGCCTCTCTCATCTTTTTAAGTAGGAGAACTTGCACAATTGGTGGCTGACTAAATACTTTTTTTCCCACTGCATGTCTTATTTTATATATGATTTTATTTACTATAGTTCTATTGTTGATATTATTTTATGCATCACAGTATTATTTTGTATTACATAGTTACATAACAATGTTATATACACACATTCATATGTTTTGGTCCATGTATTATTTGTTTTGTTTCAATACTTTCTATAGCAACATACTGTACATATAACTGTGATGATCACAAATCCATGTGAGGGCCGCTAGGTCAACTGCAAAACTTAAGACATGTCCTCTTATGCTCTGTTTTTTTGGCATAGTCTCATTCCGTGAAGTGTATGGGTCTGTAGAAAGCACAGATGGCACAGGGATGTCATCCATATACTGTTCATTCCATTTCTTCATGGACCAAAACATGCACACGGTCATGTGAAGGAGGTCTTATTAAGGTTGTGAAAAGATACATGTGTTGACCCAGAAAAAGGCAAAAACCCCTATGAGACAGTTGGCAATTTCCCCTTCTAATACGGGAAATATTCCTTCCCAACTCCAAATATGACAATAAATAGAATAAACAGAATGAATCCCTAGATTAATCCCTCATCTCCAAAAATCTAAATCCCATAATTTGTAAGGTTAATTATAATCCTCATTGTTATTTATGATTAGATCAGTATCTATCCCTTTGTTAAATGCTGACCTAAGGTAGGTTCCACTATTACTACCTCTCTGGATAGGGCAATCTATAGCTAAACTGCTGTAACTGAGAAGAACCCTTTGCAGATGGCCAATCCTCCTTTCTTCCACCAGTAAAGAATGTTGTCTGGTACTTTAGTATACTTGTTGGGCAGAATAAATGTGCCAGCTCTTTCTCCATGACCATGAATATTTTTATACATGTAAGTCAGATGATCTCTGAGGCATTGTTTTTCATAGTAATCAAGTCTGATTTTTCTAGTCTATTGTTATAAGTGAGACTTTTCATCCCATTTATAATAGTGTAGTTTCCTAGCTTGAACAATCTCTACCTCTCAGATATCCCTTTTTATAATGTTTAGCCCAAAACATCCCATATTCAAGGTGTGGTTTTACAGTGGATGTATGGAGGGGCATATGACATTGGTGTCTCAGGTTTCTATTTCTCATTTTATACCCCACTTAGCTTGTTTGTAATCAAAGTCCCGTTCTTGTCCATTTGGCCCGAGTATTACTTATTTTAGCACATATCCAGTAATACTATTACTGTGGCCTAGGTGCATAATTTTATATTTATCAAAATTTAAATTTCATCTGCCACATTCTTGTCCATGTTGCCAACTCTCCGTAACTGAAGATCCTGCTCCCCAGGATACTGGTCTAATGCAACACCAGTGGAACAAATCCAATACACATGGGCCAACACAGACAGCAGCTTTATGTCCCAATATGAGCATACCCTATGCATTTCCTAATCTCAATTCATCAAGGGTCAATAGAAAGTTATAATGTAACAATAACCAGTAGTCATCTAGAATGCCTGTGATTGATAGCAGAGGTGCATTATTAGACTGGTTGGCTGTGGAGGGGATTCTGGTTAACCCCTTAAGGACCCAGCCCAAAAGTGCGTTAAGGACCAGGCCTCGTTTTTCAAAACTGACATGTGTCACTTTATATGGCAATAACTTTGAGACGTCTTAACTTACACAAGTGATTTTGAGATTGCTTTTTCGTGACACATTGTACTTCATGTTAGTGGTAAACACTAATGAATATTTTTGTATTTATTTATAGAAAAATAGGAAATTTGATGGAAATTTTGAAAAAAATCGCAATTTTCAAAATGTGAAATGCTCTGCTTTTCAGATAGATAGTCATACCACCCAAATACATTAATACATATTATCTACCATATCTCTGCTTTATATCGGCATCATCTTTTAATCGTCCTGTAATTTATTTTGGATGTTAGAAGGCTTACAAGTGTAACAGCGATTTTGCAGATTTACAAGAAAATTTCCCAAACTAATTTTTTAGGGACCACTTCAGTTCTGAAGAGGATTATAAAGGCCTATATATTAGAAACCCCCCATAAATGACCCCTTTTTCAAAACTGCACCCCTCAAATAATTCAAAATAACATTTGGGAAGTTTGTTAACCCTTTAAGAATTTCACTGGAATTAAAACAATATGGAGGTGAAATTTAGACATTTAATTTTTTCCCACTAATTCCTTAATTTAGCCCTAAAATTAACACATTCACAAAGGGTTAAAGGAAAAAATGCATCTCACAGTTTGTTATGCAATTTCTCCCGAGCACGGAAATACCCCACAAGTGGGTGTAAACTGATGTTTGGGCGAATGGCAGCGCACGGAAGGGAAGGAGCGACACTGGGCGTCTGAAAAGCAGATTTTGCTGGAATAGTTTTCAGGTGCCATGTCTCATTTGCAAAGCCCCTAGAGTACCAATACAAAGGAAAACCCCAAAAAGTGACCCCATTTTGCAAACTACACCCCTCACAGAATTCATATAGGGGTATAGTGAGCATTTTGACCTTACATTCGTTTCACAGATTTTGCTAACACTGGGATGTATAAATGAAACATTACTAAAATGTCACTTTATCCCCAAAGTTTTCATTTTCACAATGGGTTAAAGGAGAAAAAGCACCCCACAGTTTGCAAAATAATTGCTCCTAAACACAGCAATACCCCATATGTGGTCGTAATCTGCTGTATGGGTACATGGCAGGGCTCAGAATGGAAAGAGCGCTATTTAGCTTTTGGAGAGCATATTTTGCTGGAATAGTTTTCAGGTACCATGTTGCATTTGCAGAGCCCCCAAAGTACCAATACAGTGGAAACCCCGTAAAAGTGACCCCATTTTGGAAACTACACCCCTCACAGAACATATCAAGGGACATAATGAGCATTTTAACCCTACAGCTGTTTCACAGATTTTATTAACATTGGGACATTAAAATGAAAAATTACTTTTTTTCCAATAAACCGTCAATTTAGCCCCAAATTTTTCATTTTCACAAGAGGACAAAGGAGAAAAAGCACCCCAAAGTTCGTTACACAATTTCTCCTGAACACAGAAATGCCCCATATGTGGTTGTAATCTGCTGCATGGGTAAATGGCAGGGCTAAAAATGGAAAGAGCGCTATTTAGCTTTTGGAGGGCAGATTTTGCTGGAATAGTTTTTGGATGCCATGTCGCATTTGCAGAACCCCTAAAGTACCAATATAATGGAAACCTCCCAAAAGTGACCCCATTTTAGAAACTACACCCCTCAAGGAATGTATCAAGGGGTATTATCATTTAGAGCCTAAAAATGCTTCCCAAAAATTAATGTACAAAGTGAAAATTAAAGTTTTTAAAGAAATATCCAATTTCAGTGCCTAATACGTTGCAGCCACTTTGTGGCATCAGAGACATGCACTCCTAAAACTATTAAGTGGGCTATCCCAGGGACAAAAAAATTATATATGTGGGTATAAACTGCTGCTTGGGCACGCAGCAGGGCTCAGAAGGGAAGGAGCACTGTGTTTTTTTTTAGCTTTTGGAGTACAGATTTAGAGGGACTTTCTGGTCGCCATGATATTTTTGCAGAGCCCTGGAGGTGCCAGTAAATTGGAATTCCCCAAGAAGTGACCCCAATTTTGTAGGGGCAATTTTAGGGTCTCTGCAAATGTGACATGGCGTCCAAAAAAACAACAATCTAAATATGCGCTCCAAAAGCACATAGCGCTCCTTCACATTTGCGCCCTGCTGTGTGCCCAAATGACAGTTTATGCCCACACGTATGACACTGGTGTACCCAGGATAACGTACTTAACAATGCCATATGTGGGTATAAACTGCTGTTTGGGCACAGCCAGGCACAGAAGGGAAAGAGCGCTATTTTGGTTTTTAGAGCACAGTTTGCTTTTTGGACACCTTGCCACTTTTGCAGAGACCATGAATTGTCAGTAAAGTGGAATCCGCAGACATGTCACCCCATTTTGGAAACTATACCCTTCAAGGGATTTATCAAGTGGGGTAGCGAGCATTATTAACCCTTAAGTGTTGCATTCTTTTAATTTCCAAAAATGAATGCGCAGCTGATAATGAAAAGTTAAAAATGAAATTTTTCTATAGATACGCCATTTCAGTGCCCGATATGTTGTGCCCAGCTTATGTCTGCACAGACACACACTCCAAAAACTGGTGATCGGGGATCCCGGGCACAACAGCTTTTGGAGCGTTCATCTCTGATACAAGCAGGGCACAACATATTACGCACAGAAATGTCGTATTTCTGGAATAATTGTCATTTTCACCTTTCATCATCAGCTGCCTATTCATTTACGGATAATAAATTATAGCAACACTTGGGGGTTAAAAATGCTCACTGTACCCCTGGATAAATTCCTTCAGGGGTGCAGTTTCCAAAATGGGGTGACATGTCAGGGGATTCCACTGTACTGGCATTTCAGCTCTGCAAAAGTGCAATGGCGTCCAAAAACCAAATAGCGCTCCTTCCCTTCTGTGCCCGGCTGTGCCCAAACAGGAGTTTATACCCACATATCACATTAAGAACCTTATCCTGGGTACACCAGTGTCATACATGTGGGTATAAACTGCGGTTTGGGCACACAGTAGGGCACAGAAGGGAAGGAGCGCTATATGGCTTTTGGAGCGCAGATTCAGATGTTTGGGATCTGGATGCCATGTCATGTTTGCAGAGCCTCTAAAGTACCAGTAAAGTGGAATCCCCTAGGGAATGACCCCATTTTGAAAACTGCACCCCTCAAAGAATTTATCAAGGGGTGTAGCGAGCATTAGTATCCCAGACGTGACTGCACAGCGGATGGGGAAAAGTGAATATGTAAGCTGTGCGTAGTACATTGGGTACACTAAATTCCCTACTATTTCCCCAGTAGTTCCTATTATTGGGGGGTCACTCTGGGGGTCACTTCTGGTTTATTATCCCTCATAAGCTCTAAATCTGGGGTGTACCCTAATATACGCTCGCACAGCTTATACATTCCCTTCCTGCCGCAGCCAGTTATGCTCTAATGATTTGGCGATTTTTGGGGTTTTTGTCTTCACATTGTACGAGTTATATTTTCTTTATTTCTCTGGTGAAGTAGCCATATGAGGGCTTGTTGTTTTCAGGGTGAGATGTATTTTTTAATGACATCATTTTTAGGTGCTTACAACTTATTAAATAAATTTTATTAACTCTTTCTTGGTGGATTAAAAAACAACCCCATCAATTCTGGCACTGCGTTTTATCTTTTAAATTTTTCACCATGCAGCGTAGAGCATAAGTAATATGTTATCTTTATTCTGCGGGTCGGTACAATTACGGCGATACCTCATTTATAATGTTTTTTTATGCAATACCAATTTTGCAGAACAAAAACCCATTTGGGGACATAAATTAATTTTTTTTGCATCGCCATCTTCTAAGATGCGTAGCATTTTTATTTTTCAGTTTAGAGAGTTGGTTTAGGGCTTATTTTTTGCGGTACAACCTGTGCTTTTTATTGGTACTGTTTTGGGGTACATATGACTTTTTGATCACTTTTTATGGCATATTTTGTAAGGTGAGATGGCGAAAAATCGTTACTTTTGGCGGGTTTTTTCCGTTTTTTTTTCCCCGACTTTCACCGTGTACATTAAATATGGTTTCAGTTTTATTGTACAGGTTGTTACGGATGCAACGATACCAAATATGTATTGTTTTTATTAATTTTTAGGTTTATTTTTTATATAATTCATTTTATATAGGAAAAGGGAATTTTTGGGGCTTTATTCTTTTATTAATTTTTTTCACATACTTTATTATTTTGTTTTTCACTTTTTTTTTACTTTTTCTTGTGTCCCATTAGGACACCTGAGCCAGCAATGCTTTGATTGCTGGCTCAGCACTATAGACTGCAAGACACGAGCATACTCGTGTGTTACAGCCTATACAGGAAGTCAGCGCTATGGAAACACAGCGCTGACTTCCTGATGTCTCGGCAGGATCAACCAGGTACTGGGGGCTCCAGGCAGCCTGGGGTCACTTGGCAGACCCCGGGCTGCAGATTAGAGATATCGGCAGACCCCGATCTCGCCGCGGGGGATGCCGGGGGGGTTGGCAAGACGGGCGGAACCCCTTGGATGCCGCGGTCATGTTTGACCGCGGCATCCAAGGGGTTAAAACCGCCGATCGGAAGTTATGGCCGACCGGGGGTTATGGAGCAGGGTGTTAGCTGTCAGATACAGCTAACACCCGGTTCCGATACCGCCCGCTCAGATAGTGAGCGGGCGGCCGGCCTCGGGCGCAGTATTACGTCCTGGTGCGCGAAGTACCTAGCGCCCAGGACGTAATAGTACGTCCAAGGTCGTTAAGGGGTTAAGGAGCATATTGAGGCACATGTATTGTTAACACTGCAATACAGCAACACTGTGAGCTCCTATTAGTTTGTAGACACCCCACTTGAGTATGGGTGAGGAAACACTTGAATTATACAAGGGTACTGATATATGCTGTATTTATTTTAATAGTTCATGTACTGTAACGTCCACATCTGTTCAGACTTCTGTACTATCCTCCGGCCGTAGGGTACAGCACAGGAGGTGTGTCCAGCTATGATTCTATGCTTTTAGGTTTCTTGTTGTACTCTGTCTGAACACTGCTCTACTCTCTTTCCTCTGCTCCTCAAGCAGTTAACTTCAGTCTTGCTTATGTGATTGACATCCTTCCTTTCCACTCTTACTGATCTGGCAGATCAGAGCCCGGTCCAATCAAGGCTGGGGTGGATTCCTGACATCCTATAAATGGTTTTCTAAACCTCACCTGAGTGCTTGCTATTAGTTTCTGTTGAGCATGCTAGTGTTTTTCTCCTGTACCTCTATTTTTGCAAACCTGTCTATTCGTCCAGTTCTGGTTTTGTTCCTGCTGCCTGACTGGTTCAGACCCTTGGCTTTTTCCCTACCCGTTCTTCTTTGTTTTGTCTTGTCTGTGTTTGTGTTTGCACTTGACATAGGAAGAGACCGTCGCCCAGTTGTCCTCTACCGCTTAGGGTAGCTGAGGCAAGCCGGTAGGGACTTCATGGTGGGTCTAGTATTAGGGTTCACCATCCTTATCTTCCTTGTGCTTCTGGGATGTATGTTTGCAGCAGACGAAACCTAACTGAATTCGTGACATGTACATTTTGGATTGTTTTCTTGAAGATAAATTAAAACATAAGTTTTACCAAGTGTTTAATCCCTTAGCAACATACAGTGAATTGGTCTCAGTATTGTTTACATGCATCATTGAAGTCAATGTGGCAGCACTTCAATACCAAAACTTGCATATACAGTTTGTACGGTGTGTAAGCAGCATGGCTCCCATCATGGAAACAATACTAAGAATAGGCCATCAATATTAGAAAATGGATAATCACTTTAAATATTCTACAAAGTTTTGTATCATCAGCAAAGATTGATACTTTACTATTCCATTCACAAATACTACTTAGTTTATTATTTTATGTATTGTTTCATATTCAGAATAGGTTCACATCTGCACTGGTCTATCCGTCGTTCGGGACTGCTGGAGGACCCAAAAGACAAAGAGACTGATCTCTGTTTTAGCGGTTACACACGGACACTGGCGGATTCCATTGACTATGTCCGCCATTTTCAAACTGAAACCGGCAGAGAGAAAGGTCCTCCGTGCTGGACTTTTCTCTCCATCGATTTTTTGTGGTTTCTGTGGCGGAGTCTCCAACAGAGACTTCAGGGTAGATGTGAAATTAGCCGCAGTGCAACTAAAAAAACAGCAAAATAATTTATTTTTCTTAAAGTTTGTGCCTTTAATGTGACCTAAGTAACCAGGTAAGCAATCGCTTGGATGGTGATAAACTTTTTTTTGCAGTCCTAGACAACCTTTTTTATTAATTTTTTTTTTTTTTTTGGGGGGGGGAACTTATTGAAGTGATTTTCAATCCTTAAAAATATATCATGAAATAGTTCATCAATCATTTTAAGAAATTTTATGTATTTTCTAAAAAAATCTGTCGCACGTAAGCAAGACCTTATTTTACATTCTCTCTACCTGTGATATAATAGGTCTGTGTAAATTAGGTTTCTGAAAGAAAGCAGAATACGCAGGTTGCTCAAGGCTCTGGAATTGCACTACATTCTAGAGTGCCTCGAGGCTATTGTGCTATTAATCTATTGCTGACTTCAAGCTCTCCTGAACAACACTGACGGGAAACTGTGTTTTAATTAGAAGAGGCCCATGTCCAATTTCTACGCAGACATATATACTGGCTCTGTGTGGAGTCGCTTATGAATTCATTCATATAGGTTTATTATTTATTAATATATTTAAGGCAGGAGCATATTTCATCATGAGGTACAACACATCTGGGGATCACCAATGCTCCTTTTAATCAAAAGAGCTGCAATGTGCATGTACACATAAATATGTTAGATGTGAAACAATGTGTTAGGTGTATTTCATATTTTTATTGGCTTAGCCTATAGTTTGGGGCTACATCATTATATATACTATATTACTGTAAGGTGGGGGAGGCCACCCCCTTCCACAGTATAGCCTTAAATAGTAACTGTTTTTTCAAATATTTTTGGTAAATGAACAGTTCAGGTATATATAAGAAACTTTGTAATATAGTTTATCAGAGGAAAATGTTCCTATCTGCTGTTATCAGCTCCTCTCCTGCCTGGTAAACTGTTGAGTTCAGTGAGAGAAATCCATCTTCTCTTAATACAGGCTGCAGTTTATACAATCCTATGGAGGAGGGAGCAGGGAGAGGAGTGAATGAGAAGCAGACATCCTGGGGCAGATTACAGTAAGATCTCTCTTGCACCAGAGCTTTATTCACATCTATACAAATCAGACCTGCTAAGACCTGCTGAAAAATTGTTATAAAAAGTAATATAAAAGAAAGAAATCTTACTATTTCCTCCAGCAGCTTGTTCCTCTCTGCACCTGGACTGTTCATTTGCAAAAAAAAAAAAATGTGAAAGGACAGTTATTCTTTAAGTGTAGGATTGTACGATTAATGGAAAATTGTCACTCAAGGTAGTCCAATACCACATTGAGGAGGAAAAAAATCCCTATAGGAGTTTTCCAGTTTCTTTTGGGAGTTTAAAATTAGTCTGATCCAGAACTTCGGTGCTATCAAACTCAGTTATACATCAGTGCAGAGTGACCATTGCATAACCTGCAAAACTGCCAGCAGAGCGAGTAGCAAAACAGCCAGCAGTAGCCTGTATGACCTAAGTGCAAGTGCCTGCCTGATGAAACTGTGCCTTGCAAATGATGTGGTGTTTTTTGTTTGTTTTTTGTTTTTTTTTACAAAAAAAACCATTGGCTTAGAAGGGAGCTGGTTGTCTGTCCCTCATTTTGGGGAGGCTGACATAACAATATGACAACACTGATACATGTCACTAACAGCATACATAGCTCTCATTCAGGTGTTGGGTTACGACCACCTGGGACAAAAGGGTTTGATTTCAATGACCTTTGGGCCAGTTCATTGCACTGCTTTCTTATAGACATTGAAGTCTTTGCACAAGTTCTCAGTAGCAATCAAAATGGGATCCACCTAGGATAGACTGCTGTCTTTAAGAGCACCATGGTGGCTCAATGCTCAGACGCTATCTATACACTTGCTTAACATTACACTTTTCTTCTGAAAGTGCATTTAAATATATGGATGTATCAAACCACTATTAGATGGTTACAGTATGACTTACACACTGCATAATTATAAGAAGTCTAGCACAGAGCAGGGCACAAGGAGTAGGAGAAAGGTCATGCATGAAGATAATATGCAAGACATGGCTGCAGCATGGCCATGTGACAACAGGCATGTAACTTCATGAGAAGAAGAAAGCAGCCATGTTTTTGAAGTCCTGCACAGCCCCTTTTTTTTAGCTGCTCATATATACAGTATTGCATCCTGCGCAAATCTAAAAAATCCATAATTTAAGTGCTTTTTGGTTGGTCCCTGATATATAATCTTATAGCCTATGCTAAATGGAAAAAAAAATTAATTAAATTTTTTTCTGCTATACTCACCCAATATTCAGTGTATCAGAGTGTTAATCTGAAAAAATATTTTTTTATTGCTGCTTATACACCACATTCCAAATTATTATGCATATTAGATTTAAGCTTCTATCAATACCAACATAGAGTTGGTGTGACATTCTGCTCTCATAAAGGGTTAATTTTTGGTGGCTTTTACATTTTTTTTTTTTGAAAAGCCAATTTTCAACTAGGTTAACAGCCACAAATTTGTCCCCCCAAAAATAACCAGCCTGTAGCAATTACAAGTCACCAAATGAGCAAATTTTTCTACAAAATCATTGCTTTTTGCAATATAACTGCCATTTGTATATATATAAAAAAAAAAAATATGGGCAACTAACACAAACGAATCTGGGACCCGAGCCACACGAACCTGGAAAAAAAAAAAATTCTTGAGAGGTTTGCCCATCTCTATGAAAAGCCTTCTCATTGGGGAAGATTTATAAATTATCTTAAGTTCTGATAGCTTAGAACTAGATTAGGTAAGTGTAACATTTATCACAGTGGCTCAAGCTGTATAAAAAATATATTTATATTTTTGACCACCTGATGACTCAGTCCCTGTTTGCAGTCACCTATATTGTTTTCCTTTATCTCTGCAAAGTGGTCTCAGCTGCTGACCATTGATAAGGGCTGGAACAGTGCCTTGACCAGTGGCTATGTACGTAAATCCTCAACTGAAAACCAGGAAGTGAAGGGAAGAGAAAATAGATGGGCAGGTGAAACCCTGAGATGGAAAATCCCCCTTTTTTTTCTTTTTTCCTTCCAAGTAAATTTTTATTGAAATAAATAAATTTAAGATATAAAATAAAAAACAAGTGTCAATATAGCAATGACGTAAGTTTATGGAACACCTCAGGTACAGAACAAGAGTAACAAAGTAACAAAAAGGGGGGGGGGGGGACCAATGCACTGGATACCATGAAATGGGAATGGTTATGGGACAAAATAATAAAAATCTGCAAGAATTATGTGGATAGTTGTGCGATGCTAGATTATTAAATCAAAGCAACATAGTTAGGTAAGATGACTGGATGGTGAGATAACCAATAGGTCCACTGGGAGACAGAGGATTTAAGTTTGCCTTTCTGACAAGCTATCCTATATTTCCTAGTACAATTAGTAGAAATGATAACGATAAGTTCTGCAAAGGATGGAATGGTACAAGATTTCCAATGACGAGCTATTAGTAGTTGGGCTGCATGGAGAAAGTAACAGGTAAGTACCCTAAAATGAGGAGAGATATTATGAATGTCAAGCAGAAGAAGAGCAAAGGGGGTGGAGGAGGAAATAGTAGACTGAATATAGCCCTGAGGCTAAAGCCCCAGGTTGTAGAAACACAGCTTTTTTTGTTGCAGATTTTGTTGCGGTTTTTTGAGCCAATGCCAAGAATGGCTACAAAAGGAATGGGAAATATATAGGAAGTTTTTATACTTCTACCTTCTGCTCAATCCACTCCTGGCTTTGGCTCAAAAAAACGCAGCAAAATCTGCAACAAAAAAAGCTGCATTTCCGCAACGTGGGGCCTTAGCCTGAAGAAGATTTATAGTAGAATGCCAGAAAGGAACAATGCAAGGGCAACTCAAAAAGATATGCAGGAGGGAGCCAAACTTAACCACAACCTCTCCAACAATATGGAGAAGACGATGAATAGATGGAAAATCCCTTCAATGCAGACCAATTTTTTTCTATTCAAAAGTTTGGCACAATGTGTTGCATTTTAATCTACAGTCATGGCCAAAAGTTTTGAGAATGACACAAATATTATATTTTCACATGATCTGCTGCCCTCTGGTTTTTATGTGTGTTTGTCAGATGTTTTTATCACATACAGAAATATAATTACATTCATATTATGAGTAACAGAAGCTTATATTGACAGTTAGAATGAGTTAATGCAGCAAGTCAATATTTGCAGTGTTGACCCTTCTTCTTCAGGACCTCTGCAATTCTCCCTGCCATGCTCTCAATCAACTTCTGGACCAAATCCTGACTGATAGCAGTCCATTCTTGCAGAATCAATGCTTTAATTTTGTCTGAATTTGTTGGTTTTTGTTTGTCCACCCACCCGTCTCTTGATGATTGACCACAAGTTCTCAATGGGATTAAGATCTGGGGAGTTTCCAGGCCATGGACCCAAAATCTCTATGTTTTGTTCCCTGAGCCATTTAGTTATCACCTTTGCTTTATGGCAAGGTGCTCCATCATGCTGGAAAAGGCATTGTTGAGCGCCAAACTGCTCTTGGACGGTTGGGAGAAGTTGCTCTTGGAGGACATTCTGGTACCATTCTTTATTCATGGCTGTGTTTTTAGGCAAGACTGTGAGAGAGCCGATTCCCTTGGCTGAGAAGCAACCCCACACATGAATGGTTTCAGGATGCTTTACAGTTGGCATGAGACAAGACTGGTGGTAGCGCTCACCTCTTCTTCTCCGAATAAGCTGTTTTCCAGATGTTCCAAAGAATCGAAAAGGGGATTCATCAGAGAAAATGACTTTACCCCAGTCCTCAGCAGTCCACTCCCTGTACCTTTTGCAGAATATCAGTCTGTCCCTGATGTTTTTTCTGGAGAGAAGTGGCTTCTTTGCTGCCCTCCTTGAGACCAGGCCTTGCTCCAAGAGTCTCCGCCTCACAGTGCGTGCAGATGCACTCACACCTGCCTGCTGCCATTCCTCAGCAAGCTCTGCACTGCTGGTAGCCCGATCCCGCAGCTGAAACACTTTTAAGAGACGGTCCTGCCGCTTGCTGGTCTTTCTTGGGCGCCCTGGAGCCTTTTTGGCACCAATGGAACCTCTCTCCTTGAAGTTCTTGATGATGCGATAGATTGTTGACTGAGGTGCAATCTTTCTAGCTGCAATACTCTTCCCAGTTAGGCCATTTTTGTGCAGTGCAATGATGACTGCACGTGTTTCTTTAGAGATAACCATGGTTAACAGAAGAGAAACAATGATGGCAAGCACCAGCCTCCTTTTAAAGTGTCCAGTGGTGTCATTCTTACTTAATCATGACAGATTGATCTCCAGCCCTGTCCTCATCAACACCCACACCTGTGTTAATGGAGCAATCACTGAAACGATGTTAGGTGGTCCTTTTAAGGCAGGGCTGCAATGATGTTGAAATGTGTTTTGGGGGATAAAGTTCATTTTCTAGGCAAATATTGACTTTGGAAGTAATTGCTGTTAAGCTGATCACTCTTTATAACATTCTGGAGTATATGCAAATTGCCATTAGAAAAAATGAAGCAGTAGACTTTGTAAAAATTAATATTTGTATCATTCTCAAAACTTTTGGCCATGACTGTATACCCTTCCTTTTAAACCACAATCTTTTTTGCTCCTTGTCTAGCAAAGCAGGAAACAGTGTCTAAAGCACAAAAAAAAAAAAATCTAGTATACAGTAAGTCTGCTCTATAGGTTCCCCATTTAACCCCATCCATACTGAGCAACTTCCTTCTCATAATTACTCTTAGCCATAGCCAATCAGAGGTGTACACAAATGTTTAGTGCCTAATACCTACCAACACGTTTATGAACCATTGCTCTCCATTGTCTATCATTGGTGAGCTGAAAAAAAATCTCTGGGGTCTGAAGAGACGCCAGAGTATAATGTGTCAGCCGTTTTAGTTCACCTGAGATGTTTCTCAATTTGTTTGATTTCGGAAAAAAACTGACAATTTGGAATGTTCCTGTCGAGCGTGGCTCGGTACAAGTCAGTGTGCCCATCTCCGTATCCAACGTACATGCTTTTATTGTACCCTTTTTAGGCATCACATTTCATTTTTCTTCAGTTTATGTTAGATTAAGATTTTTTTTATTGTTTTTAATAGGGGTCATATTTCTGTGCATAGTAGACATAGAGGGTAATTTATTTACTGAATAATAACAGAATCACTACTGCACCAATACTTCCTAAAATGTATTATGGATTTAAAAAAATGTCAAAGTATAATATGTTATTATTTTTACCCTTGTGTTATGATGATTCCATATACAGTAGTCAGACAGAATGTGTCTAAGGTCAGGAAAGCACATGACTTTGAGATAAATATGAGAATTTACAAAGTCATTTCTTCTTTTTCTATAAATTGTCAGGTGGCCCATAGTTATCTACTTTCTATCTTACCTCCATAGCATGGTGGATGGATTATTTATAAGAACACCTGATATCCCAGCCACATTATATGTGTCATAACAAGTTTTATAATTGATGCCCCAGAGGGGGTTTATTTGCTGCTTATATACTTTCTATGTAATCCTTACTGTTCCTTATCGACATACTGAACAGTCATATAAACCTATGAAGTTGCGCAACTCATCACAATTCTAGAATATGCCAGTAGTAAACTTTCCAGTTTCTCGATAAGGCAGGGGAATTGCTCAGTGACTAATTCCATATTTATGAAGGTAGAAAAGTGACCATGAAGGAGATCTAATATTTACTCCTGAGTGTTTGCATTCATCTGCAGTTTATTCTAAATATTATTAATGACTTTATGCAAAGTCACAAGGGAAAGGTCAGCTCTATCTTCTGAGGAAGACTTTGCTACAGTAGTAGAACAGAGTTTATGCTGATTATATCAGAGATGAGGATTAGTGTGTGACAGAAGGTGACAGGATTTGGCATAATCTGAGCCTATGTATAGCTAGCTATTCCTGAACCTCTGTGATTGGCAAAAAGTATCAGTTAGCCTCTGAATGACAGGGTGTAATGACCAAAATGTACTAAAACCCAGTTTAATAAATTTGTTGCACTTGCTAGATGATCAGAAATAAAGGATTATCTGTATGGTCTTGTGTTTTCTTGACAGATAAGGCTTACTTTTCTGTATCTTTTTCTAGAAAATCATTTTTATTCATAGTTATTGGGCCCCAAAAGATAGCTGACTAATTTTTAATCAAGTAAATGCCCCATAAAAAACTGTAAAAACATATTTGCTTTTGTTTTAAAGTGTTAATAGTTGTGAATTCTGCCTAATTGATGCAACTATAACTACCTGTGACCTGTGCAAATGGTATGACAGACCCAGTAGTTGAAGACTTCATGCCAAACCCTTGTGATCATGTGAACACTCTTGCAAGGTGCTAGGGTTTAAAGGGAATCTATCAACAGGAAAATCAGTATCAGGCTGAGGCACAACGTTACAGAAATGCTGCTTTTTTGTTGCAGATTTCGTTGCGTTTTTTTGAGCCAAAGCCAAGAGTGGCTACAAAAGGAATGGGAAATATATAGGAAGTCCTTATACTTCTCCCTTCTGCTCAATCCACTACTGGCTTTGGCTCAAAAAACCGCAGCAAAATCTGCAACAAAAAAAGCTGTATTTCTGCAATGTGGGCCTTAGCCTCAAGCTAATGACAGTACCTTGTAGAGCGACTTCTACACTTTCCAAAGATGTCTTTCTTATTCTGCCATGCAGGGACGTTTCTTGTTCTGCCAGGGCCAGTTATCTAGAGCAGAGAGTGAAGCTCCAGCAGGAGAAGAAACTCCCCTAAAGCCCCTTTCAGCTAATTTACATAAGAATAATCCACTGATTTTCATGAAAATGGATCTGCAATGCAGAATAAGAAAGTCATCTTTGGAAAGTGTAGAAACCATCCTACAAGGTACTGTCATTAATCTGATACCGCTTTTCCTACTGACAGAATTTAACACCTTCCCGTCACAGCCATTTTTTTTTTTTTTGCATTTTCATTTTTTATTCTCTGCCTTCCAAAAGCCATAACTTTTTTATTCTTCCATTCACAGAGCCATATGAGGTTAAATTGTACCATTGAACCATTTAATGTTTTGTACAATGTACTGGGAAGCTGGAAAAGAAATCAGAATGAAGTGGAATTAGAAAAAAAAATGAATTTATGTTAGTTTCTTATGGATTTTGTTTTTACGGCATTCACTGTGCAGGAAAATATTAGATTCTGCGGGTAGGTATGATCAGGGTGATGCCAAATTTATATAGACTTATATAGAAAAATAAAACAATTTCTTTGAGTTTCCATATTCCGACATCCATAACTTTGTTATATTTCTGTGTACGTAGCTGTGTACTTTATGCAGGGAATGTTCCAGTGCTTATTTATACCATTTTGGGAATTGTCTGATGTTTTGACCGGATTTTTTTTTTAAATTATTTGGGGGAAGAAAAAAATAGCGGTTTTAGCCATTTTATGATTTTTTTTCTCTCTACAGTGTTCACTGTATGGGATAAACATTTTTATATTGTATGTTTTTAGTTTGCCCATTTTCATACACAGGAATATCTAATGTGTTTATATTTGTGCATTTATGTGTGATATAGGGAAAGGGGGGGTGAAATTATGTTTTTTTTTTTTTACATTTTTTTCACTTTTTTAACTTATTAACTTATTAACGCATTTTTAGACTCCCCCTCTAGAAGACTTTTTGCCCAAGTGCGTTTGACCACCATCACAATATTCTGTAATACTAATGCATTGCATTATAATGAGAAATCCATTGATTTCTGTTACAGACTGCCTATGGTTGAATGTAATAGAAGCTCTGGAATGACAGCCCTGGGAGTCCTCAACAGGCTCCTGACTGTCATGGTAATGGGTCACCACTCTTCAAATTCCTTGTCACATGTGGACTAGGCATTTGAAGGGTTAATAACTGTGATCATTGCCACCAGACAATGTGTGACTATGGTGCGCACTCAGTTCCTGAGTGGGTTTTATGTTTAAAGCTCCATGCCATTACAACTGATGGCAACTGTTCAATTCCCCTACAGGAGAAGTGAAGCATTACACAGTGCAAATATAATATAATATTATATAATATAAATCAATAGTCTCTTTGTGCATTGCATAGATATGTTGTATCATCCAGAGTCAACTATATTCTATGTAGCTGCTCACCTCTATCATCTAATCATTATTATTTCTATCAAAAAATGGTTCCCATGTTTTTAGCCAACTGCATTTAACCAAAGCCTGAGATTAAAGGTTTTTTTTTTCCACAGGATAGGGAATAAGTGTCAGATTGCTGAGGGTCCAACTGCTAAAACACCCAGCAATCAGGAGAACAGGGTCCTAAAAGACCCCCTCCATTCTCTTCTATAGGGCTGCCCGAGATTGCAGTACCAGAAGCCCCATAGAAATGAATGCAGCATGTCACATAAGAATGCAGGGGTCCCCATTCTCCTGGTCACTGGGGGTCCTAGAGGTTAGACCCCCAGCGATCTGACACATATTCCCTATCCTGTGGATGGTGGATAGGTGTCTGCAATAGCAAAACCCTATTAAGATTCTTTCAGATGTAAGACACTTAATATAATGTACATCCTATTCTTCAATAAATCTATTTTCATTTAAGTCTATACAGAGGACAACTGTATTCTAATGAGTAAGATGCTTAAATTTAGTTATGATAATGTAACTTAAAATTCAGAGAAATGTATTCATTTTCAGATAAACTTTCAGAATTTAATAGATTTTTTTTTTTTTGCCTGGCAAGGTAGAACAGATTTGTTTATAAGTAAATATCATAGGATATAGCAGCATGTCTGCTACACCTACACACAGGTTTATTTGCTCATTTAAAGGAGTTTTCCAGTCTTTATATATTGGTGGCATGAACATCAGTTCATTGGAGGTCCAACACGTGCACTCTCAGTGATCAGCTGATGTCAGCATCAGCCAGAATGGGAACTGTAAAGTGTATGGAGCCAAAAACAGACAGCTCTATATATTGCCTGACCATGCCAGGTTACCACAGCTCAGAATGAGATATAAGTTGCAGTAACCTGCCATGATCCCTGCACAATATATGAAGCTGTTTGCTTGTGTCAGATTGTTGTGTTGCTGCATAGGTCATCAATAATCTAAAGGCTAGGAACCATTTTTAAGTATTAAGGGATCACTGCTGTCAAGTTAATCTGATCAGTTTCTATGAGGAGGTAAGTTTTAAAGAGGGCCTGGGGGAAGATATACATGTTGTATACAGTGGCGTAACTAGGAATGGCTGGGCCCCAAGGCGAACATTTGACATGGGCCCCCCCAACCCGTTACGGGTCCCCAAACAGTAAAATATGCTCAGCAGAGGCCCCAGATAGTATTATATGCTCAACAGTGGCCCCCACACAGCATTATATGCTCCACAGTGGCCCCCATACAGCATTATATGCTCTACATTTCTCCCCCCACACACAGTATAATATGCTACCCACAGTGGCCCCACACAGTATAATATGCTCCACACAGTGGTCCCCACCCAGTATTATATGCTTCCCACAGTGGTACCCACCCAGTATTATATGCCCCCAATAGTGGGCCCCACCCAGTATTATATCCTCCCTACAGTGGCCCCCACACAGTATTTTATCTTCCCCACAGTGGTCCCCACCCAGTATTATATGCCCCCCACAGTGGCCCCCACCCAGTATTATATCCTCTACAGTGGCCCCACCTAGTATTATATGCTCTACAGTGGCCCCCACTCAGTATTATATGCTCTACAGTGGCCCCCACACAGTATTATAGCTCCCAACAGCCCCCTCCGCTTCGGTGCTATTATTATACTGTGGGGTCTCCTAGGACCCCAGAGTATAATAATCGGAGGCCCAGGGAAGGTGATTAAAAATAACAAACATTCATACTCACCTTGCCTTACCTTTCCTTGGCATCCTCGCTACATCCTGCTGTCTTCAGCGTCTTCAGGCGTCGCTGCTGAGGCCTGTGATTGGGCCTCAGCGGTCACATGGGGGCGCACTGACGTCATTACGCGGCCGCGCCCCATGTGACCGCTGGGGCCTAATCACAGGCCTCAGTCACATGACGAAGGAGCCCCGGAGAGAAGGCTGTGCCCAGGAGAGGTGAGAATATGTATTTATTATTTTCAGTCACCTCCCCTGTGCTGCCATCTATTGGAAAGGGGCCTGCAATATGCCAGTACTCCTTTCCAATAACAGTATGTATAGCGGTCGGGGAACCAGGCTTTCCCCGACCGCTATCATAGTGGTCCGGGGCCCGGCCATCTCCAGCTGGCCGCGGGCTCCGTAACCTGCCGGGTGCGGTCGCACCCCCTGCGACCGCGATCTTTACTGGTTTGTGGGGTTCGCGGTAGCGGCTGCCACAGAGCTCCAGGGCCCCTAATATCCCGGGCCCTGTGGCAGCCGCTACCGCTGCTACCCCGATAGTTACGCTCCTGATATGGTGCCTGGACATTTAAAGTTAGTCTGATACCGCATCATATCCTGTGAGGTAATGTTGGAGCATCAACAGAGGAGGGTGCGTTTTAGGGATCCTAACTATGGAAGGGTTTACTTTAGGAGTTGTGATAGGCCTGTCTGAAAAGATATGTCTTTAGTTTACGCTTGAAGCTGTGGAAATTTGGGGTTAATCTAATAGTCCGGGAAAGAGCATTCCAGAGAAGTGGTGCAACTCGGGAGAAGTCTTGTATATGAACGTGGGAGGTTCTGATAATAGAGGATGTTAGTCTTAGGTCATTGAGTGAACGGAGAGTACGGGTTGGGCAGGGGGTGCGACCGCGAACATTACTGGTTTGTGGGGTTCACGGGCCCTGTGGCAATGTCCCAGGCCCTGTGGCAGCCGCTACCGCTGCTACCCCGATAGTTACGCCCCTGGTTGTATATCTTGATTTTTTTCAAAGCATTAAAGGTTGGTACATAAAATGAGAATGCTCAGACTTGGGGAATATGCCTGAAAGTGGGTAAGTGGCTCAGTGACAGGAAACAGAGGTTATAAAATCGACAGCACATACTCAGACTGGGGCTCCACAGGGGTCAGTTCTCTTCATTTTTAAGTGATCTTACAGAAGGTTTGCACAGTAAAATCTCAATTTTTGTAACGATACTAAACTGTGTAAAGTACACAAGAGAGGACAATATACTGTTACAAATAGCTTTGGGCAAGGTAGAAGTTTGGGCAGTGGCAAATGAGGTTTAATACTTATAAATGTATATAAAAGAAATAATCGATTCTGCCAGCATTCCGCATAAAAGATGAAATTTTCTAAATTTCATAATAAAATTTTTTTATTAGCAGTGACAAAAAACCACCACGTATCAACCCTCACCGGGGTCTTTGTCAAGTGAACTAGTAACTAACTGTAGTAGCCAGTGCCAGGTAGGTGCTGCCAAGACAAATAAGATCAAGGGGTGCATCAAAAGAAGATTGGATGCACATGACGCTAACATACTTCTGCCACTTTAACTTGTCAGAGTTCACATAGAATATTGTCTGCAGTTTTGGCCACCTGTGCATGGGTTTAATGGCAGGAAACCAAATGAATTAATGGAATGGGTGGACTACAGTACCCAGAGGGATTATCAAAACTAGGGTTATTTAGTTTGGAAAAAAAAGGATTGAGGGGCAACCGAATAAACTAAGAAAAATGTTTAGAGGAAAGAAGGTTTTTACACAGACATAGAAGGGAACTCTCTTCCAGGAAACGTGGTAATGTGGAGTTCTTGAGAGCAGCAATATTACAACTGGTTATTAGCAGATTTTTCTTTTTAGGATGTTAATCCAGGGATTTTGTCTAATTTATGCCAGATTAGATGTGGGGAGAAATTTTTGCCTTAAAACGGGGAAAACTTGCTTCTGCTTTGTGGGTTTTTTGAGTTTTGAAAATAGCAAGATCTTCTTCAAACAGGAGGTATTTACCGTATATATTCACTTTCATCATACTGTATATCCACAAATTAGTGGCATAGTGAGTGAAGATATCCATATTATTACCTTGAATGGAACACAGCTGCAGTACCCAGCACAGCCACTAATAAGGGTAAAGGGTACCGCTGTGCAAAAGTATGGAGTAATGTAAACAATGACCAAGCGCTGCAGCAGTGGCGTAACTAAAGTCTTGTGGGCCCCGATGCAATCTTTTGTCCGTGGCCCCCTACCTAATCCCTACAGCAAATTCTTGATAGTGATGGTTACGGGTGCTAAGGAGTTTAATCAACCTTAGTGTGGTTAAGGTATTCTGTGAGTCTCCTTGGCTTATGGGCCAAATGGAAGCTGCAGTCTCAATACTGATGCCAGTGCTTATGGGCTCCCTAAGGCTCCTGGGCCCCGGTGCGACTTCATCCTCTGCAACCCCTCAAGTTACACCCCTACGCTGCAGTCCCTTCAAATAGGTGATCAGCAGGGATTTTAATGGTTGGACCCTCACCAATCTGATATTGGTGGCCTGTCCTAAGGATAGTCCAACAAAACTGTAATTTAATAGGGCTCAGCTGCAATACCAAGCATGGTCACTAAGCAATATATGGCGCCGTGCTTTGTAAGTAGAGAAGAGGCCACATCATTGTCCTGGACAACCCCTTTAAGTTTACTGGTTACTGTAAACACTGTCTCCACTTACCTCTCCATAGTGTCAGCTACAGATATCAAGATTTTGATTATAAGTATAGTATATGAAGGGAAGCAATGAGCTCTGTTTCAAAAAAAGCCCTGAACCCTATAAGTGTATATCATGAAAATAATAAACACTGAAAACTGGATATATTTATATATAAAAAATATTATATACAGTATATGAAGTAGTCAAAACCATTTTTTATATTGAATACATACTGTATGACGTGAGAGTTTTATCTCCTTGGTTTTATCATAAAAATATATAAATGTCAAACATGCAGTCCTAAAAATAAATTATGAAGCACCTTTTCAAAAAGAACCAAACATATACAGAAATAGGTCATATTAATGATTTCTGAATAAAACTTTCATTTTATGTCACATAATAGGCTGCATTGAACATAGGGCCTTTTTCTCCCATTTTCCATCACTTTAACCAGTTTGTTAAAAAGTTGGCAAAGTTTGGGTGGAGCTTTGCGTAGAAATGTCAGACCTCATTTACTATTACTTTTCATATAAAACTGCAGTATGTAACACCTAAATTCTAGATTTCAATTTCTAGTGTACCGAAATCTCTGACATGTGCATGTCACGCCAGTGCAGCAGCTGCATACTGCACATCAGTTATAATACTGTACATCTGCTCCAGTGTTTCATAATATATCCTGTGCCTTAACAGTAACTTCTAATAGAGTGAATGCTGAGCTCAGCTGGTACTATATCTATTCCATGTTCAAGAAATAGTAAAGTATTTCTTAAGTCATAACAATCCTGATGTGTTGCAGAGCCAAGTGGAAGAAGCCATTTTTCAGTATCTGCTTACACCTAACTGAGCCCGAGTACAATGGAAAGTGCCATTTAAATCCCTAGAATGCAATTTGTGCAAAAGGTCGAATAAACAGACCACACCTGTCTATTTATATGGAGAGAAGGTCCCAGATCAATTCTTCAAAACTTTCCTTTAAGCCAGATCTAAATTGTTTATGGAATCTATGCAACTAAGAATAGATAGGAACTGCTAAGAATGAATCTTCCTACAACAGAGTCCTGCTTCACAGCTCTGGATTCTGGCTAATGGCAAGTAGTCTCAATCTTGGGACCTACTTGTATGACTAGTGTACAGCAATCAGCCATAATATTAAAACCACTGACTGGTGAAGACAGCTTAAATATAAGGTAGCATGCAGGGGAGTAACACATAACCATTGGAGCCCCTTAGCAAAACTTGAGTGATGGGATCCCACTCTGCCATGACCACTTTAAAGGGGATGCATCACCACAAATGACCTATTTTTTAAACTAATTTTTTAACTAAAATGTCCACCACATTATACTCTGGAGCTTCTTCAGACTCCAGAATATAATAGGTGGAGGCAAAACAAACAAACAAAAAAACAAAAACATTCATATTCACCATCCATTACCTCTTTTGGGCCTCTTCACAGCATCTGGTGCTCTCCTGGTGATGTCCAGTGCACTACTGTGATGTCATTGACCCTGGCTTACCGCTGAGGCCTGTGATTGTGCCTTGCCGATAAATTGGGCATGACGAGCATTATGACGTCATGATGCTCGAAATGCCCATGTGACCACTTGTGGCCCAGTCACAGACCTCAGCGGTGACCCCCGGGCTGATGACATCACAGTAGGGCGCTGGACATCACCAGGAGAGCACCAGATGCTGTGAGGAGGCCCAAAAGAGGTATTGGAAGGTGGGTATTTTTTTTATTATTTTTTACACTTCCCCTGGGCCTCTATTGTACTCTGGAGTCTGAAGAGAGTATAACTATGTCACTTTCACATTGACATAACTTCAGCTGTTTGTCTTAGAGAGCTAGAAACTGGATAGATAGGTTCCTAGGAGCCCTGACAGTGTCCTACACTATGTTTTAATTCAATTTAAGGTGTTCTTTATACCAAACTTGTTCAACCTGAAACAAATCAGGGACACAAGCCGCAGAACCCGAAACCCAAAACGAATCTTGAGAGGTTTACACATCTCTAAAATGATATCACAGTACAGGGATAATTCCCATTATGACATCATAGCACAAGGGTGATGCAAACACAAAAATATCACTGTGAACTGCAACATCACAGCATATAAAGAAAGTAATTGCAATGAGGAAAAGTGCATGCATTATGATGTTTCAGTAAAATAATGGAGATATATTCAGTTTTCCGCATCTTCTTCCATCATCCATAGTTATCACTGATTATAGCCTATGTCTCAGTGGAAATGGGCTCTCTTAGTTGCTGGGCTACATAGCAGCTTCTATTTCTGCTAACCTGATAGTTACCCCTACAGCAGAAAGAGAACATTCAGTTCTTGAACTTGATGTGTTGAAATCATAAAGATCCATTCAAATTTGTCATAGGAAGAAGACAGGCTAGAAGACAGTACGTGCATCTCCAAATGACAGGTGTTGTGGGGTCCTTTTAGCATGCAGTGGCGACAGGGTTATGAATGCCCAAGACTCATTCCCCATGGTATGTGAAGACTAGACCATGTGGTCCAGTCCAACAGAAAAATGAATCTAAACCATAATGGAAAGAACATACAGTGGGTACGGAAAGTAGGAAGAATGGCAGAGGATCCCCAAATCCAGATGTGAAAAACTTGTTGCATCATTCCCAAGAAGACTCATGGCTGTACTAGCTCAAAAGGGTGCTTCTACTCATACTGAGCAAAGGGTCTGAATACTTATGACCATGTGATATTTCAGTTTTTCTCTTTTTAATAAATTTGCAAAAATATCTACATTTTTGGTTTTGTTCTGTTAAGATGGGGTGCTGAGTGTACATTAATGAGAAATAAAATGAACTTTTTTGCTTTTAGCAAATGGCTACAATGAAACAAAGAGTGAAAAATTTAAAGGGGTCTGAATACTTTCCGTACCCACTGTACAGTACATTTGAGGTTGCTGTGTATGAGGCTATGTAGCTGTAAACTGATCAGAGTCAATATTAAAAAATTCCACCAACAAAAGAACCTACAATGGGCACTTTAGAACTTGGTCATGTGGCAATGAGGGTGGCCTGGTCTAATAAATCACATTTTCTTTATCATCATAGGGGCGGCTGAGTGTGCATGCATCATTTACCTGTAGAAGAAATCTCACCAAGTATAACCCTTCAAGGCTACGGTATTCTCTAATGACAGTGGCTTATTTCAGCAAAATGTACCATACCACACTGCAAAGATTATTCAGGAATGGTCTCGCTTTGTTTTCAAGGGGAGGCAGTGACAGAAGGTTCTTTTTTTCCAGGACACTGAAAAAACAAATGTCTTGCTTAATCTTCCCGCAGATTTTGTGGCTAATCTAGTTGCAGCACTCGTGATCCAAGTGTCACAATAATAAGTCCCATTGTATCTGACGCTAAGCCGTCAGAAAACCCACTTTCAGCCCGGGATGCACAAGGCCAGAATTTGGAGTGGAATATGAATGGCCCCTTATGGATTTCATGTCTCACTGGGTCAGAACTATTTTGGTGGTGCAGTGGATAACTATACAATATTAGGTGAGTGGTTTAATATTATGCCAGATTTGTGTCTATAGACTGAACCTTCTAATACCATATCATTTTTGGTAAAAAGTTGTGCTGATTAATTTGGTAATATATTTTAGCTAGCTCTTTTCTATACAGTACTCCAAATACTCTGTCTTCATCTATGTACAGTGCTGGCCAAAAGTATTGGCACCCCTGCAATTCTGTCAGATAATACTCAATTTCTTCCAGAAAATGATTGCAATCACAAATGCTTTGGTAATAATATCTTCATTTAATTTGTCTTCAATGGAAAACCACAAAAAGAATTGTCAAAAAGCCAAATTGGATATAATTCCACACCAAACATAAAAAAGGGGGTGGACAAAAGTATTGGCACCCTTTGAAAAATCATGTGATGCTTCTCTAATTTGTGTAATTAACAGCACCTGTTACTTACCTGTGGCACATAACAGGTGGTGGCAATAACTAAATCACACTTGCAGCCAGTTGAAATGGATTAAAGTTGACTCAACCTCTGTCCTGTGTCCTTGTGTGTACCACATTGAGCATGGAGAAAAGAAAGAAGACCAAAGAACTGTCTGACGACTTGAGAAGCAAAATTGTGAGGAAGCATGAGCAATCTCAAGGCTACAAGTCCATCTCCAAAGACCTGAATGTTCCTGTGTCTACCGTGCACAGTGTCATCTAGAAGTTTAAAGCCCATGGCACTGTGGCTAACCTCCCTAGATGTGGACGGAAAAGAAAAATTGACGAGAGATTTCAACGAAAGATTGTGCGGATGGTGGCTAAAGAACCTCGACTAACATCCAAACAAGTTCTAGCTGCCCTGCAGTCCGAGGGTACAACAGTGTCAACCCGTACTATCCGTCGGCGTCTGAATGAAAAGGGACTCTATGGTAGGATACCCAGGAAGACCTCACTTCTGACCCAGAGACATAAAAAAGCTAGGCTGGAGTTTGCCAAAACTTACCTGAGAAAGCCAAAAACTTTTTGGAAGAATGTTCTCTGGTCAGATGAGACAAAAGTAGAGCTTTTTGGGAAAAGGCATCAACATAGAGTTTACAGGAAAAAAAAGAGGCCTTCAAAGAAAAGAACACGGTCCCTACAGTCAAACATGGCGGAGGTTCCCTGATGTTTTGGGGTTGCTTTGCTGCCTCTGGCACTGGACTGCTTGACCGTGTGCATGGCATTATGAAGTCTGAAGACTACCAACAAATTTAGCAGCATAATGTAGGGCCCAGTGTGAGAAAGCTGGGTCTCCCTCAGAGGTCATGGGTCTTCCAGCAGGACAATGACCCAAAACACACTTCAAAAAGCACTAGAAAATGGTTTGAGAGAAAGCACTGGAGACTTCTAAAGTGGCCAGCAATGAGTCCAGACCTGAATCCCATAGAACACCTGTGGAGAGATCTCAAAATGGCAGTTTGGAGAAGGCACCCTTCAAATCTCAGGGACCTGGAGAAATTTGCCAAAGAAGAATGGTCTAAAATTCCAGCAGAGCATTGTAAGAAACTCATTGATGGTTACCGGAAGCGGTTGTTCGCAGTTATTTTGTCTAAAGGTTGTGCTACCAAGTATTAGGCTGAGGGTGCCAATACTTTTGTCCGGCCCATTTTTGGAGTTTTGTGTAAAATGATCAATGATTTGACTTTTTTTTTTCATTCTCTTTTGTGTTTTTTCATTGCAAGCAAAATAAATGAAGATATTATTACCAAAGCATTTGTGATTGCAATCATTTTCTGGAAGAAATTGAGTATTATCTGACAGAATTGCAGGGGTGCCAATACTTTTGGCCAGCACTGTATCTATCTATCTATCTATCTATCTATCTATCTATCTATCTATCTATCTGTCTGTCTATCTATCTATCTGTCTATCTGTCTATCTATCTATAGCTCTGTCTGTCTATCTCTATCTATCTAAAAAAAAAAAGTAGCATAGTAGTTAGAGCAACGTGAATTCAACAAGGATGCAAATCCATGGGGTGCAGCTTGAGAAAGGTCCAATACCTTTGGGACCAAAACTTCGTTCTTGGAATAAACTCACATCAGAATTTTTTTTCACTATCTTGGAGTGCTGCCTATTTTTGTCTATCTATCTATCTATCTATCTATCTATCTATCTATCTACGTTTTGGTCCTGGGAGTGATGGACCTTTCTCAAGTCCAACACTCCCAGGACCGAAACGTAGTTCTTGGAATAAATTCACATCAATTTTTTTTTCGCTACTTTGGAGTGCTGCCTTTTTTTGATTATTACTGGAGAGATCAACTGCTGGACCCTCTGGATTTGCACCTACATTTGAACTTTTACAAGGTGCTGCTCTAAATACTATGTGTTTTCTTTCTATCTATCTATCTTTCTATCTATCTATCTATCCATCTGCATCAGCTCTTTACAATAGATGCAGAAGTTTATCATAAGACCAGTGAGTACCTACAGTACTAAAGTGTAATTGCTCCCAGCCACTGACAAGGGTCATCACAAATAGCTCTGCAGGATCTCCCATAGGTCTGTACATTGTCTTTAATGCATTAAAACCACAAAATAGGAACTATATTATTTTATAATTATGGACAATAGTTACGCGAACCTTTGATTTTACAGCTGCTGTGGATTTTGATAGCTAGTAGCTGCTGGCTGAGCATGCTGAGATATTTAGTTCCCCAGCAGCTAGTGACCTTGCTGCCTAAACTTAGTTTTAAGCAGAAACTAGAATAGAAGCATCAAGACATAAAAGAAGTATTTAACACCTCCTGCATTCACAAACATCTCAGAGCCTCAGGACTAAACAACGTGTCAAGAAACAGCATCCATTGACAGGCATTTTATTCCTTCTGTGACAGTTTCAACTATGAACAGAAATGAAGGACAGAAATCTGTTGCCATCATTTCATGGCTGTCAGCCCTGGCAGCAGAGAGGTATATTTTAAGACAACACACTGCCCGGAATTTTCTTTCATGTGTTGGACCACACGTTCCATCATTATTCATTCCCAACCTATGCACAGCGAAGGAAAAAAATAAGGAAACTGCAACGGCGACAAACTTTATTACCAAACACTGAACTTCTTGACGGGAGTCACAATTCACAGAGATAGCTAGGTTTTTGCCTCAAGGGAAGTATTTGTAATCTAGAGTTGTTGTAGTCATTACAGAGATTAAGCATTGCCCTTAACATTTGACAAATACTATTTGTATCCTTCCATATGCTGGCAGTGGGCAGAATATCATGTTAGGCTCCGCTATTATTTTACCAGCAGAAAAAAATGCATGATATAACTTCAGCTATCAACATTCAAGAAGTATTTGGCTATAGTATCAGCATCTTATTTGTTTCCATTCCCTGTCTACTACTTGTGCAACCAGCATTGCGGCAGTAGTGAGAGGAGAGTAAAGAGTTCAATGGAAAAAAATGAATGGTAATTGTCAAAGTGTTTATCAGGTGGTTCAAAACTTTATAGGAATCATCCACTGCAGCAGAAGAGGGGTATGCTTCTCTGGTTGACTCTGGTAATTACCTACTTACTGTAGCATCATTTGTCACGATCAGTGTTATAAAGTGGGAGGGATAGGATATGTTGTATCCATTTAGTTCATGGGATCTGTAACAACTGCAAAATAGAAAAGTGATCTATTTGTTCTCTTGTAATTATATAAATTAAGTCAGGGCTGCCTGTTTGTGGGCAGTGTTATAAAGTATGTAGGGGTAATACACACTGCAACCTTAAAGCAAGTATTTACATAATTTACAGCAGCAGAAATAAAAAGACTCTTTGTGGGAGTCAATGTCCTACCCACTCATGTTGAAAATGGAATGGGTCAGGTATAACCAAATAGATTATGGGATAAGAAGTGGAATTAAAGTGAATGATCATAGTAGCACTAGAAGAGTTTTTTCACCTTGTGCAAAGCAGTGACTAGTCACTTATATGATTGTGTCAGTGAGAACATAATACAAAGATCATGCTCAGCTATAGAGTATCCAACCAATAATGAAACAAATGGAGCTAATGGATTTGAAGTGGGTAGAAATATACTATCTTCTAGCCAATCAGCTCAAAGGACTGATGACATCATCAGAAGGACTGTGTTGATATTGTTGGAGGTAGTACGGGAAATGGTTCAAGAAAACATAGACTAAGAAAGGGTCACGTTTGTTTTATTTTGTTTACTTTGCTTTTATTTTTCTTTCTTGAATGATTAAACTGCACTAGTTTTATAAATAATATAATCTAGTACAGTTAAAAGACCCTTTTAAGAGACCCTTTCCATATGCCTGTATTCTATTCGATGTGAGTCTACAAGTATAATACTGCAATGTCTGCCTGTTTTGTTTGCTGTACTATGGGACTCTTATATACTGGTATGAGGGGGCATCTCTATCTTATACAAAAGATTGTGACGTACCCGCGCATGCAATTAGAGTACCATTGTCCTCTCCTACATGTCCCATTGTGCCTGCGCATGCACAGTGAGGACCTAGAGATGCAAATAATAGATCTGGATCAGTAAATATAGGTATTATACATTCTACATCTAATGTATGGCCTAAATGTTTAATTTTAAGTAAGAATTCTACAGTTTTAATGCATATGTGTGTATTTCTCTCTGGGAACTCCCCCAACAGGTGGAGTTATTTACTAAAGTGTATTTAAAGCTGTTATGTTTCTATGTACCAAACAGCTTCATATTGTACACTTGATAAAGGGGATGGGAACCCCCAAAACTCAGTCCTTCCATTTTCTATCCATTGATGACCAACTAAGGATTCTTCAATATCCACTGATCGATTGTTGCCTGAGGTTTACATCATGGCGGCTATAAGAACCCAGCAGCTCTGACCCAATATATTGATGTGCCATCAGGTGAGAGTACATCTATACTTCATCAACTTCATCGTAAGCTTATCATACTACTCACTTTTTTGTATATATCAGTATTATGCTATGTGCCGCTCGGAGCTGTTTTTTTCTTATTTTTGTCCAAGCTATCCTGGACAAAAGACAGTTGAATACTATTTACTGTGCCCTTCGGATGGACTCAAACCTTAACTGCACTAGCCCTGCAGATGAAGGGGTTTGGGAGAGGGGCTATTAGTGTTATTGTATTATTTGTCTGTGTGTTAAGAAAAATGGAAAATAGTAATAAAAAATGATCTGATTAAGAAAAAAAAAACAACCTGTAAGAAAATGAACGATAATCTAGATACTGAACAACTTCTTCAAGTTACAAATCTCAGTTATATGACCAGTAAGAAGAGAAGAGACCGAAGCAAACAGCTAATTAATTGATCGCCTCCAGTTAATATTATGCTCCTTCATCCATTCCATTTATCTTCCGGACTTGGAGTGATGGGTCAGTAATATGGCAGGGAACCATGAGTAATACCGCACAAGCTAAGGACAAAGCAGATGTGTGTATGCCTGTCATTAAAAAACTATTTTATTTCCTTGGGTTTATATAGCACCAACACATCTCACTGTCTCACACAAAGTCAACTTAAAGGTCCTGGGTAAAGATGAGCGAAGTATTAGAAAATTCGATTTGGCAACTTCGCCGAATTTCGTAATATGATTCTATTCGATCCGAATTAAATCACGCTGAATCGCATACCAAAAACAGCTATTTATTGGCTGCAGAGAGCCGGGGTGGGTGGGTGGAGGGCAAAATGGCGGAACACCTTGGATGCCGCGGTCATGTTTGCCTGCTGCATCCAAGTTGTTAAAACCCTGGATCAGTTATGGAGCAGAGTGTTAACTGTCAGTTACAGCTAACACCCTGCTCCATAACCGATCGGGGGATTTAACAACTTGGATGCAGCGGTCAAACATGCCGTGTGCGCTCGCGAAGGGGTTAAAGGGATGTGACATCACAGGGCTGGCTACTGATTGGCTGCACGCATGGCATTGTGGGTGATCCCGCATTCCCAGAGTTCCTTGCCCCATGTAGAGCAGCCATTTTGAACTAAATGTGAATCGTTACCATGAAGTGAGAGGAAATTCGGATTCCATGTGAATCGAATATTTCCTGAAATTCGGATCGAATTCCACTTCTGCAGCTTCCATTCGCGCATCTCTAGTCCTGGGGCCAAGTGCAAAATTCAGAACAGGAAAACTATGACAACTGTCACATTTTTATATCACACAGTTATAGCACTAGTCACCTCATATGGGACAGAAGGATGATTCGAACTCTTTAGGTTACTCTACATCCCCTATAGTCAGGCCCATAATCTCACATATAGACTAGACTCATAAGTGTCATAAGAAAGGGCTACCCACTCAGCCACCAACAAGTATTAGAAACTTTACAGCAGCACATAGCATTTCAGAACAGACACATCCAAGTCAAATGGGGTTATTTTTTTCATGTAACCTTAACCTCGCAGTTACTTCCATACTACCCCTCACCACAATACACTGGTCAGTCATGCTGGATATTTTCACTTGCTGTCAGATATGGTTAGCCCTTTTTGGCCCATCATTGATAGGATGGCCACATGATGGCCCTCCAAAATCTAATCTGCATGCAGGGGTAAGTACAATGATACTGTAATTTAGGCACTTGTATTAAATTTAATTAGGAATCTCCCCATCAGGTAGGTTCCTAATGCATCATTGTTTTTTGCAGGTCAGAGTAGTGTATTACTTTCTGTAACCTCCTACTACTGAGGGGTGCAGTAGGGGGTTATATTAAGTCTAGTTTTTGCATCATAGTGGTTTTTGTTGGTGCACAGTAGTTTAGAGATGGAGGCTTGCCACCATGGTGATGAGAAACTTGCCAGTGTGGAGCAAGATAGTTGTCATGGGAAGAAGTGGTGATACCACAGGCGCCTGATCGGTAACCAGGATCTGCACATGAGAGGCTTAGAGTAATGATAATGCTTGACAAGCAGGAATGCCTCTGAATGCCTCTGTATTTTAGTGTGCAATCTGTTTCTGTATTCTACTGTCAAACACGTAAAAAACTGTCTCCTTACACAATGTCAGTATTTTGGTAATATCAGAGGAAATTGTTCTGAGGACGTTAGAAATATCTATACAGTCAATAAAGAAATAAAAAAAGCTAGTAAATTTGCCCTCACATGTAGTTGTTTTTTGTTTTTTGCTTGATATTCAAGATACAGTTATATAATCAATATGGGCTTAAAGTGCAGACTCGCAGCTTTAATTTTAGGGTATTCACATCCTAATTTGAGGAAAGGTTTAGGAATTACAGCACTGTAATATGTAGCTGCCTCTTTTTCAAGGGAACAAAGGTAATTGGGCAATTATCTATAATGCTATTCAATGGGCTCCGTGGGCTATTCCCTCTTTAATCAATCATCAATTAAGCAGGTAAAACATCTGGAGTTGATGCCAGATGTGACATTTGTATTTGGAAGCTGTTGCTGTGAACCCACAACATGCAGTCAAAGTGGAAGTGAAACAGACCATCATTAGGCTGGAAAAAAAAATATGAAGAAGGCTTGGAACAGCTCATGATCCAAAGCATACCACATCCTCTGTAAAACATGGTGGAGGCAGTATGATGACATGAGCATGCATGGCTTCCAATGGCACTGAGTCACTGGGATGATGTGACAGAAGCCAGAAGCAGCTGGATTCTGAAGTGTACAGGGATATACATTCTGCAGCAAGATTGATTGGATGGCGCTTCACAGTACAGTTGGACAATGACCCAAAACATACTGCGAAAGCAACATAGGAGTTTTTTAAGGCAAAGAAGTAGAATATTCTGCTATGGCCAAGTCAGTCAACAGATCTCAACCCGTTCAACCATGCCTTTCACTTGCTTAAGACAAAACTTAAGGCAGAAAGACTCACAAACAAGCAACAATTGAAGAAAGGTGCAATAAAGTTCCAGCAAAGCATCACAACAGAGGAAACCCAGCATTTGGTGATGTCCATGGGTTCCAGAATCCAGGCAGTCTTTGCATGCAAAGGATTCCCTGCAAAATATTAAAAATTTATATTTTATTTATGGTGACGTCAATTTGTCCAATATTTTCTGGACCTAACTGTATATAGAATCTACTGGCACTGGACTTTTCTAGCATAGTCTTGGCTGGACGCCATTTTATGCAGCAGAGAATTGCTACTACATGTACAATTGTATATATATATATATATATATATATATATATATATATATATCTGTGTGTATATATATATATATATATATATATATATATATATTTACACACACAGCATTTTAAACATATCTGTTAGAATTGCCCGTAAGTCCCAATAACAGCTGCTAGGGAAAGGGAAGACAGAGATAGTGAGCCCTAAAACTAGGCCCACCCCGTGTCCCTACCTATTTGCTGCAACTGTCCTAATGACAGGGCAACTGGACAACAAACAAAGTTAACCCTTACAGTGCCAACACAGAACAACAAGAGTCCGGGAGCAGGTAATCATGAGCGGACACGCCTCCTGCGCCGTACAATGTGGCAAGAGGACGGCGCAGTAGTTCGAACGGGTGAGGACGTAACCATATCCCAATGAAATCTAGGGATTTCAAATCAGGAAGAGTTATGCTGTATACTATATCTATGGGCGGAATAATAAGAAGCATATTGCTCTGGTCCTCATTTTTAAAGGAACCGCACAAGAACCCCTAATCTTATCTCTATAATGAGTTGGTACGGCTTAAAGGTCTAGGACAACCCACGAAGAGAACAGACTAGACATAATCAACATTGCAATTGACCTACTTTTGCCAAGAGCCACCTCCACCACCTTACATCTATGACTATACTTTTCCATTCTCTACTGTCTTACCCCCTCACGATGACTGCCAAGCCTTCAATTTCTCCCCCTCTTGCTTACCCACAGAGACCTAATCCCATCTCTTTCTCCGCATCCATCAAACCCAATCATGAGACTACTCAAAGCCCTTTTAGAAAATATTACTTTCTCCATTAATGATAGTAGCTGAAACAAAAAAAGAAGAGACTCTTAAGCATACATGCTACGGAGCTGTTAGTAGGGCTGACTGCATAACTACCTTTCACACTGTAAATTACAGAATTCACTGTCATCAAAAGGAAACCTTATATGTACCAGCAGTTTGCAGAAAAAAAAAAACATTTCAATCAAATGGACCATAAACAATGCAATGCCTTTTGTATCCCAGCAATACAAAAATCAGAGATGGGAAGAAAACTCCTCTCTTGCTGTGAGGTTTTTACATTACACAGCAGAAATCATTAAAATATTTGAGAAGTCTCAGCGCCTCGCTGCTGTTCATTACAGTCTGATTCAGCAACATTTATAAGGTCATGCATTTCTCATTAAGGATTTGGGTTTTTAACATGCGGAATACATTTAGCAGCTAAACAGAATAACAAATCATTGATTAAATCTATGAAGTGATTGGAAAAATTGAAATGTAATATATAAACATGTATTTGCTCAAATGTTGACTGATTTTCTATTACGTGTTGAATGTTGACTGAATGTTAACCAGTATTAAAAATATGGTTGATAGATAGATAATAGATAGATAGATAGATAGATAGATAGAATAGATAGGGTAGCGAAGTTAAGGTACGTTCACATCTGCATCTTTTAATCGTTGCATAACAGAAGAACAGATTAAACAATAAAGGCGGTTCATGGACAACAACAATGGATCCCAAGGGATCCCATTGGCTACAATGGGTCTGCCAGGTATCCATTATTTTCTCGCTTGCATTTCTTAAAGGGGTTTTCCCATAGACATAACCATATTTCAATCTGTAGAAAATTTAAATTTGAACATTTTTGCAGTGAAAGTAACTAAAATGTTTGCAAAGTTTTAAAGACCTCTAACCATCTTAGTGGTGACAGTCTGCTGTCTTGATAGGTTGCCTATGGATGCAGAAACTTTCTATGATCTGGCACTTGTCAGAAGCCCATTTACTTATTTTGGCCGGGTTATCTTATGATTTATGTAGTTCTCTGCCTGATAACCTGTCCACAATAAGGAAATAATGACTGTATTTCTGACAAGCCTCAGATCATAGAAAGTTCCTGCATTCATGGTCGTATCCATTGGCATCTAATCAAGACTAAAGACTGTCACCACTAAGATGGTGAGAGAAAATCTTAAAAACTCTTAATAAATTTTTATTTATTTGTATGTGCAAAAATTATTAACTTTTAATTGTCTACCTACAGAACTAGGTATTTCTTATTACATTGCAATGCATTACCATTGCAGTATATTGAATTAGTGATCACAACCCCTGGTGTTCGAGATCAGGGCCTAAAAATAAATGTATAAAAAAAAATAAAAAAATAAAAAATTTAAATTACCCCATTCCCAAAAACACATACACGTTAGGTATCCCTGTGTCCAAAAATGCCCAGTCTACATTTTTTTTACTGTTTCACCACACAGAAAAATTTGGATAAAAGGTGATAAAAACTATACACATTACCCTAAATGGTATAAGTTAAAAGTACAGCTGGCCCCACAAAAAAATACACCTTATGCAGCCCTGTACACAAAATTATAAAAAAAGTTACAGGAGTCAGAATATGGCAATAGCAAGAATTTTTTAAAGGGTTAAAATAAAAAAAATATATATAAATTTGGTATCTCTGTAATTGTACTGACCCACAGAATATAGGTGACATGTCATTTTGGCTGCACAATGAATGCTGTACAAAATGAAGCTCATAAGAAAGTTGCGCAAACACTATTTTTCTCTAATTCCACCCCATTTTGTATTTTTTCCAGATTCCCAGTAGATTGTATGAAATATTAAATGGTACCATTACAAATTATATTTTGTCCCGCAAAAATAAAGCTCTGTGAATGAAAAAATAAAAAAGTTATGGCTTATGGAAGGCGGGGATTGAAAAATGGAAATTGAAAAATGGCTGTGACGAAAAGGGGTCAAGTTGGGCTTGCAGGACTTTTCGTGAACGATTTCAGATAGATTCTGTGCTGTACAGACTCCAAAGTAGATGTGAATGTAACCTTAACCTTGTTTAGAATAAAGTATATTCATTTATTTCAGTCTATATGATCTTAATAGAAATCTGTGTCTAGTAGAACTAATTTACAAAGAAAGGATGAGCCTCCAGTGTGGTTTGTTGCCATGATTAAGGACACAAGTGGCGTCTGAAACATGTAGGCAGCTGTCACCACCTCTGTGTCACGTTGTCAATGTGGATTTCTTGGATCATATATGTATTGATAATAAAGTGGACATGTTTTTAAAAAACTGCTGGAGACTCATCCTTTCTATGTAAGTTACTAATCCTGTACATCACTGAACACAAACGGACTGCTGAACACACAGGTGAGCTAGAGTGGCTTTTGTCATATATAGTAAAACTAATGTCTGGTAAGTTTAGAAATTTTCAAATTTCTCATAGGTTCTCTTACAGGGTAGCAAAGCATAAAAAAAAAATATATATATATATATATATATATATATATATATATATATATATATATCCAGCAATCAAGGTCCAACATTTGATAAGACTTAGCTTTTAATTAAGCATATCTAAAATTTCATCAGGTTGACAAAAAAGAAAAAAAAGCATATAAAAAAAACCCACCACTTGTCGCTACAGGGTACACAGGGTAGTTATGGAAATGTACCACCATTGTGGATGTATAATAGCTATACCTCATTACTGGATGAATGAAACTCTGAAACTGACCATTATCATTCAGAAGATGCAGCAAGCGGGGCCTTCTAACCATAATACATTCATTATCATGCTTTTTTGTGATTCCATGGTTCTATAGAATAACTTTGGGCATACATTATGCATACATGATTGTAATATGTCCCTATCATTTCTTACATTTTAGCTTATGTCTAAATTTCTGATCAGGGTGCAGGCATAAGTCAGCTTAAATGGATGCCAACTTAAATATTGAATTTACATTCTTATCACGTGGCTGTAAGATGTTCTCACTGTTTTTTATGTTTTTCACTCTGATACTTCATGTACTATATATTATAAGATGCTATAAAGTCGTAAAGTGGAATTACAACTGAAGGCATTTATAAGATTTATGGATGTGCTATTGTCTAAAAGGTAAAGGTGGGACCCCACTTATCAAGGCAATGGGATTCCAAGGCATAGATGGATTGTTGAATGGTCATGACTGCAGAAGACTATCTGAGTTTAGGAAAGTTATGGACATGGACAAAATGGACCTATATCATAAATGTATTTGGAGAGAAGACCACTTTAAAGGGTTATTTGCTGAGTTAACTATTAATGATCTATTCTAAGGATAGGTCATCAATATTCAACTCCCAGAAAATATACAACCTCTCCCAAGCATATTCAACTACCATCACTGTGCTACAGTGGTTATATATGTCACTTTCATTGATTTGGAGAAAACCAACTTTGAAGTTTTACTTAATTAGATATTTGGTGCACTGGGGGAGGCCTTCAGCTCCCTGGAGCACTGCTCTTGTCACTCAATCCGCTACCATCTTCTACCTGCACCACACAGTGGGAGTTGATCCTCCCACTGTTATGACATCACCCATCCTATTTTAGCAGCATAAGTGATGTTCCCAGGTCTAAATGCCCACCCTCAGTGCACCAACTGCATTATTTGCAATTTTGAAGGCATAATTTTTGGCGGTGAACAAAGTTAGTCAATGCATCTACAGAATTCTATATAAGAGACACATACTGTAGGATAGGGGTCAGCAACCTTTGGCACTCCAGTTGCTGTAAAACTACAACTCCCAACATGCTCTATTCACTTCCATGGGAGTTCCAATAACAGCAGAGCAAGTATGAATGCTGGGAGTTGTAGCTTTACAACAGCTGGAGTGCGAAAGGTTGCCTACACCTGCTGTAGGTCCTACACAGAGTTGATAAGAACAAATTAGCCCTCACAATTGCATATTTGCAGTTTATGGATCCTGGTATATGGCTGACACCACTCTATAGGAAATAAAATATAGTCAACTATGGGTGCTACTACATAGGATATATTATGTGACTATATTTGGGCAAATGTACTCAAACAATAGAGTGCTAACATGACACTAACATGTCCCTATATAGCACTACAGTATGCACTGCTGTGATTCCTGCAGGAAACATTCTTATCAATGCAGAATAGATTTCCTAAATTAGATCACCGGGTATCTCAAAGTTAATACAATTTGTTTCCATGAGATAGACTTAGAAGAGTGAGTGTTGAGTGTTGACCTCTGCCGACCTTCATTAATTATGTAGGTTTTCCCTTTATTGTCTAATCTTGACAGCTGGATTTACATTTGGTGTTTGTAAAAATGTAAATAGATAGATAGATAGATAGATAGATAGATCCAAAAAAAAAAATCCAAATATAGAGCAGCACCAGAAAAAAACCTTACTAGGTCTATGGGTGCAACTTCCAGCAGATCCGGCATATGATCTCTAGTAAATAGTGCAAAAATGGACAGCACTCCAATATTGAAAATCAAAAAGGTGAAGATTTATTCCATTGCAACGTTTCGGTCCCAAGTACAGTGGACCTTTCTCAAGCAGTAACACAGTGAAAATGTGCAAGCATTTATAGTGAAAAACAAGTCACTCATCTAATTAGCAATAATAAATAGATAGTTAATAAATATATCAAAAAATATGTATGATCAAATACCGTGTCATGTTCACAAAGTGCAAAAGTAGATATTTGTGCATATATAAAATCCAATAAATATAATAGGTACAATCAAAAGTGTATAAAAGTGCATAAAATGTACATATATCAATCATCAATTATAAAAACACAAGTGTAAGACATATACAGTTATTATTATACCACTTATCCATATTACAATCACATTTGTTGCAAGGAAACACAGTGTTATGGGATAAAAGACTCACCCCTTTCAAAAAAAAACGCCATTACCGCGCTAGGAGAGAGGGGAAGTGGACCTGACTATGACAGTGCACGCATGCGCACTATGAAAATGAAGCCAGAAAGTATTGGCAAAGACATATCCATATAGTAATAGCGCAAAGCGAAAATTCGCTGAATAATAAAAATGACTTACAAAGTCTCCTTATTGTATATAAGAGGGAAATACTATGAAAAGTCTGGACTCAGAAAAATATAAATATATATAAGACCATAAACACTACAGAAAATAAATAAAAATAAAAAAACAAAAAAAACAAACAAACAAATAAATAAATAATAATAAGTGCCACATTGTAGGGTCAATCCCAATGTGAACGGCCCCCAATCAGCACATTTTATGAAATAAACACCACGTAGATATACAAAGTGCAATGCAATATGTATTCCAACTGGCTTAAAATACCATATTAACTTCAACCAGACCAAACACTCCCTCCATAACCCCACAAGGGGAACAAGAGAAAAATGTCAAATGATCCATCAAAAAGGTGACACATAGAATGAATTACGCACCACTTAGCGACGAACCTCAAAATGGCCTATGGGAAGATTTTTTCTTTTTAATAAAGCAAAATAATAAAACAATAAAAATTAAATTAATAAAAATAAAAAACAAAAATGTGGTGAAAATAGTAAAAATGATAAATAATGTCAATGAGACCATAAATGACCTAAAAAGTCTAAAAAAACAATAGTAAAAATGATAAATAATGTCAATGAGACCATAAATGACCTAAAAAGTCTAAAAAAACAATAAATATACAGTCATATGAAAAAGTTTGGGCACCCCTATTAATCTTAATCATTTTTAGTTCTAAATATTTGGGTGTTTGCAACAGCCATTTCAATTTGATATATCTAATAACTGATGGACACAGTAATATTTCAGGATTGAAATGAGGTTTATTGTACTAACAGAAAATGTGCAATATGCATTAAACCAAAATTTGACCGGTGCAAAAGTATGGGCACCTCAACAGAAAAGTGACATTAATATTTAGTAGATCCTCCTTTTGCAAAAATAACAGCCTCTAGTCGCTTCCTGTAGCTTTTAATCAGTTCCTGGATCCTGGATGAAGGTATTTTTGACCATTCCTCTTTACAAAACAATTCCAGTTCAGTTAAGTTTGATGGTCGCCGAGCATGGACAGCCCGCTTCAAATTATCCCACAGATGTTCAATGATATTCAGGTCTGGGGACTGGGATGGCCATTCCAGAACATTGTAATTGTTCCTCTGCATGAATGCCTGAGTAGATTTGGAGCTGTGTTTTGGATCATTGTCTTGCTGAAATATCCATCCCCGGCGTAACTTCAAATTCGTCACTGATTCTTGTACATTATTCTCAAGAATCTGCTGATACTGAGTTGAATCCATGCAACCCTCAACTTTAACAAGATTCCCGGTGCCGGCATTGGCCACACAGCCCCAAAGCATGATGGAACCTCCACCAAATTTTACAGTGGGTAGCAAGTGTTTTTCTTGGAATGCTGTGTTTTTTTGACGCCATGCAAAACGCCTTTTTGTATGACCAAACAACTCAATCTTTGTTTCATCAGTCCACAGGGCCTTCTTCCAAAATGAAGCTGGCTTGTCCAAATGTGCTTTTGCATACCTCAGGCGACTCTGTTTGTGGCGTGCTTTCAGAAACGGCTTCTTTCGCATCACTCTCCCATACAGCTTCTCCTTGTGCAAAGTGTGCTGTATTGTTGACCGATGCACAGTGACACCATCTGCAGCAAGATGATGCTGCAGCTCTTTGGAGGTGGTCTGTGGATTGTCCTTGACTGTTCTCACCATTCTTCTTCTCTGCCTTTCTGATATTTTTCTTGGCCTGCCACTTCTGGGCTTAACAAGAACTATCCCTGTGGTCTTCCATTTCCTTACTATGTTCCTCACAGTGGAAACTGACAGGTTAAATCTCTGAGACAACTTTTTGTATCCTTCCCCTGAACAACTATGTTGAACAATCTTTGTTTTCAGATCATTTGAGAGTTGTTTTGAGGAGCCCATGATGCCACTCTTCAGAGGAGATTCAAATAGAAGAACAACTTGCAATTGGCCACCTTAAATACCTTTTCTCATGATTGGATACACCTGGCTATGAAGTTCAAAGCTCAGTGAGGTTACAAAACCAATTTTGTGCTTCAGTAAGTCAGTAAAAAGTAGTTAGGAGTATTCAAATCAATAAAATGATAAGGGTACCCAAATTTTTGCAGCGGTCAAATTTTGGTTTAATGCATATTGCACATTTTCTGTTAGTACAATAAACCTCATTTCAATCCTGAAATATTACTGTGTCCATCAGTTATTAGATATATCAAATTGAAATGGCTGTTGCAAACACCCAAATATTTAGAACTAAAAATGATTAAGATTAATAGGAGTGCCCAAACTTTTTCATATGACTGTATATATATACATATTATATAAAAAGGGGGGAGTTTTCAATCATATGTCATATACATCCAACATCCTGATCAAAATCCCAATTCCTTCTGTGAAAAAAAAGAAATAGTGTAAATATATAATCATATGAAAACAATATACCCAAAAAAAACCTCTTTCCTAAAAAAAGTTTCTCTTTCCAACTCCCTTTTTTTAAGAATCTTAACCCTATCACCTCCCCTGCGTAACGGGGGTACATGATCTATTATACGAAATTTCAGATCTCTCTCTGTATGATATGCTTCTGCAAAGTGACGTGAAACTGCGTAAGTCTAGTTTTTAGATCTAATGTAGTTTCCCCAATATATATAAGATTGCATGTACAACTTAATAAATAAATAAATAACATAATCACTATTGCAATTAAGGTAAAAACGAATACCATATTCTCTATCCCCATGTGTAAATGTACTGCCTTTAACCATGTATTTACAGTTTACACAGTTCAAACAGGGGAAGCAACCCTTATGAGTTGCTCCAAATATACCACTTTGTTTTGAGGCTTTAAAGGAACCAACATCAGCCGAAACCAATTTATCTTTAAGGTTAGTTGTGCGGCGATATGAAAATAATGGGGGATTTTTAAATGCTGGTACACCAGATGGATCACTCAATAAAACCCTCGAATGTCGGCGTATAATCTGTGATACTTGATGTCTGCCCTCACAATATGTAGAAATAAAAGGTATACGTTCCCCCTTATTTTTTTGAACATTACCCTTAATTAAATGCTGTCGTGACATATTCCATGCTTTATTACGATTTACATCCAAAATATATTTAGGATATCCATGTTGTAGAAACTTTTTAGTCATCTTTTCTAGTTGTGTATCTAGATCTGAATAGATAGCTAGCTAGATAGATAGATAGATAGATAGATAGATAGATAGATAGATAGAGGTTGTAGAAAACAAAGTTTAGTTTTCTTCCGGAAAGAGTGCTACTTTTGTCTGTGGAATGTGTCTGCTATTGCAGCTAAACTTCTTTCACTTAAATGGGGATAAGCTGCAATACCAGCTATAACCCATAGACAATAGTGGCTCTTTATGCAGAAAAACTCCTTATTTTTTAATAATGAACAAGCTTTTTAATTACCTTCTACTTCCTTATGTTAACCTGCTCAACCAAGATATACCCAACATCAACACCTAGTTCTGTACCCATAAAATGGGCTATCAGAGTTATATTACCCAATATATCAATGTAAAATTTTTCATTGTTAATATTATGTTGTAAGGCAGGTGTAGGTGTCAATCATTTCATTTCTTTTCTAGGTGATTTTGCCTTCCTGTGGCTTTATTTAAAGGTGAGGATATGGCTTGACATTTCTTGGTAAGCAACGATTTTAGAAAACAGCTTGGTCCGCTAGGTTTCAGAAATGCAATGACCCCGCTATATCCTCTTGTCACTGTATAATGCAAAACCTTAGAGAAATTAAACGTGAAAGGCAGATGTCTAAAAGACAGAAATGACCCCAGGGGTGGCTGCCGCTGCTGGCCGTCTGTATTTTTAAACACCTTGGTCATTAGAGTCTAGTATTTTGAAGTGACTTTTCCGAAGGCGTTTAGGAATTAAATTATCATGAGTTGTGGCTCTTAAGAATAGTATTATAAGTAATCGTATCACAATTATTTCCAGTCTCTATGTGGGACAAATAGGAACACTGTTTCTGTGATGCTGCATGGATTATATGGTAAAGAGGTGGGGAGGGGAGTTAGGTTACACAAAGTATCAAGATGACGACTTGCATATCACACAACGACACAAGCACTTTTAGAAATTGATAAAGGCATAAATAAAACACCCATTATATTGTTTGGCCAGAACACTTACTCTGCTCACCAGCACTCACCTTTATTCCAATTACTTAAATCTTTGAAGTGGAGCACAATAATAGTAAATCCTACGTAGTCGAATGACATTAAGGCCCCTGCGCAAAATCTGTACCAGGGTTGCCCATCTGCCATGTTCCATTCTTAATGCTTGTGTCTTTTTATGATACAAACAGGCTTCCTTAGACACGAGGGCCCCAATGAGGCTTCTCCCTCTGCAGCATCTGGTAAGGCTGAGGGGAAACCGCCATTGGTATTATAATAAATACATGTCACCCCAAAAATGGTAAGATAGTGGTAAATTCAATTTGCAATAGCCATATACTAAACCAAAGACAATAAAACCCAATACTTACCTGACCTTGTTCCCAGGGACCTTAGATGCCTGCTGGAAGAAATGCCATGCTATTCTAAATGTTATTTTTCCAATGAAGCTTTAAAAAAAAAAAACACAAAGAAAATGAACATGCATTAAAGCTTTTATTTCTCTAAGACAGTTTTTGTAGACCCCATTTCTGTTTATTAAGATGTACGATGAGGAAACTTTGTGTGTTGGGCCACAGATAATTGTACTGTTTGTATCTTCCCGATAGCAGTGTTCCTGCAGGTTATTATCCTAAATAGTAGACACAGTTAACTCATCCAGTCTTCTCCTTTCACAACATTACCCACTTTCTCCGAGCATCTTCCTGATTCACTGTAATTAGTCAACGGGCAAGTTCAGCTAAACCACTGCTTTCATTGTGTGGACACAGACTACAACAGCTTAATTGTGAGTCTTCTAGTGCTCACACACTGTAGATTTAACCCTTCTACATTAAGGATTTTCTAATACACATTATATATGCGTGTGTGTGTAGTAAAATTGTGATCCTTGTTAGATTTCAAACATATATATATATATGTGTGTCTGCGCAACGGGACATCTTACACATTGATGCAAATTGTTGGTGCTGAGTTAGAACATATGTACATACATTTATGAAAACCATTTTAAGCATCAAGATTCAGGGCAGGAGAGGGAATCCATATGAAAACAGTAATGGGCAACTTTGTTGGACCTTTGTCGTTTGGTCTTTGTTAACAATTATGTAATGCCCCCCTCAGTTTCCCCTACATCAATGCCCTCATACTCAGCATAATGACCCCGTCAGTGTCCACACATGTAATATAATAGCCTCCACGTGTAAAATAACAACCTATACAGTGTCATAGCAGCTCCCATGCAGTATAATGTCCCATAGTGGCCCTCCATACAGTATTATGTCCCATAGTGGAATTCATACAACATAATATCACATAATGGCCCCCATACTATAATGTCCCATAGTGGCCCCTCCAATCAATATAATGTCCCATACTGACCCCCATACAGTTTAATGTCCCACAGTTGCCCCTCCAAACAGGATAATGTCCCATAGTGGCCTCCGTACAGTATAATGTCCCATAGTGCCCCCATACATTATAATGTCCCATAGTGGCCCAAATAAATAGTATAATGTCCCAAAGTGGTCCCTATACAGGATAATGTCCATTAGTGGTTCTTCCATACAGTATAATGTTCCATAGTGGCCCCCACACAGTATAATGTTTCCTACATTGAGTGGCTTCTACATTGATAAAATAAAAAATTCCACATAAATAGGGATTTTTTAACAATTTCAAGTTTGGCCAAAACCCAGAAAAAAATGCACAGAAGATTTTAGGGATTCATCGCCCATGAACTACAACTTTACTTTGGGGTCTCTTCAGAGGTGATTAAACATAACAAATAGTGTTAGGCCCGGTTCACATCTGTGTTCGGGTTTCCGTTGGGGGAGTCCGCTTGGGGACCCTGGGAAGCACTTTCCTCTCCGCATGTTTCGTGCGAAAACCGAGCGGAAACCACACGGACCCCATTAAAGTCTATGGGGTCTGCAGGTTTCCCAGGTAAACCGCTTTTTTATGCGTATAGGTTTCCGTTCAGGTGTCCCCAAGCGGAAACCCGAACGGAGATGTGAACTGGGCCTTGCTCACCTCCCCTGGGCTTCGGCGCTGCTCCTTATGCTCTTCCGGCCTCCAAAGATGACGTTTGGTCCCTATTTGTTGTTTCTTGTGCCTTAAGATGGGACTTTTATTTCTGTGTCTGTTGTTGGTTACACTGCAAACTTTGCTCCATAAAGTCGGCTAAGAGACATCTTGTCAGGTTTTCAGATAAGTAATCCATGTATCTATTGCACAATAAGCAGCCCTACTGGGCTAACCAATTTCTGCAGACTGTACATCAAGGCTAAGGCCCCACATAGCTGGCCGCAGAGAAAAAGCGCTGCGGGAAAAACCACAGCGGAAACGCATTGGCAGAGGTTTCTTCTGCAGACTTTCTGTTTCCATTATACCTATAGGGAAACCACCAGCATTTCGGTAGGTATAATTGACATGCTGTGATTTCGGCTGAGCGTATTTTTCTGCAATGTGTGGATGGGATTTGCTAGAATACTATCCACTTTGCAGTGACTGCAAAACGCTGTGGTTTTTGCTGCGCGTATATGCCCCGGCCTAAATCACATCAAAGACTGAAAGTTATGCTACATTTGACCCATACTGCTCTAGTATCTGACTAATTTTAAAACACAATCTGGGTGTTTTTCTACTTTTACTACAATTTTTACTTTGATAATAAAGGTTGTATTGTATTAGAGGGGTTATGTCCTGCTGTAAGATAGATACAGGTTGCATCTCTGCTTCTTCAGCTCTAGTGCCATCTCCACATGTTCAGCAGCTCTGTATATTGGAAATACTCCTCAACTACACCTGTCCAGTTTTGTTGCTTGGGTGCCAGATCAACTCTACAAGGTGCATTCCAGGCTCACTGCTGGCCTTTGTTTGTGACTTTTCCTCTAAATCCTGAAGTAAGCATTCCTAAGAGGAGTCACATACGTTTCAATTCCCTTTGATTTGGTGACTAATCCAGAAGCCTAATCTTTTTCTAGCATTCATTCAACTCACTTCCAGTCCTAAGACTTGTTAGGCTTCTTTTACTTTTAAGACATGTCTTCCTTGGAACCAATTTCTCACTATGAAATTAACATGTAGGGAACAGTCACATCATTATCACCCCAAGAAATCTTGCAAGCTGTAACTGAGAAATGTGAGTTGTGACATACAGTACGCCACAGAAGAGACCCTCTACTTAGAGACCTGTCAGCTACACTGCTATAGCATACTAGATTGCTAACAGTAAAATTACATTTTAAAGGCAACATCTGGAGATCATGATTTCATCTCCGACTATCTTCCTTACGTGGGTAGAAAGGATAATCTGCATATTTACTTATCTCATATATACTGTATATTGTAACACAGTACCAGATGTCCATGTCTACTTTTGCCTTGGTGTAACTGATTAGAGTTGCATTGGTGAAGAAGTGTTTTTTCTTGTTGGCATGTCATAATAGAATTCACTGGTTCCACCATTATTGTGAGGGTCTAACTTCATCTATACAGAACATATTTTTTCTTATCTTTTTGCACATAGGACATTTGGATATTTTAAAAAATGCTCCTCATGCTGTGTTCAGACATGATCCTAAATTCCAATTTCATGGCTCCTTCATAAAATATGTCCATTTTTGAGTGAAGTGTTAAGTCTCACATGCAGCTTTTTTATTTCTGTAACAAAAATGTTTTTATTGCTGTTTTCTAAACCAAAGCCAGGGGGGAAGGCATTTTGTGGGGATTGAAGTATAAGCCCTTCTTGTACATTTCCCATTCCTTTTGAATCCACTTCTGTATGTGAAACCATTCCAAATCTGGACGGATAAAAGAAGTCTGCTTTTAATTGTTTGTCTTTTGTGCCTCTGGGATTGTGTTGGTTTGTTCCGTTCTATGTTAAATGTGATTGTTATGCAGCTATCCTCTGTATTTTCCCCCATACAGTGTTCAAACCTTGCCTTGGTTCAGCCCTGGCCTATCACTGGCCACTGGGCAGGGTTGTAGGGAGACCTATTCTTTAGTCAAGTGTGTGCAGTTTGATGGAGAAGGTGTGCAGAGTTTCCCTACCACCAGCTTTTGGACTGAGGCCCAACAGTCAGCCTACAGCTTCAAGGAGAGATATCATCAGCCCCACGGTCGTCCAGAGATATCCCTGAGCAAGGGAGAGTAGCTGTCTAAGCTGTTGGACATTTTCGGTGCCGTGCCAGGAGGAGCAGGAGAGGACCCTGACAGGAGTTCCACGTTCGGGCCCAGACTTCAGGTAACCAGAACCCTGTCAGGACTCCCTGTGACTCCATCCCCAGTGTTCTTGGCTGGGAGAGGCATGAGAGGAGGAGTAGTGGTGGACTATATTACAGAGCCTGTATCATCCCTGGGCATCCTCCTAGAACCAAGGCTGGGGGGAATTGGACACTGCACTACTACCCCCATTCAGAAGCTGCTGTTACCTGTTTCCAGTTGTTTCAATAAAATCGGTTTTCCTGGTTCAACTGCACTGCTGATTCCTGAGTTGTGCCTGCTATAACATCAGGGCCCTTCCAACCAACACCACACCAACTCAGAGAGGAGAGGTCCCCTCTCCAACTGGAAGAACCCCGGGGGAAAGAACTACTACCACCACTATCCGGTAGTGCTGCAGGACCCCCCTGCAGGACTGGAGTGGTTGGTGAGTGTGCTTGGCCTGCTAGGTGGCACATCCTCCACCACTACTACTCCCATCCTCCGGTTTCCTCCATCTGGGTTGCGGCACACAAAGTGGGTAGGGGCTCTATTACAGATTTTGTATTGGGGCCCAGAAGCACCAAAGTACGCCTCTTGCACTATATATTCCCAAGCTAAGCATCTATCCCTGTGTCTATGTTGCCCACCAGCAGAGACCTTACAGATCCACTTTAAAATGTTCCCTTTACAAATAAAAGAGAAAGAACTCTGCATGGTCTAAGACACAATCAATACATTTAGGGGCAATGGAAGTTTCCATAAAAATGCTTGTCATAGTTTGGAGAGAAACATCATTTCAAGGTCTACAGAACAGAACAAACCCGTCATAATATACTGTAGTAAAAACGAGAAAATGTGTTTATTATAGAATGAACTCAACTCTGGAACATTTGTCGGTGTTATGTCTGTGTCCACAATAAGGATAAATGTTTGGTTTTAGAGGCCAAGGGGTGAGCACTCAGGTTTATGGAGACATATGTGGGCCATTTTGAGGGATTTAGGCTGAATAAATGCCGATATAAGCCATAACATACATGGCAAGTTTTAGACTTTATTGTATCCTCTTGTGAGTGTTTTTGTGGTCTTGACAGATTTACCAACTCATCATTTAACCCTTTGCTTGGATGTTCTTCTAAAGCCCTCTCCTTTATGTGTAATGTCTGTCTCCTGTCGGCATCTATCTGTATAATGACTCTCTAGGTTGTTAATTAATGGATTTCTGAACTAAGCAGAATTTCTACTTTAGGGCCAATCTTTCATGTATTTTATATCCTTGCCACTTTAACACTTTTTGAAATGCAGACAATTCCTGTGTGACCAGAAATAAAACATTACTTACATTGTGATTATATTACTTTTTATGGTTCATATATTGTGCGTAGCGCTGGTTTTATTATATCTGTGACATGCATACATAATATCTCCAGTCTATTGCTAAACAAATGTCTTTTTAACCTCTTTCCCTAGGAAACTCTTTTGAGTTTTTTTCTTTTTGATAATGATGATATCACAGACACCAAGAACAGCAAGCAGAATCATTTAAAGGGTACCCGTCTATTAAAAAAAGTAGATTGGATTTTTCTTGATGTGATATCAGAGCGGTACTGCGTCCTCTGATCCAAGTAGATGTCTCCCCAATGTGAGAAGCTGTAGTTGCATTGATACTACAGACTGTTGGAAGGTAAAGAAGATGCACTTTCCTCTAAGAAGATAAATCATAAAGTTTTAATGTAAGCAATGTAATTTTTTTTTTTTTTGGAAACAAAGATCTGTGCTGGCAGTGAATGGAAATATTTCTGATCACATTCATTGATTAAGGGGATTTCCAGGATTATGATACTGATGGGCTACCCTTAAGTTACCATTAATATGAGATCAGTGGGTGTCCAATACCCAGCACCTGGCAACCCACACCAATCAGCTGCTTAAGGAGCACTGAGGTCACATTACTGCTTACACATTATAGTGATATAGTGCCATTACCGCTCAGCTGCATTCCCTTGAATTAGACTGAGCTACGAGGGGCGCCTGAAAAGTTCGTGGCCCGACACAGAAGTAGTGACTGTGGGTCAAAATTTTGCAGTCAGTTCTCAACATAGTCTCCTTTGAGGCTCACACATGTATACCATCACTCTTGGAGTTTCATTATTCCACTTGGTAGAAAGTTCCGTCCTGGTCCTCCAAAAAGTCCTTTACGGCGTCCATGACGGCTTCATCAGAGGGAAAACGACTTCCACCAAGGTGCCTTTGTATCTGTGGGAATAGGTGGAAGTCCGAGGGAGCCAAATCAAGGGGATAGGGTCGGTGCTGAAGCTGTTGGAAACCACAGGAGTGAATTGCAGCCATTGCAACAGCCAATGTGTGAACTGGCGCATTGTCCTGGTGAAACAACAACCCTTTCCGGAGCATCCCTTGCCGTTTTTCCTTAATTGCTGACCTCAGACGATGAATCTGAGCTGCATAATATTCCCCATTGATGGTTTGACCTTTCTGGAGGAATTCCAGAAGAATGACACCCTTGAAATCCCAGAACACTGATGCCATCACCTTGCCAGCGGATGGAACCACCTTTGCCTTTTTGGGGCATGGGGAGGTGGGATGTTTCCACTGTTTCGAGGCTTCATTTGACGAAAGTGGTGTACCCAAGTTTTATCCATTGTAACAAATCTCTGCAGGAAAAGTTGAATATCAGATTCAAACAGTTGCACATTTTCCGCAGAGCGAAGTTCTCAGATGTTTTTTCTCTAAAGTCAAAAGTCTTGGCACCCATCAGGCTGAAGCTTTGTGCATGTTCAGCAGCTGTGTTAGGATATGGCCAACCCTCTCCACTGATATGCCCTCACACTCTGCAATGTGCCGCTGTGTGACATGTCGATCTGCCATTACAATGTCTTGCACTTTTTGGATATTTTCATCTGTGCATGCTGTTGAGGGACGACCACTGCGCGCAGCATCTTCAATTGATGTCTGGCCCTGCTTGAAATCTGCAACCCACTTTTTCACCATTGCATAAGAAGGAGCATTGTCCTCTAATGTCTCCAGCATGTCCTTGTGAATTTCCTGTGGTGTCAGTCTTTTTTTCAGAAGGTGTTGAATGACTGATCGCTTTGCCAACTTCTCCATTTCCATATTTCAGCTTCTCTACCTAACTTTAAAATGCTGTACCTGAAACAAAAAAAAATCTAAATAAATCCAGATTGCTCAAGAGACCTTTCAAATAACTAAATAACATATTGCATTGCAAAACAAGACCATGTGAAAAATATTTCATGAGTGGGCTACAAACTTTTCAGGCACCACTTGTACAAATAGGCCAAGTGATTGTAGGGGCAAAGGGCCTATGGCTCATTCTGGCTACACAAACTAAGTGTCCATCCGTTCTAGGCTCGCCTACCCTATTCTGACTTAACCCAAGGATAGGGTAGCCAGGCTTTCAGCTTTTAGAGTAGTAGTGATGTCACAGCTAAGAAATACTCTATACTCACACAGGCATGTTGTAACCACTGTTAATGTCAACTACATAGTAGTATAATGTTGTACCGTGTTAGCCATTGAAAGTAGTGGAAGAGTGAAGAAATCAGGCAATACCTTTTAGAGGCTAACTGAGTATATTTAATAAACTCAAAACTTATCAAATATACTCAGTTAGCCTCTAAAAGGTATCGCCTGATTTCTTCACTCTTCCACTAATGTCAACTACAAGCATAAATACACTACCATTCAAAAGTTTAGGGTCACTTAGAAATTTCCTTATTTTTGAAAGAAAAGCACAGTTTTTTCAATGAAGATAACATTAAATGAATCAGAAATACACTCTATACATTGTTAATGTGGTCAATGATTATTCTAGCTGCAAACGTCTGGTTTTTAATGCAATAGCTACATAGGTGTATAGAGGCCCATTTCCAGCAACCATCACTCCAGTGTTCTAATGGTACATTGTGTTTGCTAACTGTGTAAGAAGGCTAATGGATGTTTAGAAAACCCTTGAAAACCCTTGTGCAAGTATGTTAGCACAGCTGAAAACAGTTTTGCTGGTTAGAGAAGCTATAAAACTGACCTTCCTTTGAGCTAGTTGAGAATCTGGAGCATTACATTTGTTGGTTCGATTAAACTCTCAAACTAGCCAGAAAAAGAGAACTTTCATGTGAAAGTCGACAGCCTATTCTTGTTCTTAGAAATGAAGGCTATTCCATGCGAGAAATTGCCAAGAAACTGAAGATTTCCTACAACGGTGTGTACTACTCCCTTCAGAGGATAGCACAAACAGGCTCTAACCAGAGTAGAAAGAGAAGTGGGATTCCCCGCTGCACAACTGAGCAAAAAGACAAGTACATTAGAGTCTCTAGTTTGAGAAATAGACGCCTCACAGGCCTCACAACTGAAAAGATGCTGGAAGAGTGCCTGACACCATCTGTCAAGCATGGTAGAGGTAATGTGATGGTCTGGGGTTGCTTTGGTGCTGGTAAAGTGGGAGATTTGTACAAGGTAAAAGGGATTTTGAATAAGGAAGGCTATCACTCCATTTTGCAACGCCATGCCATACTCTTTGGACAGCGCTTGATTGGAGCCATTTTCATCCTACAACAGGACAATGACCCAAAGAACACCTTCAAATTATGCAAGAACTATTTAGGGAAGAAGCAGGCAGCTGGTATTCTATCTGTAATGGAGTGGCCAGCGCAGTCACCAGATCTCAACTCCATTGAGCTGTTGTGGGAGCAGCTTGACCGTATGGTACGCAAAAAGTGCCCATCAAGCCAATCCAACTTGTGGGAGGGGCTTCTGGAAGCATGGGGTGAAATTTCTCCAGATTACCTCAGCAAATTAACAGTTAGAATGCCAAAGGTCTGCAATGCTGTAATTGCTGCAAATGGAGCATTCTTTGACGAAAGTAAAGTTTGAAGGAGAAAATTATTATTTCAAATAAAAATCATTATTTCTAACCTTGTCAATGTCTTGACTATATTTTCTATTCATTTTGCAACTCATTTGATAAATAAAAGTGTGAGTTTTCATGAAAAACACAAAATTGTCTGGGTGACCCCAAACTTTTGAACGGTAGTGTACATAGTATGACATCAGTGTGGACATAAAAAGTAATACCCAGAAATACACAAGTGGACAAAATTGTTGGTACTCCTCGTTTAATGAAAGAAAAACCCACAATGGTCACAGAAATAACTTGAGTCTGACAAAAGTAATAATATATAAAAATTCTATGAAAATGAACAAATGAAAATCAGACATTGCTTTTCAACCATGCTTCAACAGAATTTTTAAAAAAAGAAAACTCATGAAACAGGCCTGGACAGAAATGATGGTTCCCTTAACTTAATATTTTGTTGCACAACCTTTTGAGGCAATCACTGCAATCAAACAATTCCTGTAACTGTCAATGAGACTTCTGCACCTCTCAACAGGTATTTTGGCCACTCCTCATGAGCAAACTGCTCCAGTTGTCTCGGGTTTGAAGGGTGCCTTTTCCAGACGGCATGTTTCAGCTCCTTCCAAAGATACTCAATAGGATTTAGGTCAGGGCTCATAGAAGGCCACTTTAGAATAGTCCAATGTTTTTCTCTTAGCCATTCTTGGGTGTTTTTAGCTGTGTTTGGGGTCATTATCCTGTTGCAAGACCCATGACCTGTGACTGAGACCAAGCTTTCTGACACTGGGCAGCACATTTCTCTCTAGAATCCCTTGATAGTCTTGATATTTCATTGTACCCTGCACAGATTCAAGACACCCTGTGCCAGATGCAGCAAAGTAGCCCCAGAACATAACAGAGACTCCTCCATGTTTCACAGTAGGGACAGTGTTCTTTTCAAGATATGCTTCATTTATCAGTCGGTAAACATAGAGCTGATGTGCCTTGCCAAAAATTTAGATTTTTGTCTCAACTGTCCATAGGACATTCTCCCAGAAACTTTGTGGCTTGTCAACATGTAGTTTGGCAAATTCCAGTTTTGTCAGATTCAAGTTATTTCTGTGACTATTGTGGGTTTTTCTTTCATTAAACATGGGGTACCAACAATTTTGTCCACGTCTGTAAATTCTGAGGGTACATAATAATTTACAGCACTATATGTATGTAAAGCTATTGCCTTCTGCCTATATATACCTTCAATTGTAATGTATATTTCTGGGTATTAATTTAAATGACCCATATAATGTGGTCCTATATGTCTATTTATGTTTTTAGGTGTTAGATATTTTTTAATGCTAAAGATTATCTTTTTGCTATAGATAGTCTTCATTGCATCTTTTGTTTATTAGTATTATATTGTAGTTTCCCAGTGTGGGATACCCCACTAGGTGTTTATTGATATGCACTTGCTTTGCTATCATTTGGGCTTATACATGGTAATGTCAGTTGCTCAGTAGTAGGAAGCATCCAGGAACAAGATCAGCAGTCAACACGACAGGAACAGACTTCTCGTAGTGAAAGGATGACGATCCAATGATACACACCACAATTACCTGATTCTTACAGAGATTTGCGCTCAACAATTATGGTAACTGGTTCTAAAGCTCATAATGGACTTGGAATGCTAGCCTTTGAAAACAACAGAACACTCATGTACAGAACACTCTAACGGCAGCAATAGAGGTCGGGTCTGAAGTCTCGAATGTGCAGAAAAACCTCCCTATATCTCCCTATATGAGTCTTTCATATATGACATAACTGAAATGCATCAGGCCATATAGTGTAAAGATTAAACTGCATAAAAAGGACACCGTTCACTGCACAGTCAATGCGTACAAACTGGTTTCGGTTGTATAGAGAGCCATTGTGCTGCCCATTTCCAGAAAACACCAGACCAGTGTAGACACCATGAATCATGAGCAAATACAAAATAAAAGTGACACTGTACCATTATACAGCACAATAAGTCAGTAGCATATTCAATGCAAAATAGGGCTACCAATACATATATATAAGCAAACACATGTGCCTGAAAGTTTAATCATAAATATATACCATAGACACACACAAAAATTGTGTAAAAGATGAATATTTTATTATAATATATATAAAAGATAAAAAATAATGAATACAACATACATATGGATGGATAATCACATGAAGTAGTGTTACATCCCACAGGGTGAACAAATCACAAAGTAATCCAGATAATAAACATTGTATACCAGGAACAACTCAGCATAAGTTTAAGCAAAGTGATAAATGCACATCAAACAAACTAGAAGAAGAGATACAATATATACCTGGGTAATAAGGAAAAATGAAAACCCTGGGGGATTCAGACTACGCCCCGACGCGAGTTTTGCCTTAGCTTCGTCAAGGGGAATACTGGCGAGTTCATAGAGACGTTTATTTATAGAACCAGTGCATACAAGTAAACCAATGACAAGATGGGAATATGGTCGGGTGAAAAAAACATTCACCTGGATGATAATGAAAGTAGGCAAACCCGAACCCTCTGATGTGACACGCCGGTGTATCAGAATTGGGAGTGTGCATGTGTAGCCTCGCTATAGCGGGCGGCACCTGTGAACTGAAATGAACACTGTGTAAAATCCACAGCGGTACACAAAAGACTAAAAGAAAATGGTGGGTGTAAGGAATTTGCGCAAAATGAACTAGTAGACACTGAAAAATGGCCAAAACCAGCATCTTAAATCCTAATATCAGCCTCATACTGTACATATAATAAATACAAACAATACACATAAAACATGTGAATAAAATGTCAATACATGTTAATAAAACACAAGTATGTGTACCATATATAGGGAAGAATTACTAGTATATTCAATATAAAGTGACAGTGCATAAACACAAGACTAAAGGTGTTAATTATGTAACTAATAATGGTAAAGTGAAAAGTGTAAATATAAATATATGAAAAATCCATTAATAAAGGAAATGACAATATACAGTGACTAAGTGCACAAACAGAAAAACTAATAAAAAGAAAAAAAAAGCATGAAAAACGCAACAACCAAAAAAAAAAAAAAAAGAAAGAAAAAGGAAAAAGGGCAATGGTGTGGCCAGGCGGTATAGATATGGAAGAACCATCTAAATGGCAAACGTCATGGATCCCATCAATAACACAATAACAGAGGACAATCTGAAACAAAACACACACTGTTAAAATCAATAAAAACAACTATAAACAATAACAAGAGAACATGGAAACTAAAACAGAAAAAGAATGACAGGGAAGTTAAAGTAAAAAAGGGCAAAACTAATGGCTTCATTGAGACCATGTGGAGCAAAAGAGTTCAACGTATAAATCCAGCAGCATTCTTTCTGGGGTAGAGAACGTTTCCAGTCACTCCCCCGGGGGCCCACGGTAACTCAATCAATAGCACATACCCGAAAACCTGAAGGATCACTTTGATGGAACATTTTGAAATGCTTAGGAATAGTTTTGAGAGTAGTTATATCGGATACGTCACAAGCATTCAGGATTCCCAATACATGTTTGCGTACACGACGACGTAATTCACTTGATGTAAGACCGATGTACATAAGGCCACATGGGAAGTAGCAAGATAGATGACACCTGAGAATTGACAGTTCAGTGCATAGTTAATAATGTATTGAAGTCTATGGGTGGAATCCCAAAAATCAGTGGCGCTGTCAACATTCGTGCATGTCACACACTTGCCACATGGCCGATAACCCTTTTTAGGGCTTTGTGAGCTGAAAATTGGTACAGTTTGTCTCTCTTTGGAAAAATTACTCCGTACTAACATATCCCTCAAATTCCTACTCCTGCAACCTAAGTTGTTTTTCAAAGTGAGGTCCTGTGTCAGAACACCCCAGTACTTTTGAAGAAGATTTTTCAATAGGTAATAACGACAGTTATAAGATGTAATAACTTGACAATTCTTGTCTAGACCTCACACGAGCTTGCGTATATTCTCTCTGTATCCATTCTTCCTTGTAGCCCCTCTGTCTGAATCTTTGTCCCAATTCTCTTGCTGATGCATCAAATGATTGGTTAGTGGAACATAGTCGTTGAACTCTTAAGAACTGGCCAGTAGGAATACCACAAATGAATGCATTGAGATGAGCTGATCTGGAATGTAATAGGGAGTTAGTAGCTGTACTCTTGCGAAATAAATTGGTTGTCACTGAGCCATTCTCACCTGCAGATAGCTTCACGTCAAGAAAATCAATTTCGGATTTGCTCCATTTGGATGTAAGCTTGATGTTCATATCGTTTCTATTTAGTGTATCTAGAAACAAATTGAAATCTGATTCAGACCCTTGCCAAATCATGATGATATCATCGATGTATCTCCCCCAGAACTGGACCTTGTCAATCATGTCCACGGGCTCCGTGAGAAAGATGTGTCTCTCCCATAAGCCCATGAACAGATTGGCATATGCGAGCACGCAAGACACCCCCATAGCGGTCCCCTGGGTCTGGAGATACTTGCCAAACAGAAAAAAATTGTGGGTCAAGGCAAATTCAAAAAGTTAGTTAATGAACTCACCTAATGCGTCAGCAACATCAGACATCCGTAAGAATGTACGGACAGCTTCCAATCCATCCTGGTGACGAATCGAAGTGTACAATGACTCAACGTCATAAGTCACTATCAGCATGTAGCGATCCAAATGTAGCCCGTCAATTTTGCACAAAAAAAATCAGTGGTATCTTTAATATGTGAAGGGAGAGTCTCTATGATGGGTTGAAGGTGGAAGTCAATGTGTCTGCAAATAGGGTAAATAGGTTCAAAAAGACTATTACAGCTGGATACTATAGGCTGACCAGGAGGACATGCAGCATTTTTATGTACCTTGGACAACATATAGAATGTGGATACAGACGGATATTCTGGGTATAAGTATGTGAGTTGTTTATTATTAATGACCTCATTTTCAACTGCCTGTTGTAAGATGGATAACAACTCACCACCAAATTTTTGAAGAGGGTTAAATGTCAGTTTTTTATAAAATAAACCATTCAGTAACTGTTGCTGTGCCTCCGTAATGTACATTGTCAGAGGCCATAACACTATGTTTCCGCCTTTGTCTGAAGGTTTGATCAACACATCAGACATTTGAGGTAGTTCACGAATAGCCTTCCTCTGTTGGATGGTACAATTGACATTACAGACCGTTGTAGGTAATTTCTGACTTTCATCTCCTACCAATTTAACAAACATCTCTATATTAGAGGATGTGGAATAAGAAGGGAATTTTTTTGATGAAAGTATCAAATCCGAAGGAAACGTACCCCAATTGTGAATGTTTGCTCCTCAAATAATTCTTGCAGAATATGAACAAGTTGTTGTTCCTCCTCAGTAGTCAATATATCCATAGAGACCTCTTGATGATAGATTTTCTTAAAGATGAGTTTATGAGCAAAAAGGTGTAGATCCTTAATAGCCGTAAATTTGTCAAAGCTAGAGGAAGGAGAAAAACTTAAACCCAAGCTCAGTACTTCTAATTGAGATGGAGAAAGTTGTCGATCAGATAAATTAATTACCTGTAATGTGTCAGCTCCTTCTCCAGCATTATGAACTTTCCTCTTGCTGTAACTTGGGTTAGATACTTCTTGTTTCTGCTTAAATTGTCTAGTCAGATGTCGATCTCGTGTCCTAAGGGAAGAATTAGATTTATCTCCTGTGGAGCTAAGGGAAGATATTGAAGAGGATCTACTGCGTGATATTTTACCAGTGGACCTCCACTTATAGACTCGGTCATTCTGGGCATCCTGTAGATCCCTTTGAAATTTCTTGTCTTTAATCTGTTGAACCTGTTTTTCCCAGACACCAGACAATTCATCCAATTCTTTCCACATACTCTCAAGATCTGATGTTATAAGGCGCTTAGTCAGTTCTTGCTCAGTCTTCTCAATTTTAATAGCTAACTTATCCAAAGTTTTATTGTTACAGTCGATAATGAGTTCCATAAAAGCCTTACTGCCGCTGTTACATATATTTCCCCATCGGGAGACAAAATCCTCATTCTCAATCCCGAAAGATGGAAAGGTTTGTACACGTAAACCACGTGGTGTAAGTTGTTTTGCCTAATAATTCTCAAGGGAAACCTGTTCCACCATACCTTAGTTCTACGTTGTAGACACTGCCGTAAAGCATGTTTTAGTTCTCTAATGGTCTTCTGATCCGTAGTCTCTGCAGTTAAACCACTACCTCCAAATACAGCATCCATATGTAGTTGCCAGGATACTTCTCGAGACCTAAACTCCATATCAGTATAAGGACAAAAATTTTTTTTTTCTGAAACAACAGAAAAGAATAACCTATGCAAAATTGGGCTATCAATATATATATATTGTGACAACTTGGGGTAATTAGACTCAAATGGCGGCAGACTCCTGGTCCGGACAGCGGTGGTTTGTGGTACTGGGCGCCGGAAAGATAGCGTTCAGACGGTCCAAGTGTACTGTAAATAAAAGTGGCTTTATTCAGCTTAACTGCGACATAACAAAACAACAAAAACCTAGGTCACAGTTAGGGCACTAACTGACTCCTTGAGCCCCTAACTAGCCTGACTCTTGCTCAACTCTAGCAAAAGTCTAGCAAAATCTGTCCAGCTGGGTCCACCATCTCCTGCTCCCAGCAGGATACTCCAGTCCTCTGGAGTTACACGCCCCCCAAAGGTGTGGCTGAAGGCCTTTTCAGGGCTGGGCCTGGGTCGCTCCACAGCGTCTTCTGGCTCACATACTCATAATATATATATATATATATATATATATATATATGCAAACACATGTGCCTGAAACTTCAATCATAAATACATACCATAGACACACAGAAAAATTGTATAAAGGATGAATATTTTATTATAATATATATAAAAGATAAAAAATAATGAATACAAAATACATATGGAGGGATAACCACATAAAATAGTGTTACATCCCACAGGGTGAACAAATCACAAAGTAATCCAGATAATAAACATTGTATATCAGGAGCAACTCAGCATAAGTTTAAGTAAAGTGATAAATGCACATAATCAAACAAACTAGATCAAGAGATACAATATATATATATATATATATACACCTGGGTAATAAGGAAACATGAAAATCCTGGGGGATCCAGACCGCACCACAAAACACGTGTTTCGCCTTAGCTTCGTCAAGGGGAATACTGGTGAGTTTATTGAGACGTTTATTTATGGAACCAATGCACACAAGTAAACCAATGACAAGATGGGAATATGGTCAGGTGGAAAAAACACTCACCTGGATGATAATGAAAGTAGGCAAACCCGCACCCTCTGATGTGACACGCCGGTGTATCAGAATTGGGAGTGTGCATGTGTAGCCTCGCTATAGCGGCCGGCTCTTGCGAACTGCAATCAACACTGTGTAAAATCCACAGCGGTACACAAAAGACTAAAAGAAAATGGTGGGTGTAAGGAATATGCGCAGAATGAACTAGTAGTCTACAGTAGCATACAGTGGGGGAAAAAAGTATTTAGTCAGCCACTAATTGTGCAAGCTCTCCCACTTAAAAAGATGAGGCCGGCCTGTAATTGACATCATAGGTAGACCTCAACTATGAGAGACAAAATGAGAAAACATATATAGAAAATCACATTGTCTCATTTTTAAAGAATTTATTTGCAAATTATGATGGAAAATAAGTATTCGTTCAATAACAAAAGTTCATCTCAATACTTTGTTATATATCCTTTGTTGGCAATGACAGAGGTCAAACGCTTTCTGTAAGTCTTCACAAGGTTAGCACACACTGTTGCTGGTATGTTGGCCCATTCCTCCATGCAGATCTCCTCTAGAGCAGTGATGTTTTGGGGCTGTCGCTGGGCAACACAGACTTTCAACTCCCTCCAAAGGTTTTCGATGGGGTTGAGATCTGGAGACTGGCTAGGCCACTCCAGGACCTTGAAATGCTTCTTACGAAGCCACTCCTTTGTTGCCCTGGTGGTGTGCTTGGGATCATTGTCATGCTGAAAGACCCAGCCACATTTCATCTTCAATACCATAGCTGATGGAAGGAGGTTTCCACTCAAAATCTCACCATACATGGCCCCATTCATTCTTTCATGTACACGGATCAGTCGTCCTGGTCCCTTTGCAGAGAAACAGCTCCAAAGCATGATGTTGCCACCCCCATGCTTCACAGTAGGTATGGTGTTCTTTGGATGCCACTCAGCATTCACTCTCCTCAAAAAACGACGAGTTGTGTTTCTACCAAACAGTTCTACTTTGGTTTCATCTGACCATATGACATTCTCCCAATACTCTTCTAGAACATCCAAATGCTCTCTAGCAGACTTCAGACAGGCCCGGATATGTACTGGCTTAAGCAGGTGGACACGTCTGGCACTGCAGGATCTGAGTCCCTGGTGGCTTAGTGTGTTACTGAGGGTAGCCTTTGTTATGTTAGTCCCAGCTTTCTGCAGGTCATTCACTAGGTCCCCCTGTGTGGTTCTGGGATTTTTGCTCACCGTTCTTGTGATCATTTTGACCCCACGGGGTGAGATCTTGCGTGGAGCCCCTGATTTGTTTTCTCATTTTGTCTCTCATAGTTGAGGTCTACCTATGATGTCAATTACAGGCCTCTCTCATCTTTTTAAGTGGGAGAACTTGCACAATTGGTGGCTGACTAAATACTTTTTTTCCTCACTGTATTCAGTAAAATACACATCATAAAATTCACAATAAGACGTACAAGTAATATATAAAACAGCCACACAGACAAATTCTGTGTAAGGAGATAAGCAAGTCGCCAACCTAAGGTCATTTTCTGGAAGGAGGTGACTCTTACAACTTACAACAAATGTGATGTTACTGGCGCGTGGTTTGGAAGTGGCGATCACTTTGTGGGGTGCCGTTTGTTAGACCCCCCCTCCGATCTGATATTTATGACCTGTCCTGAGAGTAAGTCATCAATATTTACAGTAAACCCTGGAAAACATCTTTAACCACTTCCATACCAGATGCTTTACCCCCCTTCCAGACAAGGCACATTTTTAAGTTTTTTGTATGTGTGGTTTTGGAGGGCTATAACATTTTTATCATTTGCGTTATTCAACTAACGGGTCAGAATGGAGCCGCAAGATGGCGGCGCCCATAGCGCTCATTGAGCTACAGTTACAGCCAGCTCCCCATTTCAGCAGCTTTTGCACGATTTCAGGCAGCTAGACAACCACCTTCTGGACATAAAAACCCAATGGGCGGTCCGGAAGTGGTTAAATCCTTTGAGCTGTAATGCTTCTTTCAGATGAGGGTTTGCTACAATGTATTAAAACCAGATAATATGATTCATGAAATATCAAATCTGGAGCATCTTCTCATATAACTTTTTGCTGTGTGGTTCTCCTGTTATTTCTTCTAGAAATGTATGAATAACTGACTACTTAGTGTTACCAGTTGGGATTTTCTCCCTATACACGTCCAAACATTGCTGCCAGTGCCAGACTGTCTGAGTAGGACGACTGACAAGAATGATGACATCCAGCTGTCAATTTATCCATAAAAACTCAGGAGTAATAACAGAAGAACGGCACAAAAGCAGAGCTATAAAAATGCTCCATAACTGATATTACATACGAAATAAAGGTGTTACAGACATGTCAGGAGTTGCAGCAGATCCTCTTTAAAGGGAGTTTGTCATGTCTGAACTGCCTCCAAAACCAATAATAGTGTCATGTAGCAATTTCTAATAGGAGCAGAAACCTACTTGTGGTCACAAATGGATGAAGCAATGCAGAGATAATCTTCTCTTTATGGATATGCAAATCAGCTTTTAAGTGCCTTGAGGGCAGGGCCTGATTTATCTACAGACAACCATAATGCAGACAGCAGCTGAAAATGTTGATTGCATCTAAAAGGGATTTGTTGGGCATAGATTCCAGAGGAAACTGTAGGCAAATCTGGCATATCCACCCCACTGTCCTTGCAGGCTAGTTTTCATATACATAAAAGGATGATTTTCTCTGCATTATTCCATTGGTTTGTGACCACAAATGCAGCATCCCAGAGTGCTACTGCTTTAAGTGTTTGTCTATTGTGCCTCTGGGTTGTGTTGGTATGTCCCAACCTCTGTGTTCTATGTTCTATGTTCTATGTCAATTGTATATACTGTTTGCAGCTTCCCTGTTGTTTTTCCCCCCCAGTGTTTCAAACCTTTGCCTTGGTTCAGCCCTGGCCAATCACAAGCCACTGGGCGGGGTTGTAGGAGACCTTAGTCTCCACGGCGACCGTTGAGCCCTCAGTTCAGTGTGTAGTGCAGAGCAGTGACAGTGAGCAGAGGTTTCCTGTAAGCCAGCATCTGGACTGAGGCCCAAAGGCTACCTATACAGCCTCTAGGAGGATAGTTATTTGCCCCAGGCTCAACTAGAGACAGCTCTGAGTAAGGGAGAATTGCTGTCTGGATTATTGGACATTTTCTGTGCTGTGCCAGGAGGAGCAGGAGAGGACCCTGACAGTAGGAACGTGTTCGGGCCTAGTCTAAAGGTAACCAGATCCCTGTCAGGACTCCCTGTATTATCATCCCCAGTATTCATAGCTGGGAGAGGCACGAGAGGAGAAGTAGTTGGAGAAGTCTGCCATAAAGCCTGTAACATCCTTGGGCACCCTTCTGTAACCAAGACTGGGGGATTGGACACTGTGCTACTACTACCCCCATTTGGAAGCTGCCGTTTACTTCTGTCCCAGTTGCTGAATAAACTGTTACCTGGTTCAACTGCATCTCGGGCCTCCTGAGTTGTGCCTGCCTTACCATCAGGGCCCTTCCGACCAACATCACACCGGCTCAGAAAGGAGAGGTCCCCTGTCCAACTGAAAATGCCCCGGGGGGAAACTACCACCACCACCATCTGGTAGTGCTGCAGGACCCCCCTCAATGGTTTCCGGCCCAGGAATGGGACTGGAGTACTTGGTGGAGCGTACTCAGCCTAGCAGGTGGCACATCATCCGCCAGTACAACTCCCATCCTCTGGTCTCCTTCATCTGGGTTGCAGCACAAAGGTATGTTTCTGCTCCTGTTATATGTACAATTATTGGTTTGAGAGGCGTCTTGGACCTAACAAACTCCCTTTAAGTTAAACAGAGGGATCTCCAGGCTGATACATTTTACTTGCACTGATATATAATATGATACTACCTAGAATGAGACTTGTGCTGCTGATGTGATTTAGATCACAGAGGATTGTTCAACCTGGGTACAATTGTGACTAACCATAAACTGCAAGAAATAAATAAAGTGGAATGCATATTTTAGCTATATACTTTATGTCATAAATGAGAAACATTAGTTATTAATTTTATAAATTAATTGTTAACATATCATGGACAGGCAAAAGACCCACGTCCTCTGCATAAGCCAAAGGCAAGGCCAGACCTTGCATCTCATTTCATGTTGGAGGTCAGAAGAGAAGCCACAGGATTCATCTCTGGCTTTTTATTTTGATAACCTTCCTCAAAGGCAGTAACTTTCCAGCAGATTTCCCATTCTCACTAAATTATCTCCTGCAAAACTGAATTGCTACTGACAAATGCCAATTGAGGTTTTCAACAATCTGCATAGTAAATGAGACTGCTGAAAATAGATCTACGATATTTCTGCTTGTCATCTGGATGTCTACGTGACGTATCTGAGTTATCTGATGACAAGCTACTATTGACTGCCCCTGGTTATTTCTGCTTTGGTTCTATTTTCCTAAGTAACTTTTAGATATACATGTAGGAGAGCTGAGAGACTCAAATCTGGCAGAGCTGTTTGTCATATGTATGAGTACTAAATTTATTTGCTCATTACAATGTATTTCAGAAAGGTACAATAAGCGCCTGGGACCCAGTGCTTTGCTGTAATAGGGCTCCCAACCAAAACAGGTCATGTGGATTGAGGGTATACAGCTCACCGGTATAAGTGCAACCATGACATTTGTTCCACATATTATATACCACATATTATATATTATATATACCACATATTATACACATGCTATAGTATCTCATAGAACTTAATTATCATTATGTTAACTCTGTATGACAAATTCAGCTGTACTATAGTGGCAAGTAAAAAAGAGAATATTTTGCTTTTACCATTAACAAGCTGGTTATTCTTTTACATTTCCTATAGAGGTGTATTTGATTGTTTCTCACTATGACCTTTGTTGTGTTCTGTAATACAATATCACACTGAAGCAAGTTATAATGTCAAACTAAACATTGCTACATTTGTTAGAAGACAAAACTATAATAAATCATCCCTGGTAGGTATGGGCCCTGTTATAGATCTTATATTGGGGCCAAGAAGCATCAAGTTATGTCTCTGCTCTGTTATCATCCAATATCAGTAACCTCAATAAGATAGAATCAACTGAGAATACAGTATGTTGTTGTTGTTATTATTATTATTGTTATTATTTTTGTTGTTATTAGGGGGAATGTTCTCTTGTACTTATGTTGTATATTGCTCATACACTTTTCTGGATGCAAAACCGATTTATAGGGGATGTCTTTGATGAAGATTTGGGTTGGAATTAGAATTAAATTCAGACAGATCAACCTTGAGTTTGCCAAAAGTAGTGGTGAGTTTTTCACATATACAGCTTATAATAATGAATAAAAAAATCTAAACTTTACTTTTACTTAAGTTCAAACAAAGCTCTGGTTTATGTGTTTCAAACATCCCAGTTAAGACAAAAGACTGGTAGGTCTAAAAAATATAAACTAGCGATTCCCAGGAGTGCACTGCATGGATTATATATGTTTGTCCTGGTGTACTTATCAGTATATATTTATGGATTGTGAGTATGTGAACCAGAGGGCGATATTGAGCGACCCAGGCCCAGGCCAGAAAAGGCTCTCAGCCACGCCTTTGGGTGGGGGGCGTATCTCCAGAAGGCTGGAGTATCCTGCAGGAAGCAGGAACTGTGGAACCAGCCAGACAGATAGACGGTCTGTGCCAGGAAGGCTGGGGTCCACAGGGGACTTTTGCTAGAGCTGAGCAGTAGTCAGGCTAGTTAGGGGCTCAAGGAGTCAGTTAGTGCCCTAACTGTGGCCTAGGGTTTTTTGTTGTTTTGTTATGTTGCAGTTAAGCTGAATAAAGCCAGTTTTATTTTACACTTGGACCGTCTGAACGCTATCTCTCCAGCGCCCAGTACCACGAACCACTGCTGTCCGGACCAGGAGTCTGCCGCCATTTGAGACTAGTCCCCCCCAAGTTGTCACAGGATTTTAATGGCTTACTAATAAAATGATGGTCATTTAACAAAGTGCTGGATCACTTCTGTATTTGGGCTATGTATCAGAGGCTGGATCAAGTGCTCTTTTTCAGGTAAGCTGACCACTGCTTTTCTTTTATTTTACTTACAGTTGAAAGAAAATTAAGTAAACCCTTTGCAATTTCCAGGATGTGTGCATTGATCACTAGAAAATATGGTCTGATTGTTATCTATGTCACAATTATAGGCAAGCACAATCTAACTAAAGTAATAACACACAAACAGTTGTAATAGTCATGTCAGAGGCGTAGCTAGTGGGGGGGGGCAGGGGGGCGGTGGCCCTGGGCCCACTGATTCTCGGGGGCCCACTTCGGGGCTGCCGCAACAAAGGTTACCCTCACATATTAACTGCATCGGCATCTGCATGACACCGATACAGTTGAAATACAGTCTCTACTCGTACGTAGCTCGTGAACCACAAGACATCTGTGTCCTGGCACAGACGTTTGCGTGATGATGTCATTGTCCTGCACCATCCGCGCCAGGGTGCAGGTCCTGCTGCTTCAGTAAGTGGCAGCAGAGACGACGGCGGAGACTCCTCCTCGGGGGATCGGAGGTAGGTGAGTAGCATCGATTTTTTTTTTTTTTTTTTTTTTTTTTTTTTAACTCACTTTGGGCATTGTAATTGGGGGTGGGAGATGGGGGATGGGGGGAATACATATAAGAGGTCAATTGGGAGCTTTGGGAATTTAGATAAGCGGCCATAACTAATATAAGGGGTATTAGGGGGCTTTAATAAAAGAGGATATAAATTATAGAGAAAGGTCAGTGGGGTCTGTATGAATGTAAGGGGAGATAATTTTAGGGGGCATTGGGGCAGTATTAAAGGGGTTTTCTAGGGAATAATAACGTTTACTGGTAAGGATTGTATTGGGCAAATTGGAGAGGAGGCAGGGAAGGTGAAACATAAAAAAATACTCACTTGTCCCCGGGCTATCGATGTCTGCAACCCTCTGCTGCTGTCTGTCCAGGCACACGCACACCGCTTCCCTGCCGCAAGTCCTGCACTGCACATGATTGGCCTCAGCAGTGGCTGGAAACGACTCGGTGATGTCACTCATATACATCACTGGGTCCTTTACTGCCAACGCTGAGGCCACTGATGGCCTCAGCAGTCACGTATGGTACGTGTCTGAACAGACAGTGGCGGCAGACACCAGAGCATTGGGGACAGGTAAGGCTGGGTTCACACTAGCGCTCGGTTTCCATTTTTCGGGTCTACTTGGGGACCTGAAAAACGGAAACCCAATTCGCTTGTAAAGCGGTTACCCGTGGACCCCATAGACTATAATGGGGTCTGCTTGGTTTCTGCCCGGTTTCTACTTGAAAAATGCGGAGGTTCATGAGGACATGAAAGGTCCTCTTTAAAGGGGTTGTCCAGGAAGTGGACAAATCACCTACCCCACCTCCACTGTGATTTGGCCACTTCCTGGACAACCCCTTTAAAGAGGACCTTTCATGTCCTCATGAACCTGTGATTTTATATACCGGTAGAAAGCCGACAGTTGGCTTTCCCATTACGTACCCCGATAGAGGAGATATCGGTGCCGTTAGTTTCGGCACTTGTCTGTTTTCACTGTCAGAAGGGCGTTCCTGACAGTCTAGCGTCATAGCTGGGCTGTGAGGAAGGCCCCCCTTGACAGTACTCTAACATAGCCTTGTACGATCAGAGGGGGCGTTCCTTACCGCCCTGCGATAATGCTGAGCTATGAGCAAGACTGTCAGGAACGCCCTTCTAACAGCGGGGAGAGATCAGTGCCGAAACTAACGGCACCGGTATCTCCTCCACCGGGGCACATAACGGGAAAGTCGACAGTGCACTGAATTCAGCGCACTGTCAGCTTTCTAGTGGTGTATAAAACCGCATATGCATGAGGACATGAAAGGTCGTCTTTAATACAAAGGGGTTATTAATAGGCATTATGAATACAGAGGGGCATTTATGTAAGAGGGCATAATGTATACAAGGAGACATAAGAGGGTATAATTAATAATAGGGAAATTGGGCAATATTAATTTTAGGTGGCACTCAGGGCATTAAATTGGTTTAAGGGGGTACATAGGGCATTATTAATTAAGGGGAATTATTAATTAAGGGGAAGTATTAAATAAATGGGGCACATAGGAGCATTATTAAATTGAAAAGGCACATGGGGTTATTATTCATTTCCAGGGGATTTTATATCATATATTTTATAATTGGGGTAGCAGCAGGATGGGGGCTTTGTGTAGGTGAGGACAATGTGGGTCGGGTGCCTGGAAAAGAGAGGAGCCAAAGATGTCTGTGTTACAAACTTTACAGTCACATCTGGAAGAATTGGTCATGGCAGTCCAGATGGAAGATAAATGTAAACCGTCAGAGATGTCACCTGTAAGTCACAACATTGTTCCTGTACTGTATTTACGTAACTGGTCTTCACAGCCCTGTGTAGAACCACTATCTACCACTATATGGTCACCGTATAGTGATAGTGTTGGTATACCTGAGTTGGGGGCCCACTTGGACGTGTTCGCCCCCCTGTGCTGAAACCCTAGCTACGCCTCTGAGTCATGTATTATTATTGAGCACATTAAGTAAATATCCATAGTGCAGGTACAACCTCTGATTTTCCCTAGAGCTAGTTGGAAAAAAAGTATTTCAATTAAGAAGGTAAGATTGAAAGTGTGGGTTTCTCCTTGCCTATTAAATAAAGGCACACAAAACCTAGATACTGAAATCTGTTCTTCTCAAGAAATGTGGCAAACAACTTTCAGAAGAACTACAAAAGTATTGCAGAAATGCTGTTTGTACATCAATGCATGTATAGGCAAGTAGAGGACTGTTCCTAGTCCCCCTAGGACACAGGTGTCAAACACAAGGCCCGCTTAAAAAAAAAACAAAGCTACGCGATACCTGTCCTGGGCTGGTTTACAAGACCTCTGCATGTCAGCGCAGGCGGCGATACAATGACGTCATCGCGCCTCCTACGCTGACACGCAGACGTCGGGGACAAGAAGAGGAGGAGGCCGCGGCTGCATCAAGGCATCGGAGGTAAGTGAGGATAAGTTTTTTTATATATATAAATAGGCCGTTGCCTGCTGGAGTATCCCCGGCACGTTACGGCCTATTTACTTACCGATCCCCGCTGCTGGTCGTGGCCGCCCCCGCTTCCCCTTCTGCTATGGGACGCAGAAGCGGCTGTGTGCAGGAGCGGGGATGGTAAGTGAGGCTGCAGCCGGCGAACCCCATCAAATACTACTATTATTATACTCCGGGGTCTTTTCAGACCCCGGAGTATAATAATCGGAGGCCCAGGGGAGGTGATAAACATAAAAACCTGTGTTACTCACCTCTCCGGCAATTCGATGTTGCTCCCAGCCGCCTTCGGCCTTCTTTGGTGACGTCCCAGGCGTCACATGAGCCAGGCCGACGTCATTATGTCGCGACGCCGGTCTGTGCGACATTGAAGAAGGCCGAACGCAGGGAGCGCAACGGAGCCCAGGTAAGTAACACTGATTTTATGTTTGTCACCACCTGGGTCTCCGATCATTATACTCTGGGGTCTGAAAAGACCCCAGAGTATAATAATAGTTCATGGGTGGGGGGTCACTATGGGACATAATACCGTGTGCAGGGGCCACTATGGGGCATAATACCAATGCAGGAGCCACTAAGGAGCATAATACCGATTGTAGGGGCCACTATGGAGCATAATAACGTGTGCAGGGGCCACTATTGAGCATAATACCGTGTGCAGTGGCAACTATTGAGCATAATACCATGTGCAGGGGAAACTATTGAGCATAATACCATGTGCAGGGGAAACTATTGAGCATAATACCGTGTGCAGGGGCAACTATTGCGCATAATACCGTGTGCAGGGGCCACTGTGGGGCGTAATACCGTGTGCAGAGGCAACTATAGAGCATAATACCGTTTGCAGGGGTAAACAGTATTTGTATAGTGCTTAATTTTTGATATATTCAGAAAAGGATGAGGATAGTATGTAACATGCCAATGTCTTAGGTTTTAACAATACATTATGTTCTTCCTGGTTGCCCTCAAAGGGCTGATTGTAACAGTAGTAATGTACAAATGTAACTACTGCTTAATAGCTCGCTTATCTGTTAAGGAGAAGTTACTTTTATACACGTGTAAAATAATCTTGGCCCTTCAAGGTACCCCGTGAGGCTGAAGTGGCCCCCGGAGAAAATGAGTTTGACACCCCTGCCCTAGGAGTATGCATCCTACTAAGATTAAACAGGATAGTAGGCAAGCATGTGAAACTAAGGGTTACAGCAAAAGGCATACTGAGGACTCAGTGGTGAACCTAGCCTCTTTGCTGCCTGAGGCGGACTATATAGACGCCCCCCCCCCCCCCCCCCAAAAAAAAAAAAAAAAAAAAACAAAAAAAAAAAAACTGAGTTTCCATGCTACTAGTTTAACACACTGTTATCGTTGCACAATATACACAATACACAAAGTTATAAAACAGTTTTTAAGAATTCTTCTTCCTGTATTACTTCACTATCAGATCAACAACACGGCATTAACAATGAAAGTAACTTCACATATCTTCTGCTTGGTGGATGGACGAGCCCACGTGGCCCCCATTCTCTATAATAGGAGCGCCGCAGATAGCTGAGTACTGGACTTCGGGTATCTTTGGCACTCCCATTGAAGTGAATGAGAGCCACGCGGGTTCATCCATCCACCAAGTGACACACCTATATATGGCTGCAGCCAGGCTGGATTCCCACCTAGTGGGGGAAAAAACCAAATTCTCAGGCTCAGTGGGGGTCTCAGCAGACAGACCCCCATCAATCAGGTATTTATCCTCTATCATTTAGGTGAATACAGGACAGTAACATTCTGTGACTTACAGGTGACGTCTCTGACTAATCCTTCACATTTCCCTTCTCTTCCCTCTGGACCGCCATGACCACTTCTTCCAGCTGTGACTTGTCTCTGTAAAGGTTGCAACACAGACATCTTTGGCTCCTCACTTTTCCAGGCATCCAACCCACATTGTCCTCACCTACACAAAGCCCCCATTCTGCTGCTACCCCCAATTATAAAATATATGATATAACCCCCCATAATGAATAATACCCCCAAGTGCATCTTTATATTAATAATGTCTGTGTGTACCCTGTATAAATAGTGCCCCTTATTAATAATACCCCAGGTGTTAACTAATTAAAAGGTTTTCCAGGTCATTAATAAACTAATCAGTGGGGTTCAAAAACCCAGGACCCCCACTGATCAGCTCTTTGAATGGTACCTGTGTAAGCGCCGTGACTGCTTCTCTGTTTACATAGTGTAATTCATCTCATAGCGGCCATGTAATGTAACTACAGCCTCGTCCTGTACATGTCTACAGTATGTGACAAGGCTACAATTACATCACACGGTCACTATAAACAGACAGCGTATAATATAAACAGGTGCCATAGCCCATGTTTATAGCGCCCCATTTACACACACTATAATGTTCCACAGCAGCCCCTGCACACAGTATTACACAGTGTTATGGCCCGCAGCGGCCCCTGCACACTGTATTATGCCTCTCAGCGGCCTCTGCACACGGTATTATGCTCCATAGTGGCCCCTGCTCACGGTATTATGCCCCGCATTGGCCACTGCACACGGTATTATGTTCCACAGCAACTCCTGCACACAGTTTTATGCCCCATATTGGCCCCTGCACACGGTATTATGCTCCATATTGGCCCCTGCACAAGGTATTATGCTCCACAGTGGCCCCTGCACAAGGTATTATGCTCCACAGTGGCCCCAGCACACGGTATTATGCTCCATAGTGGCCCCTGCACTGGTATTATGCTCTATAGTGGCCCTTGCACTGGTATTATGCTCCATAGTGGCCCCTGCACTGGTATTATCCTCCATAGTGGCCCTTGCACTGGTATTATGCTCCATAGTGGCCCCTGCACTTGTATTATGCTCCATAGTGACCCCTGCACCCGGTATTCTGCTCTATAGTGGCCCCTGCACTCGGTATTATGCTCTATAGTGGCCCCTGCACTTGTATTATGCTCCAGAGTGGCCCCTGCACAGGGTATTATGCTCTACAGTGGTCCCTGCACAGGGTATTATGCCCCATAGTGGACCACCCATGAACTATTATTATACTCTGGGGTCTTTTCAGACCCCAGAGTATAATGATTGGAGACCCAGGGGAGAATACAAACATAAAAATCTGAGTTACTTACCTATCCTGGACACCGGTGCACTTCTTGCATCTTTCGGCCCTGTTTAATTGCGCACACACGTCACGTGATCAGGCCGGCGACGCGACCTGATGACGTCACCAGAGGCCTCAAGCCTGCTCGGAGTTACATCAGATCGCAGAAGGTGAGTAACACTGGTTTTTATGTTCCCTCACCAACCCTAGGCCTCCGATTATTATACTCCGGGGTCTGAATAGACCCCGGAGTATAATAATAGTAGTATTTGCGGCCCGCGGCCTAACTTACCGATCCCCGTGGCCGCTCACAGCGGCATCCACTTCCCTTTCTGCGTCCCATAGCGGCCACGAGCAGACACGGGGTAGGTAAATAAATAGGCCCTGACCTGCCGGGGATACTCCAACAGGTTACGGCCTATTTATATATATAAAAAAAAAGTTATACTCACCTGCGATGCCTTGATGACGTCATTGTATCACCGCCTGCGCTGAGATGCGACGTCTTGTAAACCAGCCCAGGACAGGCCCCGCTCAGCTCTGTTTTTTTTTTTTTTTTAAAGCGGCCTGTCCTGGGCTGGTTTACATTAAATAGTAAAAATGCCGCCCCCCAGACAGTGCCGCCTGAGGAGGCCGCCTAAATTCGCCTCATTAGCGGTGCGCCCCTGTGAGGACTGGAAATAGCTCAGTATACTGCATGCGTATTGTACATTACTATAAATAAAAAAAAACTGTGCAGGAATGGTGTTACTGAAAGTACACCACAAAGGAATCCTCTGCTGTCCAAAAAACATCAATAACACATCTCAGGTTTGTCTGAGACCAGTTGGATATTCCAAAATTGACCCGATAAGACACATTTGGAACTTGGAACATGGATTTTGGCTGCCTTGTTGTCTATGGGTTTATACTACTTGCAGTCATTGAAAGAACCATTAATTCAGGTAAACCAACTAAATAATGGTTGAAAAATAAGAAAATAAGAGGTGTGTTTTTTGGAACGGCTACTGATCTTAAAGGGATACTCCCAACTTAACCAGTTATCCCCAATTTATAGTATATGGAATAACTGGCAGATCAGTGGGGGTTCTGACTGCTCAGACTCCTACCAATCAGACGAACAGGGTAGTTTTATTGCCCATTCTGAATGGAGCAATGGTTGGCCTGGAGTGCACACCACTCCATTCATTTCAATAGGAGCATAAGAGGTAGCCAAATGTTATATTTCAGCTATCTCTGGCACTCCCATTGAAATGAATGAGGCAGTGGATGTGGCAGCGCCTCCACCACTCCATTCAGAACTAGTAACAAAACTTCCCCATTGTTCTGAATGATTGGGGACTAAGCCGTTGGACCCCCAAATAACTGCATATAATTTGTTAAAAAGATAATACCCCTTTAATGCCATAGAGAAGCTGCAGCATGAAATTAAAAGAACAGTGTATGCCAGGCATGCCAAAAATATTGATGGCCTAAAAACACATCTAGATCTTTGGCAGCTACAGGAAATATTTGGTGAAGGTTATTAAATTGAAGGGTTGACTTTCTTTTTCTCACTAAAAGACATAAACTGAACAACTATCTGTGTGTTATTAATTTAGTTAGATTGTGTCTGTCTATAATTGTGACTTATGTAAATCAGACCACGTTTTATTAGTCAATGCTGAAATCCAGGTAATTCAAAGGGTTAATTTACTATTTCTTATAAGTGAACTTTAACACAAAGCCCTAAGAGTTAAATGTCAAACCTAGTTTTACTAATCTGTATTACATTAAAGCCCTTCCAAAAGATCATTAAATGGTGTATACATTTACTGTAGGTTTAATAGGTAGAAAAACATATCAGTGTCCTTTGCAAGAGGTTATATTTTATATACACTATAGCCAAAATCACATTAAACTTTCCCATTCATTATATGGGACTTTCTCAATCTGTAAAATACATCACCGAATCGTGATTTACGCTCGGATCAGTATTCTGTTTATTATGGGAAAGAGGCTGTGGATTATTGCCAAAGTACTGAAACAAAGGTTTGCATTGGCTTTGCCCAGACCTCTCCCGGCCTAGTAATAGTTCACTTTAAGTTTAAATGTTACACTGTGAACAGTTTGAGAGTCGTGTCTCAGGAGGTCTGCAGTGAGGAGCTTAGAATGCCTTAAGTATCCATGTACTGCACATAAAACGAAATTCATAGCAGAAACTTTTTACGCTAACCTCCTGCACTCACCGCCTGTTGTAATTGGAGCAGATGTGAAATGGCAAATGAAACATGGAATGGAAGAAAGTTATTGCAAGACATACAAAGCATGTGCCCAACTTTGCCAGTGGCAAAGGCATCTTCTGTACTGTCTCAGAAAACAGGCCTTCATTATTGTCTTAACTGGTTTCTGCTTGGAGATTATATTCCTTATCACTAGTAGCTACAGCAGATAAGAAGCCAGGGATCAAACAAGAGATATGCATCAGGTTCATAGATGAGAGCCAGGCATCCTCTGAAGACGATAATAGGCATTCTCGTAAAACCGACGACAACTTGTACAGTACATCATTGTTTCCCTCCAATAGCCAGTAAATGACTAATGATAAGACTTTTCTTCCTCACGTGTCATCAAGTGTTCCTCAAGGAAATGATCTTCCTGATATAAATTGTGCTCACTGAATCATATATAATAATTCACATACAGGTCTATGAGATTCTAGGTTAATTCAACCAGATAAAAGTCTAAAAGAGGCTTTAGTTAGGAAAACCAAGAAATATAGCACTTTTCTAATCCTCACCAACAATGTCTATGCATTATATAGTGGCCATGCGGCGCTATTATGACGCAGTTCCCATTCACTTCAATTGGAGCAGTGATGCAGTAACGCCACATGGTCACTATACAATATAGGGAGCCATCTGCTTCTGACCTTACTGCCCTGTGTAGTACTAGGCACGGCAGCAGTCTCGAACAGCTGATTGGTTTGGGGTTTGGGTGTTGGCCCCCCAACCAATCAGATATTGATAGTCTATTCTAACAATAGGCCATCAAAAATAATCCCAGAAAAACCCTCTAGGTCCTTATATTAAAACAAGCCTTCCCATAGGGTAGGCCAGATACACAGATATATAAGTGTACAAAGAACATTTTCCCACTTCTGTATTGAAACCATATGGAGAACAGCTTGGTGGTAAAGGAACTAGATCTGAAGTCTACCCATAGATCTCAATCTATTATTTGGCAACCAATGGTCTAGTATCTTTGGCAAAGTTTCGACTCAGTTGAAAGTTAGCCCTTAAAATTATAGATATCAATAACATTTTATAATTAATGATCATTGGCAATAGTAATGTTGATTCCAACCAATAGCAATCTGCTTTGCTGCTTGGTATAAAGAGGTGGCGCTTACACACAATTTGAGCCAGAACTGCAACAATATTTTGGAACAAAGTAAGCCAATTTAACAGGTGGGAAAAACCTAGTCTAGACAGTCTAAATTTGTACTATGCAGAGAGCCCATCCTGGCTTACCCCATTCCACTGACAAACAACTCAAGGCTGTCAGGGGTGGTCAGGATTAAGGAAACAGTGTACCTCACTGAGCTATGCTGTTTTTGCATTTCACAAGTTATGGAAGCAGCATAGCTCACAGTGTTACACTGTTTCCATAACTCTGTAACATTCATTTCTATGGGAGTTACAGAAAAAACATGCTCAGTGAGCTTAGTTTATGTAGCAAAAGCACACCAACCATGACTTATGTCCCCGCCCAAATACAATCTCTTATTATACAATGTTCTTGCTGATGATCTAAGGTGGACTATATCCTTAACTATATGTGAATGTATCTTTGTGTATATGTATGTATATGGTATATTTGCTGTGTGTGCGCTATATGTGCTGTATATATGGCTGACATGTACTGAGCAGAATTTGCTATATGTCTGGATAATCTAATACAAGCTATTTTCACAGCTATGTTATATGTTGAAGTAATCCCATGCAGATCATATAGAGGTCACCATGCATCTGCTGAGTGGTGGAAGTTATTATTATTTGTTATGGAAGCTTGTCATGGGTGAGATGTAGTACAATGTAGTTATTGCTTTGTCGCTTTGTAGCTATTATTGCTGTATAAATATTCATGCCATACTTGAAAAGTACCTGGAAAGTGTTGTTTGCATTCATTTAGCCCCACGTGACCACAGCATAACTTGGTAAAGAACACATCAGTTACAGCTGAGGGAGAAGAACCTAAATAACCACAAGAAGGAACGCAGCTGGGGGTGGGGAACTAGTGAACCAGGGTGATGGATGCCAAGCGAGGTGCCAACAAATCACTCTGCCTTGGCCAGGACATATCACATGATGTCACAAGACACATAGGGGAAACACTGAATCATGGACCTGGGTGCAGGAAAGCCTAGCTACACAATTGGACTGATGCAGAGTAAAAAAGATATGAAGTCTAATAAACACTTTGTCTTCATCGTTAATCCCATGAAGATATAGACAGGGTCCATAGTGCAGGATAACACCCAGCTCCCATAGTCTAAGATCATATCATAGTTGCACTAAAATATTCAGTGACTGGCAGTGAGATAATCCAGTACATATCTAGAGGTCAAGCACAAAGCAAGATTGGAGATAGAGATGTCAAGGACACAATATCAGGTCTAAAGACAAGCAAAGGATACAAAAAAGTCAGGAAATGAGTATAAAAAAGGTACTGGGTTTAAATTTACCAATGACATTGTGTTAATTGTCATGCAATGAGTGCTGTGAAGCCTGAGTAACAACATCACCTCTATATGCTCTACATGTTGGAATTTGCAGTATTAGTCTCAATGCACACGAACATGTGCTTTGTCAGTGTGCTAGTCATGTATTTCAGCTAGTACATTGATCCATTATATCCTAATGGCCCTATACCCTCGCCCATGTATTATCAGTGTATCGGGGAAAAAAATATAGGACAGGTCCTATACCTGTCTGTTTTGTAACCTGGGTTCACTGAAGAAAATTAATCAGTGCAGGCACAGATGACATATGGATATCATCCATGTGCTGTCCATGCTGGTGTAACAGGCCAAATTAACCTCCGCCCTGATTAAGCCAGGGTATAGTTTGGCCCAGCCCAAAGTATACCCTGGGGATAAACTGTCCTAGACCAAACTATACCCCTCCAGGCCAGAATATACCCCTCTAACGTGGAACCTGGGTATAGTCTGGCCCAGGCCACAGTATACACCTGGGGACAAACTTTATACCTGGGAGTGTAAAATAGCTTACACCAGAAATATATCCCTCCAGGCCATAATGTTATCACTTCACTGGTTTTCTCACCCTGTCTCTAATTTGTTGAAAAGTGTGCAGATCTTTTTTTTTTTATAATACTCATACACACAGCTGCTTCCTTTTGTTGAAAAATACAGTACAGTTCTTACATTGAACTGACTTTAGATGGCGCTGTCCCAACAGTGCATAGTAACTTTTTATATGTTTCTCTCAGCTCTCTATGACATCAAACTTTTGACAACCATGGAAGACAAACATGGAACTGTATGACCAGCTTTTGAGATTCTACATTGCAACACAACAAACGTACTCCCAGCGGATCTACGATCTACCCCCCAGAGAAACGTGTAAATGCCAAGTCCCAGTTCAGACAAACAGCTAAGCCAAATTGAGCAGACAGAGGGATTCTTTACTATGGGGAAAAGGAGGTTCTCACTAAAAGCCAACTGCCAAATATCCTGAAGGCCTGTCATAACAACCCAATTTCTGGTGGCCATTTTGGCAGAGATAAAACATTCACCAAAATCTCTGACCGTTATTATTGGAAGGGTATGAAGAACGACATTCACCAACATGTCAAAGTCTGTCAAAAATGTTTTGTCGTAAATCCCAAAATCAGCAAGGAAGCTCCGACACTCAACAGTATACCAGTGCCAGGAAAAGTATGGATTGATATGATCGGTCCTCTTAAGGAAACATCAAATGGCAACAAATATATAGTTGCTGCCACTGATCATTTCTCCAAATGGACTGAAGCAACAGCTGTTCCAGATAAGAGTGCCAAGTCAGTAGCAATGTTTTTGTACTCCGTTATTTGCCGCATTGGCTGTATGGACACTCTTATTAGCGACCAGGGACGAGAGTTTGTGAACTCGATCATCGACAACCTGATGGAGCATTTTCAAACAGATCACCGCATTTCATCTAACTGCCACCCACAAACAAATGGCCAGTGGGAACTTGACAATTGAACACTCAAAGAATCGCGTAGTAAGCTTGTCAATGACCAAGTTTTTCTGGTTGAAGTAATAAAAGTCTAAGTTTTAACATTTAAGTCAGCTTTCTCACTTAATTTTTCATCATTTTATTGGGGATTCAGCTTTGTCTGGTAAGTTACAGTTGTGCTAAAAAGTTTATATACCCCGGCAGATTTTTTGATTTTTTTTTTTTTTGCCCTTTTTTCAGAGAATATGAATAATAACACAGAAAATTTTTCTCCACTCATGGTTAGTGGTTGGTTGAAGCCATTTATTGTCAAACTTCTGTATTTTCTCTTTTTTAAATCATGACAACCAAAAACATCAAAATGACCCTGTTTAAAAGTTCACATACCCTGGTGATTTTAGCCTGATAACATGCCCAGAAACCAAACCACGGTCAGGTAGACCAACCAAAATTTCGGCCACAACTGCCCGGAAAATTGTTTGGGATGCAAAGAAAAACCCATACATAACATTAGCTGAAAAACAGGACTCTCTGAAAACTATCGGTGTGGCTGTTTCAAGATGCACAATAAGGAGGCACTTCAAGAAAAATGGGCTGCATGGTCAAGCTGCCAGAAGAAAGCCATTACTGCGCAAATGCCGCAAAGAATCTCGCCTTCAATACGCCAAACAGCACAGAGACAAGCCTCAAAACTTCTGGAACTAGATAATTTGGAGTGATGAGACAAAAATCTAACTTTTTAGCCACAATCATAAATGATACATTTGGAGAGGTGTCAACAAGTCCTATGATGAAAGGAACATCATTCCTACTGTAAAGCACGGAGGTGAATCACTGATGATGTGGGGATGTGTGAGCTTCAAAGGCACAGGAAACTTGGTCAAAATTGAAGGAAAGATGAATGCAGCATGTTATCAGCAAATACTGGAGGCAAATTTGCACTCATCAGCCAGGAAGCTGCGCATGGGACGTACTTGGACGTTCCAACATGACAACGATCCAAAACACAAGGCCAAGTCGACCTGTCATTGGCTACAGCAGAAGAAAGTGAAGGTTCTGGAGTGGCCATCTCAGTCTCCTGACCTCAATATCATTGAGCCACTCTGAGGAGATCTCAAGCGCGCAGTACATGCAAGACAGCCCAGGAATTTACAGGAACTGGAGACTTTTTGCCAAGAAGAATGGGCAGTTTTACCATCTGAGAAAATAAAGAGCCTCATCCACAACTACCACTAAAGACTTCAAGCTGTCATTGATGTTAGAGGGGGCAATACACGGTATTAAGAACTGGGGTATGTGAACTTTTGAACACGGTCTTTTTCATGTTTCTGGTTGTCATTATGATTTAAAAAGAGAAAACACAGAAATTTGACAATAAATGGCTTCAACCAACCACTAACCATGAGTGAAGAAAAAGTTTTTGTGTTATCATTCATATTCTCTGAAAAAGGCCAAAAAAACAAAAAATCTGCTGGGGTATGTAAACTTTTTAACACAACTGTAAGTAATTTTTGTGTATATCACTCAATGCTAGTGATGGGTGTATAATATGGCCTGAGGGGTATGGATTGGCCTAGGCTAATTTATACCCCGGAGTATAATCTAGCCTAGGCCACTTTAACCCCGGATATAGTCTGGACCGAGAGTATACTCTGGCCTGTTACACCGGTTTACCATGGGCCCAGCACGTACACATTTGTGTGCATGTAGCCTTATGTCAACTGCAATGAAAGTTCTGTTGGAGCCTGATTTCTTTTTGACTTCCTAGTTTTTTTTCACAGGAAGGCCTATATGGGGATAGCCAAGAAAAATGGGCAGTTGGTAATTTAACAAATTCCAGTGGGATCAGTGCTAAGTAATATCTTTGTGTATTAATTCAAATAATTTAATTTAATACATTAACTTTTTGATTATTTACTGCCACTTGACATTTGTAGTATTAATAATATTATGTATATGTTATATTAAGTTTATAGGTTATAAACATTTAGTATACATACATATGAGAAACAGACAGGAGAGTGCAGTAAAATTAATAAGAAGACAAATGATTCAATTAAAATCACATTATAGTCTGAGGTAGTCAAAGCCTAACACAGCATTTCTTCAATGTATCACATATTTATAGTGATGTATATGCAACATCCCGGGGCTATCAGTGTGGAGATGGCACTTTCCTCACTGTGTTCCTGTATGTTGGTGTTTTGGGGTGCCCTTAATGATGGGTAAGAGTGAGACACAGAAGACATATTGGCATATGGAACAGACAATGCTCATAGCACAGTCCTTTGGCATCAGACTGCCTGTTGTAGGCTAACTACCACTAACTAACATATGGACCTGATGGTGCTCTCTGACAAACTTCTGCTCTCAACAGAACTGAAACAGGCTTAAACACTTAATAAAGGCTGTGACTGCATAGCAATAGCAAACTCCACACACCTTTTACAAAACCCACATAGCCACATAGGAATGGCTGATTACTAACCAGAATAAAGTCTAAAAAGTTAAAAAACCAAAACAGCATGGAATTCAACAAAAAAACATATTATACAACAACACAACTTTTTACTACTAACAGTGTCCCTTTTTGGGGACACGATAAATAGATAGAAATAATGTAAATTACTAAGCAAGAATACCATAAAGGTAAAGAAAAACTAGTCTTTAATATAAAAATAAAATAAAAAATTAGACAGATAAATAGATAACATAGATTCATCCTTTTTAGATAAAATAATCACAATTTAATTGCATGTTATTTCCATGAATAATAATAATAATAATAATAATTGATCTATGGTACTCTCATGTAAAATATTAAAATGTATTTATTTTTTTATAAATTAATAGTGCAGGTGAAGGGAACAATATACTTCAATAAAGAAAAATGTTGCTTCTTTCTTTACTTCTTCAGTCCATGCTCAAGCAGTACCAGTACACAATGGAATCTATGGGGAGGGGAGTGGGGAAGAGGTGAAAGAGAGAGACCATCTATTACATTAACTGAATCATTTTTGTCAGGAGAAAGCTAGAGAGTAATTTCTAGTAACCCATCTGTGATGTGAAGGAAAGCTGTCACTCTATAGTGCAGATGCCTCTCTGCTTTGGGGTACTCTTCACTTTTTCCCCTCTCTCCTCTCTGTAGACTTTTATTGTACAGATCTGATCAGTGGAAAGATGAGTCAAAAAAGTGGAGAAACAGGCAATTTTCTTTAATAAACTATATTACAAAGTTTCCTATTTTCACCTAGATTATGGATATGTGAAAAAAATAAATAAAAGTATACTTTCACTTTAAAACTCATGTCTGTTTATCAACACAATATAATAACAATACTTTTCTCCCTTGTGATCATTATAAATAAGTGTCTTAGGCTGAACATGTAACAATGGTGTTTAGGAAACCATGTGGTAACAAACAGAGTTCTAGGAACTTTGTATGCTGATATATCATATTGCCATACAGCGCAATATTGTGACGATTTTCGGCCTTGAAGAATTACTTCTATACAAGGTTATCTAATAATAAAGCATATTGTGGAACATGCCAGCATTGTATGAAATCCACAGATCCTTCCAACTTCCCGTTTACATGTCTTTGTCGGCCACTCTGACCCTGTTAACTGGGTGGTGACAGCTGACCATTGAGATGATAGGGGTAATCTCACCTTAGGCATTTTTTGCCATGTTCACAGTATATGTCATAGAACATGTCTGATAGAAATGGTTCCTCAACCCCATCCTGTCTAGTGAAGTAGCTGCAACATTCAGGCAGTGAATAAATGGAAAGGTAGCTGGGCATGTGCGCAGCTCTTTACAATCATTTCTATGGACATTATGGGAATAGTCTCCATTCTGTAAATAGGTTGTGTAACAGTCCCATTTATGGCATATTCTGTGAATATGTGGTAAATGTCTAAGGTGGGAATGATAGACACCAGGAGCGTAACTAGCAAAGACTGGGCCCCATAGCAAACTTTTGACTTGGACCCTCCCCCCATGGCATAGCGCCCCCTTTCCTGGCCTCCACACAGTCTAACGTCCCAGATACACACACTGTAATATCCCAAATTGACCTCCACACCTTATAATGTCCCATTGCGGCCCCTCCTCACAGTATAATGTCCCATAGCGGCCCCTGCACACAGCATAATGTCCCATAGTGGCCCCTCCACACAGTATTATGTCCCATAGTGGCCCCTCTACATAGTATTGTGTCTCATTGTAGTCCCAATGGTGTTCGTTGCAAATATTAAAAAAATTTCGGGTACAGCAGAGCCCGAAATTTTTGGGGTACACCACCCACAAACTATTATTATACTCTGGGGTCTTTCCAGAATCCAGGGTATAAAGATCAGCCCAAACAAACAAAAAAACAGTGGTATTTAATTCTCCTGGGCTCCACCACAACTCCTTGCTGTTTTCAGCCCTCTACAATGACGTCGCAGACATGGGTTATGCTGGTGTCATTATCCGTCGCAACATCAGTCTGACCCACGTGAAGTCTGTTATGTTACTACAGAGTCGTGCCGGAGAGGTGAGTAACACTGTTTTTTATGTTTCTTCATCTCCCCTGGGCCTCTGATCATTATACTCAGGGGTCTGAAGAGACCCTCGACTATAATAATAGCAGTATTTGTTGGGATTCGCTCAACAAATACTCTTGCAGCGGGCCCACGGCCTTACTTACCGATCCCCGTTCCTTCTCACAGCCGCCTCCGCTTCCCCTTATTCCCTCCAGGGGGCCCCAGCGACGTGATATGAGGAAAGTAGCTATACAGAGTGAGTGTCCATCTGGAGGACCTAGAAGCTCCATGCATTACAATGAGCACCATGTAATGCTTCATCTTCCCTGTGGTGCTACAAGAAAATCTTATAATACCAGGTTTCCCCTAAAGAATACACATTGTGTTCCTGCAGCCAGACAACCTCTGATCAACTGATTTTTTCCCCTGGATTTGGCTATTTGAGTTTGAGAATAACAAAATAATGCTGCTTGTAGACGATGACATGAATCATGTGTCGGTGTAACATATTGCTTATTTGGCTTAATCCTATTGAAAACCACTATGTGCATAAACAAATTACCCCATATAATGCTACAGTTATAAAGATGCATTAGGGTGTCGGGGCTGCTCTGGAAGTTCATATTATATGCATTTCTTTCTCTTGTATGAGAAATTACAGGCAGGGAACAGTGACACAACACATGCAAGTTATTTATCATACCTGTTCATATATATCTTGGTAATGTGTTTATTATGTTGTGTTCAGTTATGCCTTTGTGTTAGACATACTTTTTTTACATGCTTAGATTTTATTTGTATGTGTGTATATATTGTGAGAAGGTGACTGGCAGAGTACTGGAGTCTCGTTATATTAGCCCCTGGTTTTTAACATATGTCTGGTCCAGGGCGGGTTTTGGGTAGGCCTCAGCCCAGGTGTAAGTCCTAGGCCTCATTACTGGCCCATATAGCCCTACAGAGCCTGCACTTCAGGGAAAACCCTGTAAGAGAGTGGAGGCGCCTGGGTCTGTCTGGAGCTGAGAGTCTGGTGAAACTTGTGCCTTGTTTGCTGTTTTGTTTTGTTCGTGTGGCTGGTGCAAGCCACACGTATAGATAGTATTATTTCTGTTCAGTTAGAGGCTCAGACGAGCAGGATTTTGTTTTCATATTTGCCTGAAGTTAAGGCTGTATTTACTTTGCCTGTTTTACCTGACGTAAGGTTTATTTATTTTTGCCATTTTTTTAAATAAACCTGTTGCACCAGAGCTTTGTGTCCCTGTCTCTGACTGTTTGGGTACGTACCTGTGCTGCTACCAAGCTACCTCCCCCCTATATATATATATATATATATATATATATATATATATATATATTCAGGGCCGGTTTTAGACAAAGTGTGGCCCTGGGCAAAATTAAAAGTGGGGCCCCAAATTCTGACGTATTAATCCAACAAAACAAACGCATTCAGTTGGTACACTCTGTGCAGAGTGCTGCTGAATTGATTTCTAGTATTAGGGTATTCGCTAGGCTCTAATAAGACTTATATCTTTATTGAATAATAATGCTATACAAAAGCCAAATATAAATATTATGTCCATATTGTTATGGAACAAAGCACACCATGCACTAATGTTACCAATAATACCTCTATACAAGGCCGGGTTTCCTCCCGAAAAATGCAGAGAAAAAATCCCTGCTTGCAGGACTTTTCTCTTCTCATTTTTTTAAGCAGATTCGGGGACAGAGACCCGAACGGAGAATGAGCGCTAGTGTGAACATAGCCTTAATAAAACCACCATACTGTTACTGCCACTATACAAAAAACAATATTACCACAATACAGTGACAAATACCTCTTCTACACAGATGCTCTGTTCCCCCTAATAACCTATAGTGCCTCATATGTTGCCCAAAACATTAGTCGTGCTGCAGACAGTAGTAATATGCCACAGTAATAGTGCCAACTTTTGTACTCAATAGAATAATAGTGATCACACACTTGTCATAATCAAATTTGATTATATAATTAAAATAATAATTTAGTAATGCCTCCTACAGTATTAAAGCTCACCTCTGTGCCCTTACACAGTAATAATGTCCATAGTAATATTTCCCACCGTCATGCCCCTGCAGAGTAATAATGCCCCTGTCTGCCCACTATACACTAACAATGCCCACCTTTGTGCCCTTTACAAAATAATAAAGGTGGGCATTATTATGTGGGGGCAAAAAATGGATTATTACTGCTTTGGGGCAGAAAGGGGATATTATTATTATTGTTAATAACACTCCCTTTTTGTAATCTCTTTGTTTCTCCACAGATTAGTAATGATCCACTTTGTGCCACCTAATAGGTAATAGTGTCTACTCATAGATTACAGTTTATCAGCTAGTACCTTTTTGCTATAGAGCCCCCTTATTAGTTCCCCCTTATTATGGTGCCCCTTATTAGTTCCCCCTTATTATAGTACCTTCTTATTAGTTCCCCCTTATTATAGTGCCCCCTTATTAATTCCCCCTTATTATGGTGTCCTTTGTTAGTTTCCCCTTTTTATATAACCCCTTATTAGTTCCCCCATATTATAGTACCTCCTTATTAGTCCACCCTTGCTATAGTGCTTTCTTATTAGTTTCCCTTATTATAGTGCCCCTTATTATTTCCCCCTTATTATAGTGCCTTCTTATTAATTCCCCTTATTATAGTGCCACCTTATTAATTATAGTCTCCCCTTTTTTCCTTATTATAGTTTCCCCTTCAGTTCTAGTGCCCCCTTATTATAATGCCTCTTATTAGTTACAGCGCCCCTTTTCAGCTTTAATTCCTCTCTGTCCTCCAGAAAAATAATAAAAATCTTATACTCACCTAACCTGATATGGTAACAACTGAAGTTGATGATGAAGTCTCGCCTGCTCCAGAAGAGGTCCGGCACAGGCTACGCGATGCAGTGACGTCATCGTGCGGCCTGAGTCAAGACGTTAGGTGCGCACTATATTGTGGCTTACAGTATGACACAGAGCATGGAGAATAGGTCTCCATACTCTGTGGTAGGTGACAGGTTTCAACGGGATCGGAGTGCTGAGAAGACTCTGCTTCAGTTGAAAGTGGTGCTCTCAGGATTGGAGGCACCAAGTGAAACATCGGGTGTCCCGGATCCACTGGGGGCCCCTCTTGGTTTCAGGGCCTTGGGCAGAAAGAAAACTCGCCAAAAATATGTTTAACATAAAACTTGATTAAAAAAGTCATTTTCTGGTGACACATTGCCTATAAGGGCCCATTCCTGTGCTCTCAGTGAGTGGGCCAGCTTGGAGGTCAGAAATAAGAACAGTTTGGAATGTGAGAGGCTGAGACGCTTGTTGGACAATTTGAGGAGTGGAGCCACCCTATAAACTGACGCACCTTAGAGGCATGGAATACAGTTGCCAACTTAACAGATGAGAAAGCAATAGTAGAACGAAAGGCCTAATATACAAGATAACAGGCTGCAGTGGCAAACAGCACACTTCTGTCATCATGGGAGAAGCACTACCCGCCAGTAAGAAGCCCACCTGCCACCTGCTGCAATTCTCGTAATTGTTATATTGCCTTAGTAGTTTGCACCCCTTCACATTGGGATGTGAGTTCTTTTTATATGCGTATTGCATGGGGGGTATGGCTCCCCCCACAATTGGACTTGCACTCCCTTTAATTTATTTAATTTCAATAGAATATGCCCTTCAGTTCCCCATCTGCCTTATGCTATTTTAAATGACGTTTGGCTCTGGATCCTAGTTGCCCTTCATTCATATTGTAGGCCTGTCCTGGGTCCAAGAAAGGTATGTTTATTTAGTGTAGGGTCCCATCTGAATGAGGTCGCCTTGTCGTGGCAGGTGGGCTTCTTAATGTTTGATCACATATGTATAACCTCTAATTTATATGTGTAGCTTATAGATCATATTAGTTGATTTTAACAATCGCAATAATGTAATTTTGATCTCTATTTTTTATATGTCCTAGTGCTCTGGGCAGAGGGCTGCTCAAATTCTTGTAATAGATAGATAGATAGATAGATAGATAGACAGACAGACAGACAGACAGACAGACAGATAGATAGATAGATAGATAGACAAGCATTTGGATGTAACCCAGGATCATAGAAAATGTACAAATTAAAGGGATTGTCCAGTTTAAGCAAATACATGTTATTGTTTGAACAATGAAACATTAAGCAATTTTCCATTATACTTTCTTGTTTAAATTCCTTATGGTTTTCTAGATTTCAGCTTGCTGTCATTCATTCTGCTTACTTCTAGTGGTATACAGTCCATAGTCATGTGATTATACAGTCCATGGTCATGTGATCGACACACAGGTGCACAGCTTGTAACTGTCACAGCACAGTAATCAGACATCTGCCTGGTAATGAGCTGTGCATCTGTGTGCTCATCACATGACCATGGACTGTATATCTCATGACAATGGTCTGATTTTTATCTATTGGAAGTAAGCAGAATGAATGACAGCAGAGATCTAGAAAATTGTGTGGAATTGATATAGAAAGTAAATTGGAAAATTGCTTAATTTTTTCATTATACAAACAATAACATTTATTTGCTGAAACTGGACAACCCTTTTAAAGATGTAATGTAGTTCATACAAATCTCTTTGCATTACTCTGTGTGTGTCTTTCTACAATACGTATATGTTTGATTGACATAGGATGCTGCAGCACTGATAATAAGGCTTTGGCTTGATATAGGAAGCCATGGGTGAAGTGGTGAAGACTGTTGTAATGTAGGAGAATTGAACGCCTGCTGCTGGGTATCCCCTTTATTTGTTAAGTCATTGTGATACCAGAATTTTTATGTTAGGCCGGGGCCCCACATAGCGGAAACGCCGCGATTTTGCCGTGACAGAAACCATTGAGTTTTACAGTAACTGCAAAGTGGATGGGATTCTGGCTAATCTCATCCACACGTTGCAGAAAAATACCTGCAGTGGATATGCTGCGATTTCAAAAACGGCTGTGTTTTTGTAAATCGCAGCATGTCAGTTATACCTACGAAAATGCTGGTGTTTTACCTATAGGTATAATTGAAGCAGAAAGAGGAAAACTCTGCAGACTTTCTGTGAAAAGCACTGCGGGAAAAAACGCGTTATGTTTCTCCGGTGGTTTTCCCCACATCGCTTTTTGGTTGCGGCTTGCTACATGGGGTCTTAGCCATAAGGGGATTATCCAGGACCAGAAAATATGGCTGCTTTCTTTCATAAAGTGCTCCACTTCCTCTTCTTAGGCAGTGATCTCACATCCATTGGTCACATATAAATGGGACTGAACGGTAGCGTAGCTATGTTATCACTACCAAACCTGCCTGTGTTTAGTGTCATATACCTTTTGTCTTAAGGTCTCTGCAGTAACTGTATACAAATAATTTGTTAACAATATATTTGCTACATTTTCGTTCTTGCCTCTCTGCCCATCAGTCTTCTATATATTGCCATCTGCTTTACTTCTGGTAACCTATCAACTACGTGACTTACTATCTGGGTGACTACCATTTGAGTACATGTCACTTTTCAGTGGATTAGTGAGAAGACGTTCAATCTAATACATGCCTCATGTAGCAAAGGGGCTAGTGGGGCAAGTGGCCCAGGTGCTAGGTGTCAGGCAAAAAACGCAAGAAAGCCACTTTGTCTTGACCTGGGCATTTGAGTAAAGAATTAAGGCTGTGTTCACACAGAGTTTTTTTGGCAGCGGATTTTGAAGCGGAATCTGCCTCAAAATCCGTCTGAAAAAAATGCCTCCCATTCATTTCAATGGAAGTCAGTAGCATTTTTTTCCGCTAGCGGAAAAAAAAAGGGACATGACCTATCTTCAGGCGGATTCCGCCCGCGGTGTCCGCGGCTCGAGACTCCCCTCCTGATTAGACCCATTCATCCGGGCCTAATCAGGAGCGGGATGCCGCGACGGAATGCTGATGCACTGCATTGGCATCCCGTCACGGCAGACCGCGGCAAAAAATTCCGGCGGCGGAAAATTATTTTCATTTTCCACTGTGTGAACACACCCTAAGGCAGCACGTTGGATATTTTACTCAGAAGAAGTTCATGCTAAGATTTTTCTTTCAGCCAATGCAAAGGGAATGATAAAAGAACACATATTTCCAATATCAACCAATTTAATAAAATCAGTAATATACTGATAAAGAATATTTTGGTATATGTTATATGGCAAATAGATCTCAACTTTTATTTTTTAAAGCTGGTCTAAAAATGAATGCCATGAACAGATTGGTTACAGTGGGTAACTCCTCCTACTGTAGGTAATTCCTCTGTGCCCTAGTTTAGATTTTTTAGTTCTTGTATGTTATATGCTGCCTATATACTTCAAGGGTAGCTTGTGCGAGACACTGAGTGTCAAATGAAGACAGGCTTTGATATATTTCCCCATGTAACTAATAACCCTTCGAGACAAAGTACATTCTAATATACATTTAGTAGCTACTTAAGTGATACATTAATGAAGCCCTCATTGGGTTGTCATGTTATCCGGCCAGCAATAACCTGACAGATGATCTTTAAACACCACGCACTACTAGCCCTTGTTATCGCTGTACTTATCCTATGAACTCTCTGGCTCAAATCCTTCAAGGGTGTTCTCGGAGAAGAAGGCGACGACAAGGAGAAAGTGTCATTATACTGCTTAGTGAAGAGGAAATGGTAAAGAAGAAAATATCTGCATTTTTTTTTACATTACAAATGCACCCATAAAGAAAGATCAGAGCTGTATGTGTTTGACAAAAAGACACAGATTGCTTTCTGGGTGGACAGTAATCTGAAATACAATATGTAAAAGAGGCAATTGTCATCTCGTTTTATAGGCAGTTGAAATAGCAACAAAAGCAATTAGAATGTGGGCCGGCTAAGTCTTCATGTAGAACTGCCCTGGAATACTAATGAAGCCACCGGCAGGATTCATACAGAGCACATTTGCACTGTGTCATGGAGCATCGGGCTTGAAGCTGACGCTCACTAGTACAGTGCGAGAGCTAGGGTAAAAATGGCCCTCAGCCAAATTCCTTTCTGACAATCTTTCATCGACTGCCTATTGATACAAATTGCAGCTTTCCTTCCTGCAAATATATCTGTACTGCAAATGGACCTGTTCTAATGATATTATAATCTTCTTTTTTTATTATTGCAAATGAGAGGGAACAAATAATAAACTAAATATATTGCATTTACCGCTAATTGTAAAGAGCAACTTACCCTGTTTTACTGTAAAATCTAAGTGCTATACTGTAGAATCTAGTTAGTTGATATGTAAGAGAGGAATATATGCACACGACAAGGATGGTTTCACTTCTCATCATCAAATCATTGGTCAAACCACATATGGAATACTGTGCATAATTTTGGGGATCCATATATGGAAAGTGTCCAAGGTAATGAAAAGGATGGGTAGATTAGAGCACCGGTTATCAAATTTAGGGTTGTTCAGTAGATGGTTTAGTAGCAGCCAAATTGCAATGTATGCAGGCTTGGACTGGCCCAAACATGAACAGATGAATCCCCGAGTGGGTCCCTGAGACAAATGGGCCAAAGCTCACTCAGTGTACTTCATGCAGATACTCATAGTACAGCATCTCAACCAGGCAATGTATCAGTCTGATATACTGGGTAGATTATTTAAGAAATTACTCAGTTTACAAACTGTAGACACAATGGGTGGATGAAATGACATCTAGATGCAAAGTCAGGCAAACCAGTTTCCTTCCTCCCTGGGTCTTCTCAATCACACTGCAAGGCCCTGCATCACCAATCATCTTGTAGCATCCTGCTGTTTGACATATGCCACTGTGTGGGCACAGAAAGCTAAGAATGCCCTAGTTCAAGGCAAGAGTCAGGCAGCAGGCTACTGTCTACCAGGATAGAAACAATCAGACTCAAGGGCTAGGAAGCAAGTGACTATTGAAGAATAAATTTATGCTGGTGACATTTTAGGAATATCAGAACAAATGTCTGGTAGTATTTGCATGTTGCTGTATACTGGGCAACCAGTGTTAATTTCACTAGGCACCCCAATCTGGCCCTGAATGTACAAATGCTGTACATGAATGGACATAAAAATGTCTTTAAAATGATCTATTTACACCTAGACATGTGACCATAACAGGGGGCATCCTCTATGTCTGGAGATAAAAAGGTTGTACCATAGTCATAGACAGGGCTTCTTTACTATGAGACTATGGAACTCGCTGCCACAGTATGTGGGAATTGCTGATAACTTGTACACATTTAAGAGGGGTATGAATACCTTTCTTGAAAGCAAAAATAAAACAGGTTATAGGAACCAGTATTTAGTTAGGCTGGGATATTGATCCAGGGATTTATTCCAATTGTCATATTTATAGTTGAGAAGGAATTTTTCCTTTATTTGAGGCAATTGGCTTCTGTGACATCAGCGTTTTTTGCTTTCCTCTGGATCAACATAAAAAGTTTATAGGTTAGACTTGATGGACTTTTTTATCCAGCCTTATCTACTATGTTACTATATATGTATTGTATTGTATAGAAAAACACCCAGCTTAGGCTACGTTCACACTAGCATTTGGCCCTCTGTTGTCCCTCCGAGTCTGCATGGGGACCCAAAAGACGAAGAGCCTGTCTGCTAAAAAAGCAGTTACCTGCGGACCCCATAGACTATAATAGGGCCTGCTGAGTCTGGTTTCTCTCCGCCAATTTTAGATGGACTTTGTGGTAGTGTCTCCTACAGAGACTCCAACGCAGATGTTAACCTATCCTTAGTGTAATTCCAGCCACAACAATAAATGAGCCAAATTGTTATTTACGTCTTATCATTCTATGTTGATTTGTTTAATAGCTGTAACATCAAGTCTTAAGAGGTTGTTTCACTATGACATTCCCTGTCCATAAACCCTTTTAGACAATATGAATTTTACATGGTTGTTCCTCCCTTGGAACCTCTTTTGTCTGGATACAACAAATAAGTCAAATAAGTACAAAAGGTCCTCCAAGCCCAATAAATTGGATCTTCTAACCTGACCAAGTTGTGCTAAAGATAGGCACAACTCTTTGATGAACTAGTGATGATGAACATTTCCATCTATGATAGTGGCTGCTGCCACATACTGGAGCTCTTCAGTGATGTCCTCAGACATAAAAAAGAAACGAACAATAAGCTCCAGTGGGCACTGCTGTGGGTCAAATCACAAGAATACACTATCCACTTGAGGTCTTTAAGGAGGGACATTTTATATTGAAAATAATCAGTGAAACTCTTTTCAATCATCATTTTTAATATCCTATGTTGAAAAATTAGGACCCCTAGTGAGATGAATCAAAGTCTACAAAAGGTTGGTGGGCAAAATATGTTCTGTAAAAATGCAAAGGTAAAAAAAGTGACATATGGTAAGCTCTGACAATATTCATGAAATATATAATAAAATTGAAACAGTAAAACAGTGTCCATTATGATGGAAGTCATAAGAGAAACAACACTGATGATTTATTAATTCACTATAAATGATGATTATTAATGGGACTGTCTGAGATTTTTCAATTATTTTCCAGGTAGGAAACTGTAAATTGAGGAAATAACCAACCCCCCCCCCCCCCCCCCATTCTAGCACCACCATCACATTCCCAGTGAACAACACATCATTGTTGCTGGACCAGGGGATACAGGAATTTTGGGACTGACATGGCAGCACTGAAATGGTAGAACATTTAAGTTAAGGCTATCATTTAAGTATAGGCTATTTCTTTATTGTACACTGTTTCCTACCCTTGGGGATTTTTTTTTAATATTAGCCAACCCCCTCTAAATCTGTGGTACTAAAACAATTGGTTTCATTGGTAAGAACAAGAAATGTAAGAGCCCCTGGAACTCTACTTACTCTTTTATGGTGGTGTCTAATTGAAAATGAATGTAATGGGCTATATTTATCCACTAAGGTCTACTCTAAATAGAACATATGTCTCTTTGACTAATGGTGATTATTATGTTGTTCAATCAATGCTGCCAGTGACTTGAGTTCAGTCGCAGTTAATTGTACAGATTTGGATAATAGTTGTAAAATACACGTTCTACATTGCTACTGTAGTCTCAGCATAAGTCTTTTCCCTGTTCAGTGCCCACAGTAAATACACACGTTACCATATTACAGGCCTTGATAGCTTTTCATATGTGTAGTGCTTAGGGCTTGGTCATATTGGACATGCTTTTTTCTGATGTTTCAAATTCTATAACAGAAGAAATAAAATACCAGTTCTTTATACCCTAGGTCAGGGGTCATCAACCTTTGCCACCCCAGCTGTTGTCAAATTACAGATCCTGGCATCTTTACTTGCTGTACTGTTTGTGGATCTCCCTTAAAAGTGAATGGAAAACCCTTGGGTAAATCAAAGGAGGTTTCTCACTAATAGATTGACCATTTAACTAATTGTCCACTTGTCATATGGTTTTGGTTGTATGCAGCCAACATGTTTTATTAGGTGCAAACATATTTTATTAGGTGCAAATCATTAAAGAAAGAAAGAGACTCCAGTTTTTTGAGGAGGACTAGGAGAGGACGCCAAGGGCCCGCCGGACACCGTAAATGAGCCCAGTAGAAGTGAGGCAAGGTGAGTAGAACTGTTCATTATGCTGCAGCACCTCCTCTGGGCCTCTGCCTATTATACTCTTGGGTTTGAAGAGACCCCAAAGTATAATAGTGATTCATGGGCGATGAACCCCAAATGTTTTGAATTTGGGTTGAATCTGGTTCTATCTCTAATAAGGATAGGTTATCAATATTAGAAACTGGATAACCCCTTTGAGCATTGGTGAACTGGTGCTGCAAACTTGAAATGGATAGACCCTCCCTCATCCCCGTCTTCAGACCAAAGAGCTTTACACTGCTAACACCTAAATAATGTTCATGTCAGCATCTCTTTCTGCCTGGTCTCATCTTCTTCAAGTTTCACGTATGAAAGACAATAACCTCATAACCTCTCCATCTATTTAGTATATCCAAACTTTCAAACGGAAACTCGAGATAAAGAACTGGATAGATCTAGGGATTATCCATATTAAACAACTGTACTTCAAGAACTCTCATGACCTTCCAAGATCTTTCTCAACAACATAACTTTCTGAGTTAAGACTCCTACAAATGTCTACAAATATTCCACATTTTACAGCCTGCATTCTCTCAACAACAACTTTTGCCCAAGTCAGCCTATCTCTATTATGCCAAGCTTTCAGACAAGTCAAAAGGCATCGCCATATTCTACAGAGCATTTACAAACCTAGTCATTTTCTTAAGTTGGAATCTGATAAGCAAATTCAACACTCACTACAGGAGTGGTTTGCAGCCTTCAATGGCTCACATGAATCTCTAAGGGGTTCTCCCACTGGGAAACTGCCCAAAAGATATTATCGTGTTTGTAAATTGCAAAGTATATATCTATTTACTCCCTCCTATGTTGGCAAGGTTGTGGGCAAACTGGGGACTATATACATGAAAGGTGGAGCATGGACCATAAAAACTAACAACCAGGGGTGGACAGAGAATAATCTGGGAATAATAAGTCTTGGGCCATTTGTTTTTAACTTTAATACCCCATGAAGATGATGGAGGGTAGTATTGCCCCCTAATGATGCCTGGACAGAACCAATTGCTTGAACAAACAATCATGCCATGCTAACAATACTATAGATTTAGCTGATGTTTCTATTGCACACGTTATAAATCCTGCATTAAATAATTCTATGAATAATAATAATGGTTTTTGAGGCTCTGAATCATCCACTGTACTGTAAACTGGCAGAGAGTGTGTAATATAAAGCTTGAGCGCTGCAGTACAAACACATCACACTTCACAATGTTGTACTTAATTTATGTATAGTCTTCTTTAGTCTTTGGCATTTTTTATGCCATAATCACTTCGCTGGTGGAGTCCAGAATCATTTTGGAAAAATCACAAGCAACAATCACTGAAACATCAGGACGTGGTAACCCTCAGGTTAAAATATTGATCTTAACGTTGCCGAGTTCTTTTCTCCTTAAAGTGTCTAAAAATCAGAATTACCTTTTACTTCATCTAAAAGTAACTTCAAGGCCAAAGGAAATGAATTGTGATCAAACTTGATTTTTCTAAGCCGTATGCGTTGGATATTTCCAGGCAATCGTTACTCATCCTTTGTCCTTTGTTATATGCCTTTTAACATTTGCACTTACTTGCTGTGGAAAATGGTCAAGCTTTTAAGAAGCTCTCGAGTGGCATCATTGAAGCCTCCAATACCTATTTATCACACAGTAACATAGTATTTTCCTATCCCTGCAGCCCTTTTGACTGATATTATATAACTAGAGAATCTAGGTCAATTCAATATACAGTATGCACATCAACTGTTTTCTCTGTCTAGGTACATGCCATTTTTTACTTAAAGAGAATTTCTGGCTGGATAAAAATGTTAACCAATGGGCAGAATGGGTTAAAAAAATAAAGTAAGCAATACTAATTCCCCATTGCTGCCTTTTAGATGTTTACTGTATAGCAGTAGAGGATTCTTGAGGTGAGTATCGCTTACTTTCTTTTTTAACCCCTTCTGCTCCTTTGGGAAACATTTTTATCAGGCCATAACACCCTTTTAAAGGAAATCTGTCAACAGAATAAATCACTGGGTGCACAAACTAAATGTTCATGTCTTCAGAAGTGTCAGTCAGAGGCTGGAATGAAATCACAGTGAATACTCCTGAGATTTCAGCAACATTTTGGTTCCACTATAGGTCATGCGGCCCTTTCAGAAATAAAATTAAGAATCATACTGAGGCTTGAGATATTCCTTAGTAACTATTGTTACACAATTCTCTGACTGTCCTCATCCTTTGAATGGCAAGAGTCAGACCCTGCCATATTGATAGCATTCTAACAGAAGTCAATAGAAATCCCATGCAGCAGAGACAGATGGGGTAGTATTTATATTGACTCAAGACAGTGCAAGGCTCTTCTACAAAAATCAGTGCATGGGCTCCCTGTCTCCCCAATAGCTCATTATTGAGCACCCCCTTTACTTTATGTCAAAAAATCAACAAGTAATGGTGAGCCATGAAATATATTTGCTCAGTCTCAGACAACCCATCTAATAAACAGTAAGAAGCTGCTGTGAAGGCAGCCACAGACCCCCTATAAGGCCCCTATGCATCTGTACAGTTTGCACATATGGCATGTCAGCAGCCATACTGCCTGTTATTGAGATGTCACTTTGAGATAGACAGCTCAAGTTGTTCAACCTTCATACATGTTTGTGTTATCCAGATGGAGTAAACATCTACACCGGGCTTTGTGCCCTGTCTTACTGTGTTCATTATTTCACTATGGTCATACACAAGCCTGACAATGACAGAAAAGTATCGGCAAACAATGACAGTGACATAATCCATGGTAGCCAAGACACATCCGGCTATGTAATATGTCAATTAACATGACAGACCTTCAATTTTGTTTCCTCAGTCAATGAATCATAGTAGCTTGTTGTCTCTTATCAATCACAAGAATTGAGGTAAAAGAGGAGGACATCTTGTGTTGACTATTAGGTAATATCCTAATATCATCATGCAATATCGACATTTTGACATACTGTATTATCTCCATACCTACAGTAACTGGAATATCCAACCATATAATGTATAAAGATTATGTCCTAGTGCAATAGAAGGAAGCTCTTATGAAGAAAATGCATATAGCCTGTGGCCTCTCTAGAATGTTAACTAGTTAGACTCTTACAGCCTTAAAGGGAGTCTACCACCACATTTATCAGTGTTACCTGATAGCAATGCTGTGCAAGGCAAGTTATTAGGTTTTCACACATGCTTTGATGTGGCTGAATGATCCACTATCTATAAGAAAACTACTTTTATTCCATAAGCAAATTAGGTTAATGGTGCACCAGGGGCCTGACCAAGACTTCTTCTCCTCACACAGTTCCTCCCCACACTGCCCCCTCAGCTATAACAGTTCCATCCCCCTTTCGAGTTACAGTATTCTCAGGGATTCTAGCTGAAAAATTGCAATAGTTAGGAGATGGGTAACATGAGAGGTAATACAGGTGCATCAGGAGGAGGTACTGGTGCACCAACAAATTCATATGTGCAGTTTTTCTCAAAGAAGCCAGATCATTCAGTTTTGTGAAAGGTATGTGTGAAAACATAATAACTTGCCATACAAAACACTGTATATTAATGTCTATTTGCCTGTCTATCTATCTATCTATCTATCTATCTATCTATCTATCTATCCTTATGTCGTGCGAACAAGAAGTAGCAGCTCTGCAAATGTAGTAAAATCTTGTGAATATTTACTCAGCTCATGTGATGCAAAATTTCAGTCCATACTCTGGGACCGTTCTCAAGCCTGCTGCTATTACTTGTTTTCTGAATCATTGGACTCTGGATCAAGTCACTATAGCCCAGCACAGGATGATTAGGATATGCTAAATATGTTAGGATATGATATAGTACGGTTTATTGAAAAAAAAACCAAAAAACTAATTTTTCATTTTCACGTCCCAATGTTAATAAAATCTGTGAATCAGCTGTGGAGTCAAAATGCTCACTATACCCCTTGATAAATTCTGTGAGCATTGTAGTTTCACTTTTTTGGGATTCCCATTGTATTGGTACTTTAGGGGCACTGCAAATGCGACATGGCACCTGAAAATTATTTCAGCAAAATCTGCCCTTCAAAAGCCAAATAGTGCGCTTTCCATTCTGAGCCCCGCCATGTTCCCATTCAGCTGATTATGACCACACCTGGGATATTGCAGTGTTCATGAGTAATTATTTAACAAACTGTGGGGTGCTTTTGCTCCTTTAACCCCTTGTGAAAAAAGAAAACTTTGGGGATAAAGTTGACATTTTAGTAATTTTTCATTTACACATGCCAATGTTAATAAAATCTGTGGGGTCAAAGTACTCACTATTCCCCTTGATTTCTGAATTCTGTGAGGGGTATAGCTTCCAAAATGTGGTCACTGTTGGAGGCTTCCATTGTATTGGTACTCTAGGGGCTCTGCAAATGAGACATGCTACCTGAAAACTACTCCAGTAAAATCTGCTTTTCAAACATCAGTGGCACTCCCTCCCTTCAGGACGCTCCTATGTGCCAAAACAGCTTTTTACATCCACATGTGGGATATTTCTGTGCTTGGTAGCAATTTCATAACAAATAATGAGATGCATTTTCTCCTTTAACCCCTTGTGAATGTGTTAATATTAAGACTAAACGTACATATTAATGAATAAAATTGAAATGTCTAAATTTCACCTCCATATTGTTTTAATTCCTGTGAAATGCTTAAAGGGTTAACAAACTTTCTAATTACTATTTTGAATTAGTTGAGGGATGCAGTTTTGAAAATGGGGTGATTTATGGGGGGTTTCTAATATATAGGACAGTGCAAAAAGAGGAAAAAAGGGGACACTCACCAGGATCTGTAAAAGAGTCCACTTTATTCCAAACAATACATAATACAGCAAGCATAGGGAGAGAGGCATGTCCCCTTCTTTCCTTTTTTCACTGTTGCATGGATTTGTCTTAAAGGGGTATGCACCACCTATTAGGATCTTTTCAAACACCTCCATTTTGCTGTTACTGAATAACTGAAGGATAAATTAGGGAGTGCCACTACTGCTTCTTTTTTGGACTTTTTCTAATATATAGGCCTTTATAATCCCCTTCAGAACTGAAGTGGTCCTTAACAAATGGGTTAAAATTTTCTTGTAAATCTGGAAAATCACTGTTAGATTTGTAAGCCTTCTAACATCCAAAATAAAGAGAAGGATGATTATAAGATGATGGAAATATAAAGTAGACATATGGTAGATAATATTTATTAATGTATGACTGTCTGAAAAGCAGAGCAATTCACATTTTGAAAACAAATACAAAAATATTGATCAATGTTTACCACTAACATGAAGTACAATATGTCACGAAAAAACAGTCTCAAAATCACTTGTGTAAGTTAAAGCATCTCAAAGTTGTTGCCATATAAAGTTACACATGCCAGTTTTGAAAAATGAGGCCTGGTCCTTAGGGTACTTTTAGGTGGTATCCTTAAAGGTTTAAAAGAGTATTATTTGGATACCACATATTATTTGTTTACAATATGGTGATATGTGGGTTATATATATGACAGTTTTATCTTGGCACAATATGGTAAATTGATGTGTGTTGGCTAACTTGGCGCTACGTATAGAATGTATGTGGGCTGTGGAAAAATGTTTGAAATATCAAGTAGGAGGCCCTACACTGCTCCCTGCCCAGGGCCCTATTTTCTATAAACAGGATCTTTGCAATACCACAATGTGTCTTTTTAGAGTTTCAGATAGCTGGCAAAGCTGTATAATTTTGCTAGCTCGATGAAATTGAACATTAAAAATTAAGAACATTTTTACAATTGTTAAAAGCCACTTAATCCCCAGCCTGCGAGGTCTCTCTTCTTAACTCCATTGTTCTGATATAACATTGGCTCATTGAGAAAAGAAGCAACTTTAATCGGACATTTTAAAGTCATTTACAAATAGTTTATGATCAAGCCTGCTAGTTCTAGGAAAATGTATCTTGAAAACGTAGCTAGTCAGATAAGCATAATTTAGAAATCTTTAATGGGTTCACCCCAATTAGCCTTTAATTAAATAGCTCATTAAAAACTGATTTGAATAGTGCTCTAGAAGAAATCCTTCTTCAACTATTGTGACAGAACAGGAAGTTAATGAAGTTAAAATTAAACACATTTTTGGAACAACCTGAAAGTCACATAGATACACGAGGTACATGGGATGTTCAAGATGTAAAAGCAAGTCAGTGTAAAGCAATGTGACAAACCTCGGGCCCACTGCTAATCTGTCTAATTAATATGGTTAATTTGAGATAACATCTTGTTTTCACCTAAAAGAGGAATAACAGGGACTATAACCTGAGTGATACAGTCATTGTCGCTTTTAATTAAGCTATGCTTGCCTAAAATGCCATGCAGAAGTAAAACATTTTTGTTAATTTTAGTATATTTTTTATGTTAGTATGTCAGAAGCAAAACTTAAAGTTCCTGGGCCCCAGTGCAAAATATGTATGAAAAGTCCACACCCACCATGTGCTATTTGTATAAGATTAGTGTCTCTGAATGTGGTAGAGGGTCCCTCACACACTAAGGCCTAGTTGCAGCCGCTAACCCAAATGTCACACATTAGGCTTTGTCATTCACTAGGGCCCAGTTGTGACTACCAAAATGCCACACATTGGGCTTTCTCATAAACATATTTAAAGACAGGACCACATTTTTACTGGATCTCTTTATCAGTTTCTTTTGGCACTTGCACTTACTCTAGACGAATCAGTTGACATGTATGACCTTACTAAATGGACCTATGATATGGATCCAAAAATGGGTATAACTACAATGAAACACATGGATGTAACTATCAGGATAGCAGGCATAGCAGCTGCTATGGGGCCCAACAGCTAAGGGTGCCCATTTCCACTGAGACCTAAGGTTCAATTAGTGATAATAATGGTTTATGGAAGGGGATGTGGAAAACTGAATGTGCCTCCATTACTTTACTGGAACATCATAATGCCTGACTGTGACAGCATTACAATTACTTTCTTCACATGCTCTGATGTCAGGTGTGCACAATAATCTTTTGCGTGTGTATTATCTCTGTGCTATGATGTCATAATAAGCATTATCCCTCTACTGTGACATCATTGTGTCTATTATCCCTATACTGTAACATCCCTTTCTTTTTAAGTCTGTGAACTCTGACATCATTGTGTATATTATCCTTGTACTGTGGCATCACTGTGTATTATTTGTACTCTAAAATCACTTTGTACATTATCCCTGTGTGTAAAGGAGACCAAAATAATCATCCATTTCCAAGAACAATGTTATGGTACAATGGTGGTCCATTACAAGCTTTTCTGTGGCCACCCCATAGTTACTTGTTAGACCCCTTCTTGGAGACCAAGATACATAGAAAATGCTCTCAAACGCTTCTTGCCCTGATGGACAGGAACCTCACTCAAAAAATTTGCTATGTGAGTCTAAAGTTACTTTTTACAATCCTGAATGCAGAAGAAGTAAGTTGGAGTTAAAGGGAATCTGTCAGAGAAATTTGGGACACTAAACCACCCACACGTCCATATGGACCTGGGGTTTAGTGTCCAAAATCACCCTGTTATAACGCAATCCATGGCCGCATTAAAAATAAAAACGCCCTACCGCTGTACTCCCCACACCTGCGCAGTTCTTCAATGAAGCCAAAGGAGTACTCCTCGGCTTCAGTGCGCATGCTCTGCAGTGAATTATGCAGTGAAGCTGGGGTGTCCATCTTTGGCTTCACTGAAGAACAGCGCAGACGCCGGGAGGCGTGCCTCATTAATAAGCCGGACCGATCTCACCAAACAGCATCGATCGGACCCTTATCTAGGTAAGTATAAAGGTTTTTTATTTTTAATGCACCTGCGGATTGCATTACAACAGGGCGATCTGGGACACTAAACCAAAGGTCTATAAGGACCTTTGGGTGGTTTAGTGTCCCAGATTGACCTGACAGATTCCCTTTAAGACTCTTGTACGTTTTCCAGTCAGGATTACTGTCAAGCATCTCTCGTATCCTCCCATGGCTCTGTTGAATAACTGGAAAGGTACAGAGAAGGGAGGGCAATTTGTGGTAAGTTATTTTCCTGCACCCTTTCCGTTTCCATCCCATCAGTTTCCTTCATCTCCCCCTTGTATGCAAGAGACACGGTACCTAGAAAAGCAGTGAAATCTCAATATTCTAGGGATCTTGAAAATATCAGTTGATACCTAAAAAGACATTACTGGGTGAAAGTAAAATGTATGAGTCAGAATATGATACAGAAATTACAATCCATTGCTCTTGAACTGCATATTCATTTTTTACAATATTACTTTTCAATACTAAATTTACCATCGGCAGCCTTATACCCGACTTTCCAGCACTCAATCATTATAGTGAACTACTGGTTAGATACATTGTAATCTGATCATCTGTTCTCTATGGGTCAGCCATATTTGAATCACATTTACAAACTGTAAGCAATTCTTAAAGCCAGAAATACAATTTGCTGTATAAAATATTCATATTGAAGTGTTACCCAGTCTGAACTCATGGAGAGAAACGAAGCAGCCATGGAAGATAAATATATTAAAAGGGAGATGTGTTCTGCTACTTAAAATATGAAAATAAAAATTGACTGATCGTACTCATAGAGAGATCATGTACTTTGGAAGCACAGAGCAGTCATCACTATGTATATACTAGAGTAAGCACTGGGGGTAGAAGCACTCCAATATAGCAGAATCTATTTATCTCAGCCTAGGGTTCTAGCCTGTCCAAAAAAAGAACAAGCAACATCTCAACCCTGAAAACTCTATCAAGATACTATTGGTCAAAAGCTTTCAGCACTAACTTGTAATTCTATGAAAATGGAAAGTGGAACGGGAAGTTAAGTGGGTCCCAGATCATTGTAAATGCATTCATAGGAAAGAAAATTTCTTACTAAAGAATAAAGTTTATTTTCTCCACTTATCAGGCTTTTCCTTCTCCTTCCCTTTGCAAAGTCTCTTATCTTTTATAGCACCCATATCTGTATCCAGCCTCACACACAGAAGTCTATGGAGAGAGGAAGGTTGCTACCAGCTTTTTAAAATTATTTATTGCCTCATATTGTACAGTGGTAGAGAGTTACCTTACAAGATATAGTAGTATCAAAAGATCTATCTCACTCACTGTGTCTTTTCCAGCAGCCCCCTCATGCCCCTCCCTTTACATATACTTCTATGTAAGAATTAACTGAGCCTGATAAGTGCTAAAGGAAACATATTTCTTTAATAAGATATATTACACAATTTCTTATATTCATTTGTGCCATTCATTTAAGTAAAGTTATTTTAGTTATACTCTGACACAGTTTTATGCCCAGTGCAGTGTCTGAGGGTGGTAGGTCAGGACACCAAAGAGAGGAGTCTTGCTGCATCTCCTCAGGCCCTGCACTATGCATAGCACAATATATCCCAGGAATGCTCCTTAAAGTACACAACTATAATTAATAATTATTCACATGCCCAATATACCATAGAAAATAGCCGGTATTCATACAGTTGAAAGTTTGAGTGTCATAGAATGAGCTTACTATTATCTGCAACAGTCCAACAAGTAAAAGTCAAGAGTTGCCTATCTGCCTTCTGTGCCCATTACTTATTACATCATTTTCTGTATCCATCTTATTACCTTGAAAAGTTGTCAAAAAAATCCATATTGTAATTAGGTAGCTGTGGTCACCTTATGACAGATGAGACTGAAAGCTGGCTCCTGGCCTAAAGCAGTGTTATCTTTTGGTTATCATAAGTGCTGTCTCCTTGTGACAAAAATAAGGATGAACTTGTTCTTTCTCTACATTGTCCTTACTCTGATGTAATTTTATAATGCACCATAAATCTGAAGTCTGAGATGCTTAAGGTAGACCTGTCATCCCTACATACAGCCAAACTAGTGTCTTTAAATCATTAAGCAATTACTGTAGCTTCGAATTAAAGTAAAACTATCATTGCTGTGGGTATAGATAGTTCTTCAGGCATGTCTGGAGTTCTCTGTGACAACATTTTTGTTTGTGCCTTATTTCTATATCATAATACTTGATCCAACAATCATGTATAGATCGTACTTCCTAGTACTGTGTCACTATAAGCACAGGCCCCATTGTCCATTACTACAAGATACAAACATTTCGACTCTAATGTCATGGATAGTAGTGGTTTGAACCTTAAACCTGGAAAAATAATTCTTATCTCTCTATTTCCAAAGTAAAATATCACTTTAAACAGATACAATCTTCCAATGACATTATCCAACTTTATTTTAGGGCACTACTTTAAATAACCACTCCAGCCATGTTTTTAATTTTTGCCCCATTGGTGTAGTGTCTCCCAGGTTACTGTCCTCATTATTGTAGAAATACTCTTTCTATTTGGATCTGCAGTTACATTGCATGACTTGCAGTCTGACCCAGAATCCTATAGTTTCTGATGTGTTGACTGCAGATCAATCTCTCTATATAAGCCTATTTCTTCAATGCGAGTGTCAGAGGCTTGCATAGAGAAACGGAACAGGTCCCATGGCATGTGGGCTTCATTGTTTTAACAAATGCTGTGGCCTCTTCACTGCTTGCCAAGCACAGAGCCATACAATGTATAGCCCAATTTCAGCACGGTGACTCAGTGGTTAGCACTGTTGCCTTGCGATGCTGGAGTCTTGGGTTCAAATCTGACCAAAGCCAACATCTGCATGCAGAGTTGTAACTTGAAGCTCATGGGCCCTAATTCAGAATCTGTAATGGGCCCCCTATCAATTGTATTCTATTTAAAATAGTGGAATATTTTATGTGGCAGAGATAGGGCCAGGTAGTGACTGTTACTGATGTACTCCTGATAGCTATGCACCTGCCTGCATGGAGTTTGTATGTTCTTCCTTTGTTTGTGTGGATTTCCTCTGGGTATTCTTAATTCCTTTCGCATGCCAGAGATTTACTGTTATGGGATTTCGATTGTAAACCCTACTTGGGACAGTGAGTGATGACCGTATCTGTAAAACACTTCAGAATATGTTCGTGCTATATAAGTAAGTAGACCTGACCACATGTCCAATGGGTGTGATGTCATTGGCCTGAGAAGAGGGAGTTGAGCTTACCCAAAAACCGCAAGCTCTTTAAACAACTGAACAATGGGGGTCCCAGGTGTTGGACTTTAGCAATTCAATAATGATAGTCTATCCTAAGGATAGGTCATAACAATCATAGTCCTGGACAACACCTTTAATTCTACAGTCAGCCTGAAATGACTGGGAGCCCTTTAAATGTGAAAATCATCTTTACTTTCTTACTGATCCTCCATCATATACATGAAATCATATGCAGGAACTGTTTATGAAAATTCATAGATTTCATGTATTATTGAAGGTAGCCCAGTAAAATCTGCTTTGTCTGTAATATTGCACCTTTGAAAAGACTTGAATTTACATTAAGAAAAAGAAAGAGAAGAAATGAATGGAAAAAAGACATTTCTATAAGGAGAAAAAAAAAGTGTTTTGCAAGTTTACTTTGCGTTTCAGCGTTTCCGTTTGCCTCGCAGCCCAGCTCAGCAAAGTCATTTAGTTTCTACAGCTGGAAATCATTACAGGGAGAAATAGTCTTGTTCTTTACTTCACAAAGGAGGCAGTCGGCCACAGAGTCATAAAACAGACAATGTTACATATTTCTATAATCTGCCTGTTTTTCTTTGTCTCCTTTCGAATACCACAGGGAAGGATGAAAAACATGATGAAAACAAGGGACTAGTAATATACATACAGTGTGTGCGGGAGAATCGTGAAACCAAAATCACCCGAGGAAGCTGGAGGAGCTAATATGCTTCTAATAGGAGAAACAGTGACCCCCTACATTATAATACCAATGTGGAGTTAGGAATACATACGATATGTAGATTGTGTCTGCATACTATATGTAGCTTGTGTCTTACATACGATAAAAGGCTCACATTTTTCTTAAAGGGGCACATTTTTATGGAATTCAGATAGGTAGTTCAAATGTCATGAGTAACTAGCTCTGATAAAGTGAAAAGCACTGGTTGAAATAAACTCACAATAATCATTGCAAATCTGAAAGTCCCAATCCAGAACAGCATCCTAAAGCCGGCTACTTATGTTCGTGTTCTGACCACAACATTTAGGCTCCAGTTTTCTTTCTGTCCTGAAAATAAATCACCATAGAGCCCTGAGATTTCTGTTCCTACTCAGAATGAAGGAAATGTATGGGGAGGGACCATAACAAAGATATAAATAAAGCCCCTTTTAGGTTCTCTTGGATTCTAACACACTTCTAAGCACCCACATCCTCTGGATAGTAAAGTCCCTTTCTAGATTCTCATCACCCATTGTGATGGAGCAAAACCTACAATAAAAGAGCCCAAGTGTAACATCTGTGCCTGTTCGGGTTTTTGCTCCACCCCTCCACTCGCACTCTATGGCGCAGGAGGCGTGTTCAGTTTGATTCTGTGCTTAAGGTTCTTATTGTTCTGTCTGAACACTGTCCTAGTACTTCTTCTATGTAATTGAATTTCAGCCACACCCGTCTCCTGCACCTTGTTTCTCTCTGCTCTTCTAACAGTTAATCTTAGACTAGCCTGTGTGATTGACAGCCTGTCTACCAATCAAGTCTGGGGCAGGTCCTGGACTTCCTATATACAGGTCATCAGCCCACACAGGTTTGCTGGCTATTACTCTGTCCTGTGACTTTGTTCTCGCTAGCTTCCTACTTGCCCTTACTGTAATATTTCTGATCTCTGACCTTTGGTTTCCCTTGTGATTACTCCTTTGGATTACGATTTGGTACTGCTTTGTTGCTCTGGCTGTGACCCTTGGCTTGCTGACTTCTCTTCTGTGTTGTTTTGTCTTGTCTTGTTCTGTGTGTTAATTATTCAAAGAAGGGATTGCCTCCAAGTTGTCGGCTGTCAGCTAGGACAGTCGGGCAAGTAGGCAGGGACAGGGGCTGAGTCTAATTTAGGGCTCACTGTCTCTTTCTTTCCCTTCCTCCCAGGTTTCTGCAGCAGCACTGGGGAATTGTTCAACTAGCAATTCCCTTACACCTAAATATACCATTGGCTCCAAGGGCATATTTATCATAGGGGTATACAGGCCTTTGGTGAGAGGGTGCCCAGCTTTGGTTGGTCCAATAACCTTTACTACTTGGTGAAAGAACCTTTTCAGGACTCTCAATGCCAGAGAAACAACAATTTTAGCAAAAGAAGAAAAGAAAATAAACACCAGTCTGTTCTGTTCTCAGTGGCAAAAACTGGGAAATAAATGAGTTTGTGGTATGGGGCCCCTTCCCTTTTTACTATGCTTTTGCCTGCATCAAATTGATTCAAGCTGAATCAGAGTAAGCAAAGACTGTGGCAAGTATGGGGTAATCTCACTGTACACTATGCTGAGATGGCTTTGCACGGCCTGCGTAGATGTCAGAATTATGTAAAACTGAATGATAAACACCCATACCCAGGGAAGCAGTGGGTCCATTGAGTACACATGGGTCTGGCATCAGTCCAGTTTTGCCTGGTCTATATTAGTCAAACTAAGCAGTTTCCATTGAGGATCCAGAAGTTTTTTCTCATTGCATTAAACTAAGTAGCATCCATTGATTTGACTTTCAAGGAGCAGAAATGTCTGAATGTTTTCAATTCTGAGCACAAGGCTTCTCGTCCTCCACGTATGACTGTTATCACTCGTTTGCTTGTGTTTTGGGAAGTATTTTAGCCGTCTGTTATCCCTCGCTGCAGTTTGTTATCCCATTGTGCAGGCCAGAATCTTCTACATAATGCCAAGATGTTCTTTGCTATTTTTTCCAGAGAAAGAAAACAAAGACATAAAAAAAAAAGTTGGCTCGATGTTTGCTTCATAAATTGAATTGTTATTAATATCTAAACCGCATAAGAAATGAATCACGGCTTTGAAACTACAGTCTCGCTCCAGATTGTCCTGCAAGCTACAAATAACTGGTGGGAATATATTTCAGTCATGTTTTAATATGTTATACAGTATATTGATGTAAAGCTACACTGAAAAGGTACAGTGTCCCAGCGGTGCTTACAAACTATTATAACATGTATTAAGATCTGTGTGTTAGGATGCCAAGTGATCTACATATGTGTTTTAGGGGTGTGGGTGGGAACCTGATAACTTAGCATGCGATCATAGATGCTTACATTGAAATATTCATCTTAACATTTACTATTAAAGAGGTCTCTTCTAGACTTCCCCATTTCTATATGAGTATCCTCTGAGGATAGGTTGTTTTTGCCAAAGGAAGCTGTGGGGGCCACATATGTTGAGTTACATGGTGCTCATTCTTTTTGTATTAAATAATGATCTTTGTTGACCAAGTTGGATTGGGGTCCTTTTAAATAGGTAGATAATCCTCCCATCAACAATATAGGAAATCGACCTGCGCTCCCTCACATTCATTTTTAAATAATTGGAACTGATTTAAGTAAACAATTGTCTATGCAATGGTTTTCCGCCTCCTCTCACACAGATACATTATTGTTGCCAGTCACAACTCCTTTGGGAGGATATTTAGTAAATTTATGGTGTCAGCTGCAGTACTGGACCTGTAAGGGGACAAACACACTACCATTATGAAAGTCTGTTGTTCTCATCCATCATAGGATAAGAGCATTGGACATTAACAGAAGCAGAGTCACAGATGCAGACGGTACCCCGTCCATCCCATGGACTCTAATGTAAAAATATGATGGAAGCTTTCTTCCATCATGTCTGTTTACTATTGTAATGGAAGAAAAAGTAAAAACATGATTGAAGACACTAGACTGAGGGTGCACCGTCAATTACTTAATGTCTGTTGCTCTCATCCTATGAGACTTTAATAACTGTAATGTGAACCTACTCTTAATGGTATATATGTTATGAGAATACAATTGGTGAATAAAAAGCTTAGGGCGCAATGAGCATATTGTTTATTGGACTATAAAAATTTTTGTTGTCCAGTACTATAGCATGTACTCAGCAGGACGCATTCATAAAAGCAATAGCTCAATGTGGCAAGCCATAAGTCAGGATTCACTTGATAAATTTAATTATTGAATTATTTTGAAAATTGATCTTATTTATATGAATTAGTCCAATAGGAAACCCTTTGATGTATTCACCCCCACATCTCTTTGTAGAATTTTGTGTAAAATTTCAACTTTAAATAAATCATGCTGCTTTACTACATTTCCTCACCCTGTATAATTTCTATTGACCAAGGCTTGACCTGCGTCATTTAACCTTGTTTTAGATGCATAAGCTGTTTAGTTCCTAGGGTGCCTAAAATACTCTGCCGATCCATTTATACCTGAGCTAACTTCTCGTTCTCCTTATTTGAATGGACATGAGGTATTGGCTTTCGTCCAGTCTCCCTTTCAGCAGTTTAGAAATTAAACTGCATTTTTCCAAACACTTGCATATTACGTGTGTGTTTCACTTTCATTTGAAATGAGAAAAACTGGGCACATTCTGCTGCCAACATGAAGTCAATAGAAGTATACAGTATGTGTTTCATTGCAATATCGGCTTTATATGGGGTGTATAGCAATAGGTAATTCACAAGCTTCTACATCCAAAAACAGAGAACACGCTAGCCAACCCATTCCCATTGTTTCCCTATTGATTTGCTTATAACATGACTCTAAGGCAAGGCTGGCTGTATCCCAGAAGCCAGGTAGTCAATGTCAATGCAACAAAAATTTGCTGCTGGTGTCTGATTTGTTTTGGGTTGTTTTCTATTGAATTCTATGAACGTTTTATTTCCTGGCTGCTGAAAATCACACTGGCTCCTAATGAAAGAGAGTCTTCTCTGAGGACAAATCAAAGGCTTTATCCATCTTTTTATTGCTCTGATAAATCTAAATAACTTTGAAAGTAGCCTTGATAAAAAAAAATCTTACAATATAACTTATGTTTTTTTTACTATTATCTAAGGGGTGTTGAACATTTTTGCAATATACTTTATTAACCTATTTCACTTTCTTTTAGTAGAAAACAGGCTCTAAATTCTCCCTAGCAACACTCTACCTAAGTGGGTGCTGCAGTGGTGTCCTATAGACTTAAAGGGGATACAGCTATAGTACCCACTACTGACAATATTAAGAATACGGTGAGTAATTGTCCAACATGTAAGCAATGTTCAGACCCTCACCAATTTGTTGGATAAAGGTGGATAACCCCTTTAAAATGGAATTATAGTTCCTTGCTATTCACGACCTATCCCCAGGATAGGTCATGAATAAGAGATCATTGGGAATCCAACACCCGGAAACCCTGTTGATCAGCTGTTTGAAGGGACTGATGCATTTGCAGGTGCTGTGACTTCTTCACTGTCAACAGACAGTGTGCAATACAATTACAGCCTGTTCATGTGTGTAAATAGTGAAGGGGTCACAGCAACTCACAAGCATCATAGTCCCTTCAATCAGCAAGGGACTTGAGTGTTGGATCGCCCACTAATCTCTTATTGATGACCTATCCTGAGGAGGGAGTTATACACTGAGGAGTTCCCACTCTAGCCTCTGGGCAGCAGTCCGCAGACTTGTAACTTGAAGCTAATGGGCCCCAATGCAAAATCTATAAATGGTCCCCCGACAAAACTTGTGCCATTTAAAATAGCGGTCTATGCTATGTGTCAGAGGGATCTTTGGGGTCCCCTCAGGGTTTATAGCTATGCCCCTAGCAGTCAACAATACATCACTGGCAGCAGAGATTATCACTCATGTTTTCTGCCTGAAAAGTTCAGTACAGTGAACTCTACACAGGCAGCAGATATGAGTGCTGATCTCGGCTGATGGTGATGACAGCGGTCAGGGTATCAGTCTTTTTATGACGGCTGTCATGACGCTGTGGGGCCCTGGCCTTCTACAATTAGCAGCGGGTTCCCTACCCCTTCGGTCCAATTATGCTCTTCGCCATCCCATATTCACTGTTTATCTCCCTAACAATGCTTAGTTAGAGCATTGCTAGGGAGAACGTTAGATCCTATTTTCTAATGAAAGGGAGTAAATTAGGTTAATGAATATTATAAAAACGTTCACTAAACCCCTCTCTACATAATAGTAAAAAAGTGAAGAGACAGTTACACTTTAAGTCATGTTCTATACACAGTTCATATGCGTCCAATGAGTCCACGCAAACTAACTCTAAATACACAAAACTGTAGAGGATTAATCAAAACTATTTTTTAAGTTGTTTTTTAGTTTTTTATGCAAGTAATTGAAGAGTGGTTGTAAAGTGAAAATAATCTTTTGCATAGGGTGATTTTCGTGAACACCATGATATTTTTGATAAATGACATAACCGTAAAAACCCAGTTGAGGACAGAGTAGGAATGCCTACATTTTCCCTGAAGTCTCACCCATGAGGTCCTCATCAGTAGCAGGATACTCCGGCAACCTCTCTGTATTCTAGCATATCTCTGCTGTCACTAGGGATGCATATCCACTACCAAAGAACCCAGTCTCTTGCTTACAGATGCTTATTGGTGTTTGCTTCCTGAAACCGAAAGTTGTCTTTGGCTAAGAGGAGGCTTGCCTTCTGAAGCTGTCCAGCAAGATCACACAAGCTTCTCAGTTGGTCATTCTCATAACTATCCTCTACTGCCATAAGCAGTCCTCCTTGCAAGCTGTCCTCCAAGCTAGCCCACCACTCTCTGATTCTTTATCGTCTTCACTATTGCAATTGTCTTCTAATTAGGCTTCCTCTTACTAAACTGTTCCTTCTATAATCTGTCCTGAATGCAGCCGCCAGACTCATCTTTCTGTCAAACCAGTACACCTTATGCCAGTTGCTGAACTGGTTGCCCATCCCCCACAGAATACAATATAAAATTATCACACTCACCCACAAATCCATCCATAGAGCTGTGCCTCCCTACATCTCCCCCCTCGTCACCGCCCAAACTATCCTCTCCGTTTTGCCAATGACCTTAGACTTGCATCCTCTGTTATCTGAACATCCCACTCCTGTCTCCAAAACTTTTCTCAAGCTGCACTGGTGCTCTGAAATGCTTTACCAGATTAATACCCATCTATAGCAGCTTCAAAACTGCCCCAAAATTACATCCGTTTAGGCAGGCTTATCACATGATTTGATCACATTGTTCTACACCTCTGCACACTACACTAACATTTCTTATCCTATTCCATCCTTCCTCCTTTATTCCTCCTCCAGACCTCTCCATCTAGAAGTTGCACTGTTCTCCCTGCACTTAGTATCTGTATATTCACAGATACCAGCTAGTGACGGGTTCATACAGCTTCAGTTACATGACCTTATTTAGTAAAAGATGGCTGGACCATTATACCAAACAAGCCCTCTTACCTCTTGTGCCTCCCTATTTCCTCATAGAATGTAAGCTCTTGCGAGAAGGGCCCACGCTACTATTGTATGATATGCTAATTTCTTTGTCACATTGTAATGTCTCATATTGTCCGTTCATAGGTCCCCTGATTTGTAAAGTGCTGTGGAATATGTTAGCGCTATATAAATAAGTAGAGATGAGCGAAATATTCAAAAATTCGATTCTGCAACTTCGCTGAATTTCGCGATATGATTCTATTCGATCTGAATTAAATCGCGGCGAATCATGTACCAAAAACAGCTATTTATTGGCTGCAGAGAGCCCGGGTGGGCGGCAAAATGGCGGAACAGCGATCAAACATGCCGTGTGCGCTCGCGAAGGGGTTAAAGGGATGTGACATCACAGAGCTGGCTGCTGATTGGCTGCATGAATGGCATTGTGGGTGATCTCGTGTTCCCAGAGTTCCTTGCCCCATGTAGAGCAGCCACTTTGAACTAAATGCAAATCTTTACCACGAAGCGTGAGGAAATTCGTATTCGATGCAAATCGAATATTTCCTGAAATTCGGATCGAATTCCATTTCTGCAGCTTCGGTTATTATTATTATTATTATTATTAATAATAATAATAATAATAATAATAATAATAATAAATAAGGAGCCATTGTTACCCTGGGTAACTCAAGCAATGTCTGATGTTATTGAGTCTCATCACAGGAGAGCAGTAAACAACTTCTCCTAGGTGACAACTCTAAGGGGTCAGCAATCAGTACAGCTTCCTGAACTAGAACACTGACCGTAAGATGCCTTGAACCAGTTAAAGTGACATGAGCATATAACACACAATTCTATGCAAGTCATGCACAACATTTGGTGCATTGTAAACAATTTGCAACACATGATATAACAACTTAACAATAAACATTTTGTGCGCCTATTCCATACGCTAAACTCTGCCAACACTGCGCTCCTCCATAACTGTGTGCGCAGTTGGGACAGGAGGTTAACCCTTTCTGTGAAATGAGCCAAAAGTTCAAGGTGCATTGAAGCGCAAGAATGCTAACCACTTATCCACCTACACAAACTGGGGTTCTAGGCAACATCTGTATGGAGTTTGCATTTTCCACCTGTATTTGTGTTGGCTTATTTCAAGCACTCCAGGGAAGATTTGCTATCAATTTACACCAGATATCTGGTGTAAAAAAAAAAAAAAAGTCTCAAACCCCGATTTTGCTACTTTTTAAATGCAATTATTTTTGCAACTGGCACTATTGCACCTCCCATGTCACTTTCATGAAAACAAAAGTGCAATGGAAGTTGCATTACATTTAATATAATTCATGGCGCTTTAGTTGGCATAGATTCCAGCATAGTCACACTGCCTGGTGGAGCATTCCTTCATAAATAACCCCCTCTATGCTTATACTGATAGATCATTGGCCCTAATTTATGTGTTTAAGAAAGGGAAATTTTATTGTCATCCCCAACAGGGAGTGATGACAGTCACTGTACCATGCTGTGGAATATGTTAGCACTAAATAAGCAACAAGAGAATTTAAAGGGGGTATTCTTCTACATCCATTATATAAAAGGTGTTTAAGAATAAGCAACAACTAACCTGTGACATTAAATCATTATAACATGCCAATGTGTGAAACAGCTGTGTGAACCAGCTGCTAACCCCAAAGACATGTTACTGCCAGTTACATATAATGCCCGTACATGTAGTACCTATTAGGAACATTATCAGTTCTGTACACAATATTTGAAGTATCATTGTGCTGAACAAAAGACCTACAAAATATTGATGAATATTGTGACTTGTTACACGGCTGTGAAACGCAGCTATTTACAATGTATATTAATCTGAGTGTTAGATGTGCCCAATTTATTTCCTAATGATATACAGTACTATGTACAATGGGCGTCTGCATATTAGATGAATGAATTTCACTCTTGAAAGGTGAGAAAGTTCTGCATAAAAATAGCTCTGTTCTCAAGTTACCATAGATACATGTGTAAAATACATGTTTTATAAAGAATGGAAATAAAGCTTTAACAGGTACTCAGGGAGCAAAAGGGAAATACGTCTTGTTGTATGTAACCATCAAATGTTTGCTGTGTTTATAACAACACAACAAACCTGTTACCAGCTGTTCTTTTTATAACAGGTGACAAGGTGTATATTGGTTCCTCTTTGGGACTTATATTGTACCTGATATTTAGTTTGTTTTTAAGTAGGCCTAAAATAGTTTATAACTCTTTATATGTTCATACTGTAACCCTTTCTAAGTTTAGAACTCTTTATAGGAGTTCTAAATATAAAATATCTGAGGTTTGCGACTTTTTAAATGCCAGTTGCAACTAGCGTTTTTGTCTCTTTCATGCCATGAAAGTAAAAGTGGCATGACAGTTGCAGTAGATTTAAGATCATATTCACCAATTTACTGTTGTAAACGATCACTAAAATCTATGCCAGTTTGTAGGTGGCGTAGATTTCAGCACAGGTACACGACCCGGTGGAAGAACCGTGAAGAGGCGTGTGGCTCCTAGTAAATGAGGGTTTTGAAGTCTCCCTTTGAATACACTAGTCTTCACAAATATATTATTTATTATTTTATTTTGCTTACTTATCATATTCCGCATTCCTTTACAGAGATATTGTCAACACTGTCCCAGGTAGTCTGTCAGTATGTCTTTGGAGTAAGGGAGGAAACTGTAGTACCCGGAGTAAATCCACGCAAACACGGGGAGAACATACAAACTCCTTGCAGATATTGTCCTTGGTTGGATATGAACATAGGACTCCATCGCTACAAAGTCAACGTGCTGCCCATATATACCCTAATCAGTCCTATCTGAAGAGAGTTTAACAGGGCCAATTACAGTCTAAGGAGCACAGTGTAGTGTTTGTGCCCCTTTGTTTCAGAAGTTGATAAGGGTCCCACCATCACTGATTAAAACTTACGACTTGTCAACAGTTTTACGAAATGACAGCTATGCTTTAAATGAAAGTTCCTCCTGTGCATCATTTATCCATACTCAGACTAATGTACTGTACTTAGATTTCATAGATTCACAGCATGAAACTTAAGAAATCTACACTGTAAGTATTTGTATCCTTTAAGAATGTCCTCAAGAAACTTCTCCTATAATTTTTAATAAGTACATTTAACTCTCTGTGCTAAAAGTAAACACTCTCTTCACCCTTTGTAATTTTCCTTCAAAATTGTAACCTGGTTTCCAAGCCATATTGATCAGAGTGCTTTTAAGATGGTAGCTTTTAATGTGGGTCTGATATCGCTTCATACTTGGTAGACTTTTTGATATCACACTTATCATCACTTCAGTAATCCATAGAGTATTGAACTCCGCACTACCAATAATTATCCTCATCACAAATAGTGACCTGTTGGATTGTTTTCCTTGCATGGCTTTTATTTTCAGTTGTCATGGTTACGGGACAGGGATATTAACAATGATTTTAAAACTGATCAATGATCCTTAGTTTACAAGTGTTTTGTGACTGAATGGGAAACTGTCAGTGGAGACAAGCACTCACTGCAATGTGAAGAGCATTTCATTCCGATACAGTTCGTGACATTTTTACTCAACTCTATAGTTGGGGCATACACTATGTAGTGTAATTCGCTTACAAGATAGTTTTGATGCCTGGACCAAAGGGAGAAAACATAGAGAAAAGCACTAAAAGGGGCATGATAAAAAATTGTAGAAAATAAAAACCTCCATTGATATAGTAGCTAATAAACAGTCTAGTGAGTTCAAGACATCAGAACTGTAGTGAACCCAGAGAGAATTACAATAAACAAATTGGACAAGGTTAGACCTTAGATCATTACAATCCTCTATGTGCAATTTACTTCAGTATGGGCAAGAATTATTTTTGCATATTTTCTTTCCATAAATCCTCCTGTTCTAAAGCTATTTTCATTTGTTTTTGTTAGAACTTTCTAGTTTACAAATGCTTACAACAGTCTTAGCTGTATACAGTAGTTTAGCAACTGATAGAGAGTCACCAGTGTATATTCATCCATATACTCATGAAGCATGTGGAGTATCCTAATGGACTGTGCTTAAATACATATTGCATTCTATATTGTATTACTGTGTAAGTGCGACATGTAAATAGTTTGTATGCTTTTATGTAACTGTACCTTTAAATAGGTTGTTCCACTGGGGATGAGCACATAAGCCATAGTTCAGCCAGGTTAATGGCTGGCTGAGGGAAGAGGAGGAGACTCAAGAGTCTTCATCCAGCTTCTAAGCTGCACAGATATGTGACTTAGTTCCACTGAGCAGTACTAGTCAATGAGAGGGAGTCATAGCTCAATTATCATCTGTTGGAGCCCTGAGACAAGGCAAAAACATTGCAGTCAGAGTAGAGAATGAAGTGAGGAGAAAAAGTGCCAGTTTTAAGAGTGTCTGAGGTCATCCCAGGCCTTTCAGATTAGACTCTGCTTCCCTGAAGGACAGACAGGGCCATCCTGGTAATAGCTAATACAGCTAGAGAAAGAGAGAGTAAAGTTGGAATTACTTGGCACTATGTATACTTGTTCTGGGCTTCTATTGCTGGAAACTATAACCTGGCTCATCCCCCCATCTACAGTGGAACAGCCATTACTGGAAGCTGTTTTGGCTGCCATTACTTCTGTAAAGTTCCGATCTATTTTCACCTGGAATATATGTCTATTCCTGCATTCACCATCAAGGGCATTTCCAACTACCACCAGGCTCTCAGAAGCTGAAGACCAAAAGAAAATGCCTTGGGGAACTACTACTATCCACGCTGCAGGTCCCCTCAGTTCTGCACCAGCCCAGGAGATGACCTGGAGGACTGGGTCGAGAACAAGGCCATTGCAGACAACTCCCATGACTACTCCCAGCCACCGGGTCCCTCCAGTGGGTTGCTGCACATGTATGAAGACTTAGTCATAAAGTCAAAGAAAACCATGTTTGATATTATAAAGTTCAGATGCGAAAATCAATAAGAATACAAACAAAGAATTGTGATTGTCTTACATTTTTGGCTCATTTATCTCTCAATTAAAGAGGAGCTGTAATCTAAAATGCTATTTTTTGGACAAAATCTTAGTTTTTTCCTTTATTTTATTTAATCACACTTTACTTTCTTTATTCTTTTTTGGCCCTAACAATATATCTCTTCCACCATTCTGGTCTTGTTATAGGGGTCTTTGACTTTGTTTAGACTTAACCTCAACTTTTTATTTGCTGAGATTAAAAAAAAAAAAAAAAAGAATTAAGATAAAAAGCCAAGATAAAGCTCCTCCAAAATCCACTCTGGAAATCCTTGTATTGATATTGACACCAGTTGCGAGAGGAGGTAGCTGGGGCCAGAACATGTCTCTTTAGAATGGTATTTCAGATTAAAAAAAAAGCATTTGTAGATTTTGGCTTTCTGACTAAAAACAAGAATTTCTGTATAAACGTCTGTTTGAGGCTGGAAATCTGACAGCACCCCCACCTTCTGATTATTACCAGACATTGAGTCTCTTGTACCACTTGGAATTATTCTTTCAAGAAAGGTCTCATTGTACAGGAAAATGGACTCTTTTTAGCAGCAGCAGGCTGTTATCTTGAAGCATGTGTTTATAGTTAAACATGGCTTTTGCATAAGGTCTTAAAGACTGTCTGGTTTTTTGGATGCCCTGAGCACATGGATACACATTACTGGCACTCTTTCATTCCTATATTCTCGGATGTTGCAGATCATTTAACAGCTTCCTTGGTTGTAACTAGAACAAAAATTCTGACGTGGCAGGAAAGTGTGGCCAAATCTCTTCTCTAAGTAAGGCGTGTGTTTGTTTTTCTGGCTAGGTTGGGAAGGACTAATGAGGGGTTAGACCTCTTACAACCACCACCGCAGCACACTCAGCAGAAACATATCCAACAAACGCCCACGGCCAGAAGACAAAGGATATAATTTATGTTGTAGCTCCAAGGGGTGGAGAAATACAAAAAAAAAATTGAAGAACATAACATGGCTTGACTGTTGGCTGAAACATAAGCTCTGTAAATATTTGCTTTACATAGTCTATACAGCTAAAATTACAAGATCAAAATATACCATTTTTGAAAGGAAAGTTGGAAATAGAATGAAAAATAAAGAACATGTAACCCTAAAAATCATTTACAGGTATGAGATCTGTGCTATTCACGGTCAGCACCCCGCCCTGCTCATTTGTGGGTGGTGTGTTGTCTGTGGTTGATACGCTTTTTCACATCTGTAGCAGGTCACCTTTTTTTTTTTTTTTTTTTTTTTTATCTCATTTTCTGTAGTTTGTCTCTGGGTCAGTGAAAAACACATGGATGTTACAGTTTTTTTTTCCACTTGTCCATAGAGTTTCATTGATGTGATGCATGTATCAGCGTCAATTAATAAAAAAAAAGGACATGCTTCCATTGTTCTTTTGCGGATCTGTGGTTCACAAAAAAACAAGGACGTCTAGAATAAACACATTGGAATTAATGGGAACGTATGGCATCTGCAAAAAATGTGGATGGCGCAAGTACATGATATCCAGACGTGTAAATAAAGCCTTAGTCCTCTTGCAGACGACCATGTGTATTTTGCGATCCGCAAAATACTGTTCAGTGTTCAGTTTGTGCGGACTGTGTATCATCAGTGTGTCTTCAGCATCAGTGCCGTATGTCCGCAAAAATAGACAGTATTGCTTCAGTGTGTCTTCCGTATTTGCATATCTGCAAATACGGAGGACACAATGAAGCGAAAAAAAACCCTGTGGGTAACTAGGTAACTGTTCCGCAAATACGGACGACACACGGAATACAGGGGTGGTTTTTATTCTCCCATAGGCTTCTATGGGCGAGTCTGTGCCACAAACACAGAGCAGAATAGGACCTGATCTGAATTTTGTGGCACGGACTCTTGGTCTGCACACAGATCTGTGGAATACATGGTAGTGTGCTTGGGCTCATAGGAAATAAATGGGTCAATGTGCTATCTGGAAAAAACACAAATAGCACACTTAAATAGCACACGGTTATATGCAAGGGGCCTTAGTATTATAGTGTCAAGACGAGTGTTATATGAACAATGTTGCTGGTGTTCTCGTTCACTCAGCACCTCCAACTAAAGGGAATTTTTCATTCAATGCAATTATATTCAGTAGTTGCTACCTAAGCAATTCTATAATTTGTCCCATGACATTTCAGTTATATTCCTACTTGGATCTCTAAGATCTCGCAATACTAATAGAGAAAATACTGTGAATGATATGAGAAAGAGCACAAAGACCCAGATTCCAAGCCTGAAAGCAATCAACCTCGGTCACACTCTCCAGATGATGTCATCAGCACATATGGTTTTCATTTTCTCTCTTTAAGAAGCCGTTTCCTTTGTTCCATTGCTCATATGCTCACCCCCTCCCCTCATGCTTTCTTTCTTTTTAATGTAAAGCAACACACACTAAGCAATGAAAGAGTCACAATACTGTACATGTAACTTCAAGCCAGCACATGGTATGTTTCAATTGCACATGATGCAGTAATGGAAATGGTTAATCTTATGCTTGGAGGGTCAGTAAAGACAAAGGAGGATACACTCAAAAGGAAGGCCATAGCAAAATCAACATGTCCTCCATAGGGGTGCTCCATAAACTACTACCTCAGAGACTACTGGTTTGTGCAACAAACTCACTGATACTACTTATGTATCGTAACTGCAGCTGCAAAACACAAAGATGTTAAGTATTTTCCTCTGCCAAATTTAATTGTCTATCTATCTATCTATCTATCTATCTATCTATCTATCTATCTATCTATCAATCAATCATCTATCTATCATCTATCTATCTATGTATACAGTAGTCCCTGTATGTATACAATAGTCTTGCAGAATTAATCTTTTCTGAGGTCAATTAAGTCCAGAGCAGCAGACCAAGGACTCAGCTTCAACAAGAAAACTAAACCCGTCCTGGACAATAACCAGCCATAAGGGGACTTCACTGTTTGTTTTTCAGCCGCTCAGGGGAATTCATCTTTCCAGAGCAAATCCTATTTCCTCGCTCCTGCGTCTGATGCTCTGACTTCACAGCTGTGGATACATAAATGCAAAATGATCATAATAAGATTTATTTGAACTTCAGTCGCATTTATATCCCCCATATTTCCTATCCAAGAGCCTGTAACTAACCCATGTCAGGCAATCCGAACAGTGAAAAATGTATTTCATTAATGCCATCTATTTATTTCCCACACTTAATCATTTCGTATGGGGATTTAACAGATTTTGTGTTTTAACGTTAGTGCCCGCTCTGTCTGGCAGCGAGATGAATGACTGCATTCTCCTGGACCAGAAAATGGTGGAAAGATGAATTACAATGGAGAAGCCATCATCGCCCCTGTTATTAGAATAGGACATAAAGGGTGGGGGCTGAGATTTTGATAGAGGCCAGATCAAAATGATTTTCCTCATTTCCCCTGTGTTCTCTACTTACTTGCATGGGATTTCAAGGTAGTTTAATTGACATATCATAAGTAGAGATGAATTATGGTAAGATCTGTGAAAATCAATACATAGCATTTGAATGCGTGTAACATGTAATTCCACCTTAACGGCTCTGACAAGTGCAGGCGAAATCATTGCAAAATGCCTTAGAATATTGACATTTAAACTGAAGATGCATATTCCTACCGAGTCCCTGAACAGCGTCTTGGTTCCTGCACAGCAAGCCTGGGAGATTTGTATATAAACCTCCTATCATCATCAGCTTAGTATGAAGATAAAGTATTCTCAGACTATACAGGTGCCGCAAAGTGTCTGCCTATGATCATCACATAATGAAGTGGTGATCACTCATGCTAAATCCTATTGTGTCTGGTTCCTTAGTAAGGGACCCTATCTAACTATCTATCTTCCATCTAACTTCCATCCCAGGATTGTTTTACCTATCTATCTGCAAACATCTATGTTTCCATACATCCACAGGAATTTTCTATCTAGGTATACATCCACACAGGCTATCTATCTATCTATCTATCTAGAGTTGTGCTAAAAAGTTTACATACCCTGGCAGATTTTTTGTTTTTTTGGCCTTTTTTCAGAGAATATGAATGATAACACAAAAACTTTTTCTCCACTCATGGTTAGTGGTTGGTTGAAGCCATTTATTATCAAACTTCTGTGTTTTCTCTTTTTAAATCATAATGACAACCAAAAACATCAACATGACCCTGTTCAAAAGTTCACATACCCCAGTTCTTAATACCGTGTATTGCCCCCTCTAACATCAATGACAGCTTGAAGTCTTTTGTGGTAGTTGTGGATGAGGCTCTTTATTTTCTCAGATGGTAAAACTGCCCATTCTTCTTGGCAAAAAGTCTCCAGTTCCTGTAAATTCCTGGGCTGTCTTGCATGTACTGCGCGCTTGAGATCTCCTCAGAGTGGCTCAATGACATTGAGGTCAGGACACTGAGATGGCCACTCCAGAACGTTCACTTTCTTCTGCTGTAGCCACTGACAGGTCGACTTGGCCTTGTGTTTTGGATCGTTGTCATGTTGGAACGTCCAAGTACGTTCCATGCGCAGCTTCCTGGCTGATGAGTGCAATTTTGCCTCCAGTATTTGCTGATAACATGCTGCATTCATCTTTCCTTCAACTTTGACCAAGTTTCCTGTGCCTTTGAAGCTCGCACATCCCCACATCATCAGTGATCCACCTCCATGCTTTACAGTAGGAATGGTGTTCCTTTCATCATAGGCCTTGTTGATACCTCTCCAAATGTAAGGTTTATGGTTGATTTTCATCTCATCACTCCAAATTACCTTGTTCCAGAAGTTTTGAGGCTTGTCTCTGTGCTGTTTGGCGTATTGAATGCGAGATTCTTTGTGGCATTTGCGCGGTAATGGATTTCTTCTGGCAACTCGACCATGCAGCCCATTTTTCTTCAAGTGCCTCCTTATTGTGCATCTTGAAACAGCCACACCGATAGTTTTCAGAGAGTCCTGTATTTCAGCTGATGTTATGTGTGGGTTTTTCTTTGCATCCCAAACAATTTTCCGGGCTGTTGTGGCTGAAATTTTGGTTGGTCTACCTGACTGTGGTTTGGTTTTTACAGAGCCCCTGAGTTTCTATTTGTTAATCACAGTTTGAACACTGCTGACTGGCATTATCAATTCCTTGGATATCTTCTTTTTGTATCCCTTTCCTGTTTTATACAGTTCAACTACCTTTTCCCGTAAATCCGTGGACAATTCTTTTGCTTTCCCCATGACTCACAATCCAGAAACGTCAGTGGCTGGAGGAAAGATGTAACAGTCTGTCTGGATCCCAAACACTCACTCAGCTTTTATGCACACACACTGATTACAAGCAAACAGGTCACAGGTGAGGATGTTACCTTTAGTAGCCCTTCAAACCCCTTTGTGTCAACTTCTAGGCATGTTATCAGGCCAAAATCACCAGGGTATGTGAACTTTTGAACAGGGTCATTTTGATGTTTTTGGTTGTCATTATGATTTAAAAAGAGAAAACACAGAAGTTTGACAATAAATGGCTTCAACCAACCACTAACCATGAGTGGAGAAAAAGTTTTTGTGTTATCAATCATATTCTCTGAAAAAAGGCCAAAAAAAACAAAAAATCTGCCAGGGTATGTAAACTTTTTAGCACAACTGTATCTATCCAGTGTCTGACTGGGATATCTAGGGCCCACTAGTGGAATTGATTCTGGGGGCCCACCCTACTGCTACTTGCGTACAAAAAAGTCACACCACTTTTCTGGCCTCGTAAAATTTATCATTTATGCCAGAAATCTACCCAGCAATTTGCTTGTGTGGAATTCTGTTTAGGCACATGGACTCTGAAAAATGTGCCTAATTTATGAAGAAGGGCGCACTTCATTATAAATTAGGTGGAAACTCTGGCAGGTGGAAAACACTGTTCTTGATAAATCAGCCCTTATATTTTCTATATTACTCAGTGGTGACAGAGTCTGTTTTGATTGAGGGATTAAATGGCTGAGAATGTTGTCATGCTATCTTTAGGTACTATCACTGCAGCATAATAGTACAGGGGTTGGCAAGAATAAAACTACAACTCTTAGTAGGTCTTGAGAATCTGGAGCTGCTATGGGTTGTAGTTTTCAGAGAGTCAGGGAAGACAAAGGGCTTGTTCAGATGGCGGAAAATGAAGAGAAATTGAGACGGACTTCCGCCCCCAATTTCTCTTAATTTTCTGGCTCTCCAGCTCCACATGGCAGAAAGCCGAAGCAGAGCCCCACCCACTGATCAGCCCCAGATGAATGAGCCCAATCAGGTGAATGTCTCGTGCAGTGCAGAATCCCCTACAAGATTGAGCAGGAGGCTTATATTTTCAACATCCTGCTTCTATCTCTGCCTCCCATTGAAAACAATGGTAGACAAATTCATGGTGGAATTTGGCTCTGAGAATCAGAGCCAAATTCCTATGTGTAAACATACCTTACTGGCTCCTACACAGCATAAAGCCTTCTTTCCTGGCCCCCACATGATATAACACTCCACTTATTGCCCCCCACATCGTATATTGCCCCCTTTAGTGGATCCCACAGAGTAAATTGCCTCCTTATTGGACTCCATACAGTAATTTTCACCCTTTACTTGCCCCTCACACAGCACATTGTTCATTTATTGGCTCCCATGCAGTAACTGCCTCTTTAGTGGCCACCATACAGTAATTGACCCCTTTATAGGCTCCCATACAGTAATCTCCCCCCTTACAGTGTCTTTAGCCCGCTACTTGCTGGATTATTCTAGCAGGTAACAGCCGCTATTCACTTACTGATGCCTGCTCCTGGCCATGGCTTCCTCTGCTTTCCCTTCATCCCATCATGTTCCTATGTTTAACAATGTTGGCAACATTTTGACGCTGGATTTACGGTGCACTGGGCCCCCCAGGAGTCTTAACGCTAAAGAGGGAGGAAGCTGTGGGCAGGAGCGGGGTTCGGAAAGTACATAGTGGTCATTATCTGCTTGGGTAATTCCTGGTAACAGCCTATTAAAAAATGGAAGTAGGGAGATGGCTGAGCCACCTAAAGGCCCCTGTTCCTGTAATTGGTTAGCATAGGGTCCCACCAGGGATTCACTCCATTAAGCAAGTCCGAATATCTATCAATCTGTCTATCTATCTGTCTATCTATCCATTTATTAAATCCCATTCCAACCATACATCCAGAGGTTTTCTATGATCTATATATCTAGATATCTATTTACAACCAACTATGTTTAAAACAAACCACGGGAATTTTCCATTTAGCTATATATCCGTCTCCAGTCACAGTGACTTTAGCACCAAATCCTTCAACAGGGCCTAGGGAAGCACAGTGATGAAGGGGTCATACCTCCCTCCTCTAGTCCTCTGGTCCTTTCCACCATGATAAATATGGGGTGTGCCCAGACTTGGTCCTTTGTTTCAGTCACTATAGGAAAAATGCAGGGCTCATTTCGGTCATGGATAACCAGGTTTTCTCCCTGTTAGGCCCCCTGCAGCCATATTATGCCTGCATTTCTTTGCCTGATTCTGGTTTGGAGACTGGGACTCCCCACATCATATTGATCTATGGTGCTAGTAGACCCTGTCTCCCCTCTGCTCTACTGTTCTGTACTGTAGAGGACAATGGAGGAGGCAGAGACTGATAGCATTATAGATTATGCTACTTTGATGCAAAAGCCTTGGTCTCTTGACTGAATTCTGGCTGGGAAATGCAGGCCATATATGTTCCAGATTTTTTTGGACCATATTTGCCTGTGAATGTTGTTCTCAAAGCAATCAAGTGTTTGTAGGCACTGCCATTTTTATGGCACCCTCACCACTTTACAAAAAGGAGGTGTGGCAAGGGCATCTGACATAAATGATATCTGAAATTTATGCTAGCTATGAGTTGGTGTAGATTTAAGTGTAGGCACACAGATTGCTAGAGGATGCTGTGCATTTAGGTGCAGGAGATATGAAGATCAGCATTGAATTTGCTGGTATTCCCATATCTCCCTCACTGACTAAAGCTAACAGGCCTACAAGAGCTTAGAGGGGTTGCTAAATCATTAGCTACCACCTCACCTCTTCTAGAAACCATAAAGCAAATGCCATTCCCGTTTACACAACATAGCTGATTAAAAGGGTCTTGTGGTGTATGGATAGGTCATCAATTGAAGACCACCATTTCAAGAGACAGTGGCGCTCTCTGAGCATTGCTTCCACTTCAGAGCAAATGTGAGCTTCCAAACCAAGTATAGCCACTATAAAATATATGGTACTGTGCTTGGTATTCAGTGAAGAGACCACAGCACTCACCTGAATGCTGTGGCCTCTTGAAACAGCTGACCACCTGGGGTCCCCGCTGTTAGAACCCCATGGATCTTTCGTTGTTGACCTATGCAAAGGAGAGGTCATCAGTTTTGTAGGGCCAGAAAATACCTTTAAATACAACATTCTACCATAAGGAATGTCCTAGTGGGACACTATATGTATTTTAGAGCTGCTAGGCTTTGAAATAGAAAATGAGTAACAGAGTTCCCCCCTCTGTATAATACTAGTGTCTTTTTATGTGGCAGACTTACATGTAGGTCACCTCAACTACCTTTGCACACTTTATCATCGCTGCTCTAACTGACTCAAACTAGACATCAAACATCTCTGTCTTTAGGACCTGACGACTTAGAAGTTGTCCATAGCAAAACTGGGCTTAATTATGCAGTTAGAAAGATGTAAGTATTGCCAGGATAAGTATGAGGCAGTAATCTCGCAGTATAATCCAAATTAATATTATGTTTTTATGCAACTGGTAACCTTAAAATACCATAAGCTACTATCCCTTTAATTAAAATAAAAAGAGGTTTGCTCATACATTTAGTGTTATCCAGTTGGGTCCTCTGGGAAGCAGCCAAGACGGTTTTAGTACATTCCTTCACAGAGGAGACGACATAAAAGCTGAAATCAGTGCATTCCTTACAAAAACACAGACAGATGCTGCAAATGCAGTTTGGGATGTTATAAAGGACCAAACATATCTGGCTGCAGGGCAACAAAGAGCGAAACAAGCCGAAAAAGTGACTGCTTAATAAGCAATGCAGAGGCAGCATGTCAACATAATCCGCTCCTTTCATTCCACAAGGCTATTTTATTGTTTCTGCTTTCCAAAACTTCCTATTTTACAGCGAACATAGTGCATCAACCTATAGTTATTAACCTCTTAAGAACTCGGAAAAACTTGAAACCGGAAAACCCTTTGGGGCGTAATTTCAGTATTCTCACAGGGTGTTGAATGAATGACTTTGACATATGTATTATTTTTATAAAATTATTGTTAAAACTATCATACATATATTTACTATATAGTTCTGTATCATTATGAAAGAGACATATGCCGTTAAATGGAAAAATAAAAAATATGGAAAAATCTACAATTCAATCTACAATACATTCTATTAAATCTACAATTTTAGAAGTAGGTTCACTGGAAAGTTGTCTATCCAATAAACATTTTGTACTTGAACAAGTGAAATGCAAATGTAAGGAGTGTATTTCTGCTGTCCAGACAATCCAACTAGCATGGGAAAACAATAGCCACCAAGGGATGGAAAGCTGCACTTGTGGATAGGTCATCATGAGCCAACCAATATTATGTAAGAGCTGTTTATGGTGTCCTAATTTACAGATGGCTATCCTCCCAAACCCTTTTTTACAATACATATAATTCCACACTCAGGCTTTGTCTGGATTAGAAAAACCCCTTTCCAAATACCTTAGCAGGGCAGTCTTAATTATTATTGGGGGGGGGGGGGGGAGAGTTCGCACATTCATGACCTCTATCAATTATTGAGATAAAGAGCATTTTTTTCACAGCTCAAATGGACTCTTTATTGATTGAAGTGGGAGACGTGCAGTTCCTTTTTTTTTTTTTTTTGCATATCAAGCAGGGTGTTTTTTGTAACTGAAGAATAGCTGAAATGCGCAGAGACTTTTCTGGCCATGAGGAGTACCTCTTTTAAGTCACTATACAGATTAATAAAGCGGGGAACAACCAGATTAAGTACATGCACCATATAGGGACAATATGTTATTCAACTTAAATAGCAACAATATTGGTGCCATTGTCACTGGCAACACTGCCCAGTTGGAGTTGGCGAGGAGCCATCCAGTGGAATACATTGAAGCAGCTCCTCCGCTGTGTGGTTCTTCTGATCCACCCATGAAACGACGGTGGAGTAGTGGAAGTAAAGTCTTGTCTTGGTGAAGATGGTAGCAGGAAATGGTCCAGAAAGAGGATCCTTAGGAGGTGGATGGGCCCTGCATGGTGTTGGAACTGCAACTGCACATATGGGGTGGAACAGCACCTGGCCATGTTGCGCTTCTGGACTGTGGCCACTGTTGATCAAAGCAATGACCAATGGACCATGAAAGGCATGTGTTGCCCTTGTACATAAATGCTGCTCCACGTGCCAACAGTGGCATGCACATTTCCCCAGACTTACATATCCAAGGAAAGGCCAACAATCTCTTACACATAACAATATAAAGAAGGGATAGCTTTCCTAGAGAAATAAAGGTGACTAGGTATCCTCCATCGAGGTTGAGCACTTTCCATTAGTTGGCAAAATGCACTGGAATCAACAAATTGGTATGGCAGTGACAGCACCACCAGTACGTTGTTCAGGTGTGAACTAAGTTCAACAACCACTGAATAACTGGATGCATAATGCTGTTTCCTGGACGCACATTCCGTTATGGATGACTGACATTGGCATGGAAGAACAGGAGTAGAAGAAACAGCTTGTGATGATGATGATGATGATGATGATGATGATGATGATGATGATGACCATGTGCTACGTGTAGATCTGGTTCTACAAGGAACATCACAGGGATGAGTACAACAGTCTTGCTCACTTCACCTGCCAGTGCCACTGCCAAGTTTATTTTGCCAAATAATGGTGTGTACACATATGTACGGTGAGCTATCAGTTTCCCTCTTGCATGCTGCACACGGCTTGTAACAAACCACTTTGCCCATATTTACTTATTGTTCAGCATTAGCCACATTGATTAATTTGATGCATATTCATTTACTTCTCTTGCTGATATAGCACCAACATTCTGCAATGCTTTATAGGCATCAATACTTACTGTAGATAGTAGGTTTCACATTCTAACTTCTGTTATATATATCTTTGGAGTGTTATAGGAAACTGGAATACCCTTCAGGCTGTCTTGTCTAAGTTGTTGTCTAAATGTTAAACAGGATTAGTAATTTGTCCACGTGTTGATCTTATTTTTGGTAGGCCCTCTAACAATAAGAGATTATCAAAAGCAGACAATTCTTATAGGGTTCATTATCAGACAGATTCATGCCAGTCCATGCCCACATTCTTTAGCAGTCTTTACTACAAAGAAAAGTTGACTAAACATGTACATGTAAAATACCAATTTCTTATAGTAGATATCCTATCTCCTCCTCCTCTGCTTGCCTCCTCCTTATATTCTTCTTTAGGAGGAGGTAGGCGTTTATGCATAGACACACTCCATGTGTGAGACCTAGGGCGCCATATTTAGTGTGGTAACATTCTGTTAGAGCCCATTGCAAGGCTCCGGTCCCACCTGATGCTCCGAGTGGTAACATTTGTTATTAAGGTATCGGTAGTCTGTTAGTCTGGTAAACCAAGGAAGCCGTTGGTTAGGTTCCATTATTTAATTTACACTCTCCAGTTTGCACCCCTAGTCATGCCTCATGAGGAAGCAGACAGGAAACGCACGTTGAGGTGATCAGTCTCATCCCCTTCCCTGTATTTGTCGGTGTCTGATATGTTTTAGCCATTCAGTTAATGAAATATGATGTTTTTTTATTAATAAATATTTGACAAGAGCTTAAAGCTCCAGTGGTACTTATTGGATAGATATGTTGGCTATGCAATCTCATGCAACAATATCATGTACCTGTATTTTTTTAAGTCTAACAATTTCCTCAGATTCATTGCTGACTACCCAACAGAAAGTGTCTTTTTTGCTTGAAAATACATGGATTTTCTTCTTGAAGGTTCCACACCACTCATAATTCCTCAACACTCATGATTTAGCAGCTAATGTAAAGGACAGTGTGTTCATGTCATAAACATTCCTCTGTTTTTTAATACCAATAATCCAGATGCATCAAGTATCTACTACAGCCTAAAATCTTTCATTGAAAGTCTTGTGCTAAACAACTCTTCTGAATGATTGACTGGAGGTGCTGAAAGGCATAAACATTTGCATTAGGTTGATCTTGCTTAAACAACAGACCTTAATCTCTAGCTTCATCTCTAGTGGGTCCATGTGATACTTTGCTGCTATGTCACCATTTGTTTATTGCTACAAGTAGAATATTTCAGATGTACAGTATAGCAGTAGTAATCGTAAAAAACATACAGCACCCATTCAATGTAAACAAAGAACGAGAAGAACAAATAAGTCACATATATTTATAGGGAAACACGTGTGATTCAAAACACCATGATCCATGCAAAGCACTCGGTAAGAACCTCAAGTATTCCTGAGGGAGTTTCCAATTCTATCTCAAATGTGCTAGTCTAGGTTCCTTCAGTGTTTCTGAACCAATTTTTTGCTTTTTTTGTGATTTGGTTTTGCCTTTTTCTGACTAACCTCTGTATGGTAGATGGCTGAATTGGATGGAAATACGCCTTTCCTCAACATCATTAGATTACTTTGTGTTGAAGTGAGTGATATGCTGAACCTGCCATTTAGGCAGATAAAGCTACAGCTACAACAAATATTTTCCAGAAAAATTGTCTTTGCTGGACAATTGCCCCCACTGTGTATACAGTCCCAACTCGCTTAATCCGTTCTCATGCTCTATTTGTGGAATGTGGGTAACCCCACAGGTCAGTTCTACATGTTCTTTTCCCACCCCCATAACACACACAAGGTTTGACTACTTCTTCAGGAATGCCCCAGCCCTCCGCCTCCTCACAGACTCGGAGATTGGAGTCCTCTCCTGGTCCAACACTGTCTTCCTCCCTGGTCACAACCCGCTGATGCCACTGGTGCCTTAACGAGACCCTCATAAAAACCCTACCATGCTGTCTATGCTACGTGACCACTTAGTTAACTATTTCCAAGACAACCAGGACTCGATGACCTTAGCAGCGGTTCTCTGGGAGGCTCATAAGGTGGTAATGCATGGGCATTGTATTGCCCTGGCAGCCAAGCTTAAGAAAGATAGAAAGGCTAGTTGCTGCCCAAGTGGACAAGGGAGACTTAGCTACTTCCCAGGTCCAACATTTGCTTCTGTACATGTGTTAGCGTTATTACGAGCGTGGCAATAAGGCATATACTATACTGGCAAAGCCCCTGGCCAGAACGGTTTTACATACAGTACCTATATTAAAAAGTCTTTCAGGGGGATCAGGCCACCTTAGAGATCTGTTTAATTATTGTCTGACAGGCTCTCCGATCCCCCGACCATGCTTCATTTGCAAATTGCTCTAGTCCCCAAGCCCAACAAGGTACCACAGGACTGTTCCAACTATAGACCAATTGCCCTTCTGAATTCTGACCTGAAGCTGTTTACCAAGTTCCTAGTTAACTGTTCTGAATGCTTGGCTCCCGTCTCTTGTCCACAAGGACCTGGTGGGTTTTGTTCCCTGCCACCAGAGAGGAGACAGCACCAGAAGGACTGTGGATTTGATAGAAGTAGCAACTGGTCCTCCACCCCCACTCCTGAGTTTGGACGCTGAAAAGGCCTTTGACTGGACCTTCATCCTGGCCACTTTGGAGGCGTTTCAGTTCTCAGGAACTTTACTCATTGCAATTTGGACCCTCTACTCTGCCCCTTTGGCAATGGTAAAGCACCCCCCTCTCTCCTCTCTTATCTTTGTGCTTTGTATTGAACCGTTGGCAGTCAAAATACGGCAAAACCCCACTATAACAGTGATTAGTGTAAGGGATAGGGAATTTAAAATCTCTCTTTTTGCAAATGACGTTCTTCTCACTCTTACTCGCCCACATGTTACACTGCCCAACTCACTGCACACCCTGGGGGACAATAGTTGACTGTCAGGTTATAGTTTTATCAAAATGCCACCGGTTGCAGTCCCATGCTTGGAACTCCACAGTCTCCAGTCTTCAATGGTTTCTCTGGGCAGATCATATGGAGGTCCTGTACAGGAAGGGCCACAGCAGGCTCTACCTGCTTAGGAGTCTGAGAGCCTTTGGAATCCGGGGGGCACTTCTTAGGACTTTCTTCAACTCGGTAGTGGCATCAGCCATCTTCTTCGGAGTGGCCTGCTGGGGGAGCAGTATATCAACCAGGGACAGAAAGAAACTTGACAAGCTGATTAGAAGGGCCAGCTCTGTCCTGGGGAACCCCCTGGACCCAGTGCAGGTGGTGAGTGACAGAAGGATACTGTCTGTGGTGAGCTCCATGCGGGAGAAGAAGTCCCATCCCATGCATGAGACCGTGATCGCGCTGGGCAGTACTGTCAGTGACTGACTGCTCTACCCTAAGTGTGAGAAGGAGTGCTATCGGAAGTCTTTCCTCCCCACCGCGGTTAGGCTGTACAACCAACACCGACCTAAGCGGAGATCAATACACACAGAGAACTGAAATATCTTTCTGCCTGTTAAATCCCACCCCCCCCCCCCCCCCCGCTACTTCCTATCTGTCTGTGTACTATCAATGTAATGCCTCTTACTTTGGAACATTCCTGTTCATGTTGTATTTGTATTTGTATCTGCTTATCTTGCTGCTGTAACACACTTAATTTCCCCATTGTGGGACTATTAAAGGACTATTATTATTATTACTATTATTATTATTTTGTTTAATTCGCTTCTCCCGGAGGGCATGACAGCAACCATGGCACCCACGTGGACGGCTGCCGGTCTATTCATGCTGGCTGATATGGTAGCTGCCACTACTTTAGAGCCCCTGCCCCTTGACTATTTCACTTCCACCTTGGGACAGAATGGCTCCATTATCAACAGGTCACTCATTTTGTCCACTCCCTATATGGCAACTTAAAGGATTCCCTCCCCTACCTAATTTAAGAAGTTTTGCAGGGCTGACACCTCTATGAGGGGTTTGATTCTCCTACTTACAAGATTCTTTCCCTCCCGGAGGACAGGGATCCTCCTACTCATCGGTATATGTGCCAATGGGAGGGGGCTGTGGGGAGATTGTTTTCCCCCCCCCCGCAGTGGCAGATAATATGGTCTTGGGCCTCAATGACCTCCACCTGTGTGACATTTAAAGAAAGACAATACAAACTCCTCATGCATTGGTACCACATGCCGAGGCTGCTACACTCCCTCTGCTACAGCCTCTTCAAACAGCCACCAATCACATATTGATGACCTATCCAAAGGAGTTGGATATATTGTCATGGGAAGGTTGTTCCATCTGTATAACCTCAATTTATATATTTTATTAAGGCATATGGATGTCATACAGAAGGGTCTCCTACACAAGGGTGATCAGCAACCGCCCAGTCATCAACATCACAATGTTTTACATGGCCACCCATTCAACTGATTGGGAACTATATAGTGCTGTGGCTTCTGAAGATGAAATTAATAGCCACATGGAGCTTCTTTCAATTATATCTTACTGCTAGAAATTCGAAATACTGGATCTGATGATTCTTAGAAGAGAATACCAAGTGCCCACTATGTAACAAAACCCCAGAAATTCTGATAATTGTGGAAGAAAGACTGGAAGAAGAGAGGGCTAACTGCGATAGAGATTTGCTCAGTTGGTAGTTGAATATTTTGTTGTGACAATTTGTGATAGTCTAAGACTCGCAAAATAGACGATATAGTTTTTTTTCTCTAGATTAGTCAGTCCCAACCTTTAGTATTAGCGGAGAACCACTAAACAAATACTATTACTCCAAAGGAGTTGCTATACCCAGTCATACTTCAAAGACAGTTGGTATATAGGCAGATAAAGCATTCAATGATTCTATATTATGGCTTAAATTTGTTGACTGATTTGCTTGCCTCATGCCATGCATCTACTATATGAGCAGACCTAAATCAGCTTTCCATACCTACGGTAAAAGTGACAGGTCATACTGCTGCTATATTCTGGGGAATCTTGGACCATTTTGTGAAGAACTCTATGTTTCAAGCAAATATGTTATATGTGCCCATTTAAGTAGAGGGCAATAATGCTTTTAGATTAGTGAATCACTAGATGTACAGATTTTTAATACAATCATTAAAGTAATACCCAACCCAACACAAATTCTCAGCTCCCACCTGAGAAAGCAGCAGTACCTAAGATGTAAGATCAAAACTAATTCAAGAGGGTAGGAAATATGACAAAAAACACCTGATTTCTATCAGTCACCTTGGCAAAATCTTTCCTCCTCTGCATATCTTTGTTATTTCTGGATAGGCACATTTGCTATTCCAACATTAGGAAAACAGCTATTTCTTTCATGTTACAATTCAGATTGCTTGTTTTTGCAAACAAAACTCTCTTTATCTGAAAGTGCCGTCCTCTAAACTATAAAAACTGAACAATGATGCATTGTCTTTTTTCAAAGGGCCGGCATTCTGACAGAATTCATTTCGTTCTGGCGTAAAATGTAATCTTGCAGATAATAATAGGTCACTCTCGGCAATACTATTCAGCTCACTTTGATCTCTCATAGTTATGCTAATTGCATGATGATAATGTAATATGAGCGGGAGGCACCGATATTAGATCATGCCTTTTATTTAAAATAAGGCTTTGTTTCAGGTAGATCAGCAGAGGAGGCTGGTGTGCAGAATATCAAATAGCTGTCAGGAGGAACACCTGTTATATACACTTTATTGTGTAAGACGTTCTTCTTCATGAAGCTATGACTGTTTCCATGTTGTGAAGCTTTTTACTGGCTAATTGGTTTACCAGATTGCAGTATGCGATCTTGGAACCAAGTCTAAAAGAAAATAAGGCATCAGTAGGCTTCAGGTTTACATATTACAAACTAGTGGGGGCTCTGTGTACCACCATATAATGCTTTCTTGAGTGTACTCCCTGGATAGCATTTCTTCGAGGAAAGAAAATAATAAGAATAAAATCTTTCCTGGTGTATATGCCACAGCAAAAGGTAGAGAAGGACCAATGATTGAGCGATGGTTCAATGAATTGGGAATTCTTTATTATGTGTATATATAGCTTTGAAACGTGTAATAAAACATTGCCAATTGATTGAACTGGTTACCATCTCTCAATAACCAGTCCTCCTCCACCTCTTGCCATGGTATCTATTCCAAGAAAGATTTTTTGTGGGCCCCTCTATTGCTTAGAGGTCCCCACATGTTTTAGCATGTTGCAGAAAGTCCTTTTGGTTCCCTCAGGCACCAGGATTCAGGTGTGACTACAATCTGTCCATCCCATATAGCTACTGTGAAGCATGGGATTTTCCAAAAAACAATCAGATCTTTCAGGCTGCTGTAGTCTCACAGGTTTCCCACTATGTCAACTCCACCAACAACAACTGAGCTTGCTGGGTAATGGAATCCTTTTATATCATAGACATTTCCCATAATCCTATGCAGTTTTCTCTATAAAACACTGGAGTTGCTGCAGACTTGCCTCTTATAAGGCCAGGGCAGACACACCCTACTACAGCTCCACTACTGCAGGTTAGTAAATGAAAACATTTCTTTAGTAAACACAAATTGTGAGCATTTCCTTAGTTTTGGTACATTGTTTCCAGATGGCAAGACCAGAAAGAGTAGAAAAATAGAGCATTAGGTGGCCAGCCTAATGAGGAAAGAAAGAAATAAGAAGCAGTAATAGAACATTCACACAGAGACTTTACCAGACCTGGCAACTCATGTACCACAACTAAGGTTACAAAACAGGAAATCAATTATAAACATAAAACAAAACATTTTACCTCTTCACATTCCTCCCCCCTTAAAAGGAAGCTTGTCCTTCTTCAGACAACTTTTACTTCAGCACCATACCTAGACAAGTGATCGGCATTTTGGTGCTTCGTCCCTGACCGATGTTGTATCTCAAACTTAAATGGCTGTAATGCTAAATACCACCTAGTAATTCTGGCATTTTTGTCCTTCATGGTATGAATCCAAGTGAGGGGATGATGATCGGTTACCAAAGTAAACTCTCTTCCTAGTAAATAATAGCGTACTGCCTCCAAAGCCCACTTAATTGCCAGCCCTTCTTTCTCAATAGTAGAATACTTTTGTTCACGGGGGAAAAGTTTCCTACTCAAATAAAGAATAGGATGTTCCTCACCATTATCCTCTTGACTTAGGACTGCCCCAAGTCCCACCTCTGATGCATCAGTCTGCACAATAAAGGGTTTGTCAAAGTTCGGGCTTTGCAGGACCGGTTCTTTACACAAAATTTCTTTTATCTGTTCAAAAGCTAGCGTACATTCTCTTGTCCATACCACTTCCTCTCTTCTGTTCTTTTTAGTTAGGTCGGTTAAGGGAGCAACTATGGTAGCAAATTCTGGAATAAAACATCTATAATAACCAACAAGACCTAAAAATGATCTGACTTCTTTTTTTGTGGCTGGAATAGTAGCAGATTGAATGGCTTGTACTTTTGATATTTCTGGCCTTACTTTACCACTACCCACAATAAACCCAAGGTACTTTGTTTCTTGGAATCCTAAAGCACATTTGCGTGGATTAATTGTGAAACCAGCTCTCTCAATTTCAGTTATTACCTTTTCCAAGTGATACAAGTGGTCTTCCCATGATTTACTAAAAATTACAACGTCATCTAGATAAGCAGCACTGTACTCCATATGATCCTTCAGGAGTAAGTCCATGGCTCTTTGAAATGTGGCTGGAGCACCATGAAGACCAAATGGCATGTTTCTGAACTGATACAGACCACTCGGCATCACAAAGGCAGTTTTTTCTTTTGATTTCTCATCAAGTGGAATTTGCCAATAACCCTTACATAAATCTAGGGTAGAAATATATTCTGCACGCCCCAATCTATCTATGAGCTCATCAGTACGCGGCATTGGGTAATTGTCAAAACTAGATATGGCATTAATTTTATGAAAATCTATGCAAAATCGTATTGTCCCATCTTTTTTCCCAACCATCACTACAGGCGATGACCAAGGGCTTTTGGAGGGTTCAATAACTCCCAATTTAAGCATTTCCTGCACCTCATTTTCAGCCTCACCCTTTAATTTTTCAGGTATTCGATAAGGTTTCTGCCTGATAGGCGCATGCTCCCCAGTATTTATTACATGAGAAATTAAAGACACACGACCAGGCTTACTTCCAAAATCATGTGAACTAGACCCAATAAGTTTCCTCATGTCACAATGTTGTCCTTTAGATAACTTTGGATTCAAAGACAATAGTACCGGTAATGCTATTTGTAGGATCAACCTCTGGTTCAAGCCAACGTTTTAATAAATTTACATGGTATTTTTATTTTTTTGTTTTTTATCTGGGGTTTCAATTTCAAAGTCAACAGGACCTGTTTGTCTAACAACTTTATATGGCCCTTGCCATCTGGCCAACAACTTATTCTCACTGCTAGGAAGCAAGAGAAGAACCTTATCTCCAACTTTAATTGACTTATTTTTGGCATGCTGATCATACCATTTCTTTTGGTAAACTTTTGCTTTACGGACATTATCATGGGCTACCTTAATCAATTTCATTAATCTCTCTCATTTCCAACACATGTTCCACCACATTTTTCTGATGACCAGCTCTACCTTCCCATACCTCTTTAATAACATCCAAGAGTCCCCTGGGTTGTCTCCCATATAACAATTCAAAAGGGCTAAACCCTGTAGACTCTTGTGGAACCTCACGATAAGCAAATAACAGAAAGGGCAACCATTTGTCCCACAGTTTTGGATCATTATGTGCAAATTTTCTAAGCACATTTTTCAAGGTTTGGTTATATCGTTCAGTCAACCCATCAGTTTGTGGATGATAAGGGGTAGTTCTGAGGGGCTGTATACCAAGAAGTTTATAAACTTCTAACAGAAAGGAAGATGTAAAGTTACTCCCTTGATCAGTAAGGATATGCTTAGGTAACCCAACCCTGCTAAACACATTCAAAATTTCCTCAGCAACTCTTTTAGCAGTAACTGTGCGCATAGGTATGGCTTCAGGATACTTGGTACAGTAGTCTACAATTGTAAGAATAAAACGGTTACCTTTGGAACTTTTTTTCTAGTGGAGCAATAATATCCATACCCACAGTATTAAATGGTTCATCAATTACTGGCAAGGGTATAAGTTCTGCTTTGGGAGGAACAGAAGCTGTGTACTGACATACTGGGCAACTACGAAAATAAGTAGTTATTTCATCATAAACTCTAGGCCAATAGAACCGATAAAGTACTCTGGCCAAAGTTTTTTATACCCCAAATGTCCAGCAATAGGAACATCATGCGCTAATTTCGGATCTAAACCTTTTTGGCACAACTAACTGTTGCTTCTTGTTCTCTTGTTTTTGGATGACTACACACTCTATATAAAATATTGTTTTCAACTAGATAAAAGGGCGTAACAGGCTGCCTACCACTTTCTTCCACCACTTTACAGTTAGTTAAACCCTGTTCATACAATGGATATAAGTCAATGTCCTGTTTTTGTTCAAATGCAATATCAGTGTCCCACAGTTCAGCATTTTTATACTTGCCATCCTGGGAAAGTCTTTTCCTGAAGACATCCTGCTGTCCTGGAACGCTCGGAGGCTTTGATGACAGTGGCTCCATGATGTCCTCATGAAATGGGAAAATGTCCTTCAAAGTCTCATCTCTCTTGTGTGCCTTCGCTTTAGCTCGGGTAGTCACAGCAGACAACTGGCTTTCCCCCATTAGCAAATCTTTGAATCCAGGAGTGGTTCTTCCAAGGATCACTGGTACTTGTAGTTCCGGAACAACAACTGCTGGCATGGTAAAACATTTCTCATCCAACTGAAGTTCAATATTTGATGTGGAGTAATTTTTTGTATCTCCATGAACACAAGTAATTGGCACTTTGGGAAAGTCCATCTTCTCAGTTATTAGGTCCCCCTTTACCAAACTTAGTTTACTGCCAGAATCCAGCAAAGCATCCACAGTCTGTCCATTAATTTGGATTGGCTGCACAAAGTCACTGCAAGCACAAAACGATCCAGACGTTGGGCCTTTAGTGCTTTTCCTTGGGCAAAATTTAGCTATGTGTCCCTTTTCTTGACAAATATAGCACTTTTTTTCACTTGTGATGGTTTTTAATGGACTTCTGGCTTCTTGACCTCTCCCTCCAGAGATAATTCTGAATGGTTTGGATGGGCCTGTTGCAGACCTGCTTAGGTCTCTTTTTGCTAGGAGGAAGTCTTCTGCCAAAGAAATTGCTTTGTCAGCATTTTTGGGCCGATGTTTTTTAACCCAGGCATGAACATCAGCTGGAAGAATTTGTAGAAACTGTTCAAGGATGATCACTTCACTGATCTGTTTAGTTGTCTTTGTGTCTGGTTTCATCCATTTCATATACAAGTCTTGCAGGCAAGTAAAGACTTCTCTTGGACCATCAGTGTAGCAGTACTTCAATTCTCTGAACCTCTGCCTGTAGGTTTCCTCACTGATGTCATATCGCCTTAGAATAGTCTCTTTAACCAAGTCATAGTTATTTGCATCGTTTATGTTCATGTGGCTATATGCCAGTTGGGCTTGTCCAGTAAGATATGGTGCCAGTCTTACCACCCACTGTTCCTTAGGCCACTGACAAGTGTGTGCAATTCTTTCAAATGTGGTTAAATATGCCTCAATATCATCCTGTGGAGAAAGTTTTGTCATGCGAGGGTCTTTCCAAGGAGACATAGCAACAGGCGGTCTCAGGGTTTGGAACAGTTCCCTCCAGCGTTCATCCTGACGTTGCAATTCTTCGCGATTTCTCCTGGCTTCCTCTATTTGCCTTTTTTCTGCTTCAATCTGCTGCACAGTTAACCATTTCATAAGGTCAGCAATGCTCTCAGGTAAAGTCGTTTCAGAAGGTCCAGCAACACTTGTCGTTATTGGAGCAGCTGTGGCTCCTTGCACTTCTGCCTCCTCCTCCTCTATCTGTGCACTGGGTCTAGCACTTTGACTTTCCATTTTCACCAGCTTACTTGCAGCAGTTTGCTTTGCAGATACAGTTGTTTTTTTTGTAATGCGCCAGGAACGTGTCTTGTACATAACTCCCTTGTTTCTTTATACTGGAGTACTTGGAGCGATACTCCAAAAATCATCCCGTTTCTGACACCATATGTGAAGCATGGGATTTTCCAAAAAACAATCAGACCTTTCAGGCTGCTGTAGTCTCACAGGTTTCCCACTATGTCAACTCCACCAACAACAACTGAGCTTGCTGGGTAATGGAATCCTTTTATATCATAGACATTTCCCATAATCCTATGCAGTTTTCTCTATAAAACACTGGAGTTGATGCAGACTTGCCTCTTATAAGGCCAGGGCAGACACACCCTACTACAGCTCCACTACTGCAGGTAAGTAAATAAAAACATTTCTTTAGTAAACACAAATTGTGAGCATTTCCTTAGTTTTGGTACATTGTTTCCAGATGGCAAGACCAGAAAGAGTAGAAAAATAGAGCATTAGGTGGCCAGCCTAATGAGGAAAGAAAGAAATAAGAAGCAGTAATAGAACATTCACACAGAGGCTTTACCAGACCTGGCAACTCATGTACCACAACTAAGGTTACAAAACAGGAAATCAATTATAAACATAAAACAAAACATTTTACCTCTTCACAGCTACATCCCTATATAGGCCCATTTATAAGGTCTTATTACTTATATTAAAAAGTCCTCAGTGCACACAGCTTTTGGTGTCCTAAACCCAGTGATTCACAGTGTATGATTGTAGCCTTACAGGAACTTTGATCTAACTTATTTCAGTAGGATATACTTGTCTTAAGAACATTAAGAAACCTGGTTCAACAAACCTATTGCCAGCGTCAATATTGCCAAATGTTGTGGCATTTGTGAATAGTAAACCTTTCTGCAAACTTCCAGCAATATTGGCTCAAGCTTATAGAGATAGCCAGTTGTATACCCAGAAGAGAGGAGGTACCATAACAAATACATTAGGTTCCCTGTACAGTGCAGAAATTAGTCATTTGGACAGGACTTGCTGTTTGTTTTCCACTCCATGCACTTTCCTTGACCTTTGTCCCATTTCCAAACACATTTTTTGCCAACAAAACATTTCCTCTGGATTGGATAATTTTGCATGGGTTCCACCTTGTAGCAATAGAGATGTACTCAGCCAGGGCTGAACCCCTTCTATCCAAGAGCTCCACAGTGATTGCTTCTATGGTACGGTATGTATACCCTTGAGGACAACCATAGCTGGAACCCTACTCTTTTTGAGTCCCAATAGCCACAACAGAGTATTTTTTATGTTGGCTGTACTTACAGGAGAAATTTGACAACTGGAATGTCAACAAATACAAAATTAAAAGTAACGTTTAACTATTACTGACTCCTAAGCACTTAAAAACTGGCAACATTTTTGAATTCAACTAAAGCAGAATTTAGTTCGAAAGGACCAAGAAAGCTGTCAAAAAATATACTCTTCATGATCAAAAAACAGTCATGCTGTAGACACTGACTAACCACATGCATGCCAGACCATGTTATTAGGATATTTCAAGACAAGATCAGACAGCAAAAGGAGATGGCCAGGAACATACACACTATTTTTGGTCTTCTGCCTAAACCACTTTTATTTTAATGGCCATAATGACAACTAATTTGCTGTTTTTGACAATAACATTTCTATCACAAATTGTCAGTGATTCTCCTACGGATCAGTTTTCAGAAAGAATTATTGTACTCGGCTAATAGTGATATTTTTGGCAATTTGATGTTATTTTACTAGAAATGTTTCTAACTATGCCTTAAGGGTTGAACAAAAAGGAAAACTTTATTAAACCTGATTTTTTTCCCCAAATCTCAATAATTCTTATGAACTTTAGTTTGTAAATTTATTCTGATACAAATAATATATTTATAATTATGCGAAAAAGGATTACGAACTTCAGCATTAAATCGCATGGAAAAATGAGTCCATGGAAAACAAGCAGCACCCAATTACTGTTCCAGCCATACAGTAATTTTTAATTATAAAGAACCTTATGGCAGGTCCAGAAATCCACTATGCAGCCCACACATTGCTGATGATCTTGGTAAATGCACTTTTATTTTACTATATAGACTCTCATCTGTTGTATTGGGCCCACTATATATCTTTCACTTCTTTTATATCCAAGCACTTTATATATAACCCCCTACACAGTTCTGTGCAAACAACCTGGAATCCTAGAGCTAGTTATGGACATGACGCTGCTTAGTTGCTCCAATTTGTAGTCCGCACATACATGGTCCAGCAAGTGCTAATACCCTTTGGGTCCAGTTAAATAAGGAGCCTGCTGTGTCACTGACCACATCCCATCATAGAAAGAAAGAAATAATTTCTAACTGCTCATTTTCTTAAAGAGATTAGAGATGTGGAAGGCAGCCTGGAGGCTCTCTCAGGAACGTACAAGCAAACCGCCAATTGCGAGGCTATCTCTATTAACAGAGACGGTACTTTAAGGTTGGGTGTAGTTCACACCAGGACCATTGTCGTTTTATGTGAGCTCCAGCTGTTTTTTTCACTTAATGATTTTAATGGCTACATTATTAAAGCTTATATTTTTATATTCTGGTGACTCACAACAATTGCGTTCCTAGGCTAATAAGGGAGTCTGTCACCAGGAAGCTCTATATAAGATCAGTCACTGTACATTGTAGGGGGCATTATGCTGAGCTCCATCATACCATTTGAAAGCCCAATACAAGTATCATTTCCTTTAAAGAAAATGAAATGTTTTTATAAATATACAGTGACTCAGTAAGCGTTCAGTATTCAGGTTTGAGAACCTGAGCCTCTGACACCCCCCTCATTGTAAAACAGCTTTTTCAAGGAAATGGTGCTGTCTAAAGGTATGATGGCGCTCAGTATAATGTTTCCTGAAATACACTACGCCTAGTTTGATATTGTGTTTCCTGGAGGGTTCCTTTACAGGTGTTGTCCAGCAGTGGGGTCAGAATGGGTTAAAAAAACACTCTTAAATGCCTGCTCCACTAGTCACTTGCTGCAGTAGTGAGCCGCCAAAGGCAGTGATTTCCTAAACAGGCATTTCCTGTGTGTAGAGATGGGATTAGTAAGTAGAGACCAGTGAGTGTGATCACGGATTGGTTCTTTCATTTTTCTACATACTAGTAGCTCATTGCTACATATTTTAACAAATCCTGATGGATCCAGTTCACTAATTTATAAAAAATCTGCCCAGTTACTATTGAGGCTCTTCGTATTGCGGGAACCAATGCTTTTCTATTAAAAACACAAGAACCTTGATAGCATTGTCAACTTCCAGGGAGATGACAATTGTATCCAGTATTCAAGTCCTGTCTTTTTTTTTTAATTTCCTAGTATTTTTTTTTTTATTAATGTTGTTTGAAGGGGTCTAACAGTCGACATTGTGCCTCTTTAATTGTAGATTGTATGGATCACATTTATAATTAAGAACATATCTAAGTACCATGTAGAGATATGTTGCACCATTTATGTTCCACATCTACTTAAATGTCTCTATTGACAATGTATTGCCCTAACACAAAGCATAGCATTCATCTCATCTAAATAATTGACTGGTGTTAAATTATGCATGATGATTTATGAGAGAAGAACGTCAAACATTTTGCCATTATCCTTTACTCTGGTCTTATGTTGATCTATACAACTTATGCATATGAATTTCTTTCAGATGATTAATTTGCGTTCGGTAACATTGTAACCTAGCTGCAGATGCAGAGATTGGATGACAATGTAAGCTCTTTAATCTGCTCTATCCCTAAAGACAGCAATCAACAAATATTTAGGCACATGCAAATCTCACAGTCTCGACCCAAGATATTTCAAATTAATTTATGTTTATGTTGAATTATTACAATAAGCATGAATAATTATGACTGTATTTGATAAGTGATGCACCATGTTGTTATTTGCATTAGCGGCGGAGCATTCACTAGCCTTGGATACATTGTAATTTTATTTTTGAAAATTATGGGTGCTTAAAGAACTAAAAATGTTAATATTTAATGAAAATCTAGGGATAAATCGCCATTTCAAGATTTGGATAGTAGGGTGACAGATAATGGTGTTAATCAGAGGTATTGCAAGGTTTATCCTTACCTGGGGCAAATAATCAGTTTGCAGCCCTACACTTATATCTAAATACTCTGGTCAAGAACATGTGTAAATAATTGTATTCCCCTTAATATAGCATATCTGGAACATATTATCTATCTATATTATCTATATTGTGCTGTTCCCCTGTTATTCCCCCTAGAAATGTATGAATAAATTGACAACTGGTGCTACCAGTAGAGGGTGTATAGCCTATATAGCTACATATCCTTTTAAGAAGAGGAAGGCAACACTCAGCTGGCAGTTTATTCTGTGAGGTATTACAGGGGAACAGCTGAATTCAGAGCTCTAAGATAAAGTATACCAGTATTGTTATACCATGGGGAATACAATAATCTACTAAAACATATACATTATGTTATACATTATATGCATTTTGTTAAGAGCTAAAGGGTCATCTTTAAGCTGATATCAGAGGCATATAATTTATTTATGGCATTTTGGAACAGCTAACATACGTTCTAAGTCTTTGAAGCCACTCTGTAAAGTACTTTACAACAATTATACAGTGGTCAATCTGGTTTCAAATAGGATTATATTCCTTATAAGATCCTACTATTCAAATCCATAAAGACATATGCATCTTTCATATTTATGTTTTCTAACTCAGCAATGAAAAAAACTAGCAAAACATTTTACAATGTAAACATGTCAATAGTTACATATAGTTGAGTATAGCCAAAGCCATGGCCTACTGGACCATCAACAAACATCTTCATATTACTAATTCTAATATGGTGGGTGTGGACCTACTGTGGAACTATATTGATTTGGAGCTACATGTGCTTCTGAGGTTGTTGTCTAAGTCGCCCCCTGGTGCTCAATCTTTAAACTCTCTACTGGGATCTGGTCAGTACTGCAGGTAACTACTAGGTCATGGCACCACAAAGGGATTGGTGTTAGGACAGGCGGATGTTGTTCATCATGGCATTTAGGCAAAGATCATGATAGCCAAAATAGATTTAGATTCGGGATAAACAGGTACAGATCAGAAAATCATAATATATATAATAAAGAAACAACTTCATAGGACATAAGAAAGCCAGGAACTTTATTGCTCAGGCACCTTCCCATAGACACCCAGGAACACAAGTGAGTGGCTGGGGTCCGATTACAAAGGCATGCAAAAGAAGGAACTAGATGGCCTTATGGCAAAGCAGGAGTACGGTGGACACAGCAAAACCCACAGTGTGGTGATAAGGAATGCCAGAGAATCACTGGTACTACACTCTTCTTGTCTGGATTATTTCTTTTTGGAAGTAACCACATCTCAATATCACTATCTATACCGTGTTTTCCCATTGGTAGTGGCATAGCAGTGTTGGCATTGAACTGAATATGGGTTTATGGGTTTATACAAGGATTTCAATCAAGTTTGCACACCCGAGCACTCACCCTATAATTGTGTTACAAAAAAGAGACATTCTGTTTCTCTTGAATTACTCTCTAAAAAATCCCTAAAATTATTGGTTTAGACTTTCAAATTGAAAGCCTTAATTTTATTGAGCAAGCATATGTAATTTAGTGTAAAATGCACTGAAAGATGTGTTCCAAAAAGTAACTTGACACTAATACAATTTTCTCTGTGCTAAACACATACAGATTTTACTAGTTCTTCTGAAATGACTACAATTACAGATTACAGAAGGAGATGAAATAAATGGGAAGCGGAGGTTCATTCCAATGTTTAACATTGTTGAGGATGTATGTCCATCATGTTTAACCAAGGGATAGAAAAGGCATGACTGAAGGGACAAGTGAAGGAAATGCACATTCTATACATTTCCATAAGGATCAATGCTATTTTGCTGTAGAAAGGCATGTAAGCTGTTTTTGAAGCTGTCAGATGTGACTGCTGTGACCAGCTCCTGGGGTAGGCTATTCCACAGATTCACAGTCCTTACAGTGAAGAAGCCTTGTCCCCTTTAGAGATTAAAACCTTTTTCCCCAGAAGGAAGCAGTGCCCCCTTAAATTTGGAGTGGATTTTAAAACTTTTTGCTATATTTCTTGTATGGGTCATTTATTTATGTATACAGGTTTATCACATCTCCCCTTAAATGCCTCTTCTCAAGACTAAAGGTGGGTTCACACTTGCGGCGACACTCCATCCGCCGCAAATTCTGTTTCTCTTGAATTACTCTCTAAAAAAATCCCTAAAATTATTGGTTTAGACTTTCAAATTGAAAGCCTTAATTTTATTGAGCAAGCATATGTAATTTAGTGTAAAATGCACTGAAAGATGTGTTCCAAAAAGTAACTTGACACTAATACAATTTTCTCTGTGCTAAACACATACAGATTTTACTAGTTCTTCTGAAATGACTACAATTACAGATTACAGAAGGAGATGAAATAAATGGGAAGCGGAGGTTCATTCCAATGTTTAACATTGTTGAGGATGTATGTCCATCATGTTTAACCAAGGGATAGAAAAGGCATGACTGAAGGGACAAGTGAAGGAAATGCACATTCTATACATTTCCATAAGGATCAATGCTATTTTGCTGTAGAAAGGCATGTAAGCTGTTTTTGAAGCTGTCAGATGTGACTGCTGTGACCAGCTCCTGGGGTAGGCTATTCCACAGATTCACAGTCCTTACAGTGAAGAAGCCTTGTCCCCTTTAGAGATTAAAACCTTTTTCCCCAGAAGGAAGCAGTGCCCCCTTAAATTTGGAGTGGATTTTAAAACTTTTTGCTATATTTCTTGTATGGGTCATTTATTTATGTATACAGGTTTATCACATCTCCCCTTAAATGCCTCTTCTCAAGACTAAAGGTGGGTTCACACTTGCGGCGACACTCCATCCGCCGCAAATCCGACCTAAATGTCAGAAAACTGGATATGGAAAGGTTTGCGATGCTTGAATGGGTTTTTAAAGCAATGCGCGGGTGTGCCCTTACACTCTCTCTGCCGTGAAACCAGTTTTTTTCATCGGAAACAAAGTCGGACATGCAGGACTTTGTGTCCGACGAAAAAAACTGGTTTAACTTATTTAATCTCTTCTTATAACTGAGGTCCTCCATGATCCTTATCAGCTTTGTAACCTCTACAACTCTAGGACATCCTTTCTATGACCTGGAACCCAGAACTGAGCAGCATATTCCAGATTGGGCCACACCAATGATTTATAAAGTGGTAATATTACATCCCTGTCCGGCGAGTCCATATCCCTTTTAATAATATCTTTCTGACCTAAGAGCAGCTGACTGACATTGTATGATCTTTTTCAATCCAGATCACCCAGGACACCCAGGTTCTTCTCTAACAGTGACTCTCCCAGCTTTACTCCCCCAAGGACAGACAAAGTAGATGGATTATTTTTATCCAGATAACATTTATCCACATTGAACCTCATTTGCTATGTGTATGACCATACACTCAGTCTGTCCAAGTAAGCTTGTAACTTACATCCTCCATAGACTTACTGTACTACATAGCTTGGAATTAATACCGTGTTTCTCCGAAAATAAGACAGGGTCTTATATTATTTTTTGCTCCAAAAAAAGGGCTAGGGCTTATTTTCGGGGTAGGTCTTAATTTTTTCCATGAACAACAATCACACATTTGATCGCTTTTTATTTCAACTTTTATCAGAGGTGAAGCAGCGAAAAAACAGCAGTTCTGCACTTTTGATTTTGTTTTTCCGCTACGGCATTCACCCAGAGGTAAAATATTTTTTTAAGTTTGTAGAGTGGGTGTTTTTGGACACAGGGATTCCTAAAGTGTATGTGTTTCACAGTAATATTTTAGTTTTATATGTATTCTAGTGAAAGTGGGGGGGGCTTGAATTTTTATTTTTTGTTTTGTTTTTTAATTTTTTTTTTTTTTTTTTTTACTATTAACCCCTCCTAGGGGGCTTGAACCTGCAATCATCCCATAAACTGCAATACAACGTATTGATTGCGGGCATTAACTACGGGTTGTGCTACTTTGGTGGGAAAGGGGGTGGGGTCACGCTGAACAATGCCCGTGATCAGGATAGAAACTGATTGCGGGCATTAACTCCAGGTCTCCACAGAGACTGGTATGACAGCTATGGTAGCTATGGCCACCATCTTTAAGGACCTGGCATCTGCTGTAATCACATGGCAGATGTCGGGAAGGGTTTAAATTAGCTAGGGCTTATTTTTGGAGTAGGGCTTATATTTCATGCCTACTCCAAAAAACCTGGAAAATCTAGCTAGGGCTTATTTTCGGGGTAGGTCTTATTTTTGGAGAAACACAGTAGCACTGTTTCTATTTTTGCAGATGACACCATCTTCTATTTCATTAATAAATACTTTAAATAACAGCGGACCCAGCACTGACCCACTTATAACAGGGGACAAGTCTGAGCTGCAGTCATTGATCACAACTCTCTGGATATGATTCTTTAACCAGTTTTCAGTTCAATTACCCATTAAACTTCTATGAGGGGCTGTTTGCAAAGTGCAGGAACACTACAGTCATGGCCAAAAGTTTTGAGAATGATACAAATATTAATTTTTACAAAGTCTACTGCTTCAGTTTTTCTAATGGCAATTTGCATATACTCCAGAATGTTATAAAGAGTGATCAGCTTAACAGCAATTACTTGCAAAGTCAATATTTGCCTAGAAAATGAACTTTATCCCCCAAAACACATTTCAACATCATTGCAGCCCTGCCTTAAAAGGACCACCTAACATCGTTTCAGTGATTGCTCCATTAACACAGGTGTGGGTGTTAATGAGGACAGGGCTGGAGATCAATCTGTCATGATTAAGTAAGAATGACACCACTGGACACTTTAAAAGGAGGCTGGTGCTTGCCATCATTGTTTCTCTTCTGTTAACCATGGTTATCGTTAAAGAAACACATGCAGTCATCATTGCACTGCACAAAAATGGCCTAACTGGGAAGAGTATTGCAGCTAGAAAGATTGCACCTCAGTCAACAATCTATCGCATCATCAAGAACTTCAAGGAGAGAGGTTCCATTGGTGCCAAAAAGGCTCCAGGGCGCCCAAGAAAGACCAGCAAGCGGCAGGACCGTCTCTTAAAAGTGTTTCAGCTGCGGGATCGGGCTACCAGCAATGCAGAGCTTGCTGAGGAATGGCAGCAGGCAGGTGTGAGTGCATCTGCACGCACTGTGAGGCGGAGACTCTTGGAGCAAGGTCTGGTCTCAAGGAGGGCAGCAAAGAAGCCACTTCTCTCCAGAAAAAACATCAGGGACAGACTGATATTCTGCAAAAGGTACAGGGAGTGGACTGCTGAGGACTGAGGTAAAGTCATTTTCTCTGATGAATCCCCTTTTCGATTGTTTGGAACATCTGGAAAACAGCTTATTCGGAGAAGAAGAGGTGAGCGCTACCACCAGTCTTGTCTCATGCCAACTGTAAAGCATCCTGAAACCATTCATGTGTGGGGTTGCTTCTCAGCCAAGGGAATCGGCTCTCTCACAGTCTTGCCTAAAAACACAGCCATGAATAAAGAATGGTACCAGAATGTCCTCCAAGAGCAACTTCTCCCAACCGTCCAAGAGCAGTTTGGCGCTCAACAATGCCTTTTCCAGCATGATGGAGCACCTTGCCATAAAGCAATAAATGGCTCAGGGAACAAAACATAGAGATTTTGGGTCCATGGCCTGGAAACTCCCGAGATCTTAATCCCATTGAGAACTTGTGGTCAATCATCAAGAGACGGGTGGACAAACTCATTAACTCATTCTAACTGTCAATATAAGCTTCTGTTACTCATAATATGAATGCAATTATATTTCTGTATGTGATAAAAACATCTGACAAACACACATAAAAACCAGAGGGCAGCAGATCATGTGAAAATATAATATTTGTGTCATTCTCAAAACTTTTGGCCATGACTGTATAATCAAACAGCCTCCCCCATCACTTCTACTCACTTCTTCCTAAAAACAAATAAGGTTTGTATGACAACTTCTGTTCTTAGTAAAACCATTCTGTCTGTCACTTGTAATATTAGGTACCATTACATATTTCTGTAAATAGTCCCTTTAACCCCTTCCCGCCTGAGGAATTTTTCGATATTAATTTTTTGTTTTTGACTCCCCCCCCCTTCCAAACCCCATAGCAGCATCATGGTTTGGGCCTGCTTTTCTTCAGCAGTGACAGGGAAGATGGTTAAAATTGATGGGAAGATGGATGGAGCCAAATACAGGACCATTCTGGAAGAAAACCTGTTGGAGTCTGCAAAAGACCTGAGACTGGGACGGAGATTTATCTTCCAACAAGACAATGATCCCAAACATGAAGCAAAATCTACAATGGAATGGTTCACAAATAAACATATCCAGGTGTTAGAATAGCCAAGTCAAAGTCCAGACCTGAATCCAATCGAGAATCTGTGGAAAGAGCTGAAAACTGCTGTTCACAAACGCTCTCAATTCAACCTCACTGAGCTCGAGCTGTTTTCCAAGGAAGATTGGGCAGTCTCTCGATGTGCAAAACTGATAGAGACATACCCCAAGCGACTTGCAGCTGCAATCGCAGCAAAAGGTGGCGCTACAAAGTATTAACTTAAGGGGGCCGAATAATTTGGCACGCCCCACTTTTCAGTTTTTTATTTTTTACAAAAGTTTAAAATATCCAATAAATTTTGTTCCACTTCACGATTGTGTCCCACTTGTTGTTGATTCTTCACCAAAAAATTAAAATTTTATATCCTTATGTTTGAAGCCTGAAATGTGGCAAAAGGTTGAAAAGTTCAAGGGGGCCGAATACTTTCGCAAGGCACTGTAGATCAGTCTATGTCTGGGTCTTTGGATCTGCAGAGATTTGAAACATGACTTCTGGAGGCAGAGATAAAAACGTAACAAAACAGCACTACAGTAGGGTAGTACATTTGGATTATAGTGAGTAAGTGACACACTCCGAAGAAACCTTTGTGGATGATGGCCCCTTCTAGAGTTCTGCTAACTAGGCAAAACTTTAAAAGTGCTTTCCCTTGAAAATAACAATTATCGATGGATACAATCATAAATACGGGAACTTTCTATGGTATGGGACTTGTCACCAACCCAGTCATGACTTCCTTATTGTGGCCGCGTTATCAGGTAGGGGCAGTACATGCACGACAAGATAATCACATTTCACATGGTCACATTTAGAAAATAATGACTGGGTCTCAGAGTATAGAAAGTTCTTCATTCATGGTCGTATATAAAGATGAGCGAAGTATTCAAAAATTCGATTCGGCAACTTCGCCAAATTTCACAATACGATTCTATTCCATCCGAATTAAATCGCGGCGAATCGCATAACAAAAACAGCTATTTGTTGGCTGCAGAGAGCCGGGGTGGGTGTCAAAATGGCGGAACCCCTTGGATGCCACGGTCATGTTTGACTGCTGCATCCAAGGTGTAAAACACCCCGATCGGTTATAGAGTTACAGCTAACACCCTGCTCCATAAGTGATTGGGGGATTTAACACCTTGGATGCAGCGGTCAAACATCCTGTGTGCGCTCGTGAAGGGATTAAAGGGATGTGATCCCAAATAATATATTTAGTACACTTAAAAACTAACTTTTATTAATATCCACTAAAAGTATATATATATATATATATATATATATATATATATATATATATATGAGAACACCTAATATAGAGGTGCCATACTATAATGGGGTCATATATAAGGTAAAGGTAGCCTACCTCAACATAGGAGGATAGTATGGTGATACCTATATCACTTCACAACCACCCCTAAGTTTTATATTGTAATTCCCAATATTTAAATGTCAATTCACTGAAGGGGAAGAGTAAAGGATAAATCCACTTAGGATATAGCACACACACACACCAACTGGCTAGAGGTCAGCAAAAGACCGACCAAACTGTCTGACTAGCCACTAACTAGGGAGCTTACATTACACTCCCACATTTGACTGCCTAATACCACAAACAAACAAACACCATAGACAATACAAAAGGAGTATTTGCCCTAACTCCCAGCCTGGCTGACGCGTTTCTGCTGAACTACACCAGCTCATCAGAGGCACATGCATAAGGGCAAAACAGAATACACCATAGATGTGTGCAAACTGCCTGTATAATTTAGAGCGTCTAATGTAACAGCCCGGCCGGCCGTGATGAATGACCGCAAATGCCGGCGCGCACAGCCTAGCTTGATATCTGCTAAGCCACACCCCTTAGCAGTCCACGTCATCGGAAGTGCGCCCAATCACAGAGCGCCAACACTCAGAAGGTCCGGACACTAATGTAAGTGGAGAACGCCCACACAGGGCGTTCCCTAACAACTAGAAAGACACACATACGCATCCATGGTAACGCCCAGACCCTAACATCATGGTATTAATTACGATCAGGCCTCAGAGATATAGAACACCATGAGAGGTGACAAGCGATGTATGTATCCTCCTCCCTAGCTATGTCGTTGATGTGTTCCCTTATCCTCCTGCGGAACTCCCGGATAGTTTTACCTACATACTGGAGGTCGCAGGAGCAAGTGATAAGATATACGACCCCGCTAGTCTTACAGTTAATAAACTGGTTCACCTTAAAAATTCTACCAGAAACTCCACTCAGGAGTTCATTCCCTTTTTTTATGAATCCACACGATTTACATGATCCACAGGGAAAATTTCCACTCAAATCTCATTGCATCTGATGTAACCACATATTTCCTGGGGTACTAGAGAAATGGTTATGCACCAATTTGTCACGTAAATTGGACCCCCTTCGATAAGACAGACTAGGTCTAGGGCCCACGAGTGACCCTACTTCAGAGTCAGTCATCAAGATATTCCACGATCCCCCCTATAATCCGCCTTATGTCTTCCGCTGCCTGGTCATAAGTCGCTACAATCCTGACATCAACCTTATTACTCTCCCGATTGCGGGGATTCAAGAGCTGCGCTCTATCCACCGTCAACGCGTCGTGATATGCTTTGCGTAATACATTCTCAGGGTACCCCCTTCTCCTAAATTTCCCCTGTAAGTCCCTAGCCATCACCTGAAAATCGGACATTCTTGAGCAATTCCTACGGACACGGAGATATTGCCCCTTGGGTATCCCAGTTGTCAAAGAGGGAGGATGCCAACTCCTCCACTGCAATAATGAGTTCGTAGCTGTCGCCTTTCTATGCACACAAGTGCATAGATGACCTGGGGTCTCTTTAAAAATAGATAGGTCCAGGAAAGTCATTTTACTCTCCTGGATCTCAAAGGTGAAATATAAACCTAGGTCATTACAATTCAATTCCTTAACAAAGGCAATAAAATCCTCCCTGGGTCCGTCCCACAATATAAAAATATCGTCAATTAAACGGACCCAGAGGAGTATCTGCTGGGTCCACTGGTTCATCGTGTCCGTAAAGACTTTCTCTGCCTCCCACCAGCCCAGTTAGAGGTTAGCAAAAGTGGGGGCACAAGGGCTCCCCATTGCTACCCCCCTGAGCTGGTGGAAGAGCTTGTCCTCAAACAAAAAACAATTCCTTTCCAAGACAAATTTCAAAAGATCCAATATCAATAGATTATGTTCTTTCATGTGGCTGCCTCTGGTTCTGAGGAAGCTATCCACAGCCCCATACCCCTTAGCATGGGGTATGGAGCTGTATAATGCCTGGCGAGAAACACGTCTGGGGACACCTGGATGCCCTCTAATCTACGGAGGACATCCATGGTGTCCCTAACGTAAGATGGAAGACTGGTAACAAAAGGTCGTAAAATATCGTTTATATATAAACTAACATTCTGAGTGATAGATCCAATACCAGCCACAATGGGACATCCTTTAAGAGGGGACAACCCCTTGTGGATTTTTGGCAGGGCATAGAAAGTTGCCTGAATGGGATGTTGTGGCAACATAAAATCCTATTCTGTCCTGCTAATGAGGTTTTTCTCCAGGGCCCTAACCAGAATCATGCGTAGTTCATCCATATAACCCCGCATGGATTCCTTACCCACAACCTCATAACACTTGTTATCACATAAGATAGAATGGCACATAGTAATATATTGTGCCCGATCCAGTATTACCAAATTACCACACTTATCCGAGGGTTTAATTATGATGTTACTATCCCTCTCCAGCTTACTCAAAGCCACCACTTCTCGTCCATACAGATTAGATCTAAAATTATGATTTGAATAACTCAGTACCTGGAAATTCATGATCTCTTTTGTAACCACCTGCAGGAATACATCTATAGCTCCCTCATCACCAATTGGAGGATAATTTGTATACGGGAGATGACGCGTTGTAAAGGGTTCCTCACCTAAACCCCTTTGTCCTTCATCCCATAGGTCTCCCAGCAGATTAAGAGATGATAAATCCTCCTTTCTAACCCCCAATTCCTCACATTTTCGTCTATCCGCCATTTTAAAGAATTTTTTCCACTTCAATCTGCGGCAAAACACATGGATTAAGGATCTTAACCTGTTTTGCTGCAGATTGAAGTGCAAAAAATTCTTTAAAATGTGTTCTTTATGTGATCGCCATTTTTGGTTCTCTGTCGGTGTCGCTTGTCACCTCTCATGGTGTTCTATATCTCTGAGGCCTGATCGTAATTAATACAGCGATGTTAGGGTCCGGGCGTTACCATGGATGCGTATGTGCGTCTTTCTAGTTCTTAGGGAACGCCCTGTATGGGCGTTCTCCACTTACATTAGTGTCCGGAGCTTCTGGATGTTGGCACTCTGTGATTGGGCGCACCTCCAATGACGTGGACTGCTAAGGGGTGTGGCTTAGCAGATATCAAGCTAGGCTGTGCGCGCCAGCGTTTGCGGTCATTCATCACGGCCGGCCGGGCTGTTACATTAGACGCTCTAAATTATACAGGCAGTTTGCACACATCTATGGTGTATTCTGTTTTGCCCTTATGCATGTGCCTCTGAAGAGCTGGTGTAGTTCAGCAGAAACGCGTCAGGGAGGCTGGGAGTTAGGGCAAATACTCCTTTTGCATTGTCTATGGTGTTTGTTTGTTTGTGGTATTAGGCAGTCAAATGTGGGAGTGTAATGTAAGCTCCCTAGTTAGTGGCTAGTCAGACAGTTTGGTCGGTCTTTTACTGACCTCTAGCCAGTTGGTGTGTGTGTGTGTGTGTGTGTGTGTGTGCTATATCCTAAGTGGATTTATCCTTTACTCTTCCCCTTCAGTGAATTGACATTTAAATACTGGGAATTACAATATAAACCTTAGGGGTGGTTGTGAAGTGATATAGGTATCACCATACTATCCTCCTATGTTGAGGTAGGCTACCTTTACCTTATATATGACCCCATTATAGTATGGCACCTCTATATTAGGTGTTCTCTTATATATATATATATATATATATATATATATATATAAATACTTTTAGTGGATATTAATAAAAGTTAGTTTTTAAGTGTACTAAATATATTATTTGGGATCACATCCCTTTAATCCCTTCACGAGCGCACACAGGATGTTTGACCGCTGCATCCAAGGTGTTAAATCCCCCAATCACTTATGGAGCAGGGTGTTAGCTGTAACTCCATAACCGATCGGGGTGTTTTACACCTTGGATGCAGCAGTCAAACATGACCGTGGCATCCAAGGAGTTCCGCCATTTTGACACCCACCCCAGTTCTCTGCAGCCAATAAATAGCTGTTTTTGTTACGCGATTTAATTCGGATGGAATAGACTCGTATTGTGAAATTTGGCGAAGTTGCCGAATCGAATTTTTGAATACTTCGCTCATCTTTAGATACGACCATGAATGAAGAACTTTCTATACTCTGAGATCCAGTCATTATTTTCTAAATGTGACCATGTGAAATGAGATTATCTTGTCGTGACAAATCCCATACCATAGAAAGTTCCCATATTCATGATTGTATCCATCGATAATGGTTATGTTCATGGGAAAGCACTTTTAAAGTTTTGCCTAGTTAGCAGAACTCTAGAAGGGGCCATCATCCACAAAGGTTTCTTGGGAGTGTGTCACTTACTCACTATAATCCAAATGTACTACCCTACTGTGATGCTGTTTTGTTATGTTTTTATCTCTGCCGCCAGAAAAGTCATGTTTCAAATCTCTGCAGATCCAAAGACCCAGACATAGACTGATCTACAGTGCCTTGCGAAAGTATTCGGCCCCCCTGAACTTTTCAACCTTTTGCCACATTTCAGGCTTCAAACATAAGGATATAAAATTTTAATTTTTTGGTGAGGAATCAACAACAAGTGGGACACAATCGTGAAGTGGAACAAAATTTATTGGATATTTTAAACTTTTGTAAAAAATAAAAAACTGAAAAGTGGGGCGTGCAAAATTATTCGGCCCTCTTAAGTTAATACTTTGTAGCGCCACCTTTTGCTGCGATTACAGCTGCAAGTCGCTTGGGGTATGTCTCTATCAGTTTTGCACATCGAGAGACTGAAATTCTTGCCCATTCTTCCTTGGAAAACAGCTCGAGCTCAGTGAGGTTGGATGGAGAGCGTTTGTGAACAGCAGTTTTCAGCTCTTTCCACAGATTCTCAATTTACCATATTATCCTCCTATGTTGAGGTAGGCTACCTTTACCTTATATATGACCCCATTATAGTATGGCACATCTATATTATATATATATATATATATATATATATACTTTTAGTGGATATTAATAAAAGTTAGTTTTTAAGTGTACTAAATATATTATTTGGGATCTATTCTATGCTGTTGGTACACATACCTTGTTATCAGATACATATCTTCAGAGATTAAAAGGATGTGACATCACAGGGCTGGCTGCTGATTGGCTGCACGCATGGCATTGTGGGTGATCTCGCGTTCCCAGAGTTCCTTGCCCCATGTCCTAATGTATGTACAGCAGCCATTTTGCCAATGCACAGTGGGTTCAGACTAGCCATGGCATATTCTCTATGTACTGCTCCATGGAAAGAAGATCCAGCTAGTAGGGAGCTTTCATTTCACATAGGTCAGTAATAAGAAATTTGTTTAGACACCATCAAAGCATGTCTCAAATCATGCATATGCAGTATATAGTATTATTTCTGCTAGCTATGTCTTCTACAGCTGGTTCAACGTCATTTCAATAAATAGTATATAGCATTTACTAATAGAATATGGTAAGATCAGTTATGGAGATCAAAGTCATAGTTCATTCCTAAAGCTATTGTAATTTTTTTTTTTTGCAATATCACAATGCACATGCTTTGTAAAACACAAGACACCTATCTATAGGGACCGACTTGTAGCATTAGTACTGCTGAAGTATGTAGTATTCTTAAGCTTAAATGGGCCATACTGTAGTTCCATAGTAGATGTTTTTTTTAAACAGCACCAGAGTAATACTATATATTCTTATATTAAAAAGTAAAACAAAAGAGAACTAATGTCCTAAATAGAAGAGCATCCTCTTTGCTAACATTCCAGTGCCTGTGGAGATGGTACTGTAAGCCACAGGAAGGTACAGATCCCCTATCAGGAAGGAGGAAAGACCAACTATTATCCTTGATCTCTGTGAGTCCCCTACCTATCACATGAATGGTTCATAACCCACTGTCCATTTTTGAAGAAGTTCCTATAATTTAAATAATGACACAGTAACCATATTTCTCATGGAATATCTCTTCCTTGGAAGAGAAGAAAGGTCCTTTCAGATGTTGCCCTTGTTGAATGTTATCCTATGACTGATTCCAGTAGTGCAACAAAGCAGTATTAAACATGAAATCTTCAACCTAAGCTTTGGTTTCTTTTATCTGAGGATCATTTGGTGCTTGTCAGGGGTAAAGGTGGTATGACCCTTGGGTTGGTTCCCCATACAGTATGTTATTTGCTTGCATTCCAGTGCCTGTGGAGAGGAGTCATGGGAAGGTATACCCCCAATAGAGAGGAGGAAAGTCTTACCATGCCTTGCCCTTGATCTTTGTTGGTCCCCTAGTACTGAATGGACTGTCTTGTGTTCATTTACGCATGGCCCCTTCTGATGATTTTCCTATCATTTCAAAAATACTCCCTGTGAGAGATGTCTTCATTAACCTGGCATAAACTGGTCTAGTGAACATGCAACAGCTCTACTTACTCACTCTTTTATTGGCTCCCTTTCTATATACAGTATGTACAGACCCACACAAAATTTCTTAAAGTTTAATAAAGTTTTGCCATCTAGGAACTAATTATATGGTGGCTTGGTTCTACAATTGGGAAAAGAAAGTTCACATTTTTGAAGTGTGAAAATAAAAAGACTGTCTGTCTGGTAGTTACTTTGGAAGAGAGAGAAGTAATAGTCAGCAGTGAGTCTATATAGAGAATATGTAAGAAAGGTTCTTCAAACACAACCTCGGCAGCTTCTTTCTGTGAGTCTGTTTGTGTAAAGAATGTATCCCTGACAAGCTGCTGGCCGCTTCCCATCTGTACATCTTACAAAGGCGGGGGCAAGGGCGTCTTTGATGTCCCCTTTCTTAAGAAGTTAATGGAATTTGTATTGTCAGCCCAGATATACTTTAACACCATGCTTTAAGACTTTTTGCACAACATCTTGGTCACCCATGTATGTATCGAGCTCACACAGAGATATTTGGTTTGGCAAATATGTAAGAGAATTGTAAAATTATACTTTATATTGCTGTATTCTGAATATTGCGGTGAAGGGCTTTTATAAATCAGAAAAGACTGAGTAACTGAGTTTTCCATGACAAGTTGGTATTTATATAACAGTACATATTCTTCATTTCTGTATATCGCCTCACTAATCTGTATATGCTCAATGGCCCACACTCTATTTTTCTCACTTCATACACGGACACAATAAAGTCAATCCTATAGACCATCAAACTGGCCATACAAATAAAAAAAGTTGTCCTTATTTACTCTATGGGGGTCTCTTTATTTTCCCTTGATGGAAAGGATTGAATATGTTTATTACAATTTGTCCGATCCTTTGTTCACATAGGAATATCTGCTGAGGGGTTTGAGTGCTTATACCCTTCTTCCAATTAAAAAAAACATGCAAGCTCAGCTGAGCATATTTATGCTGGACTCAAATGAAATAGCAGTAAAAATACTATTGTTAAACCCATCATCCCAGCAGTGCAAAGTGGTCATTTTGAAATTGACTGAAGAAAACATAGGGGGGAATTTACTAACTTTTCTATATTAGTTTTCTAGAGTAGATGGTTGTAAATGTGGTGCATCATTGGCGTAAGGCCTTTTTTTGCCACATTGTTCTTTCCACGCCCTGCTTGCCACTTTTTGTGAAAGTGGGCTGAGAGGGATGGAAACCAAGGCAGAATGAGGCAGGGATACCTTAACCCAACAAATTTAATATGACTCACACCACAAAGCTGGCGTGAGTTACAACTGAAATGTACTGAAATGTTCATGGCTGGCACGGATTTCAATTCTGCCACATGGGAGTGCACCTGAATTATTAAGAGGCCAAAGCCTCTTAATAATTCAGATGTATCTTGCGCCAGACAGGGACTGGTGTATAGAGCGGCAGTCTTAATAAATTCCCCCTATTGTATACTGCAACAATACAACATATATGTATACTCTTGTATTAATGCTGTTTAGAAGTGGAGTTCCATTTAAGGCTAAGGCCCCACATGGAGTCCCGCAGCAAAAAAGCGCTGTGGGAAAAGCCGCGGTGTCAACGCATCACAGTTCTTCCCGCAGCGCTTTGCACAGAAAGTTCACAGTGGTTTCCTCTGCGGACTTTCTGCTTTAATTATATCTATAGGGAAATCGCCGGCATTTCCATAGATATAATTGACATGCTGCGATTTCCAAAACCGCAACGGTTTTGGAAATTACTGCGTGTCTGCACCGCGTATTTTCCCGCAAAGTGGAGATGGGATTCACTGTAAAACGCCATGGTTTTCTCCGTGGCATTTGCGCTATGTGGGGCCCCGGCAGTGGCGTAACTAAAGTCTTGTGGGCCCGGGTGCAAACTTTTGTCCGGGGCCTCCTACCCCCTTCCTAGAGCGAATTCTTGATAGTGGCGGTTACGGGCGCTGAAACAATATCTCTGCTACTTGAAAGGGGTACAGTTTTAATACCCACAACTGCAATTATCAAGAATACGGTGAGTGAGCAGTGCAGCCCCTGGCATGTAAACAATACTGGGACAGTATTACATGCTCCGCAGTGGACCCCACACAGTATTACGTGCTCCATAGTGGCCCCCAAACAGTATTACGTGCTCCACAGTAGCCCCCAAACAGTATTACGTACTCCATAGTGGACCCCAAACAGTATTACGTGCTCCACAGTGGTCCCCAAACAGTATTACATGCGCCACAGTGGCCCCCAAACAGTATTATGTACTTCACTGTGGCCCCCACACAGTATTATATGCTCCAGTGGCCCCCACACAGTATTATATGCTCCACAGTGGCCCCCACACAGAATTATATGCTCACAGTGGCCCCCACACAGTATTATGTGCTCACCAGTGGCCCCAACACAGTATTATGTGCTCACAGTACCCACCCCCAGAGCATTAACCCCCCATTCCCCCCTCTTGCTCACACACAGCCTACACCCCCATATACCCCTCTTGCCCACACACAGCCTACACCCCAATTCCCCCCTCTTGCTCACACGCAGCCTGCACCCCCATTCCCTGCTCTTGCTCACATGCAGTCTGCACCCCCATTCTCCCCTTTTGCTCACACGCAGCCTGCACCCCCTTGTCCCCCTCTTTCTCACACATAGCCTGCATCCCCATGTCCTCCTCTTGCTCACACATTCTATTCTCTCCTCCTTCCATCAGTCTCCGCCCCCTGCAGCTTCCTGTGTAACACCACACTGTCCCGAATAGCTCCGCCCACAAGAGAGTCTGATCACATGGTCATGACGTCATCAAAGGTCCTTTAGCCCACTAGGATTTAGCATCTACCGCAGGAAGAGCTCCAGAGTGGATGCTCAGCCCAGGACAGGTGAGTATTTTTTTTATTTTTATACACCTCCCCTGGGATGACATTTAATGGAAAATATAATGGTGGTCCCGGGCCCCGGCTATTTCCAGCTGGCCGCGGGTCCCGGGCTCCATTCCCCTCCGCGCCCGGTCATGGTCGCACTCCCTGCGACCACGATCGTTACACCACTGGGTCCCGACCTAAGGCTGAGGCCCCATTTTGTGGAAACGTTGCTTTTTTTTATTGCAGATTTTGCTGCGTTTTTTTGAGCCAAAGCCAGGAGAGGATTGAGCAGAAGGTAGAAGTATAAGAACTTCATATATATTTCCCATTCCTTTTGTAGCCATTCTTGGCTTTGGCTCAAAAAACTGCAGCAAAATCTGCAACCAAAACTGCATTTCTGCAAGGCTAGGTTCACATCTGTGTCGAAGTCTCCATAGGAGACTTCACCGCAGATTCCATCGAAAATCGTCGGAGAGAAATGTCCTGCACAGAGGACTTTTCTCTCTGCTGGTTTTTGATAGTCTATGAGGTCCGTGGGTGTCCGCGGGTAACCTCTGTTTTAGTAGATGGGCTCTTCGTTGTTCAGTGCAAATGTGAACCTAGCCTGAGTGTTTATTACTACATGCAGTAATGGTATTCATTAAGAAACTGGGACATTGTACTGAGTTTATGTCCATACCTAACTTTCTCATGCCATTGAAATGCAGAAGAAGGTGGAAATTATCAGGACCCTATACTTTTAGCTAATATGACCAAGCATTAGGATTTCAAAAAGCTATAAAATCTCATAAATAAGTTATGTGCATTCTGCATGAAGATATACCATACGCAAAGTATGCCTCAGGGGGGAGCTTCTCTGGAACATAACACTATTACTCTGGAGATGAAAATGACATTTCGGTTGATATTCTACAAAGAGGGGATGAAATAGTTATTACACAAATACTGTTAACCTTGGGAAAAAAAAGAATCCTTATTAAAGGTATTATGTGCTCGATCAGCTCCTTTCATTAGTAGAACTCCTCTATATAGCCATATTCCTGCTTTGCTTTTACATAGTAATGTTTCCATGGAATATTATTAATTTCCATTGGGTTGTATGTTTTGTTTTAAAACTCTTAACTGCAGGCTTTCAGATACATTATGTTCAATGGTAAAACAACAAAGCTACGATATAATGCAAAGTAAATAATGAACTGGAGCTAGAGATCTTCTTAGAAAAGTAAATGTACACAAAACAGTAGATTATAAAGGGTGTGAATACTTTTGAAACAACTTTTACTGTTTCACAGCATCTGAAATAACATACAGTATAAAACAACTTAGTGTTTAATGTATACAGCACCTATGCAGACATATGTGTGATCCTGTAGTCATGTGTTAACCCTTCCCTGCTGACCCTTCTACTTTAGAATGTAGGTTAGCGAGAAGAGGTGGCAGATGGAAGGTTGTAAGACATGACCACATGATCATGATGCACACAAGACATGTTTGTAATAATGGAGATGCATTGATTTGTATAGGAACTGTATACACCAAAGGAGACATATTTAATCTCTTCCAACCAACCAACATTACAAGAAAGGGCAGGAAGAGGAGAGTAACACATGACTGCAGGATTTATCTTACTTGTATAGCACCAACATACTCTGCAGTGTTTTTGTCAGTTGCTGCTCTACATAAGGTTCACTATGTAAATCCCCTATCAGTATGCTTTTGGAGGAAACCGGTGTACCCAGAAGAAACATGGGGAGAACATACAAACGCCTTGATGTTGTTGTATTTTTTTTTTCATTTTAGATGCTTTGAAGCCATAAATTGCTGATGATTGTGAAAGTACCCATACCCTCTAACCCTTTGTGAATTCTACCTATTTCATGTACTACGAAAATAAATCTATAAAAATTCAGTTTTTCAGCATTTTATTAAGCTAGAAATATTCTATTACCAAGCTGTTCACAGCATTACAATACAGAATCTAATATCCATTGCTGTAAATGGGCCAAATTAAGACATTTGAAAACCGTTCTTCAGACCTTCAATAACAATAGAAAGAAAAGGCCTTGAGCTCCAGATTACTTAAGGCCGGGGGCCGCACATGGCGTGAACACCACGGTTTGCCCACGGCGTTTTGCAGCCACACAGTGCGGGAAAATACGTGCTGCAGACACACTGCGATTTCCAAAACCACTGCGGTTTTGGAAATTGCAGCATGTCAATTGTACCTATGGAAATGCCAGCGGTTTCCCTATAGGTATAATGGAAGTAGAGTGTCAGCAGAGGAAACTTCTGTGGACTTTCTGTGCAAAGCGCTGGAGGAAAAAACGTGATGTGTTGCTGCCGTGGTTTTTCCGGCACGGCTTTTTTGCTGCGGTCCGCTACGTGAGGCTTTATCCTAAAGGAGTTTTCCCATCTCATGATTTCAGCTGCCATCTTGTCTCCTCTCCACTTCCTGGTCTTCAGCTCAGTCCAGAAGCATACATCTGCTTGTTGTAAACTGCACAGGCACTGCTAAAGAAACTTTTCTAACCCTTATCAGGGCACAGCAACTGAAAGTAGTATGAGATAGATATATAGATAAAGCAATATAACACTTCAATTATCTTAAGTTACAAGGCTGAATATGATCCTTAAGATAAGAATACCCATTTAAAAGGCTTCTGGGCCAAATGCAAAATTTGTAATAGTACCATGAAATACCATGTATAATATGATGGCAGAGGGATGTCTAGGTCCCCACTTTGAGCACCAGGGTTGGGAGCTACTGCTACATCTACATCTCCTATACCTTTGCCTTATTTTCATCTATTGAATATTTGAGTGTATATTATGAAGATAACTGACGATTCAAGAGGGATGCTACCCCCTAGCTTCTACAGCTTGGGAATGGACTAGATTGCTAAAGTCATACTTCAAAAAATCACTGGAACTCATTTGACTATAAACCATGGAGAAAAATATGTTGTGCACTCCTAACCTGCTGCGATCTCTCAATATCCTAATGCATATGCCTACTGTTATATTTACACACACAAATAACACACAGAGTCACATCACATTGAGCTATATGTCTGCAGGGGAGCTGCCTCCTTTTGGCATGTGAGCGTCTTCCGAAAATTAGATTTCTTTTCAAGAACGAGTTTCTTCCATGGCCTAATTATGCAGATCTCCGCAGAGATGCGTTTAGGTCCAGTTGTGGCTAAGCTTGAAAATTCTGTTTGACCTAGTTAATTGAAAATCCTTCTAGTTAAATATTAAAACATGGAGTAAAAGCTGCTGCTCTACAATATGGAGAAGATAGATATACTGGATAGATAGATAGATAGATAGATAGATAGATAGATAGATAGATAGATAGATAATCCAATGCCACTGTAGAAATTTGACTCTTTCTGGTTTTATTCTACATCATCTTTGCTTTGTTTTCTATGTTTTTTTTTTTTTATATCAGCTGAGTCTACAATTGTGGGTAATGAAATAGTATTGGATCCCTTATCTTAGGTCACTCCAGTGTTATCTTATGTGTTGTTCATGCTGAACCATATCGCTACAAGACCAGACCTAAAATAATGGATCATTCATGTATTAGTAAATTTAGTAAAACTTCTAGAGGAGCAAATACATTTAGATTTTTTCTTAGGATCTATAGATCTAATACCTCAGTGCCTATGATTACAGGACTGAGTCAATCATACAATGTCGGACTGAAGATTATTAGACCCATCAGCATGTGGGCAGAATAAACAGGACTCTCAGTGTCTTTCCAGAGTCCTGTCTGGATTCATGATGCTTCAACTCAGTTTCTTTCTGTCACATCCTGTTCCCTTTTAAGGCCATAATTATTACAGCCCATAAACACCTTCTAGTGGTGGCTGCCAAAATTAATAATTTTATCATTTACCCCACTGTGAGTCTGCTAAAATATAGTGTTTTTCAGTAATATAAGCTTCACATATGCACAAAACAAATGTCACAGTTGTGCAACCAGCAAAAAATAACCCAGAACATGTATTTTAAGGACAGAAAACTTGATTTCATTACTTCTTCACAAACAAAACTCTCTTCCTAAGTGTGGCCCCCACGGCACTTAGAGAGAGATTACCCTGGAGGTGCTCTAATTAAATGCATTTGCTTGTGTTTTTCAGACTTTATACACACTTCACTGGAAAAGAAATGTTAGAAAATTGACATTTGAGATGTGTAACAGGAAAATGTTCAGTGAACCTGAGATCATATTGCAATGCACAGAGACATCAGCCGGGGAAGCCTGTGCCCTCGTTGATAGACTTGGAGCATTAACCAGTCTCCGTGTTTCCCTGATGTTGAGCTGAGTAGCTATCTTAGTCTCTCCTGTTTCATACATTAGTCTGTTCGTTATCATAATTGTTAGACTATTTAGATTATAGAATGTAAGCCGAGCATGATAGCATGAAGAATGAAACAGAGGATAGTGCTTGTGACAGTATATATGAAATTATAAGCTGCGTGCAACAATATGTTAGGCAAAATGCTCCCAGTTTAGCTAGGGAGAGTCGGGGAACAATCATTTTCCAAATAATAATGATGCCTTTGGCAATTTTTGATTTTGTTAATTATTGAGTATTTATTTTATGATGATGTGACTCAGGGTAGGTTGAACGGCAAGGAAGGGGAATCTGTCACCAAATAAGTACTTTATATCTTTCTAACAAAGGGAATCTAATAAGTAGAGAATCTTTGAAACATACCTGTACCTGTCATGTTGACCTCTCACAAACCCCAATTTTGTAGCCCCTCTTCTAGCTGGCATCCCCATTTCTAGGGATGTATCTGGAATGTCAGAATAGGTTCTGGCATTTCCTGTCACTGACTTTATTGAGATTTTAAGAATATAAAAAAGTTGCAACAGAATGACTAAGTCAAGGCAAAAACAGATTCTGAAGTAATTTTCATGTAAAAATACATACAGTGTTGAAAGTAATTATCTAGATGTCCCGAATGCAGTTGGAAGAGGGTGAAAAGGAACAGTGGAGGGGATGAAGGAGGGGGGTGAAGGTGGGGTAAAGAGGAGAAAGTAGGAGAAGGAGGGCAAAAATAGAGGGGAAAAAAAGGAAAATTAAAAATTGAATAAGCAGGAGGCAGGAATCGACCTTGAGTATATAGCATATCAGAAATAAAAACAACACAAACAATGGAACCATGCCAAGAATAACAACTATAATTATGAAACTAAACAGTCCCATCCAGAGATTAGCTTTAGAAGGGCCTACCCTTTTATTTCCTTCTTTATCCCTTCTCAGTGTGCCCACACAGTGTGATGCCTTTGCTCAGTTTATTGTGGGCATAACCATTAGCATTTGTGTTGGCTCTATTCTCAGTAGGTATTCCGCAGAGCCTTCTAGTACCCCCAGTTGGTGCTAGTGTGCCAGCTCCTTTGGCTGCAGTGTTGGTAGCTGATGTGGCTCAGAAGGAGTCAACCACGGATTTAGTCAGGTTTGATGATGCAGCGAAAATTTATGTCTGTTTTGATGGTGTACTTGGGACTCATTTAAAGTTGGAGGTAAAAGAGAAAATATGGAAAGATGAATAAGTTTAAGCATTTTCTTTTTTCCATTACAAAAATTTAATGGAAGGGAATTGCAAGTTTTGCAATTCCCCAGTGCTGCTGCAGAAACCTGAGAGGAAGGGAATGACAGAGACAGTGCGTCCTAAACTCACCCAGCCACTGTCTCTGCCTATTTGCCACACTGTCCTAATGACAAGAACAACTGGGCGGCAAAACCCTTCCTAGAAATAAGTGACAACACAGAACGCAGACAGGACAAACAACAACAAAGGGAGGTCAGCTAGCCAAGGGGTCGGTAACAGTCTAGCAATGCAGTACCAAAATGAAATCCAAGAGAATAGTCAAAGCCAGAGGTCAGGAATAAGAATACAATAATAACAGAAGAGGAGCTAGCAGGGAAAAGGTCACAGGACAGAATCTTAATAGCCAGCGACCATGTATGGGCTGATGACCTGTTCATAGCAAGTACCTTCCAGACAATACAAGAATTTTTTGATTCAACAGACAATAAAGGACTATAGCCAGGTGGTCCCTCTCCCAAACTCTAGGAGGTTGGTTTCATTTACTTTGTTGAAGGAACCTTATATTGAAGTTACAGGAGGTCTGATTCAATTACTATGAATACACATTGTTTTAGGCAGCTTTTTGACTTGCCTTTTTGGGGGAATTTCAAATGGGAGAACTTGTTAGGACATCTGGTCGGGCTTATGATGGTCTTCAATTTGTTGAGAAATTGGTTTATGTTAATTTATTTAGTGTTCCAGATTCCGTCTTGTCCAGTCCTGGACATATTTGTCGCATATCATTGACATAGTGAAGCTGGGAGATTTCTTCCAAGTGATTATAATGTGATTATTGAAATGTTATTTAATGGTTATTTATGTTATTCAGTATTTTTATAAATGTTAATAACGAGGTTGTTGTGGCCATTTAATTCCATTGTACAGTATTATAGTGTTCTTGTTCCTTCCTGAATGGTGGGGTTTTAGAGGACAGGAAAAAGGGGTGCTGGAATGGAATCAGCAAAACCCTATTCAAGGAATGGCATGGAGCAGCGCACAGTCAGTGTACAGATGTAGCCATCGCTGACAGGTCTGCTGGAGCTCTTGGGGTTACCTATCCTTTGACTGTGGGTAAAGACTCAGACTTTAGAAGCTAGAAGAGGATAATCACGGTCAGAGTTTTGACTGCGACTAACCCAAAGTGCCAGGACTCCTTCAGCTAAGAAGTTCTGATGACAATTGAATCCTTCCTGTGCAGGAATTCCTTTGCTCTTCATGCTTATGACTTGTTCTTTATACCGGCTGCGGGGGAATTATTTTTAATAATGGGGGATGGGGGTTGGTTGGGGTTTAAGGACACGTGGGGGGGGGGGGGTATGTTTAATATAGGGGGCACTAAATTATAAAAGTTACTTGCGGTGGTCATTGACTATGTTCCATGTTCCCTGTTTTTGTTAGCCCTGTACCTCCTGATTTAGCGCAATGCTGATTTGCTTTTTAGATTCTGCTAATAGGGCCCTGCCAAACCTTCTTAATGATTACAATGTGATTATTGAAAGTTTATTTAATGGTTATTTATGTTATTTTGTGGTTGTTTTGTAGATGGCAATAATGAGGCTGTTGTGGCTTATCACTTATCCTTACTGAATGGAGGGTGTTTAGAGGAAAGGGAAGGTGTGAGGTGTGTGGGGTGTTACTTGGATTTAAGAATACCCCTGTCATGTTGCTCCTGGCAGCTCTCTACTAATACAGCTGCTACAAGCTATACTCCCAGCCCAACTGAAATCTAAGCTAAGTGAACTGTAATGACCACAATCCAGACCTTACATCTCGTTTCTCCCAAACTCCCTGTGCCCCAACAAAACACAAGCTTTTCCTAACTCCACCCTTCCTAGGTGATGTGTACCCTTAGTACAGCATCTCTATGTGAGTGTGGCTGGTCAATCAGTCTGAAGCTGTTCTACTTCCCTGGTCCAAAAGCTTTCCATTTATATCATAAGTCTCCCTTTAACAATTAACCTGAAACCAAACTCTGCAAGTAAAGCTTAATATTAAATGACCATGGCAGTGCCAAAACAAGTGCAAAACTCTTTAAAGGCTCATTATCAATTATCAAAATATGATACGACACCACATCAACTAGCAATCAATCCTAGCAATGTAAAATATTCCAAAGGTACGTAATGCTACAGTGGGTCTCAGTTACCCATTTACCCCCTTACAGAACAAAGGGTATATATTTCACATTAACCCCTTACACGCTTCCATCTGGTGGAGTTTCCTCCCCCACATCATGGCTGGGATGATGAGAGAACAGCAGTAAGCCCCAACATCTGCCCAACCTTGCCTGTTGCTGATGCTGGCCATGATTATATACAGATCTGTAGCACCAGCATCTGAGGTCTGAATGCTGATCCATTTTGGATCTGACTTTTCCCTCCATCCTGAGATAGGGAGTCAGGGTTATTCATGTATAGCTACAGCCTATCAATAAGCCCATTTGATGTTCTTCTCAGCTTTCTTACATTATTCAATTTTTTTAACATATGCCTTTGCCTCTCCTCCTCAACATGTGCTTAAATTGACTGTAGTAATACAATACTGCTACTTGATGGCTTTGAGTAGCATTCTTTGCCAATGAAATTATTATTGGTGGCAAAAACCCAATATTCTGTAGCTAATACTAACATTTCTGTCTCAGCGTCTGTTGGGGGAAGCTTTGTTGACTTTCTGCATTCTTAATATATGACTGATTAATTTCCAAATATGGTTATTTGAAGAGCAACTCCAGCAGAAATAAATACAGTTCTATGCCGTGGAATAGTGCTGTATAACTTAACAGTCACCAATGAGATTGAAGCCACCAAGTCCTCTTGTCTCCTGGTGTCCATGCTCCATCTACTCTACTTTTCCTCAAGGCCAATTTAATGCCTTTTTCAATACCCAAAATCACATTTCTTTAATGTATTACCAATATATTGCCCTCCTGCTGCTGTATAAATAACCTCCAGAATTCCCTTCTTCTTGTTATCATTTTTCCTTCGACAGTCAATTATTTTCTGAACTGATCATCACAGTCATGGGAATGAGGGGGGATTGGATATTTCTCATAACTGCGTAGATTTGCACCTATGCACAAGAACAATGGCAGAATGTGCTTAATTCATGAAGAGGTGCAGCTTCATCATGAGTTAAGCGATTTCTGCTCTGGCGAAGGGGACATCAAGTCCAGTGTACAATATTCTGATCTTGATGAATCCCCCCAATGTCTCTACATGTAACAGACTAGTATTTATTGAGACTGGTAGTGGCAGTTGGAGGATTTCCTATATTAACTCCTGGGTGAATCACAACAGCACTGCTCCATTGTCATGAAGACTTTGGGCTTTCTCTGCAGCCTTGGGGTTCTCCAAAATGGCTCGCTCAGAGAAAAAAAAATTAGAGAAAGAAGTAGAGCTCCATAACTTTGGTCAAATGCTGAATTTTTAGTTTTTGCTTTGTTAGTTTTTTCATCTCTTCACTCTGAACCATAACATCAGCAGCTGATATGCAACATGATATTGTACTCGTGCAGCATGAGTTCTATACAAGTAGAGTCACAGTGGGTACCTTTTCTAACCTATCCATGACAAGCCTGCTTATCTAAATCACTCACAGCCCACAACCGAAGTTCACAGGGCCCTGAGATCTGCCTAGTATGCCTAATGCTAAAGCAGCGTTGTACCCACATTGCCATACTGTAGGTGTCCATTCACCTGTTTTCTGAATGTTGGTTTAGCCAGCAGATATTGCACTCAACACTTCGATACACATGAACAGGCAGTTCAACTGAGTGTACAGTACATGTGTGCTCAAAGGAGGTACAGCAGTATTAAGACGCTGCCAGGCATCTTTCGTGGTCCCCATTATGAAAGTTTTTCATCTTTAGACAAGTTAGTGGTCACTTGACTCCCTCTTGCAAATTGTCTCAACTACTGGGCAGTGTCGATAAAATTAATTCTGGGAGCTCACTATAGGTAAATGCATATATTACTTGCCTCCCATTTTTACAGTATTACCCTGCTACCTACCCCTTTCCTTAGACTAAGGCCCACATAGCTCTGCGAGGAAGAGGATTGGTGGTGGGGACCCTGCAATGACTGTAAAGGGATGGTGCCCAGGTGGGATGATAGAACTCGACCTGCCTCTGTGTGTAGATGTTATCTCAGCCACCCAGGGCATCCATATATAATAAACTGGGTAGTTTGTAAAATATTCTACCCAGTTTATTACAACCCCAATTCCAATGAAGTTAGAACGTTGTGTAAAACATAAATAAAAACATAATACAATGATTTGCAAATCCTTTCCAACCTACTGTATAGTCAATTGAATACACAACAAAGAGAAGATATTTCATGTTCAAATGGATAAACTTTATTTGTTTTTTGCAAATATTCACTCATTTTGAATTTGATGCCTGCAACATGTTCCAAAAAAGCTGGGACAGGGGCAACAAAAGACTGGGACAGGGGCATGTTTACCACTGTGTTACATCACCTTTCCTTTTAACAACACTCAATAAGCGTTTGGGAAATGAGGACACGAATTGTTGAAGCTTTGTAGGTGGAATTCTTTCACATTCTTGCTTGATGTACAACTTCAGTTGCTCAACAGTCCGGGGTCTCTGTTTTGCTCTTCATAATTCACCCCACATTTTCAATGGGAGACAGGTCTTGACTGCAGGCAGGCCAGTCTAGTACCCGTACTCTTTTACTGTGAAGCTACTCTGTTGTAACATGTGCAAAATGTGTCTTGGCATTGTCTTACTGAAATAAGCAGGGATGTCCCCAAAAAAGACGCCGCTTGGATGGCAGCATATGTTTCTCCAAAACCTGTATGTACATTTCAGCATTAATGGTGCCTTCACAGATGTGAAAGTTACCCTTGCCATTGGCATTAACACACCCCCATACCATCAGAGATGCTGGCTTTTGAACTTTGCACTGATAACAATCAGGACAGTACTTTTCTTCTTTGGCCCGGAGGACATGACGTCCATGATTTCCAAAAACAATGTGAAATTTGGACTGGTCAGACCACAGGACACTTTTCCACTTTGCATCAGTCCATCTCAGATGAGCACGGGCCCAGAGAAGCCGGTGGTGTTTCTGGGTGTTGTTGATATATGGCTTTCGCTTTGCATGGTAGAGTTTTAACTTGCACTTGTCGATGCAGCGACGAACTGTGTTCACTGACAATGGTTTTCTGAAGTGTTCCTGACCCATGTGGTAATATCCATTACAGAATGATGTCGGTTTTTAATGCAGTGCCACCTGAGGGATCAAAGGCCACGGTCATTCAATGTTGGGTTTCGTCCTTGCCGCTTACCTGCAGAGATTTGTCCAGATTCTCTGAATCTTTTGATGATATTATGGACTGTAGATGATGAAATCCCTAAATTCCTTGCAATTGTACGTTGAGAAATGTTGTTCTTAAACTGTTGGACTATTTGCTCACGCAGTTGTTCATAAAGTGGTGAACCTCGCCCATCCTTGAACGTCCGAGCCTTTAGGGATGCTCCCTTTATACCCAATCATGACACTCACCTGTTTCCAATTAACCTGTTCACCTCTGGAATTCTCCAAACAGGCGTTTTTTTGAGCATTCCTCAACTTTCCCATTCTTTTGTTGCCCCTGTCCCAGCTTTTTTGGAACGTGTTGCAGGCATCAAATTCAAAATGAGTGAATATTTGCAAAAAGTCAATAAAGTTTATCAGTTTGAACATTAAATATCTTGTCTTTGTAGTGTATTCAATTGAATATAGGTTGAAAAGGATTTGCAAATCATCGTATTTTGTTTTTATTTATGTTTTACACAACGTCCCAACTTCATTGGAATTGGGGTTGTATATGGTTGCGTAGACTGTGTGACGTGTGCGCCTATCTGTATAAAATGCAATGAGTGTACTGTGCTCTGCACCACTCTTGCAGCAATTGGGGGTCTAGGGGACCACTAGCCCTCTGGGGATTTATCTACGCTTCTATGAGCCGGTTCGAGCCTGCTATTGGGTAATAAACCCTAGGCCACTGATACTTTCACTTTGATGTAAATCTGCATTCACATGGTGCGTTTTTGCACAAAAATGCATGCATTTTTATTGAAAAACTGCCTGCATTTTTGTGCAAATACACACCATCATGCAGAATAATGTTCCATAGTGACCCTTCCACACAGTATAATGATCCACAGTGACCCCTCCACATGGTATAATGTTAGCTGAACCCAAAATCTTTAGAATTTGCCACTCACGTGCTATTGTTATACTCTGTGATTTCTTCAGACCCCAGAGTATAACAAGTGGAGGCCCAGGAGAGGTGATCAAACATGACGGAGACGTAACCCCTGAGGCCCCATCAGCTGTCTCTGACGTCAGGCAGAAGTGCCGAAGAGAACAGGAAGCTGCACCAGAGTCCTGGGAAGGTGAGTAACATTGTATTTTTTATATTTTATCACCTCTCCTGGGTCTGAAAAGACCCCAGAGTATAATAATTGCAGTCTAGTTTCGGATGTGTTTGGTCCAAAGCAAACCACTTGGCAAGTTTGCCTAAGTGCCACCCCCCTTAGGGATTCAGGCTGTCGTGCCACGGAAATATGCCACGCATGCCACTCTTGGCACGCGTGCCAGGAATGCCGACCCCTGCTCTAAGAGGATAAAATGTCTGGTTCGTTCAGCCTGAATTGGCAGGTTCAGCTGACTTTCTTCTAATTTGTATGGCCAGCTTTAATGTCCTCTTCAGCTACAAGGTTCTAAACTTACAGAAAGGTTGACAAATTATCATTGTTTACAGTTTCCAGCAACAGACTCTAAGTATAATGAAAGATCTTTATTCAGGTACATCACTCTCTGCCCCTGAGGATCTGGTTTCTAATTTTCCTACCACAAACACAGAGACCCAAGCTAATTCATTTAGAAGGCAATTAACTTAAGAGTACTGTATATCTTTTGATGGCAGTAGGATATCAGAGAACCATGAGAAAGTCCATGCAAACTTGGGAAAAAGAGTGACAAAAAATGTACAGAGTTTAGAACTGAGTCCAAGGGTCCATCACTAGGAAGGATCAAATGTAAACTACTGCACTATTGTGCACAATATTACATGTGTATCCGAGACTTGTCAAGTACATCCTGGCGCAAGATAGCAATTGATTTGTTGCTACTGGTGTGTAGGGACCACAGCTCTGAGATGTCCAGGCACAACAGGTACATGGCAGTTACTTAACTGTTTGCATGCATTATCCTAAGATCTACAGGAGAGATGTAGTTACTACGACACACAATGAAGCTGCACTGAGCTTTGCAAAGCTTTATAGAGAAATATATTAATGCGGCTTCAGTTCATGTTAATCCCTTCAGCGCTAGAGGGTCTGTTCTGCAATTCATAAGACGATTAATTGATCCTAGTACTTACCATCCACCTGGACACCTATGATAAAGCAACGGGGGAAAAGCAATATTGAGGTTTTAATTGTGTCATTGACTGCACTGTACAGCTGGCTTATTAAAAATGCAATCTATTTGTAAAAATTAACATACAAAAATGGATGGCAGCAAAATATTATTTGAACAAGATAAAATCTGAGAACAGATCTGAGTCATCTGGTCAAAATGGAGGTATAAGGGTCAGAACGCTGAGGTTGAATGGGGCATTGTTGGATCAATTACCTGTGTCGGCACCTTCTGACCCCTGGCTGGGGATGTCTCAGACAGAGTTCTAAAATTATATTCTCAGATACTCTAATTGGAGCTGCTCGAGGCTTGGAAAATAAATTAATGCCTACAACTGTGCCGTTCTAGTGGATCAGTTCAGCGGTAATCCCAGACTTGAATAGCTGGGAGTTCGGGCAATTTTTGTTCAAAATAGTACATAAAATGTGTTGAATGTAAATTTGCAGCACAAGAAAATGACACCACATATTCAGCGTATCTAGAAAAAAATGAATTTTTTTTACTCATTTTGCTGGCAAGGAAGCATTTTAAATTCACAGCACAGTTTTTAGAAAGCTCATCCACACATTTCTGAAAAATTTGGAAAAAGCACTGTGATGCATTTTTCAAAAACACACCATGTTAAGTTTGTGGAAGCGCAGTATGTTCGCTGAGGTTTTTACTCACAGAATAACATGGGGAGCAAAGAAACCTCATAAAACAAAACACTGGTAGTGATTTGTATTGTGTTTTTACTGCAGAAACACTGTCAATTCCTCAGTAAAAACACGGGTAGATTAAAGTTCATATTCATAGGCAAGGTGAGAAATAAAAAAAAAAACAAAAAAACAAGCATTTGGTGTTTTATCCTGCATTTTATTCTGTATTTCTGTTGCATTTTTTCTGCAGTGTTTCAGTCATGTGTATTCTTATCCTAAAGTTATTAAACCTGCTTTATGCCTACTGCATAGTCCTAACACTGTACAATAAATTTAGTAATACAGGACTGATGGTGTTATTTTTGCTATAGTGAGAAAGATTTATGAAGATTTAAAGGGGTTGTCAAACTAATAAAGATTATTTAACGTAGCTTAGAATGGTGTAAAAACAATCCATAAAGTATCACCTGTCCTCTACTACTCATGTTCTGATGCTTCCTGGGCCCCCATCAGTCTCAGAATAAAAATAAAACATACACCCATTCTAACGCTATCCAGGTCCCCCTGTCAGCCTCTATTTCGTAACCTCTCTTGACACATTGGAAATAACCAGTCAGTCAATCTCTGCCTTAAGGAAGGCCTTGTGTGTTGAGAAAATGCGGCTGGGGACGTAGGAAGTGTCAGAATGTTAGTGTGATTTTTGTACCATTTTGAGGCCTTTCTATATATCACTTTAAAAATTGTTAGACTAGACTTCATTGGTTCTACCAGAGGAAATGATTATGTGGTTAACCCTCTATTGATACAGAACATATACAGGCACTTTTAATTGTATTGTAATCTCTGTTGTTACCACTGCACATACAGGATATATTCATGCCTCCCAACTTTCAATCCCACCAAGTCCCCTTGTGCCCCTTTAGTGACTCTGACATTGCATAATGCCCCCATATTGTTCCCATACAGTATCATGCCCCCAGTGGCTCCACACAGTATAACATCCTACAGTGGTCCCCACACATATTAATCTACCCCTTGGGGCCCCAGCGCAGCATAATAAAAAAAAAAAAAAGTGTACCAAGTATAAGGGATTGAAATGCAGTATGTAGTTGTAAACTATTTTGAAATTAAAAGTCAAAGCATATGATAAAGCAATCTATACATCTGACCATTAGTACAGTTGTCTGTCAAGGCTGGCTCCAAGTGTAATTGGGTCTACATCCTTGGTTTGATAAGAGTAGTGTGTACTTTCCCAGAACACTAGGCCAAGTCTATAGGGTCACAGCCTCTGCTCAGATTTGTTAAAGGTAAATGCTGATCAAAATAAAAAATAAACAGGAATAAAGGACTAACTTTATATAGATCATGATTTTCTATATTGAAAATGTCCAAAGAATCAAGACATGCTCTAGTTCTGTTCTCTACTTTCACCAGGTAGGTAATTAAGGACACCATTAAGATTCCTATTTGCCACATTTTGAATATTGGCATCTAGAACTAAAAACCTGAAACAGACAAGTTTTACATTATCGATTTCCATATGTCAGTTCCTTTAAGCCTACTCATTCATTACTGAAGCCCAGCACCATCATTATCTTTATAGGCAGGACAAAGCCTAACTCTTCTCGACAGTTACACTTCAAGGAACACTGCCCACATAAGGTTAGTCAGGATCAATTATGTCACCTGTATACTGGAAGACTATCCAATGAGAAAACTGTAGGTTATTTCTTGAAATTTATTTTTCCTTTAAGAATACGGTTTGGAAAATATAAATAGAATTAAAAAGATGGAACACATTATAAAACAAATGTATATTTGAGAGTTAGAAAACATAGACACTATTATTATGGCCATAAGATTGCTAAAATCCAAAATGTCTACTTTTTTTTTTTTTTATTATACCACCAATTATAACTGCCAGAGAGCTCTTACCGGGAGAACAAATTATTGTAAGCGCAAGATACTGTTCGTGGCACTACCTCAGGGATCAGCAACTTTCGGCACTCCAGTTGCACACTTGTTCAGCTGTTCTCGGAAATCTCACAGAAGTGATTGTAGCATGCTGGGATGCATGGGACCTTGAATGCAGCAACTTTCTATGGTCTGGTACCAAAGGCGTAGCCAGAGGTTCAGCACAAGGGTGCGAACATGTCCAAGTGGGCCCCACTTAGGTATACCAATGTTAACAGTGACTGTATAGTTGTAGATATCGGCTCTACACAGGGCTCTGCAGATGATTTAGGTGAATACAGGAAAGTAACATTTAGTGACTTACAGGTGATGTCTCTGACTAATCGATCACATTTCCCATCTCTTCCATCTGGACCATCATGACCATTTCTTCTAGTCTCTGTAAAGTTTGCAGCACAGACAGCTTTACCTCCTTACTTTTTCAGGCAGCTAACCCACATTGTCCTCACCTGCACACCCATCCTGCTGCTACCCCCAATTATAAAATGCATAATATAAAAAAAAAAAAAACAGTGAGGTTCCAATACCCGGGCCCCCCAGGATCAGCTGTTTCAATGAACTGTGATACCTTTGTAAACGCCGTGACCCCTTCTGTGTTTACATAGTGTCATTCATCTCATAGCAGCCATGTAATGTAACTACAGCCTCGTCCTATACACATCTATGTGACAAGGCTGTAATTACATCACAAAGTCACTATAAACAGACAGCGTGAGATATAAACAGGCGCCATGACCCCTTCATACAGCTGATCAGAGGGGATTCACTTATCTCTTATTGATCTATTCTAAGGATAAATCATAAATAAAAATAAGGTGAAAAACTCCTTAAGACCAGGGTCACATGTAGCGTAAACGGAACGGTTCGGAAAAAAACACAGGGTTTTACAGGTCCTGCAAAGTGGATGGGATTTGCTAACACACACAGCGGACATGCTGTGATTTTCAAAACCATCAAGGCTGGCGGTTTCCCTATAGCTATGATGGAAGGAGAAAGTCCGCTTTCTGTGAAAAGCACTGCAGGAAAAACCATGATGCGTTACCGCCATGCTTTTTCCTGCAGCGCTTTTTTGCTGCAGCCCGCTATGTGGAACCTTAGCCTTAATAAAGCCCAAATGCCACCTTAATTAAATTAATTGCTCCCTTAGATTATGCCCCTGACATAAATACTGCTCCCCTAATGACCCCTTATATAAATGATCACCCCCTTATGTTCATAATGCCCCTAATGAATCCTCCCTTATATTTACAATTCCCCCTCCTAACATTATTAAAATACCCACAACTGTGCTAAAAAAAAACCTACCTGTGATCTTTTGATGAACGAAACCGCCGCCTCCTCCCTGTCACAGGGCGTCTGTGTCTCAGCACAGGAGGCGCGATACTGTGATGTAATTGCAACAGCCTTTGTCGAAAAGTGGACATCTTCTATCTGTAGTCTCGGTGTTTTGTGGCCTGAAGTGACTTGCAGTTTACAAGACAGTTAGTTGCAGGATGTGTTTTTAAAAGTAAAGCATGTATTAATGTTGGCCCCCGAGGTGGGCCCCACAGAGTCAGTGGGCCCAGGGCAGCCTCCCCCTCTGCCCCCTGCTAGCTACACCACTGTCTGGTACTTTTCAGAAATCCAGCCATAATTTCCTTGTTGTGGAAAGGTTATTAAGCAGGATATCCTGACTAGATTTTTGACAAGTTCCAGACCACATAAAGTTAATGGTATCTATTGACAACCTATCAGGACAAATGACTGTCACCACTAATATGGTTAGATAAAATCTTTAAATCTCTGCAAGATGTTTAATTATTTAAACCCCTTTAAGGCTAAGGCCCCACGTAGCGTCTGTTTTTCCCGCATCGCTTTTCACAGAAAAACTGCAGAGGTACATTCGCCTTTTTTTCTGCTGTGTTTACTCCATGTGGGGCCCTGGCCTAAGGATAAGGCCCCACATTGCACAAAAGTTGCTTTTAATTGCAGATTTTCCTGCAGTTTTTTTGAGCCAAAGCCAGGGGTGGATTTAGCAGAAGGGAAAAGTATTAGTGCTTCCTTTATATTTCCAATTCCTTTTCAATCCACTTTTGACTTTGGCTCAAAAAACTGTAGCAAAATCTGCAACAAAAAGTAAATTTTCCACAATGTGGGGCCTTAGCCTAAGAATCTGTCCACAGATTCCCTTTATATAAACAGTTATCCCAGCCTCAAAGATGACACCAGCTACATACCCATTATCTTTGTGACCAAAACAAAATTATTTTACCTACTGTCAAAAATCTGCCAGACAGATTCATTTTTATCACCATCATGAATGTAATTATCATATTAAAGTCAATCTGTTGTGCTGCTCATTTTATCACTCCTACCCCACAGACTGTTAATAAAACTTTTGCTTTGTACTCCTTCTTGCATCTATCACTCTCTGTATTTTACTAGTAATTATATTGGTTGATGTGTTCTAAAATACTCTATAAAATTATAAATTGTATCTGCAGCCTAGCGCAACTATGGACATGCATGCTTGTTTTATACATCTAGTTAGCAATGGTGCAGCGTAATCTCATGGCCACACATTAGACTGCAAACAAAATGGATCAGGGACTGTATAGTGGTTTCAATACTGTACAGATATACTTTATATAAAAAGTAATTCAGAACTAGTGTAAACAATTTATTAAACACATCATATTATTTATCTCATACTCTAGAGCTGCATTCATAATTCTGCTGGTTGTTCATGTGAACAGCTAGTATACATTCAATTATGCTCGCATATTGTTTTGGAATACTTGTTGGTTTTTCCTACATAAGAATACTATACAGTACTGCTCCAATGAGGATATTGATCATGTGCTGGTCCACAATGAGACTTTACCAAAAAACCCTAAGATCATATATTAATACTGGTCGACCAGAGTTCAGAAAGACATATCTTGATCATTACCAATGTCTGAGATCACAAGATAACTCAGCAGGAGCTCAGGCTATTATTAACATTACTTCTGTACAATTGAACCAGACATAATGATGCCACCCAATCCATTCTACACCTACAGACACACTTTAAAATGTCAGCGATTCTCAAATGTATTATACAACCATTGTGAAGGTGCATTATACAAGGTATAATAGGTGGGGAAGGTGACAGGCATTGTACGATATTCTTTATATATCAGATACATGTTCTCTTACTGTACTTATAATAAGAAGAAACCACTTTACTGTGACCGGTCTGAACAACATCTCGTCAATCATATCTAATCTAAAGTAAACTTCTGATATTCCTGTATGCTTGGGACAGATAAAATGCCAAATTATGGTATTTCTAGATCAGGTCTTGCCTGATCACTGAATCTATGACCTGCTATTATGGAATTAGACCACATTTGTTTTTTTTCATTCTCTATGATCTGTTTTCTCTGTATATCTATCGATTTATGTCATGTATTTCTCTCTTTCCTTCTTTATCTTGATAACACCTGGGGAAGTAAAGCATGGTGCTTCTTCACCCCATCTCAATTACAACTATTATTGCATTATTTCCCCTTGTCAAGGGGTCAGACCCCACTGGTATCCTTGACCTTTGGGTGTTATGCTGTTCAAGGACGGCTGTGGATAAAGTAGATGAACGTATATGTTTCTATACGTTTCTAGGTCTAACATTTAGGAGGTCTTCTAGCCAACCAACGAAGGGCAGTTGTCTATCTAGCAAGGAATAAAATTTTGTGTAAAAGGGTACAAGCATCATACAGCTGTATGTTTTTCTTTTTATATAGACTTTTGTATTATTATTTGCCTTTCAATAAATATTTCTATTTTTTATATATATTTGTATTTCCCATTCTTCTTTGGTACATACAGTATGTTACTTTGCATTTCTTATGGGAATTATTGTTACTTTGAGGATAAATTTTTGGTTAGTTACAAGCATGATGTAGCCAGCTCTCCTCATCCAATAGACCAAACAGGACGATAAGTGGATCACGTGGTACTGAAGCATCCAGTGCATGCAATGACAGTTGTGTGACTTCATTCCAGAAAATTTGCAGCATTGGGCAAACCCAAATCATAGAGTGGAACTCACTGTATGGCATCTCTAGGATGCAGGGTAATTGGTCTCTATACACTGTTTTATACAGGTCTTCTAAAGGTGCTGCTTGCTTGTCTCACAAGAAACGCTTTCAGTCTTTTGCCAGTCTAAGCAGTTTAATTTTATAGTCAAACCAGGATTCCCTCAGTCCTGCAGTTTCAGGCCCAATATACACATTTGCATTTGCCATATACTTGTAGAGCTATTGGGGCAAATTTAATACGATTAGTGTATTATACACCAATCATAATGAAGGGCCCTACTGTATCAGGGACCAAGAGATTTATGAAGAGGCTGCAGCCTCTGCACAATGCAGTTGGATGTTTCTGCACCAGAATGGAAAACTATGCCAGTTAGGAACTGGCATAGATTTCCATTATAACTAACGTCAGAAAACGAATCCCTCAATCCCATTCCCTCATTCGCACAATATCACAAGTGAGGCACGGATCGGGGCTTGTGGCCTTGCACCAAATGTCCACCAAAATATCATTTCTCTATGTCAGAAAAATTATGTCTTAGATGCAGTTTCCTGTCAATCTCTTGGGTCTCAATGGTCTGGCAAAAACACTGTAGCTTAGGGAGATTCACCAATTTGCAAACGCCACTTTCCCTAATGTCTATGGCACACTTTTGCATTTCTGTTTATTCTTTTGCAGGACCACATCAATACACTGCACATGGCCCTGTCATCCTAGTATGTCAGCTGATACTCTTAAAGATACAGTGGTTTGTCAGTTTGTGTGTAAATTGCTGGGGTTTCTAAACTTTTCCACTTTTTGACAATACAACTGGCCTGTGGAGAAGAGATACCTGCAAGCAGTCTTACCACCCATTAAAATTAGACAACTTGGTGACAAGGGACTACACGGGTTAACATGGGTCATTGATCAGGGCTTTAAAACTTGTATGTCTTAAAGAGCCTTTGTAAGGACCATCCTCCCCTTTACAATTATCCATGATTGATCCAGATGAGAAGATTCTCATTCATCCGTATAGGATACAATATACCCTTTCCTAGTCATTACCTTTACCAATGGGACAGTTATTAAAGTCATAAAGATGCCTCAGAAGTGGCCAAAATTGGCTTAGTGCATTTCAAGAAATCCTATTGGCAAAGCTATTGCTAACAAGTACACGCTTACAGCCACGCCATATCCTTAAACAAACATCTATTGTGAAATATCTATGACCACATCTTAGGGTTGGTATCTTCACAATATCATAAAGGCCATAATATTGGGTCACAAAGCTGCTAGCCATTGTCACCTACCATTGCACTAACACAAATATGAACTAAGGAGTATTAAAAAAATTCATAAAACACTTATTGAAATGGAAACAGTTTTTTACTTAAGCAAGTTCATACTGTATATACCTAAAGCAGTATAACTCCGTACTGTGACCTTTCACAAGTGCAAAATTCTCTAAGAGTATATTCACACGACTGAATTTGTAGCTGAATTTAAGGCGGATTCTGCCTCAAAATCAACTCCAAATTCTGCCTGCAATCTGCCTCCCATTCATTTCAAAAGGAGGCAGACTCTGATTTTTTCCAGCTTATAGAAAAAATAAGTGGCACCTAATAACTACTATTGAAGTGAATGGGAGGCAGAAAAATTCTGTTTGGATGGTGTAGAATTTACAAATTCCACGGTGGATTCCATGTCAGATTCCATTGCAGAATTTAGTCAAACAGAAAAATTCAGCTTCAGATTCCTGTTTTGCCATGTGAACATACCTTTAGAATTAATTTTACATGACGAGCAAGGTAATACTCACTATTGCCCATGAACACACACAACATGATAGTCCAAACTTTCTACGATAAGCAGTTACACATTGGTGAGTTTTGGCATAATTCAGAACCAAAATGACAAGTGGCATGCAGGTGGCACTCCTACATATTGAGCGGCCAAAGCCACCCAAGGAGAGACAGGACCTCACCAACAAGTGCAAAGCAGTATAACATTATCCATTTGTATACACCTCAATGGCACACAGTACACATATCTAATAAAATACACTAGAAAAAGTACATGTCAGTATAAAGTTGCCCAAGGAGAGATGGGACCTTGTCACCCAGTGCAAAGATAGCATAGCATTAACCATTTGTATACACCTCAATGGCACATAATACACAGATCTAAAAAAGTGCACTAGACACATACAGGTGCATCTCAATAAATTAGAATATCTATGAAATGTTCATTCATTTCAGTAATTCAGTAATAAAATTCATAATCAGCGTCTTCCATGATTGTGTGTCCTACTGAACCAGACTGAGGGACCATTTAAAGGTTTAGGAAACCTTGGCAGATGACACACTGAATTTACAATACTGAACTTTTTTACAATATTCTAATTTTCTTAGATTTGGGTTTTCATTACCTGTAATCCATAATCAACATTTACAGAAATAAAACACTTGAAATAGAACATTCTGTGTGTAAAGAATCTAGAAAATATAGGAGGTCACTTTTTTAATTTAATTACTGAAAGAAAGAAATGTTTCAAAGATATTCTAATTTATTGAGATGCACCTGTACATAGCAGTAGGATACAGATATACCCCTATCCAATGCAACATATAACAACATTATAATGGAGTATCACAGGAAATAGGAACCTTTCCTATCAAAGTTGCCCACATCAGTTTAAGGGAAACTCACACCTTACAGCCCCAAGAAACCTCAGTTAAACACTGGGCATGACTTTCTTCTCAATCTATGGCAGATCAATGACTATAACTTGACTCACATTTATCTTTAACCTATTTGTTCTCTTCTCTTAAGATAGAATATTCCATGGGCCATTGTCATATGTTGTTCATTAACATCCAGTGTTATTTCACTTTCTTCATCATGTTTAGTGCTATCAAAAAGCAGCACCATATGACAATCCCATATGCATATGTTAGAGCTTAGAGCCAAGGCAGATATCTCAACTTCTGGGTGACAAAGAATGCCTGTCCTGCTAGTAAATGTATCGATTTTAATTAAAGTTGCAAAGTTGCTATCCCATTGGCTGCTTTGGTTTTCTGCATGTCTATTACTGTACTATATGAAGTCTAAATAGATTGAAAGGAATTGAGGTTTCTTGTATCCAGTGTTCTGGCCTCTCAGAATCACTGATCATTTCGGCTAAATAAACTCTAATAAGCAGGTTTGCTAAATCTTTTCTGATACATGCACAGATAGGTTCTTCAGGTCATTTGTCATCCTGAACCCAAATAAATGAGATGCGTTCACTGCTAACATTAGTCAAGTTTGCTACAGTTTTTCAGGCACTCAAAAAGGCAATTAGTTTACATAAGAATACGGATGAGTAAGTCTGATGTTTGTTCTCAGTGATCGGCAAGACGTCTCTCCTCTTTGTCATGTCTTGTCACTACTAAAGGTCAAGCCTCACTCAATATTATTGGACCAATTTACCAATGCAATAGTTTTGAGTAGCATAAATACCATATAGTCTCATGAGCGCTGGGTCTCATTGTCTGACTTGTCATTCTTCATTCAAGCCAATGTTTAGGCAAGTGACTGTAAATAAATGTCCAAGACATTAAACCAATATATTCTCGATACAGGCATAGTCTTGAGGTCTAGACTCATATATTCTTATATGATCTGCCAAAACTGGCATTTAGAATTCTATTGGAATATAATGATATAAGCAAATTCCAGATCATAATTGTGTTCAGTCTCTTATTGAATGAGGAAGATAGAAGGCTATCCATTCTCTGTGAAGGCATAGAAATACAAGAAAGAGAGTGGAACTAATATAGACTGGAACTAACCAGCAGCAGTGTGCAGTAGCTTTAGTTGGTGCAGAGGTAGCAATGGCATCCAGGAACCTGTGGGGCGCCTAAGTGCTTCTCTGCCACCCATATTATAAAGGGCACATAGGTGGCCTATTACAAGTTTTTGACTAAGACTCAGAAGCATTTAGTTAGTCCTCTGTATAGGGTTAGAGCATGCAGTGTAAAGGAGAAGATGAGAGTGACATATTAGATAAAACCTACTGATTTTGTCCAGTGGAGCAGTCACCTAAAAATATCAATAATGCTTCATGGACAAATCACCTAGCCAGTGTCTATGCCAATACTGATCTAAAAAGCAATGTGATGGGAGCAGTGTAGCAATGGTCGTGGTAGGTTTCTAAGAATAAAAGTTTCTAGTTAACTGTAACGTCTCTGCCTATTTGGGTCTCTGTGCCACCCTCCGCTCGCACGCTGTGGCGAAGGAGGCGTGTTCAGTTTGATTCCTTGTGCAGGTTTCTTGCTCAGTCTGAACATGGTCCTAGACAATGTAATGGATTTCCGGCCACACCCGTGTTCTGAGCATTTCTCTCTGGACTGCATAGAGTTAATCTCTTCCTGGCCTGTGTGATTGACAGCCTGTGTACCTATCAGGTCTGGGGCTGGGCCCAGACTTTCTATATACAGGGTGTCACTTTCTCAGCAAGTTGCCGGTTATTGCTCTGACTTTGCCTGTTCTCTTTGTGCCCTTGATATTGACTGTACTATTTCTCTGACCTCTGGCTTGCCTTTTGACTATTCTCTTGGATTTTGATTCTGTACTGTATTGCTCGTTTGTTACCGACCCCTTGGCTTCCTGACCTCTCTTTTGTCGTTTGTTTTGTCTTATCCTGTTCTGTGTGTCACTTACCCAGTAAAGGGCTTGTCTTCTAGTTGTCCTTTTACCGTTTAGGGTAACTGAGGCAATAGGAAGGGACAGTGGCTGGGGTGAGATTAGGGCTCACTTGTCTCTGTCCTTCCTCCCAGACCGCTGCAGTAGTGTCAGGGTATTGCTACGGTTGGTAGACCCTAACAGAATAACCGGCCCATACATTCTGCCATTGCTTCCCATAGGGTCAGCATGGATCCTATTCAGGGCCTTGCAGCCAAGTTGGAAGGTTTAGCAGTCCTGGTAGCTGAGCTTGCTAAACAGGTTCAGACCCTTACTGAGGCTGCTGCAGCATCCCCACCTGTTTCTTCCCCTTTTAAGGTGAAGATGTTACTCCCGGATCGTTTTTCAGGGGATCGTGAAAAATTTGAGACTTTCCAGGAGTCCTGTCGCCTGTATTTTCAGATTAATCCACATGCATCCCAGGCCCAAATGGTGGGAGTAGTTATATCCCTCCTACAGGGGGATCCACAGACTTGGGCCCTTAAACTCCCTCCTGGGGCTGAGGAGTGGACTGACTTTGAAAAGTTTTTTTTGTCTTTGGGGTCTATATACGCTGAGCCAGACCACATTGGGCTTGCAGAATCGCAATTCCTCACTATGCGGCAGGGCAAACGCTCTGCTGAGGAGTACTGCTCAGAATTTCGCAAGTGCAGTATAACTGCAGGTTGGTGTGAGTCAGCTCTAAAGGCCCACTTTAAACAAGGCCTATGTGACCGTGTTAAGGAGGTCTGGGTTGGTCACCCAGATCCCCCCTACTCTTAAGCAGGCTATGATTTTGGCTGTCCGTATTGACCGTAGGATCCGGGAAAATGTTAAAGAGAGATTAAGGTCTGCTTCTTCCAAGTTTTCTGTCTTTCCCTCTCTCTCTCTCCTGAAAAACCTGTTATTTCTCCCATGACTCCTAGTGAGGAACCCATGCAACTGGGAGCTATGGACGCCAAGACTCGACAAGAGCATCGTCTCCAGAATAACCTCTGCCTGTACTGTGGTACTTCTGGGCATATCTTACGAGACTGCTCCATCAGACCCCACACACCAGGGGAAAAGCTTCAGTGCCTGAGTGGTAGTCGGAAGAACCACTCAGGCAACCAGGTATTTGCCAGTAGTAACAATAAGATGTTGTTATCTGTGTCTCTGTCCTCTGGGGACAGATCTGTTTCTGGCCAGGCCTTACTTAACTCTGGCTCTGCAGCAAACTTTGTCACATTCTCGTTTGTCTCAGCTTTAGGCATTGAGCTTTTGCCACTTGACACTCCTCTGGCGGTTACTGGAGCGGATTTTGCCCCACTGGCCAGGGGTAAGGTCCGATTCAAGACCCCCTTAATCACGTTGCAAGTAGATTCTGCTCATTCAGAGGTCATGAGCTTTTTTGTTATGGAGCATCTGTCTTCCGATATTATTTTGGGGCTCCCCTGGTTGAACCTCCATAACCCTATTTTTGATTGGGGTAAAAGGGAGTTGGTAAAATGAAGAGATCAGTGCTCATCCCATTGTATTGTTTTGCACTCCTTAGATTGTGTCAGTGAGGAGACGGTCTCAGCTGTAAAGGCTGGAAACGCCAGGCGAATAAAAAAACATTTGCCTGGTCCTCCAGCGCCTGTTGTTTTTTTTTTTTTTTTTTTTTACCAGGTCAATGCGTGGAGTGGACAGAGCAAGCTCCATTTCCAACTCCCTGTTCTAAAAATCCATTTAATATTTGGTCCCCAAATAGGGGACTATCAGATATTAAACTGATAAGAACAGATTTTTTTTTTTTTTTTATTTATTTTTTTTTGGATTGAACAAAAGCTTTTATTTACATCCAAGTCTCAAGCAAAAATAACAAAGGTACTGCGACGCAGCGCATGACTGTATTACAATACCACAATTTCAGACTATATCATTCATCCTTAAGGGATGCGGCGCGGCATACGGCGACAGGATATACATCCTAACACTACATGCTGCACTACAAACCTAACTGACATACTTTTTGGTCAATGCAATAAACACAGTCAAGTGACAAAACAGAGGGACAAAAGGGGTGGGGAGGTCACAGGCCCGAAGCTTTATTGATTGACCACAACACACATGAGGGGAGGACAGGTAAATACAAGAAATAATATACTTCCTATACTACCACTACTTCCTACCCTGGCAATAACTAACACATTAGGGGGGGACAGGTAAAATATAGGAAATAATATACTTCCTATACTACCACTACTTCCTACCCTAGCGCTAAACAAGAGAGTTAAACAGCAAAAGCATCAAAACATGTGATGGGATGGGGAAGAGGAAGGAGGGGAAAGGGGAGGGAATAATCAGAGGCCCGAAGCTTTATTTGAGTAACACAACAGATCAGGGAGATCTGGAATTGAAGGCAGAGAAAATACTGAGTCCTACTAAAACTGGTTTATCTGGTGAGGGTCCGGTGGCCCCTCATAAAGGGGGGGGTACTGTAACGTCTCTGCCTGTTCGGGTCTCTGTGCCACTCTCCACTCGCACGCTGTGGCGAAGGAGGCGTGTTCAGTTTGATTCCTTGTGCAGGTTTCTTGCTCAGTCTGAACATGGTCCTAGACAATGTAATGGATTTCCGGCCACACCCGTGTTCTGAGCATTTCTCTCTGGACTGCATAGAGTTAATCTATTCCTGGCCTGTGTGATTGACAGCCTGTGTACCTGTGCCTGTGCCTGTGAACCTACCCTAAGGAAACACATTACAAGTTGAAAAGTGTCCAGGAAGGCAAAATTCTGACACTACAGTTTAAGGTGTGATGTAGCCAAATCTGAGTCTAGAATAAGTATTGAAAAGTTGTCATGACATTTTCAGATTTCAGTCGTGGAAAGTAAGGAACATAACAACCCAAGAACTGCAAATTTCTATTTATACCTCCAAAGTAACCATAGATAATAGAGTTTGTAGTCATTCATTCGCTCTCTGTGACATGCATAGAACATACAACACAGAACCCAAAAACACATCCATCCTTTCTGGAGTAATTGAGACATTTCATCCCGCTTTAGTATAATTATATTGTCATTTAGAGGATGGCTCATGTAATTAGTACAATAATTACCAAAGCCTTTTCTAAATAGACTGTCTCCGGTGGAAATACAATACTCTGAAAAGTACAACTAACTTCTTATGAAATGCAAAGAAGCTGAATTGCAAGTCAAAAACAATATACCTTTTTGCTCATACTATAATAGTATCAGAGGAAATAACACATTAAAGAGGTCCTCCCATTGTTAATAGAGTCCCTCAACAAAAAAATGACGGCATGGACTCCAGCGATCATCTGTAATATAAAGAGGAACCTGTCAGTATGTGATCTATTTCCCTCCAGCGCCGCTACAGGGGAAATTAAGCATTACACAGTGCCCATTCGAATAAGTAGGTTATCTGTTCAAGGCAGGACAGAGAAGGGCAGAGGATCCAGAACTTAAGACCATCTCTGTCACCTATAAATTCCCTAATAGGGCATAGGAAATTGGCTTTTCCAAACTGGACAATCCATTTAATTTACTGGGTCCTCAAAAAATGTAAATAATAAATGGTTTCAATTACATTAGAATGACACAATTCTTTATTGTGAAACATATTATGGTCTTTCTTCATTTTTATTACAGTGATACAGGGAATAGTAGACCATTCAGCTACTGGGGCAGTTCCCCAGTTCTCGACCCCTATAAAAACAACTGCCTCTTATGGGGGCACTGTATTGCATATTACCTGGTGAAACTGGCATTGTATGATCAGATTATACAATCAGATTAATACCCAACCCAAGTAACCCTACACTCCATACACTTAGTATCTCTACATTGAAAGATACCGGCTGCTGACAGGTCAAAAAGCTTTATTTATATGACCTGATTTATTAAAAATGGCTGGGCCAATTACTCGTTCCTGTTGTGTCACCCCTATTTCCTCATGGATTGTAAACTCTTGCAAGCAGGGCCCTCATTCTGATTCTTTGATCTACTAATTGTTTTGTTACACTGTAATGTTTGATATTGCCTGTTCACATACCCTTTGATTTGTAAAGTGCTGCGGAATATGCTATATAAATAAGATTATTATTATTATTATTACTAATATGAACTCACCTCAGGAGATACTATGTAGCTTACCACCGGTCCCTTCACTGGAAATCAGTTAATATCACTTCTGTCTGTCTACATCGTCTTCCTTTTATGTAATAAAGCAGGTAAAGTGATGGATATGTGATGACTTTTCTTAATCATAGAAAACTATATTCTTGGTCAAGATGGTTAGTCAGATATAAGTCCTCCATCTTGGATGTACTGTATATTGTATTACAAGCACCATTTGGTCTTCTGAACTGGCAGTAGCAAAATTAAATTCTCTCCCCAAAGTACATTGTGATAGAATCAGGGGTGAATCTATCCTCTCTTCTGCCTAAGGCGACCTATAGAAAGGCACCCCCCCCAAAAAAAAAAAAAAACCCCAACCCAGCGATCTTGCGATCTTTGGTTCTGTGATGAGGCCTCCCTAATGAAACTTGTAGGCCATGCTCCTCCAATCACCTTTTTTGGCCCACACACAGTATAACGCCCCCTTTACTGGATCCCACAGTAAATTATTCCCTTTACTTGCTCCCACAGTGTATTACCCCTTTTATTGGCCCCAACGCACCCCCTTTACTGGTCTCCTCACAGTATATTGCCCCCTTTTTGGCCCTCTCACAGTGCTATGTCAGTCTTAGATTCAACCCGAATTTTCCAAAAGTTTCGGGCTCAGGCTGAACCAGAAACTTTTGAGGTTCATCACCCTCAAAGCACTATTATACTCTCGGGGTTGCCTCAGACAGCAGAGTATAATAAAAAAAGGCCTGAGGGAGAGAAAAAATAGCAAACATTTCTACTCACCTTGTCTCACCTCTCCTGGGCATCTTTGTGGTGTCCCTCAGCATCTAACGTTTTCCTCAGGCTGCAATCTGACATCATGCACCACAGGGATCATCGCTGAGTCCTGTGATTGGGCCTTGGTGGGTCACATGAAGCTCGCGTGACTTCATGATGCTCGGCGCACCAAACCTTACCGCTAATTTCCAATCACAGGCCTCAGCAGAAAAGGTGAGTATAACTGTTTGTTGCTTTTATTCACCTTACCTGGTAAAAGTAAAAGTTCGGCTGCTACCTTTTTCAATTATTCCAATAGGTAGCACCTAAAATATAACTCACTGATCCCCGCTCGTGTCCCATCCGGACTTCTGCCTCTGCAGTAAGAATCGAAGGCCTGACTGGACAGGAGCGGGGATTGGTGAGTAAAATATCAGATGTTACCTGTTGGAATAAACCAATAGGTAGCAGTTAATTAAATAAATTCCGTCCCTCAGTTTGTGCCAAGAGGCATGGGTAATACGTATCTAAATAAAAGATATAGATATATATAGAAGTTATCATTGTGGGGGGGGGGGAGTTTAGTAAACATTAAAATCCACAGTGTAATTAATTCTATCATAAATTAATTACACCGAGGATTTTAATGTTTTGCAAAACTTTCTCGTCCCCCCCCAAACAATGATACAGTATCTTCTAATTAGATATATATTACCCAAAGTAAAAACTTAAAGAATCTAATGATTGTATTTCTAGTGTAAAATTGCAACAGAATTCTTTCTTTAGGACATATGATTTCTAATGTTTTATAGTAGAATACTCAGGGATCTCTTCTTTCTTAAACTAGAATGTTGCAGACCTTACAAGTGAACAGGGTACTGTTGGAATGTATATGGAATACATAATGACAATTAGTGACTGAAAGGTGATGGTCATTCCTTTTCATCTCCATCTTGTCCAGACCTTCATGTCACACTGTGCCCCTATTATGAGTTCACAAAGTATGACAGAGTAGGAGTGCACCTTTAAGTGTAGAATACTGTGGTCCTTGTCAGAGTGAATCTGCGTCACTTTACACCCATAGACAGGAGTAACTATGCACCTTACCCCTTCCTCAGTCCTCTGACCCTTTCCACTTTAGCCATCTTGGGTGACCCCTTAGGTCTAGTCCTCCTTTTCAACTTTTGGGGAAATGCAGGGCACATCTCTGCAGTAGAAAAGTTTCCACATTGATTTAGCAGTTGAGGTGTTCAATAATCAGCAAATTCACAAAGTCTTGGTTCTGCAAGTGACTTGGGACTGCCTAATAATCCTATCTGCTAGTAACTGGCCTGAAGAGCTGAAGGTGCTCTGTCTGCCTATTTCCTCATAGATTGTAAGCTCTCGCAAGCAGGGGCCTCAATCCTTTTGTTTGATATGTTATTTCTGTCCATGTACCCTCTGATATGTAAAGCGCTGCGGAATATGGTGGAGCTATATAAATAAAGTTATTGTTATTATTAGTTATTATTATTACACATTCTAACTCCCTGGTCTGTTAACTACAGTCTAACATTAACAGGAGGTGACTCTATGGCTAAAGACTGGGGGCTCCAAGCAACCACTTTCTTGAAACCCAGGGCAAAAAGGTACATCTGCGAAGGTACACAGCAACACTCCTGCATATCCAGCATTAACTCTGGAGTATCCAGCATAAATAACCAGTAATAAACAATATAAAACAGCACAAAAGATAATAAAACAGCACAAGTATATTCATAAACTAACAAAGCTCTTAGCAGTGGCCTCTTTTAGGGGACGCTGCACCTTCAAACCAAAGTAGTTATATGCCTCTGCAGCCTCTTTTCACTGTATTACCCCTACGAGTATCTCCGCTATGCATCTCTCATTATATACATGAACCAGGAAGCTCTGGATAAATAGTGGCAATGGCATTACCTAGACTTGTGGGAAACGGACAGATTTTAACTGATTTTAACTACTTTTCTCAAATAAAATTATTCTGGATAAAGACTGCAATATTCAGACAGCCAGACTGCAGTGTAGAGCGGCCCTCCTAAGACCCTGGGAATCTGGTGCATGCCTTTTATCCTTCATATAATCATTTCCTTCTCACTCTGACAAATGGCCTGTTGTTATTAATTATAGAGGGGGAGGTTTTAATGGTCCTCCGCACTACTACAAAACTATCAGGCACTTTAAACCCATTATTGTGGCTTGCAAAGGAGAATTTTTCATTCCGACATTTAAGGATCAATAAAAAAAATATTGTATCTCAGGAGCTTGCAGCTGAGCTAGTAGAGCAGAGTGATAGCGGGAGAAGCCCCATCTCCCTCTCATCCCTCTTGGCTGCCAATAGCCGCATTTTTTGGCCTATCGATTTACATACCAATCAACAGATTACTGGTGCAGAGTTCTAAAGACATTCCATTGTGATCTATTCTCATTCCAGAGCAGTAGCCCAGTGCATGAGTAACCTGAGGCTGATAAATTAGAGCTCCCTAGAGACTTAGTTTTATTCTCTGTCTACTGCCACAGTACTATATTTAGGGCTAAAAGCCTCATAAATTTCACAAAATGCTTCTACCAATGGATGTCTGTACACGAAGCGAGAAAACTGCAATTTTGGCAACATATGTATTTATTGTCAGCCGTCCACATCTCATTGTGGGATTTCACCGAACAGATGATAGTAGCAGAAATGAGCAAATTTTACTTTCTGTTAAACATGTTTCTCTTTCTCTGTAATCAACAATTACTCACAATCTGAGATAGAAGATTCCCAGACTCTGAGGGCAACTTTTCATCTTACAGGGTTTTTTTTTCATTATTTTTATGCTTGGTGGGGTAGTATTCAACAATTTTACAGCCACATGCTGAATATTTCTCAAAGATATGGTTAAAGTGGAAACTTACAGTAAAAAAAGGAAACTCCCCAGACTCCCATTCTATCTCTGAAAAGCTAAGATTTTCTTGGCATGCGGTTAACCCTCAAACCAGGACACATTCTAGGGAAAACCCTTTCACTAGGATTATTATCTAATAAAGGGGTCTGAATTAAAGGGGCACCAGTGAAAGACCATCTCCTAAATAGTTGTCTACTCATAGTCTACTTCCTTATTTCTTCACCTTCATCAATAAGTGTCATGATCACAGTGTGACCTCTTTTTTTTCTAGCATACGTTGCTGAACAAACAAGAGGTCTCTCACTGCTGCATGCAGCGATAGACCCTCCCATGTTCTTGTTCTCTGCCTCTTCTGTGAAATGACTCATCCTCCCTCTCACATAATCTTCTCTCTATAGTCCCCCTCTCTCACATACTGCCCATAATTTCCTCCACTCTCACAGTCAGGTCACCATGCCTCATTTCCTCTCCCGGTGTTATTAGTAGTAGTTGGTGCAGCTTCCAGGACCTGTGGTGAGATCATCCAGTGACATCAGACAGTCTAAGGACCTGGAAGGTCAATTTTTATTATTAGCCCTGCAGTACAAGTGCTAGACATCAGCAATAGTATATCTCTTATATATATAAAAATGAGTTCCTGTCTGTCTGTCTGTCTGTTCTTTATGCGCGACCAAACGACTGGACCGATCCTCACCAAATTTGGCACACATGTACATCAGGTGTCCGGGAATATTATAGACTGAGTCTCAGCTCTCTTGGACGTATCGTTCCTGAGGTACAGTATTCCCAAAAAATGACCAGCATTAGTCTATACAAGCCTGCAAGTCTTTCACTCATATTCCAACTGCCATACACACGGTCACATGTCCCTTATCAGCCAATAACAGCTCGCAGGCGCTTACTCTCCTCCTGCACACAGGTTTCCATAGCAACCAAGCTATGTATGACCTGTATTAGTGAATAGCAGTTCACAGGACCTTAAATATTCAGTCATATTACGTGTATCAGCCAATATAAGTTCACATTTAATTTACCAGGTTTCCATAACAACACAGCCATAAATAAACTGTACCTATACTGGACTCAGTGATGTAACTAGCAATGGCAGGGCCCCAAGGCGAACATTTGACATGGGACCCTTCCCCCCGGCAACCCCCCCACGCACAAACTGCATTTCTGCACACACTATTATGCCCCATAGTGGCCCCTGCATACACTATTAGACCCCATAGTGGCCCTTGCACACAGTATTCTGTCCCATAGTGGCCCCTGCACACAGTATCATAGTGGCTCCTTCATGTAGTATTATGCGCACTTCCCGCTACTACTTCAATGTTGGACCAGATGTCACGTGAGCCAGGCATGTATCGCAACGCATAATGATGTCGGACTGGCCCACCAACATCTGGGACGCCACCAAGGAGGCCCGAAAACTGCTGAAAAGACCCCAGAGTATAATGATAGTAGTGTTTGTGGGGTTCACGGCCCACAGGCCTTACTTACCAATCCCCGCTCCTGCTCACAGCCGCCTCTGCAGAAGGTGAAGTGCAGGCGGCCGTGAGCAGGAGTGGGGATCGGTAAGTAAATAGGGCCCGTTACCTGCTGGTGTTAAAAAAAATACATCAGAGGCCCGCCGGGTCCCCTAATGTCCCGGGCCCTGTGGCAGCTGCTACCACTGCTAAACCAGTATTTACGCCACTGATTGGACTGCCATACTGGATTTCAGCATTCTTATAAATTGAAACGTTTTTTAAACTACTCATGTCCCCTGCAGCAAAACGCATGGCTGCTGCTTGAGCTAATGACAACTCTCAGAAGACCCAAGCCTGTCTCCAATCTGATAAGGTATGTTACAGACAACAGCGAGCTGCTGAAACTCCCCAGCAGACCCAAGCCCGTCTCCAATCTGACAAAGCATTGTCAGCCACATGCACATAGCTGCACTCCAGGTTTCAATAACAACCCAGCTATTTTTCTTCACTGCTGTAGGTCAGCTTTAAAGGGGCAGGACGCTGTGGATGACACTGTTACACAAGGTCACATACACACAGCTTTACTCCAGGTTTTCCATAACAACCGATCGCAAGTTTTTCACTGATATCCAAACTGAGATGCACATGATCACATGACACTTATGGACCAATGGAAAATCACAGGTCTTGACATACACACAGCTTTACACCAGGTTTCCATAGCAACCAAGCTATTTATGTCCTGTATGAGTCAATAGCAGTTCGCAGGTCCTTAAATATTCAGTCATATGACGTGTATTAGCCAATGTAAGTTCACATTTCATTTACCAGGTTTCCATAGCAGCACAGGATGTCAAGTGCAAAACTGGCCAATTCTTATGGGGTCACTACACAAACAAAAAATGAAATATACCCATGCGAAGCCGGGTCCTTCCTCTAGTAGAATATAGTTTGAATCTACTTAGATAACTACCTTAGCTACCTTTAGCATAGCTTAAAAATGAGGTGACTGAATAAATTTGGGGCCCAAATTCATATTGCCATCTAGGGTCTGAGTACATTTTGCGATCTGAACTAATTCTTCAGCCTTAAAGGGGTTTTCTGCACACAAATATAAACATACGGTATTTAGAGAGAGTCTGTCAGCAGTAAATTAGAAACCTAATCCCAGCTTTTAGAAGTGATTCTACAGGTTCCAAATATGGCTCTGTTATTCAGTTTTGGATCCCCATTTTAATGTAAATTGCAGATTTATTCATATGAAATTGGGGGGAGTGTTTTGGGGCGTATCTTAGCTTGCCTGCATTTTGGTCTCAGCTGTCATTTGCATAGGACTAAAACGGCAATTTACATGAAAATGGGGCTAAAGCTGAATAACAGGAATATTTGGAAACTGTAGAACAGGGGTAGGCAACCTTCGGCACTCCAGCTGTTGTAAAACTACAACTCCCAGCACGCATACTTGCTCTGCTGTTCTGGGAACTCCCATTGAAGTGAATGGAGCATGTTGGGAGTTGTAGTTTCACAGCAGCTGGAGTGCCGAAGGTTGCTGATCCCTGCTGTAGAATCACCTCTACAAGGCACTTTTATTAAGAATTACAAGTGATTCCTTATAGACTCCCTTTAAAACTGTAGATAATTCAAAGTTAAACATTTTATTTTTTAAAATATAAATAATTTAAAATGTTGCAAAGTTTTAAAGATTTTCACAAGCCGTTTTAGTGGTGACGAGCTTTTGTCTTGATAGGATGCCAATAGACATGGGTGAACCTTGCAAGATTTGTTGCCATGAAGGCCCACCAGCCAGTTTAATTTTAGACCAAAGTTGTTGGGTTTGAACCTGAAGCACTATTGTTATTCTTTGGGGTCCCCTCAGACCCTAGAATATAATAATGAGAGACCCCAGGGAAAATAGTCACACTCAACTTTTCTGACCTCTCCTGAGCTATCTTGCAGTGTCACATGTGACACCCGATCCCCCAGGAGTTTGGAATTGGCCAGAAAATGCCAGGGAATTAACAAGTCATGACGGAGCTCAGGAGAGGGAGCCCAAAGACGCCACAAAAGAGCCTAGGAAATGCAAGGGAAGATTATTATGACTGTTTACTCATTTTCTGCACCTCCTCTGGGTCTCCGATTATTATGCTCAGGGGTCACAAACCAGTCATAATTTCCTTATTCCTTACACAGAAACAGGTAGGGTAATGATCTTGTTGTTCTTGTGCTTATTGTACTTGTTGTTGTACTTGTACTATGTATGTAAACCCCTTTACTGAACACCACCATGGAATTAATGGTACTATATAAATAAATAATAATAAATAGATCTCTGATTCCTATCTTTATGCCCCCTTATACCTGAATCCAGCTACCTCTGCACCCCCCTATAGCTACAGCTTTGGATAGATAGATAGATAGATAGATAGATAGATAGATAGATAGATAGATAGTGATACTGTCTAGATCTTTGGTTTTTATTTGCAACATGCTCTTTAGGTTTCCTTCCCGGTACGAAGAACATTTTCTTTCTCTAGAAGGCCTTGTATTTAGAGCCGTTGTTCTGTTTGACAATTTAATGATATCACTCCAAGAATCCATTACAAGGGAGTGACACTGATGCATGTAAATGAAATAAAACACACATGACTCATGGAGCTGTCCCCTGCTAATGAGTAAATAAGTAACTTCTCTGCTGCTCAGGTTTTCCATCTCTTGACTGAAGGATTGAAAGGGGCACATTTTACCAAGCATTATGAAGAAAGGCTATTTAGCTGCAAATTATAAGAGAATCTAACAATAAAGAAACAAAAGACTGAGCACAAATAACCAACTGTGAGATACCTCAGATCTAACTAATTACAGGATTTATTCTCCATAGAGACATAACAATAACAACATAGATCCATCAGGCCCCAAATAAATGAAATCTCAGCCCAAAAAGAGACCTACCTATTCATTAAATAACATGTGATAGCTGAGGGACCTGTTATAGGATTTGCACTGGGGCCCAAGATCTTCAATTCATGTCTCTGAAATCTAGTATGTGATCTATATACTGTTTTAGGTTTGGTCGATTAGATATCTGCATTAAAAAACAGGTGAACCATAACAAATCTTGCTCTTTCTATGATATGATAAAGTAGTTCGGTAGATTTATGTGTAGAAGAAAACCTTGAAGAGTTGCAACCAGAGTAAATTCAATAGGTGAGGCAGAATGCACAGTCAGCTCAAAGTCAAGACAAAGGGTTAAAAGAGCCTTGAGGGAAAATTGGCTTCCACTTCACAATTCTGAGACAAGACAGTGACAGGACAATACATCATGTCCAACGTCAAGATCTACACTGCCATTATTGAGTTTGCATTCTGGTTTCTCTGTTTACAAACAGACTGACACGAGCCTTGGTCATTACTGAGGTCTTTCACTTACAATTTACTCCCCAGGCATTTATCATAGTAGAGCAGACACTACTGACCCTCAAAGACATAGTATGGTGGCCAAAGATGACACCACAGCCCTAATTCAAAACAATGACAGGAATCATTAACTATCACGTAGCATGCTTAGTACCAGTGTGCACTTGTACAGCACAGAGTCCATCAGCTATTGAGGCATGGGTGCAAGTTCTGCACCCCTATAGTAACATCACCGGCAGGGTCTTCAGTGACTCCAAGGTCAACCATGCTCTTATGACTCATATAAGACATTTATTATATATTAATGGAAGGCTTATATAAAGTGTGAAAGAATATAAAACAGAAAATCAAGTCATAACCTTTTGTAGAAAAATTGAACTACTAATGCGGTCTTACACATCAGCCTTAGGTTGATGAAACCTTCCAACCATCGAATGTGTATGAAATGCTTGACCGACATTCATTCAGCATGTCAGTGGAGACAGGATCTGGCATGATGAAATTCATTATGCCCAATCCTTTGTTCGCAAAAGAGATAAGCCACTTCCAGAAGTTCTGGCAATGTCTTATTCCCCTTTCTCTACCTCTACCAGCAGGCACAGCAGCCGGACAGACTGTACAGTTCTTGCTCCTCTACACTGCCATACATGTGCAATTCCTTCTAATATTAAGGTTGCCGGGTCTATTTCCTCCCACTGCCAATCTCTGCCAGTCTGTATGTATAGGTCTGCTTCACTAGCCTCATCCTGCCTGACCAAAGTTTCTAGCTTGCTAGTTTCCTGCTCTATGGTGTTCCTGACATGTGTTCCTGACCTTGTCTTTGTGTGATAAGATATTTATAACTCCATTCCTGATCCTGACCTGTTTTCTGACTACTGAGCTATATACACATGTGGAACCCTCACTGTTTTGCCCTAGGGCAAGCTAGAATCCACATATACCATGTACAAACCTAACATATACATCTATATACTGCTGTATAGCTTGTTTTACAATAGATGCAATAAAAGTTATATCTTTTCTGTGCATGCTAGGTTTTTATATAGATGATATATGTGGGTTCTGGTTTGCCGTAGAACAAAACAGTGACTGTTCCATCAATATACCCCCCATTTATGTAAGGGAAGTTATTTGCAATATTGATCATATATATCTCTGACTACCTGCTGCTGACCTTGGCCTGTACCAGTGGTACTTCAGTGGTTCTTCAACTGCCAATACCCCTACCCCCACCAACTATCGTCCATTTATTCTTCTCATTGTCATTGTCCAGATGTTGGACCACAATCATAATGTTATGATTTATCCTAGTATATTTCATAGCATTATAAAATTGGAATATTTAATAGTAGCAAATATTGTGACAATGATGGGATCCATAGACAATTTAATGTATATGGGGACATCCTGACTATCTGAGTTGCCAAAAGAAATGAGGATAGGGCATGTTGTATTTCCACATGCCCAATCCTTACTTGTGCCATGAACTGATGCTAGAAGTGTCTTATCTTTCTCTCTTCTTGTCGAAATAAACTGATAGCTGTCAGCAGGCTACATATTCTCACTTTGTAGGAAATTTAGTGCCTCCAGGTGGAGCTGCCGTCATCCTGGGCTCCTTCTGTTGTGCTGTAACATACGTTGTTTCTGTTCAGTTTCCAGCACCCTGGCAATCGTCCGGACATATATGTAAAGCAAATTTTGCACCTTTTTCTTCACATAACCAAATCAACAAATTCATCATTCCATCAACGAGCAGCGAAGTAAACGGTAAAGATAATGACATACTTGTCAAACGCAATTAATGTTAATGAAGGCTAATTGAGTGGAAAGCTGTTTAAGCAAATTAAATAATGAAATAATGTAAATAAGCATGAACCAGGAGCTACTGTCATAACTCAGCGCTCCATTGTATAAAAAGTTGACACTTTTCTCTGTATAATAACCAATTATTACACAGTTTAGGATAAACAAAGAAAAAAAAAAGAAAAGATATACAATATACTGAATAATGGCCAAGGCATTTTCCCAAGAGGTCTGTTAGGTCCAAAATGCCTCCCAAACCAATAATAGGCCCCTTAGGGGCTTTTAATAGTAGCCACAAGAGAATGAAGCAATGCAGACATAATCATCGTTTTTATGGCTATGTAATATTAACCAGCAAGTGCATTAGGGGTAGGCCTGATTTGTCTGCAGATAGCTGTGATGCAGGATTAAGGGCTGGAGATTCCAGAGAACACAAGTAGCACTTGTGGATGTCTGAAAGCAAACATGGCAAATCACCACCCAGTGCACTTGCAGGTTGCTTTGTATATCCATAGCAAGAATATTTCTGCATTGCTTCATCAGTTTGTGGCCACACATGTATGTTTCTGCTCCTATTAAAGGTCTCTATGCTGCACTATTTCTATTTTAGTAAGAATTTTGGACATATTTTGTGGACATATTTTTTGCAAAAAAAAACCCAAAAGGTACAGTGGGTACGGAAAGTATTCAGACCCCTTTAAATTTTTCACTCTTTGTTTCATTGCAACCATTTGCTAAAAGCAAAAAAGTTCATTTTATTTCTCATTAATGTACACTCAGCACGCCATCTTGACAGAAAAAACAGAAATGTAGATATTTTTGCAAATTTATTAAAAAAGAAAATCTGAAATATCACATGGTCATAAGTATTCAGACCCTTTGCTCAGTATTGAGTAGAAGCACCCTTTTGAGCTAGTACAGCCATGAGTCTTCTTGGGAATGATGCAGCAAGTATTTCACATCTGGATTTGGGGATCCTCTGCCATTCTTCCTTGCAGATCCTCTCCTGTTCCGTCAAGTTGGATAGTGAACGTTGGTGGACAGCCATTTTCAGGTTTCTCCAGAGATGCTCAATTGGGTTGAGCTCAGGGCTCTGGCTGGGCCAGTCAAGAATGGTCACAGAGTTGTTCCGAAGCCACTCCTTTGTTATTTTAGCTGTGTGCTTAGGGTCATTGCCTTGTTGGAAGGTGAACCTTCGGTCCAGTCTGAGGTCCAGAGCACTCTGGAAGAGGTTTTCTTCCAGGATATCTCTGTACTTAGACTTAACACCAAAAAGTTCAATCTTCGTCTCATCAGACCAGAGAATCTTATTTCTCATAGTCTGGGAGTCCTTCATGTGTTTTTTGGCAAACTCTATGCGGGCTTTCATATGTCTTGCACTTAGGAGAGGCTTCCTTCGGGCCACTCTGCCATAAAGCCCCAACTGGTGGAGGGCTGCAGTGATAGTCGACTTTGTGGAACTATCTCCCATCTCCCTACTGCATCTCTGGAGCTCAGCCACAGTGATCTTTGGGTTCTTCTTTACCTCTCTCACCAAGGCTCTTCTCCCACGATTGCTCAGTTTGGCTGAACGGCCAGGTCTAGGAAGAGTTCTGGTCATCCCAAACTTCTTCCATTTAAGAATTATGGAGGCCACTGTGCTCTTAGGAACCTTGAGTGCTGCAGAAATTCTTTTGTAACCTTAGCCAGATGTAACGTCTCTGCCTGTTCAGGTCTCTGCGCCACCCTCCGCTCGCACGCTGCGGCGAAGGAAGCGTGTTCAGTTTGATTCCTTGCGTAGGTTTCTTGTTGCTCAGTCTGAACACTGTCCTAATACCTCCTGTCTGTAATTGAATTTCTACCACACCCGTCTCTTACATCTTTGTTTCTCTCTGCTCCTCTGATAGTTAATTTCAGCCTTGCCTGTGTGATGACAGTCTGTCTACCAATCCAGTCTGGGAAAGGTCCTGACTTTCTATAAACAGGTTGTCAGCCCTCACATGCTCGCTGGCTATTGATTCTGTCTTGTGACTTTTCTCTGCTAGCTCCTATTCTGCTATTTCCTGTATTCCTATTCCTGACCTCTGGCCATGACTTTTGACTATTCTCTTGGACTGTGATTCTGTACTGCATTGCTCGACTGTTACCGATCCCTTGGCTTGCTGACCTCTCTTGTTTGTTTGTTCTGTCTGCATTCTGTGTTGTCACTTATTCAGAGTAGGGACCGGCTCCGAGTTGTCGGCTGTCACCTAGGACAGTCAGGCAAGCGGCAGGGCCAGTGAGGGGGTTCAGCTTTAGGGCTCATCGTCTTGTTGTGCCCCTCCCCCCAGGGTTCTGCAGCAGCACTGAGGAATTGCTCAACTGGCAATTCCCTTACAGAATAGCCAGCCCTAAATTACCTTCTGCCATTGCAGCATGGATCTTATTCAGGGCCTTGCAGCCAAGATGGAGGGTTTGGCAGGCCTGGTAGCTGAGCTAGCTAAACAGGTTCAGACCCTTACTGTTGCTGCTGCAGCATCCCCTGTTGTTTCTGCCCCTTTCAGGGTTAAGATGCTACTTCCGGATCGTTTCTCGGGGGCCTGAGAAAAATTTGAGACTTTCCGGGAGTCTTGTCACCTGTATTTCCGGATTAATCCACATGCATCCCAGGCCCAAATGGTGGGAGTAGTTATATCCTTCCTACAGGGGTATCCACAAGCTTGGGCCCTTAAACTCCCTCCTGGGGCTGAGGAGTGGTCAGATTTTGCAAAAATTTTTTTGTCTTTGGGTTCTATATATGCTGAGCCAGACCACATTGGACTTGCGAAATCGCAACTCCTCACCATGCAGCAGGGCAAATGCTCTGCTGAGGAGTACTGCTCAGAATTCCGCAAGTGCAGTGTAACTGCAGGTTGGTGTGAGTCAGCTCTAAAGGCTCACTTTAAACAAGGCCTGTGTGACAGTGTTAAGGAGGTCTGGGTTGGTCACCCAGATCCCCCTACTCTTGAGCAGGCTATGACATTGGCCGTCCGTATTGACCGTAGAATCCGGGAAAATGTTAAAGAGAGAGTAGGGTCTGTTTCCTCCAAATTTTCGGTCTCTTCCCCTCTCTCTACTAATAAACCCACTTTTTCTCCCATCACTCCTGGTGAGGAACCCATGCAACTGGGAGCTATGGATGCCAAGACTCGACGAGAGCCTCGTCTCCGGAATAACCTCTGCCTGTACTGTGGTGCTTCAGGTCATATAATTCTAGACTGCTCCATCAGACCCCGCACACCAGGGGAAAAGCTTCAGTTTCTGAGTGGTAGTCAGAAGAACCACTCAGGCAACCAGGTATTTGCTGGAAATAACAATAAGATGTTGTTATCTGTGTCTCTGTCCTCTGGGGACAGATCTTTTTCTGGCGAGGCCCTAGTTGACTCTGGGTCTGGGGCAAACTTTGTCAAACTTTCGTTTGTCTCAGCTTTAGGCATTAAGCTTTTGCCACTTGATACTCCTCTGGCGGTTACTGGAGCGAATTTTGCCCCACTGGCCGGGGGTAAGGTCCAATTCAAGACCCCTTTAATCATGTTGCAAGTGGGTTCTGCACATTCTGAGGTCATAAGCTTCTTTGTTATGGAGCATCTGTCTTCTGATATTGTTTCGGTAATTCCCTGGTTGAACCTCCATAACACTATTTTTGATTGGGGTAAAAGGGAGTTAGTAAAATGGGGAGATCAGTGCTCATCCCACCGTATTGCTTTGCACACCTTACATTGTGTCAGTGAGGAGACTGTCTCGACTACTAAGGGTTGTAAACGCCAGGCGAATAAAAAATGTTTGCCTGGTCCACCAGCACCTCTTGTTGTTCAGGGAGATCTGGAATTTAAGGTAGAGAAAATACTGGGTCCTTCTAAAACTGGTTTATCTGGTGAGGGTCCGGTGGCCCCTCATAAAGGGGGGGTACTGTAACGTCTCTGCCTGTTCGGGTCTCTGCGCCACCCTCTGCTCGCACGCTGCGGCGAAGGAGGTGTGTTCAGTTTGATTTCTTGCGTAAGTTTCTTGTTGCTCAGTCTGAACACTGTCCTAATACCTCCTGTCTGTAATTGAATTTCTGCCACACCCATTTCTTGCATCTTTGTTTCTCTCTGCTCCTCTAATAGTTAATTTCAGCTTTACCTGTGTGATGACAGTCTGTCTAACCAATCCAGTCTGGGAAAGGTCCTGACTTTCTATAAACAGGTTGTCAGCCCTCACATGCTCGCTGGCTATTGATTCTGTCTTGTGACTTTGTCCCTGTTAACTCCTATTCTGCTATTTCCTGTATTCCTATTCCTGACCTCTAGCCATGACTTTTGACTATTCTCTTGGACTGTGATTCTGTACTGCATTGCTTGACTGTTACCGACCCTTGGCTTGCTGACCTCCCTTGTTTGTTTGTTCTGTCTGCATTCTGTATTGTCACTTATTCAGAGTAGGGACCGGCGCCGAGTTGTCGCCTGTCACCTAGGACAGTCAGGCAAGAGGCAGGGCCAGTGGGGGGGTTCAGCTTTAGGGCTCACTGTCTTGGGCAGTTCCTTTGACCTCATGATTCTCATTTGCTCTGACATGCACTGTGAGCTGTGAGGTCTTATATAGACAGGTTTGCGCCTTTCCTAATCAAGTCCAATCAGTTTAATTAAACACAGCTGGACTCCAATGAAGGAGTAGAACCATCTCAAGGAGGATCAGAAGGAAATGGACAGCATGTGAGTTAAATATGAGTGTCACAGCAAAGGGTAAAAAATATCTGCATTTCTGTTTTTTTCTGTCAAGATGGGGTGCTGAGTGTACATTAATGAGAAATAAAATGAACTTTTTTGCTTTTAGCAAATGGCTGCAATGAAACAAAGAGTGAAAAATTTAAAGGGGTCTGAATACTTTCCGTACCCACTGTAATTCTTGTCTATAGGCTCTGTGTAATATTAAAGCTCAGTCTCGTGTTTATTGGTGCTGAGCTGCAATACCAGACATAGCCAATGGAATAAAGTGACACTGCTTCTGCAAAAAGAAAGCAGATCTTTTCTTCTAAGCTCATAAAACCCTATTAACTGCTGAACAAAATTAACATAGTCACAATGGTCAAAAAATACAAAAAAGTTACATATCTTAAACAAACGTGTACCAAAATGTGTCTGGACCTGAAAGAACAAAATACCTCAGCCCAGAATGGGGATTGTCAATTAGATCCTTATTTGTCCTCTGAGATGTGTGGTGTTACATATCAATAGAAAGCCGACAGTGTGCTGAATTCCCGCCATGCATTATTTTTCGGCACCAATATCTCTCCACTGTCAGAAAGGCAGGACATACAGCTCAACGTCATCACTGAGCTGAGGAATGCCTCCTCCCCCCATCAGTACAAGGCCCTAAGACGCTAGGCTATAAGGCCCACCTTTATGACAATGGTGAGATATCAGGTGCCATATCGGGAATTCAGTGCCCTGCCAGCTTTCTAGCAGTATATAACACCAAACATCTCTGAGGACATGAAAGGTCCTCTTTAAGGCTTCTTAAATCTCTGGGGTATAGCTATAATGAATTTAGTGGTAGCCCTGAAACCTTAGGGTGACCATCATAATACTACAATAGGAATTTATTAAAATTGGCAATTCCTATTCCAGTCTTCACATAGGCCCCAACTGGGGTGAGGCCTGAATTATCAATAGTCTCTGGCTTCTTAATAAATCAGGTACATGCCCATGCACCAGAATGGAGATCTATGCCAGCCAGGAACTAGCATAGCCTTTCTATATAACTAACACTAGTTTTCTGATGTGAGTTATAACAAATATGTTGGTGCGAAGTATCTTTGGCTATCCCTATTTACAGAAAGTGGCAAGTGAGAATAGGGGATGTGGCATATCTTTAGTGCAAGAAAGGGCTGTGCCCCAAACATGAGCCACACTATCATATATCTACACCAGAAAACTGGTGTAGCTCCCCAATATTATTTATGGCACATAGATGGAGGGAAGCACTTTTACAGATTTTGCCTGGGATCCAGGAGCTTTTTATTTTAACTTAAGCAGTCCATGTAAAAATTGGTTGTTATCTAAAAAGAGGTCAAACTGCCTGCAAAGATATGTAGTGTAGAAAATGTAGTAAAATAAATGGAGAACATAAATCTTAAGAAATTCCTTTAGCATTGTGAGGAAAGATTGATAAAGCTGTAAATGAGATTACTGCTGACCTGCATTGTTTTCAATAGTTTACTTGGCATTACAGCTGGACCTCATTGAGGGTGACTCAAAAACAGCAGTGTTTCTGGGATAGGAATGAAAAATGGCCGTCTTTATTTATACCACCACTTAGCCTTGTGATGGGCGTTTTAATGAGCTAGCGTAGAAAAGGCAATTCCGGTGCCAAATTCCTATAAATCAGATTCAAAACCTATTAACTTTATTAGTGTTTAGGAAAACAGAAAGCCCTTGTTTCTTGTCCTCCACAGATGCCCGTCACCTCTCAGAGTGAAGTTTTTATAGTGTGTAATTTGATGTGGCCCTGGGCCTCCATATCCACCATTAAGAAAAACACAAACCAGGTGGAAAATGTTCAGGAAACTTCAGGGTTCCAGTTTCATGTGACCTGTTGTAACCCATTAGGAGAAATTCGATCTGGGTCAAATGAGTGAAAAAGAAAACAAATTTGAAATTGGAATTTTTTGCTATTCAATCTACTTCTGGAGCAAGGTGATAAGCTTTACCTGAATGAAAATCCTAATGAATGTGTGAGGTAGGCAATTGGCCACCAAAATTAATATAGTCAGTATTCATTTTATTTTAATGCAAAACATCACCTTTCCTTTGACATGTTCTAATCCGCCATGCTGAATAAGAAAAAAAATTGCTCAGGATTACCGGATGCCATTTTCGTATTATGTTTTGGATAAAACGTTAAGGGAATTAGCTCCAATCTACTGGTCTTCGGCAATCAGGGGAATATTAGGAAGCATTTTATAGCAGTAACAAAAATTGCTTATTTCCATATGGTATCAATATAAAATTCTGCTTTGTGTGAACAACTGTCTTCCTGCTAGTACATAGAAATATATGGGTCCACACTGTATGTCTCTGATTTAATATAGCAGCACATAGAGCTTCTTTCTCATGGATTCATATGGAATCAGTGAGAAGAAATATTGCGCTTTGTTCCATCATATTATTCCATACTTTTCTCCATGTGGTACTACATGAAGTGCTGTAGAGATTCTGTGTGCTCGTCCTTGAATGCAGCTAAGCTGTAGTACAGACTGTAAAGTGGTACAGATACACACCTTGAAGAGGTTGTTCGGGCTTGAAGGGGTTGTCCTGTTATCAGGCTAGGTTCATATCTGCGCCTGCTCTCCGCTGGGGGATTCCGTTCTCCTTTCCACTTGAAAAATGCGGAAAGAAAAGCGCTGCAAGCAGTGCTATTCTCTCCGCATTTTTTGCCCTTTTCAGGCAGAAATCGGACAGAAACCAGGCGGATCCCATAGTAGTCTATTGGGTCCGTGGGTTTCCTCAGGTAACCGCTTTTTTAAGTGGATTAGGTTTCCGTTTGGGGGTCCCAAGCGGGGATAAGTGTCTGTTCACTGGGTGCCTGATCACCTTGTCCCCTATTGATCAGGAGGATGGGGAACCAAAAGTCCCCCTAAGGCCTCCTTGTGAATGGAGCTCCAGTGCGTTTGCATTACTGGTGCTCCATTCACTTTTATGTGGCTGCAGGCGCATAACAATCCATGCAGCCCCATAGTAGTGAATGGAGCATCGGTCAAAAAAGTGCAATGGTGCTCTTTTCACAAGGGGACCTTAGGGGGTCTCCTGATCACTGGGGTACAGGTTGATCAGGCACCCAGCAATCGGACACTTATCCCCTGTCCTATAGATAAGGGATAAGTGTCCAAAACAGCCCCTTTAAGCTATCTTAAGCTATCTTCAAGATAGGCCATAAATACCTGATTACGGGCAGTCCAGACTGGTCAGCTGTATGGAGTCGCTTCCACCGCCCACCCTATACACAATACAGGGGCCGATAGCAGAAAGCACTGTCCCCTGTAAAGCGGCCAGACGGCATCACTGCAGCGCAGCTCCAACTGACTTCAATGAGTGCTGGGCTATATTAATGGCACATGGTATTTATTCCATACCATGTACAGAGTGATTGAATTGAGAATACCCTTTGTTGTCTACGGACCTGGAGAACAGGTCTATCATGAGGTCTCATCAAGAGGCAAGTCTTTGTATTTTTTTTGGTCTGTGGATAAACACAGCAAAAATATCATGCTAATGTAATACAGAAATATCCATAGATCCGCCGTGATGAAGATTGAATGTCTTCAGTGTCACAGAGTATCGGTCCCTCTCATAAATATTTAACGTAATTGTCAAAAATGACATATGTGTTCATCTCGTCTGGATCAGACACTGGGATGTTCTCCCTGATTGTTTGTCTGTGGGATTATACATTCATAGTCAAAGCCAACAACACTTTCAGCTAAATCTGTCGGAAGAAAGAGCTAAGAGTGAATTTAAGATCTCAGCATTGTTTTTTTTAACATAAATCCCACATTGGCATGACAGGTTGTCATTACTTTTGGATCTACATAATAAAGAACTGGATAGAGATGAGAATGTAATTGTAAAACAAAAACCAAGTTTATCAGTCATGAAATCTATCTCACACCCTGTGTTACCATTAACCTTTGGCTTCATGCAAGGTGAGTAGTTGGTGTAGTAGTTCCTTACTATGGAGCTGTATGTCTATTGTATGCCTAGCTAGTGATAAAGAAAAATACTGTAACAATTACAGCCTTTAGTAATAATTGCTAATACAGTTTATGGTGTATTGTTTATTGTTATATAAGTGTACCTCTTATTGCCTACTTGTAATATTGATAACATTCTCATGTGTGACCTTGTTCCTATGTTCCTTTCAGAAATGTTCAGTCTATTTAAGTAGAATTTCCTTTCTCTACTATATTCATTGAAGCCCTGTTTTGAGGACTACCAGACCTAGTGATAACCTAGTGGATGAAGGCCTCCAGGAGAGACAGGTCTACTGTCTGTACAACCTAATGCTTCTTAGATTTTAGTATTAAATATGTAAAATTATGCTAACTCTTCTACCAGAGTGAGGGTGGGTTCACACTTGCGGCGGAAAACTGGATAGGGAAAGGTTTGCGATTTGCTTAAAAACCCATTCACTTGAAAAAAACGGCTTTGCAGAGCAGAGGGTGTAAGCGCACACCCGTACATTGCTTTAAAAATCCATTCAATTGAATGGGTTTTTAAGCAAAGCGTCGCAAACCTTTCCCTATCCAGTTTTCTGACATTTAGGTCGGATTCACAGCGGACGGAGTGCTGCCGCAAGTGTGAACCCACCCTGATGTTGCTTGTAAGGAGACTCCCAGATGGCAATTGGACAGAAATTTGGCTTATGAACCCCTGTTGTGTCTGCCTCTGCTATCATTCTCTGTAAAAACAAGAGGGAAGCTTTCTTCCATCTGGTTAGTTATTGTTTGAGTGAAAGATAAAGTCCTGAGGCAGACAGAATGTAGTCCGTATGCATCAGTCATTATATAAGTTTTTCAGTCTGTTATTCTGATCCTATGGCAAATCTAAAGAACAGGCTTAAAAGAAGCTGATGTGAATTTAGCCTAATAGGTTGTTGTCAAATATACCGAAAATGAAGAACCTCAACAGCAACAGATATGACTGACTATCTGCTACAGATGGAGTTGACTTTATGGGTTCTGCCATGTCTTAATCCAATTATCATGTCAGAATATAAAGGAAGTCTATCACCAAAACCCTGAATATCAGACATCATTTTCTCCTTGAGACTCTGCACCTCCTTTTTTATCAATAAGCAAATAAGTGCTTTTGAGCAAAGTATGTGTTACTCATTGCTCTATAGTGTTCATTTGCATATTGGCAAATGGCAATATCTAGGCAACGGAGGCATTGGATCACAAGGAGAAAACACTTTTGATTGAACCTATCTGTTTCTGGGGCTGGGTTGATATTCTGTGTTCTGGGGACAGATTCCCTTTAAGATCTCCAGAGTTGAAACTTTTTTTATGCTTCATTGCGTCTGTTTGTCTCTGGTGTACAGTTTCTACAATGGTCTCCATTAAACTGGTCCACCTTCATATACTAGGTCCATTGGTTATGCTGAAGATGTGATCTTGGATTGAAATCCCATTGCTGAAAATTATGTTTACAATGGTTGATAAATTTACAATGAATAATTTACTCTCTATAATTAATAACTTTTGCTCCACGGGAACCATGCTCTTGTTATAAGATATCAGATTTCCTATCAGTCATGGGTGACCCATAGTTATAACATTGACAAAGAGCTCCTCATGCCAGATTCATCCTCCTTCACTTTATTGACAAGTATTGAATGTTTCTTTCTTGGAAATTACATCTCCAAATAAAATTAATAGGGTCATCATCTGCTGACTTCGCAGACCCTGGGATCTGAAGATTTGCCCTGACATTAAGATTACAGTGTTTGTGGCGATCATAATGTGATACATCAATCTGCCCATAGCCATAGTCAACATATATTTAATGGTTTTTAGGTTTTTAATTTTTCATATTATATGTTATACAGCACCAGTCATGAGACTATTATTACTTTTACATTTAAAATACTGTACATTCTAACTAGTTTGTAAATCTGTTCTATAAAATTTTCAGATAAGTAGATAGATACAGTGGGGAAAAAAGTATTTAGTCAGCCACCAATTGTGCAAGTTCTCCCACTTAAAAAGATGAGAGAGGCCTGTAATTGAAATCATAGGTAGACCTCAACTATGAGAGACAAAATGAGAAAATATATCTAGAAAATCACATTGTCTGATTTTTTAAGAATTTATTTGCAAATTATGGTGGAAAATAAGTATTTGGTCACCTACAAACAAGCAAGATTTCTGGCTCTCACAGACCTGTAACTTCTTCTTTAAGAGGCTCCTCTGTCCTCCACTCATTACCTGTAGTAATGGCACCTGTTTGACATTGTTATCAGTATAAAAGACACCTGTCCACAACCTCAAACAGTCACACTCCAAACTCAACTATGGTGAAGACCAAAGAGCTGTGGAAGGACACCAGAAACAAAATTGTAGACCTCCACCAAGCTGGGAAGACTGAATCTGCAATAGGCAAGCAGCTTGGTGTGAAGAAATCAACTGTGGGAGCAATAATTAGAAAATGGAAGACATACAAGACCACTAATAATCTCCCTCGATCAGGGGCTCCACGAAAGATCTTACCCCGTGGGGTCAAAATGATCACAAAAACGGTGAGCAAAAATCCCAGAACCACATGGGGGGACCTAGTGAATGACCTGCAGAAAGCTGGGACTAACGTAACAAAGGCTACCGTCAGTAACACATTATGCCGCCAGGGACTCAGATCCTGCAGTGCCAGATGTGTCCCCCTGCTTAAGCCAGTACATATCCGGGCCCGTCTGAAGTTTGCTAGAGAGCATTTGGATGTTCCAGAAGAGTATTGGGAGAATGTCATATGGTCAGATAAAACCAAAGTAGAACTGTTTGGTAGAAACACAACTCATCGTGTTTGGAGGAGAGTGAATGCTGAGTTGCATCCAAAGAACACCATACCTACTGTGAAGCATGGGGGTGGCAACATCATGCTTTGGGGCTGTTTCTCTGCAAAGGGACCAGGACGACTGATCCGTGTACATGAAAGAATGAATGGGGCCATGTATCGTGAGATTTTGAGTGCAAACCTCCTTCCATCAGCAAGGGCACTGAAGATGAAACGTGGCTGGGTCTTTCAGCATGACAATGATCCCAAGCACACTGCCAGGGCAACGAAGGAGTGGTTTCGTAAGAAGCATTTCAAGGTCCTGGAGTGGCCTAGCCAGTCTCCAGATCTCAACCCCATAGAAAACCTTTGGAGGGAGTTGAAAGTCCGTGTTGCCCAGCAACAGCCCCAAAACATCACTACTCTAGAGGAGATCTGCATGGCGGAATGGGCCAACATACCAGCAACAGTGTGTGCCAACCTTGTGAAGACTTACAGAAAACGTTTGACCTCTGTCATTGCCAACAAAGGATTTATAACAAAGAGATGAACTTTTGTTATTGACCAAATACTTATTTTCCACCATATTTTGCAAATAAATTCTTTAAAACTCAGACAATGTGATTTTCTGGATTTGTATTCTCATTTTGTCTCTCATAGTTGAGGTCTACCTATGATGTCAATTACAGGCCTCTCTCATCTTTTTAAGTGGGAGAACTTGCACAATTGATGGCTGACTAAATACTTTTTTTTTTAGCAATGGACACTAGCTGAACCTTCATAAATCCATTAACATTTCCATTAAGTTCAATGGGATTTTATCTTGTGTCCGTTAGTGACCGTTAGTGTCCATTATACACCCAATCTGTCACATGTCTGTTTTTTTGGTGGACAAACAATCCTACATGCAGGACTTTTGTGTCCATTAAAAAAAATGGTTTTATGACGGACGTCAAGCATCTGTTATTTTTTAACATTAAAGTCTATGGGTAACGGACAGTAACGGACGGGTGTCTGTTATACTGTCTGTTATTATTGTCCGTTTTTTTTCTGCGCATGCTCAGAAAGCAGAAACAAAAAAAAAAAAAAAAAAAAAAAACGGACAGTATAAAAACGGATACTAACGGATACTAACCGATGCTAATGTGTCCGGTTTTAATGGATGAATTAAAAAAATGGACACATTAACATCAGTTAGTGTCCGTTAATGTCTGTTATGATAGGTGTCCTTTTTTTGTTTTTTTTTAACGGACACTATCATAACAGATATCCAACGGTAGTGTGAACCCTGCCTAAGAGTGTCACAACCCCCAACAGCCATAGCAGCACTAGCCATTACAACCCCCCACATGTGTGTCCTACTATCATTTATACTAATAGGGAAGGTGTTTCATATGAGCTTAGATACTCTTTGTCACTATAAGAAAACTTCAATATAACTTATACCCCTGACATACCTTCAGCAGTGTATAGATTTAATTATGTGTCTCATTCACATGAATATTGTAACCCATGATATTTAGCAGTCATCCATGATGTCCTGTTTGTGCTACGGTCCACGGAAGCCAATCATAGGCCTTATTGGTGACCTCTTCACAAATGGCACATGAACTGCTGTGATGTGCCATTTGTGAAGTGGTCACCACTGAGACCTGGGATTGGCTGCAGCGGTCACATGGAACATATAGTCAGGGCCCTGTATGCAGATAAATGGAGCTGCCGCTGGGGAGAGGTTAGTAATGGTTTCTTATGTATGAGGGCTGCAGTATTATATAATGATAATTTGAGTTAGAACACCACTTTTAATGAACAACCTATCCTAAGAATAGATCATTTATTATCAGTCTTGGACAACCCCTTTGAAGAGAACGTGTCACATTGAAAATGCAGTCTAGTATGCAGGCAGCATGCTGCAGAGCAGAAGGAGCTGAGCACATCGAAGTATACAGAAGTCAAAGAGGTGGTCCTGTCAGTGTTTGACATCCTCCCCTCCAATCTACATAGAAAGAACAGTAATCTAGCAATACAATCCCTCTTATATGAATAATGAATTTTTGGACTGCTGCCTATCCATTATATGAATATATATATATAGATATATATATCTATATATATCTATATATAGATATATATATATCTATATATATGTATTGGGCCTAACACTCATACCCTGCACCAGCTTTTTATAGCAAACCGGGGCAGATAAACTAAAACTCTCTAACTTTTTCCAGACAGTCTTAAACTGTACCAGATTTTCTATATGCTGTTTGAAAATCTGGTGTACTTTTAAACTGTCTAGTCTAACTTTAAACCACTTGTGAAATTTTGGTGCAATTTCTGGCTCACAGGCAATATATTAAGCCACACCTCCTTTTCGCCAAGCCACACCCACCTGTTATACAAGGGGCACAAACTGTTGTCTAAAACACATAGAAATTTAGGTGTGAAGTATCTTTATTACTGCATATTTATTAGTTTATCTGACCCAGTGTACAGAGCCACACGCAGACAGCTCAGTACAAAGTACAGTAGTTGAGCACCACTACTGCAGCTGTAACAGCACAGCACTGCACCCTTGCCATTAGAGTACACAGAGTACATAGGTCTGACAAAAGCAGTGAAGTCCTTATGGCACAGCACAGGTTAATTATGCTGTAATGTGGTAATGTGTACACAGAGTATCAGCTCTAATGTCTGCCTTATAGATGATAGGTAACATTATTCTCTATACTGTTGGGATATTAATGTGATGAGCTGGTGCTGTGGGGAGGTATTATCTCCCCACTTGGATCTAATAAGTGCATTTACAGTATGTGAAGTTAGGGACATATACTGTAAATATCTATTTCAGCCGTTGATTGATTGCCTTATATGACATTCCACTGCTGGGATTCCTAGGAAGGTCAGATAAGGTATTATCCATTCCTGAGTAGAAGTTTTTGCCCCTCATCTCATCTCTCACTCTTCAGATCCCATTTTCATCTTTTGCAATCACACCTTATGATGTTGCTGCAGAGACACAGTGGTAAGAGTCATAGATAGAGCTGGGATCCTGGTATTTTATATATTATCTCACTGTGCGGGATTCTGTCATTGGTATATTTCCATCAACTGACTGCATGTTGATCTCCAGTGTCCTAAGTGAATATCTCAAGAATGTCCATCTTATAAACAGTTTCATATATTGCTATTGTAGTTGTAAATCTGTTTTTCTGATACCAAGTTTCAAAATCCCTGTATAGATACAGAGTTAAAGGGAGTCTGCCAGCAGGAAAATTGGTATCAAACTAATGACAGTACCTTGTAGGGGTGCTTCTACTCTTTCCAAAGATGCCTTTCTTATTTTGCATTGCAGCTTCATTTTCATGAAATTCAGCATTATATTCTTATACAGATTTTAGGAAATTGTAGATGTAACCCTACAAGGTACTGTCATTAGTTTGACTCTGATTTTTCTGTTGACACAGTTCACTGCTAAATGTTTATCTTATGTATATGGGAAAGGGCCCTCCTCTGTGTAAACTTCTGACATCTAGCATCACCTGCTACATATCTAGCAAAGCATTACTTAAAGCTTACTTACTTGTGTTTTAGTTTGTTTTTTAAAACAGTGCCACCCTTGTCCATTGACTGTGCCTGGAATTGCACCTCAGCTCCTTTCACTTAAAAAGAACCTGTAAGGTCCCTTAGAGACAGTAGCATAGTGAAGGAACTGATTCTAGTGGTCTGTCACTCATGGCGATGTGGTGAACTCTGCAGTGTGGAGCCAGTCCTGACAGATAAGCCAAGTAATATGCACATTATGCAGGCTCCCCTGCCCTCTACAGCCTATATGCACAGTAATAGAGACCTGTCAATTAGTGGCTGGGGAGGCATGGAGGGCAGAGGGATCCTGCATATTGTGCATATCATTGAACATATCTCTGTCACTGACTGTGTGTCCTACTTTAACATGTTGGTTCTCACAATTGCATCAGTTGGCAGAAGTGACAAAACTCTCTCCTTCACTGCATTTTGTGGCACCTGCAGAGGGCAGATGAAGGCCCCCGGAGGGTCCATATGTGAATACGTGCATAATGTACTTTATCTAGTACACACTAAAGAAGGTGTTGGAGGACACAATTCCACCTTATCATAAATTGTAGAAATCCAATAATCAGAAAGTGTGAGCTGCAGCTACAGATGTAGCAGAGCTAAGTTTGAGAAGTGCAGTAGAGCTGTGTACATTCTGCTCATATCACAAACCCTCTTTACTATTTACATAATGCAACATCAGAGAAATGACAAATTCAGCTCTGCTACTTCTGTACAGATAGAAATCTCCTTTGCTTTTGCTATATAATAAGACATTTCTGATGGGTAAGGTCCTTTGTTTGGTGGGAGGCAAGTCCCTCACTACTGTCCTGTGTGTGTGTCTCTGTTTATGTAGAGGATGTCAGGCACAGGAAGATAAAGGGATGTTTGTGGTTAATCACTCTCAGCTACAGATCAGCTTGGAAAATACAAGCATTTTTCCGACCACTGAACACAGTTCATATTTCTGCTCGACATGCTTAGGTGTTGTGGGTCTAAAACTATGTGTCTCCTCTCTCTCTCTCTCACTCTCCTTTTTTTGCTTATGCATACCAAGATGTGCTGGAAACAATTATCTGCAACAATGTAAACGCACATAGGGACGTCCAACAATACAAAATCTTACAACACCCTCCCTCAATCACCCCCATCCCATCCAGACTAAGCATTAACATTGACCTTATACCATTACAGTAATATCCACACCAATGTATTGAAGCTGCAGTGGCTCAAATGCCGAAAAATTTATAATTTAGGTCAAATGGGCCCCACTTAGCAGGGTCATAGCAAATACCCCTGTCCCCCTATGCTACCATTATATACATCTCTTACTCTCTCTCTTTATCTCTCTCATATCTATCTATCTATCTATCTATCTATCTATCTATCTCTCTCTCTCTATATATATATATATACAGTACAGACCAAAAGTTTGGACACACCTTCTCATTCCAAGAGTTTTCTGTATTTTCATGACTATAAAAATTGTAGATTCACACTGAAGGCATCAAAACTATGAATTAACACATGTGGAATTATATACTTAACAAAAAAGTGTGAAACAACTGAAAATATGTCTTATATTCTAGGTTTTTCAAAGTAGCCACCTTTTGCTTTGATTACTGCTTTGCACACTCTTGGCATTCTCTTGATGAGCCTCAAGAGGTAGTCACCTGAAATGGTTTTCACTTCACAGGTGTGCCCTGTCAGGTTTAATAAGTGGGATTTCTTGCCTTATAAATGGGGTTGTGACCATCAGTTGTGTTGTTCAGAAGACAGGTGGATACACAGCTGATAGTCCTACTGAATGGAGTGTTAGAATTTGTATTATGGCAAGAAAAAAGCAGCTAAGTAAAGAAAAACGAGTGGCCATCATTACTTTAAGAAATGAAGGTCAGTCAGTCTGAAAAATTATTAAAACTTTGAAAGTGTCCCCAAGTGCAGTGGCCAAAACCATCAAGAGCTACAAAGAAACTGGCTCACATGAGGACCGCCCCAGGAAATGAAGACCAAGAGTCACCTCTGCTGTGGAGGATAAGTTCATCCGAGTCACCAGCCTCAGAAATCGCAGGTTAACAGCAGCTCAGCTTAGCAACCAGGTCAATTCCACAGAGTTCTAGCAGCAGACAAATCTCTACAACTGTTAAGAGGAGACTGTGTGCAGCAGGCCTTCATGGTAAAATAGCTGCTAGGAAACCACTGCTAAGGACAGGGAACAAGCAGAAGAGACTTGTTTGGGCTAAAGAACACAAGGAATGGACATTAGACCTGTGGAAATCTGTGCTTTGGTCTGATGAGTCCAAATTTGAGATGTTTGGTTCCAACCACCATGTCTTTGTGTGACGCAGAAAAGATGAACAAATGGACTCTACATGCCTGGTTCCCACCGTGAAGCATGGAGGAGGAGGTGTGATGGTGTGGGGGTGCTTTGCTGGTGACACTGTTGGGGATTTATTCAAAAATGAAGGAATACTGAACCAGCATGGTTACCACAGCATCTTGCAGCGGCATGCTATTCCATCCGGTTTGCGTTTAGTTGGACCATCATTTATTTTTCAACAGGACAATGACCCCAAACACACCTCCAGACTGTGTAAGGGCTATTTCACCAAGAAGGAGAGTAATGGGGTGCTACGCCAGATGACCTGGCCTCCACAGTCACCAGACCTGAACCCAATCGAGATGGTTTGGGGTGAGCTGGACCGCAGAGTGAAGGCAAAAGGGCCAACAAGTGCTAAGCATCTCTGGGAACTCCTTCAAGACTGTTGGAAGACCATTTCAGGTGACTACCTCTTGAATCTCATCAAGAGAATGCCAAGAGTGTGCAAAGCAGTAATCAAAGCAAAAGGTGGCTACTTTGAAGAACCTAAAATATAAGACATATTTTCAGTTGTTTCACACTTTTTTGTTAAGTATATAATTCCACATGTGTTAATTCATAGTTTTGATGCCTTCAGTGTGAATCTACAATTTTTGTAGTCATGAAAATACAGAAAACTCTTGGAATGTCCAAACTTTTGGTCTGTACTGTATATATATATATATATATATATATATATATATATACAGTGTAGATAGATAGATAGATAGATAGATATTATATATATATATATATACACACACAGTATAGAAGTATATATTTTGCCATGGAGGAACATGATTCCCTATTATAAGTAAAAGCACTAAAAAAAAACAAAGGTGAAAAATATGAAAGGGTTGGTTTTTCACAGCCATTTTGCATCCTTTTCATGGATCCCATTTTCTGAAAAATGTCCAGAAATAGGACGTCATATTTTTTTTTTTTTAAACAGACCTTCAAAAAAAATGGACATGTGAATAGTTCAAATGAAACCAATGGGGAATATTTTTTATTTAATTTATGCCAAAAGTCACAAATCTCCCACACCATTTTCATGAAAGTGTGTTAAATTTAAGATAATTTACAGCAGATTACTGGTGCAAATGGTTACTGAAATCTACGCCCTCTACAAGCATAGCCCCACAGCCAGGCGGAAGAACCATTGCAGATTTCAGCAGTCGCTTTTATGAAGCGGTGCGTGCCGCCTCATAAATGAGATGATTGTTCTGTCGGTGTCAGGGTTATAAAGACTGGCTTTCAATACACCAGTCTTCATAAATATCCCACACTGTGTTTTAAAAATTGCCATGTGATGGCCGTTACAACAGCCATCACACATCAGTTTTTGGTATTCGTGTAAATGTAACCTTATATTTATTGATGTGTGAGATTTGAAAGAACAGAAGGATCGTATTATTATCCATTAACAGCACCACTCGTTTCCATCAGCTATTGAAGCTTGGCCTCATTTAATGTAAACCTGTAAGGCGATTTATCCTGTTTTATTTGAGTACATAATATAATATCAGGGAGAGAAACTGAGCTTTCGATGTATACTGTATGTACATGTTTATATGATTTGGAGGAGGATTTCTGAGTATATTCTGATAGGACTCCTGGGAGAGACAGTGAGAGTCCTGTTTACCCTGCCAACATCTGCTGATTGACAACTTTAACTCTATTGGCACATGTACACAGGAAGCTGTCTGTTATTCTTCTAGGAGTCCAATCAGAAATGCTGTTCCAAATAATCAGAGGGCACTGTCATACTCTGCTCTCAGATACAGTAGGGCATCATTAATCACATGGCAGGTTTAACAGATTAGAGCTAAGCTGCAATACCAGTCAAAGCCTCAAAGCCCATATATACGAGTAAAGCGGCTTATTAAAAAAGCAGACCCTTCTTTCTAATACCATACAGCCCTTCATGTAATCATCAGAGTACAATAGCTTTTGCTACTGGACCCTGATGCAAAAATTTGGCGCTGTCACCTAACTGCTTCTGACTTTCTGTATCACTGTATTATCGGCATATATCATAGCACTACCATCCAGAATCATACACAATTATACAGAGTGGAGGGGTGTTACCTATGGGCTCTACTGACATAGAGGCCACATTGCAATTGCACCTTCTTTACCTTTTGTTACTAAACCATCTTAACTGGTTGTACTTTTCTTACATAGCTTGAGAAAAACAGCTCTGCTACATCTTTAAATATATGCCAAATGACATTCTGTCAATGCACGCTGTGAATATAAATCTGTAGATCAGTATTGTACCAAAAGAGTTAAGAATGGATTGGAAAATGTCGCGATGCAACCACATAGCCACTCGCAAGAATATTTTAGTGGTGATCAGTGGGAAGTGCTCACATCAGCACAATGCAATACCGTATGCAAGAGGTAAATTATGCTACATCTCCCAGCTGCAGTAATAGAGACAGTAGATTATCTCCCATAACTCCAGTGGTAGAAATCTACAATGATTCTCTATACATTTCTGTCCTAAAATTAACAGCAATGTAAATTACATAGCCATGTAATGTAGTGTATGAAATGCAGAGATTCACATAACTAAAACTTTCCTTGAGTAGTTATGAGGCAGGGAAAGGCTTTTATAGAGCAATTACAGATGAGTCACTATGTACTGCTCAGGACCCCCATATAGAAATACTTAGAACACAATAGGGATAAGGTGGGGGCAGGGGCGTGCGGATAGCAGTTTGGGAAAAACAAAGAAAATGAATGAATATGCAGAGATTTCACAACACGTTTTGCTGAGTTAACCAGAATAAATTGGACGGTTAATTTGTCCTGGGACATTCAACCTACCGCATGGTTTGGCAGCCTAAGAAGGTAGAGATAGCAAACTGCTCAGAAACACATTTCTCTGTCCATTTGGGATCAAAAGGATACAAACAGATTTTCTGCAAATGTGAGAAGAATAATCCTCACATCTTCGTAGTTGTCAGACGTTTCATCAAAGATAGATCAGCATTATTATTATTAGCATATCAAAGATCTTTGGTATGGGAGGAAAATCATGTCTACACTTTTCATCAACTGTAGGTCTACTGCGTAAAGAGTAAATAGTAGGCAGAGAGGAAGATGAGGAGGGGCCACAAATGCAGTTTTCTACTTTGTCTGTGGAGCAGCCACCATTTACTCTCAAGAATAACTTTCACAGCCATGTTACATACATTTTTTTTTCTGACCATCCCAGATGCATAGGAAAAAATACAGAAAGGATGTGCTCCTTGTTGGAAACGTGTATTTCTTATTGTAGATCAGTTGATCCCCAGTTTTCCTCAGAGCATGGGAAACTTCGCTGATCCCAATCTGGGATGGGTATTAATTCCAAGACAATATCAGCCAAATGAGAGTCATATTCAACTGGAACACCAGCTGTCAAAGTGACTAGAGCCGCTTAGATAGATATTTGGAAAAGAGCCTATAGCTCAAAAATAAACAACCAGGAATTGCGCTCCTCAACACCAAACAACTGGAATGTTAATGGATAGGGGTATTTCATATTTTTATAAGATAACGCGTTTCGGGGTTTACAGCATTCAGAAAAATGCACCCTTTCTTCAGATCTCTGTATCACTACGTATAGACTTACATGTCGGCGTGTAAAACTGTTCACAGTGATACAGAGATCTGAAGAAGGGGTGCGTTTTTCTGAACGCTGTAAACCCCAAAACGTGTTACCTTAATAAAATCTGAAATACCCCTATCTATTAACGATCCAGTTGTTTGGTGTTGAGGAGCGCAATTCCTGGTTGTTTATTTTGGAGCTATAGGCTCTTTTCCAAATATCTTTTTTCTGACCATGACGCTGTTGCATGACAATCAATTCCATGGCTGTTGTAATGCAGTAGGAGGCCCTGTGCAAACTTTTTGAAAGTGGGCACCCTTCGCCATAATTTTAATTCCCCTGCCCCCTCAACCACCAATGTTACAAAAAAACAAAACAAAGAATACTCACCTAAACCTGTTCCAAGGGACCTGCCGGCTGTAATGATGTCTGCAGCTCGGCACTCATTGCACTTCCCTGCGACAGACATCATCACCCAAAGGCTGAATAATGGAGCAGGGAGCTGATAGCTCCCTGCTCTACTATTGTATTCAACCTCTATCTGTCTCTATCTGCCGCCTGGAACAGTAGGACCCCACCCAAAATATGGGACTGACCCTCTTGATCCAGGGTGGCTGAGAGGGCCCTTGCAAACCATAGAGCCTGGTGCGACTGCATGTGAAAACTAACAAAAATAGAATATGTTTTTAATTGTCTATTAAAACAGTTTGCTACAAAAACATGTCCCTATTGACTCCCATTGTTCTTAAATTGTTACATGTCTCTTTCATGTTTGTATGCATGGAGCCTAACAGTGAAAATACCTTCTTAGGCTATATTCACATCTGCAGCATTATTTCTGTTTTGTTTTGTGCATATACTAATAGAATGGAAATAACAGTAGTGCTGGATCCATCACATGATGGACACCAATGGCACCCCACAGTCCCGACTGGCTTTAATGAGATCCTTCAGGATTCTGTCATGGTATCTGTCATTTTCTGGTCAACATAGCTCAGCATGCTAAGCTATTTTGTCTGGAATTTTGATGGAGGTTCCTAATGGAACGTAAACTAATTTAAAACAAAATAAAAGTGTACTTTCCACATACAATGCCACTCTTTTCCATAGGTTGTGTCTGGTATTGCAGCTCAGCTGTGTTTACTTGAATGAGACTTAGCTGCAATGTGAGGAACAGCTCATAGGCAAGAGTGGTGCCTATTATTTTTTTTTCTTATCTAAGGCTGCATCTTCATGCCCCATCTTTGCCCTCAGTTCCTTACTAGTTTAACTTTGATCTGAAGACTTGAGTAATCTGATGCAGACTTCTTCTTATAGCACAGTAGCCTAGAGTACAAGAACCACTTTAGGCTAAGGCCCCACATAGCGAGCCTTTGCAATGAAATGCTTTGGAAAAGACTACAGTGAAAACGCATTGTGGTTTTTTTGCTGCAGCGTTTTTCACAGAAAGTCTGCAGAATTTTTCTCTGCGAACTTTCTGCCCCTATTATACCTATACAGAAAACGCCAGCCTTTCCATAGGTATAATTGACATGCTGTAATATTCAAAAATGCAAGCGTTTTTGAAAACGCAGCATTTACGCTGCAGATTTTTTTTCTGCAATGTGTGGATGGGATTAACCAGAATGCCATCCACTTTTCAGGTAATGTAAAATGCAGGCTAAGGCTCCACATTGTGGAAAAGCTGCTCTTTTGGTTACAGAATTTCCTGCATTTTTTTGAGCCAAAGCTAGGATTGAATTTAGCAGAAGGGAGAAGTATAAGCAGAAGTTACTATCCTCTCTGGCTAATAGACGAAGGTCCCGGACATGTATTTTAAAATAGGTTTCTGAACCAGACAACCCCTTTAAATTTACACTTGGGCAGTAGGAACTTAAACAGTCTATTTGGGATCAGTGCCCTCAGCTATCTATTACTAAAAGTAATAAATAACTTTCTTTTCAGTTTCTATGGGAATCGTAAAATTTCCTCGTGAAAATTCAAGCCGTTTATTTTCCTTGATGTTTTTATGTATTGTGTCTTTTCTGGATGAACTGTCTGCAACTTGTAGATCAGAGCAAATATTTGTCTTCAGCTTCTTATTTATTTAACTTTGAGGAGCGCATTTGTATTGTAGAATTACATGGAAAGTCATTTGTAAGTGAGATGAGATATGCATATTACTCACAGAAAGAAGTTATTAAACAAAGAAACTATTAAGTACAAAGGTCCAGAGAGAGGAGATGGCAAACAGGCCGATGTTAATACCTAAAATGCAGTGTTAACCTCTTCTGTGCAAAGATCTTAGGAAAAACAGAAAATTGTTCTTTTTTTGTTCTTTACACCATAAATTGGGCCATTTTTCTTGATAAATCCTAACACTGTGACCTACTCCTTCTAATCCTAATGATGCCCTAAGCCAGGGGTAGCTGAGCGCTACTATGTTGCCATAAAGAGATAACTAAGATAAGTATTCAAATTTTCTTTTGCTTTACTAGTATTTATTTAGTATTAATTTACTCATATTACAAAAGTATTATATGAGAAACATTCTTTGTAAGGTAGGAGATGGAGCCTCACAATTGCGCCATATGATATCTATTCAGTATGTAACTGTGTTGACTCTGTGCACCGTGTAAGTCCTAAATGCTTGCAACCTAAACATACTTTGTAACTCAATGTTATTATGGTATGAAAAGAGCTTCCCAGAAGTTGTCATAGGCTTCTCTGCCTCCGGACTACTCCTTTTTCAATATACCCACCCAGCTAATGACTGGACCATTGTTAAGCATTTTTACATTTTGTTATACACTCATTTCATCATAGACAGTAACCTCTTGCAAGCAAGATTGCTGCTGTGTAATGTTTCATTCTCTTTCTGAATGTGCCCTGTGACTTGTAAACTACTGTGAATTATGCTGCCTCTATATAAATAAAATAAATAGCAGCACCACTGTAACGTCTCTGCCTGTTCGGGTCTCTGCGCCACCCTCCGCTCGCATGCTGCTATAGAGGAGGCGTGTTCAGTTTGATTCTTTGCTTAAGGTTCTTGTTGCTTAGTCTGAACACTGTCCTAGTACTATTAATATGTAATTGAATTTCAGCCACACCCGTCTCCTGCACCTTGTTTCTTTCTGCTCCTCAAATAGTTAATCTTAGCCTTACCTGTGTGAATGACAGCCTATCGTTCTCTCAAGTCTGGGGTGGGTTCTTCCTTCCTCTTTATTGTTTTCTCACATTCACATTGGCGCTTGCTATTGCCTCGTACGTACTGGCTATTACTCCTTGCTGTTTTGTTACCTGTATTCTTATTCCTGACCTCTGGGCTTACTTTTGACTGTTCTCTTGGATTTTGATTCTGTACTGCATTGCTCAACTGTTACCGACCCCTTGGCTAGCTGACCTCCCTTTTGTTGTTGTTTGTCCTGTCTGCGTTCTGTGTTGTCACTTATATTAATTGTCGCCTAGGACAGATCAGGCAAATAACCAGGGATAGTGGGGGGTTCAGCTTAGGGCTCACTGTCTTGTTGTGCCCCTCCCCCAGGGTTCACCAGCAGCTACTGGGGAATCGCTCCTCTAGCAATTCCCTTACAACCACACATAGGACCCATAGACAGTAATCTGTGGCTTGAGTCATTTAAATTCTGTTTGTCATCCCCCTGCAGACGTAATACTTAAGGTCTATACTAAGGATAGGCCATCAATACTGGAAAGGTGTAGAAACCTTTCAATGCCCCCCACAGGACATTGACCCCTCTAAGTTTCTCCACATAGGACAATGGCTCCCATCTCTGCCCCCGTATAGTATAATGGCTCTATCACTGCCCCCATTCAATATACTGGTCCTATACAGTATAGTGGCCCCTATCACTATTCTCTGTACAATATAATGGTCCTATCAATGCTTTCATACAGTATAATGGACCCATCACTGCCTCCTGTACAATATAATAGCCCTATACAGAATAATGGCCCCCATCACTTCTCCCTGTATAATATAATGGCCCCATCAATGCCCCCATAAAGTATAAGGGCCCCCATAACTGCTGACAGAGAGTATAATGGCCGCCCTAAGATTTTTACGAACTGGTTCAACAGAACCAGCAGCATCTCACCCCTGGGTTGCACCCCAATTTTCAGAGTTTGGTCCAGTGCAGGACTAACCTTTCCGTGAAGATTTGCATAATTAGCAAAAAGAAACTGGAGGATTGACCCAAGTGCTATAGAAACCATGTGGAAACAACACCAAGCTCTTCTGTATTTGGTGGTGAAACCCAATACCATTATTGAAGGGGACATTGTGATCTTTGCTATGGGGTTCTGTTTCTTCTGTGTATGCCACTGGTTCCCATTTACCAGAACTTTTCATTTGATTTAATAGACACAACTCTGTCTTATGAAAGAGGGTCCTGATTATAGATGGGTGAACCGATTTGTCATGAATCGGGTTCAACCCAAATATTCCAAATTGTTCCTTTTTTTAATTAAACGAACAAAAGCCGATTCAACTCGGACAAATAAAAATGGATGCCACCACATGTATTGAGCAGAAAATACAGAAGAGACACATGTCTGTGAGTCACTGTGTGACGTTTTAGCACCACCTGACAGCCTTTCATTCCCCCTCCTTCCTCCTCGTTTCATGGGTGTAAGGTAAAGTGCTGCTGTGCGGTTTTACAATTAATGAGCCTGGATCAGAGGAGCCACACAGCGGAGGAGCTGCTTCACTGCGTTCTGCAGCAAGTAGGCTGCTGGATGGCTCCTCTCTAACTCCAACTGGGCAGCACTGCCAGTGACAATGGCACCAATATTGTTTCTGTGCTGCAGTTACGACGAATAACACATTGTCCTTGTATGGAGTATGTCCTTAATCTGGTGATTTGCTGCTTTATTAGCCTGTATAGTGGTTTAAAATAGGCGCTCCTCATGGCCAGAAAAGTCTCTGTATTTCAGCCATTTTTATGTCGCAAAAAAGACCCTGCTCGATTTGTAGCAACAAAATGGTCTGCCTTTGCAATGCTTTATGTGCCACATTCCAACTTGGTGGAACTTCACCTTAAACATGCTGGAGCATCTGTGCGAACAGTAGTAGGCGGTGAACGATTACTGCATGCTGCAGACCACAGGGACAATGAGTTATTTCGAGATATACGTCATTGGAAGCCTCCAAATTTGTTATCAGGGCAACTGCAGCATCAGCGATGTTATCTTACAAGAAATATTTACACTTATTCAACAAGAGATGGAAAAGGGGGAACAGTTTCTACCTCTTAGTCAACATCATATTGGAGGAGGCTGAGAATCTGGGTCTGGGTAATTATGGTGGAGAAACTTGGACTCCTAGAGGAGGAAGACTCTCAATTGGATTGAGGAAGACTCTCAATTGGGCCCTTGATATGCCACACACACAGCCAGAAGAGGAGGCTGACCCTTATTTCTTCCAAGATGATGATGATGATGACGATGACCATACTGATGAAGAACACCTACAATGGCAGACCCCATTGTCATTACACATGCTGGCAAGCATGGCAGGCTGTATGCTCTGCTGATTACACAGCGACAAGCATATCACTAGCATCAAGCAGAGGGATGAATACTGGATGACGATAAAGCCAAAATGAGGAAATTTTTCCCAGCTTCCCAAGGGGAAAATCAATTGAAATATTATCAGGATAGGCTGTATACCCAGCTTACCGCAGCATTTAGGGAGACCACTGCAAATGCCAGTCGCACAAGTAACCAGTTGAACCTGGTCACCTCACTCAGCCAGCACTCCACAGCTCCAAGCGTCAGGAGTAAAATCAGCAGCATTCAGTAGCAATGCCCGATACAGTATCTGGAACATGATGAACCATAAATGCAGGTAACACTGTTCCTTGTATCATTATTAAATGTCAGATAACAAATAGTGTGACATAGGATACTCTTAGCTGTGTATATGGCATGGCCTTGTAATTATGTTTAGATGTATTTATCTGTTCGCTCTTTTGTAGACGGCCTGGCAGTTTTTATATACAGTGGGGGAAAAAAGTATTTAGTCAGCCACCAATTGAGCAAGTTCTCCCACTTAAAAAGATGAGAGAGGCCTGTAATTGACATCATAGGTAGACCTCAACTATGAGAGACAAAATGAGAAAACATATCTAAAAAATCACATTGTCTGATTTTTTAAGAATTTATTTGCAAATTATGGTGAAAAATAAGTATTTGGTCAATATCAAAAGTTCATCTCAATACTTTGTGATATATCCTTTGTTGGCAAGGACAGAGGTCAAACGTTTTCTGTAAGTCTTCACAAGGTTGGCACACACTGTTGCTGGTATGTTGGCCCATTCCGCCATGCAGTTCTCCTCTAGAGCAGTGATGTTTTGGGGCTGTCGCTGGGCATCACGGACTTTCAACTCCCTCCAAAGGTTTTCTATGGGGTTGAGATCTGGAGACTGGCTAGGCCACTCCAGGACCTTGAAATGCTTCTTACGAAGCCACTCCTTCGTTGCGCTGGCTGTGTGCTTGGGATCATTGTCATGCTGAAAGATCCAGCCACGTTTCATCATCAATGCCCTTGCTGATGGAAGGAGGTTTTCACTCAAAATCTCACGATACATGGCCCCAGTGGTGAACCTAGCCTCTTTGCTGCCTGAGGCGGACTATAGAAAGACGCCCCCCCCCAAAAAAAAAAAAACAAAAAAAAACTGAGTTTCCATGCTACTAGTTTAACACACTGTTATCGTCGCACAATATACACAATACACAAAGCTATAAAACAGTTTTTAAGAATTCTTCTTCCTGTATTACTTCAGTATCAGATCAACAACACGGCATTAACAATGAAAGTAACTTCACACATCTTCTGCTTGGTGGATGGACGAGCCCACGTGGCCCCCATTCTCTATAATAGGAGCCCCGCAGATAGCTTAGTACTGGACTTCGGGTACCTTTGGCACTCCCATTGAAGTGAATGAAAGCCACGCGGGTTCGTCCATCCACCAAGTGACACACCTACAGTCATGGCCAAAAGTTTTGAGAATGACACAAATATTATATTTTCACATGATCTGCTGCCCTCTGGTTTTTATGTGTGTTTGTCAGATGTTTTTATCACATACAGAAATATAATTGCATTCATATTATGAGTAACAGAAGCTTATATTGACAGTTAGAATGAGTTAATGCAGCAAGTCAATATTTGCAGTGTTGACCCTTCTTCTTCAGGACCTCTGCAATTCTCCCTGGCATGCTCTCAATCAACTTCTGGACCAAATCCTGACTGATAGCAGTCCATTCTTGCAGAATCAATGCTTTAATTTTGTCTGAATTTGTTGGTTTTTGTTTGTCCACCCACCCGTCTCTTGATGATTGACCACAAGTTCTCAATGGGATTAAGATCTGGGGGAGTTTCCAGGCCATGGACCCAAAATCTCTATGTTTTGTTCCCTGAGCCATTTAGTTATCACCTTTGCTTTATGGCAAGGTGCTCCATCATGCTGGAAAAGGCATTGTTGAGCGCCAAACTGCTCTTGGACGGTTGGGAGAAGTTGCTCTTGGAGGACATTCTGGTACCATTCTTTATTCATGGCTGTGTTTTTAGGCAAGACTGTGAGAGAGCCGATTCCCTTGGCTGAGAAGCAACCCCACACATGAATGGTTTCAGGATGCTTTACAGTTGGCATGAGACAAGACTGGTGGTAGCGCTCACCTCTTCTTCTCCGAATAAGCTGTTTTCCAGATGTTCCAAAGAATCGAAAAGGGGATTCATCAGAGAAAATGACTTTACCCCAGTCCTCAGCAGTCCACTCCCTGTACCTTTTGCAGAATATCAGTCTGTCCCTGATGTTTTTTCTGGAGAGAAGTGGCTTCTTTGCTGCCCTCCTTGAGACCAGGCCTTGCTCCAAGAGTCTCCGCCTCACAGTGCGTGCAGATGCACTCACACCTGCCTGCTGCCATTCCTCAGCAAGCTCTGCACTGCTGGTAGCCCGATCCCGCAGCTGAAACACTTTTAAGAGACGGTCCTGCCGCTTGCTGGTCTTTCTTGGGCGCCCTGGAGCCTTTTTGGCACCAATGGAACCTCTCTCCTTGAAGTTCTTGATGATGCGATAGATTGTTGACTGAGGTGCAATCTTTCTAGCTGCAATACTCTTCCCAGTTAGGCCATTTTTGTGCAGTGCAATGATGACTGCACGTGTTTCTTTAGAGATAACCATGGTTAACAGAAGAGAAACAATGATGGCAAGCACCAGCCTCCTTTTAAAGTGTCCAGTGGTGTCATTCTTACTTAATCATGACAGATTGATCTCCAGCCCTGTCCTCATCAACACCCACACCTGTGTTAATGGAGCAATCACTGAAACGATGTTAGGTGGTCCTTTTAAGGCAGGGCTGCAATGATGTTGAAATGTGTTTTGGGGGATAAAGTTCATTTTCTAGGCAAATATTGACTTTGCAAGTAATTGCTGTTAAGCTGATAACTCTTTATAACATTCTGGAGTATATACAAATTGCCATTAGAAAAACTGAAGCAGTAGACTTTGTAAAAATTAATATTTGTATCATTCTCAAAACTTTTGGCCATGACTGTATATATATGGCTGCAGCCAGGCTGGATTCCCACCTAGTGGGGGGAAAAAACCCAATTCTCAGGCTCAGTGGGGGTCTCAGCAGACAGACCCCCATCACTCAGGTATTTATCCTCTATCATTTAGGTGTATACAGGACAGTAACATTCTGTGACTTACAGGTGACGTCTCTGACTAATCGGTCACATTTCCCTTCTCTTCCCTCTGGACCGCCATGACCATTTCTTCCAGCTGTGACCTGTCTCTGTAAAGTTTGCAGCACAGACATCTTTGGCTCCTCACTTTTCCATGCATCCAACCCACATTGTCCTCACCTACACAAAGGCCCCATCCTGCTGCTACCCCCAATTATAAAATATATGATATAACCCCCCATAATGAATAATACTCCCAAGTGCATCTTTATATTAATAATGTCTGTGTGTACCTTGTATAAATAGTGCCCCTTATTAATAATACCCTAGGTGTTAACTAATTAAAAGGTTTTCCAGGTCATTAATAAACTAATCATTGGGGTTCAAAAACCCAGGACCCCCACTGATCAGCTGTTTGAATGGTACCTGTGTAAGCGCCGTGACTGCTTCTCTGTTTACATAGTGTATTTCATCTCATAGCGGCCATGTAATGTAACTACAGCCTCGTCCTGTACATGTCTACAGTATGTGACAAGGCTACAATTACATCACACGGTCACTATAAACAGACAGCGTATAATATAAACAGGTGCCATAGCCCATGTTTATAGCGCCCCATTTACACACACTATAAAGTTCCACAGCAGCCCCTGCACACAGTATTACACAGTGTTATGGTCCGCAGCGGCCCCTGCACACTGTATTATTATGCCTCTCAGCGGCCCCTGCACACGGTATTATGCTCCATAGTGGCCCCTGCTCACGGTATTATGCCCCGCATTTGCCACTGCACACGGTATTATGTTCCGCAGCAACTCCTGCACACAGTTTTATGCCCCATATTGGCCCCTGCACTGGTATTATGCTCCATAGTGACCCCTGCATTTGTATTATGCTCTATAGTGGCCCCAGCACATGGTATTATGCTTCAGAGTGGCCCCTGCACAGGGTATTATGCTCCATAGTGGCCCCTGCACTGGTATTATGCTCTATAGTGGCCCTTGCACTGGTATTATGCTCCATAGTAGCCCCTGCACTGGTATTATCCTCCATAGTGGCCCTTACACTTGTATTATGCTCCATAGTGACCCCTGCACCCGGTATTATGCTCTATAGTGGCCCCTGCACTTGTATTATGCTCTACAGTGGTCCCTGCACAGGGTATTATGCCCCATAGTGGCCGACCCATGAACTATTATTATACTCTGGGGTCTTTTCAGAACCCAGAGTATAATGATTGGAGACCCAGGGGAGAATATAAACATAAAAATCAGAGTTACTTACCTATCCTGGACACCGGTGCACTCCTTGCAGCTTTCGGCCCTGTTTAATTGCGCACACACGTCACGTGATCAGGCCGGCGACGCGACCTGATGACGTCACCACAGGCCTCAAGCCTGCTCGGAGTTACATCGGATCGCAGGAGGTGAGTAACACTGTTTTTTATGTTCCCTCACCAACCCTAGGCCTCCGATTATTATACTCCGGGGTCTGAATAGACCCCGGAGTATAATAATAGTAGTATTTGCGGCCCGCGGCCTAAGTTACCGATGCCCGCGGCCGCTCACAGCGGCATCCGCTTCCCTTTCTGCGGCCCAAAGCAGAAGGGGAAGCGGGGGGCGGCCACGAGCAGATGCGGGTAGGTAAATAAATAGGCCCTGACCTGCCGGGGATGCTACAGCAGGTCACGGTCTATTTATATAGATAAAAAAAAGCTATACTCACCTGCGATGCCTTGATGCAGCCGCCGCCTCCTCCTCTTCTTGTCCGCGACGTCTGTGTCTCAGCGTAGGCGGCGTGATGACGTCATTGTATCGCCGCCTGCGCTGAGATGCGACATTCTGGGTTTTTTTTTTTTTTTTTTTTTTAAAGCAGCCTGTCCTGGGCTGGTTTACATTAAATAGTAAAATGCCGCCCCCCGGACAGTGCCGCCCGAGGCGGCCGCCTCACCTCGCCTCATTAGCGGTGCGCCCCTGCATGGCCCCATTCATTCTTTCATGTACACGGATCAGTCGTCCTGGTCCCTTTGCAGAGAAACAGCCCCAAAGCATGATGTTGCCACCCCCATGCTTCACAGTAGGTATGGTGTTCTTTGGATGCAACTCAGCATTCACTCTCCTCCAAACACGGCAAGTTGTGTTTCTACCAAACAGTTCTACTTTGGTTTCATCTGACCATATGACATTCTCCCAATACTCTTCTGGAACATCCAAATGCTCTCTAGAAAACTTCAGACGGGCCCGGATATGTACTGGCTTAAGCAGGGGGACACGTCTGGCACTGCAGGATCTGAGTCCCTGGCGGCATAGTGTTACTGACGGTAGCCTTTGTTACGTTAGTCCCAGCTTTCTGCAGGTCATTTACTAGGTCCCCCTGTGTGGTTCTGGGATTTTTGCTCACCGTTCTTATGATCATTTTGACCCCATGGGATGAGATCTTGCTGGAGCCCCTGATCGAGGGAGATTATCAGTGGTCTTGTATGTCTTCCATTTTCTAATTATTGCTCCCACAGTTGATTTCTTCACACCAAACTGCTTGCCTATTGCAGATTCAGTCTTCCCAGCCTGGTGCAGGTCTACAATTTTGTTTCTGGTGTCCTTCCACAGCTCTTTGGTCTTCACCATAGTGGAGTTTGGAGTGTGACTGTTTGAGGTTGTGGACAGGTGTCTTTTATACAGATAACAATGTCAAACAGGTGCCATTACTACAGGTTATGAGTGGAGGACAGAGGAGCCTCTTAAAGAAGAAGTTACAGGTCTGTGAGAGCCAGAAATCTTGCTTGTTTGTAGGTGACCAAATACTTATTTTCCACCATAATTTGCCAATAAATTCTTAAAAAAATCAGATAATGTGATTTTCTAGATTTTTTTTCTCATTTTGTCTCTCATAGTTGAGGACTACCTATGATGACAATTAATAATAATAGTCCTTTAATAGTCCCACAATGGGGAAATTCAGTGTGTTACAGCAGCAAAGATAAGCAGATTCAAATACAAATACAACATGGACAGGAATGTTCCAAGGTAAGAGGCATTACATTGATAGTAGACAGACAGATAGGACGTAGCAGAGGAGGGGGGGGTGGGGATTTAACAGACAGAAAGATATTTCAGTTCTCTGTGTGTATTGATCTCCGCTTAGGTCGGTGTTGGTTGTACAGCCTAACCGCGGTGGGGAGGAAAGACTTCCGATAGCGCTCCTTCTCACACCTAGGGTGGAGCAGTCGGTCACTGACAGTACTGCCCAGCGCTATCACAGTCTCAGGCATGGGATGGGACTTCTTCTTCTGCATGGAGCTCACCACGGACAGTATCCTTTTGTCACTCACCACCTGCACTGGGTCCAGTGGGCTCCCCAGGACAGAGCTGGCCCTTCTAATCAGCTTGTCAAGTTTATTTCTGTCCCTGGTTGATATACTGCTCCCCCAGCAGGCCACTCCAAAGAAGATGGCTGATGCCACTACCGAGTTGAAGAAAGTCCTAAGAAGTGCCCCCCGGATTCCAAAGGCTCTCAGCTTCCTAAGCAGGTAGAGCCTGCTGTGGCCCTTCCTGTACAGGACCTCCATATGATCTGCCCAGTCCAGCTTATTATTAAGGAGCAAACCCAGGTACTTATAGGTGTTCACAATCTCGATGCCCGTCCCCAGGATGTCCACTGGTTTAGGAGGGCATCTGCCTTTACGGAAGTCCACCACCATTTCCTTGGTCTTCCCCGCATTGATCTTCAGGTGGTTCCGCTGGCACCAGTCCACAAAATCCCGGTTCAGTTCTCTGTACTCCCTGTCATCATTGTCTGTGATGAGACCTACTATTGCAGAGTCGTCAGAATACTTCTGTAGGTAGCAGCTACACAATTACGGGCCTCTCTCATCTTTTTAAGTGGGAGAACCTGCACAATTGGTGGCTGACTAAATACTTTTTTTCCCCACTGTATTTATAGAGTAAAAGTTAAGTTTTATGTATTTCTTTTCTGTTGGATTAGTAATTTTTAATTGAACAAACAATAACATTTTGCCTCCCAATATTTATCTGAAACAGGACAACCCCTTTAAGTGTTATAAATAAAATGTCTCTGCCAAGAAGTGTTGTACAGTAAACATTACTTTTGTGTTCTGTTTGAGAGACTGTTATAACTATAAAGCTAAGTGCCTTTCTGTAAAACTCTCTGTACCCATCATGGTGCTTACCTTAATATTGAGTAAATTGTTCTAGTTGAATAATAGTGAGACACTGCACCATCCGCGTATAGTATGTGCTGAATGATTAATAACATGGCCATAGGTCACTTGTCCCATTTGCCCTGCCATTAATCCACAATTATTTCCACTGCATATATTTAAAATAGAGTATCTGAAGATAATGAAACAAATACCAACATAGCAAAGAAAGTAAAGATGTGGAAGTGAAAGGCTGGCAGAAGGCGATGTGCTGTAAGGAGAATACATTATATTTCCTCATTGACAAACAGCTCAATTAGTGGATTTTACATCTTATGTATCATGTTTATTTACCAGTCTACCATACCTATATGTAATACTGAGGCTTCATCTTACTCTTTACTTCTGCTTATAAGACATGTCTTAGACCTTTACGTAACCTTCTCTTGCATTTCATTCTTCAATGGCTTTGATGTTTCTAGGAGCCTAGATAAATACTATGGAACCACTTAACTAGAACATATGTGAGTGATATATGTCAGTTCTGTAGATATGATATATATATAATTTTCCCACTTCTGATTCAAGAAAACACTTGACTTAGCATTATACATCTAACACACTAACATAGGAAGGATAGACACAGACAAAGAGCACCATCTAGTTTAACGATATTTTGTAAGTATTTTTTTTTATTGGGCCTAATACATGAATAACTGGTAGAGCCAGTAAATGTAACATTCCTCTTCCAAATATATCTGTGTACAATGCTGGTGACCCTAACACCCCAGGTCCAGGGTATATAAAAAATTCTCACCAGTGAGAAGCAAATCCATCAAATTTATGGAAGAATGACCTCTATGTGAATCCAAGTAAAATCGAAAATGCATGGGGTAAGTAAGGACTTAGTTCAATGGCTACCGTATGCATGACATAGATACCTAACATGGCCAAGTGCATGGAATCTTACAAAAAAAGCTGGTTCCAAAATATAAAATATAGTTTAAATAAGCACGTTTCCATGTCTGGTGTCACAACAATATGAATGAACATTACCCAAAGGGCTGTTTTATAGAAAATAGTGTCCTGGGCAATATGGAAGGGGCACAGGAAAACAAAACAGACCACCACCCCACCTGCCACTGTTTTTCTCATATTTGAGGTCTGTATAGCTTTATAGTGCCATATAGAAAGAAGATACTAACACACAGCTCACAAAATAGAGTACCACCAAAGAGTGCAGAAATATTATGCTGTATCTAAATAATACTCCTTTAAAAAGTCCACATAATACTGTCTTATAGTTCCCAAATAATACTATCAAATTCCCAAACAATACCATCATGCACCACTAAATAATATTGGTTAGTATTAGTTTTTCTCTGGAGTCCAGGAAGGAGAGGTGACATAGACGATTTCCAAGTTTGCCACCTTCTTAGTCACTCACACAGGTGGAGGTGAAGAAGATCTGTGAAACATTGTCATAGTTTGTTTCCAAGCCTTGCTATAGATGATGCACTATAAATATTATAATATAATAGATATTTATGTCATTTTCCATAACAGCGGTGTGAAAATAACTGTTCTTTTTAATTATATCACAGTTGATTCTTATTAAATTGCATTAGCTGCTGGAAAAGTAACCTTTAACAAAGAAAAGTTTCACATTGGGGAGCTGTCTGCCCATTCATAGCAACAGCTTTCAGTATGTGCTAAATTGGCCACATTTAGCCACAGTTTACTTTACACACTGAGTCACATTAAAGGCCAACCTAACAGCTCAGTAACACTGAAAGCTAAAATGCGCCGTCTTGTTTTTCTCGCTCTGAGTACAAATAGAACTGATGAATAGCGCCCACAGGATATGGGCAGTTCAATTTGATAATCACATTACAATACTTTTGTTTGTCATCATTTTTTGAGCTCCATTATATTAAGTTAAAATTTAAAAAAAATGAAAGATGTCTAATGAGTTCAATATTAAATCTGCATACAGCTGGGTAATGGGAAAATTGTATGAGCAATGGCATGTATATAAACAGGCAAGGGAATATTGCCTGTATCAAAGGACAGTGGCAATATGCCGCCCAACACAGCCAGCACTGTACTGCTTTCCCGGGCGACTTTCCATTTCACTGTCCGGCCTTCATGGAGTTGCTGTCTAGACACCATCCCCTGCAGGTCACTTGATATCTTCCACCAGCAGATAAAGGACACATACAACACTAGGCTTGACACTGTGGCTTCCTTCTTTACTGTAGCAGATTATTACATAGCAGATCTTCACCAGGTTGTCACACACAGTGGGGTACTGAAGTGCTTATTCAGGACTCCAGGGGATGGCACCCAGGACCTGGGCTACCACTCCTCAAGCAAACAGGCTGAAATCCTGTTAACTGTGTCTATCTCTCCATAATTTCTGCTGGATTGTCTGACACCGTTAAATGTTTCCTCCTGCAAGCAATCCTCCGGCAGTGAGCTGCCTCTCTGTCTTGCCAAGACTCCTCCTACCCACCAAAGCATGGGGACAGGCCCTTAAAGGACATTTCTAGGGTAGCATCTGAATGGGAAGGCAAGCACCTTGAATCATGTATTATCAGTATGCAAAAAAGCAGAGTGGGAATGTTCAGATTATTGACAGCACATCCCTGTTTACGAAAGGTAACATGCTTCCGACAGTCTTGCATGATTTATACTACATGGAAGATCATTTGCCCAACAACCTTTTGCTCATTGGTTGGCTAAATGGCAGAAGAATTAGATGGGCAATTACAGAGCACAAGTCCTCCCAGGAACTCTTGTTCCTGAATTCTTCCTTGATTTTTGGTCCTTTAGTCTTCAGATTTCTGAAAACATCGGAAATCTTTTACCAAGTATTTTCTTTGCTTTTATCTCGCACTGTCTTTATCTGGGGTCTCGAAGAGATAAGAAGCTAGAGGTCAGCCAGTTTGACATGTAGCTGAAAGGCATCTGAGAGCCATTAATAAACACCAAAGTACACCTTGGGAAATAATAAAACCCCCTGCAATTTTAGGCCATGCTTTAAGTATAAATGTTAATATTGAATTTTCAAAGTCAGTGTCAAGTTTAATTAAAAAGAAGAAGGAGTTAAAGAAGAATGTGCTACCACTCGCTATGGGAAATGCAACTGCACTTGATTGTCAGCTGAATGTCCTCTATATTCTTTTTGGGTTTCAATATATTTTTGCCGATTCTACCATGGAGTTACCTGGTACTACCTTCACATGGTCCCTTATGAAGAACAATGGTTATACTTGATTTATTATTCATGTTGGTTTGTTAGCTTCCTAACTGAGTTTTCCTCAAGACAATGACTTCATTTATGGCTTACCACTTCTACAGATCGGTTTGAAATACGACCCTGGTTTAGCAGTTATGACTGTGTTTTATGTACTTCTATTTCACTGCTCATTGCCATCTATGCGCTCTACCTATTGTATTAGCTGCTCCATCCCTCACTTTTTTTTTTTTTTATGTGGCCCTCACTGCAAATAAAAATGTAACCTGGATCAATTATATCTACTATAACCAACAGAGGTTTGTGAATTACACGAGAGATGCCCTACAAGGATTAGCTGAACAATTAGGCCCCACCTCCATCATGGCGTTTCAGAATAGAATGGCCCTGGATATGATATTAGCTGAGAAAGGAGGCGTGTGCAAAATGAGTGGGGTCTGCTGCACATACATATCTGATAACACAGGCCCAAATGGGAAAGTCACCTTGGCAATAAAGAAGCTAGATAATTTGACTGACGAACTGAAAAGGAATTCGGGAGTAAAAGACTCCTGGGACATTTGGTTTGGATGGATGTCTGGCTGACAAAGGATGTTGGCCCAAATAGGGGTGGTCCTTGTAATTTTTGCTGTAATTGTATGCTGTGCTATCCCATGCATTAGGAGGTTAATGAGCAAAGCAGTTGAAGAAACTATTCTATTGCACACGATGCAAATCCCAGCATATGAAACTGATGATCCATACAATCCCTTAGAAGCAATCGTCAGTTATAAATGCCAGGGATAGCATCTGACTTCCTTATGTACAAAGCCTGCGACAAGGGGGGTTATGGACAAGCCATAACTTGTCTAAAGTGCAGCACAAAAGAGTTCCGAGGTACATTAGGACGGATGAGCTAGGATCATTTAGGGACAGTGAGAAAATAGTCATTTTAAGGGGTGACTGTTGTGGATAAAATGTCTATTTTTGATATCAACAGGTCTATTTTGTATTACTATTAACCAAATATATACTTTCCTTCCTAAGTGTTTATTATTACAATCCTTTTGTGAACTTTGCTGTGTGTAACTAGATATCAGCTATCCAAGATGGTGCTTACTTCCTGACCAACACCCAAGGCAAGTGCAAAAATAGGATGTAAGAAGAGGAGATTGCAAGATGCTTCAGCCAACAGCAAATGGACACACAAATATACTGTATGTTAACTCCCATATGTAGTACTATATAAGAGTGTACAGTGGTAAATAAAAAGGAGAAGTAATGTACCTTCTGACTGGAGTGCAGATGTAATTTCTTTGTGCGCACATAAACAAGATTTGGATACCAATAACCAACTCAGGATACAGATTTAGTATTGATCCAATTCAGATCTTCATAAAATTGTGTCTTGGTGTTTGAAAGTGTCTTATTATTGGTATGGCAATAGCCCTAGTTCTCTCCTTGCTAAACAACCTAAGTGCCAGTCAGCTAAGGCAAGGATCCCCTTTATTTACCATGCTAATAATGAGAGGATTTTGGACTCTTAGGGAATTGCACTTTTCAGGTCATTTCCCCAGTACCATCTCTCTCCTTTCCCTCTTTTGAGGTCCACACTATCAGTCTTTTCCACCCCTTTCTTCCTGTGAGTAGCTACTATCTCCATGGCTCACCCTACCAATTCTTAGATCATTTTATTTCATGGCTTACCAATTTCCTATCCTGTGAAATTCCTACCGTCATTATGGGTGATTTCAACATTCCCATTAACACTCCTGTCTTACCTTCAGCCTCTCGAGTCCTATCACTAAAAACCTCTCTTGGTATCTCATAGCTTACTACTTCTTCCACACACAAAGATAGTAAGATCTGGTCTTCTTACAGCTCTGTTCTGATGCTGACTTTACAATTTCTCATCTACCAATTTCTGACCACAACCCACTTTCCTTTACTATCAAAAGCTCTTGTCCTTCCCAAAACACACTGACCTACCACGCATACAGGAATTCACACACTTTAAATACACATTTTCTTAAATGGTGCTTAACCCTCCCTCAACCCATCCTGTGCTGCTAACTATGGACCCATCTGTAACCTACCCTTCATCTCTAAATTCCTGGAACACTTTGGTCTGTTCCCTCCTAATCTGCTATCTCTCTGCTAAGTCTCTTCTGGACCCCCCTACTGGTTTTTGTGCACTACACTCTACAGAAAAAGCCCTTTCAAAAGTCTCCAATGATTTCCTGACAGGTAAATCTAAAGGAAACTATTCACTTAATATTATTCTTGATCTCTCAGCAGGATTTGACACCATAGACCACTAGCTACTCTTCACTATTGGCCTCAAGGACATTGCACTCTCCTGGTTTTCTTCCTATCTTTCTGACTGCTTATTTAGAATATCTTTGGTGCTATTTTCTTCTCCTCTTTCCCTTGCTTTTGGAGCTCCTCAGGGCTTGGTCCTAGGCCCCCTCCTCTTCTCTCTCTACACAGTCCCTATTGGACGAATCATCAACAGATTTAGATTTCAGTACCATCTTTGTGCTGGTGACACCCAATTATAAACCTCATCCTGTGACATGACCCCTGCATTACTACAGGACAGCAGCGACATAATGTCTTCTCTTTATCTGAAATTGAATCTTTCAGAAATTAAAGTTCTTATGTTTCTTCCATCTACTAACTGACCATACTCCAATCTCTCCCTTTCTGTCTGTGGTCTTACTATAACACTGAGGTGGCATGCCCGCTGTCTTGGGGAGTTGTATTTGACTCCGATCTCATCTTCACCCCACATATTCAGACACTTCCACACGCATGTCACCTGCACCTTAAAAACATCTCCAGAATCCACCCTTTTCTGCATATTAACCCCTTAACGACCAATGACGTACCTGTACGTCATTGGTGACATGGGAATGTATGGAGAGGGCTCAGGAGCTGAGCTCTCTCCATACAGGGCGGATGTCAGCTGTATAATACAGCCAAGACCCGCTGTTAACAGCAGCGATCGGTGCCTTCACCAATCGCTGCTGTTAACCCTTTAGATGCCGCAGTGAAATGGGACAGCATCTAAACTGCGCAGGCACCACCGGCGCCGCCATTTTTCAACGATCACTGCCCTCCGGAACGTCATCAGAGGGTGGTGATCAGTTGCCATGACAGCTGGGAGCCTATTTAAGGCTCCCAGGCTTGTCATTGCATTAGCTCTATTGCACGCTGCCAGAGGCAGTGTGAAATAGAGAGCTAGGCATTTTGCTATTCACTGCAATACTGTAGTATTGCAGTGAATAGTATGAGCGATCAGACCCCCTAGGTTTTAAGGTTCCTAGGGGGTCTGATCATAAAAGTAAAAGAAGAAAAAAAAAAGTTTTTAAAAGTATAAAACAAAATAAAAAAAAACACAAAAGTTCAAATCACCCCCCTTTCCCTAGATCAGATATAAAAGTAAATAAACAAAAGTAAACATAAACACATTAGGTGTCCCCACGTTCCAAAATGCCCGAACTATTAAAATATTTAAATATTTATCCCATACAGTGAACGGCGTAGCAGCGAAAAAAAAATCCAAATAGCCAAATAGCGTTTTTTTCAACATTTTACCTCCTATAAAAAATTGAATAAAAAATGATCAAACCATCAGATCTTTCCCCAAATGATATCAGTAAAAACGTCATCTTGTCCCACATAAAAAGACACCTTACCCAGCTCCATACATGTAAATAGGAAAAAGTTACAGGTGTCATGATATGGCAACACAAAATTTTTTTTCTATTTTGCACAGTTCTTCATTTCTTAAAAGGTATCAAAACATTACAAATACTATATAAATTTGGTATCGCTGTGTTTGTACTGACCCACAGAATACAGGTACCATGTCATTTTTTACCACACAGTGAGCATCGTAAAAATTAAACCCATATGAAGTTGGCGCAAATGCATTTTTTCTCCAATTGTACCTCATTCTGAGTTTTTCTCCAGCTTCCTAGTACATTGCACAGCATATTGAATGGTGCCACTACAAAGTACAATTTGTTTCACAAACAATAAGCTATCATGTGAGTCTGTGAACTGAAAAATGAAAAAGTTATGGCTCTTGGAATGTAAGGAGGGAAAAACAAAAATGCAAAAACGAAAAATGGCCCGGTCTTTAAGGGGTTAAACATAAAAAACTCTCATTGTTGCACTGATTCACTCTTGTCTTGACTATTGCAATTCTCTACTAATTGGTCTTCATCTTACTAAACTGTCCCCTGTACAATGTGTCCTGAATGCATCTGCCAGAATCATATTTCTGTCAAACCGATGCACAGATCAGCTGCATCTTATGCCAGTCACTGTGCAAGTTGCCCATACACCACAGAATACAATATAAAATTGTGCTGCACCTCCCTACATCTCCTCCCTCATCACTGTATACCACCCTAACCATCCTCTCCTTTCTGTTAATGACCTTAGACTTGAATCCTCTATTATCTGAACATCCCACTCCTATCTCCAAGACCGTTCTCGAGCTGCATCAGTGCTCTGGATTACTTTACTCTGGACAATCAAATTAATATCCAACTATGGCAGCTTCAAACATGCCCTAAAACACATCTGTTTAGGAAACCTGATCACGTTGTTCTACAGTTCCTCACGCTAACATTTCTTATTCTAAGTTATCCTTTCTAGCCTATTCCTCAGAGCCTGACCCCTCCATCTAGAGTTACTAGTTGCATGTTCACAGGTACTGGTTGGTGCCTGGCTCCCTATTTCCTCATAGATTAAAAGCTCTCACGAGCAGGGTCCTTAATATCAAATATTGTCTGTTGATGTACCTTCTGATTTGTAAAGTGCTGCGGAATATGTTTGTGCTATATAAATAAAATTATATATATTATATATATTATCATAGAGCGGGAGTCCTGACTAGGGATTGGTGAATCAGTTCACAAAGAATAATAATAATAATAATAATAAAAAATTTTATTTATATAGCACCAAAATATTCCACAGCATTGTACAATTTGTAGATACTAGATTTGACCCGAATATTCCAAAAATGTTTGGTTTTTATTGAAACTGAACAATTTGGTATTCATCCCAGACAAACTTAAATGGCTGCCACAACATGCATTGTGGTAAATTATTATACTCTGGGGTCTCTTCAGACCCAAAAATAAAAATATACTCACCTTCTGTCATGATGCTCAGTATGCCCCTGTCAGCGCTAAGGCCCAATCACAGAAAAGCACCAGACATAGCAAGGAAGCAGAGACAGAGCGCTGGACGGCTCAAGGAGGCCCAAAGAGGTAACGGAAGGTGAGTATAAGTGTTTTCTATATTTGTCACCTTCCCTGGGCCTCCATCTATTATAATAATTTCACTCCCGGTTCTATCCGAACAAGTGACTGAACTGGGGGATTGCTTCTTCCAAACCAAGACGAAACAAATCTTCAGAGATTCTCCCAACTTTAGTCCTGACTTGACTTACATGTTACTCAAGTTAGTTTGACTGCCCTCTTATCTTTCGTTATTACCAAGTCTCCCTTCTACAATGAACTAAAGTATTGGGGTATGCATGACTTCAATCTCCAAGCAGTGGGGTGATATGGAAGCAGATATGGTGGGACCAGTGGCGTAACTAGGAATGGCTGGGCCCCAAGGCGAACATTTGACATGGGCCCCCCCCAAGCCGCCGCCCCCAACCCCCCCCCCCACACACAAACCGCATTCCTGCGCACACTATTATGCCCCATAGTGGCCCCTGCACACAATACTATGCCCCATAGTGGCCCCTGCACACAGTAGTTTGCCCCATAGTGGCCCCAGCACACAGTAGTTTGCCCCATAGTGGCCCCGACACACAGTAGTTTGCCCCATAGTGGCCCCTGCACACAGTAGTTTGCCCCATAGTGGCCCCTGCACACAGTATTATATCCCATAGTGGCCCCAGCACACAGTAGTTTGCCCCATAGTGGCCCCTGCACACAGTATTATATCCCATAGTGGCCCTAGCACACAGTAGATTGCCCCATAGTGGCCCCAGCACACAATAGTTTGCCCCATAGTGGCCCCCGACACACAGTAGTTTGCCCCATAGTGGCCCCTGCACACAGTAGTTTGCCCCATAGTGGCCCCTGCACACAGTAGTTTGCCCCATAGTGGCCCCAGCACATAGTAGTTTGCCCCATAGTGGCCCCTGCACACAGTAGTTTGCCCCATAGTGGCTCCTGCACACAGTATTATGCACCATTGTGGACCACCCATGAACGATTATTATACTCTGGGGTCTTTTCAGACCCCAGAGTATAATGATCGGAGACCCAGGGGAGGATACAAACATAGAAAACACTGCAACTTACCTCTTCCTCGCTCCGGTGCACTCCCGCACGCTACTAAGCCCATCTTCAATGTCGGACCGAATCTCGCGCGATCCAGGCCGGCGTCGCGACGTATAATGACGTCGGCTGACGTCTGGGACGTTACCAAACAGGCGCGAAGCCTGCGGAGAGGCGGATAGGTGAGTTACAGTGTTTTTTATGCTCGCTCACCTCCCCTGGGCCCCCGATCGTTATACTCCGGGGTCTCAAAAGACCCAGGAGTATAACGATAGCAGTGTTTGTGGGGTTCGCGGTAGCGACTGCCATAGGGCTCCGAGCCCCGTAATGTTCCAGGCCCTGTGGCAGTCGCTACCACTGCTACCCCGGTAGTTACGCCCCTGGGTGGGACTTTCCAATATGTCTATATTTCTTTGGTCATTAAGGTTGTAGAATTCTATTCCAACCTACTTACTTCCAATGACTGCTGCAGGAATTCAAGCATGGATTGCATTTGCTTCCCACTCCACTGTTTTACCAAACGGACCCAGAAATATACTGTATCACTGGTATCTTACACCCTATCACTTTGCCAAAATTTATTCCGATGTTTCTAGTGTATGCTGGAGATGTCACAGTTGCATGGGCAATCTCTTACAAAGCGGTTATGTCCTCCCATACAATCCATCTGTGTATGGGTGTATGATTTAATTAAGCTAATCCTAAATATGAATATTGCATTGTAACCACAGGTGGTGCTACTGCTGCTGATTCCAGTTATTCTGCCCTTACCAGATCTCCCTATTATGTTACACATGATAACGTCTGCTGAGACATGTATTACGTGATGATGGAAATCTTCTGAGGTCCTGACAATTTCTGAGGTAGTGAACGTGGTACACAACTGTATTATGGAACCTCTCATAGCCTTTCATCATGATAATCTCCCTTCTTTAAAGCACAATTGTGTGTCCTGGTTTCATTATTCAGAGTACATTTGTTAGTTTCTTTTTTAATAGAAATTTTATGATTATCAATGATTTATCGTATCAGATTATTTTTTTTATACAATTTCTTTTTTGAGTGTTATATTTTAACCAGTTCCAGACTGCTCCTTGACTTTAAACATCAGGAATGTCTACTCTTAACCCTGTAAAAACGTATCCATATGTCCTTGCATTAAGTAACTGTATGAAATTCTGCATCTGCAGAACTGGGGGCCAGCTGTTACTAGAGCCGGACCTCTCATAGAGAAGGCAGGCATGGTTTATTACTGTCTCTGTCTTCTTGATGGCTATGTACACAGCACTCAATGATGCGGCGCCCCTCTGACCCTGTGGTCATGTGACCCAACAGGGGCCAGAGGGCCCAGATCACCTCTGCAGTTCAGGTTAGGAGGCTGCATTACTCCTGCAATGGGTGCTAAATCTATCAGCCACAGTTATAAAAGAAATCAACCAGAAAAAGTAATGTTAAAAAGTCTTTTATGACCTTATGGGTGGCACAATGTGGAAAAATAAAAATTAAAGTAAAATTTAAAAAAAAAGCCAATACCAAACCCACATCACAGGTTATAGCCCTGCTACCCAGCAACACAAGACTATGTGTCAACCACATAAAAATTAGCATAACAGAGAGGGCAAGCTATTTTAAAAAGTTTTTTATTAGTACTTTGTTATGTGCCTGTTTTTGAACCAGGGAAATTGGCCAGGTCCTTAAGTGGTTAAGGACAATACCATATTACATTGTATAACAGGATATCAATACAATATCAAGACAATGAAATATAAAGTCTGTTATGTGTGAGTTATTAAGTTTATGTTCCTCAGATTATTTGTAAGCATTCATTAATAAGGGACTGTTGTTTTTGTCCTTCCTATTTTCGTTGTTTCTGTTCTTAATGCTGCTTAATGCTGTTATTTGGCTTATTTCGCTAAGGCAGGGTTCACGCTACCGTTGGAGTCCGTTATGAAGGTGTCCGTTAAAAAAAAGAAAAAGGACACTTATTATAACGGACACTAACTGATGTTAATGTGTCTGTTTTTTTAACTGATCCAATTAATGGTTCAGTTAAAAAAAACGGACACATTAGCATCAGTTAGTGTCCGTTAGCATCAGTTAGTGTCTGTTTTTTAACACTGTCCGTTTTTTTTTGTTTGTTTGTTTCTCCTTTCTGAGCATGCACAGGAAAAAAACGGACATAAAATAACGGACAGTAACTGATGGCTATCAGTTACTGTCCGTTATAAGTCCGTTACCCATAGACTTCAATGTTAAAAAAATAACGGATACTTGCTGTCCGTCAAGAATTCATTTTTTTCAAATGGACAAAAAGTCCTGCATGTAGGATTTTTTGTCCGCGAAAAAAAACGGACTTCTGACGGATTTGGTGTAAACGGACACAAACGGACACTAACGGACCCAATATAAAAACCCATTGAAATGAATGAAAATTTTAACGGATTTCTGACGGTTCAGCTAGTGTCCGATGCTAAAATCTTGTAATGGACAATAGCAACGGACTTTACTGACGGTCACCAACGGTAGTGTGAACGCCCCCTAATCCTTTCTCTTCCTCATTGCCTTCATTTTCCCTTCCTCTCTCCTTCACTCCCCACCCCTCTATTTCTCCCTTACTTTACAGTCACTCCTATTATTATTTCAGACACATTTTTTGTGTGCCTTAGAGTATAAATGTTACAGAATACCTTTATTACATAATTGTTACATAATTGTTTTAAGGTTGATGGGTGAACCGATTCGTTACAAGCCAGATTTGACCCAAATAGTTTGTTTTTAAATTGAATACTTTGCGGTTCATCTCGGGCAAAATAAAATCACCACTGTGACATGCATTGCGCAATGAAAATACAAAGGAGACACATGTCTGTAATGTTGTCTGTGGTTCTGGCATCACCTGACAGCATCTCAGCCAATAGTGAGTGGTAGGTGGAGACCTTACAGTACTGATGTCACAGACATAACATACAGTAATATTTAATCAGAGCAAGACAGAGCTATTTTGGGATGTTTTCAAGCTGAGAGACACGTGTGTTATCGTCACCACTGCATGATCCAAACAATAGCTCCAATTTCTATTGGAAAACAACAGCAACAGTGCAATAGTACTAACTACAGACAGTGGTGAACCTAGCCTCTTTGCTGCCTGAGGCGGACTATAGAAAGACGCCCCCCCCCCCCAAAAAAAAAAAAAAAAAAAAAAAAACTGAGTTTCCATGCTACTAGTTTAACACACTGTTATCGTCGCACAATATACACAATACACAAAGTTATAAAACAGTTTTTAAGAATTCTTCTTCCTGTTTTACTTCAGTATCAGATCAACAACACGGCATTAACAATGAAAGTAACTTCCCACATCTTCTGCTTGGTGGATGGACGAGCCCACGTGGCCCCCATTCTCTATAATAGGAGCGCCGCAGATAGCTGAGTACTGGACTTCGGGTATCTTTGGCACTCCCATTGAAGTGAATGAGAGCCACGCGGGTTCGTCCATCCACCAAGTGACACACCTATATATATGGCTGCGGTCAGGCTGAATTCCCACCTAGTGGGGGGAAAAAACACAATTCTCAGGCTCAGTGGGGGTCTCAGCAGACAGACCCCCATCACTCAGGTATTTATCCTCTATCATTTAGGTGAATACAGGGCAGTAACATTCTGTGACTTACAGGTGACGTCTCTGACTAATCGGTCACATTTCCCTTCTCTTCCCTCTGGACCGCCATGACCACTTCTTCCAGCTGTGACTTGTCTCTGTAAAGGTTGCAACACAGACATCTTTGGCTCCTCACTTTTCCAGGCATCCAACCCACATTGTCCTCACCTACACAAAGCCCCCATCCTGCTGCTACCCCCAATTATAAAATATATGATATAACCCCCCATAATGAATAATACCCCCAAGTACATCTTTATATTAATAATGTCCATGTGTACCCTGTATAAATAGTGCCCCTTATTAATAATACCCCAGGTGTTAACTAATTAAAAGGTTTTCCAGGTCATTAATAAACTAATCAGTGGGGTTCAAAAACCCAGGACCCCCACTGATCAGCTGTTTGAATGGTACCTGTGTAAGCGCCGTGACCGCTTCTCTGTTTACATAGTGTAATTCATCTCATAGCAGCCATGTAATGTAACTGCAGCCTCGTCCTGTACATGTCTACAGTATGTGACAAGGCTACAATTACATCACACGGTCACTATAAACAGACAGCGTATAATATAAACAGGTGCCATAGCCCATGTTTATAGCGCCCCATTTACACACACTATAAAGTTCCACAGCAGCCCCTGCACACAGTATTACACAGTGTTATGGCCCGCAGCGGCCCCTGCACACTGTATTATGCCTCTCAGCGGCCCCTGCACACAGTATTATGCTCCATAGTGGCCCCTGCTCACGGTATTATGCCCCGCATTGGTCACTGCACACGGTATTATGTTCCGCAGCAACTCCTGCACACAGTTTTATGCCCCATATTGGCCCCTGCACTGGTATTATGCTCCATAGTGACCCCTGCACTTGTATTATGCTCTATAGTGGCCCCAGCACACGGTATTATGCTCCATAGTGGCCCCTGCACTGGTATTATGCTCCAGAGTGGCCACTGCACAGGGTATTATGCTCCATAGTGGCCCCTGCACTGGTATTATCCTCCATAGTGGCCCTTGCACTGGTATTATGCGCCATAATGGCCCCTGCACTTGTATTATGCTCTATAGTGGCCCCTGCACTCGGTATTATGCTCTATAGTGGCCCCTGCACTTGTATTATGCTCCAGAGTGGCCTCTGCACAGGGTATTATGCTCTACGGTGGTCCCTGCACACGGTATTATGCTCCATAGTGGCCCCTGCACTGGTATTATGCTCTATAGTGGCCCTTGCACTGGTATTATGCTCCATAGTAGCCCCTGCACTGGTATTATCCTCCATAGTGGCCCTTGCACTTGTATTATGCTCCATAGTGACCCCTGCACCCGGTATTATGCTCTATAGTGGCCCCTGCACTTGTATTATGCTCTACAGTGGTCCCTGCACAGGGTATTATGCCCCATAGTGGCCGACCCATGAACTATTATTATACTCTGGGGTCTTTTCAGAACCCAGAGTATAATGATTGGAGACCCAGGGGAGAATACAAACATAAAAATCAGAGTTACTTACCTATCCTGGACACCGGTGCACTCCTTGCAGCTTTCGGCCCTGTTTAATTGCGCACACACGTCACGTGATCAGGCCGGCGACGCGACCTGATGACGTCACCACAGGCCTCAAGCCTGCTCGGAGTTACATCGGATCGCAGGAGGTGAGTAACACTGTTTTTTATGTTCCCTCACCAACCCTAGGCCTCCGATTATTATACTCCAGGGTCTGAATAGACCCCGGAGTATAATAATAGTAGTATTTGCGGTCCGCGGCCTAACTTACCGATGCCCGCGGCCGCTCAAGCGGCATCCGCTTCCCTTTCTGCGGCCCATAGCAGAAGGGGAAGCGGGGGCAGCCACGAACAGATGCGGGGTAGGTAAATAAATAGGCCCTGACCTGCTGGGGATACTCCAACAGGTTACGGCCTATTTATATAGATAAAAAAAAGCTATACTCACCTGCGATGCCTTGATGCAGCCGCCGCCTCCTCCTCTTCTCCATGACGTCTGTGTCTCAGCGTAGGCGGCGTGATGACGTCATTGTATCTCCGCCTGCGCTGAGATGTGACGTCTTGTAAACCAGCCCAGGACAGGCCGCGCTCAGCTCTGGTTTTTTTTTTTTTTTTTAAAGCGGCCTGTCCTGGGCTAGTTTACATTAAATAGTAAAAATGCCGCCCGAGGCGGCCGCCTCACCTCGCCTCATTAGCGGTGCGCCCCTGACTACAGAATAATAGGAGGAGGACAAGTGGTAGGTATTTTAGTTAGATTTGATCAATTTTAGGCAGATAGAGAAATCATAGCAGTGGAAGGAGGGAGAACGTCTACACTGCACTGTAAGCCTATGACTGATGCAGTTTGCACAGACACTGGACAGTTAACCCTTGCTAATAATCTCTGTTTGTTATTTGGGGTTTTTTGTTAACCAATACATACAGAGTGCCATTCTAGTGACAATAAGATTGATGCAGCCTGTGGTAGTATGAAAAATCTCCATTTGTTTAGGGGTTTTTTGTTAACCAATACAGACAAAATGTAACAAAATAACTATAGCATTGCTTTATAGTCTAACACTGGTCAGGTTACCCTGCTTGATATTGTCATGTGGGCCCTTGTAAACGTCCATGTGGTGAAAGGTGAATTCCACTATCAACATGTGAAGCATCAATTATGGGCAGGGACTATACATAGCTTTCACGGCCCACTGGGTCAATGTTTTGAGTGTCAGCGACCACAGTCTAGAAATGCATCAAGGCCCAGTGCTTTCTAGTACTGACATTACCTCGTGGGTGCAGGCCCAGTTTCTTTTTCCAACTGTAATTTTTATTGAAAAGTTTTTCCCAAAACAAAGTATACATAGAAAGAAGAGAAACCAAACAAAAGGAGAACAACAGTAGGGAAGAGGACTATCCGCCAAATCTCCGAATGAGCAGAAATCAAATACCCAAAGCAGACAGCACGGTATAAAGGGAGAGGGGGGAGACAACCACAAAAGACAGAGAAGAAACAAAGGGGATGGAGCAAGGAAGGGGAAGGAAGGAAGAAAATCAGAGATCAGAGACCTCGTAAAATACAATACGTGTCCCAGGACGTGTCAAGGGCAACATCTGCAAGGAGTTTGTGTGGGTTTCCTCCGGGTACTCCGGTTTCCTCCCATACTCCAAAGACATACTGATAGGGAATGTAGATTGTGAGCCCTATATGGGCAGTGAATGTCAATGTCTGTAAAGCGTTGCGGAATATGATGGCGCTATACAAGTAAGCATAATAAAACAATAGTTATATTGCTGGCTCTGTATCTCTTTTTGAATTGTACAGTGTTAAAAGATAATAAATAAATTGTACAAAATAAAGGAACGTTTCCCACATTGCCATTGAAGTCCAGTAGGCAATTTCATCTGACCAGCTTTGCTGGTATTAATGTAAGGGTGGGTATCAATAGGGTACTGGCTTGAGTAACAACCAGCTGCCTAATTACTTTTTACTAAAGTCAGAGATGAGCAAACCATTTTAGGAAACCTGGGAAAAAGTGTTCAGTCCTTCTGCAGTGCCACCACAGGTGAAATTAAGCATTACACAGTTCTTTCAGAATGAATGGGTTATCTATGTAATGCATAGACATAATGATGGGTCCTCCAGAATGAGAGATTCTCTCCCCACTCTGATAAATAAATGAGGTTTTTAAATTGGAGACCCCCTCCTACATTAACTGAGATTTCCACAGCAGACAAACCCTTCACAGGACCAATGCTTTGATCATTTCTGCACGTCACTTTTGTCATATTAATTTTGTAATTTACATTTGTAATTTATTTCTAAGAACCCTTTTGTTGTCTCTAACAGTTTGCATTGCTGCGCTTAATGAGTTTATCATGTTTCCAGTAAATTATTGGAACATGTGCAGATGCGGCAAACATTTCAAAAAGGCCTATTGTTTGCGTTTTAATCATTTTCTCGCTACATCATTTTACTAACAAGTCAACTTGAATGATGTCTCATTAAAACGGCAGAGTGTCATAATCGTAGGCATTAAGAAATGTCATTATTACATAAAACAAAGCCCTTGTTTCATAAGCCGCAAACACAAATTTTTTTTTTTTTAGCAAGTTAGGTTCAGAAATACATTCTCCATTACTCCCTATGAAGACGAATCAGCACACAGGAGGCGATAACGGCCTAGACTAACATTATGCAAATCAAAAGTTTGCGACTAACATTTTGTAGGAGAGAATCATTGCCGAGAAAATCTCATGGAAGATTGGGTTTCTCCAAATCTATGACATTGCCTTGACTAAAGAACATTCTTTTGATTAAAAACCATCCTGCAACTTTAGTTTTTTCTACAAATCCTTTGTCATGTTACAAGTTGGTACAATATGAGGCAGAGGATGCGTCTTCCAGACGACTCACATTTAGCTAGAAATAAACAAGAGAAAATGGAGTGTAATTCAAAGTCCAATCACCTGTGAAAGTAATATATGTTGTAGTATTGTATATACAAATAGGCCTCTGATGACACGGCTAATGAAGTCATGGCTCGGCAAGAAGATGGAATTCATACATTATAAGAAAAGACTGCATGCAGAGAGAGATATCTGGATTTTCAGGTTTGTGAGTTTCAATGGTTTTATTATAGAAATTTTGTGCTGTGGCTTCAGTAATAATGTATCATACACATATTGTATATATAGTAAGCCTAGTACTGACACTACAACACTTCAGTTAAAGCGTACCTCCAGTTGCATAACTGAATAGTAAGAATGTAAGAAACTTTGTAATATATCCTATTAAAGAAATATGTCTCCTTCTGCACTTTTCAGGCTTCATTACTACATACAAGTCTATGGAGAGGAAATGGGGAAAAGACTGCTGGAAAAAAAAAATCAAATAACTCATGTTGGTGCTGCTACACTCTGAGTGGTCTTTTGGCAGTGTCATATCTTCCAGATAAGACACTACACTGAACAGAATGAGGAAAAAAATCAATTAACCAGTCGTCAGTAGCCTCCTCCAGTCCCTTCCCTCTCCATAGAGTTCTGTGTGTGAGGTGAATACAAAGATGGGGTCCTATATAAATAAACAGTCTAATTGAAAGGGAGCCTGTCAGCATGAATATCTGTATTTTGTCTGCAGATATCGCTGGTTATCTGTAGTGGATAACAAAACCCTTGCAGGAGAAGACACACCCCTAAAGCCCTTTTCAACTGATCTGCATTAGAATAAAACACAGATTTTCATGAAAGTTAAACTGCAATGCAGAATAAGAAAGGCATCTCTGGAAAGTGTAAAAACAGTCCTACAAGGTTCTGTCATTAGTTTAATACTGATTTTCCTACTGGCAGACTCTCTTTAACATAAGTAAGAGAAGATAAGCTTAATAAGTGGAGAAGGAAACATATTTCTTTAATATGATATATTACAAAGTTTTTTAGATTCAAATGCACTATTAATTTCTGAAAAGTTGCTTAGAACTGGAGGTATGCTTTAAGTATAGTGATAGAGATGGGGAACCGTTGAAGATTTGTTTTTGTTTTTTTGGGTGGTTCCACCCAAAGATTAATTTCAAGCGGAATAAGTTCATCATGAACCAGAGCTTGAAGAGGTTTCTGGGGAGTTTAAATTCATTTACCTGATCTGGTGTATAAAGATGATGGACCAGGGTATTTTCATCCCCATCCCAACTCCCTGGTTAAATGATTGGAAGCAGCACTCCGCCCGCCGTTCAGAGCTTGCTAAGGGAAGGCATACATCTCCCCCATCCTTGGGTTCCTTACCAGGATCATTTCTCCTGGGACCACGAGAAATATTTTTGCTAGATACGCGGCAGCTGTCACACCTTCATATTCATATTCTATATGCCTGAGGAAGGGCTCTCGCAGCCTGAAACATTGCTCTCAGCTCTTAAAATATCTACACCCTGTATGATATGATATATTGCTCTAACATGGAATATGTGTTCTGCAAATAAAACGTAAAAGAAAGCTCTACTACCTGGAGTGCGTTCCATCCTTTAATACAAGCTTATATTAAAATTAGTGGGTTCCGAGAATTGAACCAACACATAGAATACAGGTGACATGTCATTTTGGCTGCACAGTAAACACTGTAAAAACAAAGAAATATGCACAAACGCAGTTTTTCTCCAATAAGGAGAAAAGGGGGGGGGGGGTCGGATCTCAGACACCTTGTGTAGCACAGTAGGTATCCCAGTGGGACCAAATTGCTTCGCATGCCTCCACCGTATGGTTAAGGGAGGTGGTCAAGTACTCCAGGCTGCAGATATCCTTCAATCAGGCGATCAATTCAGAGATTGCTGGAGGAAGAACTTCCCTCCAATGACGGGCTATGAGCGTTTTGGCCGCAGTGCACAGGTAACGGAATAGCTTAGATGTATTTTTACTAAGACCTTTTGGGGGGAGATTCAGCAGATAAACCATGGGATCCAGGGGTATGCCTTGGATGAAAAGAATGTTAGTCAGCTTCCTAACCTCGAACCAGAAAGGGCGGACTAGGGGGCATTCCCAAAAGATGTGGAACAGTGTTCCTGGCACTGTTTGGCATCGCCAGCAACTGGGAGGAGTAGTGGGATTGAGAGTATGAAGTAAAGCTGGAGTATGATACCAGTGCATAAGTATTTTGTATTGCGTTTCTCTAAACGTTACACAGGAAGAGGATTTAGCTGCTCGGGACCAAATAACCCGCCACTGGTTGTGTGAGATGTGCTCGCCCAGGGCTCTAGACCACCGGGTCATATATTTGTGGACCACGGGAGTCTGCCTTCCCCTCAGAGGACAAAAGCCTATAAATATTAGAAATCAGGCCTCTAGTGGAGGTACCCGCCCGACATAGTCATTCAAAGGCCGTAGGGAGGGAGACTCGGGTGGACCCAAACTGAGAGACAACAAAATGAACTATCTGTTGATAGTGAAACCACTCTGAGGTAGGCAAGTGCTGTGTGGAGGTGAGGTAGTCAAAGGGCCTGAGCTCCAAGGTTGACGGGTCCACCAAATCAGCTACGTGAAATAGACCCAGCCTCTTCAGGGCCTGACCATAGCATCCGTGAGTCCACTTGGGAGAAGTGGGTTATATAAAAAGGAGATCATAGATGAGTGCAGGAAAGCCAACTGAAACAACTTAGAACAGGTGTTTCAGATAGCGCGAGTAAAGCCGATGGGGCCCAGCAACAGGGCAGTGGGCAAGGGGGGGAGGAGGACCACAGAAGCGCATTGGGATGAAGAGGAGCCAAGCAAAGCTTCTCTATCTCAACCCATTTCGGATGTGCCTGGGGTGCCGCCCAAAATGGTATACTACGTAGATGGGCAGCCCAGTAATAGTGCAATATGTGCGGAACCCCTCCGACTTACCTGCCAGCATCACCGATCGGGGAATGCGATGGCGTTTGCCATTCCATATAAATTGGAATATTGCTTTTTGTAGGGATCTCAGTTCGGACCTATGGACCACCACTGGGAGGGTCTCAAAGAAATAGAGGAGCTTCGGGAGGAGGGTCATCTTAACCGCAGTTATACGGCCTATGAGAGAGATATGGAGTGGGCGCCACTTATCCAGGAGAGAGCGGAGCTCATGAAACAGGTGGGGATAGTTGACCGAGTAAAGCGTGGGATACGAAGAGGATATTTGAATGCCCAGATAACGCAGGGAGTGGTCTCTTCATTGGAAGTCAAAGTTGGACTTAAGCAACTGCAAGGCCTCGCTTGGAATATTCAGAGGCAGGGCTTCCGTCTTACCAGGGTTGACCTTATAGCCCAAGAGATCTCCATAGTCCTTTAAAACACGGAGAAGATTTGGAAGGGAGATGTAGGGTTTAGTGAGGGTCAACAGGACATCGTCTGCAAACAAGCTAATCTTAAATTCCCTAACCCTCACAAACACTCCAGAAACATCTGGGGCGGATCTAATTTGGGCTTCCAGGGGTTCAATACACAGTGCGAATATTAGAGGTGACAAGGGGCATCCCTGACGGGTTCCATTACAAATGGACAAGGGAAGGGAGGAAGCATTAGGGAGCCTAACAACTGCTGAGGGGTGAGAATAAAGAGCCCTTATGGCTGTGAGAAAGGCCCCCGAGAACCCGTATTTTTCGAGGGTGGCTATCATAAATGACCAATCAAGGTGATCGAAGGCCTTCTCAGCGTCCAGACTCAGAAGCAAGGTAGAAGTGGAGTAACGGTTGGCCGCATCAATCAAGTCCACTGCCCTTCTAGTGTTATCTCCCCCCTGACGACAAGGATCAAATCCCACCTGGTCTTTGAGGATGAGAGACGGAAGCCAAAAGTTAAGCCTGTTTTCCAAGATTTTTGTGAAGAGTTTGAGGTCTGTACACAGGAGGGCGATGGGACAGTAGTTAGAACACTCCTGATGGTCCTTGTGTGGCTTTGAGACTAGGGAAATGTGAGAGCACAGCATTTTGTGCAGGATCGGGGCCCCGTCCAGGAAGGAGTTGAAAAGTTGACACATATGAGGGAGGAGGTCAGAATGAAAAGTTTTGTAGTAGGCATAGGTGAACCCGTCAGGGCCTGGAGCCTTACCATTAGGCAAGCCCTCCAGGATGGCAGTCAATTCCTCGCTCGATACTGGAGCATTAAGCGAGGTCGGAGGACTGGGAGTCAACATGAGGCCAGGTAAGAATGCAGGCCTGTCTCTGTAGTGATGGGGTCTCCCCCAGCAGGCGAGGGAAGGTTATACAATGTAGTGTAATAATCCCAAAACAAGGCTGGGATGGTGTTGGAGAGTGCCCTGGGAATTTCGGACAGCATGGGGCGTAGATGAAACCCGACAGTCTCTCAGTGTTTTAGCTAGAAGTGTGTGGGCTTTATTTCCCCTCTCATAGTATCTCTGGCGGCTGTAGAGGAGGAGGCGTCGGGTGGCCTGGGCGGCGAGGTCCCGGAGGTCTGCCCTAGCAGTCACTAATTGACGTAGCAGAGATAACGTAGGGCACGACGTTAATCGCTCGGTCAGGGATCTGATCTTACTAGTTAAAGCCTCCTCCCTGACCCTCCTGTCTCTCTTAATCTGTGTTCCCAACGCAATACAGTGACCTCTCATTACAGCCTTATGGGCTTCCCACAGTGTGGACATAGCGGGGACTGAGTCAGAATTAACTCGAAAGTATTCTTGGAGGTGAGAACGAAGTTTAGCTTGGGTCTCTTGTGAGTGGAGGAGGGATTCATTAAGTCACCAGTGGCAACGTTTTGTCGGAAGCGGGGTGGAGGACAGTGTGAGCATTACAGGGGCATGGTCGGACCAGGATATAGGGCCTATGTCAGGAGAGTTTAATAAGCGAAGGGCCAGTGTATTACTGAAAAAATAGTCTATTCTGGAGTGGGTTCTGTGGGGTGGGAGTAAAATGTAAAGGAGCAGGCAGAGGGATTATCCACCCGCCAAAAGTCATAGAGGGCCGCTGACCTTACAAGGCAACGAAACTCTCTTGCCAGTCTTGTCTGTGAGGGTCCAGGAGGTCCATTAGTGAGGGTGACTCTATCCATACATTCAGAGAAAGCCATATTAAAGTCTCCACCCAGTAGTAGTGCAGATCCCTCAAACACTTGCAATTTCCCCAGGAACTGTTTAAGGAAGGGGATCTGAGAGGAGTTAGGGGCATATATGTTGCACAGAGTGATGGGCTGAATGTATAGAAGCCCCTCCAAAGTAATATATCGACCCTGGGGGTCTAGGTGAGAGGCCGAAACAGTGACAGGTACAGGAAAGCAAAATGGCCACCCCTCCTGTCCTGTGACTACAATATGCAGAGTAGGCAGAGGGGAAGTAATGACGGGCAAAATTGAACGTGCCAGTATGGTCATAGTGGGTCTCCTGGAGGAAGGCTACATCCGCCTGGAGAGAGCGAAGTTCCCGCAGGACCATTCGCCATTTAGAGTTGGAGCACAGGCCCTTGACATGTAATGCACTTAACTATGAGGGATACAGAGTGGGTTTGTTGCTAATGTAGGGAGAAATAAGGCAGAGGCAGATCTCACCCAATCCATAGAGGGTCCAAATCCTTGAAAATGTAAAGGTGGAGGATCCGGGCCACTGTGGCCAGACAGGTCTTCGAACCTGAAAAGGGGGGGGGAGAGGGAGGGGGCAGAGGGGGAGGGGGGAAGAGACGGAAGACATAAAAAGACGAGACATAACAAATAAAGAACAAAAATACATAAGTAACACAGTTAAACCATATCTAATAGGACTAAATCTCCTGGCCGGGGCAAAAAAGAAATGTCCAAGTTAGAGCCACAAGTGACCCTACCGGGGCCCAACCAGTGGGCCCCCAGCTGGACGAAGCCCCCATAGTAAGAGGGGGAGAGGGTGGGAGGCGGGGGGGAGACCAGCAATAAGCAGATCCAAATAAACAATTGGGGACCAAAAGAAAGTAACATCTGCAGGTCACTGGGGGGGGGGGGGTAGTCTAGCCCGCCCGACCTGCAATGCTAAAACATAAGTATGATGCAAAACAGTTGTGGGACCATAAAAAACTGCGTGTAAATATAAGCGACAATAGTAACAGAACACCCCTAGTGATCATAGTAAACGTATCCCTCCCAAGGACTAGGAGGCCCGAGAAAAAATATACAGTCATGGAGGAGGGGGTTCCACCCTCGATCTTCTGGAAGAAGTGCCCGAAGAACGTAGCTGGCGTCTAGCTGGGTTCTGGGCCATCCAACCCGGGGGAGGTGGGGGAGGCGGTGGTGGCGGAGCAATCAAATCCCAATTCTGCAGATCAGGAGGAGGAATATCCATAGCGGTGCAGAACGGCTCCAGGTCTGCATAGAACCGTAGGGTAGCAGAGCGTCCATTGAGCCTAGCCATTAAAGAAAAGGGAAATCCCCAGCGATACGGTATCTGTCGGTCACACAGGAGCTGCAGCAGAAGGCGCAGGTATCTCCTTTTCTGTAGCGTAATCCAGGAGAGAATCTTGGCTCCTTCAAATTCGAAGTCTTTAAGATGACGAGCCTTGGAAAGGATGGCTTCTTTCAGTGCAAAGTCGTGCAGCAAATAACATCACGTGGGGTGGGGCCAGATCCCTTGGGGTGCAGGGCCCTGTGAGCTCTATCTAGCTTAATTTTATGTGTAGATGGTTCCTGCAAAATGGAGTTGAAAACCTCCCCCAAGGTAGCATGTAAATCCTCCTCCTGGTTAGCCTCAGGCAGCCCCTTGACTCTAATATTGTTGCGTCTGCCCCGGTTATCCAAGTCCTCCAAGTGGCGCTGCATGTCATTAACCACCTGGCATTGGGAGAGGACAGTGTCCTGGAGGTGAGACACATAGGATTGGGTCTGGTCATGATCGTCCTCAAGGGTATCAACCCGGTTTGCAATATGCTGGAGATCTTGCCGCAGGACTGCGATTTCTGTGCGTATCTCCAAACGACATGCCGCTGTGACTTTAGCAACCAAGGAATCAAAGTCCTCTTTTGACGGTAGGTGAGCAAGGTATTCGAGCTACGGTGAAGGTTCAGAAGAGGCTGTCAGAGCAGAGTGAGGCGGAGGTCAGGGTGGTGGGGCAGACAGAGGAGAAGGTTGGGTATGAATAGCAAAGGGGGACAAGGATGGAGTTGCCCCCAAGTCCGCATCCTCATCTCCAAGGATGGGGTGGAGGCTGCTGTGAGGGCATGAGGTTAGGAGGTTGTGGAGACTGTTGAAGGGTGGAGAGCTCCCCCACAGGGCCAGGAGGCCGCCCAGGGTCAGGTGACAACTTGTGAGGGTGAGAGGCAGCTGATGAGGTCTCCTGGAGTGCTGGGTCCCCCAGGCTCCGTATGGGGGAGCTTGCTGATGAAAGTGCCGGCTGGAGCTGCGGGGGAGGTGGGGCAGTCAACACTGCGGTGCGAGCAGCCGCCGCCGCGCCTGACTTACCCGGCGGTGAAGGGGTCTTCTGGAGCCGTGTGCCCGGGCTCTGGAGCTCTGATTCTGGCAGGGCTGGAGGCAGTGGTGAACCTAGCCTCTTTGCTGCCTGAGGCGGACTATAGAAAGACGCCCCCCCCCAAAAAAAACCTCAAAAAAACTGAGTTTCCATGCTACTAGTTTAACACACTGTTATCGTCGCACAATATACACAATACACAAAGTTATAAATAGTTTTTAAGAATTCTTCTTCCTGTATTACTTCAGCATCAGATCAACAACACGGCATTAACAATGAAAGTAACTTCACACATCTTCTGCTTGGTGGATGGACGAGCCCACGTGGCCCCCATTCTCTATAATAGGAGCCCCGCAGAGAGCTGAGGACTGGACTTCGGCTATTATTTAAGTGAATGAGAGCCACGCGGGTTCGTCCATCCACCAAGTGACACACCTATATATATGGCTGCGGTCAGGCTGAATTCCCACCTAGTAGGGGGAAAAACCCAATTCTCAGGCTCAGTGGGGGTCTCAGCAGACAGACCCCCATCACTCAGGTATTTATCCTCTATCATTTAGGTGAATACAGGGCAGTAACATTCTGTGACTTACAGGTGACGTCTCTGACTAATCGGTCACATTTCCCTTCTCTTCCCTCTGGACCGCCATGACCACTTCTTCCAGCTGTGACTTGTCTCTGTAAAGTTTGTAACACAGACATCTTTGGCTCCTCACTTTTCCAGGCACCGACCCACATTGTCCTCACCTACACAAAGCCCCCATCCTGCTGCTACCCCCAATTATAAAATATATGATATAACCCCCCATAATGAATAATACTCCCAAGTGCATCTTTTTATTAATAACATCCGTGTGTACCCTGTATAAATAGTGCCCCTTATTAATAATGTCCGTGTGTACCCTGTATAAATAGTGCCCCTTATTAATAATGTCCGTGTGTACCCTGTATAAATAGTGCCCCTTATTAATAATACCCCAGGTGTTAACTAATTAAAAGGTTTTCCAGGTCATTAATAAACTAATCAGTGGGGTTCAAAAACCCAGGACCCCCACTGATCAGCTGTTTGAATGGTACCTGTGTAAGCGCCGTGACCGCTTCTCTGTTTACATAGTGTATTTCATCTCATAGCGGCCATGTAATGTAACTACAGCCTCGTCCTGTACATGTCTACAGTATGTGACAAGGCTACAATTACATCACACGGTCACTATAAACAGACAGCGTATAATATAAACAGGTGCCATAGCCCATGTTTATAGCGCCCCATTTACATACACTATAAAATTCCACAGCAGCCCCTGCACACAGTATTACACAGTGTTATGGCCCGCAGCGGCCCCTGCACACCGTATTATGCCTCTCAGCGGCCCCTGCACACGGTATTATGCTCCATAGTGGCCCCTGCTCACGGTATTATGCCCCGCATTGGCCACTGCACACGGTATTATGTTCCGCAGCAACTCCTGCACACAGTTTTATGCCCCATATTGGCCCCTGCACTGGTATTATGCTCCATAGTGGCCCCTGCAATTTGTATTATGCTCTATAGTGGCCCCAGCACACGGTATTATGCTCCATAGTGGTCCCTGCACTGGTATTATGCTCCAGAGTGGCCCCTGCACAGGGTATTATGCTCCAGAGTGGCCCCTGCACTGGTATTATCCTCCATAGTAGCCCTTGCACTGGTATTATGCTCCAAAGTGGCCCCTGCACTTGTATTATGCTCTTTAGTGGCCCCTGCACTCGGTATTATGCTCTATAGTGGCCCCTGCACTTGTATTATGCTCCAGAGTGGCCCCTGCACAGGGTATTATGCTCTACAGTGGTCCCTGCACAGGGTATTATGCCCCATAGTGACCCACCCATGAACTATTATTATACTCTGGGGTCTTTTCAGACCCCAGAGTATAATGATTGGAGACCCAGGGGAGAATACAAATATAAAAACCAGAGTTACTTACCTATCCTGGACACCGGTGCACTCCTTGCAGCTTTCGGCCCTGTTTAATTGCGCACACACGTCACGTGATCAGGCCGGCGACGCGACCTGATGACGTCACCACAGGCCTCAAGCCTGCTCGGAGTTACATCAGATCGCAGGAGGTGAGTAACACTGTTTTTTATGTTCCCTCACCAACCCTAGGCCTCCGATTATTATACTCCGGGGTCTGAATAGACCCCGGAGTATAATAATAGTAGTATTTGCGGCCCGCGGCCTAACTTACCGATGCCCGCGGCCGCTCACAGCGGCATCCGCTTCCCTTTCTGCGGCCCATAGCAGAAGGGGAAGCGGGGCGGCCACGAGCAGACGCGGGGTAGGTAAATAAATAGGCCCTGACCTGCCGGGGATACTCCAACAGGTCACGGCTTATTTATATAGATAAAAAAAAAAAGCTATACTCACCTGCGATGCCTTGATGCAGCCGCCGCCTCCTCCTCTTCTTGTCCGCGACGTCTGTGTCTCAGCGTAGGCCGCGTGATGACGTCATTGTATCGCCGCCTGCGCTGAGATGCGACGTCTTGTAAACCAGCCCAGGACAGGCCGCGCTCAGCTCTGTTTTTTTTTTTTTTTTTAAAGCGGCCTGTCCTGGGCTGGTTTACATTAAATAGTAAAATGCCGCCCCCCGGACAGTGCCGCCCGAGGCGGCTGCCTCACCTCGCCTCATTAGCGGTGCTCCCCTGGCTGGAGGTCTGGCAGGCTGGCCTCTCTGCGAAGCGGAAGCTCCCCGCGCCAAGAGCAGGGCCGCCGCGGTGACCATGCTGGAGGCGGCCGGCGCGGTAGAGGAAGATGGCCGCCGCCTCGTGGAGGTCCTCGCCGCGGATGTTGTTGGCTGCAGGAACGCGGACAGGGTAGGTTGTACGGACCTGTCCGCAGATGCACAGTCCCCTGTAGCAGGTGCCCGGGTAGTTTTTTTTAGCCATGGGGGGTCTGAATAAAGCTGGTGGTCGCACTTTATTATTGGTCAGGCAGGAGCTCCCCTAGAGCACGTCTCACTGCATCGAGTCCCTAGCCACGCCCCCCCATATTGCTGTTTCATGGACATATATTTTTTATGGATGACTGATGTTTGTGCAGAGGTGGAGCCTGAAGTAGGAGAAGCACCTGGTGATGATGATAATGGTGGCCCTGTGCTAGTTGGGATCATGGAAAGAAATAGTAGGACAGCCTTGCTCACTTCCCCTGCCAGTGCCACTGCCAGTTCTATTTTGCCAAATGAGCTTTTCATGTGAGTATAGAGAGACTTAGTTTCTACATTTGTTCTTGCATGACCGCAACTAATTTTCTGCTCGCAGATCTTGCACATTGCCATGTATTTGTCATTTAGCAAAGGACAAAAAAATGGGAGATATCCGCATGTAGTTGCTGAGGCCAATACCAGGGCTGAAAACTTATCTGCCACTGTCACCACTAGTGCCACCACTCCCATCCCCAAGTACCCCTTAGGTCTTCCCTGGGAAGATTTTTGGATGTTGGAGCTGCACTTTGGCTACAATTGTTACTAGCACCACTGCCACCTCCCTCTTTTACTGATGTCACCTTGTCAATCTAGCCCAGCTGCCAGATTCTAGCTGCAAAAGAATCATAATTTTACTTGACTGCATATAACATTTTACAAAAAAAAAAATCTATTTACCTATCCAAAACAAATTAGCGATTAAATCAAAATTGGCACTGAAAGTTTGACCTGATCAGTGAGTATTAGACTAGAATACATTGTCTGAGTCAGCTTGGATTTAGAGATAATGGAATTTTTGTGTATTGGTTAACAAAAACACTATTGCCAAAGAAACTCCTTAACAAAATGAGATTTTGCACTATAGACAAAACACGCTGTCAGTTTGTCTTTTTAAAGTGATACTGGCAGTTTTTCTATATTGCCAAAAAAACCCTTAACAAAATGAGATTTTGTACTATGAGGACTTAGTCAGTAAAAACAATGTAAGACACTCTGTGGACAGTCACAGCAAGCTCCACTAATAGTGAGGGCAAATCTGACACTGTCTTACAAAAAATGCTCTATTGCAAAAACTTAACAAAATTAGATTGTTGTCCAGTGTATGTCACAGTGCAATGCAGATTTTCTCCCCTTGTTCCTAGGAATTTTTTTCTTTAATTATGTAGCACTATTGCATTGTTGGTGTTGTTTTTCTTCTAGCAATGTATTAGCAGCAATTGCTTTGGATCATGCAGTGATAACACGTCTGTCACCTAACTTGAGTATCACAATATCTTTTATCTACTTGCAGCATCTTATATGCTGATATGAAATCAGCACTATAACCTCTCCACCTACAACTCATGATTAACTGAGAGGCTTTCAGGTGGTGCCAGAAGCACCATGTGATCCTGTTTCTACTCTGCGTTTCTAGTTTTGCAAAATTTGGGTTGACACTGGTTCTTAACAAATCAGTTCGCTCATCTCTAGTTCTAGACCACAGAATGTTAAAGTTGACGAAGAAAACACATAAAAGACACATATGAAGATAACAGAATAGTGCAAAGCACCATAACAACAGGGTAATGTTCACATTATACACTGGTCCTGTACATACAGCAAATGTTCAAGTATAATGATACAATTTACTAACAATAAATATATCAATGTACTTGGGGCAGGAAGAATGTAGATTTACTGTTCACTTCACAGCAATAATAAATCTTATATACACAGAAGTAATCAGGGCAAGTGTCCAGGACCAGAGTGTGAACACCCTCCAGGTCAGACTGAGCCATCAGTTAATAATCTGACACCTATTAGATCCCAAATAACATCAAATAAAACTGTATTCAATTAACAAGTCATTATTTTGCATTAAGAACTATTGATTTGAGACTTTGATGGGGTAGGTGAGGCGACTACCATAATAACACTATAATACTAATGCCTCTGCAGCTTCTTATGAACATAGTTAAATACCATACTATTTCTCTTCTCTAAATGATATAGTGCATTTACCTACACTGTTGCGTTTTATGTATTCTTCTCTCGAGGACTCTGCAAATCAATACCGCCTTATTGATATTTCGCCTTACATTAACAGAATGAGATTTTGGGTTAAAATGTGACAAGTGCATTAAATCAGAAATGTTTTCATGTGCAAGAGGCACATTGTGTAGTTTATTACAAAAGTAATGTTATTTTACAGCAGATGAGGCCACAGGAACAATGATTAATGCACACATTGTATAGCTGCAAGTGCTGTATAACTTGATGCTGGCTTTACATGGTGCTTGTCTCCACAAAAATGCATTTGTTTTTATATTAATTTATTTTATACTCATAATTTATTTACATTTCTGGAAAAGACTTTAAAAAAACAAAAAACAAAAACAGCATGTGTGATTTTGAAAATCTCATATGTTTTTCAAAAACGCATGCTTTGTAATATAAAAATGTTTATTTTTGTATGGTGTTTTGTGGAGAAAAGCACAGTGTAAACCCAACCTGGGGCTGGGTTTACACAGTGCTTTTTTTCTGTAGAACTGCATTTCACCTATATGCTATCGCCCATTAACCCAGTCTTAATGTGAATTTGTAATTTGGAAATTCTGTTTCTGTCCCTACACCCTTGTGGCAAATAGTGGAAACTAACCCCTGATGCCTATAGTTTATTCCCTAAATCATCTTGTCTTCTGTTTCCTGTAAAGCTAAGGGCATTTTTACAAGGGCCTAGAAAATATAGGCAGACCCCGCAGTTGCTATGAGGCCGTGGGAGAAAAAGTATCCAGTCTTGGTTGATCACAGATGGTAAAAATCTTGAGTGGGGAAATTGTCAATACCAAGGATATAGAGAACCAGAAACTACTTTCCTGCAAGGTACAGTTAAGCACCATAATGAGGGAAGCTTTGATCGTTGTTATGGGGGCCTCGCTCTTCTATCTATATCACTAACTATAGAGTAGATTGTGTGACTGCTATGAGTCCAAGCTTAGGATGACCCCATCCCACTCTCCTTTGGATACCGTGAACATATACAGTATACATAAGCACTGAAGGAACTGTTCTGTGGATCACACATCCCTTCTCTCCAAGGGTGGTAATAAGTTAATGGACAACAACAACATGAATGGGAAAAGGTAGCAGATATTTAAGATAACCAGGTTCTTTCTTGTTGGTATACTTAGTGTTCATTAATAAATAGTGGCATACTCCATTCTTCACCAGCTTAAATGTCAATATTTTATCATTCACTATATTGTCAATTAAACTACATATGCAAAAGTAAGATTTGGGTTGTGGGTGCACTCACAAGTTGGGACTCGGGTCTTCTCTGTCTTAAAAGGAGTATTATAAAGCTAAAAAAGAAGGGATATATCAAACATAAATTGAAATAATGTGGAATTCAGTCATATAAGGGCATACTGGGCAACATGTCTTGACATACCCAATGACCATTCTACATATGGTTTGTAGTGACGAACATATCCTCCCAGGCCACTAGGTGACCATGGTCCTACAGCCCACTAAGTAAGCCCACATGGTACACTCTACAGACTGCTACTAAACCAGCATAGTATTCCAGGAGGGTGGACTCATGTCAGGACTTATTTGGCCTGGACTTGCAGTGGCATGCCGAGAGTTCAACCAATGTGAAGATGGTCCAAGAGCAGGAAGCAGCCGGGAGTCTAGCTGGGAGACCGAACATCAGCATCTAGAGAGACCTAGAAGGGGCCTGAGTGCAGAGGTATGTTCAATCTCATTTCATTGCCCAGCAGGCAAACAGTGGTGACCATGAATAAGAGAATGTCATAGTAGCAGCATGACAAGCACCATGGGAAAGAGAGGGGGACTCTCCTTGCCCAGGTCACATGGCTGAAGACCACAAGTGAGAAATGTTAACATTATATGTGTTTTTTTTATTTAATCTGCTTGAATGTGCTACATTCTATATCGGTAAACTTCTACCTGGTTTTCATTACTGTATACATTACCTGCATGTTACAGGTTCATGGAGTACAATGACATAGATTTACTCATGATTTGCTAAATAATCATAAACAGAAGCATATTATCAATTTCCTCTATATGCAACATTGCTTATTCAAGGGTCAATATATTCTTTCGCTAACAAAACTGTGACTGACTCTTGGGTCATGTTAAGATTTGGAGGTCTGTCACATAGAGTTTAATGTTTTGCGAGCCAATACAGTGATCTGCCAGCTATGTGTCTCTCTTCCTCATCATAGTGGAAACAGTGACAGTAGGTAAGCAATACCTAATTTGAAGAGCATACAAAGTGTCTGCTCCAGGCTGACAAAGTGAGTCTCTAACTCACGTTGAGCTGACAGCCCGAGGCACACACTTTGTTTGAGAATACCCTATTTCTTATATATAATGTGAGCTTTCTCCTGATAATCAGATTCCATCTCTCAAAAGAACACAAAGGAACTTGAAAGGTAGAAGGGAATCGAGCAATTTCAACTTGAGAAATAGGTTTCATTCACTCTGTATCCTCAAACAGACCAAACAGTCACTGCCACTCCTTAGATTATATGGTATATTTTTGCTTTTTTTAAATCTAAAATTTTTTTAAATCTAGAAAGGTTCCTTAATTTACTAAATATATCTATACAGTATCATGCAGTTGACACCATTAAACATTTAGTAAATAGGTTTGAACTGCAATACCTGGTAGAGAGTACCTGGTACAAGAATGGCACACATCGCGAGACGAACAGACAACCCTTTTAACTGATCTAAGGTAGTTTGTGAAAAGAGGAACAGGGAATTATATTATTAACATACATTACTAGTACATATTATATGTGTAACTCCAGAAATGCATTAAAGAACTATACATGTAGTAAATATATATGCATGGATCCCATACATATGAGTGTACAGTTCATAAACAGTTACCTTCTCAAGTAACTCCATCTCTTGCAGAAATAACCCATCATTTTTTCTTGAAATAAACATTTTACAACTGTGTTGGTCATTTAACTGTTTTAGTTGTGTACTATAATAATATATTAAATCTAGATAAGTCAAAAAGTTTATTAGCAGTTCTTTGAAACATCTCAGATACTGTAACACAAACACTGAGCCATGTAACAAACTCAGCTCTACTCTATCTGTAACACTATATGTGCTCATTCACTCAGTCTCATATAGTAAATTGTAACAAAGCCCTTTAATATTAAAGACTGATAAAAGTAATGTTATATGTAACTAAGAAGAGAAAATAACTTTATTGTAATTCCCTTATCAATGCGTATTAAGTGCCCCCACCTTAAATCAAAAGAGATGAATAAACAGCTACATTACATTATTTAGGATACAGTATATAATTGCAATAGCTACTTTGCTTGTTTTTCAGAAGATGGTTCGACATGTTTACATTTTCAGATAATATAATGTATGTCTATTGTCAACTAGAAGATTTTCCATTCCTCCCACTGTAGGTGTAAAGTGCAGTTTTATTTCTACTGTGGATGTATGCTTAACTTATATTGTAAAGTATAGCAAGCTTCCCTGGCTGATCAAAGCCTCACAAAAGCGCAGTAAAATAACAGTAATCAAAACTCGGGTGTGATCTTAACCGAAATGTTGAAAAATGAGATGTCAAAGCCATGGATGTAATATGAAAATAAAACACCACTGAATGTATCCAGGGTTTTGTTATTTTAGGTTTCCAGAGACATTAAAGTGAGCAGCTTATTTTCTTTCCATCATTCCTCCCAGAAGGTCAGCATGGTGTGAATTTACTCTAAAATAAACAGCTCCAGATAGTGAGATTGATAGGTCTTTGCTCGGATGGTCACAAGAAGACCTTACGGGAAGCTAGTTACAACAATCTTCACAGGCCAGAGAAAGGTTAATTTACATTCCATCAGAAACTCATCAAGGCCAAGCTGACCACAAAGGTCAGTAGAATATGATATGATAGAATCGAGCATAGGATCCTTCAAGATAACAACAACTTTTGTGGGCAGAGAAGATGTAAAATGCATTGGTATCAATAAGAACCATCCCAGCTGTTCATTTAAAGCTTGAGTAATCACCTTACTTAGCATGTCTAATCTCCGAAAATAATAGACATCAAAATTATGGTCCTGGTGGGTTTTACCATAGTGGGAGGACATGTGAGAAGGAAAGAGAAAACAGATCTTGGGTGTTGATGAGTAATATAACATGAAGGCGTACAGAAACAGGCTTGTGAGTTTGATCAACAGCTAACAATGAAGATCAATGACTTGTTGACCTGATGACTGGTCTAAACTCCACTATCTATATTAGAGTTCCTCCATTACAGAACTATACACCTTAATATTGAAGTCAATTTATCTGGGAGTCAATTTCCTATTTTCTAGCATTTTTCTTTCCAGTGTGATATTACTACTTTAAGAGGTCTCCTATGAAATGACCTGTTGTAATTTGGCTGAAGGAGTATGGTGGACAAGTATCAAGGTGTAACCTGATGCTCCTGCCCCCAATGAAAAATCTGTAATGGACCCCTGTCTACCTTGTACTATTAAGAATACTGATATACTTTATGTGACCGAGGAACCATTGGGATCCCTTCAGGGTTCAGGGCCCAGTAGCGGTTGCTATTGCTGTCTCCTCTATAGTTATGTCCCTGGTTATATCCACAATGTTCTATCTTGATATATGATTGTGGGAGGATTGGCTCAGTGGTAGCAGCAGCGGACCCAGACAGTCAGAGACAGACACAAAAAAGTCAGGTACAAACAGGTTTTACCTTGTACGTTTATTTTTCCAAAACAGCAAAACAAAATAAGCCTTAACTTCAGGCAAAACGATAACAGAAATCCTGCTCGTCTGAGCAACTAACTAAACAAAGAGGCCCTTACTATATGTGTGGCTTGCTTCAGCCATACAGTTAATACACAGGACAAAAAGTAAAGGCAACAGTTCACACTGGTCTCTCACCAGATAGAGTCTTAGGACAGAACCTCCCCCTCCTCTCGCCAGGAACTGCCCAGGACTGAGGTCTTGACAACCTTTTATGGGCCTTTTAATGAGGCCCAGCTCCCACCTGTGTTTGAAGGCTCCTTCCTGCTGTAGGACAGGAAACGGTTAACAGAAAGGCCTTCTCATAGCTGAGGTTTTGCTACAGACATCAGTGTTGTAACCTCACTTACCACACATAAGTGAGGAATCTGGGGGAGATATAACGACCATCCAGAACTTTACCTGTCACCTTCTCACATACCCTCCCCCTTTGTTCGAACCTATAGGGGCGAACACTTTTCGCCACCATACAGTGTGCCCTGGACAGAGCATCCGCATTCTCCTGCAACCTACCGGATCAGTGCTCTATATTAAACTTGAAATTTTGTAGGGTAAGGAACCATCTTGTGACTCGGGCATTTCTCTCTTTGACCTGAGACATCCACATGAGAAGGGAGTGGTTGGTAACCAACCGAAAATATCGGCCCAGCAAGTAATACCGTAGAGACTCCAGGGCCCATTTGATGGCCAAACATTCCATTTCCACAATACTGTAATTCCTTTCTGCAGGTGTAAGTTTACGACTCAAGTATGTGACAGGATGTTCCTCACCTTCAACTACTTGTGAAAGCACTGCGCCTAACCCTACATCAGAGGCGTCAGTCTGTACCACAAACTCTTTTGCATAGTTGGGAGTGATCAAAACTGGTTGTTTACACAACACAGATTTTAAGTCCTGGAATGCCCCCTCAGCCTCTTCACTCCACTTGATCAAACCAGATTTTCCTCCCTTGGTAAGGTCGGTCATGGGAGCTGCAATAGAAGCAAAATTGGGTATAAACCTCCGATAGTACCCCATAATTCCTAGGAAAGCCCTCACTTGTTTTTTACTCAAGGGACGGGGCCAACTCTGAATAGTCTCCCCTTTATTCACCTGGGGTTTTATTATCCCCCTTCCTATGGTGTACCCCAAATATTGGGCTTCTTCAAGGCCCAAAGCACACTTCTTGGGGTTAGCAGTTAACCCGGGTGCCCGAAGGGAATCTAGTACAGCTTGGACTTTCGTCAAGTGAATCAGTACTGAAAATGACAATATCGTCAAGGTAGGCCGAAGCGTACCTGCGATGTGGCTTAAGGATTTTATCCATCAATCGCTGGAAGGTTGCGGGAGCACCATGTAAACCAAAAGGCATAGTCACGTACTGAAACAGACCATCTGGGGTGGAAAACGCAGTTTTTTCTCTGGCACTCTCTGTGAGTGGTACCTGCCAGTACCCTTTTGTTAAATCGAGAGTAGAGAAATACCTGGCAGATCCCAGCCTTTCGATCAGTTCATCTACTCTTGGCATCGGGTAGGCGTCAAACTTGGACATTTTATTTAATTTACGAAAGTCATTGCAAAACCTGATTGTACCGTCAGGTTTGGGAATCAGGACAATTGGATTTGACCAGGTGCTCTTAGACTCTTCAATTACCCCAAGGGCTAACATATCATTGACCTCTCTGGTTATGGCCTGTCTACGAGCTTCAGGTATTCGGTACGGCTTTAGATTGACTCGTACCTGCGGCTCGGTGACAATGTCATGCTCTATCAGATCAGTACGCCCAGGTAACTCAGAAATACATCAGTATTTCTCTGTACAAATTCTTTTGTTTCCTGTATGTGATGAACCAACCCTCAGTTTTATAGCTTTCTTGGAAGTGTGTTTTTACTTGCTCATGTCCGTCCTTCCCCCACTTGTTGGAATGTTGTGCTTACCCATCTGTCCGAGGATTCTGCAAAGGAGGGAGAGGGAGGGCTGGCTAAGGGGGAGGTGAAGGGTGTAGCTGGGGGGGGGTCTCACACTGAGGTAGAGAGAGGTGTTTTTTTGGTCTTTGTGTGGAAGCTGAAAGAGACACAGCTAAGACAGAGCTGTTGGCTCAGGTAACATTCTATATTTTATTTTCCCTTTTTGTTTTTGTATTGTATCATCGCACTTTTGCTTGTATGTTTATGCTTGATCGTATTAATATTGTATATTTCTGTATATGCTATTAACACTAGAAGTCCCAGAGAGGGGTCATTTAACATTTCTACCTTTGGAACCCAGAGAATGACCTGAAGGATTTAAGCAAACAACCTATAATCACCGCTTTTGTTCTGTAATTAAGGCCATTACTGTCACACCACAGGATTTACAATAGGCTGCTGTGGGGGGCTGCGTGTGTGTGTGTGAGTGTGTGTGTGTGTGTGTGAGTGGCATGTCCTTCTTGTGTGACTCACTCAGTAACTGCGATTTTTTTGTGATTTTTTTTTTTTTTCTGCACCCATTGACTTGAATCTAAATATACAAAAATGTAAATATACAAAAGAACAACTGTTATTTGTTTCCATGCTTTTTATTTTTGTTAGGAAAATAATAAAAAAAATACAAGGAATAAAACAATTCCACACATATTTACAATAGGCTGCTGTGGGGGGCTGCGTGTGTGTGTGTGAGTGGCATGTCCTTCTTGTGTGACTAGCATTTCAGCACTTACTCAGCAGTCTGTCTGCACTGTCGGAACATACCTGGCACTGCCTGGGTATGTCCCTGGTACATTTGCCACACGTGTATTTGTAGCAGTCAACACATCTCTCAGTTGCACAATTGTTCGTGCATCGATGGTTGACCTGACACTTCGCCCTTTTGCCAGGGCTGGGTGTGGAAGGTTGTTGCCGAAGGAGTTTCTCCTTGCATGCCTTCTTTTCAGTCACATGAGAGCCACCTAACTCTTTTGCAAGCTCAACCAGGAAGTCCACCCGTCTCTCCTGCACCCCAGTGCATGCCTGATAAAGAACATAAGCATTCAGTGCTGCCATGTCAATCATGTTGTAGAACACGGCGAAAGGCCATCTCCGTGTTCCTTCACGCACGCTGTACTCCCGCACCATTTGGTCCATTACATCCACACCGCACTTTGTGTGGTTGTATTGTGTGACCGTGTTTGGCTTCCTTTTGTTGGTATCCTCATTCTCAACCACGCTGTGCATGCTGCTGAGAATGTAGACGGCCTCCTTTCGTTTGGGTGCATACACTGTCAGTGTGGCACCAGTGGTTGAAAACACCTGAGTGGTGAATTCAGTGCGGTCCATCTGTCTAGCGGATTGAGGAATTTCCCGGCGACTCTTGTTGACTGTGCCGAGGATAGTGGTTTTCCGGCTAAGCAGTCGTTGTGCAAGTGACAATGATGTAAAGAAATTGTCCGTGGTTACAGTTCTGCCCTTGTCCATGAATGGTTCCATCAGCCTCATCACTACAGTTTCGGACAGTCTCTCCCCGCTGGGACGACTGGGGTCCTTGCCAAGATATGGGAGGACATTACAGATGTACTTTGATTTCAAGTCGCAAGCCACCCAAAACTTGATGCCAAACTTGTCTGGTTTTGTTGCAATGTATTGCAGAAAACAGCAGCGAGTCTTTGACAGGAAAAGCTGTTCATCAATAGTGATGTGTCGACTAGGGTTGTAGGATGCGATGCAGTTGGTGACAAACGATCTCCACACATCGGAGATTGCAGCAAACTTATCGGTCTCCACTCGCTCACTGCGTGTGAACATGTCATCAAAGCGTAGGTGTTGCATGATGTCTTGGAAGCGGTTTCGGGTCATAGTTGCAATGATCCTTGGGTTTGCTAGGTTTGCTGACCAGCTGTCATGTAGTGATGGAACCTTGGTCACCCCCCGCAAGATAATGAGTGAAATAAATGCCATTAGTTCCGGGAGACCCATGAACCAATCCACCTGCTCCGTGTGACGTGCATGTTGAGTAGTCCATTCTTGAATGCTACGAAGCATGTCAAGAGTGATAAAACAGAGGAAGCTCTGAAGGCGACTCCGGACACTTCGTCTGGCCTTAGCACTTGGCTCTCCATCTGTAGGGTACGGTTCTATTGGGGTGAAATGGAGACGTTTCCCCACTTCTACTTCACGCCACACTGTGCCATCTTTTGCGGTCTCTGTCGGCTCACTCGCCAACCGAGCTCTCTTTTTTGGTAGAGGAGTCTCCTCATCTGCAGGAAATAAAAATCGGTAATTTGAAAAAATCTAACCTGAAGACAGCTCAGAGTCCGAATCCAGTTGAAGGACTATGTCTTCTCCATCTGAGTCAGAAGGGTTGGTGTTGCTCAGGATCAGTTCCAATGCCTGTTGAATGGTGTGCCTTCTCTGCATTTTGTTTCTTGTGAACAAAATAGGTGAAGCAGTCCCTTCACATCCCCCACAGCACAAAAGGCTGCATGCAAATTTGCTAAGGTGTTAGCAACCTTATGCATATTCCCAGCACAACAATGCAGCTGGGGGATGGGCAGACACACTCTAGAGCATCTTACATTCTTTTGTTTACACTCTCTTACAAGACCTGAGGTGGATCAACACAATTGCCCCCTGCAGATTCCTTAGACAATGGCCACATTTACAAATGAAAGGATGCTAATTGGAGCCATCAGAGTTGTCTGTTTGGACTAAGGGTCATTTGACCCTCTTTCAGGACTTCAAGGGGGAGCTCGAAATTTCTGGGACTTCTAGTGTTAATTCATACTGACCCACTTGGGTTATTAAACATAAAAAATTTATATCGCTCGTTTCGTTTTATCCTATGACCCGGTCTACTCACGGTGTGTGAGTGGGAGGTTAAGAAAGAAGTTTGATCGCAGGCGTGCCAGGAGGCTGGGCGAGGCGATATTCTTCACAGTGGTGGCAGCGTGGTGGGATCTTAGGATAACAGTGTGTGGGTGTGGTATCACTCAGACACTGAGGATTGGGGCAATCCTATGGAACGAGCGCGGTATGAGATCAAGCTTAAAATACGGTGAAAGTTTGGTACAGTACTGTTCCCTCCCTTCTTCTTTTTTCTGTCCTATCTTTTATTTGGCAATGGCTTCCAGTGGATGGCTGGTGGGACCAGAAGCATAACCAAACGTCTGCAGGACTTGGCTGCTGTGGAACTCCAGGAGATGGCGGGTATGGAAGCTACCATAGCCATGCAGGAGGCGGAGCAAAATCCTGAGAGGCTGGCACCAGAAAACATCCCCATGCCAGACGGTTCCGCAGGTGCCCGGACCCCAGAGGTAACTGTGCCTGGAGGGACCAGTAGCCCCAGTTCTGTGGGGGTAACGGACTTATACTTGCAAATGGCCTTAGAGCAGATAGACGCCAGTGACTCTGACACCCGTCTGCAGGTGATCCGCCAGTACCAAGCTGCTGCTGCTGCAGAGCGCCGGGCGGAAAGAGAGGCTGCTGCTGCAGAGCGCCGGGCGGAAAGAGAGGCCGCTGCTGCACAGCGTCGGGCGGAGATGGAGCATCAGCTTGAGCTAAAAAAGCTGGAATTTCCCTGGCAGGTGCAACCTTCTCCTGCATAAACTCCAGGAGCCCAAGCACTAAAGATCCGATCTGAGGATTTTCCAATCTTGGAAGATAACGGGGATTTGGACTCGTTCTTGCGGGGATTTGAGAGGCCGTGTAAGCAGTATCATATTCCCCAGGCAGAATGGGCCTGTTACCTGTCTCCCCGACTGAAGGGAAAAGGCCTGGATGTTTCCACGAACTTACCAGAGGACGCGGACTATGAGACCATCAAAGCGGCGCTGATCCGGAGATACCGGCTCACGCCGGAGGTGTACCGCAAAAAGTTCCGGAATATCCAGCGGGGTCCCACAGAGAGCTATGCGGATGTTCTGCACCACATACAGGCCACATTCCGGCAGTGGATCAAAGGACTTACTGTCACCACGTTTGAGGGACTTGAGGATCTTATGATAAAGGAACAATTTCTCCAGGTGTGCCCTCTGGATGTCCGCCAGTTCGTGTGTGATCGGAAACTCAAGACAGCAGACAAGGCTGCAGAGATTGCTGACCACCAGGGAGCAAGGGGCCAAGAGAGGAGCCACACTGCAGAGACCCTCAAGCTGGAAGGAGGGGCAAAGCTGGTGTTCACCACAGCCTGCGGTCTCCAAGTGGGGTAAGACAAACTCTTTCCCGGGTGCCCCCTCTACCTCCCCTGTCCCAAGAACTCTGGGCACCCTGGGTACCCCCTCCAAGTCCCAAGGAGAGGCCCGGCGGTGTCATGCCTGTAACCAGCCAGGACATTTCAAGGCGGAGTGCCCCAACCGCTCTAAGAACCCCCCTGTTTCCCCAGCCACAGCAGCTGGCTCATCTGTATACCTGGTGGGGAGGGAGGGGTTGCAATCCAATGCCAACCGTCAACAGGTCATTGTGGGGGTAAAGTGGTCATGGGATTTCGGGACACTGGGGCGGATGTTACTCTGGTGCAGCCTGACTTGGTCCCTGCGGACAGTATCATCCCTGGAAAAACTCTGACCCTGAGGGGTATTGGACAAGAATGCTTAACTGTGCCCATGGCTTGCGTCCATTTGGACTGGGGTGCGGGAAAAGCAATGCGTGATGTGGGGCTAATGTCTACTCTGCCTGCCAATGTACTATTGGGAACAGATTTGGGGCCCTTGGTGTCCCAATATGGGGTGGGAGTAACCCCACCTCGCTGTGACAAAATGTCTATACTGAAGGATAATTTTAATGTGGGGTTGAAGCCTGTCACACAGACACAGGCACAGGCAGAGGGAGGGGTCTGCAGCTTGTCTCCCCTTGCTGTGTGCCCAGCTAAAGTAATCAGTGAGCATGTGGATGAGGCATTGTGGAATGCTGACCTGGCTGTAGCCCCGCCCACATCTGCGGGTGGTGAGAGCCCCCTCAGTGTGACCCGGGCTGAGCCATTCACCCATGCAGTTCACTGTGAATCAATGAATGAATGCAATGTCAATGTAATTGCTAATTCTTGCCTTGCAGATTTCCAGGGTAGCTCTTCTGAGATGCTGGGGGCAACCCCAACTGATGACAATGTGCCAGGTGGTCAGGTGGGTCACGGGGATCTCAGGGCCGATCCGGATGAGGAACAGACGGCTGGTGTTGCGGTGGTGACCCGCAGCCAGAGTGCTAGAGGGATGGAAGGCGCTCCGACCCCTGAGCCGTTACCTCTGTCACCCGGAGATGGCACTGAGACCGCCATGACTAGCCTCCCCACACTGGAGCCGGAGGAGCCCAGCGGGTATGTGACATGCACATCTCTTCTGTCTGGTTCCAGTTAGGAGTTCAGGGACGCTGTCCAAGCTGACCGCAGTCTGGGCGCATTGAAGGAGCGTGCTGATCAACCTCCCTTGGAGTCGGACAAGGACCGCGTGTACTGGGAGCAAGGGAGGTTGTACCGGGAAACGATCCCCACAAAGGGAAAAGAAAGTCGGCTCAGGGAGAAACATTTGGTGGTACCCCAACCCTACCGGGTGGCGTTGTTGCGGATTGCTCATGATATTCCACTGGCAGGCCACCTGGGGATCGCTAAGACCAAGGCTCGCCTCAGCCACTTATTCTACTAGCCTAAAATGGGGACAGATGTAGCTAAATACTGCCGTTCATGTGACACTTGTCAGAGGATGGGCAAGGCGGGGCAAGGCTCAAAAGCCCCAATGATCCCTATGCCCATCATAACCGAACCTTTCCAGTGGGTGGCTGTGGATCTCATTGGACCCCTGTCCATTCCCAGTCGCACCGGGAAACCTTTCATATTAACGGTAGTAGACTACGCTACTAGGTACCCGGAAGCTGTCGCTCTGTCTTCCACCCGGGCTGACGTAGTGGCCAAGGCTCTGGTAGGCATCTTCTCCTGTGTTGGATTTCCCAGAGAGATGCTCACAGACCAAGGTACCCAGTTCATGTCTGCCTTGATGCAAGGCCTGTGTAAGGTAACAGAGGTGCAACATCTGGTGTCCAGCCCGTATCACCCACAGACCAATGGCCTGTGTGAACGGTTCAATGGCACACTGAAGCAGATGCTCAGGATGTTAGTCGAGTGCCACGGGCATGACTGGGAGCCTTATCTCCCGCATCTGCTGTTCGCTTCCCGGGAGGTGCCTCAAGCCTCAACGGGGTTCTCCCCCTTTGAGCTCTTGTACGGGAGACGTGTACGTGGGCCCCTAACTCTTGTGAAAGAGTCCTGGGAAGGAGAAACAGCCATTCAAGGTGTTCCAGTCGTGGAGTATGTCCTGCGATTCCGTGACCAAATGCAGGCTATGGCGCAGCTGGTGCATGACAACATGGTCCAGGCTCAGGCTGACCAGAAGCGCTGGTATGATCAGAATGCCCGTGAGAGAACATACCAGCCGGGGCAGAAAGTATGGGTCCTAGTCCCTGAGCCCCAGGACAAGCTTCAGGTGAAATGGACCGGTCCATACGTCGTGCACCAGCAGGTCAACAGCGTCAGCTACCTGGTCACTGTTGATCCAGGCCGGAACAGGCATAAGGTCTTCCATGTCAACATGATGAAGGATCATCATGACCGGGAAGCTAGTGCCTTTCCGGTATGCAGTCTGCTAGAGGAGGGGGAAGAAGAAGACCTTGTTGACTTGCTTGCCCATTTTCAGGAGGATGGGTCCAACAAGAAGGCACAGGTGAACCCCCTGCTGGCTGAGGCCCCGCTGTTCCAGCTGGATGGAGTTTTGCACTCCCTACCTGGTCTGTTCTCCGCGAAGCCCGGGAGGACTGACCAGGCCATTCACCATGTGGATACCGGGAATCATGCCCCTGTCCGGCAGTCGCCATATCACGTCTCCTCGGAGGTACAGGTCCAGACGCACAAGGAGATTGACGAGATGCTGGAACTGGGGGTGATTCAGCCCTCTCACAGTGCATGGGCTTCACCTGTGGTTCTTGTTCCCAAAAAGGACCGGAGCACCCGGTTCTGTGTAGACTACAGGGAACTTAATGCGGTTACAGTCGATGACGCGTGCCCCTGCCACTTTCCAGCGGATGGTCAACTCCCTGCTGACGGGATGCGAAGGGTTTGCCACTGCGTACCTGGATGACATTGCCGTCTTCAGCTCCACTTGGGAGGAACACCTACAGCACCTGGCGCAGGTGCTGAGGTGGATCCACAGTGCGGGCTTGACCATCAAACCGGAAAAGTATCAGCTGGGCATGCGCGAGGTCCAATACCTGGGACACCGGGTAGGTGGGGGAACCCTGAAACCAGAACCCGAAAAGCTGGATGTAATCACGTCATGGCCAACCTCCCGGACCAAGCGACAGGTGATGTCTTTCCTGGGGACAGCAGGGTACTATAGGAAGTTCGTACCGAACTATAGTGCTCTGGCCGCCCCCTTGACGGACCTCACCAAGAAGAAGTTGCCGCAAACTGTCCAGTGGACGGATGCTTGCGAGCGCTCCTTCCAGGCCCTGAAGGCGGCCCTGGCGAACGCACCTGTACTTCAGGCGTACGATGAGTCACGTCCGCTTGTACTACAGACAGACGCCAGCACCTACGGACTCGGTGCTGTACTGAGCCAGCTTGACTCAGTGGGGCAAGAGCACCCGGTGCAGTACCTCAGCCGAAAGCTACTGCCGCGGGAGGTGGCCTACGCCACAGTGGAGAAGGAATGCCTAGCAATTGTTTGGGCCCTGCAGCATCTGCAGCCTTACTTGTATGGGCGCCACTTCACCGTGGTGACGGATCACAACCCTCTGATCTGGATCAAACGTGTTGCGGGTCAGAATGGACGGTTGTTACGTTGGAGCCTGGTGCTGCAGCAATACAACTATGACATCCGGCACAAGCCTGGCCAGGCCCATGGCAATGCCGATGACCTGTCCCGGCGGGGTGAGGCTGCGGAGGTGCGGGTGGAAGAGGAACGGAGGCTCCTCCTTCCCCCCCGACACGCTCTAAAAGGGGGAGGTGTGATGAACCGACCCTCAGTTTTATAGCTTTCTTGGAAGTGTGTTTTTACTTGCTCATGTCCGTCCTTCCCCCACTTGTTGGAATGTTGTGCTTACCCATCTGTCTGAGGATTCTGCAAAGGAGGGAGAGGGAGGGCTGGCTAAGGGGGAGGTGAAGGGTGTAGCTGGGGGGGTTCTCACACTGAGGTAGAGAGAGGTGTTTTTTTGGTCTTTGTGTGGAAGCTGAAAGAGACACAGCTAAGACACAGCTGTTGGCTCAGGTAACATTCTATATTTTATTTTCCCTTTTTGTTTTTGTATTGTATCATCGCATTTTGCTTGTATGTTTATGCTTGATCGTATTAATATTGTATATTTCTGTATATGCTATTAATTCATACCGACCTACTTGGGTTATTAAACATATAAAATTTATATCGCTCGTTTCGTTTTATCCTATGACCCGGTCTACTCACGGTGTGTGAGTGGGAGGTTAAGAAAGAAGTTTGATCGCAGGCGTGCCAGGCGGCTAGGCGAGGCGATATTCTTCACACTGTACTTGTACTCTAGATAGGGACACCGCTATTTTTACCTCAGGCAAGTTTTTAGCAAGTGCGGCCCCTGCTTTAGCAGTAACCTCTCTAGGGGTACTTACGGCAGACAAGGACTCCCTGTCTTTCCAGGGTTTTGACAAATTCACATGATATATTTGCTCGGGTTTTCTCCTGCCCGGCTGGTAAAGCTTGTAGTTTACATCACCCACTTTTTCGATTATTTCATATGGGCCTTGCCACTTGGCTAGAAATTTACTTTCTACTGTAGGCACGAGCACTAACACCCGATCACCTGGGTTAAAGGTTCGGAGCTTAGCCTTCTTGTTATACACGCGGCCTTGAGCCAACTGGGCTTGCTCCATATGCTCCTTTACAATTGGCATTACTGCCGTAATTCGGTCTTGCATCTGGGTAATGTGCTCAATAACGCTACGGTACGGAGTTTGTTCCTGTTCCCAAGTTTCCTTAGCAATATCTAAGAGCCCCCGTGGGTGTCTACCATACACTAATTCGAATGGAGAAAAACCTGTGGAGAACTGAACTGAGGTACCTCTCGGATTGCAAACATGAGATATGGCAGTAAACAATCCCAATCCTTGCCATCTTTGCTAACCACCCTTTTTAACATTCCCTTAAGGGTTTTATTAAACCGCTCAACCAGGCCATCTGTCTGGGGGGTGATACACGGAGGTTCTCAGCTGTTTGATATTCAGGAGCTTACACATTTCCTTCTTAACTTTGGACATAAAGGGGGTCCCTTGATCGGTCAGGATCTCTTTAGGTATACCTGTCCTAGAAAACATGTAAAAAAGCTCCTTTGCAATTAACTTTGCTGAAGTATGTCTGAGGGGCACAGCTTCAGGGTACCGGGTAGCATAATCCAATACCACTAGTATGTACTGATGTCCCCGGGCGTACTTTACAAGAAGTCCTACCAAATCCATGGCTATACGCTCAAAGGGGACCTCTATAATAGGCAGGCGTACTAAAGGGCTCCAGAAGTGTGTCAGTGGAGCAGTTATTTGGCACATCGGGCAGGAGCTACAGTACTCTCGCATATGTCTATCCACTCCCGGCCAATAGAAACACTGTAATATGCGTTCTTTGGTTTTCTCATAACCCAAGTGTCCTCCCAGCACGTGCTTATGTGCCAAATCTAAAACCACTCTTTGATAGGACCGGGGCACCACCAACTGTTCAACAATTTCTCCCCGTATTTGGTTCACCCTGTATAGTAGGTCCTGGTTCATGGACATATAGGGGAACTCCTTGTCAGCCCCTGGATACTGGGGTTCACCGTTTACCACCTTTACATTTTCCCTGGCATGAGACAGAATAGGATCTCTAATTTGAGCGGTCCCAAAATTGTCACGGGACACCTCGAGCTCAGGCATCACGGGAACCTCCTCCTGACTTTCAGCATCACCAGCTAACACAGACAGAGGAAAATTATTACCATCCTGGGTCACCCCTACAGCTGGTGTTTCCCTATCAGGATCAAAGGGTTCAGGGTTAACATTAGGCAAGACATTACCAACACTAGCATTTTTAGGACATGGTAGCTTCTGCTTTTCCAACATATCCCAAAACAGAGGAAAATCCCTCCCTATGATCACACTATGGAAGAGGGAGTTAACCACGCCCACTTTGTGAGAGGTTGGACCAGAGGTAGTTTTGATGGTGACCTCTGCAACAGGATACTCCCTAGTTTCACCATGTATGCATAAGATCCCAATAGTTTGTCCACTGTACAGTGCAGGGTCGACCAGATCACGGTGAACCAGGGTTACCAGGCTCCCAGAGTCCAGGAGAGCCAGTACAGCACGCTCTGTTACAGTCACGATACACATCTGTGGTTCAGACACAGTTTCTGCAGAACAAGCAGGGTGAGCAAACAGGGATACTGCTGCAGTCCATGGGCTCCGTCGTTAGGGAACAGTGGGCAGCAACATGACCTAATGTAACGTCTCTGCCTGTTCGGGTCTCGGCGCCACCCTCCGATCGCACGCTGTGGCGAAGGAGGCGTGTTCAGTTTGGTTCTTTGTGTAGGTTTCTTGTTGCTCAGTCTGAACATGGTCCTAGACAATTTAACAGAATAACCGGCCCATAACATTCTGCCATTTCTTCCCATATGATCAGTATGGATCCTATTCAGGGCCTTGCGGCCAAGTTGGAAGGTTTGGCAGGCCTGGTAGCTGAGCTTGCTAAACAGGTGCAGACCCTTACTGATGCCGCTGCAGCATCCCCAGTTGTTTCTGCCCCTTTTAGGGTTAAGATGCTACTCCCCGACCGTTTTTCAGGGGATCGTGAAAAATTTGAGACTTTCCGGGAGTCTTGTTGCTTGTATTTCCGAATTAATCCACATGCATCCCAGGCCCAAATGGTGGGAGTAGTTATATCCCTCCTACAGGGGATCCACAAGCTTGGGCCCTTAAACTCCCTCCAGGGGCTGAGGAGTGGATTAACTTTGAAAAAATTTTTTTTGTCTTTGGGGTCTATATATGCTGAGCCAGACCATATTGGGCTTGCGGAATCGCAACTCCTCACCATGCACCATCTCTGCTGAGGAATATTGCGCAGAATTCCGCAAGTGCAGCGTGACTGCAGGTTGGTGTGAGTCAGCTCTAAAGGCCCACTTTAAACAAGGCCTATGTGACCGTGTTAAGGAGGTCTGGGTCGGTCACCCAGATCCTCCCACTCTTGAGCAGGCCATGACTTTGGCTGTCCGTATTGACCGTAGGATCCGCAGAAAAACAGAAAAACTTCAGTGCCTGAGTGGTAATCAGAAGAACCACTCAGGCAACCAGTTATTTGCTGATATGACTGCTCTGACTTTGCCTTCTCTCTTTGTGCCCTTGATATTTACTGTGCTATTTCTCTGACCTCTGGCTTGCCTTTTGACTATTCTCTTGGATTTTGATTTTGTACTGCATTGCTCGTTTGTTACCAACCCCTTGGCTTTCTCACTCTGCTTCTGTGTTGTTTTTGTCTTGTCCTGTTCTCTGTGTCACTTACTCAGTATAGGGCTTGTCTTCAGGTTGTCCTTTTACCGTTTAGGGTAACTGAGGCAATAGGAAGGGACAGTGGCTGGGGTGAGATTAGGGCTCACTTGTCTCTGTCCTTCCTCCCAGACCGCTGTATTGCTACGGTTGGCAAGACCCTAACACCTAACCCATGGCACCGCCAGCAACTTGTACGGGATTGGTCCCCATTTTGAGTCTTGGGGCTATAGGTCACAGTCTCAGCTGCCTGTTCCCCTTGTGAGCGTCCTTCCATCCCAACCTTCCTCACACCCCTAACAGTTGGTATCATCTTACCAGTTCTTGGGGTGGCTGGTCTGGAAGGTGTTTGCAGGAGCTCCTCAGTGGCTCGATATCTCTCCACCAGGCATACTAGCTGGTCCGCAGTCGTAGGACCTGCTTGGCCAACCCAGCGTTGAATGTTAGGTGGGAGCGACCGGGTGTATTTGTCTAGGACCACTCTTTCCACCATCTGTGCAGGGGAGGCCTCTTCAGGTTGTAGCCATTTCTTTACCAGGTAGATAAGGTCATGCATTGGAGACCTGGGCGGAAGACTTTCAGAAAAAATCCAGTGATGTACCCTTCCGGCTCGCACATGCATATTTACCCCAAGACGGGCCAGGATCTCACTTCTCAACGTGGGTAATCTCTGGCTGCTGTCTCACTCAGGTCATAATAGGCCTTCTGTGGTTCCCCAGTTAGAAAGGGCGCCAGGACATCGGCCTACTGTTCTTTTGGCAGCTTTTCTCGTTCAGCAACCCGCTCAAACACATGAAGATACGCCTCTATGTCGTCAGTGGATGTCATCTTCTGTAGAGAATTTTGCACAGCCACTCAAGCAGTAGTGCTCACCGACGGGGTCTCAGCAGAAGATTCTCTCATGGTCTTCTAGGCAACCACGGCCTCACACAATACAGACAGCTGCTTCATTAACATGGCGGTCATCTCTTGCTGCCATTTTTCGGCTGCCTCCATGGCACGCTGTTGGTGTTTCTCAGCATCCAGCTGGGTCTGCCCAAGTAATTTAAACAAGTCCTCCATGGTGACAGCGTCCTTTTTTGGCTCTCCTACCACCTTTAACCAGGACATAAGGTGGTGGAGGAAAAAAGACCTATTTTAAACAGGGTTTGCCCGCATCCTCCATCAAATGTGGGAGGATTGGCTCAGTGGTAGCAGCAACAGACCCAGACAGTCAGAGACAGACACAAAAAAGTCAGGTACAAACAGGTTTTACCATGTGCGCTTATTTTTCTAAAACAGCAAAATTAATAAGCCTTAACTTCAGGCAAAAAGATAACAGAAATCCTGCTCGTCTGAGCAACTAACTAAACAAAGAGGCCCTTACTATATGTGTGGCTTGCTTCAGCTACACAGTTAACACACAGGACAAAAAGTAAAGGCAACAGTTCACACTGGTCTCTCACCAGATAGAGTCTTAGGACAGAACCTCCTCCTCCTCTCTCCAGGAACTGCCCAGGACTGAGGTCTTGACAAGCTTTTATGGGCCTTTTAATGAGGCCCAGCTCCCACCTGTGCTTGAAGGCTCCTTCCTGCTGTAGGAGAAGTGGCTGCACTGTAAGTTCCAAAAAAGCCAATGGAAAGGCTTTCCACACTTGAACAGCCATGTATCCATTTATTCTTCACCTAGAAGCAGCAGCCACCTCAACAGGCAGGTCAGTGATCATGTGGATATACCATAAATGTCCACGTTGGGAATATATCTTAAAAGGAGCAAAATAATTATGCTTTTAACTTGACTGAGTTAAATGTCAAGTTAAAACCTGGGATTTCAATGTAATATTACCCCGTGAGGTATGGTAGTAATGGCAGATATCATGTCAGCTTTAAAAAAAATGGGCTAGACATTTATCTATTAATGACACTTAGAATCGTAATTAATATAACCACAAAGTCTACAAATTATAGGATCTAGATTTTACAAGATGAGAGGTTGATCCAGGGATTTATTCTGACTGCCAAATTTTGGGATATAAAGGAATTTTTCCACTAATATGAGGTAATTGCCATCTACCTCATAGGTGTTTTTGACCTTAATGAACCCTTTTGTTTCAAGCAAATTACTGCAAATTGAAGTAGAACCTACCTGCAGCTAACTGTTCATCCATCTGCAGCACCATAACAAGATGAAGCAATAAGACACTCTCAGCCCTTGATAATGGATGATGATCTTTAAGGAAGCCCCCACCCTCTATTGAAGAAGCATTCCTGATATTTATGCACATATAATGTTAACTTATCAGAAAGAATTGAGCAGTGTAATTTGTTGCATCCCAGGTCTTTTACATCCATACATTATGAATGCATTCTTATGAGCTTCTGTGTCCTATGATTACCAGTATGACTACCAGTCCAGGGCTTGCTGTAATATGTAGACAATATATCAGCCTTCTCTACACCCCAACCAGATCAGGCTTTCCTGTTCCTCTGTACTCTGTCCCTCTTGCATAGAGTGAAGCTAGAGATATACAGTGCCTTGCGAAAGTATTTGGCCCCCTTGAACTTTTCAACCTTTTGCCACATTTCAGGCTTCAAACATAAGGATATAAAATTTTAATTTTTTTGATGAAGAATCAACAACAAGTGGGACACAATTGTGAAGTGGAACGAAATTTATTGGTTATTTTAAACTTTTGTAAAAAATAAAAAACTGAAAAGTGGGGTGTGCAATATTATTCGGCCCCTTTACTTTTAGTGCAGCAAACGCACTTCAGAAGTTCAGTGAGGATCTCTGAATGATCCAATGTTGTCCTAAATGACTGATGATGATAAATATAATCCACCTGTGTGTAATCAAGTCTCCGTATAAATGCACCTGCTCTGTGATAGTCTCAGGGTTCTGTTTAAAGCTCAGAGAGCATCATGAAGACCAAGAAACACACCAGGCAGGTCCATGATACTGTTTTGGAGAAGTTTAAAGCCGTATTTGGATACAAAAAGATTTCCCAAACTTTAAACATCCCAAGGAGCACTGTGCAAGCGATCATATTGAAATGGAAGGAGTATCAGACCACTGCAAATCTACCAAGACCCGGCCGTCCCTCTAAACTTTCATCTCAAACAAGGAGAAGACTGATCAGAGATGCAGCAAAGAGGCCCATGATCACTCTGGATCAACTGCAGAGATCTACAGCTGAGGTGGGAGAGTCTGTCCGTAGGACAACAATCAGTCGTACACTGCACAAATCTGGCCTTTATGGAAGAGTGGCAAGAAGAAAGCCATTTCTCAAAGATATCCATAAAAAGTCTTGTTTAAAGTTTGCCACAAGCCACCTGGGAGACACACCAAACATGTGGAAGAAGGTGCTCTGGTCAGATGAAACCAAAATCTGGCCACAATGCAAAACGATATGTTTGGAGTAAAAGGAACACAGCTCATCACCCTGAACACACCATCCCCACTGTCAAACATGGTGGTGGCAGCATCATGGTTTGGGCCTGCTTTTCTTCAGCAGGGACAGGGAAGATGGTTAAAATTCATGGGAAGATGGATGGATCCAAATACACAACTATTCTGGAAGAAAACCTGTTGGAGTCTGCAAAAGACCTGAGACTGGGACGGAGATTTATCTTCCAACAAAACAATGATCCCAAACATAAAGCAAAATCTACAATGGAATGGTTCACAAATAAACATATTCAGGTGTTAGACTGGCCAAGTCAAAGTCCAGACCTGAATCCAATCAAGAATCTGTGGAAAGAGCTGAAAACTGCTGTTCACAAATGCTCTCCATCCAACCTCACTGAGCTTGAGCTGTTTTCCAAGGAAGAATGGGCAAGAATTTCAGTCTCTCGATGTGCAAAACTGATAGAGACATACCCCAAGCGACTTGCAGCTATAATCGCAGCAAAAGGTGGCGCTACAAAGTATTAACTTAAGGGGGCCGAATAATATTGCACGCCCCACTTTTCAGTTTTTTATTTTTTACAAAAATTTAACATATCCAATAAATTTCATTCCACTTCACGATTGTGCCCCACTTGTTGATTCTTCACCAAAAAATGTAAATTTTATATCCCTATGTTTGAAGCCTGAAATGTGGCAAAAGGTTGAAAAGTTCAAGGGGGCCGAATACTTTCGCAAGGCACTGTAATTTCAGCCTCGCATAAGAGAGCGGAAAAGCAGTGACATAGTAGGGGGGTCCACACAATGATTAGCTCCTGTGACTCATCTCATCCTGCTTGTGGATGGTATCTGTGAGCACTGTGTGCAGAATGTCCAGTGTATTTTTATGAAATGCAAATTCACTTTCCCTACTGCTTGTAAAATATGACAGGGAGAAACCACTACATAGGAATATATTAAGACAAGCGTTAGGGAAGTGGAAATATTTGTTTTTAATTAGCTTTCAGAGAAATGGATATAACCAAGAAGCAGCCACAAAACTAGGACAAATCTAGATATCATATTTACTGTTTTTCTTATTCTTTACTGCTTTTATAACTTTTTCTGTTTAGTATTTGAACCTTGCCTTTAGATTAGCTGTGTTCTATTTATGAAGATACCTAAGAAGCTCTCTTATTACTAAAAGCTCTGCCACAATGTGATCCTGAGCAGATAAGACATAGTTCAGCACGATAATATGCACATCAGTTCACTAAACAATAACATGGCTTGATGGTAGCATTATACCTTGCTGATCTACCTCCCCTGCTGTTTCCACTTTATGCAGACGCAATACTTTACATCAACGCTAATGCAATATTTAACGCTTGATTTAACTCAGCATCCTTTGAAACCATAGCAACGGCATTATCTCCTTAAGGCACACAAATGCTTAACAACTTATTTTGCAAACTGATATACAGATCATTAAAGAGTATTTTATTTCCTGCAGTTCAGTATATTAAAGTCGAGGGGGAAGAAAACGTCATACAGTGACTTGAAATTTAAGCTTGGTGCAACGCATGGTTGAAAACATATTATTTCATCATTTCCTTCACAGCCCTAATAAATCATTAATTACTAGGGATTGAAGTGCAAAATTAAAAGGGTTGTCCAAATCATTTATTTCATTTCCCACCATTTTAAACATCTCAAAAGCAGATACTGTCTAATGCACTTACTTCAAAAATAATGTGAGGAGCCAGTCACATAGTACATGGGCCACTGGAAAGTACAAGTATGTTCTTTACACTCATTTGCCACTAAATGTCAGTCCTCCATTATACAGATTATCATCAGTGATGTCCAATTTGAAAGGCTGGCTCAACTTTCCCCGTTGACAGTAGGAATGGCAGGAGAGAAGGGCAAGAGCATAACAAGGCAGTAGTGTACAGAGTTGACATGCCCTGTACTATTGGATAGACAGAAATGTAGTTTTACAGTCATATACAACCTCCCCCCATTGTAAAGAGATCTTTCAAAGTGTGTATGGTTAATCTAACAAGCTGATTTACACCAGATTCATCAAATGTGACTTTCTGAAAACTTCCAAAAATTGTTGCAAACTTGCTCCAGTAGGGGGTGGTGTAGAAAGTGGCAAAGCACCTGAGGACAGAAGATTTCCTCTTAAAAATGCAACAGTTAAAGCGGTTGTCCAGGTTCTGCAAATAAATGTTATTGTTTGTATAATGAAAAGTTCTACAATTTTCCAAGATGCTTTCTGTATCAACTCCTCATGGTTTTCTAGATCTCTACTTGCTATCACTCATTATTTATTTCCAGTGGGTATAAAATGAATCCATGGTCATGTTATATATAGTCCATGGTCATGTGATGAACATACAGGTGCACAATTCGCTACAGTTACATCATAGTAATCAGAGCTCTTGTGAGCCATGCACCTTGTGGTAACAATCTAACTCCATTCAATAATATTAAGGAAGGAATCATTTACACTGACACACTCCCAAATCCCTACTCACAACCAAGCACCTCCTTTTAACACCTGCTCTGACCTCCCCTGAAACAAAATTTCTGTAAGTACACCTGCCAATTATTATAGATGTTTAGTATATATATAAAAAAATAGTTGCACAAACTTTGGAACTAAATGAATGATATTCAAACTAGCTTTTAAACTTACAAAAAAAATTATGGTAAAAATAGTAATACCTTAAAACAATAGTAATGATAATAGTATACATCAATCACTACTACTACTACTACTACTACTACTACTACTAATAATAATAATAATAATAATAATAATTATTATTATTATTATTATTATTGTACAATATATACTAATAAAAAATACTAAAGGAATTTATAAAACTTGGAGAAACTCACACAGTATAGATATGCATTAGTTTGACACTGTTGCTTTAAAAATATTTAGTCATTTTGCCTTTCCACCAGAGACTGTCAGATTGTGAGCACTGTGTTTTGTATGATGACCCCTTTCCAGCTGTCAGACTGATTTTCTATGCATGCAGACATCCTTTGGTTCACAGGCAGTTTGTGCTGGAACAGCTAGCGGTGGCCTTTGTTAGGCAATAAATATCACAGCCATATGTAACAGGGGAAGGTGGGAGATTTCATTTGGAAGCAGCATGTGTTTAAATGAACAGCGTATTAGCGAAGAAACACCAATTTGTTTTGTAATTTTTGGATTAATAGGATGTAAATCCATATCTCATTTTATAAATAAATGTTTCCTTAGGAAAGAAGAAGATGGCAAAGTTTAGTGCTGATTTATCACTGTGGTGACACTCTAGGCACTGTTGAGGGTTACCCTGGGCACAGGGGCCCAGGTAAGCATCACTGTATAGCAAATACATAAGCATTGTTTCCCTGCATATTTATTTATTTACTTATTTCATTATTTATTTCAGTACTTATTCTTCAGACCAGTACTGTACATTTGATGCTAGCTTCATACTAGCATTGGGCTGTCCATTGTTCTAGCCAGTTGGAAGACAAGCAGACCCCTAAAATAGTACATACATGCGAATTATAGTTAATAGGGTCTGTCAAGTGTCCATTGTTTTTAAACGTAAAAGGAGTCTATCATTCGCAAAACCACTTTTAAGCTAATGGCACGTTGGAATGGCCTTTAAAAAGGCCATTTTTATCCTACCTTTCTATGTTTTCTTCTCCCAGCCGATTCAAAGATAATTTGTTTCTTCATTTATATTACCACGGAGCACCCTGGGCGTTCCTCTTCTTCTGCGACCACCCACCTCCTCATTGCTTATCACCGCCCCTTCGTCCGTTGAGGTGACTCCCCTCTTGGTCTTCTCGGTATCTTCTTTCTTCTAAGTCCTCGTACGCAGCGCTGTGCGCATGTGCAATCAGCTCTGCCACAATACGCTCTTGTGACAGACCACCGGAAAATGGCGGCCTGTCATGTGCAGTTGGCTCTGCCTGAACCCAAAGTAGTGGGTGCTCGCAGAAGAGGAGTAATGCCCCGGGTGCTCCGTGATGCTCATTAACATAAATGAAGAAACGAATTATCTTTGAATAGGCTGGGAGAAGAAAACATTGAAAGGTAGGATAAGAATGACCTTTTTAAAGGCCATTCCAATGTGCCATTAGCTTAAAAGTGGCTTTGCGAATGATAGACTCCGTTTAAAGCACTGGGTAAAAAAAGGTCGTGCATCAATTTTAGGCGGGCACTGCAACGGAGACGTCAACGCAGATGTGAACTTAGCCTTTAGCATCAGTAAAATAGTTATAAGGTTAAAGCTCCAGCGCCTAGTGGAAAAGCAGTAAAAGGGGGTTCCCATCTACTATGTCTCATGTGTAATATTGGTGACATCCAAAGGTACTGAGATATCTTTGGGCTCCCTCAGGTACTAGGGCCAGGATGTGACTTCTGTTACCATGCATTAAAGGTCAAACTGGTTGACACTTTGCATGCCCACTATTCAGTCACCCCTAACATTGTGGCAGGGTGTGCAGTGGGTAAAGAGTCTGCTGTTCTCAGCAATGCTAATTTACCAACAGCAGCTATCAGACAGGAATACTATTAGGCTAGATGCACACGACAGAGGTGCAAAGCAGCAGTGAAAACCATCAATTTTTCATGCCATTTTACACTGGAGGGTCAGCGGTTTTCACAGATCCCCCATACATTTCAGTGTATGGAGGGATCCAAGAAAACAGCAGAAAATAGGACATGACCTATAGTTTGACAGTCCATGTGATGTCTATTAGATACGTGTGAATCTAGCCTTAGGCTGCTTTGCACAATTAACTTCAAGCTCATGCTACACACAATCCAATAGTGAAGTATTTCACTACAGTGTCTAGTGAGCAAAACTGCAAAGGGTTGATACTGATCAAGATTTGCATAGAAGAGACTTTTCTAACAAATTTTTAGGGGCTTTCCCAAGTCAAATGTTGGAAGGTTATATCATTGGTACACACAATTCTCCCTGGTTTAATCTTTTAAGGGCACTTGTGAATCCACACTGATATATTAGAGAATTAAGTAAATAGAAATTCACTAATAAAAATGTCAGGGTAACAGCCCATATAAAACAGCAGCAGTGCAGCTAATTTCATGCAGCCAAAACCATGCCCACATTTATCACCCTGCCCAATTCTTTAACCTACAACATCCTGTGACCAGTGACTATTGCATTGCGGCTGCTATGTGTGCTATCACACTTATCAGTGTGAATCTCTCTACTTGGAGCACATATTCCCTTTACTTGGAGCATGGACAAAAATATATTACAATGGTCGTCAAAATATCGGTTATGTGAATACTGGGTTATACTAACAGGTATACTAATAGTCCCTTTATTGTTAGTGAAATTTGTGTTAAGGTTAGAGCTTTCATTCCCATGTCCCCATGACAATTTTTTGCGGACCATTAGTGTTATCATAGGAATTCTAGACCTCTAGAGCAGCCAATTTGACTTTTGCTTTAATAAAAAAAATGGTTGTAATTAGTTAAGCCTAGCATTTGTATGATGAAAGCAGGAAGTGTTGTCACAGGGACATAAGTAAAGTTATTTTTCATGTGGAGTCTATGGAGCCATGGAGCCAACCTCTGGAAACCTGACATAGTAATATAATTCAAATTCTTTATTGGGGTAATTCTACTTTAAAGTGGTGACCTTATCCACTTTATATCTAACCTGAAGCATTCCTGTATATCACTTACATTCCTCATATAACCTCAGAAGGTTACGCATGCCCCTGTCCTACTTTATAAAGAGGCTGCCTCCCACTTATCAGTAGGTCTGGCGTGCATCATAGATAACGCATTTTTTAAGAACCACAGAAAGTGTAGTTGCAAAACTTCTGTTAACCAATGTATACTAGTACCATTCCTTCACTTAAAGGCATAGGGCACAGTCTTCAACCTTGCTGATCCATAGTGACCTAACTAGTTTGTGGAGGTTCATTTGATTGCCATAAATACATATATATCTATATATATATATAATATATATATATATATATATATATATATATATATATAGATATATATAAATAAAATATACACACACACTCATTTGCTTATTAATAAATATTTAGACGTGCATTTATTTACTCACTGCATAGATCAGATGTTTCCATGCACCATAGAGGCAGGCACAAGCCCCCCGCTATGATGCTTCTCCACTGTAATTTTTATGGTTGTATTTAATCGAATGAGTTATCCACAAATCCATGTTCACAGAAACTCAGACCTAATATGTGAGATTTTGAAATGATCTCAGTAGAAATACGCCATAAAAGCTACATCATAGGAGATTACAATGCAGAAGATTTAATCACAGATCTGAAAGCCAACATCTGCTACCAAATAGATCCAATGATATTGTGGACATTCAGTCCTACTTTTATTATTAGGATTTTTATTTTTTATGACATTGGAATAAATTCATGTTGAGATGAAAAAATAATTTGTTCTTTTTCATCCATTCTTACTAAAAGCTCTATTATAGGCTAATGCCTTCACATTCTAAGGCCTTTCAGATTTTCTAAATTAAATAAATTAAAATGTTGTATTATCTCAAAAGTTTCAGAAATTTTAGTAGTTGCCGTAGTATAAGAAGCACAAAGTAAACTTAAAAATTAATCTATTAAGAAGCATCTAGAAAGATGTACAATATACTGCAATAAAAAAGTATTGCAGTATATTGTACCGGTCAAGTGATTCCAGGTTCTAATCTCCTTGTGGGAGAGGTGAAAAAATAAAAATTGTAAAAACACTTCTTAGAATAATTAAAAATTTCTTTAAAAAATACATTAAAAAAAAACTTTTTCCCTTTCCCTCAAAAACATAATTGCTAATACCACATGTGTAAAAGTCGGAGCTATTAAAATATAATTTTATTTATCCTGAATGCCATAAGAAATGCAATTCAAGAATTCTTGAATTTTGGCCACCTTGCCTCGTCAAAAAAAAAATAAAAATAAAAAGTGATCAAAAAGTTGCGTGCATCAGAATATAAAACTAATAAAAACTACATCTCTCCCCCCAAAAAAGAACCCTCACTCTATCTGCTAAAAACTTAATAAGTTATAGGTGTTGGAATATTGTGCCACCAACCAATTTTTCACAAGGTACCAATGATGGGAAAATTTAAAAGTTATGGATTTTACAATGAAAAAAACACCAGAGGCTTAATACCCAAACAAGGTGACATCCATAAAGGGTTAATTTCTTTAGCCAACATGCAAAGTTGTAGCTAGGGCAAATATTCAGTTCATTGCCTTAGACCCATATCTATTGTAAATACCCTGGCCAAGACAAAGTGCATTGTTAGTATTCTCCTTTCCCCTTACAGCTGGAGCTTCACCAGCCTCTCAGACCTTTAACCCTGCCAGCGTATACTATGTACAGTTAGATGCAGCTACCTTAGGGCAATAACAGGTGACCATTAGGGTTATAAAAGCTAGGCGAGAGCCAATCAGCGGATCACAGAAGCAACTTGTATCCTAAAGGGGTTATCTTAAAATAACCACTTTAAACAAAATCTACCACCTCCCCCAAGTTCGAAGGATTGTAGTTTATGAAGGAGGAATAGTCTGCTGGCGCCCATTTTGTATAATTTTTCATCGTTCTGTTTCCACTCAAGTTTGTTGTCAAGGAATAGGCCAACGTATTTGTGGGACAAAACCCTTTCCACTTCCTTGTTGTCGATTACAACCAAGGCCACGTCCTCAGTTGTAAGTTGTAACTATATTCAATTACCACTCCTGCATTACAAAGCACATTACAGTGATAGACAACATACCTTTGTTATGTGTGTCACTTTTGTAGAAAGACAAACTTTGTTGTTTTTGTAGAAAAACAACTTTGAAGTCTTATGCAAATGAGGCAGTTGGTGCACTGGGGATGGGTTTTCAGTTTTGGGGCAATGCTCTTTCCACTCAGACCCCTACCTCCATTTGCCTTCACCACAACGTGCTGTGAGAGTTGCTCATCCCATTGCTATAACATCATTCAACCTTGAGCAGCAAGAGTAGTGTTTCAGGAGGTGAAGGTCCACCCCCAGTGCACCAATTGTCTCATTTGCATAAGACTTCAAAGTAGCTTTACTCCAAATCTACAAAAGTGACCTGCAACATAAGAAATTTATGTTGTTTATCACTTTAATGTGCTTTGTAAAGTGGTGCTGGCATTTGACCATGCTTGGTAGATTTTCTAGACTCCCTTTAAGGGGATTATCCAAGATTAGAAAACATGGCTGCTATCTTCTTCTGACACTACAGGACGTGACATCACATGGCAGTATTACAGCTCAGTCCCATTGCTGTGAAGAAGAAATCAGTCATGTGTTCTAATCCTGGATAACCTCTGTAACATCATATTATTTGGATTTTTTTAAATCGATATCACTGATCTAAGCAAAAAAAAAAAAAAAGGGCCACAGATAGGGGGTTAAATGATATCAGTGATGCATTTGAATGCAGACTGCATAGCAGTAATGCCAGTAAGTGTGGCTGCAGTGGTCATAAGACTGTCCCCCACAGTCCCCCACAAAACACATAAGACTGTCCCCCACAGTCACAAGCTTCAAGAAGGCCCTGAAGAATCACCTATTCAGGAAGGCCTACAACCTCCAATAACACTACTGTCACTACACCACCATTTGAACAGCCTCTTCCCTCACCTTCTGTCTGTATCCCTCTTCCCTCATAGATTGTAAGCCCTTGCGGGCAGGGCCCTCTATCCTACTGTGCCAGTTGGTCACTGTTAGTATTATCTGTTTTGTATATTTTGTGTACCATATGTAAACCCTCAAATGTAAAGCACCATGGAATTAATGGTGCTATATAAATAATAATAATAATAATAATAATAATAAGCTGGTACATTGGTGCCCTAGATGTCCGAGGAATTGAATGATTATTGTTATTTTAGTACATTTGCTGCTTTCCTTTTTTCCGAACTTTTGGATAACCCACAAAAGAGTTATACAGCAACTTTGGCTCTATTGCATCTATTTTTTGATATTTCAAACCCAAAAGTAACAACCAAAAAGGCAGATAAGAAGCTTCTGTTTTAATAAGTAATCGAGCCTTTGCCTTGAATCAATATCTAGGATCACAGCCATTCTGATATTTGACATACTCATATTTATGGGCACTGCTCATTAGCCAGAGTCCTATTTAGCTTTTTATGTCCATCAGGGAACCAACTGCCTAAAATCTAAATATACTGTCAGATAAGAGATTGGAATCAGTCCCAGGGTCGTATATCATCGCTGCATTAGGGAACATACAAACCAGAGCTTATCTTCATTTTCAGAAGTATCAGATGTCATAGTGAGAGTATTGTTTGGCATATATTTAATAAAACATAGCAGAAACAAATCATAGCTAGCAGGAATACAAAACACCAGAGTATGCAGATTTCAAGATCTGATGCAGCTTCACCAGACAACCCTAAAATATTTATTTTCTTTCAGCAAACGCTTAACTCTACATAAAAAAAAAGAAAATACAGCAAGAGAAATCTACAGAGAACGACAAAAAACTAATAATGTTTCTCGGCTTGCAGTGTGAAGGGAAATATTTGTATCGAGGAAGAGGGAAAATGAAAGATCTGAATTTCAGGACGGCATCTGGCGGTAATTGAAATAGTTTCTAATACTGAATGCAGCCGCTGTCATCTGTCATCCCTTAAAGCTACATACACTGTTTGGGTTTGTTGTTGGTTGTTTACCTTAAGATGTATTCAGTGAGATGACATGTGGCTTGCAAAAATGGGTCTTGGCGGAGGAATCCTATCAACCTGAACAACATCTCTATAAGGAAGAACGTGCAGCTTTGTGGCAAGTAGTTTGCATTGAGGAAGAGTTTTGTTCAGCCATGTTTGATTTGTATAGCTGTTTAACTGCAGGGATGTAGCTAGAGGAGTCTGGAAAGGCATTTCCCCTAGGGAGCTTGGTGTGGGGGACAGCTAACTGAACCTTTCCCTGAATTAAGCAAAGACCACCAAAAGCTCTTTACTTTGGCTCTTTACCAAAAAGATGCTCTGCTCCATAGGCATTACCATACATTTTGCAAAGACAGTAGTCGCACCAGTACTGTAATAGGCCCCCAAAATGGGTTAATAATGCCGCAACCCAGATGGAGGAGACTGGAGGATGGGAGTAGTAGTGGCAGATGCTGTGCCACCTAGCAGGCCAAGCACACTTACCAACCACTCCAGTCCCACTCCTGGGCCGGACAAAGTCGAGGGGGGTCCTGCAGCACTACCAGATGTTGGAGGTAGTAGTTCTTTTCCCCGGGGCTCTTCCAGTTGGAGAGGGGACCGCTCCTCTCTGAGCCGGTGTGGTGTTGGTCGGAAGGGCCCTGATGGTGAAGCAGGCACGACTCAGGAGTCAGCGGTGCAGGTAAACCAGAACAGCCTTTATTTGGCAACAGGAACAAAGGTAATAACAGCTTTCAAATGGGAGTAGTAGTCCTACAGTGTCCAACCCCCAGCTTTGGTTCTAGGAGGGTGCCCAGGGATGATACAGGCTCTGCAATATAGTTCTCCACTACTCCTCTTCTCACGCCTCTCCCAGCCAGGTACACTGGGGATGGAGTCACAGGGAGCCTCACAGGGATCTGGTTATCTGTATACTAGGCCTGAACGTGTTCCTCCTGTCAGGGTCCTCTCCTGCTCCTCCTGGTACGGCACCGAATAAATCCAGAAGTACTGACAGCACTTCTCCATTGCTCTGGGCTGTCTTTAGATGAGCCTGGGGCTGATGATATCCCTCCTGGGACTGTGGAGGCGACTGTTGACCCTCAGTCCAGAGGCTGGTGTCAGGCAAGCTCTGCACACCTTTTCCAGTCAACTGCACACACTAGACTAAAGACCAACCATCGCCGGGAGACTAGGTCTCCCTGCAACCCCGCCCAGTGGCCTGTGATACGCCAAGCTGAACCAAGACAAGGTTTGAACACTGCAGGGGAGAAACAACAGGGAAAAGCTACAACAGCACATTTAACATAGAACGGGACGTACCAACACAAAACCCAGAGGCACACAAACAAACAAATTAAAGCAGCAGCCTCTGGGATGCTGCAATAATATCCCTTCAATGTGTGGAACGCAGTCTGAGGCCAGGGCTCCATGTAGCGAAATGCAGCTAAAAAGTGCCGCATAAAAAATATTTTTTAGGCTAAGGCCCCACGTAGCGGGCCGCAGCAAAAAAGCGCTGCGGGAAAAATCGCAGCAGCAATTATACCTATAGAGAAACCGCCAGAGTTTTTCTGCAATGTATGGATGGGATTAGCTCGAATTTGCAGGTAAAATGCAAAGTTTTTTCCCGCTGCATTTCCACAGCAGCCAAAAATGCTACATTTCCGCAACATGGAGTCTTATCCTTCAAGGGGTTATTCACTTTCTAATATTGATGGCCTATCCTTAGTTTTAGATAATGCAATACTGCCTAAATGAAGTTTATGGGACATCACTGCAGTGCCTAAAGCTGCTGCTACACATTATATGGCGAGTGAGCATCACGGCTCAAAGCATGTAAACATTACTTGGAGACACACTCTCTCAGAGCAACTGATCTGAGGGGGTACTGAGTGTCTCACAGATCTAATACTGATGGCCTATCCTAAGGACAGGTCATTAATATTAGAAAGTGAATAACCCCTTTAAGTGAATTGCTGAGAAAGAGGTTTTCCAGACCACAAATCAATTTTTTTAAAAAGCTATGGTAGTTTTCTAAAACATGCCATAATATCCCCCAAATAATTTACAAACATGTTTTGCACCAATTGCAACTGTGGATGCCCTGTCCAGCACATGTTGATATCTGGCACATCTTCTGGAACTGCAATACTACAAATCCCTTAATTCCTGGTCTCTCAGCCAGAGCAGAGCCTTGTTTGTTTCCCTAGCTCCACCTGCTCCACTGCTCCAGCCACCATCCCCATGAGCCAAGTTTTATCAATACAGGTTCTTGATACAGCTTTAAAGAAGACCAGTCAGTTAAGATATAATGCAATTTTATTTAAAATAGTATAATGACAATTCAATTATGGTAAAATGACAGTAATTAAGTGATATAATACATTGATTTCAATTAATTACAGGAAATAGTGTGATATTGCGTACACTTTTGTAAAATGCTAGATACAAAGATTAATATGCAAATATTACTTACAACATCACAAAGCGCTTATTAACATTATCTGCCCGGAAACATAAACCATGGAAGCAACCAGCGAAGGCAGAAAACCCTTGAGAAACAACACTGTGAAGAGCGTCCTCAACTTCTTATACCCATTATACCAAATGGCTGATACAACCTACTGTTGAATAAGCTTGAAATGTGCAGGTGTTGTTTGTCGACTTCATCCTGTACCATGAGATGGCCAGTTCCAAAGCCTCAGATAAGGTAGCCAAAACAACCTCCAAAAAATTATAATAGGCTCCAGCATAATAAACTGGGTGAGAAAGATCTCATATATTTGTTGATATAGATCTGTGAAATAAACAAAATAACTAAGATATCAAAGGTATGAAAGGCTGTGCAATTTTGTTGAATAACAGAGTTCCTACAGCAATGAAAAATTCTGCTTAAGACACAAAATGTCTATAATACAAAATGGAGACTATAATACCAAATGGAGACTATAATATACTTCAAATAGCCATCCAATTGTACTAGCACTACAACCTGTCACCACTCTCGGCCAAGTGGTACAACAGCGAAAGCAAAGAAACTGAGGTGAAAATGGTTACCTGATCTAAGCTGTAACCAGATAAATGGGGCAATATAGGTAATGAAAGCAAATTTAGTAAATATTCTGTATGGGGAATAGGTGTCAGAACTTTAATAAAGAAAATGTCTATGTAACGTCTCTGCCTGTTCGGGTCCCTGCACCACCCTCCGCTCGCACGCTGCGGCTAAGGAGGTGTGTTCAGTTTGATTCCTTGTTTAATATTCTTGTTGCTCAGTCTGGACACTGTCCTAGACTATGTAATTGAATTTCAGCCACACCAGTCTCCTGCACCTTTGTTTCTCCCTGCTCCTCAAATAGTTAATCTCAGCCTTGCCTGTGTGATTGACAGTCTATTGTCCTATCAAGTCTGGGGCAGGTAAATTTCTTCCTATTTATTCTTTGCTCACATTCACATTGGTGCTTTCTATTGCTTTGTGCGTACTGGCCTTTACTCCTTGCTGGTTTGTTCCTGAATTCCTATTCCTATTCCTGACCTCTGGCTTTGACTTTGACTATTGTCTTAGATTTTGATTCTGTACTGCATTGCTCGTCTGTTACTTACCCCTTGGCTAGCTGACCTCCCTTTTTGTTGTCCGTCCTGTCTGCGTTCTGTGTTGCCACTTATATTAAGAAGGGACTGTTGGCCAGTTGCTGGCTGTCACTTAGGACAGATCAGGCAAGTTAGCCAGGGCCAGTGGGGGGGGTTCAACTTTAGGGCTCACTGTCTTGTTGTGCCCCTCCCCCCAGGGTTCTGCAGCAGCACTGGGGAATTGCTCAACTGACAATTCCCTTACAGTCTGGTTGTCAAGAAGTGTCCCCTCCTCCTAAACTCTAAAATTTCTAGAATAGGGATGCAATTAAAGCATACTTCCAGTTATAAACGAATATGAATAGTACATGTTCATATATGAAACTTTGAAATATATCTTATCAAAGAAATAGATTTTTTTCTCTATTTTTCAGGCAGAATATCTTTCCCTATAATAGTCTATGAAGAGGGGAGGGCAGATAGAAAAGACACTCAAATAACTGCTATTTTCACTTCTATGTTTGTAGATAAGAGGCTACTAGAGCGTAGAATGAGGCATTAAATCAATTAACTAGCCAGCAGGAAAATCCTACTCCCTTCTCCATAGAGCTTTATGTGTGAGGCTGAATACGGAGTTGAATATAATGTAAACAAGCAATAAGATTGAAGGAGCAGGAAAACAGCTTAATAAGAGCTGAAGGAAACAAATCTCCTCAATAAGATATTCTACAAAGTTTCTTATATTCAAATTGAACGCTCTAAAACAAAAAAGGTCCAGTGCTTACAAGAAGAGACAAAACAAAAGTGACATACAACAAGCAAGCAGTTATAAAATAAAAAAGTTATAGTTCTTTTGATCCAGGGAGCTGGGAAAAATATAAGATGGCTGCCACCCAGCTTTGCTTACTACACATTGTGACCAAATTTCTCTGGCCATCATTCAGTTTTATAATGTTAGGCCTTGCCTTAGGTTTCAGAGATCTCCTCTGTGTGCTTTCCTCTGTCAGTCACTGAACAGTGAATAAAGAGGTGGGTCCCATGAATATTTAGTTGAAATGGGGGTTGAAATGTTTATTTGTCCATCTACTCAACTTGGGAAAGTTGTGTTAGAAAGACCCCAGTTACAATTTATGTTATCTGAACTGCATTGAGGAATTTCTCTACCTACTGGCTGGTCCACAGAGAGGGGTCCCTATTGATTTGGGTTCTTTGTTGATATCACTTGTTTGTACATACAGTCATGGCCATAAGTGGCATATCTCTTATTTTTCCAGAAAATGAAGCATTTCTCCCAGATAATTATTGCAATTACACATGTTTTGTTATACAGATCTTTATTTCCTTTGTGTATATTGAAACAACACAAAACACAAATTGGACATAATTTCACACAAAACTCCAAAAATGGGCTGGACAAAATTGTTGACACCTTTTCAAAATTGTGGGTAAATAACTGTGTTTCAAGCTTGTGATGCTCATCCAAGGTGTAAGCAGCTTGTTGATTGATGGTTATAGGAAGTCATTGATTTCAGGTATTTTTTCCAAAGAGTGAGCAACCAAATAATTGAGGGTGGCAATAATTTTGTCCGGCCCATTTTTGGAATTTTGCATGAAATTATATCATTTTTGGCTTTTTTATAAACATGTGTATAAAAAAACATGTGTAACTGCAATAATTCTCTGGAAAAATTTCAGGTGTGCCAACACTTATGGCGATGACTGTACATATAGAAATATCTCAGACTATTCAGCAACTAAGGAAGGCATAATTCATTTCTTGACCCAGGGGCATATCTTCCCTATATTCACTAGCCCTGGCATGCAGAGGTATAACTCAAGGCTCCTGGGCCCAAGGTAAAATTTGTAATGGGACCCATACTTACCATGTACTATTATAATACTGGTGTTTGCTTATTTTGTAAAGAGGCCTTTGGGTCCTCCTCAGGCTCCAGGGTCTGGTAGCGATTTCTACCTCTGTGTCTCCTATAGCTATGCCCCTGCTGACATGGAATACACTAATTTGCATAACATGTACATGGCAATATCACAAAAAAGTAACCTTGTGGTTCAGTTCAGTGTTAAACAATAGGCTTCATGTAAAGTTAACTTTCTACTAGTAAGAGGATGGTGGACCCATATTTCAACTTTCTTACATACTCTTGTCACAGAGATTTATTTTTGTAGCATTTCTAATGTGACATAATTAACACATTCCTTACCCATTACGGTCATACTGAATGATACTTTTATAGATTATAGGCTTCTATTTGATATCTTATTGCAATTATTTTTCAAGAATACTGGTTCATCTGACAAAATATTATCTTCCCCTGTACGTAAATATTTTTTGTTTTGCTTTTAAAGTTATGGACATTTTATAAAGGTCATTCTAATTGAAATTCACATAAAAGTTCACAAATTAGGAAGTTGGAACATTTGTATGGATTATTTGAGTCTAAGAGTCAAGAAATTCAAACTGAAAACTCAGTGGCGAAGACCCATCTTGTAAAAAAGTGTATATTGAAGCATTATAATGCAAAGAAGAGCCTAAGAGAGAATGTCAAGTGGGCGGCCTGTAAGCTAAGTGTGTTTATTCACACTGTGTCTATATTGTTAGGGTCTTTAAATGATGCACTCGTGACATTTTCTTACATGAAAGGCACTTGGGTTGTGTAATTGTTCAATCTATTTTTTCTCTTTTAAACAAGAATGTAATCCTTTCCATTTTTGATCGTAAATTGACATGTTTGTGCATTGAAAAATTAGTTATGGGGATGTAAATGTGAAATTGTATTGACATTTAATGGTATTTCACTGTTTTGTATAATAAATGCTACTTACTCAGACAAATGTTATATTTAAGTCATGATTTTTTTATATAAATTTTTCTCAAAAAGCTATCTTGACCCCAGTGCCAGACCAAAATACTTAAACAGCTTGGGCAAATAGCACTCCTCTAACACGCCTTCCAACCTTTGCACCACCACAGTTTATAAAATCAATTAACTAACAACTAACTTTGATTTGTCTTTTTATGGTGTATTCACTTCTTGCTACATTGAAGACTCCACCACAAAAAGTCCTGCATGGAGGAGACCCGATGGACCCTATTATAGTCTATGGGGTTGCAGGTGTCTGCGGGATACCGGCGGACCCAAACAACAGAGACTCGGGCACTGCTGGATTGGGATCATCAAAAAGGACTGAGGTTGGAACTGGTTTCAAAGAACTTTATTGAAAAACTTGGCTACACAGGGGGCAAAACAGAGGATGTATCGCTTCTTTCACTCAAGAGGGGGCATTGCACCAAAAATGCAGCACATGTTCACCCCTCTATGCCAGAAAACTGGCATTGGGAGGTTCATAAATTCCCCCATTATGTAACAATAAAACAGACCTTAGCAGAGTCCTCTTTCGGGAACACTGCAGTTTTATGACTGACAAAGCTAACTTAGACATAGACATTGTAGCAACATGCAGATGTGTAAGGAAAGGATAGAACTAGAGATGGGCGAACCGGGTTTGACATGAATATTCCAAATTGTTTGGTTTTTAACAAAACTGAACAAATGGCAATTTGTTTTGAAAAAACTAAAAAGGCCACTGCCACATGTATAGCGCATTAAACAGAAGGATACAGAAGAGATACTTGTCTTGTGAGTCAGTGTAGCACCATCTGCCATGAGCTGACAGCCTCTTAGCCAATAGTCAGTAGAAGGGGGACACCTTACAATGCTGATGTCATTTACACTATATAAGGTGCTGTAAGAATGATCACAAGCCATTTACAGTAATGGTGGAGATAGGGAAAAATCTGTGATTCATCTCATTGTATCACATAGAGCACAGTTCTGAAAACTTACAAATTTGCAAGCAATAAAGCTAGAGAATCAAATTAGGATAGGAATAGTACTATGGAATGCTTGCTCTGTATGCAACAAACTTGACTACATCCACGACCTCTTCATTTCTCATAAATTATCATTTCTTGGTATCACAGAAACGTGGCTAATACCCTCAGACACCACCTCCCCTGCTGCCCTCTCCTATGGAGGTCTGCAATTCTTGCACACTCCCCGCCCCAACAATAAACCTGGTGAAGGCGTAGGCATACCCCTGTCTGACAATTGCTCCTTTGCCCCAATCCAACCGATACCTGCTCTCACCCTCCCTGCCTTTGAAGTGCACTCTGTTCGCATTTACTCGCCCTTCAACCTTCAACTGGCCGTCATATATTGACCGCCAGGGCCTACCACTGCCTTTATCAATCACTTCACCACCTGGCTAATGCACTTTCTATCCACAGACACCCCCACCATCATCATGGGGGATTTCAACATCCCCATTAACACAACCCACCCCTCCGTTTCCAGTCTCCTGTCACTCACTACCTCCTTTAGTCTCTCTCAATGGTCCTCCTCTGCCACCCACACAAAGGGACATACGCTGGACCTCATATTCACCCGCTTCTGCTCTCTAGTCAACCTCTCTAACTCTCAGTCCACACTCTCTGACCACAACCTGCTGACATTCTCGGCCCTCTCCTCTGTAATAGACCCCCCAACCCCTAAACTAACACGCCCCCGCAGGAACCTTAATCTCCTTGACATCCGCACGCTCTCAGACTCTCTCCGACCGCTCGCTGACATATCCTCACTCCAGGTCGCAGATACCTCCGGTGACTTCTACAACACCACCATCACTGCAGCCCTTGACTCTGTGGACCCTCTCACTAACACCAGAACCCAGCCGATCAATAGGCAGCCCTGGCACTCTGACCTGACTAAAAAACTGAGACGTGCCTCACGGGTTGCAGAACGCCTCTGGAAGAAAAGCCACTCCCAGGAGGACTTCCTCAGGTATAAAGAGGCAATTCTCACATTCAAGAATGCACTAACCTCTGCAAAGCAGGTCTACTTCACCACACTAATATCTGCCCTATCCTGCAACCCCAAACAGCTATTCACTACCTTCAACTCCCTTTTTCATCCTCCTGTGCCCCCTCCAACATCACTTATCACAGCCGACGACTTTGCCTCTTATTTCAAAAGCAAAATTGACACCATCAGAGACAGTCTCACCCTACACCCCCAACAACCACTCTATGCAACTGCTCGGTGCTCTTCATCTTTAACCAGTTTCTCCACCGTCACTGATGAAAAGCTCTCCACCCTAATCTCTAAATACCACCTCACTTCCTGTGCACTCAACCCAATCTAGTCACATCTCATCCCCAAACTCTCTGAAGACATTACTCCTGCCCTAACCCATCTCTTCAACCTATCCCTAACCAATGGATCCTTCCCTTCTGCCTTCAAATATGCAACCGTCACACGTATACTTAAGAAACCCTCCCTGGACCCATCCTCTCCAGCCAACTATCGCCCCATGTCACTGCTTCCATATGCCTCAAAATTGCTGGAGCAACACGTCCACTCCGAACTGTCCTCCTATCTCTTGTCCAATGCGCTCTTTGACAGACTACAGTCGGGCTTCAGACCCTACCACTCCACCGAAACTGCCCTAACCAAGGTCACTAACGACCTTCTAACTGCCAAAGCCAAACGTCACTATTCTGTCCTCCTGCTCCTCAACCTCTCTGTGATGAACCGACCCTCAGTTTTATATCTTTCTTGGAAGTGTGTTTTACTTGCTTAGGTCAGTCCTTCCCCCACTTGGAATGCGGTGCTTTAGTTGAGTCCACATTGCTGGACAATACGCTTCACTGGTTTTATGTGTGTTCATTGGAGATGGCTTGCTATAGCCAGGCACTTTTATTATCCCTGGCCAGATGGGATGGAGGATAGCAAGCCTTAACTTCACCCTTCTCTCCGAGGGTTCTGCAAAGGTGGGAGAAGGGGGGCTGCCTGGGAGCAAGGGGTGGGTGGAGCACTAGCCATATGCTGTGGGCAGACCTGGATTCTGGGGTCATTCAGCAAAGAGGCAGTAAGGAGCTCTGATCTGGGAGAAGATGAGAGGGCCTGCCCTACTGAGGAATGCTTTGAGGGCCTAGTTCTGGACAGCATGTAGAAGGATTGTTTTATGCAACTTGCTTAAGCTTGCGCCCTAGGCCCAAAACTCTGCTGTGGCCTAGAGAAACGGACTACGAGCCTATGCCGGTATTTTCTCTATCTTTTAATTCCCCTGTTTATTTTTGTGTATTGTATCATCGCTCCTTTGCTTGTATGTTTATACTTGATCATATTAATATTGTATATTTCTGTATATGCTATTAATTCATACCGACCCACTTGGGTTATTAAACATATAAAATTTATATCGCTCATTTCGTTTTTATCCTATGACCCGGTCTACTCACGGTGTGTGAGTGTGAGGTTAAGAAAGAAGTTTGATCGCAGGTGTGCCAGGCGGCTGGGCGAGGCGATATTCTTCACAGTGGTGGCAGCGTTGTGGGATATTAGGGTAACAGTGTGTGGGTGTGGTATCACGCAGACACTGGGGATTGCGGCAATCCTATGGAACGAGCGCGGTATGAGATCAAGCTTAAAATACAGTGAAAGTCTGGTACAGTACTGTTCCCTCCCCTTCTTCTTTTTTCTGTCCTATCTTTTATTTGGCAACGGCTTCCAGTGGATGGCTGGTGGGACCAGAAGCATAACCAAACGTTTGCAGGACTTGGTTGCTGCTGAACTCCAGGAGATGGCAGATATGGAAGCTACCATAGCCATGCAGGAGGCGGAGCAAAGTCCTGAGAGGCTGGCACCAGAAAACATCACCATGCCAGACGGTTCCGCAGGTGCCCGGACCCCAGAGGTAACTGTGCCTGGAGGGACCAGTAACCCCAGTTCTGTGGGGGTAACGGACTTATACTTGCAAATGGCCTTACAGCAGATAGACGCTAGTGACTCTAGCACCCGTCTGCAGGTGATTCTCCAGTACCGAGAAGCTGCAGAGCACCGGGCGGAGAGAGAGGCCGCTGCTGCAGAGCGCCGGGCGGAAAGAGAGGCCGCTGCTGCAGAGCGTCGGGCGGAGTTGGAGCATCAGCTTGAGCTAAAAAAGCTGGAATTTCCCTGGCAGGCGCAACCTTCCCCTGCACCAACTCCAGGAGCCCGAGCACTAAAGATCCGATCTGAGGACTTTCCAATCTTGGAAGATAATGGGGACTTGGACTCGTTTTTGCGGGGGATTTGAGCGGGTGTGTAAGCAGCATCATATTCCCCAGGCAGAATGGGCCAGTTACCTGTCTCCCCGGCTGAAGGGAAAAGGCCTGGATGTTTCCACGAGCTTACCAGTGGACGCGGACTATGAGACCATCAAAGCGGCGCTGATCCGGAGATACCGGCTCACGCCGGAGGTGTACCGCAAAAAGTTCCGCAATATCCAGCGGGGTCCCACAGAGAGCTATGCGGATGATCTGCACCACTTACAGGTTACATTCTGGCAGTGGATCAAAGGACTTACTGTCACCACGTTTGAGGGAATTGGGGATCTTATGATAAAGGAACAATTTCTCCAGGTGTGCCCTCTGGAGGTCCGCCAGTTCGTGTGTGATTGGAAACCCAAAACAGCAAACAAGGCTGCAGAGATTGCTGATGACTATGTGTCCACCAGGGAGCAAGGGATCAAGAGAGGAGCCACACAGCAGAGACCCCCAAGCAGGAAGGAGGGGCAAAGTTGGAGTTCACCACAGCCTGCGGTCTCCAAGTGGGGTAAGACAAACTCTGTCCCAGGTGCCCCCTCTACTTCCCCTGTCCCAAGAACTCTGGGCACCCCGGGTATCCCCTCCAAATCCCAAGGAGAGGCCCGGCGGTGTCATGCCTGTAACCAGCCAGGACATTTCAAGGCGGAGTGCCCCAACCGCTCTAAGAACCCCCCTGTTTCCCCAGCCACGGCAGCTGGCCCATCTGTATACTTGGTGGGGGAGGGAGGGGTTGCAATCCAATGCCAACAGTCAACAGGTCATTGTGGGGGGTAAAGTGGTCATGGGATTTCGGGACACTGGGGCGCAGATTACTCTGGTGCAACCTGACTTGGTCCCTGCGGACAGTATTATCCCTGGAAAAACTCTGACCCTGAAGGGCATTGGACAAGAACGCGTAACTGTGCCCATGGCTTGCGTCCATTTGGACTGGGGTGCGGGAAAAGGGATGCGTGATGTGGGGCTAGTGTCTGATCTGCCTGCCAATGTACTATTGGGAAGAGATTTGGGGCCCTTGGTGTCCCAATATGGGGTGGGAGCAACCCCACCTCGCTGTGACAAAATGTCTGTACTGAAGGATGATTTTAATGAGGGGTTGAAGCCTGTCACACAGGCAGAGGGAGGGGTTAGCCTTTTGTCTCCCCTTGCTGTGCGTCCAGCTAAAGTAATCAGTGAGCCTGTGAATGAGGCATTGTGGAATGCTGACCTGGCTGTAGCCCCGCCCACATCTGCGGGTGATGAGAGCCCCCTCAGTGTGACCCTGGCTCAGCCATTCACCCATGCAGTTCACTGTGAATCAATGAATGAATGCAATGTCAATGTAATTGCTAATTCTTGCCTTGCAGGTTTACAGGGTAGCTCTTCTGAGATGCTGGGGGCAACCCCAACTGAGGACAATGTGCCAGGTGGTCAGGTGGGTCACGGGGATCTCGGGGCCGATCCGGATGAGGGACGGACTGCTGGTGTTGCGGTGGTAACCCGCAGCCAGAGTGCTAGAGGGGTGGAAGGCGCTCCGACCCCTGAGCCGTTCCCTCTGTCACCCGGAGATGACACTGAGGCCGCCGTGACTAGCCTCCCCACACTGGAGCTGGAGGAGCCCGGCGGGTATGTGACATGCACATCTCTTCTGTGTGGTTCCAGTCAGGAGTTCAGGGACGCTGTCCAAGCTGACCGCAGTCTGAACGCATTGAAGGAGCGTGCTGATCAACCTCCCTTGGAGTCGGACAAGGACCGCGTGTACTGGGAGCAAGGGAGGTTGTACCAGGAAACGATCCCCACAAAGGGAAAAGAAAGTCGGCTCAGGGAGAAACATTTGGTGGTACCCCAACCCTACCGGGTGGAGTTGTTGCGGATTGCTCATGATATTCCACTGGCAGGCCACCTGGGGATCGCTAAGACCAAGGCTCGCCTCAGCCACTTATTCTACTGGCCTAAGATGGGGACAGATGTAGCTAAATACTGCCGTTCATGTGACACTTGTCAGAGTATGGGCAAGGCTCCAAAGCACCAATGATACCTATGCCCATCATAACCGAACCTTTCCAGCGGGTGGCTGTGGATCTCATTGGACCCCTGTCCATTCCCAGCCGCACCGGGAAACGTTTCATATTAACGGTAGTAGACTACGCTACTAGGTACCCGGAAGCTGTCGCTCTGTCTTCCACCCGGGCTGATGTAGTGGCCAAGGCTCTGGTAGGCATCTTCTCCCGTGTTGGATTTCCCAGAGAGATGCTCACAGACCAATGTACCCAGTTCACATCTGCCTTGATGCAAGGCCTGTGTAAGGTAACAGAGGCGCAACATCTGGTGTCCAGCCCGTATCACCCACAGACCAATGGCCTGTGTGAACGGTTCAATGGCACCCTGAAGCAGATGCTCAGGATGTTAGTCGAGTCCCACGGGCGCGACTGGGAGCCTTACCTCCCGCACCTGCTGTTCGCTTATCAGGAGGTGCCGCAAGCCTCAACGGGGTTCTCCCCCTTTGAGCTCTTGTATGGGAGACGTGTACGTGGGCCCCTAACTGTCGTGAAAGAGTCCTGGGAAGGAGAAACAGCCATCCAAGGTGTGCCAGTCGTGCCCATGGCCCAAATGCAGACGGCATGGGGTGCTGGAGGTGGGACCCAAGAAGGGGGTGTGTCAAATGTATTACCTGTCAATGTATTGTGGAGGGATGGTTTGGGGAAGCATAATCTCAGTCATTTGCCCAAGGTATCACCATCACCCACCCAAGTACAGGAGGAACAGGGTGTAGGCCCAAAGGGGCAAGGCGTCTGGGAGGGAGGATAGGGTCCAAACATACCTGTGCCAGAACCAGAGGTGCCCCTAGGTTTGGAAGCAAAGGGGGAGGTGCAGAATCCCCTAGAACTCTCCCAACTAGTGGTTAGTGTGGGAGAGACCCTGAGAGACTGCCGGGAAGGGGTCTCTAAACTGGTATCACAAGGGCCTGGGGTTGCGAGTGTGGATCTGCGGGATGCCAGCACTCAGCACGAGGTTCCAGTGCAGGCCGGGGGTAGCCAGGTGGGCGGAGACTGCCGGGATGGGGTCTCAGCACCGGTACCACAAGGGCCTGGGGTTGCGAGTGTGGATCTGCGGGATGCCAGCACTCACAACGAGGTCCCAGTGCAGGCCGGGGGTAGCCAGGTGGGCGGAGACTGCCGGGATGGGGTCTCAGCACCGGTACCACAAGGGCCTGGGGTTGTGAGTGTGGGTCTGAGGGACGCCAGCACTCGGGGGAGGGACCCAGAGCAAGCAGGAGGTAGCCAGGTCTACTTAATTCAGAGCCTGAACCTTAGAAGAGTCTCCATTCAGACAGGAGAGGAAGAGGGTATCAGTACGCCAGGAATATGGTCAGGGACCAGCGCAGGTCCCGGCGGGGTGAGGCCGCCAAGGTGTCCGCGGAAGGCGATCTTAGGATCGTCCTTCCTTCCGACACGCTCTAAAAGGGGGAGGTGTGATGAACCGACCCTCAGTTTTATATCTTTCTTGGAAGTGTGTTTTACTTGCTTAGGTCAGTCCTTCCCCCACTTGGAATGCGGTGCTTTAGTTGAGTCCACATTGCTGGACAATACGCTTCACTGGTTTTATGTGTGTTCATTGGAGATGGCTTGCTATAGCCAGGCACTTTTATTATCCCTGGCCAGATGGGATGGGGGATAGCAAGCCTTAACTTCACGCTTCTCTCCGAGGGTTCTGCAAAGGTGGGAGAAGGGGGGCTGCCTGGGAGCAAGGGGTGGGTGGAGCACTAGCCATATGCTGTGGGCAGACCTGGATTCTGGGGTCATTCAGCAAAGAGGCAGTAAGGAGCTCTGATCTGGGAGAAGATGAGAGGGCCTGCCCTACTGAGGAATGCTTTGAGGGCCTAGTTCTGGACAGCATGTAGAAGGATTGTTTTATGCAACTTGCTTAAGCTTGCGCCCTAGGCCCAAAACTCTGCTGTGGCCTAGAGAAACGGACTACGAGCCTATGCCGGTATTTTCTCTATCTTTTAATTCCCCTGTTTATTTTTGTGTATTGTATCATCGCACCTTTGCTTGTATGTTTATGCTTGATCATATTAATATTGTATATTTCTGTATATGCTATTAATTCATACCGACCCACTTGGGTTATTAAACATATAAAATTTATATCGCTCATTTCGTTTTTATCCTATGACCCGGTCTACTCACGGTGTGTGAGTGGGAGGTTAAGAAAGAAGTTTGATCGCAGGCGTGCCAGGCGGCTGGGCAAGGCAATATTCTTCACACTCTCCTTTGACTTTGACACAGTCGACCATTCCCTCCTGCTAGAAACTCTCTCATCCCTTGGCATCTCAGACCTGGCCCTTTCCTGGATCTCCTCATACCTCACCAACCGCACATTCAGTGTCTCCCACTCGCACATCACCTCCCTCCCATGTTCTCTTTCTGTAGGTGTCCCCCAAGGCTCCATCCTAGGACCCCTCCTGTTCTCAATCTACACCCTAGGCCTTGGCCAACTCATAGAATCCCATGGTTTCCATTACCATTGCTATGCTGACGACACCCAAATATATCTCTCTGGACCAGACATTACCTCTCTGTTGTCCAGAGTCCCAGAATGTCTAGCAGCCATAGCCTCCTTTCTCTCCTCCTGCTTTCTCAAACTCAACATGCTGCTCGCCTAATACACCTCTCCCCCCTTTCTTCATCGGCCGCCCCCTCTGCCAATCCCTTCACTGGCTACCCATTGCCCAGCGAATAGAGTTCAAATTACTAATACTGACATATAAAACCATCCACAACCTGTCCCCTCCATATATCTCCGACCTAATCTCCCGCTACCTGCCCGCATGTAACCTCCGATCCCCCAAAGACCTCCTACTCCTCTCTGCTCTTATCTGCTCTTCACAAAATGTCTCCAAGACTTCTCCCATGCATCCTCCATACTCTGGAACTCATTACCAAGACACATAAGACTGACCACCACAATCACAACCTTCAAGAAGGCCCTGAAGACTCACCTATTCAGGAAGGCCTACAACCTCCAATAACGCTACTGTCACCACACCACCACCTCAACAGCCTCTACCCCCACCTTCTGTCTCTATCCCTCTTCCCTCAGATTGTAAGCCCTTGCGGGCAGGGCCCTCTATCCCACTGTGCCAGTTGGTCTCTGTTAGTATTATCTGTAAGGGTGACAGAGTAAGGGTGCATTTCTGTGTTGTTTGAGCCTGACTGCTGCATTCCTGCTCTAATACGTTATTACAGATACACACAAAGGACAGTTAACCCTTTCAATGCCAATATTCTATGTCTGTGCAATAGAGTAGTTTCATTTGTATAGATAGTGTTTTAACATAATTTTTTAATAACAGTCAGTGTGACAGTGTTAATCTTAAGAAATATTTGTTTCTTAAACTGCTTTGCTGTGCTTATATAAGTATTGCAGACTGTGCTGATCTAAAAAAAGAAACTTTGTTATTTAAGGGTTCTTTTCTGCTCTGCTCACCCAATACACAGTGTGACAGAGTGTTAATCTGAAAAAATATTTGTTTCTTAAGCCTTTTTTGTTGCTGCTCACATATACAGTTTTGCAGCCTGTACTAATCTAAAAAAACACTCTATAACATCAAGCTAACTTTTCATGAAATTGTTGTTTGTAAAAAAAATGTGTACAGTAAAAAATGACTGGAAAGAAACTGGGCAGGGGAGAGGGAAAAGGAGGGTGAGAAGGAAACACTCATGCAAGTATAAACAATAAGAATGTGGGTGGCAACAGCAACACTACTTATGGTTTTGGTGGCACTGCCAGTAGTCTCAAATTTTTTGACTACTTAATTAACTCATCTCAAGCACAGAATATTGCGTCCAAGAGTAATGTGATCTTGAGTTAGACTTCTGTGTGCTCCTCCTCCATAACACGTAATTTACCGCAGATCTTTCTGGCCTGTCAACCATGTCTCCTTCATCTTCTTCACTGACACAGATCCCTGGTAGTCATGTGGTACCTGCTGAGAAATATATTTCTCCTAGTCAGAGCAGTGTCCCTCCTCTTCTTGATGAGCTAGATGAGAACAAGCAGTATTTTGTGAAAGTAGAGGCGGAAGACATGCCTGTTGGTGGTGATGGTAGTATTGGCAGGGAGTGTGGTACTACTACTCGTAGTCATTCTGGTAAGGGAGCTAGGGTAAAATATCAAGGTGAAAATTATGAGTATGTGAAGGAATCCCATGTCCATTATGTGTCAGAAAAAAGTGGAGAAAAACAGAAAAACACCTAGCACATGGTCGTCATTATATTTGTTATCACCAACTGTTTCTCCTACTCCTCCTCTTCTACGCCAACATCAGTCATCCATAAGGGTGTGTCCAAGAATCAGAAATATGCACCCAGTCATACAGCAGTTTTGCTACATAACTCACACGTGGCCAGGCTGCTGGCTGTGCAGTCACTGCTATACCACCTAGTGGATTCCACTGCATTTCGCTAACTTATGTCATGTGATCAACTTCAATGGAGGATACCTAGCTGCCATTATTTCTGTAGGAAAGCTGTCCCTGCTTTATATCATGTGTAAGAGAATGTGGGTCTTTTGTTGGATGTCAGTCTGGGGAAAGGTTCACGCCATGGTTGAGAAGTGGAACAGCAATTATAGACAAGGAAATACATGGCTTTCACAACCCACTGGGTCAATGTTTTGAGCGTCAGGGGCCACAGTCCAGAAACACAATAAGGACAGGTGCACCCCGTTTGTTCAGGCCCAGTTCCAACACCATACAGGGCCCATCCACATCCACTGGATCCTTCTCTCTGGACTGTTTCCCACCACCATCTTCATCAGGGCAAGTCATTGCTTCCACTCCTCCTCCTCATCCCGCGTTTCATGGGTGTAAGGTGAAGTGCTGCAATGCAGTTTTACAAATAATGAGTCTGGATCAGAGGAGCCACACTGCGGAGGAACTGCTTCACTGTATCCTGTATTAAGTATTGTTGATTGCACTGAAAAACTCCTACAGGGCAGTATTGCCATCAACGATAGCACCAATATTGTTGCTATTGCAGTTAGGTCAAATACCACATTGTCCCTCTATGGTGCATGTGCTTAATCTGATGGTTCCCCACTTTATTAACCTGTATAGTGGTTTAAAAGAGGTGTTCCTCATAACCAGAAAAGTCCCTGCGCATTTCAGCCATTCTTATGTCACAAAAAACACCCCGCTTGATTTACAGCAACAAAAAGGTCTGCCTTTGCCTTATCTGTGACATTCCAACTCAGTTGAACTCCATCATAAACATGCTGGAGCATCTGAGTGAGCAGCAGAAGGCAGTTGAGTGATTGATTGATTGATTGATTGATTGATTAATGCATGCAGCAGACCACAGAGACAAAGTGTTATTTTGAGATACGTCATTGGAGGCTCATGAGGGAAGTGTGTCGGCTTCTTAAACCCTTTGAAGAGGCCACTAAATTTGTTAGCAGGGACAGCTGCAGCATCAGTGATGTGATCCCTTTATTGAATATCTTACAGGAAACACTTACAATCATGTAACAAGGGATGGAAAAAGAGAAATAGTTTCCAACTCTAAGTCGACATCATCGCCCTGGGTTAATTAAGGAGGTTAAGGATTTGGGTCAGAGTCATTATGGTGGAGGTGATACAGAGGGGGCAATGGGGAAATTCTTCCCTGCCACTCAAAGGGAAGAAAAATTGGAATATTGTCAGAATAGGCTGTATACCCAGCATTTAGGGAGACCACTGCAACTGCCAGCTGCATGTGTGCCCTGGTGGCCTCTGTTGGCTCCCAGTACACCTGACCCAGTCAGCGCTATACTTCCTCTGCCAGTGCCACAGCTCCAAGTATCAGGAGTAACACCAGCAGCAGTATAGTATCTGGAACATGATGAACCAGAAATGTTTCGGCTCCCAGCACTAACATGCCACTTTCACTTTGACATAACTTCAGCTTAGAGAGCTAGAAATTGGATATATAAGCTCCTAGGAGCCCTGACAGTGTTGTACACTATGTTTTAAGCTAATTTAACTTGTTGTACCTGAAACAAATCTGGGACCCGAGCCACTCGAACCCGAAGCAAAACAAATCTTGAGAGGTTCCCCCATCTCTAGATAGAACAGGTTTTCCAGTAATTGACAGCAAGTAGATATATTGAAAATGCATCTGAAACAAAACTTTTTTACATTTTTTTATAATGGACAGTCTAGATAAAACAACTTGATGCTTCATCACTGATATATTCTGATTGAAACCTGCTGGGGTATCACCAAAACCTAAATTCAGTTGCTTGCCAAAGCACTGCTTACACTACAAGGATATATTAAAGAATATGTAGCGGAAGTAATTTCATCCACACATAGCAAATTTTGACTGAATATTTAGATTGTCCAATGCATAATATTTGCAGCAATGAGCAATCAAATCAGCAGGTCCACAAATCTCTCCCATGGTATCTAGTGAGGCAGAAATCTTCATCAATTTCTTCATTATTAGGAGTGTGTTTAAAGTTTTCTATCTCCTACCAAATTTGGGCTTAATACAAGTCATGCATAAAGCTGTGTGGATTAATTAAGATTATCATTAGCTGTTTGACATGATCAGTGGATGGATTCGCTTCTTTGCACCGCTAAAGTAACACAGAGCAATATGTGCTTCGAATGTGCAAGTGGAAAAATAAGGTGATCTGCAGATATCATCACTATGCATGGGAATGCTGATAATATACAGTATGGTTTCAGAACCCATTTTCTTAAACCCTGTTAGGGTATTCTAAATTAAAGGAAGGGCTGCGCCATTCAGGACACTCATATGTTACTTGGAGTAGAAAGTGACTACAAAGAGTTCCCCTTGCGGTGGAATACCCAAGATCAAGTGGATAGCCCATTGATTTCAATAGACATTGTATAATACTTAATTTCCCATCTGTCAGCACTGCAGAGAAATTGAACATTGGCAGCCAGGTTCCATCACAGATAAGAACTGATTGCTAGAGGTTGCAGAAGTGGGGTACCCTTTGGTCAGCTGAACATTGGGAATCCCATCCATCAAAAAAGATGTCAAAGTAAACAACCCAGACCAGAGTCACAACCATATTAAAGGGCATGTCTAACTGAATAAATATGGGAATGTGTTGGTCCAAAAAAATGAGACCAGGATCCTTGATCACTAAAATTAAGGGTTGTATCGCTAGTGGGTATCATGTACCATGTCTTCCTGTCTCCATATCTTACATGACCATGGATTACAGCTCGCTTATGTATATATAGTCAAAGCAAATAAAATAAAACATAATATAGTCAAAAAAAAGGGGGCCATTAAAGCAACTTCTTTCTACTAATTCAAGGGTGTTTTTACAGACCCCACCCACATGTTTAAGGATTCGCAAACCCTTTGACAATGTCCCTAGTGCACAATATTACTTTTCTAGGGCCCCTTTTCAGTCAGCTGCTCAATCTTACCTTCACCTTTTACAACCTCTACACTTCAGAAACCTTATTACAATAAGGTACTTTGGCCAAAGAGCACAGCAAAGCAGTTCTCATGGAATTCTGCAAGCCATACTCTGATGAGGGGCAGTTGCAAAAATGAATTCAATAAATCTGCTGTATGTGCATGTACCCTAAGACTGGGGCCACATCTGGCATAGTCGCGGAAGGTAATCCAGTGGAATTGCCAAAGCCTGACCCACTGTGATATACAGTACCAGTGTAGAAGATGGGATTTAAACAAATCCACACACTGCTGAAAAAATTTATGTAAACTGGCACCTGCAGACAATCATCAGTACCAGGACAGTGGCAATATAGATGCTTCACTCTCCATTCCGTCACCGAACTGCTCCATGAACAATGCACAACTGTGCCTGTATCCAAGCTGCTGTCCAGGCACCAACCCTTGAAAGTCACTTGAAACTAAGGACACAGACACTCCACTCTCACTGAAGTCCTTCTTAACAGGTTCCCACCATGTAATATACTATTACTTCAGCAGCAGGAACCTATTCATGCAATTTGACGTAACAGTACATCATGAAGATGGCTTCTGAGCCAAGACCACCGGGCCTGCTCATATAGCTGCAAATGAAAACGTTGTTTGTTGCCATTACCTCCTTAGATGCAGCCATCAGTAATGATAGTGGCATCAAAGTGGTGTCTTGGTGTCTGCCTCCCTCATCGCCACCCAATGCGTTGTCATGGTGTTGGGAGGCCTGCTGAAGAACCCCACATTAGCCTCACAAGCATCTCTATAACACATTGCCAGAGGCAAAGTATTATAGAAATACTTTCACTTTCATTTTAAAAACTACAATACTTTGCAACATTACGATGCAGAAGAACCGTCCCACCTAGTGTTCAAGCTTTAGTATGGGACTAAGTGTAGATGTAAAAAATAAATAAAATAAATAAAATAAAGAAATAAAATTTTAAAAAAACTAAATAAATACACATTTTTCTAATAATATTTTATATATATATATATATATATATATATATATATATATATATATATAATTATTATTATAAATTGATATTTATACCACACAGTGAATGCCGTAAAAAATAAAAATAAAAAGCAACTAAATTTCTGCATTACATGTCTCTAAAAATTATATAAACAATTATGAAAATGGTACAAATAGAAATAAAAGACATTCTCACAAAAAAAACCCTCACACAGCTCCGATGATGGAAAAATAAAAAAGTTATGGCTCTCAGAATATGATTCCATTAAACAAGTGATTTTATTGTGCAAAAGTACTACAATATAACAAAAACCTATTGAAGTCACTGTCATTGTACTGACTTGCAGAATAAAGGTAACATGTCATTTAGGATGAATTTCCCCATTGTGGGACTATTAAAGGACTATTATTATTATTATTATTATTATTATTATTAGGATGCCCAGTGCGCCATGCAACATTTAGAAAATACAAAATGGATGGAAAAACTGACTTTTGTCCCCCAGCAACTTAATTACTGCCGCAACCGAGTGCACGCAACTGAACTCCTCCAGCCCACCTCCCAGGCCGGACACTGATGAGGGAGGCCTACGTGGTACCTGATGGTGATGGTAGTTGTTCCCCTGGGGCGCTTCAAGTTGGAGAGGGGCCCTGTCTCGCCCTGAGCCATGTGATGGTGTTTGGAAGTGCCCTGATGGTAAGCGCAGGAATGAATCAGGAGGCAGTTGGTGCAGTTTAACTAAGGTGAATGTTACTCTGAGAACAGTATAACTCTGAATTTGTACAGCTTCCTGATGAGGGTTGTAGTCTCCCCTTGGATGGCTATTCCCAGGCTTGGGATGAGGAATGCCAAGACTATGATGTAAAATGGGGCCTTCACTCCACTCCAGACAATATACAATACTTGGCCTCTCTTGCTATTAGGTATGGGGGCTAAGTTAACTGAAGTCCCAGGGGCCTAGATGCCTGGATGCAAATGGGTCCTGGCTAATGGCTTCCTGAGAAGTACCACTCTTTTTTCCTCTCTGGCACACTTGTTGTCTCCTTAGGGTCAACAGCAATGTTTCCCTGCTTCAGGGTTCTGTTACGAAGCTGATGGGCCTCAGCAGTCACGTCTCCCTCAGGGGCTGCCGAGGACTCTCTTAGAGGTCTAGTCTGAATGCCAGCACTCACTCAACTTAACTTCTAACATTGCTCTGGAGACTTAGAGTCTCCACCCCCAGCCCAGTGACCTGTGATAGGACAGGGCTGTACCAAGCCCTCTAAATCAGAGGGGTAGTCAACCAGTGGGATAAACCATGGGGATACAAACATAAGGGAAGTTGCAAACATGCAAAATACAGAGGAAAACACACATAATAACATATTTACAGCCAGTGGCACAGAAACATATCAAAATAAAATACAGGCATATAAGCAGTATCACTGGGATGCTGCAGTAGCGTTTCTGAGCCTCAGAGATGCATCCAAAAAGAAGTTATAATTACAATAAGATATGCACACCTCCATATGTAATAGGTTCCCAGATTGGGTAGGGTGCCAACGTACTGGAAAAATCCCCATAAATAGTAGGAAAAATCAACTCTGACACTCCAATGTTAGGAAGTTTTTATAGCAAAACTTTATTTTAACAATCTTAAAAACTTGTTATCATGCGGCAGCTCGTTAGTATGACCGAAACATCCGGGGTCTGTTGACGCACGATGTCTAACCGTTGTTGATATACTTAACAAGCTGTCGCATGATAAAAAGTTTTTAAGATTGTTATAATAAAGTTTTGCTATAAGAATTTCCTAACATTGTAGTGCCGGAGTTGATTTTTCAAGAAGCAGTTATATTCTGTATGCCAATGAGGTCCATGGATCACAAGGGGTGTTAACTGCAGTACATGCCTGCGTGGGATTTTGATCTGTTCACCGTGACATCAGAGCAGTTGGAAGATCAGTCTCTACTGTCCAGGGAAACATACTAGAACCCAGAATGGGCATGTTTAATAATGACATGGCTGTGCTGGTGATTACAGTCAATGACCCTGTGCTTATTTGCATAAAGAATATAACTGGGGCTCAGAAACACTACAAAGGTATGGTTTGAATCGTATTCACAGCTTCTACAGCACTATGACAGTGGTTTAAAGTGGCTGGGGGAGGGGTAGACTATGAAAACCCTATTGGCGTGGTTTTCAACCTTTGCAATGCATTTTGACATCACATTTTAGACAATGGTTGAATAATAGGGCCTTTTTGAGTCCAAAGCACCACTGACACTGTCACTATATGTATCTAGCCTCTGTCTCCTCCTATTGAAGACCTGTAGATCTATGAAGATCAGAACATGTGTTCAATAGCAGCAACAATAGCCTCATTCAATTTAGCGTCTTAAAAATTGGGAGTCAAAATTTCTAGGAGCAATATTTTTTACAATATGATATTTTTGCATTCATATAACCAGTGGCTGAAAATAATTTTGAAAAATATGACTAAATGTTTTTTTTTCCATATTTACTACTGTTTTTATTTTATTTTTGCTGTTTTTGAGTTTTGCAGGGTTGGGTATTGAGTAGTTTGTAAGTATTTCATATAAGGCTAAGCTATCCTTGGTAAAATCCTGTACTTAGTTCCACAGCACTGCAGGCAGCTCCATACACTCCAAGATGTTTTACAAATAAGATCATATTTAATTTGGACAGCTTCAAGGGCCTCGGTGTGTCAGCAGTAACCATCACATAGAGTGCCTTGTATGTGATTGCCGGCTCTAAAGCTCCAGGCTTAATTAGGTCTCTTGTATCCAAGTGTAACTAGCCTCTCACACACTCACTCACCTGCTGGGATCCTGCCGTGGAGCAAATTTCTTCTCTCTGCTCATTTGACTCCAATACCCCTGATGAGAGAAAAATCCCTTGACAACATCGAGAAAATGATGTATGCGGCTGTGTAAATAATAATTTGCTTTAGTAGCTGAGAAACAAGCCCATGATTGTGTGTACTACAGAAACAACATGCATAGTTTAACACTATGGAGTCTAACATAGGAAGCCAGCCACTGATCAGAGACACTATTAAAGGGCTATTTTAGAAGGCTGCCATGGATCACAGCCAAGGATAAACCACAATGTTAATTAAATCTATATATTATTATTTAAGTTCTTTTTTTCTGTATCTTTTATCAGTGTACTGTGACGCTGCTCTATCAATGAATGACCTGCTCAACCTGAGTTTCCTAGGTAATATTAGGGGGAACCCTATAGGCACTGCAATGGCTTCCAGATGCAGAATGAAAATGAACTGGACCCCTGACCATTAAATGTTTTTGCTTCCTTACAAACCAATTGTTTTGGGCTAATAAAATTTGAGAAACTTATCAAAGAAACCATGATGCAGCGTTTAAACCATCATACAACAAATAACACTGGAGCCTGACTGACCCATTGACTTTTACTGGGGTTCTGCCTGTATCACTATTTTTCTTGTCTAATCTGACATAAATTGCATCGGAATGGAGTCTTCAACACAAATGTGGAAACTGAGAAAAGGACTATGGGCCCCATCTGGCCATGGCCCTTCAGCCTCTATCCTAATGCTGAAAATGTCAATCTGCTAAATTGTCTGCATTTATATATCAAGAAAATTCAGAAATGGATGACTATTAAAATGATTTGTTATTCCATTTTGGGTACAATACTATTTAAGGTATAGGAGAAATGGCAGAACCACAGTCCTATGTTCATTTCTAGTTTTAGGTCTCTTGTTGCTGTACTTTACATATGTGAAACATTTCTCCAGTTCACTGTGGGAATGGATATTTTATTCATAAGCTGGTTTATTTGCTAACAAAAAAAATAAATAAAAAAAGAACATATTTGAAAAGAGACAAGGTTGCTGGTTTGGTCCACTGTGTATAAAGCGAGCTTTCCGTTTCAGACACATGAAGACCTTGGCAAGAAGACAAATCTGTACTGGCAGACCAAATGTCTTTTTGATGGAATAAGTAAAATACTTAGTTATTCTCTTGCCACTTCTTTTTGTTGATGGAAGACATATTGCTTATGCCCTCCTCATGCCCTTTTTGCTCCCTCTTTTGGATTTCTCACCAACCTCTATCCCTTTATGTGCCTCTTAAGCTATCGCAAAGTTTCAAAACGTTTGATAGAATTGTCAAAAACTGAACTGGAAAAATTGAACATATTTTACAAAATGGTAATTTTACATTTAGCATCAAAGTTTTTACCTACAAGTCAAATCAACCGTAGACGAACATCAGGTCATAGTTGGAATCATTTGTCCTATGACAATGGTAACACTAACATTATGAAACTATCAGGAAGTTGGGTAATTGTAAGACCATTGTTTTCTCACCTGGATAAAATCAGTGCTAAGAATTAAAAAAAAAATATGAATTCTGGACTCACAACTTGACTTAATTCGTCTAGGATTTTTTTGATTTTCTTCTACATTTGGATTCTAAGACTTTCAAATGACTTGCTCAGTCAAGGTTTTTTTTTGGCAATTTTTAAGGATTATGTAATAGAGACTTTTAGTCAGGTGATGTCTGGAAGTTTGAATTGTGAGAGAAAGTCTGTGGGGTTGCTATCTACACTTTCCTTCAATCCATGCAAAAATTCAATTTGTTGTGCTAGTCCTGGATTGGAAAAGACATGTGGAGAGCAAGCAGAAGTTTAGGGCAGAAAGGTATATAGAAAACAGCTATAAGAATTAGGAAAGGGAAAAGAGGGAAAGGATGGTGATGCAGTACATAAATAACTTTTATTAAATATCCATAAAATAGCTAAGATTGGAAAAATTAGACTAAAAAGTAGGGAGAGAAGCCCATAGAGGGTGGTAGATCCCCTATTTACCACCCCAGGTAGAAATGTTAAAAAAGGCTGCTAAATGTGGCCCATAGATGCACCCAATAAATGTAGAGTCAACACATATAGCCCAGTTGGTTGTAAAATTAAATACAGTGTGGTTACATTCAGTCTAATTTGGAGGCATGCACCAAAATTGCATAATGATTATCCAGAATCCACATATAATCTAGTGCTATATAGCAGTAGGTATGGCTGTGTACAATATAGGCCATACAACATTATTCCACTGTGATGTATTACTGTGAGTCAGGATTAGGTAAGTAGCAACTACACTGATAGGGAGACTGCAGTACGCACAATGATATGCACACCACAGTACTCCCAGATCTGCCAAAATTGCGTAATGATTATCCACAATGTATCACTGTGATGCCCAGCCACAATGATACTATGTAACAGTCTGAAGCAAACAGACACCGCTGTTATATATAATGCAATCCAGATTCACACTGTGTCCTAGGCATAAACCAAACAGCATTACTAGCATTACTATATAGTAGTGGGTATGGCTGTGTGCAATATAGGCCATACAACAGTATTCCACTGTCATGTATTACTGTGAGTCAGGGTTAGGTAAGTAGCAACTACACTGATAGGGAGCCTGCAGTGTGCACAATGATATGCAGGCCGCAATACTCCCACATCTTCTGGCCGGACTACTCAGGAGGTAGCAGCGTGCAGTGTAGTGTGCATGTCACAGTCCACCCGAGGCTGCAAGGAGTGGAGGTAGGGAGCATCTTCAGCCTGTGTCTCACCAGCTGCATCCATCTACTAGGCTCAATAAGCATTTGCTAAAATGTACAATTGCTGCACAAGTGACCACAAGTCATCTAGTGGTACAGATTTTTTTTATTTTTAAGAAAGAAAATGTGAAAACGTTTAAATAACATATAAAAAAATTATAACGTAAACATGAAATAAAACATAAAATAAAATAATTAGTATAGCCGCATTGGTAAAAGTCCAAACTACTAAAATATAGTGACAAGGTGAATATTATGAAAAAAAGAAAAACAACGTCAGAATGTGGTGGTTCCAAGCAAATTTTTGTTTTAAGAAGTTTTTCTATTTTATTTTTATTTATATAAATTTATCATCTCCATAACCATAATGTGCCATAGAACAAAGTTACTGTATCATTTTTACTATACAGTGAACATAAAATCTTAGCCCTAAAAAGAATGATGGAATTGTAGGGTTTTTAATGCAGTCCCCCCAAAAGAAACATTAACTAAAGCCATCCAAAGCATTATATATGTACCTCCAAATTGTGGCACCTACAAATACAATCTATCCTGCTTTTAAAAAGTGCCCATTTGGCTAAAAAATAAAAAAATGTTTTTTTGAAATGTGGAGACGGAATAATGAAAAAAAAAATGCTGTGTCCTGAAGTCCATTACAAGCTTCATTGTTAGTGGGTTAACCGAATTTTTCTTCATCATGAAAAAGATCAACTGCTTCTTTGACAGTTTTGAGACAGTTTTGTGTCAAAGCTATATTTGTAATATCATTATTTAGAATGTGAGAGACTATTCAATGAATCTATTAACTGCTCTGTGAAGTAACACTCACTCTCATCTCCCGAGAGTCTAACAATCGTCTGATTCTTTGAAATTATGTTCTTCTATTCTACTCCATCGATTTGCTTAAAAAAATAAAATCACATGTTCAGACCTGTCCATTTCAGTTCTCCACTCCAAAAATACTTTAAAAACAGTTGTTCCATTTAACCTATCAGGGCCAAGCCAGAGCAGAGAGCAACCATGTAAGAACAGCTCTTTCTCTGGAACGTCTGGCTCACACACATAGCACATACAGTGGGGAAAAACAGTATTTAGTCAGCCACCATTTGTGCAAGTTCTCCCACTTAAAAAGATGAGGCCGGCTTGTAATTGACATCATAGGTAGACCTCAACTATGAGAGACAAAATGAGAAAACAAATCCAGAAAATTACATTGTCTGATTTTTAAATAATTTATTTGCAAATTATGGTGGAAAAAAAATATTTGGTCAATAACAAAAGTTCATCTCAATACTTTGTTATATATCCTTTGTTGGCAATGACAGAGGTCAAACGTTTTCTGTAAGTCTTCACAAGGTTGGCACACACTGTTGCTGGTATGTTGGCCCATGCCTCCATGCAGATCTCCTCTAGAGCAGTGATGTTTTAGGGCTGTCGCTGGGCAACACGGACTTTCAACTCCCTACAAAGGTTTTCTATGGGGTTGAGATCTGAAGATAGGCTAGGCCACTCCAGGACCTTGAAATGCTTCTTACGAAGCCACTCCTTCATTGCCCTGGCAGTGTGCTTGGGATCAGTGTCATGCTGAAAGACCCAGCCACGTTTCATCTTCAATGCCCTTGCTGATGGAAGGAGGTTTGCACTCAAAATCTCACCATACATGGCCCCATTCATTCTTTCATGTACACGGATCAGTCGTCCTGGTCCCTTTGCAGAGAAACAGCCCCAAAGCATGATTTTGCCACCCCCATGCTTCACAGTAGGTATGGTGTTCTTTGGATGCAACTCAGCATTCACTCTCCTCCAAACACGACGAGTTGTGTTTCTGCCAAACAGTTCTACTTTGGTTTCATCTGACCATATGACATTCTCCCAATGCTCTTCTGGAACATCCAAATGCTCTCTAGCAAACTTCAGACGGGCCCGGATATGTACTGGTTTAAGCAGGGGGACACATCTGGCACTGCAGGATCTAAGTCCCTGGCGGCGTAGTGTGTTAATGACGGTAGCCTTTGTTACGTTAGTCCCAGCTTTCTGCAGGTCATTCACTAGGTCCCCCCATGTGGTTCTGGGATTTTTGCTCACCGTTCTTGTGATCATTTTGACCCCACGGGGTGAGATCTTGCGTGGAGCCCCTGATGGAGGGAGATTATCAGTGGTCTTGTATGTCTTCCATTTTCTAATTATTGCTCCCACAGTTGATTTCTTCACACCAAGCTGCTTGCTTATTGCAGATTCAGTCTTCCCAGCCTGGTGCAGGTCTACAATTTTGTTTCTGGTGTCCTTCCACAGCTCTTTGGTCTTCACCATAGGGGAGTTTGGAGTGTGACTGTTTGAGGTTGTGGACAGGTGTCTTTTATACTGATAACAATGTCAAACAGGTGCCATTACTACAGGTAATGAGTGGAGGACAGAGGAGCCCCTTAAAAAAGAAGTTACAGGTCTGTGAGAGCCAGAAATCTTGCTTGTTTGTAGGTGACCAAATACTTATTTTCCACCATAATTTGCAAATAAATTCTTTAAAAATCAGACAATGTGATTTTCTGGATTTGTTTTCTCATTTTGTCTCTCATAGTTGATGTCTACCTATGATGACAATTACAGGTCTCTCTCATCTTTTTAAGTGGGAGAACTTGCACAATTTGTGGCTGACTAAATACTTTTTTTCCCCACTGTAGTTGGCAATATATTTAGATGACCAGTAAGTAAAGCAACGTTTCCCTTACAATGACCCTTGCTGGGGAAATATATTAGCAAATGAGACTTGTTCTGTCAATGACAACTAATCACTTAGTTTCTTAGAGCCCTGCCCACAACAATGTGTCATTAGTCATTTGATCTTAAGCAGATTGTTATTGCTTGTCATATTGCTTCTTTAATTCAACCCAAATTCATAGGATTGGGCATCAATATTAGATCGGTGGTGGTCTGACGCCATGCACCCCTACCGATAGAAGAGGTTGCAGCATTCAGATCACTGGTATAACTATAGGGGTTGCAGTGATCACAATTGCGACTGGGGCCAGAAACTCTTTTATATGCTGAAGCTGAAACTGGGGTGAGCTTAGAAGTTTTCTTTTTAAATTCTTTTAAATGGTCACTAATTTTTAACAAACTTTGGATAAATGAATATTACAGATTTAATAAACTTTGTAATATACCTTCAGAAAAAAAAGCTTATTTCTCCATTTATGAGACTCTTTTCCTCCCCTACCACTTCTAAACTCTTCATTCATGCTGAAATCTCTGCTGAATCTATCTTGGTCTCCCAAGACGGAAGGTGAGCTTACTGAATTATCAACTTCCAGCCTAACTATAGAAGTGTATGAAGAGGGAAAGAGTAGCTGAATGAGGAGACATGGTACAGTAGCTAGTGCTAACAGGTTCACACCTATGTTGTGTTCTCCGTCTCTCTGTTCCTTCAGAATAATGTTTCATTTTAAACACCCAAAATCCCCCCAAAAAACAGGATTTGTTGTCTATTTAAAATAAAGGAACAGTGGAAGAACACTTATTATCAGTTTTTTTTCAATATGTAGTGAATGGGAGGTGGATACAAATGAAAGATACTGTTTGCATCCACTTTGTGTCTTTCTATCAAATTTGGACATAGAGGTCTGAAAGCAAATGTGAACCTAACCTAAGTTTTCTATCTCACCCCAACATCAATAATCTTCAGTCAGTGTCGTACATGATGCTTATAGGTGAAAGAAAGTTAAGGAGAAAATCTCCTGTTTTCATTGCAATGTATGCAATATGTCATCACATTCTCCACCCACTAGGTCAAGGACAACTTTGAATTAGAAATTGAATCTTCAGGTGGAAAGTTGCAAAAAATTGCAGCGCTGGAGTCCTAGATTCAAATCCGACGAAAGGCAACATCTGCAAGGAGTTTGTATGTTCTCCCCGTGTTTGCGTGGGTTTCCTCTGGATACTTCTGTTTCCTCCTACACTTCAAAGACATACTGATAGGGAATTTAGAATGTGAGCTCTATATAGGACAGGGATTGAAAATGTTTGTGTAAAGCGCTACAGAATATGTTGGCGCTATACAAGTAAGCAAAATAAATAAATAATAGGTGATCTCAAAATTTAGGTAAGCTTTAAAGGGGTTTTCCGGGCAAAAAATGTTTTGTTTTTTTTAAATGTCTGTTAGTGCTATTAATGGGTTAATAAATGCATCCATATACCTTTAGCCGTGTTTTGAGTGATTACTGGGTGTCTCTGGGAGCTCCTAGTATCTTTTGCAGTTGTTTACATGGTTCAGCTTCCTGCTATGTAACTTTCACACTAACCCCTCTCACTTTACTCCTCCCCCTCCTTCCTCTCTCCCTCCATTCCATACACCCACTCCCAGTCTCTATCCCGCCCACTATTAGCCCTTCCCTAGCTACTCAGCCCAAACCCCATCCCCATTATATACTTACCTCTCTTCCTTCTTCCTGCAAGACGGCCCCTTCTTCTTCTTTATTGATTCTGCAGGCGCGTGCTCTTCTCCCAGCGCTGCTCTGTGCTCTGCATCGACGATCCACCTCTACTGCACATGCATGGGAGCTACACAGTAGAGGTGGATTATCAGCAGCAGTGCACAGAGCAGCGCTGGGAGAAGCGGCAGCAGTCAGAAAAGAAGGAGGAGCCGTCCCGCAGGAAGAAGCCATGGAAGGTAAGTATGATGGAGTAGGGGAGGGAGTAGTAGTGATGATCTGTTTCCGTAAATGGGGAAACGTATTGTCACACAGATAATCAGAAAATGTCCCTGGGGCGGTCACATGACTTGGTTATGGGTAAATATATATTTTTGATTAATTAGGTTATTTAGAAAGTAGGAGGGTGTTTAGATTAGTCTAGGGATTTCCATTTATCCAAGACAACCCCTTTAAGTATTCTACAACCCCAATTCCAGTGAAGTTGGGACGTTGTGTAAAACATAAATAAAAACAGAATACGATGATTTGCAAATCCTTTTCAACCTATATTCAATTGAATACACTACAAAGCGAAGATATTTAATGTTCAAACGAATAAACTGTATTTGTTTTTTGCAAATATTCTCTCATTTTGAATTTGATGCCTGCAACATGTTTCAAAAAAGTTGGGACAGGGGCAACAAAAGACTGGGACAGGGGCATGTTTACTACTGTGTTACATCACCTTTCCTTTTAACAGCACTCAATATGTGTTTGGGAACTGAGGACATGAATTGCTGAAGCTTTGTAGGTCTAGTACCCGCACTCTTTTACTACGAAGCCACGCAGTTGTAAGACGTGCAGAATGTGGCTTAGCATTGTCTTGATGAAATAAGCAGGAACATCCCTAAAAAAGACGTCGCTTGGATGGCAGCATATGTTGCTCCAAAACCTGTATGTACCTTTCAGCATTAATGGTGCCTTCTCAGATGTGCAAGTTACCCATGCCATGGGCACTAACATACCCTCCATACCATCAGAGATGCTGACTTTTGAACTTTGCGCTGATAACAATTCAGACAGTCCTTTTCCTCTTTGGCCCGGGGGACACGACATCCATGATTTCCAAAAACAATGTAAAATGTGGACTGGTCAGACCACAGGACACTTTTCCACTTTGCATCAGTTCATCTCAGATGAGCTTGGGCCCAGAGAAGCCGGAGTCGTTTCTGGGTGCTGTTGATATATGGCTTTCGCTTTGCATGGTAGAGTTTTAACTTGCACTTGTAGATGTAGCGACGAACTGTGTTCACTGACAATGGTTTTCTGAAGTGTTCCTGACCCATGTGGTAATATCTGTTACAGAATGGGATTGAAGGTCACGGACATTCAATGTTGGTTTTCGGCCTTGCTGCTTACTTGCAGAGATTTGTCCAGATCTTCTGAATCTTTTGATATTATGGTCTGTAGCTGATGAAATCCCTAAATTCCTTGCAATTGTACATTGAAAAACGTTGTTCTTAAACTGTTGGACTATTTGCTCACGCAGTTGTTCATAAAGTGGTGAACCTCGCCCATCCTTGAACGACCGAGCCTTTCAGGGATGCTCCCTTTATAACCAATCAAGACACTCACCTGTTTCCAATTAACCATTTTACCTCTGCAATGTTCCAAACAGGTGTTTTTTGAGCATTCCTCAACTTTCCCAGTCTTTTGTTGCCCCGGTCCCAGCTTTTTTGGAACGTGTTGCAGGCATTAAATTCAAAATGAGAGAATATTTGCAAAAAACAAAGTTTATCCGTTTGAACATTAAATATCTTGTCTTTGTAGTGTATTCAACTGAATATAGGTTGAAAAGGATTTGCAAATCATCATATTCTGTTTTTATTTATGTCTTACACAATGTCCCAAATTCATTGGAATCGGGGTTGTATAAGCTTCTAGACTGCTTCAGACAGTCAGAACTGAATCATTTCCGCTATTTCTACACAGGAGATTTTAAGTTCCGTATCAGGAAAAGTAAGTAACTGTAGCTGTAACTAATATAAAGATATTTTAAGAAATTAGTCAGCACAGAATCTTGGACTTATTTACATAAAAAATAATGGCTGACATGCAATTTAAGGAGTTATATTTATTGGTAGCTCACATTCTACTTGCTGTACAGTCATGGCCAAAAGTTTTGAGAATGACACAAATATTATATTTTCACATGATCTGCTGCCCTCTGGTTTTTATGTGTGTTTGTCAGATGTTTTTATCACATACAGAAATATAATTGCATTCATATTATGAGTAACAGAAGCTTATATTGACAGTTAGAATGAGTTAATGCAGCAAGTCAATATTTGCAGTGTTGACCCTTCTTCTTCAGGACCTCTGCAATTCTCCCTGGCATGCTCTCAATCAACTTCTGGACCAAATCCTGACTGATAGCAGTCCATTCTTGCAGAATCAATGCTTTAATTTTGTCTGAATTTGTTGGTTTTTGTTTGTCCACCCGTCTCTTGATGATTGACCACAAGTTCTCAATGGGATTAAGATCTGGGGAGTTTCCAGGCCATGGACCCAAAATCTCTATGTTTTGTTCCCTGAGCCATTTAGTTATCACCTTTGCTTTATGGCAAGGTGCTCCATCATGCTGGAAAAGGCATTGTTGAGCGCCAAACTGCTCTTGGACGGTTGGGAGAAGTTGCTCTTGGAGGACATTCTGGTACCATTCTTTATTCATGGCTGTGTTTTTAGGCAAGACTGTGAGAGAGCCGATTCCCTTGGCTGAGAAGCAACCCCACACATGAATGGTTTCAGGATGCTTTACAGTTGGCATGAGACAAGACTGGTGGTAGCGCTCACCTCTTCTTCTCCGAATAAGCTGTTTTCCAGATGTTCCAAACAATCGAAAAGGGGATTCATCAGAGAAAATGACTTTACCCCAGTCCTCAGCAGTCCACTCCCTGTACCTTTTGCAGAATATCAGTCTGTCCCTGATGTTTTTTCTGGAGAGAAGTGGCTTCTTTGCTGCCCTCCTTGAGACCAGGCCTTGCTCCAAGAGTCTCCGCCTCACAGTGCGTGCAGATGCACTCACACCTGCCTGCTGCCATTCCTCAGCAATCTCTGCACTGCTGGTAGCCCGATCCCGCAGCTGAAACACTTTTAAGAGACGGTCCTGCCGCTTGCTGGTCTTTCTTGGGCACCCTGGAGCCTTTTTGGCACCAATGGAACCTCTCTCCTTGAAGTTCTTGATGATGCGATAGATTGTTGACTGAGGTGCAATCTTTCTAGCTGCAATACTCTTCCCAGTTAGGCCATTTTTGTGCAGTGCAATGATGACTGTACGTGTTTCTTTAGAGATAACCATGGTTAACAGAAGAGAAACAATGATGGCAAGCACCAGCCTCCTTTTAAAGTGTCCAGTGGTGTCATTCTTACTTAATCATGACAGATTGATCTCCAGCCCTGTCCTCATCAACACCCACACCTGTGTTAATGGAGCAATCACTGAAACGATGTTAGGTGGTCCTTTTAAGGCAGGGCTGCAATGATGTTGAAATGTGTTTTGGGGGATAAAGTTCATTTTCTAGGCAAATATTGACTTTGCAAGTAATTGCTGTTAAGCTGATCACTCTTTATAACATTCTGGAGTATATGCAAATTGCTATTAGAAAAACTGAAGCAGTAGACTTTGTAAAAATTAATATTTGTATCATTCTCAAAACTTTTGGCCATGACTGTACATTCCTTAGTATCCTTAGAAGCTGATAACACCTTACTAGTTTCCTTATTACTTTGACGCTTCGCCCACATTTCCTTCACTTCCAAGAATATACAGATTTTGCACTGCACACATTTGGTACGGAAATGCATTGTGTTTACTAATTAATATGGCTACATTTATCTAATGTATATTTCATATGCGGTCCTGTGAATCGTTTGTGCATAATTTTGCATCAGATTGAATAGAAGGCAGCATCCTGTATGGCACATAACTTATTTACAAGTCAATCTGCAAGTGCAGAAAATACCTTTTGTGCCTGCATCTGATTACTGTGGATTCTCTTTGTTCAGCTTCCTCTGGGTTCAGGACAAAGACAAGTACTTGATCAATGCCCAGGGAGAAAAATAGCCTGGAAACTGCAGGGTCCTAGAGGAGTGAAGCTGTACTGCGCATATATATATCAATGCTATTAACTGTGCATGCAGATTTAGAAAATCCAGTGTTTTTTTGGTTTTATGTCTATTCCATTTTGTCTCTATTCGTTGAATGTGCTTCATTATTTTGTATCTTTAATTCCCTTTTCACAATTTTACATGCAAAGTTGAGTAACTTTGTTAAAAAAAAAAATTGCACATCCTGCCCATATGATAAGTTGCAGCCTTTGTTTTACTCTAGAGGTGCATTCACAATTCTGCTGACACCAGTGGGACAGTCAGTGTTCCCCACATCAGACTGATGTACTGTATGGTGCAGTGTGTAAAGGCTACACTATCCAGGTTTCAGATATCCAATAAATATGTAGTAGTATAATGTTGTACCGTGTTAGTCATTGAAAGTAGTGGAAGAGTGAAGAAATCAGGCGATACCTTTTAGAGGCTAACAGAGTATATTTATAAGTAAGCTTTCAGGAGTACTCGCTCCCTTCATCAGACATGGTGTGATACAAGAACTGAAAATTAACAGATTTTTATACACATGGTTTTCAAAGCATTTTAGAGTCCTTAAAAAAAATTGCAATCTAAGTAGAGAAGTTATTTACAACAGGTCAAAAAAACAGTCTGGAAACTTGTGGTGCGTGACGGAGGGATCAGTAATTCTTGCTGTTATCTGTTTGCTATCAGGAGGTGATTTGTGACCCTCACAGGTCACACATAGTGTCATTTGAAGCTGGCATGAATATTGAGTTCAGTTCATGGTTCAAACATAGTGTGACATGAAGCTGGCATGAATATTAAGTCCAAATTGCAGAGTTTGAAATTTTTGCATACATTTGTACTCCATTTCTTTTCTTTTCTCCTGTGTCTTAAAATGTCCCATTAAAACCACAACCCGCAAATCTTCAATAGAGTGGTTTTCTCCGGAGAAATGTGCGGCCACTGGGAGATCGGTTCTGCTGTTATTAATGGTGGATCTGTGTGAGTTCATTCGTTGACTGAGTCTCTGCCCTGTTTCCCCCACATAGAGGCCTGTGGTGGGACATTGCACACACATTATGAGGTACACCACATTGGAAGACCTGCAGGAAAATGTCCCCCTAATTCTGTGCACCTGTTGTGACTGTGGGATAGGTACACTGTCAGCGGTGTGGATGTGCTTGCAGGTCATGCACCTTTTATGTAGGCAAGGTGAGGTGCCATTTTCAGTTGGGGCCTTCAGGGCACTCCGGACGATAATGCGCCTCAGGTTTGGTGGTTGTCGAAAGGAAAGGAGAGGGGGGACTGGCAAGCACATCCACACCGCTGACAGTGTACCTATCCCACAGTCACAACAGGTGCACAGAATTAGGGGGACATTTTCCTGCAGGTCTTCCAATGTGGTGTACCTCATAATGTGTGTGCAATGTCCCACCACAGGCCTCTATGTGGGGGAAACAGGGCAGAGACTCAGTCAACGAATGAACTCACACAGATCCACCATTAATAACAGCAGAACCGATCTCCCAGTGGCCGCACATTTCTCCAGAGAAAACCACTCTATTGAAGATTTGCGGGTTGTGGTTTTAATGGGACATTTTAAGACACAGGAGAAAAGAAAAGAAATGGAGTACAAATTTATGCAAAAATTTCAAACTCTGCAATTTGGACTTAATATTCATGCCAGCTTCATGTCACACTATGTTTGAACCATGAACTGAACTCAATATTCATGCCAGCTTCAAATCACACTATGTGTGACCTGTGAGGGTCACAAATCACCTCCTGATAGCAAACAGATAACAGCAAGAATTACTGATCCCTCCGTCACGCACCACAAGTTTCCAGACTGTTTTTTTGACCTGTTGTAAATAACTTCTCTACTTAGATTGCAATTTTTTTTAAGGACTCTAAAATGCTTTGAAAACCATGTGTATAAAAATCTGTTAATTTTCAGTTCTTGTATCACACCATGTCTGATGAAGGGAGTGAGTACTCCTGAAAGCTTACTTATAAATATACTCAGTTAGCCTCTAAAAGGTATCGCCTGATTTCTTCACTCTTCCAATAAATATGTAGACACTGAGCCGGCATTAAATACAAAGGGATTTCTTACACTGTATGGTGGTAATATTTGTCTAGTGTTTTGTATTCAGTAACTGTATGGTAATATTATTCAGCCTCTTTGTAGTAAAGGCAGTGATTGACAATATCTGTGTAAAGCGCTGCAGAATATGTTGGCTCTATACAAGTAAGCAAAATAGGTAAATAATAAGTCATCTCAAAATTTGGGTGTGCTTTAAGTATGCCATAAAGATATTTTAAGAAATTAATCACAGAATTTTGGACTTATTTACATAAAAACTAACTTCCGACATGAAATTTAAGGAGTTATATTTATTAGGGGTGGTATTTTTTGGGCCTTTTGGAAGTAAAATTTCATCAATGTATAGTGGTAATTTTGGCTTGGTATAGAAATATTTTTCAAAAAGAACCCGACGGAGACAACCGAGCAACGCGAGGATGCCCAGGAAATAAGGCAAGGTGAGTATAACTGTTTATTTCCCCCCACCTCTCCTGGGCCTCTAATTATATTTGTCAAAATTAATTTCAAGGGGTTTGCCTGAAGCAGCTCGGGGCTCTGGAAAGTATATTATTTTGCGTGGGGCAACTGTGGAGCATTATACTGGGGGAACTCTCTCAGGAGCATATTATACTTTGTGGGGCCACTGTGGGGAGCATATTATACTTGGGGGGTCTCTGGGTAGCATATTATATTGTGTGGGGCCACTGTGGAGCATTATACTGGGTGGGGCTCTGGGGAGCATATTATATTGTGCGGAGCCACTGTGGAGCATTATTCTAGGGGGGCACTCTCGGGTGCCTATTATACTGTGTGGGGCCACTGTGGAGCACATTATATTGTGTGAGGCTTCTCAGAAGCATATTTTATACTGTGTGGGGGACACTGTAGAGAATATTATACTGTGTGGGGCTACTGTGGAGCATATTATATTGTGTAGGGGCAACTGTGGAGCATAATATACTGTGTGGGGCCACTGTAGAGCATATTATACTGTGCGGAGCCACTGTAGAGTGTTATACTGTGCGGGGCCACTGTGGAGCTTTATACTGGGGGGGCAGTGTGGGGAGCCTATCATACTGTGAGATTTATTCTTCTGCACTGTGGGGAGCCTATTATACTGTGTGGGGTCACTGTGGAGCATATTATATTGTGTGGGGCTTCTTGGGAGCATATTATGTTGTGTGGGGGCCACTGTGGAGCATTACACTGAGGTGGAGGCAAGCTCTGGGGAGCATATTACACTGTGTGGGGCCACTGTGGAGCATTATACTGGGGGAGCGCTGTTGGGAGCCTTTTATACTGTGTGGGGCATATTATATTGTGTGGGGCTGCTGGGGAGCATATTAGATTGTGTAGGGCCACTAAAAGGTATTATACTGTGTGGGGGCTCTGGGGAGCATTATACTGTGTGGAGAGTTATATACCATGTGGGACCACTGTGGGACTGCTATAATCTTGCACATATGTGTAGTGCTCCATGGCTGTGTCATTCCCCATACAGTACTGTGCATGAGCCTGCCATGGAGCTATTGAGGTCTACACAGTACTATAGGGAATAACTATACTGGGAACATACTCAGTAGTGCTGGATAGTCAGCACATATGTAAGATGTCTGTGAAGGAGCCATGGTGTAGGCTATTGGCAGGAAGTTGTTGGGTGGGTCCCCTGAACAAGTTCCACTGATGGACCCTAGGTCCTTCAGTCCCACACTGTGTGTATGCATATAAATCTTTTTATGTATGTGAGAGAGTGAAGGGGGGCATACAGTATGTCTTGCAACTTTTTTAAGACGATAGCAATGTCCCTGGATCTGACTGTGTAGTTGGTACAACAGCTCAGCATTTGGCGCTCCACTTTTTCATTTTGCCCATGACCATACATTGTCTAAAAGAACAGAACATTCACGTTTACCTAACTTGGGAATCAATTTTTGCAAAGTAATGTACAATTGTAATGACATTATTGAGGGAGCAAGTAGCTATTATCTAGCTTTACCTGTTTGGGTTTCATCACAGACCATTAAAAGTAAGTGTGCAGAGATATAAAAATATACTTTCCTGTCATTGACAAGCCTTTTTAAGATGTTTAGTTAAAGTCATGAGTGTAATACCCAGGGCTGTGGAGTCAGTAGTCCAAACCAGAATCTCCACCTCCAACTTCTCTATTTTCCCCAGACCAACTCCAGCTCCTTCACAAATGGCTGGCAACCATGGTCAGTCAGAAGCAGTAAAGCTCCTGTAATTCATTAAAAGTTCATGATTGAATTCCTGTGAAAGTAATTCTACAATACTAATTATATAATATCATTAAAAATAATAATAATTTTTTTTTTTATTTTGAAGCCAGAGATGATAAGTTTTTTTCTGACTCAAGCCAAAATTGGTTCTAACTCCACAACTCTGACTCCACAGCAGAGGCGTAGCTAGCGGGGGGGGGGGGGCAAAAGGGGCGGCTGCCCCGGGCCCACTGACTTTTTGGGGCCCACCCTGGGGCCGCCATTAATACATCCTTTATTTCTAACTGGATCGGTGTCTGCAGACACCAATCTAGTTAAAACGTATCCTGCAACTTCACAGTATTGTAAACCGCAAGCCACATGAAGCCACATGTCATTCCAGTCTTGTCACATAGATGTGTATAGGACGAGGATGTAGTTACATTACATGGCCACTATGAGATGAATGACACTATGTAAACAGAGAAGGTGTCACGGCGCTTACACAGGTACCACAGTTCATTCAAACAGCTGATCCTCGGGGTCCCGGGTATTGGAACCCCAATAAATTTTTTTTTCCTTGTGTTTTTTTTTTTTTTTCTTTTTAATTAGCAAACACCTGTGGCATTATTAAGAAGGGGAACTATTTAAAGGGTTGCACAGGGAAGTTATTAATTTAAAGATGCACTTGGGGGTATTATTCATTATGGGGGGTATATTATATATTTTATAATTGGGGGTAGCAGCAGGATGGGGGCTTTGTGTAGGTGAGGACAATGTGGGTCAGGTGCCTGGAAAAGTGAGGAGTCAAAGATGTCTGTGTTGCAAACTTTACAGAGACTGGAAGAAGTGGTCATGGCCGTCCAGATAAAAGACGGGGAATGTGAACGATTAGTCAGAGACGTCACCTGTAAGTCACTAAATGTTACTGCCCTGTATTCACCTAAATTGTCTGCAGAGCCCTGTGTAGAGCCGCTATATACCACTATACGCTCACCGTATACTCATAGTATCGGTATACGAACATGTCCAAGTTGGGGGCCCACTTGGACATGTTCGCCCCCCCCCCCCGTGCTGAACACCTAGCTACACCTCTGCTCCACAGTTTTGTTGTAGTCATACATGATTTCAGACTATTACTGACCTGCACTACAAAATACTGGGAATGGGGATGTCTTGGCCTGTGTTTTTCAAATCCTAAACAAACGGAACAATCATTGCATAGACTGTTTGGTTGCATATAAGAGAAATCCAAAAATGAGTACAGCCATTGTAGTAGTATACATGGGAACCCCCTCTCAAGGCTGCAGATGTCAATAATGAAGAGCAAGGGATAGCTCAGTCTGCTTGTAAATTAATCATCTTCCTTCCAATGTCTGCTAATGTTTATATACAGGGACAACACCATCCACTCACAAAAGATTAATAGTAAATCTTTGCACAGGATGTTTAATGTCTTCATAGATCAATAGACTGCTGGAAGGCTTTTATAAAGCAAGTGGGATAAAAATAAATAAATAAAGCAAATTTCCAGATGATTACCTCTACATATTACTTAGCTGAGTGAGGAATAAGGGGGTCTCTGTTATGTTCAGAACGTCCTTTATTGCTCTATAGAGGCCACATGTATATCAATAAAGGGCTGAAAGTGAAGGTGAAATAGATCAGACTCCATCCAGATACATAGCATATATTAGATACCAGCCATTGATATGTTATGATTGTTATGATTGTAAAAATAATGATAAAATATAGTATTTTACGTATAGTAATGTTACATATTTAAATACTGTAAGCCACATGGCTCACTATTTTACACTTTAACCCTTTAAACATATATATTTTAGGTCTTCAGGACTTCAGGACACCCACTTTATGGGTATAAATGATGCCTGAAAACTATGCCAGCTATGAGCAAGTCCCTGCCAGAGAATACCCCTGACTTATGATAAGACCATAAATGAGGTACATCCTCTGGCAGCGCAGAGATGATCAAGACCGGTAATTTTTTTTCTTTTTGCTTAGTTTAAATTTTTTGCCACTAAAACATATTTCCTTTTTAATGTTTTACTACTTTTACATAATAGGAACATTTTTTAAGCTTGTGATCGCTTCAGTAATACAATATATTGCAATACTATTGCAAAGTTTTATGCTTATCAGTTGGGACGGAGTAGTGTCAATGGGTCACAGACCACAAAGACGTCAAATCACAAAGATGCCACGGTTGCTATTTACTGTGAATTATATTACAGCCAACACGATCTAGTGATAGAGCAGGCACAGCATCTACACCCATACAATCACTATCTAACTGTACAGCAGGTCTCAGGAATGTCCTGCTTGCCATGATGTATGTACCATTGCAGGGTTGGCAGAGGACCACCAAAGATAAACCCAAGTCTTGTAGTCCAGAGGGGTTTATTTTATTCCACAACAGTATCTATTAACACCATAAGATATGCTAAAAATGTATTTTACAGGATATTTCAGTTGGGAATCCCAAATATGTTTATATTATTGTTTAGGTAGTTAGTATTAGTATTTAGTAAACTTGCACTTTTTTTTTACCTCTTATGATGTTACTTTTATGCTTTACCTTTTCTCAACCTCATTCTCTGGTATTAACTGGAGTTTTTTCAATTGCTTTGTCTGTGACATGATATCACGGTGCAGCAGGTTATCAGTGTAATGTTAAAGGGATTACTTGGGGAACAAAAATGTCCAACATGGTGTTAAATACAACACAAAGTCCCACTTATTGGTATATGTGCTGCATCCCGATTGTGAGCTTTGTTAAACTACTGCCTGGGGGCCGGAAATCTTGTATTGTGGCCTTCCTTCCTGATGCACTAACTCTTGATCATGTGACCAACCCCGCTCTGCTCCTCCTGACGCTCGCTCATGTGTTCAAGGGTTTGCGTGTCAGGAGGGAACACAGAAATAAAAGACTTTCGGACCTCAGACAGTAGTTTAAAAAGCTCACAATTGGCGCGCCAAGGATGCCGCACGTATATTAGTAATTGAGACCTTGCACTGCATATGTTAGTAATATGTTAAACATTTTTGTTCCCCTTATAACCCCTCTGCACTTTCCTGCATCTGTACAAGTAAATGACAACCTCTTTAGGTCTGTTTCTAGACTCTGATTTACATAATAGATCTATTTATACCTGAATCGTTGAAGCTATTCTTGCAGGAGTCAGAACATCAGACTACAGGGTGTCAAAGAAGACCTATATGCTTGCTTGACTTGTCTTTTATTAGTGAAATATCAATTCTGGAGCATCTTTTCTGTTAACTCTATATTGTGCCATTCCTGTTATTCCTCTTGGAAATTTGTGAATTCATTGACAATTGAGTCTTATTATTCCCCCTGTGAATGGGTTGTGTACCTAAACAGTGCAGATTAGATAGTATCAAACTGTGTTGTAGCCCATCGAAATAACAAGATGAATGGTAATACTCATAGTTACATAGTTAGTACATTGAAAAAAGACATATGTCCATCAAGTTAAACCAGGGTATGGGAAAGGGCATGATATAAATTTTAAATTTATTTCTACATTTACAGGAGGAACAACAGAGGAACAATATAGTGCAACAGGTTAATGCAATGTAATAAAAAAGAGAAAAAAGTAAGTAATTTCAATTTTCTTCTGTTACATGTAGTTTTCTGCTGGCAAACTGGTAACCAATATGGCTGCATAGGTATGCAATAGGTTTTTTTTACATTTAAGGTGAACCTGCTCTTAAATTCTTTTTGTTCTATAGGTGCCTGTTAACTTTATATTTTTTCCTTCCCTGAGGTTATGTATAATAGACAACCCAGAGCTACCATTTTCTTAAGTCCATATTAATCACTCAGCAGACCTTTCAAGTCGGCTTTAAAATCAATTTGTATCAGCGGAAAAAAGTCTCAGCAAACCATAATAATTACAGTATGTATTCCCTACCTACGCAGACACATTGCTCAACTTTTCTGAAATCTTAGAGAAAGCTATTACTCGTAGGATTTTCTTTGTTTGTGTAATTTACAGTTTCATTGGCACTTTAGTCAGTACAAACAATTCTCAGCACTGGCGGTATTGAATAATGCATTATGTATCTGGTTATGGAAAATGTGTATTCATGAGTCTTGTTTGGCTTTTGTCAAAAAGAACTGTGAAATATTATGATGGAACTATCTTCATTTCTGCCACATTGTTTTTAAAAGCATATTCTTAACTGGGAATTGTGAGCCTTTAGAATTACTGCACACTTTGTGTAACTTAAAGTAAATTTAAGAAAAAAAGGCCTTTTTGCTTTCTACTCGAAGATGTGACAAGACACCTTAAGCTACTGTAAATGGAAAGAAAAACAACACATAAAACTTTGGAAAAGTCTTTCAAGTGTAGTGTAAGACTTCAAGACACTAGGGGGTCTGGTTTTCCAGGTTTCCTAAAATGCCTATTATATTTTTTTTTCAGTCTTTAAATCTTAGTTTGCTTGGTAAAATGAAATATAAAGTTATAACAGCATACACAAATAAACACAGTGCCCCAGATTTACTAACTGGGCTATGCCTAAAAATAGGCCAAATACGTGCAATTTTGACGCACAGTGGCCTATCCTATCTCACCTTCTGCACCCTCGGTCGCCAATTTTGTAGACAGTGGGAGGAACAGGGCAGGAATCTAGGCTGGTTGTGACAGGGACACCCTGGTCTTTCAGATTTACTATAACTCATGCCAGAAAACTGGAGTTAGTAATACCAGAAATGTACGCCAGTCCCACACCTAATTTTTCAGGCCTGTACCACCAAGTGTGAAAAAACAATCACAAAGGGGTCTTCCAAGTTATTATTTTTTCCAGTACAGAGGCTTAAAATAACAAAACATGCATACTCAGCTCGCTGTCCGGCCATGATGCAGTTAAGATTTTTCATTCAGGTCCCTGGTGTTCCTGCCCTTTGACCCAAACATGAGCGATGTAACCCTACAGTGGTTGATTAGTGACGTTCTGTTCGAATGGAGAATCAACGCACAACCACCGATTGGCTGATACTCTGTATGTGTGTCAATCCTTTCTGTCAATCCCTTAATATTGTGGTCATTATTAGTGATTGAGTAGCCATTCCAGATGATGTTATAGATATTTTCTTATTACCAATGACCTTCCAGCGGTGAGTATTAATAGTCTAAGATTACCAGCTTTTCTTCAGGCTTTGGGATTGGCCTTACAAGTCTATCTAGCACCAGATTTGTTCAGGTTTAATTTGGCAGGAGGGTAAATGCTTCTAATCTGACATAGGCTAGGTCAATGCAACCCTCAGTGGCAGACTTGTATATGGGTTAAAATATTTCGATCCTTTATTACTTCCTTCACTGTTTTAATGGAGGATTCATGGAATTTTAAGTACATCAATGTCCAATATCTGCCCAGTGGCTGGTTATAGAAAGGTTACTGGGGCCCAAACTTTGGATGCATACTAAAGGTAAAAATATATTAGAAGGTTATGAAGACTGTTTTCCTTCTAAACATATTTTGAAGTTTAGTCATAAGACTTCTGATTATTTCCTCTCATAAGAACATAACATATTTTACATTCTTGCTGTACCTACTCCGAGTTGACCTTGCTTATGTTAATGCTTATCCAAATAATATATGTGAGATTACTGTTATATATACTATTTTTCAATCAGGAATGTGAATCCGTTTTATCTGCCAAGCTTACTTAAGTCTGTTTTGACTTCATCCCTGTAATATCTGACTGTAATACTATCGTCTGGAGGTCTATGTGCCTGATACCATGTTGTCCCAGCTGTGAGAGTCTGATCTTTGACTTGCTAATCATCTCGCTTTCATTTCCAAAACATGAAATGCACAGTGTCTGCACAATTCCTTCACATAAAAAATAAACTGTACAAGACGCAAGGAAAAAAAAATGACATTTTTCTCAACAGTCACATAAATCATTTGCAGCTTATGATTTAGGAATGTTTTTCTTAAGACATCTTAAGATGATTTAGCCTTAAAGTGTGCTGAACATAGTAGATGAAGCCATTGTGGAATTGGAAAAGTAGAGTTTGCTTCACTAATTTAGGTATGGAGCATAGATATTGAAAGTTACACAGTTTTTAGGAACATTTTCGATTTTTTGGCTTTCAATGTGAATGGTCTAAAAAGGAGTGAAGCTTTATTTTGTCTTACTAAGAAAGACTTAACCTACATTGATACCCATGGAACATTAAGAAATATACCATATTAATTGGTGCTAGGTACGTGGGGGCTTCATCACAGTTTTTGCATTCAGGCTCAGGAGCTTCAAGTTAAGCCTCTGACTGGAATATACAATTTGATATAACAATAACATAACATAACACTGCAATACAGGGCTTACAATATATAATATTACATCATAAACAGAACAATGCTCAAATATTAGTGCTATATAGCTCCCAAATAATATAAAAAATGCAAATATGGTAGCACTGCAGAAAAAGGAAGGATACAAACCCTAAGGATCCTACCAGAATCCCACTTCAAATATAAGAGAAATCCAGACAGCACCCCAAAATTTAAAATGTGACAAAATGGAGTACTTTATTCAAAATTGTTTGCTCAAATATTAGTGCAAAAATTGCTCAAATAATAGTGCTATATAGATCAAATAATATATGTACACAATGCCTAATTGTATCATAGTTGGCATCCTCATATAAGAGTGTGACAAACTGTTAGGAGCAAATGATCATATATGCATGGGCAGTGTATTACACAGTGGTGGTTACCTTCCAGTAATGGAATCAAAATTACATACTGATAAATCAATGATCTTTCCTTGAAATTGGTCCTAGTGTGGAACATGGATAGGGACCAAGTGATGGCAGTGCAGCACTGCAGAATATGCTGGTGCTATATAAGATTTTGCTCTTTAAGCAGTGTATGATGCAAACATAGTATCTGAGTACTATTTGGTGCTACTATTGAGTCACTATATGATTTGCTGATTTCTGTGTTTTCTATGTGGTTTTTGAAGATCTAGTGCGTTCCTTGTTCTTTATCTTCTACAATATAATAGTTGCACAATTTTCCTTGTAGCCATTTTTTCTCATGGTAGTTCTCATATACCTTGTTACAGTTACTCTAGGCACATGTTAGAACCGTTATCGTTGACCTTTAACTTCAATGAAACTTTCAACATCTATATAGCAAACAATCCATGATGAAGGTCTCCCACAGCCCTGAGTTATGTTGTATAAAAAGTGATATTATTGCATCACATACATATCAGGCATTTTGGCACAGAAGGACGGTTAAGATATACATAGTGTGTGAGATACAAATGACTCTATGACCTCCAGCCAATGTTATTTATCTTTATCTTCTCCATACTGTTTTCATTTCCTTGTAGCCCTTCGCTTCTTTGTAACTGTCTTTTCATTTCCATCTGGCAGCTGTTAAAGAGGATGCATAGTACTAAGCCCCATCTGGATAGCATTGGAATTTTTATATACACTTATACAGTTAATGCTGCCCTGCATATTTCGGGTTTAGCGTTTTTTTCCTCTCATATATATATAAGGAGGAAGATAACATTTCAGTGGGATGGTTCCTTACCCAGTGACACTCTCTCTCTCTCTCTCTCTCTCTCGCTCTCTCTCTATATATATATATATATATATATAAAATAATAATACATTTTATTTATATAGCGCCAACATATTCCGCAGCACTGTACAATTTGTAGGGTTCAATTACTGACAAAAAAGATAAATTACAAATAAATAGTCAATTCACACACTGGGACTGAGGGCCCTGCTCGCAAGAGCTTACAATCTATGAGGTAGAGGAGGTGACACAGGAGGTAGCAGGGGTGGCAACAGATGTAGCATTGCTTATACAATGGTCAGACAATTTTGTAATAGAGGTTGCTGTCATTACACATATATAAAGCTGTATGAGCCATCACCAGTCGTGTCCTTTAATGTGCAGATGGTGCCTGGACATATAAAGCTAGTCTGATACGGCATCATATCCTGTGAGGTAATGTGGGAGTGTGAACAGAGGTGGGTACGTTTTAGGGATTCTAACTACGGAAGGGTTTACATTAGGAGTTGTGATAGGCCTGTCTGAAAAGATATGTCTTTAGTTTACGCTTGAAGCTGTGGAAATTGGGGGTTAATCTGATAGTCTGGGATAGAGCATTCCAGAGAAGTGGTGCAACACGGGAGAAGTCTTGTATACGAACGTGGGAGGTTCTGATAATAGAGGATGTTAGTCTTAAGTCATTGAGTATATATATATATATATATATATATATATATATATATATATCACTGAGTAAGGAACCATCCCACTAAAATGTTATCTTCCTCCTCAGGTACAGGGGCAGGTAGGGGCCCCTATACATATTGTGCACTGGGGCCTGGGAGCTTCAAGTTATAGCTCTTCTTGAATACATTATAAAAGCCTCTCACTAGAAATAAGATATAGACATAAGACTTGCTGTAGACTGGTATAGTCTAGTGAAAGCATTCACTGTGCATACCTGAACTTCCTCCACCACTCTCAAGAACTAGATTCTCTGCTCAGCAAGGAAGCAGATGAATAATTGCAAAAGGCTAAATAATAGCCACTATAATATCTACAAATAGCAAACATGCCACAAAACAGAACCCTAAGTTCACCAAGTTAAAGAGAAAATCAGCATAACAATCTGTCCCCTGATACCAGATAAACTTATTGCTTTGGCATAAAGGGCCCATATAAAAAAAGCAGAAAGCACTTTTGATTTTTTTTTATCATCGCTTTGTGTCGATGTTATTGCCAGTGACATCTGTGAGACGGCTTCACAAACTCCCCATCTGCCTTTTCAGAGAGATGACTTTTGTTTCTGATTGCCATTAAAAGCAGAAATTTGAATATACATAGACAAATGTCACTTTCCCGGATAATTGTTTCATAAATCCGACAATATTCTTTCTGGAACTTACGACTGCTAAGAAGTGACAGACGTTCATGATGGCGGAGTTTCCTCATCCTAGCTGCACAAGGATCAAGGGGAAGAATGGAGTCAGTAGGAAAAGGTGCGCAGAGAAGAAATGACACCATAGCAATGACTAAAATTGCTGCAAGCTGGTTTAAGACACCACATCCTGTCATATATACGGAATAGGGCCCAGCTGTTATATTCTTTGTAGGAGCGATGTGTATTTGTGATCTACAAGTCAAGGACATTTGCTAAGTATGGACACCTATATATATATACAGTATTTATTCCTTCATCTTCTATTTATGGGGCAATCTTCAGTTTAGATTTGTGTATTGAAAATCAATCTATCATGTACATTGTCAGGATAAATAGAATCCTTTCCTATGCAGTGGATTGTGTGGTGCTGTGTAGTTCATCATTTTACAGAAATTCTCTACATAAATTTATTTTTACTTACATTTGATCAACAAGTCAGTTTGAGATACAGAAAAATGGTTTGAGTATGGCCCTCATGAAATAGATGGGTGAGTAAAGATGCATTATCCAACAAACCCATTATCCGTCCATTGTATCCCCAGCAAACATTCTTCCTCAAATGACTCTAAGACTAATGCCCCACATAGTGGGCCGCAGCCAAAAAGAGTTTTCCTCTGTGGACTTTCTGCTTCCATTATACCTATACAGAAACTGCCAGCGTTTCCGTAGGTATAATTGACATTTCCGCTGTAGATTTTTTACTGCAATTTGTGGGGATTTTAAAACGCCATTGCAGCAAAATTGCAGTGTTTACACTATGTGGGGCCCTGGCCTAAAACAACATTTTCCTATCCATAATATATTGGATATTCAAAATATAAATTTTTTCAGAGAAATCCTTTAAATGTAGGTAATACTTATATATAGGATAGGATGGGTGGTGGCCAAATTGTAGTGTTCTGCAGGCACACATGTTTTTAAGGCTTTAACCAAGTTAAATATTTTGGGAAGGGGGTGACTGACTCTAGAGATAAAAGGAACAGAGTTCTTGTCTTGAATAAAACTAAATCAAAGCTGATCCTTTACTGAAGGCTGGCCGGCTATGTTAGACTGACCCTCTACTCCCTCTACATAAGGCTAACCTTCCACTCCATATTGCTCATCTGATTCAGTTTCTCCAATCTGAGCATCTGCTCTTGACTGACCCTCAACTCTTTTATTACAAGATCACACAAACTTTTGGGAATGTGATCCTGTAATAGCATAATGAGGACTCAATGGTGCAATTCGACTTATGAGAATGTAAATTATAAAACTATTTATTTTAATGTATTTTTCCAATTCCTCTTAAAGGTCACCCTCACACTGAATGTAATGAGTTCATTTAAAAAGCAATAACTAAATTTAATTTCTGGATTAAGGTAAATAACTAAACAATTGCTAAGAAGTTCAGCAGCCACTTGAATTCTTTTTAACCCTTTCTTAGAAGTTATCAGAATAAGACGTTAAAGGGCAGCAAGATTCCAAGACAAAAAGATATTTTCAATATGTCACTAATGGCCCTATAACATCATCTAAGTGATTTTAATGGTGGTATATTCTCTTTAATTACGGATGTATTTTATGGTCCTTATTACTGGTGCAACATACAGATCCCCTGTGGTCCTACTAAACACAACTTACACTGCCATACCTTTAAATGTTTGGTGTAAGTAAGGTTTCCTAAAACTTGGTGGGGAAGACCTGATTGTTTTTCTAGTTAATCACATTATGGCTTTGTAACCTTTTGCTGTTCCTCTTTTATTCCTCCTGGAAATGCATGGTGAAATTACCATTCCCCTTGTTAATAGAAAGGAGAAAGATTGGTATGACTGCTACTTTATTTACTGACCTGTTTTGCCGAAAGCGAAGGAGTCCTTTGAATAGTTGATGTTCAGTTCACAGAACATTGTTTAAACTGATACATTGTAACAAATCACAGTGCTTAGGCCAGGACTAGAACAGAACTGCTTTTCAGCCTTATATAAAATATTTCTAATCATTGACACTGAGCAAAGGTCTGTAAAATGGAAGTTATAAAGTCGTACAACTTTACATTATGCACCAATAAAATTTATTTTTAGTATGTGAAACTGGACCCTGGACATGTCTACGGGACCAGAGTCAGAATTTTGTTCTGGTGTCCAATGTTTATTTGTTACATCAAAGATCTTCTTTATACCTTTCTATAACTACTGCTTCATTGGTAGAGATGTGAGCAGTATGGGTAAATGCACATATTTAGGTGAGTATTAAATGATATGTAAACTCCCTAACTTGAGAATATGCAGCTACTGTATATTAAATTTCTCTCCCAGTGTATCCTATGAAGTGTGAAAGCACAAACTTATGCTGATGGTGTGTATAGATCTGTGACTGCTGCTGGTAAAGAGCTGCTTATTGGTGCATAGCTCTGTCATATGTATGGAATCTCTCGGCCAAAGCCCTATGAACTGAGGAAATTGCAAATAAGACTGAAAAACCCATTCACTGTATCCTCTGACACCCGAAATTTAGCTTCCCAGTCAATTCAAAGAAAAAATAGCCCAGAGTGCATGGGGGGGGGGGCACTCGATTCATCAATACTGAAGAAAGCGCTCATTGAACTAACAACACTGAGCCATAAGTGCAGATTTCACACTTGTAGTTCCTCGGACACCTGCCCCTTCCTTGCTCTGGCACACCCTGTTAGTACCGAAACAGGGAAGGGGCAGTGGTCCAAGGAGCTTCAAGAGGTATCTGCAGATTTCACCTACGATATCAGTCTTTGCAATACATAGACCTACAGCATTGCAGGAGGTCGCTGTGGCAAAAACTACCCAATTTCAGGTCTTTTTTGCTTTGGTGCCTTTTATAGCTCACACAGACCTAGACCTAGAGCAAGCCCTGTCACTAAATGTAAGGTTTGGTGAACATACAATTAGATAAATTATAGACAGTATGTATGTGCTTATGGAAGTTTGATAAGAATTAGGGTAGCTGCACACGACCGTGAAACTCGGTCTGTGTATTAGCCAGATTTACCGGCTTGAACTCCATACTGGGAGGGAGACTCTTAGCAGTATAGTTATCTATGTTGCTAGGAGTTCCTGCCTCCTAGCAACATACTGTCCCGTACTGTAATTGGTAAGATACAGTATGTTGCTGGGAGGTAGGATGCTAGGAGTCCCGCTCCCATAATGAAGTTCAAGCCTGTAAATCTGGCTAACACATGGACCAAGTTTCATGGGTGAAACTCGGTCATGTGCAGCTACCCTAACTCCTATCAAACTGCCATGAGCACATACATACTGTCTATAATTTATCTATAATTTTGCTATACAAGAGTCTTAACCATGCTCCAATGAAAATGAGATAATGTTGTTGATACTGTTCCAGCTACACAGTAAAGTGGAAAAGTGAACTGCAAAAAACATTGGGAACAGTGCCGTGTCTTTGCTACAATGCATTAAACAAGCTGCTTAGAATAGAACAAGAGTCTTTTTATTAACTTGATGTACTGTCAGAGAAGGGAACCACAATTTGGGTATTACCCCTGCACAGCTCTGTAGCATGCAGGAATTATGCTATTTCCAGATCTGTTAAATGGGTTATCCTCTTTCTAATATTGATTTCCTATCCTTAGGATTGGCTGTTAATATTAGATCTGCAGGAGTTTGACAACTGGGACCCCTAAGGATATACCATCAATATTAGAAACTAAATAACCTGTTTAAGGGACTACAGAATACAGAGTACATTGAAAATGTGTATTTTGGTGACCAGAGTGAGAAAATGACTGACCTTGGTCTTGGAATGTTAAATGATCTAGTACAGGGGTCAGCAACTGTCATCACTGCAACAGCTTATAAAACTACAACTCGCAGCATGCTACTTACTATTTTCAATTCCACCCCCCCCCCCCAATTCCCCCACTTTCTCCCCCAACTCTCACCCCTTCCAAGCCATGATACCAGTATGTGGTCCCCCTTCCATGCCCACCCTGGCAATGTAACCCCATTCCTCCGTTAATTGACCACAATGGACAGATAACCAGAGATACCTCTTGCGTGGGCCTACCTGGAAAGATCACAGATCCAGAACCCACATTGTGGCTTACTGATGTGAATTGTAAAGGTCTGGCACCTGGACCATCAGGATGACCCCAGCAATATCATGGACTTGAACTGATGACTTAAACCTACCAGAGTCCCCCATCAGGCAGATGATTACACACCATCTGGACACCCCCACGAAGAAGGCCAACGGATGTTTTCTAAAGTACCAACCAGAACTTTGGCCTACCAGACTCTCCACCACGCAGATGATCAGGCACTGATTAGGTACCGCTCCACAATGCTGATGACCAGGTGCCATCCGCGATTCCCACATGACAAGGCTAGGTGAGTTTTAGGGAATGGATAACACATGGAAGGAAATCATCTCCCCTCTACCCAGTATGGGCTGCTCTGAAACAATGTGCAAGGCACCATGACCTACCGATCCTACCCGCTAGCCTTCCCAAGGACTGAAATCCCTCCTTGGACCACACTTCCTATACCACCCCCCACCACTGGCTGTACTGTTGTATTGACTGTATTGTGCAATACTCCCTGCACCCCCTCAATCCCCACTGTACTGTTGTTATTCACAGTATTGGGCCTATTCCCTGTATGCCCCTTCCCTCCACCACTTATTGTGTTATGTAAAGCGTTCGCCCAGCTGTACTTGGCATGTAATGTGCTCAGCTGCCTTAAAGGCAATCCAATTTCTCTCCCTGGGATCAATAAAGTATCTATCTATCTATCTATCTATCTATCTATCTATCTATCTATCTATCTACAGTTATACTAAAAAGTTTACATACCCTGGCAGAATTTTAGTTTTTTTGGCCTTTTTTCAGAGAATATGAATGTTAACACAAAAACTTTTTCTCCACTCATGGTTAGTGGTTGGTTGAAGCCATTTATTGTCAAACTTCTGTGTTTTCTCTTTTTAAATCATAATGACAACCAAAAATATCAAAATGACCCTGTTCAAAAGTTCACATACCCTGGTGATTTTGGCCTTATAATATGCCCAGAGGTTGACACAAAGGGGTTTGAATGGCTACTAAAGGTAACATCCTCAACTGTGACCTGTTTGCTTGTAATCAGTGTGTGTGCATAAAAGCTGAGTGAGTTTCTTGGATCCAGACAGACTGTTGCATCTTTCCTCTAGCCACTGACGTTTCTGGATTGTGAGTCATGGGGAAAGCAAAAGAATTGTCCACGGATCTACGGGAAAAGGTAAGTGTACTGCATAAAACAGGAAAGGGATACAAAAAGATATCCAAGGAATTGATAATGCCAGTCAGCAGTGTTTAAACTGTGATTAACAAATGGAAACTCAGGGGCTCTGTAAAAACCAAACCACGGTCCAATAGACCAACCAAAATTTTGGCCACAATTGCCCTGAAAATTGTTCGGGATGCAAAGAAAAACCCACACATAACATCAGCTGAAATACAGGACTCTCTGAAAACTATCGGTGTGGCTGTTTCAAGATGCACAATAAGGAGGTACTTGAAGAAAAATGGGCTGCATGGTTGAGTTGCCAGAAAAAAGCCATTACTGCGCAAATGCCACAAAGAATCTCGCCTTCAATACGCCAAACAATACAGAGACAAGCCTCAAAACTTATGGAACAAGGTAATTTGGAGTGATGAGACAAAAATCAAACTTTTTGGCCACAACCATAAATGTTACATTTGGAGAGGTGTCAACAAGGCCAATGATGAAAGGAACACCATTCCTACTGTAAAGCACGGAGGTGGATCACTGATGATGTGGGGATGTGTGAGCTTCAAAGGCACAGGAAACTTAGTCAAAGTTGAAGGAAAGATGAATGCAGCAAATTATCAGCAAATACTGGAGGCAAATTTGCACTCATCAGCCAGGAAGCTGCGCATGGGACGTACTTGGATGTTCCAACATGAAAACGATCAAAACACAAGGCCAACAGCCTACAGCAGAAGAAAGTGAAGGTTCTGGAGTGGGCATCTCAGTCTCCTGACCTCAATATCATTGAGGCACTCTGGGGAGATCTCAAGGGAGCAGTACATGCAAGACAGCCCAAGAATTTACAGGAACTGGAGACTTTTTGCCAAAAAAATGGGAAGTTTTACCATCTGATAAAATAAAGAGCCTCATCCACAACTACTACAAAAGACTTCAAGCTGTCATTGATGTTAGAGGGGGAAATACACGGTATTAAGAACTGAGGTATGTGAACTTTTGAACAGGGTCATTTTGATGTTTTTGGTTGTCATTATCATTTAAATGGCAATAAATGGCTTCAACCAACCACTAACCATGAGTGGAGAAAAAGTTTGTGTTATCATTCATATTCTCTGAAAAAAGGCCAAAAAAACAAAAAATCTGTCGGGTCAGAGGCGTAGCTAGGGGTTCAGCACAGGGGGGCGAACATGTCCAAGTGGGCCCCCAACTTGGACATGTTCGTATATCGATACTATCAGTATACGGTGAGTGTATAGCGGCTCTACACAGGGCTCTGCAGACGATTTAGGTGAATACAGGGCAGTAACATTTAGTGACTTACCGGTGACATTTCTGACTAATCGTTCACATTCCCCATCTCTTTCATCTGGATGACCATGACCACTTCTTCCAGTCTCTGTAAAGTTTGCAACACAGACATCTTTAGCTCCTCTTATTGTTCGTGGATTTTCCTGCAGCACTTTGCACAGAAAGGTTTCCTCTGCGGACTTTCTGCTTCAATTATATCTATAGGGAAACTGCTGTCATTTCCGTAGGTATAACTGACATGCTGTGATTTCCAAAACTGCAACTGTTTTGGAAATCCCAGAGTATCCGCTGCGCATATTTTACTGCAAAGTGGGGATGGGATGGGGGCCCCATGTGGCGAAAACCCACAGAAAAAAACCGTGGCATTTTAGCAAATCCCATCCACACATTGCGGAAAAATATGTGCAGCAGATGCACTGAGATTTGTGAGCGGTCAGCTCTCCACGCGGGATAGATCCTCGCACACGCTGGACTCATACCAAGATACCAAGCCGGACTCATACCAACAGCAGAAGAGTCTCCGCTGGTGAGTGGGTGTCCTGCTGCTGGATTGTGTCGGTTGGGCCCCCGGTTTGCGGTGCCGATTTCCCCTCCTGTTTCTCCCTGGTGTGCAGCGGCATCAGCGGGACGGCATCAGAGCGAGTGTGCACGTATTGTTCGCCTGGCCGGGGGCGGGGACTCGACATAGACGACACAGACATTCATTCATCATTCATCCAAATTTAATGAGCAATATGGAGGAGGAGAAAACCCACATGGTGAGCTGCAACATATGCTATATGTTTACAGATTTGCCAGATCATAAAGCCAACTTCACCTGTATGAAATGCAAACTAGTGGCCCTTTTAGAAGAAAAAGTGCAGAGGTTGGAAGAAAGAATAGTGACGTTGAGAAGCATCAAAGAAAGTGAGGTCTTCATTGATGAAGCAGAAGTAAACCTCCAGAATACAGTAAGGGAAGAAAGTTTGAGAGAGCCTACAGTGTCAGAGGCTGAAGCAGGCCTCCAAAATACAGTAAGGGAAGAATGCTGGAGAGAACCTACAGAGGCAGAAAATTGGATACAGGTGACGAAGAGATGCAAATGGATCACAAGGCCATCACCACTCACACAGCTAGGTAACCGATATGAAACTCTCATACAGGCTGATGAAAATGATAAAAATAACCTATCAGCAAAAGAAGAAACAAAAGTCACTCAGAGACAATTAGGAGCAACAAGAAATAGTGTTGCAAGGAAGAAAAGAAGAGTAGTGGTTATGGGCGACTCATTGCTAAGAGGCATAGAGGCAGCTGTCTGCAGGTCAGATTTAACTGTACGAGAAGTATGCTGCCTCCCAGGAGCAAAAATTAAGGACGTGGCCGATAGGATTCCATGCCTCTTCAGCTCCAAGGACAACTATCCATTTTTACTGATACATGTGGGTACAAATGATACGGCAAAAAATGATTTACCAACTATCTGCAAAGACTTTGAAAATTTGGGGAAGAAAGTGAAGTAACTGGATGCGCAGGTGGTATTCTCATCAATCCTCCCAGTTGATGCTCATGGCATTAGGAGATGGAATAGAATACTAGAGGTAAATAACTGGCTTCTACAGTGGTGCAGAGAGCAAGGATTTGGATTTTTGGACCATGGCATGAATTACCTCTAGATGGACTCCTTGCTAGGGATGGGATACATCTCACAAAACCTGGTGTGATGATATTAGGGGCATGTATGGTATTGGAATATCAATATCAATCTATATTACTGCACAGCGGGGGTTGGTGCCTAGAATCAGGCTTAGAGGAGCACCTGGAAGGTGGTCAAACTACTATTGTCCTGTCCCTGAAGCAATCAGCCATTTGGTCAAAAGCCTTCATCTGCATAAGGCTGCCATCCTCACTAACCCAGCAGGGGTTCATTTAGACAGGATGCTTTATGCAAATGATCCGCATATCCCTGAGAAATTCAGTGGCGCCCTTATTGGTTCTAAGGAATTATGGTTTTATGATGATATCTGGCCTGGGGAACATCTTATTGTCGATTCGACAAATTCCCCAGATGCGTCAGGTCAAGGCGCACGCTCAGAATATACACATAACACCGTTCAAAGTCCAGGAAAGGTGAAGGCACTGATCTCCTTACCCAAAGGGAGCTGGAGTGTCAAACTTGGAGTCTATGTATTGGGGATCTCGCCAGGAACCCCATTATACTACCAGCCAGACCCTATAAACATCATGCATAGAATTATACTGAAAAGTTATTCTGAGAGATGTAGAGAGGGGGCGGGGGCTTCTCCCCCCTGGTGACCTCACTCAGGGAGGAGACCAGGGGAGACAAAAGGGCTCCAGCCAGGCTGAACCAGTCTCTGTTGCCTGGTGAATTTGGAGATGCACGCTTCCTAGAAGCAAGCTGTGGGCCACATGTGACCACATGTGGCTGCCATGCGGCCTAAGCAGTTAGGCTTGAGGCCTTGTTGTGGACCTAACCGAGGTGCCACTGCATGTAAGCAACACATGCTTTGCCAAGACTGCTCTGAGCCTACCACATGGGCTCAGAGAAATGGACTAACTGCCTGCTCCAGATGTTCTGCGATTTTACCCGGTTAAGGGGCTGTGCTGCCGGTCGTCCCATAAGAAAGTGCCCTGGTACCCATTGGAAGCCAGAGATACCTGCACAAGCTGGTGTTGGTAATATATAATCTTTTCTTTCTTTTATCCCCATTTTTATTTGTTATGTACCGTGTTATGCTATTTTCGCTTGTATCTGCTTGTTAACCGCTGCATGTATTCTATGTATGTGTTGAGTGTCTAGTATCGACCCATTTAGGGGTTAATAAATATATAAAATTTAGGAGGCTTGTCTTGCGTATTATCCTCTACCGGACCTACATTCACGGAAAGTGGGTGTGAGGTAATCGAAGTGATCGCAGGTAAGGCCAGGCCCGAGGCCCTGGTAAACGCGGATCCTTCACAGTGGTGGCAGCTTGTGGGATAGAGGATAGACAGCATTTGTGTGTGTGGTATCACTCAGATGCTGGGGATTTGCGGAAAAATCCTACGAAGCGAGCTCGGTACTAGGGCAGTTCAGCAGAAGCCAATTCCTGCAGACATTTGGCTATGCTTCTGGTCGCACCGGCCATCAACTGGAAGCCGTTGCCAAATAAAAGATAGGATAGAAAAACAAAGAGAGAGGGAAGGGAACAGCACCGTGCTAAACTTTCACTGTATCTTATAGCCTGCCCTAGTACCGAGCTCGCTTCGTAGGATTTTTCCGCAAATCCCCAGCATCTGAGTGATACCACACACACAAACGCTGTCTATCCTCTATCCCACAACGCTGCTACCACTGTGAAGGATCCGCGTTTACCAGGGCCTCGGGCCTAGCCTTACCTGCGATCACTTCGATTACCTCACACCTACTTTCCGTGAATGTAGGTCCGATAGAGGATAATACGCAAGACAAGCCTCCTAAATTTTATATATTTATTAACCCCTAAATGGGTCGATACTAGACACTCAACACATACATAGAATACATGCAGCGGTTAACAAGCAGATACAAGCGAAAATAGAATAACACGGTACATAACAAATAAAAATGGGGATAAAAGAAAGAAAAGATTATATATTACCAACACCAGCTTGTGCAGGTATCTCTGGCTTCCAATGGGTACCAGGGCACTTTCTTATGGGACGACCGGCAGCACAGCCCCTTAACCGGGTAAAATCGCAGAAGAACATCTGGAGCAGGCAGTTAGTCCATTTCTCTGAGCCCATGTGGTAGGCTCAGAGCAGTCTTGGCAAAGCATGTGTTGCTTACATGCAGTGGCACCTCGGTTAGGTCCACAACAAGGCCTCAAGCCTAACTGCTTAGGCTGCATGGCAGCCACATGTGGTCACATGTGGAGGAGGAGTTGCATTGTATGTTAGAAAAGAACACATCTCCAGAGAAATTACAGTTTTACAGAATGATAATTTATTAGAAAATATTTGGGTAGTAATTCAAGGGAAAAACAATGATAAGGACAATATAATAGGTGTTTATTACAGACCACCAGGACAGACAGAAGACATGGATGAGATTTTTTCACAGCAAATGACCACCCTTTCAAAGAAACATGAAATAGTTATCATGGGAGACTTCAATTACCCAGACATTCATTGGGAAACCCACACAGCTATGAGTAAAGGCTCCATTAAATTTTTATCCTCTCTAGCAGACAATTTCATTGCCCAGTTAGTAGAAGAAAACACGAGAGGAACATCTATTTTGGACCTAGTTTTAACCAACAAGGAGGATATGGTTAAGGAACTAAGGGTAGCAGGGACATTGGGATTCAGCAATCATGCTATACTCGAATTTGGGGTTGTAAGAAGAAGAAGATCTGAGAAGACACAGACTTCAAGGCTCGACTTTAGCAGGGCAGACTTCAAGGGCCCAAAGGCAAGGGTTAGTAGAATTCAATGGCGAAAAATTCTTAAGTACAAAAATGCACATAAAGGGTGGGAAATCTTCCGTAGGGAAATCATTAATGCACAGGAACTAATGATACCTAGAAGGAAGAAAAATGGGAAGCACCTAAAAATACCAGGATGGATGACCAAAAAATTACATAACCTATTAAAAAAGAAAAAGGAAACATATAACAAGTGGAAGATGGGAACTATACTTAAGGAAGAGTACACAGCAGTTTGTAGACTCTGCAAGACAAGCATTAAAGGAGCTAAGGCTGAACACGAATTGAAGCTTGCAAAAGAGGCAAAGAGTAAGGTAAAAGGATTTTGGGGTTATGTTAAAAGTAAAAGAAAAGTGAAGGAAACCATTGGAGTCTTGAAGAATGAGAAAGGTGAAACAGTTAACATGGTGGAACAGCAGATGGAGCTACTAAATTCATATTTCGTATCCGTCTTCTCCCAAGAAACTAATGGAAATATCAACATTAATGGTGATAGTGATGAGGGGAAGGAGGACTCCAAGTTGACTATAAGTGAAGGTTTGGTAAGAGAGCACTTAGTCAAGATAAATGAAACCAAGTCCCCAGGACCGGATGATTTACACCCTAGAGTCCTGAAAGAGTTAGCAGAGGAAATAACAGAACCCCTTGCTATAATCTTCAATAAGTCATGGGAAACAGGAGTGGTCCCTCTAGATTGGAAAAGGGCAAATGTGGTTCCCATCTACAAAAAGGGGAAAAGGGACGATCCAGGAAATTATAGGCCGGTAAGTCTGACCTCGATAGTAGGAAAAATTTTTGAGCAAATTGTCAAGGAATATTTACTTCGGTACCTGGATGGGAAGGCTTTAATTAACCAGAGCCAGCACGGCTTTATGACCAATAAATCTTGTCAGACTAACCTGACTTCCTTCTACAACAAAATTACTGAATGGTTGGACCAGGGGAATGCAGTGGACATAGTATATCTTGACTTCAGTAAGGCATTCGATAAAGTATCACATAACATTCTTATTGAAAAAATGATTAAGTATGGCTTTGATAAAAAATCAGTTAGGTGGATTCACAACTGGCTTAAAGATCGGGCACAAAGAGTAATACTAAATGGCTTCACATCGAACTGGAAGAAAGTAAAAACCGGGGTGCCGCAGGGCTCTGTCCTGGGCCCAGTACTTTTTAATATCTTTATAAATGATGTGGATGATGGAATTATTGGGGAACTCATAAAATTTGCAGATGATATGAAGATAGGAGGAATAGCCAACACTAGAGAGGAGAGGGAGTGTATTCAAAAGGACTTAGACACACTGGAACAATGGGCTGAGGCGAATAGAATGGTATTTAACAGGGACAAATGCAAAGTCCTACATCTGGTTAACAGAAATGTAAAAAGCATATATAGTATGGGAGGAATAGAACTAAGTGATAGCATAAGGGAAATGGACTAGGGTATAATAGTAGATCACAAATTCAACATGAGTCAACAGTGCGGTGCTGTTGCAAAAAAGGCTAACAAAGTTTTGGGATGTATCAAGACAAGCATTGAATCTAGATCAAGAGAGGTAATTATTCCGCTCCGCTCTGCCCTGGTCAGACCCCACCTGGAATACTGTGTACAGTTCTGGGCGCCTCAATTTAAGAAAGATATCGATATATTGGAGCAAGTCCAAAGAAGAGCAACTAAAATGGTGGAAGGTCTGCAAACCATGTCCTATGAAGAACGGCTAAAAGAACTGGGATTGTTTAGTTTGCAGAAGAGAAGGCTAAGGGGAGACTTAATAGCGGTTTACAAATATCTGAAAGGTAGTCACAGTGCAGAGGGATCTACCCTATTCTCATTAGTGGAAGGAAGTACAAGAAGCAATGGAATGAAACTAAAGGGAAGGAGATATAGATTAGACATTAGGAAAAACTTTCTGACATTGAGGGTAATGAGGGAGTGGAATAGGTTGCCACGGGAGGTGGTGAGCTCTTCATCAATGGAAATCTTCAAGTGGAAACTGGATAAACATATAGCTGGGATTATTTAGGAAAACCTGCACTCGCAGGGGGTTGGACCCGATGCCCCTTGAGGTCCCTTCCAACTCAAAAAAAAAAAAGATTTCCAAAACCGTTGCGGTTTTGGAAATTGCAGCATGTCAATTATACTTATGGAAACACCGGCGGTTTCCATATAGGTGTATTAAAAACAGAGAGTCCACAGGGGAATCCTCTGCGGACCTTCTGTGAAAAGCGCTGCGGGAAAAACCACAATGTTACCGCCCCGGTTTTTCCTACAGCGCTTTTTTTTTTGCTGGAGCCCGCTACGTGAGTCTTAATAAAGCCCAAGTCTTAGTCTTAATAAAGCCCAAGTGCAACATTAAATAAATTAATTGCCCCTGATTCCCCCTGACATAAATACCTCACCTCTAATGACCCCTTATATCAAGGACCACCCCCTTATGTTCATAATGCCTCCTAATATAAATGATGCCCCCTAATGGTCCCTTATATAAATAACCTCCACCCTTGTATTCATAATGCCCCCCAATAACCCTTATATAAATGAACCCCCCATTGTCATAATTCCCCCCTAATGAATCCTTCCTTTATAGTTATATTTCCCCCTCCTAACCACCCCTTATACTATTACATACCTTTCAACTTTCAAAGGACAGAAAGAGGGACAAAATATAGGGTGTGCTATGCGCGCCGCAGCAAATTTAGCTCCACCCACTTCTATGTTGACTCCGCCCATTCTCATCTATTTTTTCATGTTTCCCCACACAGTATAATGCTCCTACAGTAACCCTAACATTATATGCCCCCACATTATAATGTTCTCCTCCAATTGCCCCACAGTATTAAGTCCCTCTAATCGTGCCCCAGTTTAAGCTGGCGGAAACTAGAGGGGGACATTATACTGGGGCAGCTGTAGGGTGACATTAAACTATGGGACAGTTGGAGGGTGACATTAAACAGTGGGGGTAGTTGGAGGGGACATTAAACTGGGGGCAACTAGAGGGAGACATGTCCCCCTCCAGCTACCCCCCACAATTTAATGTCCTCCTCCAGTTTCCCCCAGTTTAATGTCACCCTCCATCTGCTCCCCTAGATTAATGTTCCCCTTTATCTGCCACAAATTTAATGTCCCCCCTTCATCTGTCACCAGCTTAATGCCCCCCTTCATCTGCCCCCAGTCTAATTGCCCCTCAATCTACCACCAGCTTAATGTCCCCCTTTATCTGCCAGCAGTTTAATTGCCCCCTTCATCTGCCTTCAGTTCCCCCCTGTTGCTCACCCATGCTGTCTCTGTCTCTTCGATCACTCTCTGTTCCCAGCTTTCTGTGTAACATCAGTATGTCCCGCAGTATCCAGAATAGCTCCGCCCACACAAGTCTGATCACATGGTCATGACGTCATCAAAGGTCCTTTACCCACTAGGATTCATCTACCATTTACACTACCCTAATAAAGTTTGTTAACAGCAAAACACTTCAGGGGCATAGCGGGACAAACTGTAAGCTATGCTGGCCCGCGGGACAGCTGTGTAAAATCAGGACTCCCCCACTGGGCGGGCTATGCTATTAATATACCCACAAAAAATAAAAAAAGTCATACTCACCTACCTACGATCCTGATGAATTGAACCGCCGCTTCCTACCTGTCCACGCACAGGACGTCTGTGTCTGAGCGCAGGCGGCACGATGTTGTGATGTCATTGCACCGCCCGTGCTGAGAAGCAAAACATCCGTCTGTGGTCTCAGCGTCTTGTAATCCTCAGGCCTGTATTGGCTTGCGGTTTACAATACTGTTAAGTTGCAGGAATCGTTTTAACTGCAGACACCGATCTAGTTAGAAATAAAGGATGTATTAATGGCGGCACTGGGGTGTGCCCAAAAAGTCAGTGGGCCCAGGGCAACCGCCCCCCTCTGCCCCCCTGCTAGCTACACCTCTGGCCGGGGTATGTAACTTTTTAGCGTTCCAAGAACAGCAGAGCAACTATGCATTCTGGGAGTTATAGTTTCATAACAGCTGGAATGCTAAAGGATGCTGACTCTTAAATTAGTAGGTCAAGTATGAATGTATGTTTCACTTCAGCTAACTTCTGGAAATGTTGTATTTTGTGAGCTATCAATGTGATTTTTCCAGTTTTGTTTTCTGTGACTAAATCAGGTTTTTACAATGGACCATCCTTTAGCATTCAGGAGAGTCTATTAATAGGACAGGCCAATTGTCATTTAATGAATTCATAACCTGAAGAAAAGAGTGGTACAACAAGGCAAAATACACAGCCTTCCAAGAGCTATTCAGGTAAGAGAAAGTGGCTGGGCACATAATCACCTTCTGATGTCCTGATGGGCACTCCAGGGGGCGCTTTAGTTGGTTCAAATGTACCAAAAATTAATTGAGTTTTTGGATTGATTAGTGATAATTAATTTAAAATATCACATTTAGAACAAAGGAAGGTTCCATAAAGAATCAGGTCATTTCAATATCACTACAAAAATATAAGAGAAGGCAACACTGTTTTTTTGTAGAACATATGGCACAGGAGCATCAAATGAAGTGGGCTGCAGAGTTATTCCAGACATTAAACACTCATTATGGGGCTTCTTTAGGTATTACTAATGTTTTCTCACCTGTAACATGAAGTCTTATTATGCTTGTTACTGTTCATTAACTGTATAAAATTCCCTAAAGCCTCTATTGACCAGCCCTCAAATCCACATGAAAAACAAGCATATAAGCTCCATAATATTCCATTCCTCAATTCTGTTTGGTCTGGATCTGATTTATTGTCAGGAGGTGTCATGATAAAAGCAATGGATATCAATATATACAGATTTTATAATATTTGGTTTTGTGGGAGTTTAGAAAAAGGGCAAAACCCAAGACAGTGCACAGTCTCCCCTACAGACAGCCAAAACATTAATTATGTAGGCAACCAAATATCACACCCAACTATATTTGTTGCTCCCCTCACTTGCTTTTCCATAGTTAGAAGATTCAGGGTTTGTTTTTTGAGGGACAATTTGTTCTTCCCATTTGCACCATTTAATATTCCATACAATATACTGGGAACCCGGAGTAAAATATCTTTGGGCTAGAAGTGGAAAAAGGGAGGTTGGGTTCCAAGAAATAGCCCCTAAACCACAACTAACCTCTCATATAACATTTGATCACAGCATCTATCAGGTTAATTGTCCATGACTTGTAAGATTTTTTTATGTACAATATGAAGCCATGTTTAAAGACAGATATCCGCCATACACGTAGACAAGATGTTGTCAAGGGATTAAATAAATTGGAATGTGTACTATGAACCTGGCCATTTTAGCAAGTCATCTTCACACAAAGCAAAAAATCAGAAAGTAGTTAAATAGGTTTTTTAACAAGTAGGATGACACAAGGACTTTTATGTGCTGGTATTTGTTTGCTTTAAGGGTGAGATGTCGCAGAGGCACAATAGTAAGTGCTGAATGTCTTGAGTGAAGCTTTAATACAATCAGTATCTGTTATCATACTTGCTAGCCTCCTCAGTCACTCAGTTTTTGTTATATAGACAATTGAATATATAACAATATATATTCTTTGACAATAGAATATAATATATCAAAGCGATAGCTTCGACCATATCATCTCTACATATTTCAGACAACCACAGATATTATTTTTTCAAACAATGCTTTTATTAATTTTAAAAGAGTGAAAAGTGTTACAAAATGATATAGTAGTGAGGTATACATAAAGTTATATTCTTGCTAGCAATGTACAAGCCAAAAATATTCTGAACACAGAAAGCTCATTTAACTTACCAAGAAGCAGAATAGGTAAGGGGCAACCATAGTCTTATTATTAAACTCTTTTTACACCAAGTAACCGTATTTGTAATAGAGCTCAAATTGTGGATTTTCGGTTCAGCTAGTTCTGCATGTGATATTGAAGTAAGTTTGTGCAAGTTGTATAACATTATGTTGAAAAACAGTAAAGTAGGTATTTTAAACCTTTCTTAACCACTTCAGTACTGGGCCAATTTCTGGTCCAGGACCAGACATATTTTCGGGTGTTTTTGTATGTACTGGTCTTCAGGAGAGCAGCAGCAGAAATGGGCTGACAACTGTGAGCAGTAGAAAATGCTACTTAAAGGTAATACACTACTGCGAGCCAAGACCGGCCTCAGACGCCTTCACCAGAGCTCCTCGCAAGAAGAGATTTTCGCTGAATCTGAAGATTGGAATTGTCACCAAAACAGAAAGTGTATCACAAATATACGCACTGCAGCAGAAGTCAAACACCAAATCCACACACTACTCACAAGGACAGAGATAACAGAATGGTCATCAATCACAGGTCAGCAGCTGAAGAGGATAACAAGGAGCCAAATCACCAGACGAAGACAAATCCAGAAAACAAAGCAAATAGTCGAAACCGATCAGGAACGCAAGATCAAAATCGCAAGACAGAGAGGAATCCAAAAACACAGCCACAGGTCAGTATTAGAGCAGTCAAATCAATGTCAGGAGCCAAGAAGGACGTTTCAAACTAATTAGCCAGCAAAGCTGGGTGATGAAGGAGTGGTTTATAAAGGCCTGCTCAGGAAGATTCCCTATGTTGTCATGGCAACCTTAAAGCAGCAACAACCAATCCTAACAGGAAGCTTCCTTATGTTGACATGGCAACCTTAAAGCAGCAACAACAGATTTAACAATCCTGACACCCAGTACATAGTGTGTCATCCCCTAAGTAATGAGAAATAACATGGAATTATTCAGATCAGTATTTCATTTATAAGTCAGAGCACCTGTGGTCCCAGAATTGAGTGCAGTTATAACTACATCCCAGTACATAGTGTACTAGTACTTGTACTAGTGTACTCCTGTGTCCCCAACACTGAGGGAAGTTATAACTATATCCCAGTACATAGTGTGTCACCCCCTGAGTAATGAGAAATAACCAGGAATTAATCAGTATTTCACTTATAAGCCAGAGCACCTGTGGCCACAGCACTGAGTGCAGTTATAACTGCAACCCAGTACACAGTGTACTAGTACTAGTGTACTCCTGTGGCCCCAATGCAAAGTGCAGTTATAACTTTATCCTGGTACATAGTGTGTCAATCCCTTAGTAATGAGAAATAACCAAGAATTAATCAGTATTTCACTTATAAGCCTGAGCACCTGTGGCCGCAGCACTGAGTGCAGTTATAACTGTGTTTGGAACATTGTGTAGTAGTATAATGTTGTACCGTGTTAGCCATTGAAAGTAGTGGAAGAGTGAAGAAATCAGGTGATACCTTTTAGAGGCTGAGTATATTTATAAGTAAGCTTTCAGGAGTACTAGCTAGCTCCCTTCATCAGACATGGTGTGATACAAGAACTGAAAATTAACAGATTTTTATACACATGGTTTTCAAAGCATTTTAGAGTCCTTAAAAAAATGCAATCTAAGTAGAGAAGTTATTTACAACAGGTCAAAAAAACAGTCTGGAAACTTGTGGTGCATGACGGAGGGATCAGTAATTCTTTGCTGTTATCTGTTTGCTATCAGGAGGTGATTTGTGTCCCTCACAGTTCATACATAGTGTGATTTGAAGCTGGCATGAATATTGAGTTCAGTTCATGGTTCATACATAGTGTGACATGAAGCTGGCATGAATATTAAGTCCAAATTGCAGAGTTTGAAATTTTTGCATAAATTTGTACTCCGATTCTTTCCTTTTCTCCTGCGTCTTAAAATGTCCCATTAAAACCACAACCCGCAAAACTTCAATAGAGTGGTTTTCTCCGGAGAAATGTGCGGCCACTGGGAGATCGGTTCTGCTGTTATTGATACTGGATCTGTGTGAGTTCATTCGTTGACTGAGTCTCTGCCCTGTTTCCCCCACATAGAGGCCTGTGGTGGGACATTGCGTACACATTATGAGGTACACCACATTGGAAGACCTGCAGGAGAATGTCCCCCTAATTCTGTGCATCTGTTGTGACTGTGGGATAGGTACAATGTCAGCGGTGTGGATGTGCTTGCAGGTCATGCACCTTTTATGTAGGCAAGGTGAGGTGCCATTTTCAGTTGGGGCCTTCAGGGCACTCCGGACGATAATACGCCTCAGGTTTGGTGGTTGTCGAAAGGAAAGGAGAGGGGGGACTGGAAATATGTCCTTGAGTCTGTTGTCCCTATGTAGCACAGGTTGGAGCTCCTTGGCAATCCTTCGTAGGATCTCCAGCTGTGAGTTGTAGGTGACAACTAGGGGCACTCGGGCTTCTTTCTGGGTCTCTCTATATGTGAGCAGACTGTCTCTGTTAATGGCTGCCGCTTTGTTCAATTGGTTGTCTGTTACTTTTGGTTTGTATCCCAATCTGAGAAATTTCATCCTCAGATCCAGGAGGTGCTTGTCCAGGTCTGCTTTGTCGGAGCAAATACGATTGTATCGTATAGCCTGGCTGTAGATTATAGATTGTCTTGTGTGCTTGGGGTGGAAGCTGTCGTTTCTCAGGTAGGCCGTTCTGTCTGTGGGTTTGTGGTATATTGATGTGAGTAGCTGGTGGTCTTTAATGTATATTGTGGTATCCAGAAAGTGAATTTCACTCCCTGAATAGCTAAGTTTAAGGTTGATGGTCGGGTGAAAGTCATTGAAGTCATTATGGAATTGAAGTAGGGCCTCCTCACCTGCAGTCCAGATGACAAGGATATCATCGATATAATGAAGGTAAATCATAGGTTTGGTGGCGCATGTTGATAAATATGTTCCTTCCATTTCTGCCATAAAGAGATTTGCATATTGGGGTGCACATCTGGTCCCCATTGAAGTTCCCATTCGCTGTAGATATAGATCCTCTCCAAAGGTAAAATGGTTGTGGGTAAGGATGAATTGTATGAGCTGCGTTACTGGTTCTGTTGGGAGGTTTTGTTTTGCCAGGTGTACCCGACATGCTGCAACTCCATCCTTGTGGGGAATGTTGGTATACAGGGATTCCACATCCATGGTGGCCAAAATGGTACCCTCAGGTAGAGGGCCCAGGGCATTCAGTTTGTTAAGAAGATCAGTGGTGTCCTGGATATAGCTTGGAGTATCCCTGACAAGGGGTTTTAGGAGATTTTCCACCCAACCTGAGATGTTTTCTGTCAGTGTCCCAATGCCAGAAATGATAGGCCTGTTTTTTTGACCTGTTGTAAATAACTTCTCTACTTAGATTGCATTTTTTTAAGGACTCTAAAATGCTTTGAAAACCATGTGTATAAAAATCTGTGAATTTTCAGTTCTTGTATCACACCATGTCTGATGAAGGGAGCTAGCTAGTACTCCTGGAACATTGTGTGGCATCATCCTAAAACCTGCTTCACATGATATGTTTTAATCCATAATTGAACTTTCTAATTGCAATAATAAGCAACACATGTTACTATGCATTTCATCTGCAAGCTGATCTATGGCAATTGAATTGAAAACCACTGGCATAGTAAAATGTAGTACTCAGCTGAATTGCATAGTGAAATGTCCTACTCATTATTGCAATTAGAAAAACATGTAGTTATTGATTTAAAAAATAATGGAAAGATTCATCAAGAAGCCTCGTGATGAATTAGATACATCTTCCAGAAGTCCATGTGCCTCGGCCAAAATCTACACTAGCTACTTGCTGGCTTACATTTCTGCTGTCTTTTATGCCACAGCATGGTAGTACATGATAGTGAACCTGGCCATCCACTTTGAATAAAGTGGCGAGAGTGGCGCAAAAATACCACTTGCAACCATTGAAGTTGAAAGTGGCATTTACGCAAAAAAAGAGGTGTATATTCTTAATGAATCTGCAGCCATGTGTGAAGCCATTCTAAGGGTAAGGACATAGGCACAGCTTTTATTGATGCAAAACTAGGTGTGGATCATAAAAGGCAAGAACTTTTTTTTTCAAACCAGTCCTGGTTTTGGCTTTAAAAAAAGCATAAAAAACCTGGATGTGTGTCCTTATAATAACTAATGATGTCACTACTCAAGGTGTGTTCATTAATCCACCTTTAAGTGATGTCACCACCATAGTTGTGATGATGTTATAAATCCCATTTCAGGGGCCCAGGACAATCGCTTAGGCTGCTTGTAGTTATGCAGAATATTATTACAGTTCATTTAAGTAGAATCTGTAATGTTCACAGTCCTCTACATCTTATTCCAATTTTAACATCTTATTTTTCTGAAACAATTGGAAAATTGTTATCTTGGCATTTACCCACCAAGTGAAGAAAAGTCCCCTAAGAAATCAACGGCAGGTCTTGTAAATGAAACAGGTTTAAAACTGCATACATTATGGTAGGCTGGGATTTCAATCCGACCACAGCCAGCTCTTTCCCAGAGAAAATCTGAACTTTGTATGTAGTAACTACCGCTAACAATTTAATTTCAATAGTTCTTAGGAAAATTGCTATATTACCATCAAAACTCATCTTCAGTGTTAATTATCTCAATATTTATCTCATTCAGTATGTAAATGACGGTATCGCAGCCTCATTAGTGTCAGCTGTGTGTTTTTTAAACTGCGCTCAATTTCTATTCCTCGCCGCTGAAACCATAGATAATTATTTGATCCTAATATTACGGATTTCCATTGGAGATATTGATGATAAATAGCAGGTTTTCATTTCACATGGACTTGGACAAAAATGTAAGAAAGTAGAGGTAGGCAATATCAGCACAATGCAGTCAGTTTTGTAGCTTGAAGTTTATGAATGTCTTAAAGAGAATCTAGTAGTATAATAATAATATAATTATAACTTTTATTTATATAGCGCCAACATATTCCGCAGCACTGTTCAATTTATAGGGTTCAAGTACTGACAAAAAAGATACATTACAAAGAAATATTCAATTCACACACTGGGACTGAGGGCCCTGCTCGCAAGAGCTTACAATCTATGAGGTAGAGGGAGTGACACAGGAGGTAGCAGGGACGGCAGCAAACGTAGCATTGCTAGTACAATGGTCAGACAATTTTGTAATAGAGGTTACTGTCATTACACATATATAAGCTGTATGAGCCATCACCAGTCGTGTCCTTTAACGTGCATATGGTGCAGTAGCGTAACTAGGAATGGCTGGGCCCCAAGGCGAACATTTGACATGGGCCCCCCCCAAATCGGTCACGGGTCCCCAAACAGTAAAATATGCTCAACAGTGGCCCCAGATAGTATTATATGCTCAACAGTGGCCCCCACACAGCATTATATGCTCCACAGTGGCCCCCATACAGCATTATATGCTCTACATTGCTCCCCCCCATACACAGTATAATATGCTACCCACAGTGGCCCCACACAGTATAATGCGCTCCACACAGTGGTCCCCACCCAGTATTATATGCCCCCCATAGTGGGCCCCACCCAGTATTATATGCACCCTACAGTGGCTCCCACACAGTATTAAATGCTCCCCACAGTGGTCCCCATCCAGGATTATATGCCCCCCACAGTGGCCCCCATACAGGATTATATGCTCTACAGTGGCCCACGCCCAGTATTATATGCCCACAGTGGCCCACACCCAGTATTATATGCTCTACAGTGGCTCACACCCAGTATTATATGCTCTACAGTGGCCCACACACAGTATTATAAGCTCCCAACATGACCCCTCCGCTTCGGTGCTATTATTATACTCTGGGGTCTCCTCAGACCCCAGAGTAAAATAATCGGAGACCCAGGGAAGTTGATTAAAAATAACAAACATTCATACTCACCTTGCCTTACCATTCCTTGGCATCCTCGCTCCATCCTGCCGTCTTCAGCATCTTCAGGCCCTCTTCCGACGTCGCTGCCGACGCCTGTGATTGGGCCTCAGCGGTCACGTGGGGCCGCACTGACGTCATTACGCGGCCGCACCCCATGTGACCGCCGAGACCTAATCACAGGCCTCAGTCACATGACGGAGGAGCGCCGGAGAGAACGTTGCGCCCAGGAGAGGTGAGAATATGTGTTTATTATTTTCAGTCACCTCCCCTGGGTGCCCTGACCTGCCATCTATTGGAAAGGGGCCTACAATATGCCAGGACTCCTTTCCAATAACAGTATGTATAGCGGTCGGGGAACCAGGCTTTCCCCGACCGCTATCATAGTGGTCCGGGGCCCGGCCATCTCCAGCTGGCCGCGGGCTCCGAACCCTGCCGGGTGCGGTCGCACCCCCTGCGACCGCGATCTTTACTGGTTTGTGGGGTTCGCGGTAGCAGCTGCCACAGAGCTCCGGACCCCCCTAATATCCTGGGCCCTGTGGCAGCCGCTACCGCTGCTACCCCGATAGTTACGCCCCTGATATGGTGCCTGGACATTTAAAGTTAGTCTGATACCGCATCATATCCTGTGAGGTAATGTTGGAGCATCAACAGAGGAGGGTGCGGTTTAGGGATCCTAACTATGGAAGGGTTTACTTTAGGAGTTGTGATAGGCCTGTCTGAAAAGATATGTCTTTAGTTTACGCTTGAAGCTGTGGAAATTTGGGTTAATCTAATAGTCCGGGAAAGAGCATTCCAGAGAAGTGGTGCAACTCGGGAGAAGTCTTGTATATGAGCGTGGGAGGTTCTGATAATAGAGGATGTTAGTCTTAGGTCATTGAGTGAACGGAGAGTACGGGTTGGGCGATAGACAGAGATGAGGGAGGAAATGTAGGGAGGTGCAACATTATGGAGAGCCTTGTGAATGAGGGTGATAAGTTTATATTGTATTCTGTATTGAATAGGCATCCAATGTAGTGACCGGCACAGACCGAAGGCATCGCTGTAGCGTCTAGACTGATAGATGAGCCTGGCCATCGCATTCAGAATAGATTGTAGAGGGGAGTTTAGTAAGGGGAAGACTGATTAGTAAGGAGTTACAGTAGTCAAGGCGAGAGTGAATCAGGGCAACAATAAGTGTCTTTAGTGTATTTGTGGTAAGGAAAGGGCGGATTCTGGAGATGTTTTTGAGGTGGAGGTGACATGAGCATGCGAGTGAGTGGATATGGGGGGTGAAGGAAAGGTCTGAGTCAAACAAAACCCCGAGGCAGCAGGCATAATGTCTAGGAGTTATGGTAAGGCCAGAGACTGCAATGGAGATATCAGGGACAGATCTATTAGTTGGTGGAAACAGCAGTAATCTAGTGATAGTTTGTCCAATGGGGGCTGTGTAGAGGGAGAAGAACAGGGGACCTAGGACCGAGCCATGAGGAACCACAATGGCAAGGGGAAGAGGGGAAGAAACAGAGCCCGCAAATGATACACAGAAAGTGCGGTCAGAGATATAAGAGGAGAACCAGGAGAGAGCGGTGTCCGTGAGGCCGACAGAACGGAGCATAGTGAGGAGGAGTTGATGGTCAACAGTGTCAAATGCTGCTGAGAGATCTAGAAGAATAAGAAGAGAGTAGTCACCTTTGGATTTAGCCATCAGGAGATCATTGGAGACTTTTGTGAGGGCCGTTTTAGTAGAGTGCAGAGTGCGGAAGCTAGATTGTAAGGGGTCAAGAAGAGAGTTAGCAGAAAGATAGCGGATTAAACGAGAATAGACTAAGCGTTCCAAGATTTTGGAGATAAAAGGGAGGTTAGAGGCAGGTCGATAGTTAGCAGTGTAAGAGACAGCCAATGTTGTCCTAAACTTTATTTGTCTGTATAAACTGTTAATGTTGAATGTATTTCTGTGATTCTGTTCCTTTAAGACAGCAGCCATTGTAATTGTGACATGATGCTGGAGTGAGACCCCCTCCTTTGTTGTTGTATTTGTATTTGTATCTGCTTATCTTATCTTTGCTGCTGTAACACACTGAATTTCCCCACTGTGGGACTATTAAAGGACTATTATTATTATTATTATTATTATGTCAGCTTGCCTGTTCTGCAGACAGAGTGTGAGCAGAGAAGCAGGAAGTGACGAGACAGAGAGCAGCAGCCATCTTGGCAAGTGTTGTATTGAACTGGTGTGGAGATTTTTCTGTACAGCTAAGCTGTATCTTGGTCCAGAGACAAACAGAGTGTAAAGAGACAACAGGACTAGTGAGTCCACGTGAAAGGAACTGTGCTCAGTGGCTGATCAGTGAGACTGACATTGTGACTGTGTATATGGATACCACAGATAGAGACTCGCAGTGCTGTTGATGTACTGGACGGCACCTGCTAAATCCCGGTTTACATCCCAGCTCAGTGTATGGATTCGGCAGGACTGTCAGTGTGCTGAGTGGAATCTGCTGTTGGATTACATTGCATTCAGTTGGTTTCCCTGTCTGTTAAAGAGGACTTCATTTCTCCCAAGATCCTGATAACCGTGAGGAGAGGACGCTTCACTATAAAAGAAAGGACCGACTTTGGGCCCCACCGCGCGCTTCTACGGACTGTAAGCGGTCCACCTGGACCACTGGGGAAAAGGGGGTGCACCCAAATGTGAAGTCAGGGTCAGTTAGGGATAGTTTTGAGTATATTGTTCATTCAGTGTCCATACTGCAGAAGTGGACAGAGTAAAAGTAGAAACCATTGCAGAATTTGCCTTGAAATTGTTCATGCTATATTGTATATTTTGCTTGTCTTTAGCCCTGTCATTTTACCTTTAACTAGCCTTTATTAACTTATAGTAAATATATATTTTTTTCTTGAACTACCACGTGTGCGTTCATTTCTGGTTGTGGAGTCCAAACCACCTGCCTTGCTCTCGGTTCACAAATTGGCGTAGTCGGCAGGATCCGCTTACCAGAATGGACGGTGACGCACCCGTTCGGGAGAATGGTGCTGGAGGAAGAATGCCAGCAGGGGCTATAATGAGTCAGTTAGCTAAATTTGATGGCAATAATATGTCAGTGAGTATGTGGGTGGAACAGATACGAATGATACAGCGAATGTACCAGACCGCACCAGAAGTACTAGTAGAGCTAGCAATATTGACATTACAAGGGGATGCTAAGACCACGGTGATATTGAGGCCATTTGAACAAAGGCAGACATTTGAGCAAGTAGTCCAGATTCTAGAAACCATCTATGGAGAAACTGCATTGCTGGGGTCTCTGCAGGCTCGGTTCTTCCAGAGGGTACAACAGGAGAATGAAAGCCTTCCCCAATATGCAAATGCCCTACAAGAACTGCTCCGAGATATTCAAAGGAAGGAAAGAGGGGGCTCGCCAGCCTTCTGTAACCCTGATCGGACTCTCCGTGACCAGTTTGTCCTGGGGATACGTGACGGCAGTTTAACTGTGACTATGCAGGATTTTATACGACGAGAGACTGATGCTAAATTCCATGATGTACAGGTAGAGGCCATCTCCCGTGCCAATAGTATGGTCCCGAGGCCGCAGACCGCAGTTGGAGTTACTTTGTCACAGGGGGCTAGTTCTGGCTCAGAGACAGTAGAAAAAGGGACGGTTAAAGAAGTTCTCACAGTAATGCAGAAACTGCAAGAACAAATGGAACACTTGCACACTCGTTGTGATGAGCAGTCTATGAAAATTGCAGACTTCCAGAAGACTGGAGATGAAAGGGTGAGCCATCCACACCCAGCAAGTCAGAATCACCCACCACCCCGCTGGAGGGGTGAGGATAGGACCTACCAAAGGGGTCCAAATCATTTAGTGCAGTGCTCAGGAGAAATCGAAGGGGCTTACCGAAGGGGCCCAAACAGATGGCCAGAACGACGGGGGATACGCTGCTGGGAGTGTGGACGGATGGGCCACGTTGCTGCTAGATGTCCAGAGCAGCGACAAACTTATGAGAGACCGCCGTTAAACTGAAGTCCCCTGCTGCTGAAGGGCGTGTAGTAGGGGAGACTGACAAGGAGACTATGTGGGGAGAATGCCCTGATGATGACCTGATCGCTGCAAGTCCTGTCATACAGGTGGAAATGGAGGGTATTCCGGTTACCGGGATGATTGACACGGGTTCCCAAGTAACGACCTTGAGTAGAGACTGTTATGAACGGTACTTCCGGCAACATGTGAAATATAATCCCCATACATTCGTACGAGTGGTCGCAGCTAACCAGTTACCAGTTCCGGTCGTGGGAGTGGCCTGGATGAATGTCCGGGTATGTGGCCAAGATCTAGGTAGGAAAGGCATTGTGGTGGTACAGGAGTCACATGAAGTAAAGGTCCCTGTCATTTTGGGGATGAATGTGTTAAAAGAATTAGATCAGATCCTCTTTGAAAAGAAAGGTCACGGTTATTGGAAAGAAACCACCACCCATCGGCCTACTCAAACAGCTTTCCAGCGGCTGATCCGGACATGTGGCTTACAGAAAAGTTCAGATGCACAGCGTCCTCTGGCTCGAATTTCAGTTCCTTTGCATACAAAAGTTACACTGCCACCCAGTCGGGAGACAATAGTGTCCATGCCCGTAGGCACCTGTCGGAAACTAGAGGGCATAGCTGTGTTGGTAGAACCACTGCAGGCAGCCGAAGGAGGTGTTGATCCGCTAGTGGCCCGTTCCTTGGCAATAGTTCGCAATGGAAGAGTACCACTTCGATGTGTAAACACTCAGGACCAGAGTGTGGACCTGACCCCAGGGAGGCTGCTGGCTAACATCTATGTGACTCCGGAGGAAGTAAGGAAAGTAACTCCAATGCAGCTGAAGCCGACTGAAAGGGATGAGTGGACCGTAACTGTGTCCATGGGAGAAGATGAGGAACCCACCTCTGAATGGAATGGCTGTGCAATTCGAGAACAGATGAAGATGGATGTAAGTTCATGTTCTCTGGAATGGGTGCAGAAGGTAGATGAGCTGTTGTGGGAGAACCAAGCCACCTTTGCACGGTATGCTGAAGATTTTGGATGTACCACAGGGATCTACCATGAGATTCCCACAGGAGACACCCCTCCAATTAGAGAGCGCTACCGACAAATTCCTCCACAGTTGTATCAGGAAGTGAAAGAACTGTTAGCTAAGATGCTACAGGGTGGGATCATCCAAGAAAGCCAGAGTCCCTGGGCGGCTCCTGTGGTGTTAGTAAGAAAAAAAGATGGGTCCATCCGATTTTGCGTAGACTATCGGAAGTTAAACGCTTGCACCGTACGAGATTCCTACCCCATGCCACGGATTGAGGAGTCCCTCTCAGCGCTAGGGAGAGCCCGGTACTTCTCCTCACTAGATCTGGCTAGTGGGTATTGGCAGGTGCCGATGGCCACAAAAGACAAGGAGAAGACGGCATTCATCTTGCCCATGGGACTATACGAATTTAACCGGATGCCCTTCGGGTTGACAAATGCACCCGGAACGTTTCAGCGGTTGATGGAGAAATGTCTCGGTGACTTCAACTTTGAGTTCACTCTCATCTACTTGGATGACATTATAGTGTATTCTGCGACCTTTGAAGACCATCTCCACCAGTTGGGGCAAGTATTTCGAAGATTGCGGGAACATGGGCTCAAATTGAAACCCAGTAAATGTCGGTTGTTCCAATCTGAAATTGATTACTTGGGTCACCGCGTATCAGGAGAAGGGGTGAGACCATCAAGAGACAAGATAGCGGCTGTTCAAGATTGGCCGATACCGACTACCCTGCGAGAAGTGAGGGCGTTCCTTGGAGTAGCCGGTTACTATCGACGGTTTATTAAGGATTTCGCCAAGGTAGCAGCACCACTTAATGCTCTCCTACGAGGCACATCCGGTGGTCCAAAGAACCGGTCCGTGAAGTGGGGACCTGAACAGGAACAAGCCTTCCAGGCATTGAAGGATGCACTGACAACAGCCCCAATCTTGGCATATGCTGATTACCACTTGCCGTTCCAGCTATATACAGATGCAAGCCTGTATGGTCTTGGAGCAGTGCTTTCCCAGCTTCAGGATGGCCAGGAGAGGGTCATAGCGTACGGCAGCCGGTCTTTGAGAGATTCTGAAAGAAACCCCGAGAATTATAGTTCATTTAAATTGGAGCTGTTGGCACTGGTATGGGCCATGACCGAGAAATTCTCTGAATATTTGACCGGTGCTGAAGTTTTAGTACTGACTGACAACAACCCACTAGCTCACCTGGAAAATGCCAAGCTCGGGGCGTTAGAGCAGAGGTGGATAGCCCGAATGTCTACATTCAATTACCGCATTAAGTATTGGTCCAAAACAGAGAACCAGAATGCTGACGGACTTTCTAGGGTAACTGCCCAGACCCCCACAGAAGACGTGGATCATGAGTTGGAGCATGTGGAGGTGCCCGATTTCAGCAGATTTTCACAGGCCTTGACCGCCACTAATCAGTTTGAGATGGAGGGGACTGAAATGGCTCCCTTTCTTTGGTCCCTCACGACAGGAATGGGCACAGATACAACAGACCCATGAGGGGCTGGCGCAGATGATCAAGTGTGTTGAGAAAGGCCAGAAGCCCTGTAGAGAGGAAAGAGAACGACTGACACGTGAGATATTATCTGTTTTGAGTCAGTGGGAAAAGTTGGAGATGAAAAATGGAGTGCTATGCCGAAAGGTCTATTTACCTTCTGAGATCGACATTCGATACCAAATTGTGGTGCCTAGTGAACTGGCTCGCTCCTTGGCAGTTGAGGCTCATAATAAGAATGGACATTTTGGTCATGAGAAGACCTTTCTTTGGTTACAGCGACTGATTTACTGCCCTGGTCTTCGTCAAATGGTCGAAGAAGTATGCCGCAGCTGTCGAACTTGTGAGATCCATAAGGCAATAGAACAGAGAGCTCCCCTGCAAACCATCGTGACCCAGGAACCTTTAGAAATCGTCATGATAGACTATCTAATGGTGGGCCCATCCAATAGCGGACACCAGTATTGCCTCGTAATGGTGGATCACTTCACCAAATTTGCGGTGGTAACCGCCACCAAGGACCAGACAGCTGAGTCAGCAGCTCGTGCTCTGTGCCAAGATTTCATTCGAGTATATGGGTGCCCCCAACGCATCCACTCCGACCAGGGCGCCTGCTTTGAGGGACACGTAATGAAAGAAGTTCAACGTATCTACGGGATAAAGAAGTCGCACACGACTCCATACCACCCTCAGGGAAATGGGGCCTGTGAAAGATTCAACAGAACTCTGCTACAGATGCTGCGGACTCTGGAGGAAGACAAGAAGTTACAGTGGCCTCAGTTCTTGTCTGAAATGGTGTGGGCCTATAACAATCAGGTCCATTCTACAACGGGGTACTCTCCTTATACACTTCTCTTTGGGCGGTCTGGGCGAAGTATAGGAGAATTACAGTTGAATGATGTGGATGGGTTCCCTCCGAGGGATCCAACCTCTTGGGTGCGGGCGCATCGGCAGAGACTTGAGACGATCCATCGATTGGTGCGGCAGCGCCTGCAAGAACATCCCCATCCTGATAAGACCCCAGTGCAAGAAGCACCATTGCAACCAGGCGACCTGGTGCTAGTTTGTGTCAAGAAACCCCAAGGGAAATTGGAAAGCCGATGGGAGGCTTTGCCGTATCGTGTTGTTGGCCGCAAGTATGCGAATGGGCCAGTGTACCAGGTCCAGAAAGAAGGAACTGATTGTGTTCGAGTACTTCACCGAAATATGTTGCGCCTGTGTCATTCTGAAGGGACAAATCATGATGGGCTTGCCAATGTGAATGAGCTCCCACAGTCAGAGAATGGAGGTGCGGAATGGGCCTCCGACGAGGAGGATGATTGTTGGCCGATCCCTGCTCCTGGGGATGTTCCACCTGTGACTACTGTATCTGCGGCCTGTGCCCCCTCTGGTGCGGAATCCGCTGGTCCTTCTCAGCCCATAGCTGCAGCACCCCATAATATACCACCGGTCCTCAGACGGACCACTAGGCCAAATGCTGGTATTCCCCCCTGTTCGGTATGCGCAGGATGAGTTTGTTTGTCCTGCCATACATCGGTATACTACCACTCTGTGCATAAAAGTACAACCCTCTGGATATACAGTCATAGGCAGGGACTGCCAATCTTAAAGTGGGGGGGAATATGTAAGAGACAGCCAATGTTGTCCTAAACTTTATTTGTCTGTATAAACTGTTAATGTTGAATGTATTTCTGTGATTCTGTTCCTTTAAGACAGCAGCCATTGTAATTGTGACATGTTGCTGGAGTGAGACCCCCCTCCTTTATGTCAGCTTGCCTGTTCTGCAGACAGAGTGTGAGCAGAGAAGCAGGAAGTGACGAGACAGAGAGCAGCAGCCATCTTGGCAAGTGTTGTATTGAACTGGTGTGGAGATTTTTCTGTACAGCTAAGCTGTATCTTGGTCCAGAGACAAACAGAGTGTAAAGAGACAACAGGACTAGTGAGTCCACGTGAAAGGAACTGTGCTCAGTGGCTGATCAGTGAGACTGACATTGTGACTGTGTATATGGATACCACAGATAGAGACTCGCAGTGCTGTTGATGTACTGGACGGCACCTGCTAAATCCCGGTTTACATCCCAGCTCAGTGTATGGATTCGGCAGGACTGTCAGTGTGCTGAGTGGAATCTGCTGTTGGATTACATTGCATTCAGTTGGTTTCCCTGTCTGTTAAAGAGGACTTCATTTCTCCCAAGATCCTGATAACCGTGAGGAGAGGACGCTTCACTATAAAAGAAAGGACCGACTTTGGGCCCCACCGCGCGCTTCTACGGACTGTAAGCGGTCCACCTGGACCACTGGGGAAAAGGGGGTGCACCCAAATGTGAAGTCAGGGTCAGTTAGGGATAGTTTTGAGTATATTGTTCATTCAGTGTCCATACTGCAGAAGTGGACAGAGTAAAAGTAGAAACCATTGCAGAATTTGCCTTAAAATTGTTCATGCTATATTGTATATTTTGCTTGTCTTTAGCCCTGTCATTTTACCTTTAACTAGCCTTTATTAACTTATAGTAAATATATATTTTTTTCTTGAACTACCACGTGTGCGTTCATTTCTGGTTGCGGAGTCCAAACCACCTGCCTTGCTCTCGGTTCACAGCAGCACAGTTGTTGTAGATGGAGTGGATACTCCAAAAAAAGAGATATAGTATATCTGCGCTTTCCAGATGAAAGAAACTTTATTGGGGTTCAAAACACACAACGCGTTTCGGAGATCAAAACTCTCCTTTTTCAAGTGTAAAATGAGATGTCTTGTCAGAGGTGGGACCCACATCTATCAGACACTTATGGCATATCCTGTGGATATGAGGTAAATATTTTTCATGGGAAAACTCCTTTAGGCTAAGGCCCCGTGTAGCGCTTTTCCCACAGTGCTTTTCACAGAAAGTCTGCGGAGGTTTCCTCTGCGGACTTTCTGCTTCCATTTTAGCTATAGGGAAACCGCCAGCGTCTCCGTCGGTATAATTAACATGCTGTGATTTCCAAAACTGCAGTGGTTTTAGAAATCGCAGCGTTTGCTGCTTGTCTTTTTCCACAGTGAGTGGATGAGATTTGCTAGTAAGCATAGAAATCATCTCTTGGACCCTTTGGGTGAAGACACACAATGCAGTGCAGATCCATGCATCAGTGTTTACAGCCATGCCTCCGATGTGCCAACTGCCTCATTTGCATGACACTTTAAGTCTATGTCCCCACTTAGCCTGCCGCAGCCAAACTTTCTGTCCCTATTGTACATGTAAGGAAATTGCCAGCGTTTCCGTAGGTATAATTCACATGCTTCGATTTACAAAAACACAATGATTTTTTAAATCACAGCATTTCTGCTGTGGATATTTTTCTGCAATGTATGGATGGCATTAGCTAGAATCCCATCCACTTTGCAAATACTGTAAAATGCTGCGTTTTTTGACGCGGCATTTTCACAACGAGGGGCCCTGGCCTGAAGTTATTTTTCTCCAAATCTACAAAAGTGACATACATAACAAAGGTATGTTGTTTATCGCTGTAATGTGCTCTGTAACACAGTGGTGACAGCTGAGTATACTTGGGGGAGGTGATAGTCTCTCCATCCTTAGAGGGGTTGCTCTTTTACAACAATTGATGTCCATATGAGACTATGGATGTCATACAGTACAAAAAAGGTTCTTGTAGAGTCCACCTGCAGTAAGGTTAAGTAGACATGTTCAGATCAAAGATTTTGTTGACCTAAATACCATCGGTTCTCTATTGCTTCTCACCCTTTATGATCCACCCCTGGTTTTGGCTTCAAAAACAGCATCACCAATACCTGAACATGTGGCCTTACCCTGCGGATGTCCTAGAGAGTGCTTTCTGGCAGCATCTGTCATGCACTAATTACCAAGGCACCCTTTAAATTGGAGAGAATCGGTGCATCTGAGCAATTAGAACATGATGGATGCATCCAGAACACACTGTCTAAGGACACTCTTACAGGTTCTCATTGGATTTCAGCTGCCTGGCTGGAGGGAATCAACTGATTATATCACCAAGTCTTCATTTAGGAATAAATTGCCCAGATATGTTAACTCCTTGAAAGAGAAATTGCATCTTGACAAGCTCCTTCCTGTTGACAGAGAGCAGTGTACTGTAAGAGTTCAGATGACAGTAATACAGCTAGGGCTAAGGTGTTAGGTCACATGTCTGACAGTGGGGTGGAGCTAAACATCTGTCTGTTTACAATAACCAGCAGATGATTTTTTTAAAAGCAGCTATGGATGTGAACTCAGAAAATGATATGAAATAACACAAAAGTGGTACTAAACTGTAAAGCAAAGTATTTGCAAAATGTATTGCTTTATGTACAGTCATGGCCAAAAGTTTTGAGAATGATACAAATATTAATTTTTACAAAGTCTACTGCTTCAGTTTTTCTAATGGCAATTTGCATATACTCCAGAATGTTATAAAGAGTGATCAGCTTAACAGCAATTACTTGCAAAGTCAATATTTGCCTAGAAAATGAACTTTATCCCCCAAAACACATTTCAACATCATTGCAGCCCTGCCTTAAAAGGACCACCTAACATCGTTTCAGTGATTGCTCCATTAACACAGGTGTGGGTGTTGATGAGGACAGGGCTGGAGATCAATCTGTCATGATTAAGTAAGAATGACACCACTGGACACTTTAAAAGGAGGCTGGTGCTTGCCATCATTGTTTCTCTTCTGTTAACCATGGTTATCTCTAAAGAAACACGTGCAGTCATCATTGCACTGCACAAAAATGGCCTAACTGGGAAGAGTATTGCAGCTAGAAAGATTGCACCTCAGTCAACAATCTATTGCATCATCAAGAACTTCAAGGAGAGAGGTTCCATTGGTGCCAAAAAGGCTCCAGGGCACCCAAGAAAGACCAGCAAGCGGCAGGACCGTCTCTTAAAAGTGTTTCAGCTGCGGGATCGGGCTACCAGCAGTGCAGAGCTTGCTGAGGAATGGCAGCAGGCAGGTGTGAGTGCATCTGCACGCACTGTGAGGCGGAGACTCTTGGAACAAGTCCTGGTCTCAAGGAGGGCAGCAAAGAAGCCACTTCTCTCCAGAAAAAACATCAGGGACAGACTGATATTCTGCAAAAGGTACAGGGAGTGGACTGCTGAGGACTGGGGTAAAGTCATTTTCTCTGATGAATCCCCTTTTCGATTGTTTGGAACATCTGGAAAACAGCTTATTCGGAGAAGAAGAGGTGAGCGCTACCACCAGTCTTGTCTCATGCCAACTGTAAAGCATCCTGAAACCATTCATGTGTGGGGTTGCTTCTCAGCCAAGGGAATCGGCTCTCTCACAGTCTTGCCTAAAAACACAGCCATGAATAAAGAATGGTACCAGAATGTCCTCCAAGAGCAACTTCTCCCAACCGTCCAAGAGCAGTTTGGCGCTCAACAATGCCTTTTCCAGCATGATGGAGCACCTTGCCATAAAGCAAAGGTGATAACTAAATGGCTCAGGGAACAAAACATAGAGATTTTGGGTCCATGGCCTGGAAACTCCCCAGATCTTAATCCCATTGAGAACTTGTGGTCAATCATCAAGAGACGGGAGGACAAACAAAAACCAACAAATTCAGATAAAATTAAAGCATTGATTCTGCAAGAATGGACTGCTAACAGTCAGGATTTGGTCCAGAAGTTGATTGAGAGCATGCCAGGGAGAATTGCAGAGGTCCTGAAGAAGAAGGGTCAACACTGCAAATATTGACTTGCTGCATTAACTCATTCTAACTGTCAATATAAGCTTCTGTTACTCATAATATGAATGCAATTATATTTCTGTATGTGATAAAAACATCTGACAAACACACATAAAAACCAGAGGGCAGCAGATCATGTGAAAATATAATATTTGTGTCATTCTCAAAACTTTTGGCCATGACTGTATGTATCACCTTCAAAGTTTGGTTGAAAATGGAATCATTGTGAAGATCATCTGTAGCAGTTCGAGAAAGGGGTTGAAGTGAAATGAACCCTAAGTGCCAGAGGGGCAAGCCAACAAAGGAAAATGCATTGAATGGAATATTCAATATAGAGTTATGGCAATGAACTGAATTGTTGACTTGGGTGAAGGAAAGCCTAGTTACAACTAGAACTTTACTGTGCTTCTTACTGTTTAGCCTTGTTATCTCGCATAAGGTCATCTTGAAACATTTGCAGAATAAGCATCAATTACAGCTGGTCCAGAGGAATTATAATTTTTTTTTATTGTGATGTATCCAAACAACTTACTTCTATGCTCCAACAAATGTGAAAATATCACAAACAGAAAAAAATAATGAGGCCAGCGTAAAAAACAGCACCCGCAATAGTTATACAGTCACCTAGTCTGCAGTAAATAGATTTTCTAAAAAAAAATTCTGCTCAGGCTCAATCTGCTTCTTCTGCAAAAAGAAAAAAATATAAGGCAGAATGCAAGTAAATGTGACATTATCATCGAGAAGTAGAAATACAGAAAACATATGAGGCAGCAGAATTGTTACAAAATCCTTTGAATTTAAAAGGGGAAATTTAAGCAAGTACAAAGCTTTTAAGAAGCTTTGTCAGGATTTAATGCCAAACGGATCCAGATCTGTATTAAAACAATGATTATCTTACAGGGAAATATGCAGATTTATTTCATTTTAATAACTGTTATTATTAGGACAGTTCATTGTTTTGGTGCTCGGTTAATACAAAGTCATTGTAATTGCAATGATTCTTGCCTTATCAATTCACTTGTAACTTTTGATTTGCGTTTACTTACATTGATATGGTTGCCTGAGATGGGTTAACTGCTTCGGCATGAGCCAGGTTTGACCCGAATTTTCCAAATTGTATGGTTTTTAATGAAACCAAATAATTTGGGATTCATCTTGGATTAACTAAAATGACCACCACGACATGCAGTGTGTTCAATTATTATACTATTATATAGAGTATAATAGGTGGAAGCCCAGGGGAGGTGAAAAAAAATACATTTATACTCACCTTTCCTCACCTCTTTCGGGCCTCCTGGTGGCGTCTGCCACATTCCTGGTGACATCATGTGCCCAGGTTCACTGTTGAGGCCTATTATTGAGCAACAACTGTTACATGGGCATACTGAGTGTCATGAGGCCCGAGGTCACGGCTGAGGTTTGTGATTGGGCCTCAGCAATGACCCGGGAGAATTACATCACCGAGGAGATTGAGAGAGAGCGTTGGACACTGTGAGGAGGCCCAAAAGAGGTGGGGTAAGGAGAGTATAAATGTTTTTTTATTTTTTACACCTCTGCTGGGCCTCAACAAAGAAAGATAGAGCAAACTTGGTCATTGGTCATAGCAGCACAGACAGACCTACATACCCAGTGACTGAGTCAACAGTGGAACCAAACAGTAGGGATTGCAAAATGTGGTCCACTATCTGCTCAGATTAGAGATGAGTGAATCACTTAGGCACAAATTGAACTTATTACGAATTTCCTATTCAAAATTCTCTCTCAAATCCTAAACCCACAGGAATATATCAAAATTGTAGCCTCCATTTTACAGCTGAGAAGAAGACAGAAAAAAAGGATCGCAAGACCTCAGCCAGCGGCCCGGCAGACTTCACCATAAATGCCTTGCAAGGCAACTCTTTCTCTAGCACAGCCAATCTTGAGGGCCTGTAGGTGTGAGGTCACTGGTAACTGGTAGGTGTGAGGTCACTGGTGACTCAATGGATAAGTCAGGGTCACAAACTGCATAACTAGGATATACTGTATAGCAGGTTGTATGCTCCGTTGCTTACACAGCGGCAAGCATATTATTAAAGAGGTTTTCCGGCCCAAAAAATCTTTTTTAAAAAAAAAAAAAAAGGTCTGTTAGTGCTATTAATGGGTTAATAAGTACACCCAAATACCTTTAGCAGTGTTTTGAGTGATTTATAGGTTTCTATGGGAGCTCCTGGCATCTTTTGCATTTGTTTACATAGTGTAGCTTCCTATGTAGCTTCCACAGTACCTCCCTCTCACTGATCCCCCTCCTCTCTCACTCCGTTACATCCCCTCTCTGTCTCCCTAGCTATTCCCTCCACTACTAGCCCTTCCCAACTAACTAACTCAGCCTCCCACTGCATCATAATTACCTCTCTTCCTCTCTTAGGAGATGGCTCCTCCTTTTCTTTCACTGTGCGCAGGCTCTAGACGCCTCTCTTCCTCTCTGTAAGTGCGTACACAGACTAGAAGCACCTCTGACATCTGCACAGTAGAAAAGGAGTGCGCAAGCGCTGGCAGAGAGGAAGAGGGGAGGAGCCATTCCTGGAGAGGAAGATACATAAGTATGATGGGGATGGGGTGAAGAGGGGGTAATGGTGACGTTCCATTTTGGAAACAGGAAAACGGAACGCCACTAAATTATCAGAAAGTGTGTCTGGGGCGGTCACATGACCGTCACAGGGATATGGGTAGTTATAGATTTTTTTAAATATAAGTAAATTAGAAGTTAGGCAAAGGGAGGGGGTTTAGTTTAGGGATTCATTTTTATTTCATCCCGGACAACCCCTTTAACAGAGGGATGAGTAGTGGATGACAATGCTCTTAGACCCTCGCTATTGAGCCAAAATGGTTCTCAAAGGAAATAAATTTGCAATACTATCAGGATAGACTATACCCAGCTTTCAGCAGCATTTAGGAAGACTACTACAACTGCCAGTCACACGTGTACCCAAGTGGCCTCTGCCCACAGTGCTCCACCTCCTCTGCCAGTGCCACAGCTTCAAATGTCAAGCCCAATACAGTATTAGGAACATGACATTTTTTTCAGCTTGCAGTCGTACCTAGAGTTGCACCTATATTCCAGCAGATAACTGTGACCCCATGGAATACTGGGCCAATAGGTTAGAGCAGTGGAAGGAGATGTCCCAGTTTGCCATGGGAGTTTTATCTTGTCTGGCCTCAAGCATAATGACTGAGAGGGTGCTTATGCATGCACTGCCATGCACTTTGCCACAGCTACCAAAACTGCCACCACTCAGCCAGACAGGTACTGCGGCCTGGTCATCATATTATGTCTTACCGCACAGCCGCACAAGTTGCCACAACTACCTCCACTGCCACCACTCAGGCAGACATGTCTGGTTAACCTCCAATTCAGTTTCTACTGCTTACCATATGATTTTCCATAGATATCGATCACTTTCACTTTGACATGACATTAGTTGTGTTGGCCGGATCTCCATTTGTTACTCAGGCTACAATCTAGTAAACCATAGCCATATATGTTGATGTCACTTTGGCATTACTAATGCTGTTTTAGGGGTTTTCACACTACCGTTAGTAGTGTCCATTGCTAGCATCCGTTACAAAATGTTAACAACAGACACTAACATAACCGTCATAAATCCGATAAAAATCCCATTGAGTTCAATAGGATTTGATCTGTTGTCCGTCAGTGTCCATTAGTGTTCTGTTTTCACCAAATCTGTCACATGTCAGTTTTTTTTAGTGGACATAATAATGTGGGGTGCAGGACTTAACCAGGACGTTAGGTGTCCATTATTTTTTAACATTAATGTCTATGGCTAACAGACAGTAATGGATGGTTGTCCGTTATACTGTCCTTTTTTTTTTCTGTGCATGCTCAGAAATCTGTATAAAAAAAACAGCCAATAACGAACAATAAATGAAATGTATCTGTTAAAAAAACGGACACATTAACATCAGTTAGGGGGTGTTCACACTACCGTTAGTAGTGTCAGTTGCTAGCATCCGTTACAAAATGTTAACAATGGACACTAACAGAACCATCATAAATCTGTTAAAAATCCCATTGATTGCAATGGGATGTTATCTGGTGTCTGTTCGTGTCCGTTTATACCAAATTCATCACATGTCCATTTTTTTTCGCGGACATAATAACGTAGGGTGCAGGACTTTTGTGTCTGTTCAAAATAACGGACTTATGACGGACGGCAAGCGTCCGTTATTTTTTAACATTAATGTCTATGGCTAACGGACAGTAACAGATGGGCGTTCGTTATACTATCCGTTATTACTGTCTATTTTTCTACACATGCTCAGAAGGCAGAAACAAAACAAAAAAAAAGCAAAAAGCAGACAGTATAAAAACAGACACTAACATTAAATTACGGACATTAAATGGATCAGTTAAAAAACGCACACATTAACATCAGTTAGTGTCCGTAAATGTCTGTTATGATAGGTGTCCGTTTTTTGTTTTTTTTTGTTAACAGACACTATCAGAACGCACATCTAACGGTATTGTGAACGCCCCCTTAACATTGGTAAGCTTGAAAAGGGTTGAATACCTTTCTAGGAGACCTCAGAGTGTCATGTCATGTTCAAAAGTCAATTTGATCAAATCGTACACAAAACAAATTTCAGGAAATGTGCTCATCTCTAACTGGGATGCCCCAAATACTTGGTGAGGGACACTCACTACAAGAGTCCCTCAGATTCCAGCTGAGTGAAGAAGAAACCACCACTGCCATATGTGTGAGTGCTTATCATAGACTGAGAGGCATGGACCTCTATATCTCCAACCCTGGATACGTCCCTATCTCTTATTCACATACTTCTAATGCTAATGCTAATTTCTATTTGGTCCTGCCAATGTTTTTCTCAGCTGGATATATAGGAAATAGAGAGAGTGGGAGATATAGAGATAGGTAGATGGATAGATAGATAGATAGATAGATAGATAGATAGATAGATCTGGTCCTTAATGGGGCTAAGGTTTAGTTTAGTTGCATTTAGAGCCATATCTTTACAACAATCATGTCTGTACAGAATGTCCATAATCCATCTTCTTGTTACTTTAAGTTTTAAATAAATGATCCCTGGGTTTGTGATAATTTCTGTTTGATTTCTTTATATATATTCCCCCATGTTGCGATGACACTATAAGCAGCTATCATAAGTACAGACACAATCTAATCTAATAACTCATTGCCAAGCTCTTTCATATATTATCTTACAATTTGACAGTACAGTCACATTGATTAAATCTGCTTGCCTTATAGTTACTTGTATGTACGTGGCTTAACAAATCTTCAGTAAGTCAGTACAACAGTCTTTGAAGGCCAAAATCCATAATTTACAAGAACCTCTGACACCTCAAATTAATTGCTGGGACCATTGAACGTTTACTTAATGTTTCTCATGACATTTACAAAGTTTGTTTAAAAAGAATTTTCTTCTTAAACAAAGTAAAAATAAAGCTAAAAGTTGCAGGATGTGGATCCAGGTCCTGAGGTACAAGCCAACAGAAGGACAGTATTGATCCGATAGGACCACACATATTAGAGAGAAGTAGGTTAATAGTTTGATAAAAGATCGTCTGGGTATTTTTCTAATATAGTCCTACATATTTTAGTTCATATTGGACTTTATAGATGTTCACACTGGTCATACATTTTCATCTGCACCAGGCGAAGAGAACTTTCCACATTTTGGTGTGTCACTGGTCGATTTAAGCCCTATTCACAAGACCAATGTTATCAGCAGTTTTTTTAATGGCCGCTGCATTAAATTCAATACATGTAACTGGTGCTATTCACATGATGTCCTATTTCTGACCATTTTCATGGATCCCTCCATAGACTCAAATCTAAAGGAATCTGTGAAAATGGGAACACCTCGGATGAAAAATAGCCATGAAAAATGTCTTTTTTTTTCCACTGCTGTTTTGTCCATCAATCGTCTGAAGCCTCATATTATCATTTTAATGAATGTTCACTGTAGTTGAAATCACTATTTGTATCAACTATGCAAAAATAGAATTCACTCTATCTACATAGAAGGTGACTAGTGTGGAGGATCATGAACCTTGTCCCACTGCAGCCATTTTCGATTATCAATTTTCGTTTTTCACTCCCTACCTTCCAAAATCCATAACTTTTAATTTTACATTCACAAAACCATATGAGGGCTTATTTTTTTTTTTTGGGATAGATTGTAGATTCCAGACGATGTACTGGGAAGCTGAAAAAACCATAACTTTTTTTTTCCTTATACAGGTCTGCATAAGGTGTCTTTTTGTGAGGCCATATGTACTTTTTTATTTATACCACTTTGGGGAATGTCTGATATTTTGATCACTTTTTGTTCAATTTTTTTGGCAGGCTAAACATAAAAAAAAATAGCCGTTCAGCACTTATGATTTTTTTTCCCACTACAAAAAAATAGTTTTATAAGTGTGTAATTTGGGCATTTACAGATGCCAAGATGCCTTATGTGTTTATGTTTTACTTTTTAATTACTTTCTTGATTTTTATATGTGTTCCAGGGAAAAGGAGTGATTAGAATTTTAAATTTTTTTTTTAATTTTTTTTTTACTTTTTTTTATTTGTACTGGTGTAATGAACTCTAAGGGGTCTGATCACTATTACAATATACTGCAATGCTAATGCAATTCAATGTATTGTAAAATTTTCTATTACAGACTTCCTAGTGCAGCTTGTAATAGAAGACTATAGAAGACAAGCTTGGGAGGCTTCAATAGACTCCTGACTGCCTAGGCAACAGACCTCTGCCCCTGGATCTTATTTTGGGGCATGGCAATGGTGCCTTAGTCATCTTTGACTAAGACATCGGTAGGGTTAATGTCCACGATCAGTGGCTGATCATGGGCATTTCCACCAGGTCCCAGACCAGGCAGCTATGGCGACTATTCAGCTCCTAAGTAGCGAAATACAGTAAGGGCCAGAAGGTTTGGCACCCCTGAAATTTTTCCAGAAAATTAAGTATTTTTCCCAGAAAATTATTGCAATTACACGTGTTTTGTTATACATGTGTTTATTTTCTTTATGTGTATTGGAACAACACAAAAAAACTGAGAAAAAAAGCCAAAAATTATATAATTTCATGCAAAACTCCAAAAATGGGCCGGACAAAATTACTGGCACCCGCAACTTAATATTTGGTTGCACACCCTTTGGAAAAAATAACTGAAATCAATCACTTCCTATAACCATCAACAAGCTTCTTACACCTCTCAACTGTAATTCTGGACCACTCTTCTTTTGCAAAGTGCTCCAGGTCTCTCATATTTGCCTTCTCCAAACAGCAATTTTAAGATTTCTCCACAGGTGTTCAATGGGATTTAGATCCAGACTCATTGCTGGTCACTTCAGAACTCTCCAGCGCTTTGTTTCCATCCATTTCTGGGTGCTTTTTGAAGTATGTTTGGGGTCATTGGCCTTCTGGAAGACCCATGACCTAGGACACATGACACTGGGCCCTACAGTGAGGCCCAAAATCCTTTGGTAATCACAGTCAAGTCACCCAGTGCCCGAGGCAGCAAAACAACCCCCCAATAAAATATCTTTGAACCTCCACCATATTGACTGTAGGTACTGTGTTTTTTTCTTTGTAGGCCTCATTCTGTTTTCGGTAAACAGTAGAATGATGTGCTTTACCAAAAAGCTCTATCTTGGTTTCATCTGTCCATTATACATTTTCCCAGAAGGATTTTGGTTTATTCACGTACATTTTGGCAAACTACAGTCCAGCTTTTTTATGTCTCTGTGTAAGCAATGGGGTCCTCCTGGGTCTCCTCAAATAGCATTTCATTTCATTCAAATGTCGAAGGATAGTTCACGCTGAAACTGGTGCACCCTGAGTCTGAAGGACAGCTTGAATTTCTTTGGAACTTGATTGGGGCTATTTATCCACCATCCGGACTACCTGCATTGCAACCTTTCATCAATTTTTCTCTTTCGTTCACGACCAGGGAGACTAGCTACACTGCCATGGGTTGTAAACTTCTTGATCATGCTGCGCACCATGGACAAATGAACATCAAATTCTCTGGAGATGGACTTGTAACCTTGAAATTGTTGATATTTGTACACAATTTTTGTTCTCAAATTCTCAGACAGTTCTCTACTAATTGTAATATTTTTCTGGTAGAAATACTTTTGGAAAAATTTCAGGGGTGCCAACACATACCGCCATGACTGTATGTAAAGGGTTAAATGGTTCTCTTTTCTTTTATTAGATCAACTGTAAAAGTGAAAATTCACCAAATTTTTGTGGAAGACCAAGGTTGAATGGAATCCTGATTGAGTAAAATTGCCAAAAGGTAAAGAAATGCAAAGCAGTTCAAATGAGCTTCATATTTAAAGCTAAGGCCCCACATAGACAGCTGTGCTGCGGGAAAAAACACGGCAGAAGCACATATCAGTTTTTCCCACATCGCTTTTCACAGAAAGACCACAGAGTTTTCCTCTGCGGACTTTCTGCTTCAATTATACCTATATGGAAAATGCCAGCGTTTATGTAAGGTATAATTGTCATGCTGCGATTTACAGAAATGCAAATTGTTATGCACAAACATCTGGAAAGAACTGAAAATGGTCAGTTGTTGAATTTGCAGCATTAAGGGGTCACATTTACTGAAATCAAATCTTAACAGGCCAAGTTACATGTTAACACAGGATCCCTTCTTTGATATCACCTTCACAATTCTTGCATCCATTGACCTTGTGAGTTTTTGAATCATTTCTGCTTGAATTTTTTTGCAGAATGTCAGAATAGCCTCCCAGAGCTGCTGTTTTGATGTGAACTGCCTCCAACACTCATAGATCTTTTGCTTGAGGATACTCCAAAGGTTCTCAATAAGGTTGAGGTCAGGGGAGGATGGTGGCCGCACCATGAGTTTCTCTCCTTTTATGCCCATAGCAGCCAATGACTCAGGTATTTTTTTCTGAATGAGATGGTGCATTGTCATGCATGAAGATAATTTTGCTATGGAAAGCATGGTTCTTCTTTTTGTACCATGGAATAAAGTGGTCAACCAGAAACTCTATATACAGTCATGGCCAAAAGTTTTGAGAATGACACAAATATTATATTTTCACATGATCTGCTGCCCTCTGGTTTTTATGTGTGTTTGTCAGGTGTTTTTATCACATACAGAAATATAATTGCATTCATATTATGAGTAACAGAAGCTTATATTGACAGTTAGAATGAGTTAATGCAGCAAGTCAATATTTGCAGTGTTGACCCTTCTTCTTCAGGACCTCTGCAATTCTCCCTGGCATGCTCTCAATCAACTTCTGGACCAAATCCTGACTGATAGCAGTCCATTCTTGCAGAATCAATGCTTTAATTTTGTCTGAATTTGTTGGTTTTTGTTTGTCCACCCGTCTCTTGATGATTGACCACAAGTTCTCAATGGGATTAAGATCTGGGGAATTTCCAGGCCATGGACCCAAAATCTCTATGTTTTGTTCCCTGAGCCATTTAGTTATCACCTTTGCTTTATGGCAAGGTGCTCCATCATGCTGGAAAAGGCATTGTTGAGCGCCAAACTGCTCTTGGACGGTTGGGAGAAGTTGCTCTTGGAGGACATTCTGGTACCATTCTTTATTCATGGCTGTGTTTTTAGGCAAGACTGTGAGAGAGCCGATTCCCTTGGCTGAGAAGCAACCCCACACATGAATGGTTTCAGGATGCTTTACAGTTGGCATGAGACAAGACTGGTGGTAGCGCTCACCTCTTCTTCTCCGAATAAGCTGTTTTCCAGATGTTCCAAACAATCGAAAAGGGGATTCATCAGAGAAAATGACTTTACCCCAGTCCTCAGCAGTCCACTCCCTGTACCTTTTGCAGAATATCAGTCTGTCCCTGATGTTTTTTCTGGAGAGAAGTGGCTTCTTTGCTGCCCTCCTTGAGACCAGGCCTTGCTCCAAGAGTCTCCGCCTCACAGTGCGTGCAGATGCACTCACACCTGCCTGCTGTCATTCCTCAGCAAGCTCTGCACTGCTGGTAGCCCGATCCCGCAGCTGAAACACTTTTAAGAGACGGTCCTGCCGCTTGCTGGTCTTTCTTGGGCGCCCTGGAGCATTTTTGGCACCAATGGAACCTCTCTCCTTGAAGTTCTTGATGATGCGATAGATTGTTGACTGAGGTACAATCTTTCTAGCTGCAATTCTCTTCCCAGTTAGGCCATTTTTGTGCAGTGCAATGATGACTGCACGTGTTTCTTTAGAGATAACCATGGTTAACAGAAGAGAAACAATGATGGCAAGCACCAGCCTCCTTTTAAAGTGTCCAGTGGTGTCATTCTTACTTAATCATGACAGATTGATCTCCAGCCCTGTCCTCATCAACACCCACACCTGTGTTAATGGAGCAATCACTGAAACGATGTTAGGTGGTCCTTTTAAGGCAGGGCTGCAATGATGTTGAAATGTGTTTTGGGGGATAAAGTTCATTTTCTAGGCAAATATTGACTTTGCAAGTAATTGCTGTTAAGCTGATCACTCTTTATAACATTCTGGAGTATATTCAAATTGCCATTAGAAAAACTGAAGCAGTAGACTTTGTAAAAATTAATATTTGTATCATTCTCAAAACTTTTGGCCATGACTGTACTTTGTAGAGGTAATTTTCACACCTTCAGGAACCTACCAGCTCTCCCCCCATGATTCCAGCCCAAAATATGACTCCACCACCTCCTTGTTGATGTTGCAGCCTTCTGGGATATGGTGGCCATCCACTACACCATCCATCTGGACCATCCAAGGTTGCACGCCACTCATTAGTCTTTATGCATGTCTAGGCCCCCTGCTGAGCACTGTTTAGGGGTGGCCAAATAGTAGGTTTATGCACAACTACAAGACTTTGGAGGATCCTACTCCTTGAGGTTCATGGGGCTCCAGAACCTCATTATGCCTTTATCTGCACTAACCTGTCTGTAATCTGAATCAGCCACAAATCTCTTCAAAGTACGATGATCAGGCTTAAGTTTTTGCGAAATATCTAAAGTTTTCATACTTTGTTCAAGGCATTGTACTATTTGACACTTTTGGTAGCAGAGAGATTCTTTTTCTTTCCAATATTGCTTGAAACCTGTGGCCTGCTTAATAATGTGGAACATCCTTCTTAAGTAGGTTTCCTTTAATTGGGCTCTCCTGGAAAACTAATTAATACAGGTGTTTGAGATTGATTTCAGTGATCCAAAGAGCCCTGAGACACAATATCATCCATGAGTTCGACTGAAAAACCAAAAATTTTATCTTTACCACACTTAAATCCAATTTGCATAATATTTGGAACATGGTGTAGTGCTCATGCATAGCCACCACCACATTCACTATAAATCGCCGTCCCAAAAGTCCCTTACAGGTGAATGAGGCAATTGTCCACCACTACTCCAAGTGCATGGAGCACACAGGGGTCTCGGCAGTCAGACGCCCAGCAATCAGGCAGCAGATAGGGAGAAGTGTCCATAGTGGGACAACCTCCTTTAATATTTTTGCCACTTGGTGCTGTTATGTTATGACACCATGTGGTTCTAACTTAGAATTGTATTGCAGTACATTTACTATGTATTGTGCTATGACCTGCTATATCTGTATTTTTCAAATGATCCACTTTCAGTTCTTTTCCTGCACCTGCAACCAGCAATGAGTCAAGATGAACCTAATAAGAGTATAAGGAGAGAATTTTGCCAGAGTAATAAAAAAAAAATGGAACTAAATCTATCTACATAAGAGGCTGCCAGTGTGAATGATTATTAATTGATTCTCTTTTTCTCACTTATTAAAAATAAATCTTTTTTTTCTAAAAGTCCCTGGCATTGATGAGGCGGCAGCAGAAGAGTTCAGCACTCCAGCAGTATCATTTCCGTCAATGTTAATGAGATCTATTTTCAAATATTACTAATTTCCCCAGCAAACGAAATATGAAATCATTAAGTGTTCCAGTGATAGACGAATCTTAAAAGCATTACATATGTATAAAGTCACAGCTTGGTTCCCTCGAAGGACTGGCACAAATGCTATGTACAATTTGGTATATTCTTTGAGGTTTAACAAAACAAATGATGTGTGCGCTGTATAGTCATATTTCATATCCAGCTGGGTCTGCCATTAAATATGCACCTGTAATAGGGTAATGAGAAAAATGTCCCTTCAGATTTTTCAGCAAGTGACTTAAAGAAACTCCCTACTGAACTTGCAAAGAGCAGATGATCTCCAGAGACAAGTGGATTTTGAGCAGTATCATTAAAAATTAAACAGGAAAAGTATCTTTGATGAAATCGTTTGGAAACCTGCTCCTGGTGTACGGCCCTTACAAATGTCATCTTATTGCAAGTGCAAAAAGATGGGCAACTGGGATGGAAATTTTATGCATTTATTGTATGGTGATTTAAATAAACTGGAATATTGAAAAAATGATAACATATATAATGAATAAAAAATAAGCAGAAATTAGAACATTGCAAAAAAAATGACTATACATTTTGTTATCTTGGGTATAATCTTAATTTATAGGTAAGTAGTAAAATAATTGCAAAAATACTCTATATATTAAGCTATAACATTGCCTTTATCTTCCAGCTAGCACTGAGTTATGGCTATTAGTCTCATCATTCTCTTTTCCCAGCCTGTTTGCCCTTGTGCTATATTCTGCTAGGGAAAACAACCAAAACCCCATTATCTTACCATCCCTGCCTTTATTACACCTAGACAGTGAAGGACATGCGAAAACAAATGCAATTTGGTAAGCCAGTCCAGATATACAAATATAGTGGTGGGTATGGGGTCTTGTATCAGGTATTGGTAAAATCTTGTACCTATTGCAGCTGCTAATACCAGACAGGATGGGTAGAAGATACCAGCATTGACAATCGCATCACCTGATTTGGATTCTGAAATTTGCATTTGAGACAGACAGACAGGCTTCAAGTGCAGAGACAGACTCTGTGACATAGACTTCATCTATGGTAGACATGCTAGTTAAAGGGAATTTAACAGGGAGAAACACAAAACCACAAACAGGTCCTTAGTGACCAGGGTTTTAGTATGTCAGATAGCCCTGTCCATGGCAGGGACATGGGCATTAAAAAAAAAAAAAACCTTTACATTTACCTAGCATCTGTACTTCCAGCACCTGCCTTGTGGTTCATTGAAGCCAGGGAAAGTACAGCTTATTTTCATTGTCAGGCACCAAGTGTATGTCCTGGCTTCACTGATCCACTGCACAGATGTCAGGATTACTAGAGATGAGTTCGATTCGACTCATCTCGAGGTAATTCTAAAGTTTTTTTATTGTTAAATGTTTGCATAGATATCTTTACAACAGGGATATTTGGGACACTAAACCCCTGGTCTGTAACATAGACAGGCAGTGAATTGTGGGCCCACCGTGTTATCAAACTATTTTGCTTGGGGCCATTCCAACGGTGTAATCCAGGCAGACTCCCTGGTTTTCACCCTTTAACCCACATACAGGGATATGGTCTTTGCTGCAGGGAGTCCGCCAGGCCACTCCCTCATGAGGTGGTTTCAGTTAGCTAGATGCTAACCAGGCTGAACAGAACTGTGGTGCAGAGCACCACAGAAACAGAACAAAAAATGCATAAAGACACAAATTGTACACAAAGACTAAATGCAGGATAGACAGATGTACTGGTTAAAATCAGACAGTGAAAAGGGTAAACACAGGTAGCAGAGATAAATTGCAGGAGGCACAGGGTCACAGATAGCAGAGATATATTGCAGAAAGCCCACGGCTAAAACAGGGATAAAAACAGACACAACAAGACAAGCATATAAACAAGGCAGTCAAAGACATAAAATAATTGAGCACCATGCATGCACACAGAACTCATGACAACCAAACAGGACACAAAAACACAGAATAAAACAGAAAGCATGCATGGATCACAACATATTGCTCAGCTAAAGAGGGACTAAAGACACAGAGACACAACAGGAGGAGGTTTAGCATATATATATATACAGTCATATGAAAAAGTTTGGGCACCCCTATTAATCTTAATCATTTTTAGTTCTAAATATTTGGGTGTTTGCAACAGCCATTTCAATTTGATATATCTAATAACTGATGGACACAGTAATATTTTAGGATTGAAATGAGGTTTATTGTACTAACAGAAAATGTGCAATATGCATTAAACCAAAATTTCACCGATGCAAAAGTATGGGCACCTCAACAGAAAAGTGACATTAATATTTAGTAGATCCTCCTTTTGCAAAAATAACAGCCTCTAGTCGCTTCCTGTAGCTTTTAATCAGTTCCTGGATCCTGGATGAAGGTATTTTTGACCATTCCTCTTTACAAAACAATTCCAGTTCAGTTAAGTTTGATGGTCGCCGAGCATGGACAGCCCGCTTCAAATTATCCCACAGATGTTCAATGATATTCAGGTCTGGGGACTGGGATGGCCATTCCAGAACATTGTAATTGTTCCTCTGCATGAATGCCTGAGTAGATTTGGAGCTGTGTTTTGGATCATTGTCTTGCTGAAATATCCATCCCCGGCGTAACTTCAAATTCGTCACTGATTCTTGTACATTATTCTCAAGAATCTGCTGATACTGAGTTGAATCCATGCGACCCTCAACTTTAACAAGATTCTCGGTGCCGGCATTGGCCACACAGCCCCAAAGCATGATGGAACCTCCACCAAATTTTACAGTGGGTAGCAAGTGTTTTTCTTGGAATGCTGTGTTTTTTTGACGCCATGCATAACGCCTTTTTGTATGACCAAACAACTCAATCTTTGTTTCATCAGTCCACAGGACCTTCTTCCAAAATGAAGCTGGCTTGTCCAAATGTGCTTTTGCATACCTCAGGCGACTCTGTTTGTGGCGTGCTTTCAGAAACGGCTTCTTTGGCATCACTCTCCCATACTGCTTCGCCTTGTGCAAAGTGTGCTGTATTGTTGACCGATGCACAGTGACACCATCTGCAGCAAGATGATGCTGCAGCTCTTTGGATGTGGTCTGTGGATTGTCCTTGATTGTTCTCACCATTCTTCTTCTCTGCCTTTCTGATATTTTTCTTGGCCTGCCACTTCTGGGCTTAACAAGAACTGTCTCTGTGGTCTTCCATTTCCTTACTATGTTCCTCACAGTGGAAACTGACAGGTTAAATCTCTGAGACAACTTTTTGTATCCTTCCCCTGAACAACTATGTTGAACAATCTTTGTTTTCAGATCATTTGAGAGTTGTTTTGAGGAGCCCATGATGCCACTCTTCAGAGGAGATTCAAATAGGAGAACAACTTGCAATTGGCCACCTTAAATACCTTTTCTCATGATTGGATACACCTGGCTATGAAGTTCAAAGCTCAGTGAGGTTACAAAACCAATTTTGTGCTTCAGTAAGTCAGTAAAAAGTAGTTAGGAGTATTCAAATCAATAAAATGATAAGGGTACCCAAATTTTTGCACCGGTCAAATTTTGGTTTAATGCATATTGCACATTTTCTGTTAGTACAATAAACCTCATTTCAATCCTGAAATATTACTGTGTCCATCAGTTATTAGATATATCAAATTGAAATGGCTGTTGCAAACACCCAAATATTTAGAACTAAAAATGATTAAGATTAATAGGGGTGCCCAAACTTTTTCATATGACTGTATATATATATATATATATATATATATATATATATATATATACAGTGGGTACGGAAAGTATTCAGACCCCTTTAAATTTGTCACTCTTTGTTTCATTGAAGCCATTTGCTAAAAGCAAAAAAGTTCATTTTATTTCTCATTAATGTACACTCAGCACCCCATCTTGACAGAAAAAAAAACTGAAATGTAGATATTTTTGCAAACTTATTAAAAAAGAAAAACTGAAATATCACATGGTCATAAGTATTCAGACCCTATGCTCAGTATTGAGTAGAAGCACCCTTTTGAGCTAGTACAGCCATGAGTCTTCTTGGAAATGATGCAACAAGTTTTTCACATCTGGATTTGGGGATCCTCTGCCATTCTTCCTTGCAGATCCTCTCCAGTTCCGTCAGGTTGGATGTGAACGTTGGTGGACAGCCATTTTCAGGTCTTTCCATTTTCAATTGGGCTGAGGTCAGGGCTCTGCCTGGTCCAGTCAAGAATGGTCACAGAGTTGTTCCGAAACCACTCCTTTGTTATTTTAGCTGTGTGCTTAGGGTCATTGTCTTGTTGGAAGGTAAACCTTCGGCCCAGTCTGAGGTCCAGAGCACTCTGGAAGAGGTTTTCTTCCAGGATATCTCTGTACTTGGCCACATTCATCTTTCCTTCAATTGCAACCAGTCGTCCTGTCCCTGCAGCTGAAAAACACCCCCATAGCATGATGCTGCCACCACCATGTTTCACTGTTGGGATTGTGTTGGGCAGGTGATGAGCAGTGCCTGGTTTTCTCAACACATACCACTTAGAAAAAGATAATCTTTTTGACGTTAATCGTCTCATCAGACCAGAGAATTTTATTTCTCATAGTCTGGGAGTCCTTCATGTGTTTTATTGCAAACTCTATGCTGGCTTTCATATGTCTTGCACTGAGGAGAGGCTTCCTTCGGGCCACTCTGCCATAAAGCCCCGACTGCTGGAGGGCTGCAGTGATAGTTGACTTTGTGGAACTTTCTCCCATCTCCCTACTGCATCTCTGGAGCTCAGCCACAGTGATCTTTGGGTTCTTCATTATCTCTCTCCCCAAGGCTCTTTTTCCACGATTATTCAGTTTGGCTGGACAGCCAGGTCTAGGAAGAGTTCTGGTCATCCCAAACTTCTTCCATTTAAGGATTATGGAGGTCACTGTGCTCTTAGGAACCTTGAGTGCTGTAGAAATTCTTTTATAACCTTGACCAGATCTTTACCTTGCCACAATTCTGTCTCTGAGCTCCTTGGGCAGTTCCTTTGACCTCATCGTCATTCTCTGACATGCACTGTGAGCTGTGAGGTCTTATATAGACAGGTGTGTGCCTTTCCTAATCAAGTCCAATCAGTTTAATTAAACACAGTTGGACTCCAATGAAGGAGTAGAACCATCTCAAGGAGGATCAGAAGGAAATGGACAGCATGTGAGTTAAATATGAGTGTCACAGCAAAGGGTCTGAATACTTATGAACATGTGATATTTCAGTTTTTCTTATTTAATACATTTGCAAAAATATCTACATTTCTGTTTTTTTTTCTGTCAAGATGGGGTGCTGAGTGTACATTAATAAGAAATAAAATTAACTTTTTTGCTTTTAGCAAACGGCTGCAATGAAACAAAGAGTGAAAACTTTAAAGGTGTCTGAAAACTTTCCGTACCCACTGTATATACAATCTCAATACACACAGCATTAAAGTGCTATGGTTGATGTAATCTTTCTCCCCTTATTTGTACTTTGCTATTTACTTCTAACATATATATTCATTATTGCAAGAATTTATACATAGCTGTAGTGCTGTTTTTCTATATACAGTGCAGACCAAAAGTTTGGATGCACCTTCTCATTCCAAGAGTTTTCTGTATTTTCATGACTATAAAAATTGTAGATTCACACTGAAGGCATCAAAACTATGAATTAACACATGTGGAATTATATACTTAACAAAAAAGTGTGAAACAACTGAAAATATGTCTTATATTCTAAGTTCTTCAAAGTAGCCACCTTGCTTTACTGCTTTGCACACTCTTGGCATTCCCTTGATGAGCTTCAAGAGGTAGTCACCTGAAATGGTTTTCACTTCACAGGTGTGCCCTGTCAGGTTTAATAAGTGGGATTTCTTGCCTTATAAATGGTGTTGGGACCATCAGTTGTGTTGTTCAGAAGTCAGGTGGATACACAGCTGATAGTCCTACTGAATGGAGTGTTAGAATTTGTATTATGGCAAGAAAAAAGCAGCTAAGTAAAGAAAAACGAGTGGCCATCATTACTTTAAGAAATGAAGGCCAGTCAGTCTGAAAAATTGGAAAAACTTTGAAAGTGTCCCCAAGTGCAGTGGCCAAAACCATCAAGCGCTACAAAGAAACTGGCTCACATGAGGACCGCCCCAGGAAAGGAAGACCAAGAGTCACCTCTGCTGCGGAGGATAAGTTCATCCGAGTCACCAGCCTCAGAAATCGCAGGTTAACAGCAGCTCAGATTAGAGACCAGGTCAATGCCACACAGAGTTCTAGCAGCAGACACATCTCTACAACAACTGTTAAGAGGAGACTGTGTGGCCTTCATGGTAAAATAGCTGCTAGGAAACCACTGCTAAGGACAAGCAACAAGCAGAAGAGACTTGTTTGGGCAAAAGAACACAGGGAATGGACATTAGACCTGTGGAAATCTGTGTTTTTGTCTGATGAGTCCAAATTTGAGATCTTTGGTTTCAACCACCGTGTCTTTGTGCGACGCAGAAAAGGTGAACGAATGGACTCTACATGCCTGGTTCCCACCGTGAAGCATGGAAGAGGAGGTGTGATGGTGTGGGGGTGCTTTGCTGGTGACATTGTTGGGGATTTATTCAAAATTGAAGGAATACTGAACCAGCATGGTTACCACAGCATCTTGCAGCGGCATGCTATTCCATCCGGTTTCCGTCTAGTTGCACCATCATTTATTTTTCAACAGGACAATGACCCCAAGCACACCTCCAGACTGTGTAAGGGCTATTTGACCAAGAAGGAGAGTGATGGGGTGCTACGCCAGATGACCTGGCCTCCACAGTCACCAGACCTGAACCCAATCGAGATGGTTTGGGGTGAGCTGGAAAGCAGAGTGAAGGCAAAAGGGCCAACAAGTGCTAAGCATCTCTGGGAACTCCTTCAAGACTGTTGGAAGACCATTTCAGGTGACTACCTCTTGAAGCTCATCAAGAGAATGTCAAGAGTGTGCAAAGCAGTAATCAAAGCAAAAGGTGGCTACTTTGAAGAACCTAGAATATAAGACATATTTTCAGTTGTTTCACACTTTTTTGTTAAGTATATAATTCCACATGTGTTAATTCATAGTTTTGATGCCTTCAGTGTGAATCTACAATTTTTATAGTCATGAAAATACAGAAAATACCTTCTCTTGGAATGAGAAGGTGTGTCCAAACTTTTGGTCTGTACTGTGTGTGAGAATTATTATGACTAAGGAGGTCTTTTTTTTTCCACTGGGGATTTGTCAGGACTTGAACTTAGGGACTTTGGTGTCCCAGGCTGTAGCTATTCCAACTGAACTATTTAGCCTCCTGGACAGCTCCTGTGCTGATCTAAAGCCTTGCTCCCAGTGTCTCTAGTTTCAGTTCCCGCCTCTCTGGTTTGCTCCACCCTGTTCCTTGATTGAATTTCCTATTTAAACCCAGCCTTGCACTTCCTGCTTTGTGAGATTATTGTGCTCTTGGCCTGTAATCTAGCTAGCCTCTGCTGCTAATACTGATGTTCATCTTGTGCATCGACCCCTGGCTTCCTCCTGACTACGACCTCCTCTCCTTGTTCTTCGAATTTGCTACTGCATGACCTCCTTATACCGACTCGGCTTGCTGACTACTCTCTCGTCTCTATATTCTTCAGTGTATAATAAAGATGGTATCTGTATTCAAATTTTATTTATGGTTGTGCTGTGTATTTTGTATAAGAGGTGTCTCTTTAAAAGATAGCAAGCATGAAAATTGTTGATGTGACTGAAAACCAGAATTGAAAGTGTGTAACATTTAACATGTGCAATTTATATTACGTCTATCTTCTTATCTGGCCTTTAGGGTCCCCACAGACATCAGGACCTCAGTAGAGCTGCTACCTCTGAACCCTTCATATTTGATTATTCTAAGCTAGCATTTCAACACGATTTTTAGTCCCTGAACATACAGAAAAATATAGAAGTATTTGATAGAGACACTGAACTGGAAGACATCTGCTCTGAAGTGTAGGATGCCCATATGGATCCCTAGTTATAAATGAAACTGCAACAGCAGAAAAATTACCAGTGTAGAACAAGCATGATGGGATAAACTATAACTCTCCAATGAAACCTGTAGACACTTGAACATATAATGACAATTTATGAGGCATAAGATTTATAAGGTTGAAGGTCTTTTTGGTCCTCATGGAAAGGTCCGGACAAGGGCATTCCATATTATCAGCTCCATAAATCAAGCATGTATAATGTCTATTTTAGTAGCATTAAAACCATTGTATTATTGATGAATTGAATTAACACTGTACCCGTATAACCATTGAGGAGGAAAAATTAATATAGTTGAACTTTTCCCTTTATTAATTTATTCCTACAATTACTGTTTGTCTATTTTCATTATTCTGAGTGGGATGAAGATGAAGTGGATATATAGTATATCCTGTACTCAATGTATTATTTTTTATTCAGTGTTTTTAAACATGAGGTTTGTTCTGTTGGCCTGGGAAGAGAGCTGCTGCAGAGAGGGCAGATTACCATTAAGAAGTGTGCTCTAGAAAGGAAAGAGTTAAAACAACATTCAACACAATAGAGTCTCTGTTAATATCACATTTTTGGTGTCTGTGTGATGTATATGACAGAGAAGTGCCCAGAATTACACTAAATAAAATAATCTACTGTTTACTGGGGGGTTGGACTGGTAGAACTGGAAACAGTGTACTGTTTATACTGTACATCAATATCTACACTCATATAGTATCCATATTTACTATTGTGGTACATGAACGTGGCACATTTTTTTGTGCAATGTTGTGCATCTTTGGTGTAGTGTGGTGTATCTTTGGCACATCTAGTTTGGGCTAAAAGTTTTTGACTTGCTAGACATGGTGTGGATTCTCAGGAAAAGGAGATGTTGCTTAAATGCACTACACTGTGCAAAAAATGTGATGTAAAATTCTAGTTTATTGTAAGCCAACAAAAAGGTGGTATAAATTTAGACTAGATCTAGCATCAGCTACTGTGATAAATCTGGCACATTTTCAGACTGCCTGTCTAAGTTTGCACTGTATAACTATTAATAAATCTGGGCCAATCAGATTTGAAGGTCATATGCCATGTATATTTAGGAAAGTCTGTGATTGTTATATTTTTTTACCTAATCGAAAAGCATATTCTTTTTCTCCTAATCTGTTTTTACTTTCAGATTGCAGATTTGTGTTATTTCCTGTACAGGGTTATGGGGGCTCCTATCTTGTCTAAACTGAATTTAGAGATATGTTTTAGAGCAGCCATATGAACTATAAACACAATAGTTTGAAGATGTTTATTGAGGTCAATAGTTTTCTAGACATGGTCTGTGAGCTGTGCAGAGGTCTTTGCAGTGAAGGGTAGTAGATAAGCTATGACCATGGTAAATTATCAATATAGATGATACCTCTCATTGTAATCCTCCCTTGGCTAATAATGAAGTTACTGCCACAATAAACTCTGTAAAAAAAATTCTCACAAATTGTTAAAAAATACAGTTAACTTAAAAACTTGATGTAAAAAGTAGGTGATTTTTATAATGATGCATTTCTTTTTGGTAAATATGTACCCTGCTACCTCTTGTGTCACCCCCCTCTACCTCATAGATTGTAAACTCTTGCGAGCAGGGCCCTCAGTCCCTGTGTGTGACTTGACTGTTTCTTTGTAATGAATCTTTTTTGTCTGTACTTGAACCCTACAAATTGTACAGTGGTGTGGAATATGTTGGCGCTATATAAATAAAATGTATTGTAATTATTATTAATAAAGACCTACTATCATAGTCTTCCATAGTTTTATGAGATTAAGATATCAGTACAGTCCTAGGTAAACACAATAACATGCACAATACATTTTAAATTCAGGTCTGCTACACATTAATCTGTCAATTCTTGTCAAAGTCTTTTAATCTTGGATGCAGCCAATTCTTCTAACTTTTAGTGCCGCTTTGCTTGGATATCAATGCTCATACTTGTTTTTTTGTATCAGATGTTTTTTCCTATCAGATATTGAAGTGGTGCAGACCATAGAATTGTAGGAGGATTCAGTTAAATGGTATGGAATCTTGTAGCTGAGGTGGGTATGTGTAGTGGTCTCCTTATATACTTTCTAAGTTTGTTGTGTTCCAAGACCTCTCTTAGAATAGTGACTTGCAGCTATCTTCTGTGTTCAGAGAAATTCAGCATATGTCTGTTTGTTTGTATGTTTGCTGGCCACTACAATGACCAAGTCCTTGTATCCTCCCTTAAAGGATATATTTGATACTTCCCAGTGACTTCAAAGGGTCATCCAAAAGATAATCTAACTGCAGAGTGTCCTAATTCACTTATAGTGGATGTCTTCACTGATGAGATATTTTCAAAATGCAGATTCCCTCATTGGACCAATGAGGATGTTGCCGTTTACCTCTTAGGGGCAGCAACAAAGCCTTTATTGCTCTAAATTGCTCATTTGCATATTGACAAAAACAGTGATATTTAGGTAAAAGAGGCACCAATTCACAAGGGGAAAACATTGTTTAACTCAGGTGACCATAACCTATCTATCTGCTGGGTTGATATGCTGGATTTTTATCACTCTCCCTTTAAGATGTACACACTGACATAATTATCACCTGAGGACATGTCAGATTTTGGAATAAAGCCCTATCCATTGTGGTTTTACCACCAAGAGCAGTATACTGTGTAGCAATCATGTTAAGGTCTTTTACAACCACTGGATTGTCTTTTGATAAATCTTAAAAAAACATTGGAGTGCGGAGTGCTTCTTTTTCTTGTGGATTTTGGCACAGTCACTACACTCAACAGGGCCGGCATCAGAACCCGGCAAACCTGAGCAAGTGCCAGGGCCTCAAGCTCTTGAGGTGGCCAACCCAGCTACTACGGCTGCTGCTGTTTTTTTTTTTAAATAGGCCGTTACCTGCTGGAGTAACCACAGCAGGTAACAGGCCCTATTTACATACTGATCCCCGCTCCTGATTACGGCAAACTCCGCTTACCCTTCAGCCCAACAGGGGGCCCCGTGCGTCTCATATCATGTCGCTGACACTGAACAACGTCAGGTCGTCACTGACAGCGTTGTGATATGTGACACATGGGAGGGCTGAAGGGGAAGCAGAGGCAGCCATGAGCAGAAGTGGGACTTCTCCTGAGTTGCACCACTTCTCTGGAATGCTCTATCCCGGACTATTAGATTAACCCCCAATTTCCACAGCTTCAAGCGCAAACTAAAGACATATCTTTTCAGACAGGCCTATCACAATTCCTAATGTAAACCCTTCTGTAGTTAGAATCCCTAAAACATACCCTCTGTTCACGCTCCTGCATTATCCCACAGGATATGATGCCGTATCAGACTAACTTTATATGTCAGGCACCATCTGCACGTTAAAGACACGACTGGTGACGGCTCATACAGCTTTATATATGTGTAATGACAGTAACCCCTATTACAGAATTGTCTGGACCACTGTATAAGCAATACTACCTCAGATGCCGCCCCTCTACCTCATAGATTGTAAGCTCTTGCGAATAGGGCCCTCAGTCCCATTGTGTGAATTGAATATTTCTTTGTAATGTATCTTTTTTGTCAGTACTTGAACCCTACAAATTGTACAGTGTTGCGGAATATGTTGGCGCTATATAAATAAAATTTATTATTATTATTATTATTATTATTATCTGTAAATAGGGCCTGTGACAAGAGTACTTGTTGGCAAACCTAAGGAGATTTGTCTCGCGAGGGTCACCTGGCGGTTTCGTTTGGACTGAATACATCCGAACTGAAACTGCTATTATTCTACTCTGGAGTCTCTTCAGACCTCTCATTCTGCCTCCCATTGAAAACAATTGGAGCAGGACACTGGGAAAAAAAAGTGTCCTGCTTGATCTTGCCGCGGATTCTGAAGCTGATTCAGAGGCCGCAGCTTGAGACTCCCCACTGGTTAGGCCCATTCATTTGAGCCTAATCAGCAGTGGAAAGAAGCAACGGAAAGCTGATGTTCTGCACCATGAGGTTCTATCTACTTGTATGGAATGGACTGTATTACAATGCACTCCAGTAGGTCTGCCTCAGCAAAAAACACCCAATTTCAGTTCGTTTTTCTTTTTGCTGCTGTGTGCATGAGTTGCTCTAAAAGGGGCCCACCTAGGCTATGTCGCCAGTGGGCCTACACAAACCTGGAGCTGGCCCTGACATCCAAGCAGCATTGGACAAGGAGTGCCATTTAGTTCTTCACATGTCATATTTCAACAACATTTTTCCAGAACTTTCTATATCAATACAAGACTTTAAAGCAACCGATCCATTTCTACCAATGCTTTAAGTAATACCAGCCTGGATTTCCCACCGGGTATGTCAGGAACTTTCTGTGAAGCCTGGAAAATGAATGGTAAATTACTGCTATTCCATTTACTTTCCACACAAAGTCTGAAATCATTTTCACAGTTGAAAAAAGATATAAGTCGTTCTGACTCTGACATCTGGGGATACAGACACATTTGCCACATTGTCTCCACAATACAAGTTAAACAAAATGTCTACAGGGAACATGAAGACTTTGAAAAATTCCAACACAAATACATTCTGAACTCATTTCAAGGATTTGTTCTTCCTCTCAGCGACAGGGATTCTTAACTATTTAACAGTCATATGTGCGGACTACTGCACCATCCTCAGGATATTCAGAAGTGTTTCTAGTGTTGTTTTTGGAAACTACTTCATAAATGTTCAGTAAGGGAAGTAATACTTAATTATCTACTTAATTTAATAGTCATCTTGGGACTTTAGCAGTGTGGTGTATAATGTAAGCACTAGATACAGCTATACATATACCATTTATCTCCAAGTATTACAATGTACCTTATGAGATGTACAGTATATCAGGAGCCTCAAACTCAGCTGGGTAAATGGGTAGAACATAGAAAAAATTTTAATTCCTCTTGTTGGCCCCATACAGCAAAATAACCACCACCAGTGACCCCATACAGTAATATGGCACAATAATTACCTCATTGCTCCTCAACTGTGCTCTTCCCCTGTTCCAGGAGCCCTGCTGTGACGTGTCATGTGTGCCAGGAGCAGGAAGCGGCAAGTGGGGCCAGAGACCAGGGAGGTAAGTACTGCACTCACACTATCTGCAGCTTGTAGGACACAGGCCTAATGTGGTCTGCTGCCTTCAAGTCGGAAAGTAGTAGGACAGGAATCCTATTCCTTCCTGCTCTGCCAGTTTCAGAACTGAGTCAGTGCTCCTCTGCTCTCCAGTTTTGCAATCCACCTGCATTTTTAACAACCAGATTGGCAGAACTGGGGAAAAGCGTCTGCATCCCACCCATGAGTGCAGCTCAAGGACAGCTTGTTTAAGACCACTGCAGTACACAATAGGTAGTAATAGATATGTAATGTTCCAAGCCTGTTTATACTATTCCATAGCTCTTTCCACTTTTGGTATTGGCACTAGCAAGTCTGATACATTAGTTCACACTTTTTACAAAGAATATGGAAGTAGTAGATTTTTTTTATGGATTGGGTTATGTCCTTTAGATCCTTCTCACCCAGTAAACACATTTTCTGAAGAATAAAGACAGCCCATAGGAGTATCATCTGCATATTTATCAGAGTACTTTTTTCACCTTCATAGAAAATGCAACATTACGGACGTACATAGCAACCTTTTTTAGGCTGTAGAAATATGCATATACATACTCTTAATTATGTGGTTAATACACTATATACATACGATAAGAGGCAGATGAGATGTACCAAGACAAAGTACGGATAGTTATATAACTGCACATAATCATATACAGTGCCTTGCGAAAGTATTCGGCCCCCTTGAACTTTTCAACCTTTTGCCACATTTCAGGCTTCAAACATAAAGATATAAAATTAAAAATTTTTGGTGAAGAATCAACAACAAGTGGGACACAATTGTGAAGTGGAACGAAATTTATTGGTTATTTTAAACTTTTGTAAAAAAATAAAAAACTGAAAAGTGGGACGTGCAATATTATTCGGCTCCTTTACTTTGAGTGCTGCAAACTCACTCCATAAGTTCAGTGAGGATCTTTGAATGATCCAATGTTGCCTAAATGACTGATGATGATAAATATAATCCACCTGTGTGTAATTAAGTCTCCGTATAAATGCACCTGCTCTGTGATAGCCTCAGGGTTCTGTTTAAAGCGCAGAGAGCATCATAAAGACCAAGGAACACACCAGGCAGGTCCGTAATACTGTTGTGGAGAAGTTTAAAGCCGGATTTGGTTACAAAAAGATTTCCCAAACTTTAAACATCCCAAGGAGCACTGTGCAAGTGATCATATTGAAATGGAAGGAGCATCAGATCACTGCAATCTACCAAGACCGGGCCGTCCCTCTAAACTTTCATCTCAAACAAGGAGAAGACTGATCAGAGATGCATCCAAGAGGCCCATGATCACTCTGGATGAACTGCAGAGATCTACAGCTGAGGTGGGAGAGTCTGTCCATAGGATAATAATCAGTCGTACACTGCACAAATCTGGCCTTTATGGAAGAGTGGCAAGAAGAAAGCCATTTCTCAAAGATATCCATAAAAAGTCTTGTTTAAAGTTTGCCACAAGCCACCTGAGAGACACACCAAACATGTGGAAGAAGGTGCTCTGGTCAGATGAAACCAAAATCGAACTTTTTGGCCACAATGAAAAACGATATGTTTGGCGTAAAAGCAGCATAGCTCATTACCCTGAGCACACCATCCCCACTGTCAAACATGGTGGTGGCAGCATCATGGTTTGGGCCTGCTTTTCTTCAGCAGGGACAGGGAAGATGGTTAAAATTGATGGGAAGATGGATGGAGCCAAATACAGGACCATTCTGGAAGAAAACCTGTTGGAGTCTGCAAAAGACCTGAGACTGAGATGGAGATTTATCTTCCAACAAGACAATGATCCCAAACATAAAGCAAAATCTACAATGGAATGGTTCACAAATAAACTTATCCAGGTGTTAGAATGGCCAAGTCAAAGTCCAGATCTGAATCCAATTGAGAATCTGTGGAAAGAGCTGAAAACTGCTGTTCACAAACGCTCTCCATCCAACCTCACTGAGCTCAAGCTGTTTTCCAAGGAAGAATGGGCAAGAATTTCAGTCTTTCGATGTGCAAAACTGATAGAGACATACCCCAAGCGACTTGCAGCTGTAATCGCAGCAAAAGGTGGTGCTACAAAGTATTAACTTAAGGGGGCCGAATAATTTGGCACGCCCCACTTTTCAGTTTTTTATTTTTTACAAAAGTTTAAAATATCCAATAAATTTCGTTCCACTTCACAATTGTGTCCCACTTGTTGTTGATTCTTCACCAAAAAAATTTAAATTTTATATCTTTATGTTTGAAGCCTGAAATGTGGCAAAAGGTTGAAAAGTTCAAGGGGGCCGAATACTTTCGCAAGGCACTGTACCGTCAGTTGCATCATTGGTAAGGTTACTTGTAGAGCATAGTAGTAATTATGAAGTAGTATATCAAGGGTTAATCACATTCCGACAAATAAAAAATATAGCACATCCTTACTCAAGTGTTTTCTTTTTTTTATTAACAGTTGCGTAGTGATTTAACACAGTCAGGAGGGTATATATGTATAGAATTACAGTATGAAGAACACTGTGGTCCAAAATGTTGCACTTTCTATAGTGGTGGGAAAAATAAGATTTATATGCAGATAAATTCACTGTCTGCTTTCTGTATTCTTTGGATAATGTGATACAGCACTTCAGACTTGGAATGACATATATTAGGCATAAATCCAGCTATGAGTAAGGATGAAAAGGTAAGCACCCTTGTAATAGTATTACACTTCAATATATTCAACAATACTCATTAATATCAACATTAAACGTCAAATATTTTAATATACTGTATATCAGACCTGGCACCAGTTATACGTAAGTGTATCAGGCGTGCAGCTGAATATCACTCTAAGGGAAGAGACTCGCTATTCTGTGGAGCAGGTTGTTAAACATGGATTATGTTTCTATAGTGTGTACTATTATGGCTCTATAATGTGTACTATTATTTCCATCATTGCTATTTATGAAAGTTTTTGGCACAAGATATACTTGTACTTAGAAGGTCTGGAATCAGATATAAATTGAGATAAATAAGTCTATCAATTATATGCAAAGTTTATATTTAATAAAATAAATGTGAGATTTTTGGGTGTTTTATTGCCATTTAATACAATTAAGAAGCCAGGTACAGCTTTGAGTACAGTATTTAATTTAATAATTTATAATAATTTAATACAATTATTTAATGTTATAGACCAGATAGATATTTGCCTAGCAAATCTGGATCCCTATACAGTGTAGCTGACCCTGCAAGTGATCATGACTTTATGGAGTCGGTTACCAGAAATATTTGTTATTATCAACTTAAATGGTTATTGCCTTTCCAGGTATATACTGAAAATCTAAAACAGAAGTTTTTGTATTTATACAAATAGTCAGCTGAAGTTCTGCAAATATCTAGTAAGAGCCTATAAGGCTTTGTTCACATCTGCGTCAGAGTCTCCGTACGAGACTCCGTCGCAGATTCCACCGAAAATCAGCGGAGAGAAAAGTCCTACATGGAGGACTTTTCTCTCCACCGGTTTCAGTATAAAATATATATTATGTATATATAATAGTCTATGGGGTCCGCAGGTAACCGCTATTTTAGAGGGTGGGCTCTCCATCGTTCGGGTCCCATGGCGGATACGAACGACGAAGAGCAGGCATAAGTGTGAACCTAGCCTATCATGTTAGAACACTAGAAGATGGTTTAGACATTCTGTTTCTCTCCAACTAAAATAGAGCAACCCAGGGATCATATAGGAGCCAGATTTCAGATAACGTCAGACTCTAAACCTATTGTAAGTTATCAAAGAACATAACTCTAGCCTATTTACGTTGTGCTATGGTACAATGTAGTTAAGCAGTCAACAATCAGGGAAATGCACAGCAGGGAAAGCTCTACTCAGAGATAGCGAAAATGTGAGTCCATCACTGGTATTGGAAAAAAATTCTTTCTAGTAAGAGCTGTAAAACAAAAATTAAAAGTCAGCACCATATAAAATCAAGGTTGCAGATTAGCATTGATCGAAATATTCTGTACTAGCCAGATGCAAAATGCATGCTACAGCTCTCCAAATGTAGTTCAAAACTAGTGAAAATGTTATCACATGAGCTAGTGGAAGAGTGAAGTAATCAGGCAATACTTAGAGGCTGAGTATATTTGATGTCACCATCAAATATACTCAGTTAGCCTCTAAAAGGTATCGCCTGATTACTTCCACTACTTTCAATGGCTAACATGGTACAACATTATACTACTATCACATGAGCTAATAAAGTTTCAGACATTTTTGGATTACATTTGGAGTGATGCACCATTATTTCTGCATTTGCTGTTTATACATTAATGTACAAAGTTTAGGCAGCTTTTAGGTGTGCGGAAAATGCTGCAAAGTAGGAATGCTTTCAAAAATAGAAGTGTTAATAGTTTATTATTGTCAATTAACAGATTTAATTAAATGAATAAAAGAGAAATCTAAATCAGATCAATATTTGTTGTGACCACCCTTTGCCTTCAAAACAGCATTACTTCTTTTATGTGCACTAGCACACTGTTTTTGAAGGAACTTGGCAGGGAGGTTGTTCCAAACATCTTGAAGAACTAAGCACAGATTTTCTGTAGATGTAGACTTGCTCAAATCTATCTGCCTCTTCATGCAATTCCAGACAGACTCAATGATGTTGCGATCAGAGAGCTCTGTGGGGGACATTTCATCACTTCTAGGAATCCTTCATTCACTTACTTTGCTAATTGATCTTTCTCAATCATCTATCTATCTATCTATCTATCTATCTATCTATCTATACTGTATACAGTGGGGGAAAAAAGTAGTCAGCCACCAATTGTGCAAGTTCTCCCACTTAAAAAGATGAGAGAGGCCTGTAATTGACATCATAGGTAGACCTCAACTATGAGAGACAAAATGAGAAAACAAATCCAGAAAATCACATTGTCTGATTTTTAAAGAATTTATTTGCAAATTATGGTGGAAAATAAGTATTTGGTCAATAACAAAAGTTCATCTCAATACTTTGTTATATATCCTTTGTTGGCAATGACAGAGGTCAAACGTTTTCTGTAAGTCTTCACAAGGTTGGCACACACTGTTGCTGGGATCATTGTCATGCTGAAAGACCCAGCCACGTTTCATCTTCAATGCCCTTGCTGATGGAAGGAGGTTTACACTCAAAATCTCACGATATATGGCCCCATTCATTCTTTCATGTACACGGATCAGTCCTCCTGGTCCCTTTACAGAGAAACAGCCCCAAAGCATGATGTTGCCACCCCCATGCTTCACAGTAGGTATGGTGTTCTTTAGATGCAACTCAGCATTTACTCTCCTCCAAACTCGACGAGTTGTGTTTCTACCAAACAGTTCGTCTTAAAGAAGACGTTACAGGTCTGTGAGAGCCAGAAATCTTTCTTGTTTGTAGGTGACCAAATACTTATTTTCCACCATAATTTGCAAATAAATTCTTAAAAAATCAGACAATGTGATTTTCTAGATATGTTTTCTCATTTTGTCTCTCATAGTTGAGGTCTACCTATGATGTCAATTACAGGCCTCTCTCATCTTTTTAAGTGGGAGAACTTGCACAATTGGTGGCTGACTAAATACTTTTTTCCCCACTGTATTAACACTTCTATTTTTGAAAAAATTACTCTGCAGTATTTTTCGACACCTGTCTAAAAGTTTTGAACAATACTGTATATTTGCTTACTAAGACTAAATTGTATTGACTAATTGTGTTTTAGAAGTACTGTATGCCTACATGTCTATAACATACATCACTACTAAATCCAAGGTTTCTGGTCTTATTTTTTTTTCTTGAGTTGGCTGGAGTCTTCCACCCAACTTTATCTGCATGGGACGTTTGTCATTGCCTTCAACTATTAGCATAGTAATACTAAATATCTTGGCCTTTAATGCCATTTTCCCTCTCAACTGTGAAGCAGAACTAATACACTTAGACGATAAGTACATCAAAGACAGCATAGCGAAAGCAAAAAATGCCTCCTGTGGTGGTAAACTTTATATGCAATGGACTACAAGGTTTTTTTTGCTGAGTTTTCATTTGCCTTTGAAGTAGTTGGTGATAACAATGAGAAGGTTTATGCCTCAATGTTATAACTTGATTCTTTTTTTTTTTTATATTTGCTAGAACTATTCTCGGCACAATAGCTTCTTTATGTCTTTATGTTTATTTCTATAACAAATGCAATATATGTAATATAAGTATGTTTTTTTTTCTAATAATTATTAAGTTCTCTCATTCTCTCTACATTAAGGCTAAGGCCCCACGTTGTGGAAACATGGCTTTTTTTTTTTTTTGCAAATTTTGCTGTGTTTTTTTGAGCCAAAGCCAAGAATGGCTACAAAAGGAATAGGAAATATATAGGAAGTTCTTATACTTCTACTTTGATCAATCCACTCCAGGCTTTGGCTCAAAAAAACACAACAAAATCTGCAACAAAAAAAACTGCGTTTCCTCTTTGTGGGGCCTCAGCCTAAGGCTAAGGCCCCATGTAACGGGCCACAGCAAAAAAGCACAGCAGGAAAAACTGCGGTGGAAAAGCATCGCATTTTTCCCACAGCACTTTTCAAAGATAGTCTGCAGAGGTTTCCTCCGCGGACTTACTGCTTCAATTATACCTATAGGGAAACCGCAGGCGTTTACACCACACGGGGCCCCAGCCTATAGGAGTTTTCTAGCTTATAAAAACATCCTCATATACCTTTTTAGGAGTTAAACCATTTAGATTTCTCATTGATTTGAATAGACAATATGTAATACTTTATTTCTCCTGTGATGGCACTGCAGGGATGCTAAATACATTGGGAGCCCCAGCAATGGGATCAAATTTTTATCAATGGACCTATGTTATATGTAAGAATTGTCCAAAGTAAAGAACTCCATTTACCGTACTAGCAAATGAAGTATCACTACAGATCACACATTAGTTGTCAGTCCTAAAGAAAACCTGGAAAATCTCTGGAAAGTTTTTTTGTCTGCTTTATAATTTTCAAAGTGTTGAAAATAAATGTGTACTTATGTTAACTGTACCCTTAAGGGTTTTTTTTCCGGGACTTAAGTATTGATGACTCATCAATATCAGACACACCAGGTATCCCCACAGATCAGCTGTTAACAGCGCAGGAGTGCTCAAGTGAATGCTGCTTCCACTTCAAAGGCCAGCCACATAGGACTGAGCTGCATTAGCGCTGTGCTTGGCAAGCAGAAGATGCCACATCACTTAACCAAACAATGCAACCTTTACATCCAGTCTGTGCAACAACAGACACTCCCACCATTGTGATATTGATCACCTATCATAAGGATAGTTCATCAGTATCATAATCCTGGTAAATCCCATTAACAATAAGTCTCACATTCATAACATCAATGGAAGCAATATAAATAATATCTGTTAATATCATAATATCTATCTATATTGCTCCCATTGATGTTATGAATGTGAGACTTACCTGGATTAACCACAATAAGCTGTGATTTGAGGGCGTCTGAGCCTTAATATGGAAGGGTATGTAATTCTATAACATACTGTCATTAAATATATCATTTTTTCTGAGAAAAACAAATGATCCTTAGAGCACATAAATTAGATGGGATCAAATTCCTCATGTGTGCCCCACATCGACAGTGCCAGCAAAGTGTTTCCCCACCCAATAAATTGTGCAAGCAGAGTTCCCCCAAATCACTTTCTCATATACATTAGTCATTGATTAAAATGATGGCATACTGCAGTCACCACAAGGAGGAACCCACAGCACATATATGTATACAGCTCTTACTGAATTTGACCAAGGCAATATAAATGCCTTTGTTGCAAGCTCCCGCAAATGGTAGATTCCAGGAGACTTGACTGCTTTGCCAAGATGAATTAAAGTGTATTTCTTGTATATCCGTGCTTATGTTTTATCTCCTAGTCCAGCACTGAATGGATGTTGAATGCTGTATAAATTTAGGCTATAATATACATCAGTAATAAAAAATGCTAAATTATAGTTGTAGCCAGTGCTCCATACTACAGATACCAGTGATGTGGCTGGTGATAGCCGGTCTGCACCATTTTTTCCTGGTTTAATGGTATGAAGTTGTAGACTCATCCAAAAAGCTGTCTCTCAGTCAGATCACTGCACCTAAAATATATGATCCTATTATCCCCTGTGTACCACACGCAGCCAACACTGTAAGCTCTTTGAGGGATTTAGCTGACATCTAATGTGCCTGTGTGACTGCAATAGTTATGCCTTTTCTGCTAGATCCCACAACACGTGTGATTCATAGCCCTGCATGGCTGCCATTTCTATGCAAATAAACTGGAGACAAATGCTGCTTACAGGGATTTGTAAGGAATATAAGAATTGCCTAGGAGCACTTTTCGCAAATGATGTTGTGTAACAAAGCAAGGACTAAAGTAAGTCTTGAAATGAGTGTATTAATATTGTCACTGGTTGCTGCTCACAGATAGAGTAGCTTAATATTAATATTTGGTGGATGAGTGTTTTATTGCAGTCAGCAGGGATTGAAAAGCTTTAACTGATCAACTGCCAAGACATGATGGTTATGATTCTCTATATGAATTCTTGATCATCCATTGGATTGGTGCCTTCCTACTAAGCATGGACATGTGAGGACAGTAGAAAACACGCATGGTCCATTATTCACTTCACTTCTCATAATTTTATGTAACTTTGCTCCATTGCAGTGTATCAAAATTGGTAACAGTTTGAGACAGACAGGTACAGCAGCTACGCCATATAGGTGAGTGTGACTGGTACAGCAGCTAGGCCTCTTTCAGCCCTATACCTACCGCACTGTGCCTGTATACACACTGAAGGGTCCATCTCAATTGTTGGAATGGGGCAGCTGTAGATTCCTGACTAGTGTTGAGCGAACCCGTCAAAGTTCGGGTAAGACTAGTTCCGCCAAACTTTGCCCAAAAGTTCGGTTCGGGTACCCGAACTTCACCTGAACCCGAACCCCATTCAAATCAATGGGGACCCGAAATTTGTGACCCAAAAATGGCTGTAAAACTTTTTTTTTTTTAAACTTTTTAGTGATGTCCCACTATGGTCAATGAACCAGCGATACACTGATCGCTGGTTCAGCTCTATAAACTGCAATACACGTGTATTGCAGTCTATAGAGGAAGTCAGCCTATGCAGACTCATAGACTGACTTCCACAGTCTCGGCAGGATCAACCAGGTACTGGGGGCTTCAGGCAGCCTGGGGTCACTTGCCAGACCCAAGGCTGCTGAAGTTACATATGGGCACTCCCCAATCTCGATGCGGGGGTGCCGAGGGGGACATTTGGCATGGCGGAACCCCTGGGATGCCGCGGTCATGCTTGACCGCAGCATCCAAGGGGTTAAAACCTCCGATTGGAGCTGAGCTAACACCCGTCAATAGCGACCGCTATCTTAGGTGTTTCTCAGTGAAAGTTAATGCCACAGGTGGCATCAAGAGCGGATGTTAGCTCATCTCCGATTGGGGGTTTTAACAATGTCAAATTTCCCCTTTGGCAATCCCCGCGGCGAGATCGTAGGGTGCACATATGTACCTTCTGCAGCCTGGGGTCTGGCAAATGACCCCCGGCTGCTGCAGCCTCCAGTACCTGGTTGATCCTGCAGAGACTGCATAGGCTGACTTCCTCTATAGACTGCAATACACGTGTATTGCAGTCTATAGTGCTGAACCAGCGATCAGTGTATCGCTGGTTCAGGTCCCATAGTGGGACATCACTAAAAAGTGAAAAAAAAAAAAAGTTTTACCGCCATTTTTGGGTTAAACAGTGGGGATCGGTGTTATTACCATCCACACTGTTGCAGCGGGAGCCTAGCTGTCAGATACAGCTGGGCTCCCACGACTATCGCACGGGCTCTGCTTCTGAGTCTGCTCGATCACCATCACATACGTGAAGGGGTTAAAGGGGTGAAAGGGTTAAAGCTGGTTGATTGGTGGATGAGCCGAACCCAGACCCGAACTTCAGCGCTGACATTTGGGGTTGGGGTCGGGTACCCAAACGCACGAAGTTCGGCATGGACCCGAACTGTGCAGTTCGGGTTCACTCAACACTATTCCTGACATGTGATAACCCAGAAAGTTTAATAATCCAGCACTAGTTTCCAGCATAGAATAATCTTCTCCTTGAATTGTAATGTCCTACTAGTTATAATGGCTCAGTAAGGAAGCATCTCCTAATCTACATAGTGCAGTAACATAAAACTAATGAATCTTTAAGGAATTTCAGCATCTGTGTTAAAAAAAGCAAAAATACAATACATAACCCAATGATGTATTAAAATACATAACATCCCAGTTTATGCATCCCAGTGTTATATAGCAAAACATGAAAAGATTGCTTGTGCTCATATTAAAATAAGGAATAGAAGATATTATTTTGAAAGCAAAGTGACAGATCTGCATCTCTTGGGATCAAGACTTGAAAAGTGAAGATAATTCTAAACCATATTATTCAGTGATGTCTACAGACAGCTACAGAGCTGAAAGTGCAGACTATTAACTCATCCCCTTTAACACCCTGAATCTTTCACTTGAATCTGAGGTTGGCATCCACTACAAACCCCAAAACCGTGCTTAGTTAGAATGAGTTCTAACATCCACCTTGCTAGTAGGCCTGGCCTTACAGTGGCTGATGTCTTCTGTGACATCTTCTTTTGACATCCACTCTGTAAGATGTGTATGATGAAACAGTGAATAGAGTATTATACAGTAGTACAGTATTATACAGTGCCTAAATAGAAGAGCCACACAGTATGGTGCCCACAAAAAGGTCCCAAACAGATACTCAGTTGCTTGCCAAACTAGTGACAGTGCCACATAATGTAAAATGCCACTATACAATGCTCAAATAATTACAGCATAAGGTGATAACCAACTGGAAGCTCTATACATAAATAACCGTAGTCTACTAACAGTTCTACACAGTTCTAATCTTAAAAAACATTTACTGTGTCTGTACGAGGATGTACCCTCCACTTCTGTGGCTCAGTACTACAGTACATCTGCCTCTGTTCATAGTGCTGGGTTGCTATGTGTTGTCTAGCACCATAGTCACATAGTTCAAATTGTGAATGTTAGTAGTCTCTTTGGTAAGGGTCAGATTTTTTTTTTTTCTTCAGGAAGACAGGTGGAGTAAGGAGTTGAAGGGTCGAAGTGGGATGTAGAGATGGGAAAACCTCACAAGATTTGATTCGACAATTCTAGTTCACTTTGGGCAGAACTTCTTCAGCATGAACTAGAAGTGCTATTATTACTCTGGGATCTCCTCAGACCCCAGAGTATAAAAAGTGGAGGCCCAGGGGAGATGAGTAAAAATAGCAAACAGTTATACTCACATTGCCTTACCTCTCCTGGGCATCCTTGTGGTATCCTCTTCAGGCCTCTGGATGATGTCACATGCCCGGGTTCAGTGCTGAGGCCTGTGATTCGGCCTTAGTGATCACGTGAGGTGCACTGATGTAATGACGCTGTGACCAGATTGAACCAATGGCAGGCTGTGGGTCTACTGTCCTGTCCAGCCTCCAGTGTAATTTTAGAGAGGATATTCTGCATGGAAGCTGGCATTGTCACAGTGAAGTAGGCAAAAGTGTCCCAATGAAGTTAACAAAGTTTCCCACAAAAGTGTGGAAAAGCTTACATTTGTGAAAATTAATCAGGCATGAATTTTCACACACTTACAGCTGATGCCACTTATTAGAGGGTCACCAGTGACAGTGGGTTGGGGGGGACAGGCTATTTGTCAACCAGTCCAATAATACCACTGCTACTGTTTGCCTGTCCATCATGTTCCATATTGTATTGCTGCTGCTGCTTCTACTGTACTGTTGCAGCAAACCACTGAGGGCAGAGGATTGGAGTAGTAATTGTTGTCAATGGAAGACAGTAAACACTCAACCACTTCTCCAGCCCACCGCCTGAGTTGGTGCAGTGCTGAGGGTCATGACTGACTGACTGACATCAAAATGTTCCATGTCTCAGGGCTGCAATGGCTCTTATTAACAAGGATCTCCTCACACATCCACATTCTGTAGTGGCTGGTATGGGCTGCCTTGAGGTGACCCCATAGTTTCCTCCCCGTACTCCAGCCAACCATATGTTGGAGTCAGTGGTGAACCTTGCCTTTTTTGCTGCCTGAGGTGGACTATAGAAAGACGCCCCCCCCCAAAAAAAAATTTGAGTTTCCATGCTATTAGCTTCACACACTGTTATCGTCGCACAATAAACACAATACACAAAGTTATAAAACAGTTTTTAAGAATTCTTCTTACTGCATTACTTAAGTATCAGATCAACAACACGGTATTAACAATGAAAGTAACTTCACACATCTTCTGCTTGGTGGATGGACGAGCCCACATGACCCCCATTCTCTATAATAGGAGCGCCGCAGATAGCCGAGTACTGGACTTCGGGTATCTTTGGCATTCCCATTGAAGTGAATAAGAGCCATGCGGGTTCGTCCATCCACCAAGTTACACACCTATATTCAGCCTGGCTGCGGTCAAGCTGAATTCCCACCCAGTGGGGGAAAAAACCCAATTCTCAGGCTCAGTGGGGGACTCAGCAGACAGACACCCATCAATCAGGTATTTATCCTCATTTAGGTAAATACAGTGCAGTAACATTTTTTGACTTACAGGTGACGTCTCTGACTAATCCTTCACATTTCCCTTCTCTTCCCTTTGGACCGCCATGACCACTTCCAGCTGTAACTTGTCTCTGTAAAGTTTCCAACACAGACATCTTTGGCTCCTCACTTTTCCAGCCTGACCCACATTGTCCTCACCTACACACCCATACCGCTGCTTCCCCCAATTATAAAATATATGATATAAACCCCCCCATAATGAATAATACTCCCATTGCATCTTTATATTAATAATGTCCGTGAATACCCAGTATAAATAGTGCCCATTATTAATAATGCCCCAGGTGTTAACTAATTAAAAGGTTTTCCAGGTCATTAATAAACTAATCAGTGGGTCTCAAAAACCCAGAACCCCTACTGATCAGCTGTTTGAATGGTACCTGTGTAAGCGCCATGACCGCTTCTGTGTTTACATACTGTCATTCATCTCATAGCGGCCATGTAATGTACCCTGCACAGGGTATTATGCTCCACAGTGGTCCTTGCACATGGTATTATGCTCCACAGTGGCCCCTGCACACAGTATTATGCCCCATAGTGGCCCACCCATGAACTATTATTATTATTATTATTATTATTAATGATCAGAGACCCAGGGGAGGTGACAAACATAAAAACCAGTGTTACTTACCTATTCTGGACACCGGTGCACTCCCTGCAGCTTTCGGCCCTATTTAATTGCGCACACACGTCACGTGATCAGGCCGGCAACGCGACCTGATGATGTCACCAGAGGGCCCAAGCCTGCTCGGAGTAACATCGGATCGCAGAAGAGGTAAGTAGCATTGGTTTTTATGTTCCCTCACCTCCCCTGGGTCTCCGATTGTTATACTCTGGGGTCTGAAAAGACCCCAGAGTATAATAATAGTAGTATTTGAGGCCCGCGGCCTCACATACCAATGCCGCGGCTGCTCACAGCCGCTTCCCCTTCCCCTTCTGCGTCCCATAGCAGAAGGGGAAGCAGAGGGGGGGGGGGTAGGTAAATAAATAGGCCGTTACCTACTCCAGCAGGTTACGGACTATTTATATATATATAAAAAAAAAAAAAATTTATCCTCACCTACCTCACCTACCTGCGATCACTACATGCGGAGGTCTCGTAAACCAGCCCAGGACAGGTCCCGCTCAGCTTTGTTTTTTTTAAAGCAGCCTGTCCTGGGCTGGTTTACATTAAATAAATAGTAAAAATGCCGCCTCCAGTGACAGATAGGGCCGCCTGAGGCAGCCGCCTCACTTCGCCTCATTAGCGGTGCACCCCTGGTTGAATTGGACCATAGCTCTATATGAGTGGTGTACCTCTGTCCCCAGTGAATAGTGGAATAACCCTTATCGAGGGTAATATACAGTTGCACAAACAGTATATAAAAAGTGCAAAGGTTTAGCACAGCACAGCACTGGTACTCTTACACATTCAGACATCATCTCCTACCATGTACATCCTATCTCATACTGTCCTGCCACTGCTGTCATCGCTGCCCTACATCATCACACAGTGACACATCATACTGAATTTCCCCATGGTGGGACTATTAAAGAATTATCTTATCATTTCCTGCCTTGTCCATCTTATTTCATACTGTCATGTAACTGTTGTTGCTACTGCTGCCTACCACCACATAGCCAGACTTCTCCTGTGACATTGTTTGCCCTGTCCTGTACTGTACTGTTTTTATCATAATATAAGATTAAAAGACTAACAAAAAAAAGAAAAAACATTGCTTTTTTACTTTACAAAAGCTATACCTTTAGCTACTCTCCAAAAAGTGCAAATTTTTAGAGCTTCTGTAAAATCCATAGATTCTTCTAATCGCACTGTTCATATAAGCACCCACAGGCATCAATTATAAAAAGCATAAAAAATCCAACAGTGTTATTAAATAGACTGTTACTACCCGCTACCATCTGTTTACCCATAGTTATATCTGTTGCTGTCACTTTGACGTTACTAAGTCTTGAAAGGGGTTAGATAAAGTAGTAGGCGCCCTCAGAGTGTTATGTACGCTTTTGAAGGCAATCTGCACTTTTGATTCTAAATTAATTGATTCACACCTGAAACTAATTTTTGGTCCAAATTAGCAAATCTGAAATCAATCTGTCCACACCTGTGGTTCTCAACCTGGGGTATGTGTACCCCAGGGGGTATGACCTGCTGTCCCTCGGGGTACATCCATGGCTGAGAGCCACTGCTCTACCTGCCAAGGATGAAAAGCCACAAATGACTATTGGTGCCATCCTTACTTTAGAAGCACAATGAGTGCATCAGTACTGATGAAGGTGCTCAATGCAGTTACAGGGCGCCCTAGAGAATGAGTGGTAAGCTGTGTTCAGTACTCATCATTTCGCTCCTGCTGCAGATTACTGATGTCACAACAGGCACCAGAGCAAAGAGGTTGCATGGAGCAGAGAGGTAAGTAATGAATGCAGTATACCTTACACACTGTTGGAGCCATTATGTTAAATGTTGGGGCACTTTTGTGGCCACTATATTATCAGGACAGTATGGGCTCCACTATATTATATGTAGGGGCACTGTGGGGGCCATTATATTACATGTGTAGGCACTGTGGGGTTGTTATATTACATTTGGGGGCCATTATATTACATGTGGGACACTTAGAGGGATCATTCTATTGAGTGTGGAAACCATTATAATACATGTGAGGACACTGGCTATTAACATTTATAAGTGATCACTTCTTGGGGGGTTCTCGGTTGGGAATTTTTCTCACTATAGGGTACTTTGCTTTCGGAGACTGAGAAACACTAATCTACACCATAGCAACTACCACCATGTGGAAAAAAGTATGCATTTTATAGCTGTATCTCTTTCCAATAAGTGATAATGTTGTGTCTGTCAGCACACAGACTTTCTCTAAGTTTCAGGCTTTATTATTATCTGCTGACAGACCCCAGTTGCAGTCTGCTCGGGGCAATTATTCCCCACCATCATGTTACTGCTGCAGTAAGATCTGTCAGCCGCCAGGAACACCAACATAAACAACTGTTCTTTGGTAGGTGCCTAGTACCATACAGTATATGCCAACATACCTGAATGGCACTTGTAAGAGGGGCGGCATCTATACAATTTAACATAAGTGCAACAATGGATATTTTCTTCATCTTCATACCTAGAAGGAGAACACTTACACATATCAAGCTACATAACATAAACTATGTGACATAAGGCAATTCACAAAACAGTTTCCAAGAAGAGAGGACAAAAGTAACCCTCATACCTTGCATACAGTATTATAGAAAAACACAGAACACTCTGGGTTATCACCATTATTTGCATTAAAAGGCAAACTCAGACCTGCTGAAATAGCATGCTGTATTGTGGAACCCAGCACCTCTACATTCATACATAAACCAATTCTAATTTCATGGGAATGATGCTTTGAATTTACCATAGCCTTTGTATTTGACTCCATGACCATAGCAAAGATAAGCCATTCTTTGTTATTTGATAGACAGTGTAGTGTATATATAAAATTGTTCTTTTTATATGTGTTTGTGTATATGTATGTCCCACTCTATCATTACTAATTTATTATCCATTAGTTGCATGTATTGGAAATTTAGAATGCATGCTCTCTTGCTACAGACATGAAACATCAATGGAAATTGCCTTCCACTGATCTTTTGTGACTCTCATTTCAGTGTTGTTCTTTCATCAGGCTTCAAAGCTTGGTATTATTTGTGTAGCTCCAATGTCCCAGAAAAAAATGGGTGATGCTATTGGTGAGAGACGTACAAGACAATGAATGTGTGCAATAGATGCTAACTATACACAAAAGTATGGTATAGAAATTATACAGGGCACATAGATCCATTTCCCATGCTTACTGAAAGGGGTTGTTTTCTTTAGAAAATCCATTTTCAGTTGGAAGTTAGTAGAGCTTTGTTTTCCCCTGTGGTGGCGCTGCAGGGAAATTAAACACTTGCTGCCAAGTTCCTGTACAGATTACAGATGATTGCTTGGGGACCCAGTAGTGGGATTACCTGTGGTCATCTTAATCTCAAGAGAAGCTTCTAGCAAATATGAATTGTCCGGTGCGAACAACCTTTTTAATGTCACTTGGAAATTTTATTTGACAATGACTTATTTACTATGGAAGCTATGGTAGAAAGAGTAAGCCTATATGTTGGGGGGATACTTCTATCCACAGACTGTACTAGATTGCTATTGGGAACTTGCCTGATGGTCACCTTCTTTTCTTTAAAGCATGAAAGATGAGCAGCAATGTAAGAGAATGAATATTATCCTTCTCTCCGATTGTGTCACTTAAAGAATATCTTTACTTGAATTGTGCTGCCATTATTGTATATGTTGCAAATGCACTTTTGGGTGGTTGTGGGCTGTCATAGGGGTAACAGCAGGGATAAGAGTTTCTATGATGTGTTTCTCTGATGTGTAAGCCCAGGAAGGGACTTCTGCTGGGTGTGAGCATTGTCACACAGCACTGACAGGAGGGGATAAAGGGGATCTATAGTATATAAGACAGCAGTGTCCTGCGACATTAGGCAACTAGTGATTTTTTTTTTTTTTAAATAGGATGTAATGGCACCATATTTACTTAACAACCCCCAGGACTTCCTCCATTTCACCTTTAGCCCTCCAGGGGGCCCTGTGGATCCCATATAACATGTAAAGTGGCCACTGTGGAATATTATACTGTGTGGAGAGGCCACTATGGAATTTTATACTGTATGGAGGCCACTATGGTACATTATACTGTATGGAGGGGCCACTGTGGGTCATTATACTGTGTGGAGGGGGCGCTATGGGACATTATACTGTGTGAAGGCGCCACTATGGGACATTATATTTTATGGAGGAAACTATTAGACATTATACTGTGTGGAGGGGTCACTATGGGACATTATATTGTGTGAAGGGGCCACTGTGAAACATTATATTTGGTGAAGGGGCCACTGTGGGACATTATACTGTGTGCAAATGGGGCATATGCTGTGTGGGGGCCAGGAAAGGGGGAGCTATGTCATGTGATGGTGGGGGGTCCAGTCTTTGCTAGTTCTGCCCTTATAAAACTATAGGGGGATAGGGGGCCTGTGGAAAGAGTGAAGTTAACCTGCACGAGTTGCGTGATGAAGCTATTGTTGGCCTATGTAACAAGTTAGACTTTTGCTTCTTCATTATAAGAGTGTCAGTGTGCTGGAGGCTGGAGCAACTTGTTTGTTGTGAGAGAATTGATAAGCTGGTGGCTGAAGTGAGTGACTAGGCACTTAGAGGGGTGTTCCTGTCAGAGCAAGGACCCCCTCTCCAACTGCTGGGACCCCCACCGGTCACGAGAACTGGGATGAGTAGACCGCCGAGTGCTGTATTTCATCTATTTCCTGCAGTCCTATTCAAAACTTTGGTGCAAAGTACCCCATTCTCATGATCGGTGGTGGGGGTATAGGATAACTTGCTCTGACTGAACTGGTACCATCTTTATCCTGATGACACCCAATTATACACATCTTCCCTTGACATCACCCCTGTACTAATACAAAAAACCAGTGACTGCCTCTCTGCTGTCTCAAATATCATGTCTTTGCTGTATATGAAACTGAATCTCTCAAAGACTGAACTAATGCTGTTTCCACCATCTAATATCTCCATTGCCCGCTGCCTCGGGGTTATGTTTGACTCAGACCTTTCCTTCACCCCCCCATATCCAATCATTAGCACGCTCATGTTATCTCCACCTCAAAAACATTTCCAGAATTCGCCCTTTCCTTAACAGAGATACATTAAAGACACTTATTGTCGTCCTGATTCACTCTCACCTTGACTACCGTAAATCCTTATTAATCGGTCTTCCCCTTACTAAACTCTCCCTTCTACAATCTATTCTGAATGCAGTGGCCAGGCTCATCTATCAGTCTAGACGCTTCAGCGATGCCTCCGGTCTGTGTCGGTCACTACATTGGCTGCTTATTCATTACAGAATACAATATAAACTTATCACCCTCATCCGCAAGTCTCTCCATAATACTGCACCTCCCTACATTTCCTCCCTCATCTCTGTCTATCGCCCAACCCGTGCTCTCTGTTCACTCAATGACCTAAGACTAACATCCTCTATTATCAGAACCTCCCACGCTCATATACAAGACTTCTCCTGAGTTGCACCACTTCTCTGGAATGCTCTATCCCGGACGGTCAGATTAACCCCCAATTTCTACATCTTCAAGCACAAACTAAAGATACATCTTGTCAGACAGGCCTATCACAATTCCTAATGTAAACCCTTCCGTAGTTAGATTCCCTAAAACGTACCCTCCTCTGTTCACGCTCCCACATTACCTCACAGGATATGATGCTGTATCAGACTAACTTCACATGTCCCGGCACCATCTGCATGTTAAAGAACATGACTGGTGACGGCTCATACAACTTTATATATGTGTAATGATAGTAACCTCTATTACAAAATCGTCTGACCATTGTATAAACAATGATACCTCCGATGCTGCCCCTGCTACCTCTTGTGTCACCCCCTCTACCTCATAGATTGTAAGATCTTGCGAGCAGGGCCCTCAGTCCCATTGTGTGAATTGACTATTTCTTTGTAATGTATATTTTTTGTCTGTACTTGAACCCTACAAATTGTACAGTTCTGCAGAATATGTTGGCGCTATATAAATAAAATGTATTATTATTATTATTATATAACCACATACATACAGTATGTAGCAGAGCAGATATAGCTGTGGTTGACACTTGTTATAACTGACTGTACTACCACTACATAACATTTTTTTTGTGAACATGTGCAGTGTCGAACTGAAGGGCCTTGGGCCTAACAGCTTCCTGCTAATAGCCTACAGCACAGCTCCTTCACTGACATCTTACATATGTGCTGACTATCTGGTGTTACTGAGTATGTTCCCTGTATCTTTATCCCCAATAGTACTGTGCAGACCCCAATAGCTCCATGTACGGTTCATGCACAGAACTTTATGGGGAATGACACAGCCATGGAGCAGTACACATATGTGCAAGATTATAGCGAGGGAGCTGAAATGCAGACATAGCACACAGGACTGCCAGCAGGAATTTTGAGACCCCTGAATTTTGAGACCAAGTCTACCCCCCCGCCCATAATGCTGGTCTAGGTTAAATGCACGGGGCCCAACAGGGGATTCACAGGTACCCCAATGGGCCAGTCCAAGCCTTTGTGCTCCCTTTAGGTACTGGGAATAAAGTTGCCAAACACTTCTGGGGCTAGCTTATTTCCCTTCACAACTAAAGGACTGGACATGTTGAGATCAAACAGCTGAATTCTCATCTCGCCATCATCTCTGTTTGTAGGGGAGACTTGGGAGACGCCACACACATTCAATGGCCGGTTGGTCCCAACAAAATCTTCATGCTTGGCCAACAATAGTCTAATATGTATGACTACCTTTAAAGTTAGTTTGTTAGGTAAAATACATGGCAGGAATGGCAGGAAGAAGAATTTTTCTTTTACCATGAGCAACAGACAGAATTTTGAGAGCAATTCTGGATGTTAATCAGAAAAAAATCTTTAAAAAATAACTTAAGTGAAATTCAAATTAAATTACTTAAGAAAATGAGTACAAAGCACAAGTACAAAGAATCTACACCCAACGATTTATCTACCATGTTCAGCACTGCTACATTGATAAGAAACCATGTGTTCATACATACAGATTTGATATTCAAATGCATTTTCAGGAAGCCTTAAGTCCATCCAGCACTAACATCTGTTGCAAATGGTCCAATCTCGAGACAAAGACTAAGATTAAACAGAATCACCCTTAATTCTTCGTAATATACACACAAAATAAGTTTCACTCAAACAAAAACGAAGACATCCCTCTGATCACTTGTACATACATCTGCAGGATGTGGCTGTTCTCCCTTAATGTCAGCCGTAAAAGCTCAACAATTATATCTTCTAATTCCCTGCATTTATTTGCAATAAGAATTACCAGCCATCTTCAGCTGCCAGGCTTGTGCCTCTGCATGAAAATGATGCCATTATCCTCCCTGGCTGTGACTAAAATATAAAGATCACGGATCATATAATAAAGCAAAGCAATATACAAAAGACAAAAAAAGACACAAAAGAATCATGTTGTAAAGTAATGTGAGATACTGCTACAAAAGAAAAACTCCTACTAAAGGAGAACTGCCTGGCAATGTATATTAAAGGCGCAGTATGCCGTTAGAATGAGAAGGGCTTCTTTCTTCCAGAACAGGACTACTCTTGTTCATGTCTGGTATTGCAGTTCAACCTCCATCTATTAGAAGCGCCACCACTCCTTTGATCCACAAACACTGACCCAGGGCCGTTTTAACACATTGGTGGGCCCAGTGCAAAGGTTTCATAAGTGCCCCCCATCACCACCTGCTATTATACCCATCTGAAAGCTGCCAAAAACTGGGATTTTATATGGTGACATTCAATGGGTGACAATGTGTTATCTGACTGATGGAACTTTCCGCCTGTCAGAAATGTTTTATATGTTCATCTCTAGTAATAATCATTATTGCTATTATTTTAGCGTGTAACGGATATCGCTAGAGAGGCAGGAGAAGTATTTTACTCTATAAAGATCAGGTATGGACAGGACAGGGTCAAATGTAAACTTTATTGATGACTTTGTGTATGTGTTGTGGAAGTGTTTGGTGCAACTCTTTTGGCGCTGCAACTTAGACGATGGTAAACATCTAGGTCACAGTGCCAATAACTTCCTGGTTATGTTATGTTCAGAGGGATATTACATAAAATACCCCTGTGATTAGGCTATGCGTGCTGCAGCAAATTTAGCTCCACCCACTTCTACTTTGACTCCGCCCATTCTCATCCATTTTTCTATGTGCCCCCACACAGTATAATGCTCCTAACATTATATATCCCCACATTATAATGTTCCCCTCCAATTGCCCCACAGTATGAAATCTCCTCTCCTGGTGCCCCAGTTTAAACTGGGGGAAACTAGAGGGGGACATTAAACTGGGGTAGCTGGAGGGGGACATTAAACCGTGGGGTTATTTGGATGGGGACATTAAACTGGGGCTGCTGAAGGGGGACATTAACCTGGGACAACTAGAGGGGGACATTAAACTGGGGCAGCTGGAGGGGGACATTAAATCTTGGGGGTAGCTGGAGGGGGACATTAAACTGGGGGCAACTAGAGGCAGACATGTCCCCCTCCAGTTACCCCCATGGTTTAATGTCCTCCTCTTGTTGCCCCTCAGTTTAATGCCCCCTTCCAATTTGGCCCCAGTTTATTGTCTCCCTCCAGCTACCCCCAGTTTAATGTTACCCTCCATCTATCCCCCAGTTTAATATTCCTCTTCATCTCCCCCAGTTTAATGCCCCCCCATCTGCACCCAGTTTGATGACCCTCTCCATCTGCCTCCAGTTTATTGTCCCCCCTCCATCTGCCCCCAATTTAATGTCCCCCTTCTGCTGCCCCCAATTTAATGTCCCTGTTCATCTCCCCCAGTTTAATTTCCCCCCTCCATCTGCCCCCAATTTAATGTCCCCCCTCCATCCGCCCCCAGTTTAATGTCTCCTTTCATCTGCCCCCAGTTTGATGTCCCCCCTTCATCTGCCACCAGTTTATCATAATAAAACACTAATACTTACCTCTCCTCGCTCCGCTGCCACTCTGTGAGGTCTCTTCTCCTGGACTGTTCAGGGAGCTGCGAGCGCAATGTGAGTGAGGTCATCACATCGCACCCGCAGCTCCAGGGACCGGAGCACACAAGGATGTGCTTCACACACAATGGTGAAGTAGAGGCTTTCCGCGGACGGCTTCTGCTTCATCACTGTATTTAACTCAACTGCGTCCGGAGAGGACACAGATGAGTTGATACCGGGACATACCTTCTGCCAACCGGGACAGGACCCGGAATCCCGGACGGTTGGGAGGTATGTCCAATGGGGCCCCCAGTACCATAGGGCCCGGTGCAAGTGCACCATTGGACCTATGGTTAAAGCGGCCCTGCACTGACTGATATTGTGGCTCGGGCTGGTTCATTTGAACTTCAAAGGATTTAGGAGTCCATTGACTTCAAAGAATGCCACTCTTACTGACTGACTATTTCTGCTATTGTAGTCCATTATTATTCAAATGAATGGAACTACCGGAATTACCAGTGACCTCCTTTTATCAAGAGTAGTGCTATTTCTGGAAGGAAGTAGGGCTTTCTAGGTGGATTCAAATTCTTTAACGCTTTAATAGTGTACTGCAAATAAATTTTATCATGAGATAAAATTGGCCACCTTTAAGATCCTTGTCCCTGTGACACCACTTCCTGTCACTGTGTTCTTGTAGCTGATCAGTGTTATTGGAATACTGGCCCTCTCATAGATACTTATCCAGATAGGAAAATAAAGAAATGTGATTGGGTTCTATAGTAATACAGTTAGAAGAAAAGGTACAAGGTGTGGTCATAGGGTTACAGTACTATATATAAACTCTTTTTTCAGAATTGCTATAACCTACTGTACATTGTTGCTAGTCACAGGGATAAGATTTTGGAATAAAAGTGAATTTGTCACTGTGAATAATATTTGATCTGTAGACAACATGTTATAGAGCAGGAGGATCTGAGCAGACTGTTATATAACTCCGTAACATTGAAATTGCAACACTTGGAAGGAAAAGTTTTGGAATTATGGAAATCACAGGATCAATAAACATGTTAATGATATGCAAATGATAAAAAATGGATACAATGTGTTCAAAACATCTCGATTTATTCAGCATTGAGTATGAGTGCCACACACAGAAAAACACGCCCTTGGTTGTCTGAAGTATGCTATGCAGCACTGAAAGCACTTAGGCACGCTGGCAGCTCCCTTTGCAATTGCCAACCAATGATGTCCCAGATGTGCTCGATGACATGTCTTGGAACCCTGCAGGCCATGGTAACACGTTTAGACCACACAGACTACTCACAGTAGCACGAACAACATGAGGTCCGGCGGTGTCCTGTTGAAAAATGGCTCCATGACACTTTGGAGAAATGGTTCCTCAACCAAATCAATGTAATGCCAAGTTGTTAATGTACCTGAAATTAAGACTAAAGGGGTCTGACTATTATGCGTTATGACCACAAACCGTAATCCCAAGAATAGGACCGGTGTGACATTTCCTTGTAAACGTGTCTTCATGGCATTACCCAATTGGTCTAGAGGTATCTCCTCTTTAATGATGAGCTACCTCCATTCCAGCCTCCATAGCCATTTTGATGTGAACCATGATAGCTTTTGAGAGTGATGATGTGAAGTCAATGAAACCCCTGTAGCTGGACATCTATCTTGTAGCCCAGTGTCATGCAAATGCCTTCTTATGGTTTCTGCTAACACTGTTTGCCAGGTGCTTGAAATTTGATCATTTGCCGATCTTAGTGACACCTACTACTTCCTCAATGTGCATAACCATTACAGCCTGTCCTCTTTGGTGTTGCAATTTCAATGTCGAGGAGTGTAGTTTTGTGGGAATAGATTCAGTATAACTTGTCAGTTATATCTTCATTCTTTATATACTTGAAATCAGTCAAGTCATGGGGGTGGAGTTATAAGTGACTGACAGCAATCTCAGTATACAGTCAGACATGGAGAACAGCCACTGATACGGCCTCCCTTAAGCATAGAAAGAACAAAGATACAAATTAATGAAATACTGCATTTTCCTATAACACTATATATCATATATCTGCTCAGCTCATCCTAGTTTATAACATCCTGCCCGCAGATTAAACAGCATTTTATGGTAACATGTGCCCTTTAAATACCAGTTTTGCAGATTATTGCTGATCTTATATTCTTCTCCATTGTACTATTATGAACGTGCCTTTTGCAGATATTAATTGCAGATCTTCTATTTGATATATTTGGATAAACACGCAGATAATAAAACTATGTATCCATACCATCTTTTTCCCAGAGGCGCTTCACATTTTTCATTTACAATGCTAAATATTTCAAAAAGATTTCTGAACCATCATGAGCCTCATTTAGACGTGATATCAAACATTTGTTTATTGCAATAAAACTTGGCAGCTGCTGTAGTAACTCCAGTATTTACTTAGAAAACAATTTACTATATTACGGGAAGTCATATACTGCATGCCTAATGTCTATCTATCTATCTATCTATCTATCTATCTGTCTATCTATCTATTATTTAGGAAACACTATTTAACCCATTAAGGACGCAGAGTAGTTTGTACATTAATACTCAGCAACTTTTTTCATATTTTTCTTCTCCGCCTTCCAAAATTCATAACTTTTTTATTTTTATGTCGACATAGCTAAGTGAGGGCTTATTCTTTGCGTGACAAGTTGCACTTTTATTTTGCACCAGTTTGGGGTAAATATAATGTTTTGATTAGCTTTTATTAACATTTTTGAGGGGTCCATGTGAAAAAATCCACAATTCTATCATAATTTTTTGCATTTTGTTTTTAACGTCATTCACTCATAATGCATTTCAACTCATCTCAACAACTTTGTCCCGCAGGTCATTACAATTACGGCGATACCATATTTATTTTGGTTTTATTAGGTATTACTGCTTTTACAAATAAAACATCACTTTTTGAAAATGAATGATTTTCCTGGGCGCTCTGTATTCTGACGCCTATAATTTTTTACTGTTTTGTTGACGGAGATATATAAGGGCTGTTTATTTGCGGGCAAATTGTACATTTTATTGGTACCAATGTTTGGTATGTATGACTTTTGATCACTTTTTATTGCTATTTTTTGGGGAAAGCGAGTTGACCAAAATACATTATGTTGTGCATTGCAGTATATTTTTTTTTTATGGAGTTCACCATACAGCATAAATAATGCTATTTTTGGATAGCGGGGACTTTTATGCACGTGGGAATACCTAACATGTTTGTTTATTTTTTGTTCACGTTTTGTGTTTTTTAAATGAAAAGATGGTTTTTTTGAGCTTTTTATTGCTTGTTTTTTTTTTTTATACTTTTTACTGTACCACAAGGGGACTTGAATCTGGGGTCTCTGATCCCCAGAGCAATTTACTGCAATACTTAGTATTGCAGCACATCAAGCATAGGTTTCCTATGTATAAAGTGCATAAGTAGTCAGGAGGCCATTTCTCGGCCTCCTGGCTACCATGGCAACCCCTCAGACCCTGTGACCTTTTCGTGGGGGATCCAAGGGGTGGCGGGGGGGTGATCTTGCCCCCAGAACCCCTGGATGCCATGATCGCTATTGATCACAGCATCCAGTGGGTTAATTCCCTGGAATCGGAGTATCTTCCAACTCTTGCCACTAGTTCTGGGCCTCGGCTGTGTAACACAGCCAAGTGTCTGGAGTAATGTCGCAGGCACAGCTCCTGTACCCATGGCATTACTACGCCGTACTATTACAGTGCTCACTGTTAACTATACGTTTAATGCAACATAATAGTACGGCACAGTGTGGGAAGGGGTTAAAGGGATTTCCAGGATTATAAATATTTGTCTGCTTTCTTTCAAAAATAGCACCAAACCTGGCTATGGGTTGTTTGTAGTATTGCTGCTCAGCTGTCGGCTCTGTTGAAGTGAATGGGGTTGAGTTACAATACCAAACAGGACCCGTGAACACATGTGGTGCTGTTTTTGGAAATTAGCAACCATTTCTCTAATTCTGGCCAAGTCAACTATTAATTGTGCCCCATATATAGACCTACAGGATCCCACACATCTATCTATCTATCTATCTATCTATCTAGATGCATATGATATATCAATAAGAAAACCCTAAATGTCAACAATAGCCTGTCCTCAATGTGTAATGGGTGTGGGTACCTAATAGAAATCCCTTTTTTAATAAAAAGTAAGATTAATAAATAATGGTGATCAACCTCCTTGCAGTTTCTATCAGAATATTAAGCTCAAAGATAATATTGCTTGCCATAATATGTTCCTTTATCCAGTGCAGTGGAATTTTCTCATTCTGTAGCTAATTCCTATTCTGATAAGTGGCTAAGGACATCATTGATCTCCATAATCAGCGCACAATCTATACCCTTCATTGTCGTGAAGTGGAGTAATATTTTGTTACGTTTCACTCCTCTACCAACTAAACTCGGGAAGTATCATCACTCTTTATATCTTTAACAGATTTTTATGTCAGAACTGAAGACGGCAAGATTAATGAAAATGTACCTTATTCGAAAACTCACTCCTTGTACAATTTCTCAAGCTAAAACAGAAAATAACACTGCAAGTCTTAGACTGACAAGAGCGCCACTGCACTGTATTTATGCCCCTATCAAACTTCTTGAAGTAGTTTTGAGACCTGCCATAAATATAGAAAGTAAAGGCACTCTGGGATGGTAACATGGCATTTTAATGTCCAGCTATAAACAACTCAGGTACCAATGTAGCAGAGCTGAGTTTGTCAGATCTAGCAAGGATGATTTTGTTATTCCACCTTACTCATATTGATATCACAAAGCATAATCTTTCATTGTCTCTACAGAGAACCTGTCAGCTCTCCTGACATGTTTGTTTTAGTAAACAGGGCAATCCCCATGAAATAACTCTGAAATGGCTGTTCTTAGTTCTTAAAATAGAACTCCCATGAATAATTTCTACAGTTTCTACATGTATTCCTATGAGACTCACATCAAGGATCTCATAGAAATGAATGGAGAACCTGACTTCCTGTCCACACATGAGGTGCTGTGTCAGTTAGAGAGTCTCATTGCTGGTCACATGACTCAAATGTGGCCCAGAAAATAGTACATTACTCACAAATACAGCCACCGGTAAGAAGATTACCTGCACTACAAGTTACATCATATGCCTTTCTCATAGGCCAGAGAATAAAAAGTTTTGTGGGAGTTCTACTTTAAAACTTCTGCATTATGCCATTCCTCTGTATTATACCATTCAAGGACACGTCCTTAAGAAAAAAGGAAAGTTGTCCATATATAAATAAATTTCCAGGAGGAATAACAGAGGAAAGGCACAATACAAAAGTATAAGAGTCTAAGAAAAGCTGTTCTAAGTGGTGCTTGGATAAAACTGATAACTCTGCATCTCCTTAATACCTGATCCCCTGTCTGGAGTGTTGACAGGTCCTCTTTAGGCTAAGGCGCACATAGCATAAATGCCGCGATTTGGTGCCACGATTTTGGTTAATCCCATCCACACATTGCAGAAAAAAAAATCTGCAGTGGAAATGCTGCAATTTCAAAAACCCTTGGGTTTTTGCAAATCGCAGCATGTCATTTATATCTACGGAAATGCTGGCAGTTTTCCCTGCAGTTACCCTGCAGACTTTCCGTGAAAAGTACTGTGGGTAAAACCACAATACGTTTCCGTCACAGTTTTTCTACTATAGTCTATATATTGCTACATTTATAGTTAGACATTAGTAAAATTTTGAAAATGTGACTTTAAGCAAATTCTCAGTTATATACTTATATATGACAATAGAAACAAAAACACATCATAGTCTCTATACTATAGTCTCCGTCTGTAATTGGACATTTGCTTATCCGAATCAGCAAAAATTTTCAAAAATGTTATATTTAAATAAAACTCTTCTACACAGATAGCTGTCCTCATATGTGATCCCTATCAACAGGAAAAACCCTCCCTCTTGGATCCAATCTGAATCACAATGTGAATACAGCCCAAGAGAAATAACATACAGCAATACATATGCTTTAACACCTAAGCTTCGAATATAGTGAAAAAATGGGCATTTTCAATTTTCTGATGGAGGTGAGCAAATGCCAAGGACTACAAAGGGTCTTCTCTACTAATTAAAATTTTCCTCTAACCTTTGTGGACGCTATTTTAATCACTGAGATCTCTGATTGAAATTTTTCTCAGATACAATATGAGTCACTCATCTCCATTTACAGAGGGCAAGTGCAGGGCCGAACCTCAAGCTGGCATACATTGTTAAACACGAGAGGACACTTTGTTACGTCAAGTCAAGCAAAGGAGAATCTGTAGCTCTTAATCTTCTTCTCCAGATCTGGTTACCGTTTGGAGACATTTCTAATTGAAAGACCTACTATTCACGAGAGATAATTGATATTTTTGTGAATAATGTTTATGTCACCCAAGCAAAGAAAAATAGCCTGGACTTTTTCATTTAATTAATAGAAAGATATGAAGGCTAAATTATTAAACCAAATTCATGTATGTCTGTGTAAGCTGATTATAACATAATCTTAAGTATTTTCCATTTGAAGGTGAGTTTCTCAATTAATTTTTCAGCATGCTGCCATTTCAGTTAAGCTCCTCCGCTGAATTCAATAAAACAATCGTTTTAATTTGCCCTGTATCAAGCTGTATAAATTATGCATTTTATAGCATTATTCTTTTCTGAGATCCTCTGCTGTGAGGGCTTTGTGGTTTGATGTAAAGCTTAATTGTGTAATAATTATAGACAAGGTTGGACTCGTCCACCATAAGACCAGAGTGCCCTCCAGTAATTCCGGATACAGGTACTGTTATTGTGCTAAATACGGCCACATATGTACAAGAATATAACTACTATAACACAGCACTATATGTACATGAATATATCTAATCTAGTACTGTCCACATGTACAAGAATATACATTAAATTAAATTAAATTAGAATATCTCTGAAACGTTCATTCATTTCAGTAATTCAGTAATACAATTCATAATCAGCGTCTTCCATGATTGTGTGTCCTACTGAACCAGAATGAGGGACCATTTAAAGGCTTAGAAAACCTTGGCAGGTGACACACTGAATTTACAATACTGAACTTTTTTACAATATTCTAATTTTCGTAGATCTGGATTTTCATTACCAGTAATCTATAATCAACATTTACAGAAATAAAACACTTGAAATAGAACACTGTGTGTGTAAAGAATCTAGAAAATATAGGAGGTCACTTTTTTAATTTAATTACTCAAATAAACATTTAAAAGATATTCTAATTTATTGAGATGCATCTGTAAATACTATAATACAGCACCATATGTGTGAGAATATATCTAGTATAGTACTGTTCCCATGTACAAGAATATAACTACTATAACACAGCACCATATGTACATGAATATATCTAATCTAATACTGTCCACATGTACAAGAATATAACTACTATAATACAGCACCATATGTACATGAATATATCTAATCTAGTACTGTCCACATGCACAAGACTATAACTACTATAGTACAGAACCATATGTATAAAAATATATCTAGTATAGTACTGTCCCCATGTACAAGAATATAATTACTATAATACAGCACCATATGTACAATAATACATCTAGTACAGTACTGGCCCATGTATAAGAATATAACTACTATAATATTGCACCATATGTATAAGAATATATCTAGTATAGTATTGCTTCAACAATCAACAATATAACTACTATAATACAGCCTCTTTGCTGCCTGAGGCGGACTATAGAAAGCCGCACCCCTCCAAAAAAATATATATATAAAATTGTGTTTACATGCTGTTAGTGTCACACGATGTTAGTCGTACATTAAACATACACAAACTTATGAAACAGTTTTTAAGAATTCTTCTTACTGCATTACTTCAGTATCAGAAATCAACAACACGGCATTAACAATGAAAGTAACTTCACACATCTTCTGCTTGGTAGATGGACGAGCCCACGTGGCCCCCATTCTCTATAATAGGAGCCCCGCAGATAGCTGAGGACTGGACTTCGGGTATCTTTGGCACTCCCATCGAAGTGAATGAGAGCCCCGCGGGTTCGTCCATCCACCAAGCGACACGCTTATATTCAGCCTGGCTGCGGCCAGGCTGTATTCCCACCCAGTTGGGGGAAAAACCCAATTCTCAGGCTCAGTGGGGGTCTCAGCAGACAGACCCCCATCAATCAGGTATTTATCCTCTATCATTTAGGTGTATACAGTGCAGTAACATTTTGTGACTTACAGGTGACGTCTCTGACTAATCCTTCACATTTCCCTTCTCTTCCCTTTGGACCGCCATAACCACTTCTTCCAGCTGTGACTTGTCTCTGTAAAGTTTCCAACACAGACATCTTTGGCTCCTCACTTTTCCAGGCATCCGACCCACATTGTCCTCACCTACACACCCATCCTGCTGCTACCCCAATTATAAAATATATGATATAACACCCCATAATGAATAATACTCCCAATTGCATCTTTAAATTAATAATGTCATTGTGTACCCTGTATAAATAGTGCCCCTTATTAATAATGCCCCAGGTGTTACTAATTAAAAGGTTTTCCAGGTCATTAATAAACTAATCAGTGGGGCTAAAAACCCAGGATCCCTACTGATCAGCTGTTTGAATGAACCGTGGTACCTGTGTAAGCGACGTGACCGCTTACACAGGTAATGTAACTACTAATGTAATGTAACTACAGCCTCGTCCTATACACGTCTATGTGACAAGGCTGGAATTACATCACACGGTCACTATAAACAGACAGCGTATGATATAAACAGGCGCCATAGCCCCTTCATACAGCTGATCAGAGGAGGGGTCCACTGATCTCTTATTGATATCTGTCCTAAGGATAGATCATCAATAAAAATGAGCTGGAAATCCCCTTTAATAAAGCCCAAGTGCCATATTAAAGGGGTTGTCCAGTATAACCACTTTTTTAATATGGGGCTGGGGAAGGTGCTTTGGTGTCTCCCAGCATGTTCCAGTCCTGCTGCTCTGGTGTTTTCTTCCCCACAGTACTGTGATGTCCCATGTCAGCGACCTCAGCGGTTATGTGCGGTGGGGACTTCTGCCAGAAGAAAACACCAGAGCAGCAGAACCAGACTGCCGTGGGAGACATCGGAGCACAAGGGACAGGAGAGTAGGTGTTTTTTTTTTAATACAGTATTACACAGTATTATAGCCCACAGCGGCCCTTGCACACAGTATTACATGGTATTATGCCCTGCAGCGGCCCCTGCACACGGTATTATGCCCCGCAGTGGCCCCTGCACACGGTATTATGCCCCGCAGTGGCCCCTGCACACGATATTATGCCTCGTAGCGGCCCCTGCACACGGTATTATGCCCGCAGCGACCCCTGCACACGGTATTATGCCTCGCAGTGGCCCCTGCACACGGTATTATGGCCCGCAGTGGCCCCTGCACACGGTATTATGCCCCGCAGCAGCCCCTGCACACAGTATTATGCCCCATAGTGGCCCCTTCACACGGTATTATGCCCCATAGTGGTCCCTGCACATGATATTATGCCCCATAGTGGCCCCTGCCCATGGTATTATGCTAAACAGTAGCCCCTGCACTCAGTATTATGCTCCACAGTGGCCCCTGCACACAGTATTATGCTCCATAGTGACCCACCCATGAACTATTATTATACTCTGGGGTCTTTTCAGACCCCAGAGTATAACGATAGGAGACCCAGGTGGTGACAAACATTAAAAACAGTGTTACCTACCTGGGTTCCGGTGCACTCCCTGTTTTCGACCCTCTTCAATGCCGTACAGACCGGCATCGCCACAAAATGACGTCGGCCAAGCACACATGACGCCTGGGATGTCACCAAAGAAGGCCAAAGCCAGCTGGGAGTAACATCGGATTGCTGGAGAGGTGGGTAACATTGGTTTTTATGTTTATCACCTCCCCTGGGTCTCCGATTATTATACTCTGGAGTCTGAAAATACCCCAGAGAATAATAATAGTAGTATTTGGCCTCACTTACCGATCCCCGCTGCTGTTCACAGCCGCTTCTGATTCCCCCTTCTGTGTCCCATAGCAGAAGGGGAAGCGTAGGCGGCCACAGCAGGCGCGGGGATAATAATAAGTAAATAGGCCGTTACCTGCCGGGGTTACTCCAGCAGGTAACGGCCTATTTATATATAAGAAAAAGTTATCCTCACCTACCTGCAATCCCTTGATGGAGCCGCCGCCTCCTCTTATTGTCTGCGACGTCTGCGTCTCAGGCGCGATGACGTCATTGAATCGCCGCCTGCGCTGAGATGCGGAGATCTCGTAAACCAGCGCAGGACAGATATTGCGCAGCTTTGGTTTTTTTTTTTTAAACGGCCTGTCCTGGGCTGGATTACAGTAAATAGAAAGTAAAAAATGCCGCCCCCCAGACAGTGACGGACAGTACCGCCTGAGGCGGCCGCCTCACTTTACCTCATTAGAGGTGTGCCCCTGAATACAGCACCCTATGTACAAGAATATATTTACTATAGTACTGCTCCCCACATACAAGAATGTAACTATTATAATTTTGCCTCTATATACCAGAATATATCTAATGTACAGTCATGGCCAAAAGTTTTGAGAATGACACAAATATTATATTTTCACATGATCTGCTGCCCTCTGGTTTTTATGTGTGTTTGTCAGATGTTTTTATCACATACAGAAATATAATTGCATTCATATTATGAGTAACAGAAGCTTATATTGACAGTTAGAATGAGTTAATGCAGCAAGTCAATATTTGCAGTGTTGACCCTTCTTCTTCAGGACCTCTGCAATTCTCCCTGGCATGCTCTCAATCAACTTCTGGACCAAATCCTGACTGATAGCAGTCCATTCTTGCAGAATCAATGCTTTAATTTAGTCTGAATTTGTTGGTTTTTGTTTGTCCACGCGTCTCTTGATGATTGACCACAAGTTCTCAATGGGATTAAGATATGGGGAGTTTCCAGGCCATGGACCCAAAATCTCTATGTTTTGTTCCCTGAGCCATTTAGTTATCACCTTTGCTTTATGGCAAGGTGCTCCATCATGCTGGAAAAGGCATTGTTGAGCGCCAAACTGCTCTTGGACGGTTGGGAGAAGTTGCTCTTGGAGGACATTCTGGTACCATTCTTTATTCATGGCTGTGTTTTTAGGCAAGACTGTGAGAGAGCCGATTCCCTTGGCTGAGAAGCAACCCCACACATGAATGGTTTCAGGATGCTTTACAGTTGGCATGAGACAAGACTGGTGGTAGCGCTCACCTCTTCTTCTCCGAATAAGCTGTTTTCCAGATGTTCCAAACAATCGAAAAGGGGATTCATCAGAGAAAATGACTTTACCCCAGTCCTCAGCAGTCCACTCCCTGTACCTTTTGCAGAATATCAGTCTGTCCCTGATGTTTTTTCTGGAGAGAAGTGGCTTCTTTGCTGCCCTCCTTGAGACCAGGCCTTGCTCCAAGAGTCTCCGCCTCACAGTGCGTGCAGATGCACTCACACCTGCCTGCTGCCATTCCTCAGCAAGCTCTGCACTGCTGGTAGCCCGATCCCGCAGCTGAAACACTTTTAAGAGACGGTCCTGCCGCTTGCTGGTCTTTCTTGGGCGCCCTGGAGCCTTTTTGGCACCAATGGAACCTCTCTCCTTGAAGTTCTTGATGATGCGATAGATTGTTGACTGAGGTGCAATCTTTCTAGCTGCAATACTCTTCCCAGTTAGGCCATTTTTGTGCAGTGCAATGATGACTGCACGTGTTTCTTTAGAGATAACCATGGTTAACAGAAGAGAAACAATGATGGCAAGCACCAGCCTCCTTTTAAAGTGTCCAGTGGTGTCATTCTTACTTAATCATGACAGATTGATCTCCAGCCCTGTCCTCATCAACACCCACACCTGTGTTAATGGAGCAATCACTGAAACGATGTTAGGTGGTCCTTTTAAGGCAGGGCTGCAATGATGTTGAAATGTGTTTTGGGGGATAAAGTTCATTTTCTAGGCAAATATTGACTTTGCAAGTAATTGCTGTTAAGCTGATCACTCTTTATAACATTCTGGAGTATATGCAAATTGCCATTAGAAAAACTGAAGCAGTAGACTTTGTAAAAATTAATATTTGTATCATTCTCAAAACTTTTGGCCATGACTGTAGTGTGGCTGTACAATGTGCAAGAATATAACTACTGTAACATTGTTCCTATGTACAAGAATATACTGTACATACTATAGTACTGCTCCCCATGTGCAAGAATATAACTACTATAACATTGCTTCTATGTACAAGAATAAATCTAATGTAATGCCTCTCCCTCATGGTCAAAAATAACTACTATAATACTGCACCCTATTTATAAGACTATATCTAATATAGTACTGCCACCACGTACAAGAATATAACTATTATAATACTGCCCCTCTATACAAGAATATATTTAATGTACTGTAGTATTGCCCACCACGTATAAGAAAAAAAAGAAAAACAGTTTATTCATCTGGTGCTTCTTATAGGCATATATGGGAACACTATACACATACAGTGGGGAAAAAAGTATTTAGTCAGCCACCAATAGTGCAAGTTCTCCCACTTAAAAAGATGAGGCCAGCCTGTAATTGTCATCATAGGTAGACCTCAACTATGAGAGACAAAATGAGAAAACAAATCCAGAAAATCACATTGTCTGATTTTTTAAAGAATTTATTTGCAAATTATGGTGGAAAATAAGTATTTGGTCACCTACAAACAAGCAAGATTTCTGTCTCTCACAGACCTGTAACTTCTTCTTTAAGAGGCTCCTCTGTCCTCCACTCATTACCTGTAGTAATGGCACCTGTTTGACATTGTTATCTGTATAAAAGACACCTGTCCACAACCTCAAACAGTCACACTCCAAACTCAACTATGGTGAAGACCAAAGAGCTGTGGAAGGACACCAGAAACAAAATTGTAGACCTCCACCAAGCTGGGAAGACTGAATCTGCAATAGGCAAGCAGCTTGGTGTGAAGAAATCAACTGTGGGAGCAATAATTAGAAAATGGAATACATACAAGACCACTAATAATCTCCCTCGATCAGGGGCTCCACGAAAGATCTTACCCCGTGGGGTCAAAATGATCACAAAAACGGTGAGCAAAAATCCCAGAACCACATGGGGGGACCTAGTGAATGACCTGCAGAAAGCTGGAACTAACGTAACAAAGGCTACTGTCAGTAACACACTACGCCGCCAGGGACTCAGATCCTGCAGTGCCAGACGTCTCCCCCTGCTTAAGCCAGTACATATCTGGGCCCGTCTGAAGTTTTCTAGAGAGCATTTGGATGTTCCAGATGAGTATTGGGAGAATGTCATATGGTCAGATGAAACCAAAGTAGAACTGTTTGGTAGAAACACAACTCTTCGTGTTTGGAGGAGAGTGAATGCTGAGTTTCATCCAAAGAACACCATACCTACTGTGAAGCATGGGGGGGGGGCAACATCATGCTTTGGGGCTGTTTCTCTGCAAAGGGACCAGGACGACTGATCCGTGTATATGAAAGAATGAATGGGGCCATGTATCGTGAGATTTTGAGTGCAAACCTCCTTCCATCAGCAAGGGCATGGAAGATGAAACGTGGCTGGGTCTTTCAACATGACAATGATCCCAAGCACACCACCAGGGCAACGAAGGAACGGCTTCGTAAGAAGCATTTCAAGGTCCTGGAGTGGCCTAGCCAGTCTTCAGATCCCAACCCCATAGAAAACCTTTGGAGGGAGTTGAAAGTCTGTGTTGCCCAGCGACAGCCCCAAAACATCCCTGCTCTAGAGGAGATCTGCATGGAGGAATGGGCCAACATACCAGCAACAGTGTGTGCCAACCTTGTGAAGACTTACAGAAAACGTTTGACCTCTGTCATTGCCAACAAAGGATATATAACAAAGTATTGAGATGAACTTTTGTTATTGACCAAATATTTATTTTCCACCATAAATTGCAAGTAAATTCTTAAAAAATCAGACAATGTGATTTTCTGGATTTGTTTTCTCATTTTGTCTCTCATAGTTGAGGTCTACCTATGATGACAATTACAGGCCGGCCTCATCTTTTTAAGTGGGAGAACTTGCACAATTGGTGGCTGACTAAATACTTTTTTTCCCCACTGTAGTTATTGTGTTATGGCACCCTTACTTCTTTTCACACTGAAATTTCTATCTTTACTCTAGGGCAGAGGTTACCTTTCTTAAAGTGGGACCCACTTTTGTACAAGAATTTTGTTGCATTTGAAAAATAAATGTCCCTACCTGTATTCTGCCTTTTATTCTACTGTAATCTTCCTCTTATTCTGCCTTTTATTCTATTCTGCCATCAGGAATTTTGGGATCCCATGCCGGCTTAATTTGTGGCCCCCCTCCTCCCCGATGAGTCTTACAGTTTCCTGTCCTGTGGCACAATATAAATAATGCTCCCCAATGTTTCCCACATAGCATAATGTTCTGCAACTCCAGGCTTATCTGCCTTGCACAAAGTCAGGGACAAGGATCATAGAAATATAAGTTTACTAGGCTAACTAAGCAGTTACTGTTATAGTTTGTGTTATATGACTTTCATATAGGGGGCAACGTCCTTACAATTATTACATGGCATACTGACTACTTTATATATTTTTTTTCAAAATGGCACCTTATACAAAAAAGATTGCTGAACCCTAATACTACTAAGTCTAATACTACCTCCTTTTTAGAGTGGAAGAATATATCTATAATACAATGCTGCTCCTATTTCTTTCAAAAGCAGAGCATGAATATATTACAAGTGAATATCAATACACCTCACAAGCCCTACTATACTACTGTGTAACGTCATATCACCAGATTACTCTTTGATTTTTTTTTATTTTTTTTTTTATGGAAGAATTCTGGTGCAAAGAGCATAATAAATCCCCCTCATTATTCCTTACCTTATCCTCCATTATTCCTTACCTAATGTTACCTTTCCATTTTTTTGTACCATTATTATCTTGGTAAAATTCATACTATTCATTTCCATTGTTAAATCAACTTATTTGTTACAAAAACGCCAGACAGATTTTCTTTTACAAAGTCCTAAAACTACACTATACAGTCAAAGATCAGTTAGGTTACAGGGAGCTAGAAGACATAGTCCTTATGGGCTCTACTTTTCCAGAATTCAGGTATTTTCAATTAGTTTTCTTTTTAAGTGTACCTTTAAAGAGGAATTAAACCCCAAAAGAAAACAACAGAAGAACAAGAACCATATTTTAGCCTGGGTTTCAGAAAGAGTCTTGTATGTCTTTGGTTAAAAAACAAAAAAAAAAGGTCGCATGACTTCATAATAACCTCCAATGGAAGTTTTTGAGCTTTCTTTGGCTACCAAGCAAACACAGACAGATATCACATATCATCAAAATATAATACACTTAGCAGCGCCATCAACAGTAATTCCAGAGGAACGGCAGTTCAGTAAAAAAAAAAGAATTCCCTTTTTCTCATTCTGGACAGCCCCTCTAATTTTCTGTGACTGTAAATAAGGCAGTGTGGGGCTGATTTATTATGCCCTGAATGACAGGGATAAGGTGGGCCAGGATGGAGCCCAAAAATTTATCATCAGTTTCAGACTGGCATGGTCTTTATTCTGGTGCATGGGAACACCTGTGATGTCTTAAGTTGGCACCGCTAAGCATAATGGGGGTCACTATTTGTGTGAAGGAGTTACTGTAACTTTTTGCGCCCACAAAGCAGCTCTGTGGCTGTAAAAATGACACTGAGCACTTGCAGATAGTCTTTTTATTTCTATTTTATTCCATGGCACATATCACACCACTTTTAGAGTGTATAGCTACAACATTTTGAGGGCAAGCACTTCTTTCACAGTAGACACAATGGCCGCTGTTTCTCTGCACAGCTTGAGGAAGAAATGTTGCCATTAACTGAGCTATGAAACTATCACAGCGGTATTAAATACTGAATACCATTGAATTAATATGCATTAAGACGTTGACCTGTAATCTGAAGTTCTAACATTGTCTGCTTAAGTGTATATATATGTTTTGATGAATTGGCGGTTTACTACCCGGGTACAGACACCCAAGAATCCTGACCAATATAGTAGGAGAATGTTGTCTGTTTTCTATGTATAAGAATATAGCTACATTAATACTAACCCTTATGTCGCAAATATATAGGTGCATCTCAATAAATTAGATCTTTGAAATGTTTATTTCTTTCAGTAATTAAATTAAAAAAGTGACCTCCTATCTTTTCTAGATTCTTTACACACAGAGTGTTCTATTTCAAGTGTTTTATTTCTGTAAATATTGATTATGTATTACAGGTAATGAAAACCCAAATATAAGAAAATTAGAATATTGTAAAAAAGTTCAGTATTGTAAATTTTGTGTGTCACCTGCCAAGGTTTCCTAAGCCTTTAAATGGTCCATCAGTCTGGTTCAGTAGGACACACAATCATGGAAGACGCTGATTATGAATTGTATTACTGAATTACTGAAATGAATGAATGTTTCAGATATTCTAATTTATTGAGATGCACTTGTAACTACAAAGCAGGTATGTGACTGTAAAATGCATAATGACTAAGCTAGGGGCACTGTAACAGTATTGTAACAATCCTATAGATGCTGTAAATATGGTTGAAGTATCAGGACCCTACAAAGCCAGTGTATAGGTTGCACGGGTAGCTCACTACTATAATAACAAAGGTTATAACATATAGGGCACACTGATATAAAAGACTTGACATCCACAAAAAAGAAACAAATGAAAATAATATTGTAATAATCTAATTATGTAATTATATTATCATCTTCACTTTCGCTGTGTCTTTACACTCTGCCTGTGTATGAGTCTTGTGTTTGTCATGGGGGGTAGCAGCAAAGGGACTCCATAACTGTAATGAAGGCACTCTTACAGTGATGTGGGCACTTTGGCTGTTTGTTAAGGGCAAGTTTTCTTCTGTGGCAACTCACAGCAGGCTCTTGTTTCTGTAAGAAATGCAATGCCCCCAATCCATGTGCTATTATATGATGTTGACAACTGAATAAAATACGCTCTTTCTGTGTCAGAGCTCAGTAGGTGTAACTAGATCGTGAGATTTGTCCTTGGTAAAGTCTTACTGCCGCCTTTCATTCTTCTTAGCTATTTTTAACAAAGTTAAACATTTAATTAGATATGGAGAAATATTTACTCTCAGGTCTATAAGAAAAGACAGTGATGCTGTAAAAGGTGTTATTACTTAGCTTCATAACAAGCCTAGTCCATTCATGATTACTCCCTGTGCCAGCGTGTAATCTTATCTTTATCTCATGTAAATGAAAAGAATGCCATTTACAAGCAGCACTGGGAAACCTAGGCTGAATGCAAAACCAGGTCGTCATATAGTATATCTATCATCTTCTTACACACAGCATGGAAGTTAGCTTAGAAATACAGTTATGATTTACCTATTCACCTGTTTCTAGGTCCTTCCGTGGCTTCTATTCATGTCCTAGGATTTAGGAATGAGTTTTGAATAGATTACACTTCTGCTTTTAGGCCTCATCCATCCTACAGAGTGATAGGCATTCCACACGTCACCACGTGGTGGATACATTCAGCGCTAAATTTTCTCCATTAGAGCAATACTTCTAGGTATGAACACCTTAATAAAACATCATCCAATGGAGCATGGAAGGTTAAAACTGGAAATACAGATGTATTTTTCCTTACACGTTCTCTTGGATGGATATGTCCAGTTATGTCTGTTGAGATGAGCAGCTTATTGAGCTATGATAGCACAAAGTGATATGCAGTCATTCCAAGGGTTTTAGTAGCATATCACAATATTCTATTGAGCTGGTTTCATGAGACACTGGAGTCCTTAAACAAATTAAAACTAAGCTGAGAAGTAGAGATTCTTGGGATGAGACTCTTCTCAAATTCATTTTTAGGTCTTACTGATTGCCAGATCGGAGTCGGGAAGGAATTTTTTCCCCTGAAATGGGGCAATTGGTATAAGCCTCATGGGGTTTTTTGCCTTCCTCTGGATCAACACTGTAGGGAACTGTAGGGTTATAGGTTGGACTTGATGGACTGGTGTATTCATCTAACCTCATCTACTATGTAACTATGTAACTCGGTAAAATCAAAAGTGTCCCTTTTTTCATGAAAATACATTTATTTGACTTTTTGCGCACATAGTATTATACCACATTTCCATAAAAGTCCAAATATTAATTCTAGGTCAATGACTTACTTTTAGTGAGTAACTAATGTAAACCAACCAATGACAGCCGATTACACTTGTCATTGGCTGGTTTAATCATGTGATCTGGGATGTTATTCTCAGTCACTGATCCTGTTTCAGTGACTGAGTGTAACCTCCTGGACCAAATGATCTAAACCACCCAATGACAGGCTGGCTTAGATGTGGTTCAGGAGGTTATTCTCAGCCATTAATGATAGGTGTTAGGGTCTTGCCAGATGTAGCAATACCCTACACTACTGCAGCAGTCTGGGAGGAAGGACAGAGACAAGTGAGCCCTAATCTCACCCCAGCCACTGTCCCTTCCTATTGCCTCAGTTACCCTAAACGGTAAAAGGACAACCTGAAGATGAGCCCTATACTGAGTAAGTGACCACACAGAACACAGACAAAACAAACGACACAAAGAGAGGTCAGGAAGCCAAGGGTTCAGTAACAGACGAGCAATGCAGTACAGAATCAAAATCCAAGAGAATAGTCATAAGGCAAGCCAAAGATCAGAGAATCAGGTAACAAAGCAGCAAGAGATATAACAAAGAGAGCAGGCAAAGACAGTGCAATAACCGGCAACCATGTGAGGGTTGACAACCTGTTTATAGAAAGTCTGGGCAAGCCCCAGACTGGATTGGTGGACAGTCTGTCAATCACACAGGCAAAGCTGAGATTAACTATAAGTGGAACAGAGAAAACCAAGGTGAAGGAAACGGGTGGGGTTGAAAATCAATTACGTTGTCTAGGACAGAGTTCAGACTGAGCAACAAGAAACCTACGCAAGGAATTAAACTGAACACGCCTCCTTCACCGCAGCGTGCGAGCGGAGGGTGGCGCAGAGACCCGAACAGGCAGAGATGTTACAAAAGGTCATTGACCTAGTGTCAGTAACTCAGAGTATCCTCCCATACCAAATGATTATTTTTGACGTAATAAGAGCTGTAAGCTGATTGCAGCTGGTTTAGATTGGTTACTCTTTGTTACTCCTACTTTCAATGACTGAGAGTAATGATGTCATTTTAAATCCCAAATCCAATCTCAAAAATTCTGGATTCTGCTGAAATTTGAGAAATTTGGACCAAATTAAATTTGTGCCAACTGCCAAATTGATCTCTAGAACTAGTTAAAGGGGGTTTTCAGGACTTTTTAATTGATGATCTACCCTTAGGACAGGCCCAGCTGCAATATCTGTGGGCAAATGTGCTGCAGGATACCATGTATGCCTCCATGCCCAACCACATCCAGGCTAGAGATGGTGCAACAGGGTACTAGAACCTCCTTTTATTCATACAGTTTTTCCCCAATCACTTATCCTAGAAGGTTTTATTTGATTGAAAAAACTCCTTCTTGGCTCCGCCAATGATGGTATTTGATTGATATTCATATGTTCTTTTAAAGCTAAAAACAGAAGTTGATCTATTTGGATCCATGTAAGGCAACTTGGTGTATGTAATTTGGTACACATTTATGGTGTATGGTATATATTACACAGTCAAATATCTCTGGTGGAAGGTGCAAATGCTATGTGAACAGAGGCTTACTCTGCTGCTTACATAGTTGACAGAAATGAAATTTATCTAAACATGAAATCACTGTTCTCGAAGGATGTAAATAAGTATTAATAAAGGAAACAACACAGAAAAGCAAAAATCTTATTTTCTTATTCATTAATTACATTAAATTCTGTTAATTGGAAATATTTATGTTCTAAGTGTTGATTTATTTTTAGTCAAAGTAGCTCTCAATTATCTTAATTGAAGTAATTTTTGACAAGCTTTCCAAAAGAAGAGCCCCTGACGGAATCAGCTTCTTCCAAATAGCCCACCTGAATTGGATATTTATGCAATCATCTTTTGAAGCACAATTGTTGTCATCATATTTATTGTCTGATGTAGAAACTTCTGCCAGAAGGAGGGAAAAAAATGAAAGGAATAATCTGAAAAAGTGACAATAGAAAAATCACAGAAATTGTTAAACCGTCGGGCACAGTTTTTCCAAAGTGGCAAAAAATGACTTGTGTTTTGCAGTTACACATAAATAGGACCTGTAAGAAATCAGATGAAAGAAAGTTTAGCGCTTTGTTTAGTATTACACACAGCGGTGCAGGTGAGAGGCTAGAGAAGAAAAGACGTAGCAATTTAGATTTAAAATATTAGCTAATAAACAAGTTTAACAAATCTTCACAACACTTCCCATTGTTCTGGGAGCTTAAATGAATAATAAATGTTGTTAGCATAAATTAGTTCTGCCTCGGCATGTTGTGAAAATGAATCTTATTATTGTCTTGTTGTGTTTTTCGCGAAAGGAAGGAAGACAGCGTTGATTGATTTTTTAATTTTTTAATTATCATTATGCTTTTGGTAATGATTGGTAATATGCTAAGGTGGACATTTTTGACACACCCCTAAAAGGGAGAAATAAGGTGAACACAACAAATAGAGATGTAAAAATTTGTTTTAAAAAATCTTAACTTTTTAAACATTTCTTATTTTCTTTAAAGAGTTTTTCTCATCATATAAAGTCATAGTATATTGTTACGATATGCTATCACTTTATGAACTATGCGGATATGACATGATTTAGTACTGCATTCCCCTTTTTTTTTTTTAAATGAATGGGACAGTGCAAAAGCTCCCTGCACAGTTGATGGCCATGAGAGTGGCTGCTAGGGAAAAAGACAGAAGGAGACCCAGCTCTAAAGTCAGAACTGCTGTTCCTTTATTCTCAAGATCAGTGGTGTTTTAAGAGATCAGGCAGCCACCCACTGAAGTGATAGCATAATTTATCAATATATCACTCATATATAAGAGGAATAACCCTTTAAGATATATTTCTTAATTTATGACTTTCCAGTCAATTTACACAAACAGCTCATAAATCTTAGCACAGGCATTCCAGACTGGTAATTGGAAGATGAGCTATTAGACACACTCAGGCAGAGGCAAAACTATTCTGGTTGCAGGAGGTGCAACCGCGAACAGGGTCAGCTGGAGATGGCCGGTGCCCCACAACACTATGATAGCAGTCAGAGAAAGCCTGGTTCCTTGACTGCTATACATCTCGTTAATGGAAAGGGGCCCAGCATTACATGGTGTCTGTATATGCCCCCGGACCCCTTTCAAGTAAAAACCTGCACAGGGAAGGTGATTAAAAAAAAACAAAAAAAACACTTATACTCACCTCTCCTGGGCTTCCGATGCTTCCCAGCATCCTTTTTGGAGCTCTGAGGTAACGCACACCAGTGGTCACTGCTGAGACCTGTGATTGGGCCTCAGCAGTCACGTGCAGCACGCTGGTTTAATGACGTCTTTGCACCCCATGTGACTGCTGAAGTGCAATCATAGGCCCCAGTGATGACCTCTGGGACATGTTGCCTCAGTCACAGGGAGAAGAAGACCGAAGAGGATGCTGAAGAGAGCCGGAGTGAGGAGGCCCAGGAGGGTAGGGCAAGATAAGTATAAGTGTTTGTTATTTTTATACTCACCTGCCCGAAACAAACCAGAAAGCTGAACCTCACAAATATTCGTTGAAATGAATTTCATGGGGTTAGTCTGAATCGGCTCAAGGGGGCTCTTGTTAGCATTTTATACTGTGTGGGGTCATTGTGGAGCATATTATACTGTGTGTGGCCCATTGTGGAGCATATTTTACTGTGTATGGGCCACTGTGGAGCATATTGTACTGTGTGGGAGCCAGTGTGGAACATATTATACTGTGTGGGGGCTACTGTGGAGCATGTTATACTGTGCTGGGGCCACTGTGGAGCATAATATACTGTGTAGGGGCCACTGAGGAGCATATTATACTGAGTGGGGGCCACTGTGGAGCATAGTATACTATGTGTGGGCCACTGTGGAGCATATTATACTGTGTGAGGGTCACTGTGGAGCATAGTATACTGTGTTGGAGCCACTGTGGAGCATATTATACTGTATGGGGCCACTGTGGAGCGTATACTGTGTGTGGGACATTGTGGAGCATAGTATGCTGTGTGGGGCCACTGAGGAGCATATTATACTGTGTGTGGGCCACTGTGGATCATATTATACTGTGTGAGGGCTACTGTGGAGCATAGTATACTGTGCGGGGGCCATTGAAGAGCATATTATGCTGTGTGGGGCCACTGTGGAGCGTATATTGTGTGTGGGCCATTGTGGAGCATATTCTACTGTGTTGGGGCCACTGTGGAGCCTATTATACTGTGTGGGGCCTGTCACTATTTATATCACACAGTATCTATTTTATAGCAGACAAGTGATATTATTACAGGCTGTAATAACATTGCACGGTCACTATAAAACAGATCTTGTGTGATGTAAATAGTGAAGGGGTGAGGGTGTTCACAAAAGCACCACAGTCCCTTCAAACGGTTGATCAGCAGGGGCCCTGGGTATTGGAATCTCACTGATCTTAAATTGTTAGGACCCCACAGATCAGCTGTTTCCAAGAACATGCAATTCCCAGTATTGTTTACATGCTGCGCACTGCGCTGCTCACTCACCATATTCTTGATAACCGCAGTTTTGTTATAGCTGTATACCCAAGTATTCGAGATACCTCTGCAATAACCATAACCGTTGCTATCAAGAATATGCTGTTTGAACCTGGGCCCACAAGACTTTAGTTAAACCATTACACTCAGGTATGACTGCTACCTCTGTATCTCCTACAGTGATGCCCATATAAAATGCCCATTATGATGATGCCCCTAGGATGCCTCAATCAAACTGCATGCAGAGGATAATCTTGGCAATATTTTAATCCAGTTTTTAGGTTTTGCAAGGCAATAACTCTCACCACTGAGCCACTGTGTGATGGAAATGTTATTTCTATGGAGCAAGACTTTATCTGTTGATACCTAAATTGGTTGGTTTAGAGGGTAAACACTTTCTTAGTGCCTAAATTGTAGCATGATAGTTGGATATACAATGATTCCTTTTTTTCACATCCCTCCTAAGGAGAAGGAGGGTCCTCACTATTTAATAGTTGCAGTATGCCTTGTAACGTAAAATAATAGCCATATTTCAAAAGCAATTACATTTTATTGATGACAGATGCTAACAAAAATAGCCAAACTAGCAGAAAAAAACACAAATGTCTTCGGGAAAGACCACTCCCTCTCCCTTACCCAGGCTGGGGGCATGACCTTGGCTCTTCTTGGCTCAAAGTGCTTTAGGCATCAAAATATACTGGAATATCCTGTTGCTATGTAAACAATGGTTCACCAACAAATAACATTACTTCAAGCGTAAATGATAAAGAAAACTCTATCTATTATGTACCAACCGGTTGGCAAACACTCCTGCTATTGACTAAACTATACATTTAAATGCAGTTCAATTAGAAAAGTGACTCCAGAATGACTAGATTTGCCAGCTGTCCATCAGGTGTTATTTTGTTTTGTTATCTACAGCTAGAACTCTAGAACATTTTCAAGATGCTGTTGACCTTTACTTTCAATGTACTCAACGCAGCTTGATTATCAAGAAGATGTTTGTTCGTCAGTTATATTACCCAGAGGGCAGACTATGAATAATTTTGTTATGTGAATACCTTTAGCTGCAGTAAACTCATCCCTTTACCAGCTCATATTTATGCATTTTACTTTTTAATAGGGTATGGAGAATGGCAGACATCAAACACCAGCTCAGTGTTCAGAGGAGTAATAAAATAATACAGGATCACACGTCTCAGTGTTTAGAGGAATATTGTTCTTTTCAGGCACATTTTTGGATACCCCTCCTTATTCTTTGCATAATAATAATAATAATAACTTTATTTATATAGTGGCAACATATTCCGTCGCCCCTACAAATCAGAGGACACATGAACAGACAATATGAGACATTAAAATGTGACAAAGAAATAAACATATCAAACAATAGGAGTGAGGGCCCTGCTCGCAAGAGCTTGCATTCAATGAGGAGATAGGGGGACACAAGAGGTCAGAGGGCTTCTTTGCTACCATGGTCCAGCCATCTTTTAATAGAAAAGGTTGTGTAACTGAAGCTGTATGAACCCGTCACCAGCCAGTATCTGTGAATAAACAGATACTAAGTGCAAGGAGTGCATGTTACGGCCATCATATGAGCCATGTCTCTGGCAATAGTTTTGGTCAACATGTATCTTTGTCACACCAATTAGTACATGAAAGGGTAAAAATTACCCCATGGTGCCATCATACATATAACAGGTCAAAAAATGTTTTACTTTTAGAGCTTTCATTTTAAGCTGAAATCTTGCAAGAATTATCTATGGGGGGGAAAGTGAGAGAAAATGTGGAAACCCAGCAAGATATCCTATGTATCTTCCATCTCTGAAACCGTGTTTACAATGCTCTAATGAAAGCAGAATATTTAGGAGTATAATCTTCCTCTAAACTCAAAACTTCCTACTATGATGACAGAATTTCATGAATTATGGAAATAAACAAATGGTAAGTATAACATATTTTATGTTAAGAACTTCTGAACATGGAGAAGAGGCTGTAAGGAGGCATGAACTTCATGTGTCGCCCCACACAGCCCCAGCAATTGCCACATGTGCTTACTTTAGATTTTTTATGTTCATTATGTTGCATTCTGTTTGTGGAATTCACCTGTTGGAATGCAATGTAACACATACACATTTGCTGAAGATCCATTGTATCTACATATCCTAAAATAAAGAGTGGAGATCTACCTGTGTCATTCACTGGCATAGTTAAACAATAGCTTAAACATATTAAACTTACTATTAACACGGTGGTGTATCAAAGGGAGCAGGCAGTCCCATGTGCAGTTTGCCCGGAGATGTCAACAAGCCAATTTTCCTTATTCCATCAAGATAAACTTATTTGCATGTTCCTTTTACGAGAATTCCTAGTAGAGCTTGTATGGTTTACATATATTGAAAGGTGGCCTGATAAAGGTGACATCTCCCTAAGGAGAAATAATACCCCTTCTGCCCCAGGTGAAGGGAAGCCAAAAGATCATATTGTTACTCTTTTGTATCTGAATGCTACTCTTGCAAAGTACATTATTTATTCATTTTTTATTTGTCACGTTTGTCACCGTTTGTCACTGTGTGTATAGATGTAGGGGTGCGGAAACCCTTTTGAGTCCTACCCGAAGTCTAGGGGTTGGAGTGTGTGGCCTTCGGGTTCCCTCCTTCCTTGCTCTCCAGTGTCTGCCTCTGCTTTTGTGAAGATAGACAACAGTTGCAGGCTCAGTAGTACTCTTGGGGTGGCAGCCCTTGAGGAGACTGATGCAAGTAGCTGGCTTGGTAGTACTCTTGGTGGTGGCAGCCTGAGAGGAAACCAAGTAAGATCTGACCCTCCTGTCTTGGCAGTTGGGTTGGTTCAGCCCCCCTTACTCTTGGGCCTTTTGGCTCTGAGTTTGGGGACAGTTTCGGAGGACCCATTCTCTTTTGAGATGGGTTTTGCAATAGACCGCATCCTTTGCACGTTTTTACAGTGGCACCCATCACTTTTTTCCGTGCACTGGTGTTTCGTTGGCACATCTTTGACACCTTCGATAAAAAAAAAAAAAAATGCAGGAGGTACAGATGCTACTGTGATAATTCCTTCCTCATTCAAATGTGTTGACTATTAGCATTACATCCTTATTATACAGGGCTATGCGCTGCTTATAATTTTGTATCTTAATATGGGGTGATTGGCAGTGAAATTATATTGGCCAGTTATAAGGAATTAACCCTCCTATTAATGCTTATTCCAAATGATCAAACTGATAATTGGGCAATGTAATTTACCTTATCTTTGGTGCTGTTCAACATAAAAAAAGGGGACCCAACTCCTAGATTTCACTGGAGTTGCCCCTTAAGAAATGGTGCAATGTTGCACTTCTATAACAGGTAAACAAGGAAAAGTGAATATATTATTTGTGTCATTTGAACCATGAATGTATTCATTAGTAATGCTGATAAAAGTTTATTTCAGATGAGTGCATGTTTAAAAATACATAAGTTTTTATGAAATCGGGAATAATGACTAGCATATTTTTCATGGGGTATAATTTGTTGATCCTTTACAAGCTGTTAAATTCTCTAAGTAGGCTTAAATAGGTTTCTCTGTGAATATTGGCAGAGATCCATAATACTACTGAAAAAGTTCCCAGTTCGTGGATTATGTTATTTCTACCCTACTGCATTGGCAGGATGTTTCCATCTTTTCAATAAATTGAATATTTGAAGAAAAAAATATGTTATTAAATTAATTCATCAGTAAATTTAATAAATTGAATTTACAACTACTAGTACTACAAGAAATACCAGGCCAATGCAGTAGATGACGTCTGAAATCACAATCAAAAATGTTTTGTAATCTTTATATATTTAATTTTGGAAAAAAATAATTTAACATAAGGAAAAAATAATATTCTTTCAAAATATTTTTAAAAATACCTGTGCAATAAAGACATCCTCTAAGTTATATCTGTTTCTGGGAAAACCTGGTGACAACCATTTCCTGCTGTGGTTTGTGATGTATGTCGGGAGCATTTACTGACATATGTGTCGATGTGCCTATATGCTGTTATTTGCTTTTAGAATGTTATTTTTCTACATGTTTGGATTTTACATTTCTATTATTGTTGCTGCATGTTATGGGACTGATATGCCTGAAGAAGGTATCAGAGCAGATAAAACATAACAATAGGTGTAGCAATGATATTCAATGATATTGGAGTACCTCAACTGCAGTGCCAGTTATACTGCACATGGCCTCTTTGGGCCTCACATGGGCTATAATCAACAAAGTATTCTATCTGCCCTTACTAGCACAACCCTTAAAGGTGAGCACCATAATATAATACTGTATTATTCTCTAAATTTTTCAATGCTCTTCACTATAGAATGTCAAGTTTCTCTTTTTTCACTTTTAGATTTGACTTGAGTTTGGATAGTATACAGCTTTTTGGTAAAACATATACTAAGAACTATACATAATTTTACAAAGGGAGTTAATAGTGGACATACTAAGCAGGAAACAGCAAAGTTACAGTTACAAATGTTGCAAATTTGTATGCAGCTACAAATGTTTATATATAGGTATATACACTGTACACAAACATTTGGTATTTATCAAATATGCCTTACTTCCTATTCTATGCCTTGGACCAACAGAGTATCAAGACCCGTGGTTGGACATACCATTGGTGTAACCTATGCATCTGCATAGGGGCCCTGTAGGTTAGGGGACCTTATCACCTTAACAGCAGCTTTTTACTATCTTTTAAAATGTTGGTAAAAGCCTAAACTAATGAAATTCATGGGTAAAGATTACTGATTGATTGTTAGAGAGATCTAAGAGGGTTGTGCTATGCTCAGATACTGGAAAAGAAGGGGCCAATAGCTGTTCTAGCACACGGGCACTCAACTGTTTGTGTCCACTCCTTTCAAGACGAAGGAGAGATAGCCAGTGAATTCACAAAAGACCATAACAAAGGAGATTTTGGTCTTGTACCCATGACAAAAAAAAGTGTGTGTCTCTTTTAATAAGGTTCAAAGAGTTGTGCATGGTATTGTGCTTGTAATTATGATCCTTTTATAGTCATATTTCTAAGATGGTCATATCAGTATATAGACATATAGTATAATTGTATGTTTATATAGTATAATTGTAATAATACAATAAGTTGTTTTTAAATTTGTTGTTAATTTTTTTCTGTGCATGTTTGTTTTGACAAATTCAAAATAGAATATTCAGAACCTTGGCCCTTGGCCATTGTGGGAATGATAATAGCAGCTAAAGTCCATGTTTTCCATAAACTGATATAACTAAGAAAAGCTTTGTTCACATTACCATCTTGGTTTCCATTTTTAATAGAGCTATGACCATGACTTATCAGTTACAATAGATTGCAATGAATTCTGGTACACACCATGGACATACGATAATGTCCATCACGTCTCCAACATGGTTCTGATGTGCATATCCTTCCTTATCTTTTCTTTACTTGTATCCTTCATTATTTTTCCTTTTGACTTGAGATATCCTGAGATGAGTTTCACAAAATAACCATATTTGGAAAAAAAAAAGGTGTTACTTACAAAAGTCTACAAAGTAATTATTTTGTTTCAAAGCTGGTCACCTGGGTATCTCAGGTCAAGATGAAATGTAAGGAAGGAAGGACTTATGTCAAAAAAAGTGAAATCATAATGAAGAACACTGTATTTGAAAGCAAGAAGATTTCTTTAGACTATGTTATTTTTCTATTAAAAACAAGAGCTCGATTCAATATAAAATAGCACAAGTGTGAACAGAGCCAAATAGCTGACTGGAATTTCTAGCAACATTTTTAAGCAGAAAACTGGAAAACTGAAGGCAATTTCAGAACTTGTTCAGCAGAGTAGCAGCTTTGTAGGGCTACATTATAAATCAAACAAATGCACAAAATAATGTAAATTAAAAAGTAAAAAAATAGAATGACAAAAAAATCAACGCAGTAAAAATTGTGGAAGGGAATATTTTCCAGTAACTATCTAGTCCGATTATTAACTGAAGACTCCTTTAGATCAATTTACATAGTTCAGTTCCCATTTTGCATGAGAAGTACCCATATTACCCTTGGCATTGTTCCCATACACGGAGGCATTACCATGTTCTTTTCACCACCATATTAAAATTGATTAGATTCCATTAGAATTATTTTCCGTGTGAGGTTCAAAAGGGGATTTTTCATTTGAAGTTTTCATAATACCAAACTAGTCTTTGAGCAGGAATGGATAGACTGTGTTATTTGGATTTTCAATTCTGTGTAGATAGCACTCGAAGCTGATTTAGAGATATATTCATGACCTCTTGTATAGTCTGATCATAATTATCTGACTGAATGTGTATTATTGCTTTTGTTCATTGTATTATGTTGTGTCTTCAGCTCAGAGTTTTAATATTATCCCTTTAGTTCTGAAAGTGCCATAAACATCTCACAAATGTGTTATCTGATAAAGGAAATTGCCATGATATGCAGGAATATTTTGAATAATACATCAGAGTATATTTGTTATGGAAATAAGTTATTTGAAGAAGTTATTATAGGAATTTGGAATCAATGGTGATGGGAATGGATTGAGAAGCTCTTTGGCAAAAAGTAGGAAGGAACAAAGAGAAAACAACACTAAGAAGATTCAAGTCCTACAGTAAATTGCCTTTGTAAAATATGTACACGAAACCAAACACGAAGTACCTGTGTCTGCTTAGACGCCCATGGAGAAATAACTCTAGTTCCAGTTGAATCAGGTAAGTGACATGAACCTTCCCAGACTTCATTGTTTCCAGAGGCAAAGAAACATTTACAAACTAAGTATAGGAGAACAGTATTAATATTTATGCTGTCCTTCCACCTTAAGAATAGAAACAGCATAATGGAGACGCAAGCGTGATGTCATCCAGCAACATTGGATTTTATGGCAGGCACAAGGAGCACATAACTCAAAAACTCCACCAACTTTTCAGGGCCTACACTACCAGCCCTCCCTTCTTCCTATGCTAATGACAGTCATTATTAATATGAGTAGTATACAGATGTAGCAGCCATTAAATGTTAATAGAGCTGTACACTGACCATTCATACAGGTATGTTATTTGCATAGCATGCCAATTCTAATACTAAGTGAATAAGCAGCACACTAAACAGTGGTGGGGTGCTATATTAATGGTATAATAATAATAATAATAATAATAATAGTCCTTTAATAGTCCCACAATGGGGAAATTCAGTGTGTTACAGCAGCAAAGATAAGATAAGATAAGATAAGCAGATACAAATACAAATACAACATGTACAGGAATGTTCCAAGGTAAGAGGCATTACATTAATAGCAGACAGACAGATAGGACGTAGCAGAGGAGGGGGGGGGGGATTTAACAGGCAGAGAGATATTTCAGTTCTCTGTGTGTAATGATCTCCGCTTAGGTCGGTGTTGGTTGTACAGCCTAACCGCGGTGGGTAGGAAAGACTTCCGATAGCGCTCCTTCTCACACCTAGGGTGGAGCAGTCGGTCACTGACAGTACTGCTCAGCGCGATCACAGTCTCATGCATGGGATGGGACTTCTTCTTCTGCATGGAGCTCACCACGGACAGTATCCTTCTGTCACCCACCACCTGCACTGGGTCCAGTGGGCTCCCCAGGACAGAGCTGGCCTTTCTAATCAGCTTGTCAAGTTTATTTCTGTCCCTGGTTGATATACTGCTCCCCCAGCAGGCCACTCCAAAGAAGATGGCTGATGCCACTACCGAGTTGAAGAAAGTTCTAAGAAGTGCCCCCCGGATTCCAAAGGCTCTCAGCTTCCTAAGCAGGTAGAGCCTGCTGTGGCCCTTCCTGTACAGGGCCTCCATATGATCTGCCCAGTCCAGCTTATTATTAAGGAGCAAACCCAGGTACTTATAGGTGTTCACAATCTCGATGCCCGTCCCCAGGATGTCCACTGGTTTAGGAGGGCTTCTGCCTTTGCGGAAGTCCACCACCATCTCCTTGGTCTTCCCCGCATAGTGTGCTATGCTCATTGTTTTGGTGAATGTTACATTTGTATGCACTTTTTACATCTGGAACCTTCAAATATAAGGAAAAAGAGGTCATCCAAGTTCTTATATTTAGCTGTGTTAGAAGGTAAAGTGGGTGGAGCGGGATCCCCCTTACAAAATGGGACAAAGGCCTCTGTCCTATTAAAAGGTATAATGGCATACAATCTGGAGAAGAATTACCTGCATTACCTTTACCATGATGTATTACTTTTTTACCTTGATATAAACCTATCACTGATAGCTACTTTGTAGACTTCTAGTTACTTCTACTCCAACCCAAATCTTAGCTGTCTATCATGCATGAACTTCTTAGCTATTATTCTCTAGAAGCATGTATAGAGTGCATAGACCCAAGTCTACAATGCAAGCTGAAGACAGACCTTATTAAAAATGAAAAGCCTTTGTCAGTTCACTATATCATTTATGTGTGATTTTGACAAATTCATGGCCATATGGGAACCACCATGGCTAAAAGTATGTTGTGCTCCAAGAAAAACAAACATGAATTAGCACTTGGGAGGCAATCTTCTGAGTCTTATTTTGCTCACCAGATGGAATAAGAGAGTACACTGTGACAATTTGTATACACATCGCCCTGTGCTCTGCCTTGATGAGATGCTTCAGAAGCCCAGAAATAAATTGTTAAAGTGGAGAAACTTGGAAGCCCTCTGCTATGGTAATTGATTAGAATGACTTCTGCCATAAATGAGTGTTGGCTGATTGCTTGGTCCTCAAAATCACAGATTTCTTGTATTTCTGAAAGCTCAAAAACAAAAGTCATTTTGTAATATTTTGTATGGAGGGGTCATCCTGCTACTTTATGAATTATTAAGTAGCTTTAATGAGTAACTTGAAAAGGATTTGTTTTTCCTGTGAAAATAAAGCAATTTTGTGGACTTGATAAAAAATGTAATTGTAAGAACAATATATTACCATATTTTTCAGACTATAAGACGAATGTCCAAATGTAAGGGGGGCAGCAGAGTGGGCAGTCGCTGCAGGAGTCGGCGGCAGCAGCAGGAGTGGGGCAATGCTGCAGGCTCTGGGCTTTTAGGAGATGGTGTCCCAGTGGTGCGAACCTGTTCCCGACATCCGCCATACTACTATTACGACGGATGCTGGGTCTTTAAATATAATGGCGGCCGCTCTGCTGCAGAGCAGCTGCCATAGCTACCAGGTCTCCACTGTGATGTACAGTGGAGACCCGGAGCTAATGCCTGTGATCAGAGGCTGATCACACTCTGATCGCAGGCATTACTACCTGTGAGCCCCTCCCCAAAGTATTAAAACTGCCCCACTGCCCCGTACCTTTCACGTTGCAGGTCGGGTTCCCAGGAGCCGTCCTGTTCCTGTGACAGTCGGGAGCCTTCTTAAGACTCCCAGGCTCAATGAGCCCGACCAGTCTATGACCAGCCTCAATAGAAATGTAGAGAATCTCCCATAGGCTACAATTCAGTTAATTGCAGGTTCAAGCCCCCTAGGAGGGCTAATAAAATAGTAAAAAAAAAATAAAAGTTCAAATCGCCCCCCCTTTCCCTAGAATACATATAAAACAAAAAAAATAATGTGAAACACATATACATTACGTATTCCTGTGTCCAAAAATGTCCGGTCTACAAATTTATAAAAATATTTTTCCCGTACAGTGAACACTGTAGTGGAAAAAAAAAATTTAAATGACAAACCGTCGTGTTTTTCGCTGTTTCGCCTCTGATAAAAATTTGAATAAAAAGTGATCAAAAATAGACATTCCTCAGAATGACGCCCTATGCATCCCCGTACACAGAAAATGTAATTTTGGCTGCACAGTGAATGCTGTAAAAAACGAAGCCTGTAAGAAATTCGTACAAATGCACTTTTTCTCCAATGCCACCCCATTCTGAATTTTTTTCCAGCTTCCCAGTACATTGTACAGAATAATAAATGATACCATTATGAAGAACAATTTGTCCCGCAAACATTATGCCCTCATATGGCTCTGTGAACCGAAAAATAAAAAAGTTACGGTAGTCAAAAATAAAAATTGAAAAATGCCACCAGCGTTAAAGGGGTTAACATTAACATAGGCAAATTCTACTGCAGGGCCACCTGTCAATTTGGCCTTGCAGTTGTTGCAAAACTACAACTCCCATATGTTATTTATGTTATTAAATATTTTACCACATTTTTTGCTTCAAAATTTTTTTTTTTCTATTTTCCTCCTCTAAAACCTAGGTGCGTCTTATGGTCCGGTACGTCTTATAGACCGAAAAATACGGTATATTATATTAAATTAACAAGGAAAATAAGAATATAGTATAATACAATAAAATGTTGAATAAAATAATATGTCATAATGTAGTATAAACTATTACAATTCAATGGTAATAAGGTATAATATAACAAAATAGTATAATATGGTAGAAGCAATACCTAGGAAACCAGAGCATAAAAGATGTGGGAAGATTCATAACTTTCATGCTCCATTTTTTAATAATATCTTCTACACACTGGAGCGTACTATAGTTATAAATGCAATTGCATCGGTTTTCTACTTTTACAAAAGGGGTGTGACTTGCATGTCATGCACAGTGTTACTTGTTTTCAAAAATAACCCTCAATTTTTTATACGTGGAAGTGATGGAGAGCTACGTCAGGTAAAAGCCTGTATGTTGTAGCTAAGCATGTTGTAGTTTCTGTCACCAACCTTTTCCTAACAGTGAGCTTACTGAGTTTTGGCTGCTTGCAGCACAGCCCTTGAGACTAGAACTAGAGCAAGGTTGTACTGTCCCACCAGAGCACCAGATCCTCTGATGGACCCAAAGAGCCCGCAGACCCAACCCATTTAGAAATGGTTTAGGATGTAGGGTTTTTTTTTCTCATGAGTTAATTCACAATTTAAATATTTTATTAGTCCCTCATTAATAATATGTCTTGTGTGTGCAATGATAAAAACAAAAGTGGATGTGCATATGTTCTGTGTAGTTGTAGGGTGGGCCCCAGAACCATTTTCTATGGAGGGCCCAAAGAGTTATAGTCCAACACTGGACTAGAGCAGTCTTTTTACTGTACTAGTTCAGTTTTGGCCAAGACTTATGCTATGTAATAATAGGTAAAAAGTATATGACTGAAAAAGGACTGAATCACTAGGGGAGTGTAGAAAAATGGTGCATAAGGGCCAGTTCACACAGTGGAATCTGACACTGGTTTGGGTTCCACTTCAAAATCAGAGCTGAATTGCATGCTGAGCCTGCCTCCCATTTTTTTCAATGGAAGCCGGAGATACAAGCAGAATGCTGAAAAAATAAGTGCCCTGCTCGATCTTGCCATGGATTCTGCAGATGATTCTACTGCAGAAGCCACAACACGAGCTACTCATCTAAGTCGAATCAGCAAGTAAAAGCCGGAGAACCAGAAATGGAAGAGGAATTTTAGGCAGAAGTCCACCTTCCTTTCCTGCCGTGTGAACATACCCTTAAGCTGTATTCACACGGCAGTGAATAACGGCCATGTGACATAAGTTTTTTTAACGGACATCACACAGCAGCATTTATTTTTGACTGTTTTCCTGGATCCCTCCATTTCTCAAATGTACGGGGAATCTGTGAAAATGGGTGCCCCTTGCGTGCAAGTTGGCCGTGAAAAATGGATGGTTTTCATTGCCACTTTGCACCTCGATCACGCAAATGTAGCCTAAGAGGTTGCCTGGATTTGTATTCTATTATATACTTTTGTATAGTTTTATATATATGGCACTGTTTCATTAAATGTATTAAAAGAGTGAAAACTTTTTTTCAGTGTAACATTTGTACATGTATTTCTATTTACTTGTTTGTCTAGCTGTATTATAAAGTATAATACTGTATAATGCAGTGACTACTGTATAATAAAGTGACTTTGAGGTAATGGAGGGTGGCAGAGGATCATACAGCACATCATAAATTAATTTGTCTAATACTAATATAAGGATATATACACTTTTTTTGTAGTATTTCTATACTATAAAGGTAATATGATAAGAGGTATATTTATCTCATGAAAAACTAATGAGTGTTCTCCGGTGTCTCTGGTCCATGGGGTGGCCTGCCAGGAGTATGTATGTTATCTTGTATCACACAGACGATGGAGGGAAAAAACACAGAACAAATGTCATCTTTAGGACTCAAGAAGCATGTAAAAGTGAACAGCTGGTGCTCATTTGGCCTACATCCTTCTCCTGTAATGCTTGTAGCTTGAGGCACCAGTAATATTTTAAGCCACTGTCACAAGAACTATCATCGAGCCAACATTTTCAAATACTTGGATGTTAACAGAAAAATCTCAATCTTTAATATCTTCATTTCTGAGATTGTTTTTAAACAGTTGCTTTAACAGCAGTTAAAATTTTCTTTTTTCTTTTTATATTTCATTTTGAAATCAGATTTTTTATTACAGGCAAATGACAATTATTTTTTTTATTATTTTTGTGTTATATGTGCTTATCATATAGACTGGAACTGGCCATGTAATGTAGCACAAAAGCATGATGGAGAAATAGGAGTGTGTTCAACTGTTGCTTGACCTGGACTATGCTGATAAAAAGATAAAAAAGATTTCTAGTATATTAAACAGTATAGGAGTGGGGTTATTTGAGCCTGCAGTTGTCCATACAGAACATGTGCATTTTCTGTTTAATTGTATTGAAATCTATGTTGCTGTTACAAATGCAGAAAGCGTCATAAATATGGATTCTCTTGAATTCTGGTCAGCTTATTTGCCCTGATTTAAGGGATATACAGCCCAATATAAAAGTTTGGCATTGAAATGGCCGTTCATTGCTTCTACAAATAAACTTGTAGAATACAGCAGACCACTCCGGATGGAATGTCCATTCATGCATTATGCTCATGTCCAAAAGGGACCCACAACCCCAGATTCATTAAAGTAAAAAAAAAAAAAAATAAATAAAGAATAAAGAGGATTATAAAATGATAAAATGGTGCTACAAAAGTCACACTTTTCTACGACTTTTCTTCATTTTCTCTGCTTTTTGATTTTTTGCTTTCCTTTAGCTTCACCTACTCCTTCCTCTTCTTTATACTAAATTATCTTTATTATTAATGAGGCCCTATACTGTCCCATAAGCAACAATTTAATATTTGATATTATATTTGATATTTAAAAGAACACTAAATCTAGAACTCACAGAAGATAAACTTGCCCTCACTGTTTGATACATCATGTTTGACCATACATCATACATCTTTCAGATGATAAAAGGCTACCCTATATCTTTATTCTTTTCATTCCTGGAGGTGTAGTTTAGCCATGGGCATGTCTTAGCTTTCCTAGTCTTCTACTGGAGAGAAAACAGTGATGGAATGTTCCTTCTATAGCCAGTTGTCTTACAAGATTATGAGAATTAGGAGGAGGGAAGGACCAATTTCAGGGACACATAGTGAAGAATTTTCTATGTATTCTTACATTTTAATTGGCATATAGTCACGTACGTCACAGCTAAAGCCAAATTGGCAAGAGAGGAAATGACCAGGAAAGCAAGCCAGAATCAGTAAACCAGGGACACTGTAGGAAACAGTGTAAGGCTAGGTTCACACTAGCGCTCAGTCTCAGTTCGGGGATTTCAAGTCCTGCAAGCAGACTATTATAGTCTATGGGGTCTGCAAGTAATTGCTTTTTAAGCGGATTGGGTTTCCGTTTTTCGGGTCCCCAAGCGGACCCAAAGAACGGAAACCTGAACGCTAGTGTGAACTTAGTGTAAGGAGAGTGAGTTCTAAGAACACAGAGCCTAGAGTACAAACATAATCACAGGCGGGTGATAAGTCTCTATGCCAGGTATCACTACCCTACCTCAACTCTTTATTGGATGCTGTATCTCAACCAATGACTGGCTGACCCAAACCAAAGTTTGAGTGATAGGCCTAGCAACCTTAAAGCAACAGCCATGTGGCAAATGCAGATGCTGCACAGAATATCCCCTAGCAGTGTAGCATTGAAGAGAATGACGACTGCTGGGTGCAGAAGTGGGAATGCTGATAGTTAGATTTTTGACAATAATTGTTTGTATATATAATAATTCACAACAATCTTTTGCCAAACCTTTTCCCTTATAATAAACTCTGCTATGAATCAAAATAGGGTCTCTTAGATATTAACATAACAAACTTTCTAGAATGTATCTCTTATTATTCTCAGCTATCTCAGAATTGCAATATCCCCAACCAGTAGTTTAATACTGTGTTACTCTCCTTACTGAAGGAACATTATTTTCATCTTCTGCCACCAAGTGCCAATGAAGTTTTTAAAAAACAAATATTTAGGACATTTTTTAATATTTTCCCCCCACCATTGCTGCATTCTTTTTGTGAATATTTCTGATTAATTTTATCTCTAGTGAAAGCGCCAAAGAATAAGCATTTGTAATGAGTCAAGGCTTGGAGAATCAATCAGATTTAGCACCTGAAGCAGGCTGTGAGGCAGCGCCAGTTATCTCTGCAGAAACAATGACGATTTGTGACTGGAATACGATTACGAAAAAATAAAAGCAGTTTGTTTTTTTTTTTTGCTCCCACTTTCAAAATTCAATCCCGACTGTAGCCTCATACAACACAGAATAGCAATTAACCTAAATATTAATTTCAACTTTCACTTTTTTTGAGAGCAATCAATGATAATTTGCATCTAATACATAGTATGCGGGATATGCTAAGAGAATTTTTTTCCTCTCTGTTAGCAGGTGTACAATGGAAAGAGATGGTCTTGCATATTAGAGGAGATTTGTTAATTATGGGTTCTATTCAAACAATTTCTTGCATCGAGGGAGTAGAAAATCGCTAATAATTTAGCATGAAATACACAAAGAACTTTGCAGCTGCAAAGCCAAACTAGCATTTAAACACTGAAGCCCACTCCTGCTGCTGCGCGCAGTGTTAATTAACCTATTTGCCCATGTTACTTGGGAGGCAAATATACAGGAAAGAAGTAGCAATAAGACACACAGATTTGATAGCAATAAGGAGATTAATGGAGGAAGCAAAACAGAGCTAATATAGCCTGATAATATATGTAGATGTCAACAGTATACGCAGTATACTAGAACAGAATGACATGTGATTCGGATAAGCAAACACTGCTAAAATATATGTCTATAGAAATCAGCTACCTCTAGGAGGAGCTAAGGAGTTTACTGCATACTGTTTGTACATTGAATTCAATCATAAAATAGTATGAAATATGTTACTCCTACTAGTGGCTGTGAGGATTCAGATTTATGTTAATAAAGTGGTAGTCTGGTTTTGGAAGAAACTTGGCCAATGGAATGGTTTGAAAAAAAAAATCAATTCAAGCGGTATTTCATTTTTTCTAATCCCCCGTAACCCCACTGCTTTCATCTCTGGTGCTCCCCACCTGTGTATTGATGGGGCACTATGCAGAAATATAATAGATTTGCTTTAAACTTTTTATTTCACAGGAAATACAAGTACTGCATTTTAAAACAGACATCTCAGGACAGCTGACAGATCCAGGACAGATTTTCTCACGAAGTTCCTTTGATTATACAATACCATGACAGTTTCAATGGGTTTAAGATCACTAAGCTATGCCTATGATTGTCCAATATTGCCATTGCCACAACTTCTATGGAAGACCTTAGGACTCCTTAAGCTATGCATTTGAATATTTGGAGCCTATAGGATAGGCATGGCACAAAATGTTTGTACTTGCTTTTGTATTGAGTAACAAAGACAATCCATCCAAGTCAGTGAAGGTGTATTACCTACATGAATGTCTTCTATTAACATGCATCAGGAATGTAAAGAACGGTATTTGAAGCCTACGTAATATAGAGTATGTTTGGTCACAGACTTTAGCTATGAAAGGCAAAATCTTGAGAACTGAGGTTTTGCACTTACTAGTAAACTATAACCTCCTACATGTAATACATATTAAATTTGCCTCCCTTTAGGTTTCCTCTACTCATCCAGTTTCCTCCCATTAATACATGCTAATAGATTAATTGGCTGCTAAACAAAATGGCCCTGGTGTATGGTGTATGTGTCTGTGGTGGATAAATTAGATTGTAAGATCCATTGGGATAGTCCAGACTAATGTGTCTGGATGAACCTGTCTGATATGTTTGGAAAAATATGTCTGATGTGTCTGGATACAGTTTTATGAATCCTATTTTCTGTGGGATTTGCTTGGTCTCTGTAAACAATAACAATAGGAATAACAGGAAGTAATGAGAGAAGAATAACAGTATGAAGACAGTTAGTTTTGATGATATTTTGAAAACTAGTAGAAATATCTAGGAAAAAAATACATTTGATGACTTCCTCACTTTTTTAAAGATGTGTCAAGTAAGTTTGGAAGAATATCTCCATGTACAGCTCCATAATTACAGACTACCAATAAAACATTTCTGTTCCTTCCCTGCAGTCCTCTTCATCTTGTAAGGAGTCATTGCAGCAACGCCCCTTGTCATGTCAGCAAGCCCAATGGTAGATTGTGCCCCGCTTACTGAGTGCTTCCTGATGTATTGCATAATAAGCACTTGCAGGATTCGAGGTCACTGAGCACTTTACATGCAGTTTAATGAATGGTTCACACCAAAGTCACAACACCTGCAATGGATGGCCTTCAATGACGGTATCAGAATCACACAGTCATCAGCCATGTTCCTGTTCAAGCAGGGGTTGCACACCAAGATCACAAGAACTCTGCTGCTTTGAGTTACTGCTAAGTCATACTAATAATTATTGGGACGGGATTCAGAAGCTCCTATTTGCAGCTTCTGCTAAGCTAGCTCCTCTTCGACTTCTGAAAGGCATGCAAACAATCCTATTTATAAAGTCTTCCTGTCTCAGATTGACAAAAAAACATCATGCTGAAGTGTGTAGGCTGTACCAGTGGAAGCATGCAGGACATAACCAACAGCACAACATATAGGCGTGAAGCAGAACAGCCAGCAAAGCCAACCGGGTCTCCATTGTTTTATACATATACGTATAAACCCCGCGATAATGCCCATGAGTCCACACTGATCGCAGGTATTAACCTCTTCAAATCAACTATAGTAGGCCCCCTCATCACTTTCTTGTATTGACCAATATGGCTCCCACACAACGTGATCGCGGGAGGTGTCCAGTACCCATTACAGCCAGCAGCCTTGTGAAAGCTCCCAGTCTTGTCATAGAAATGTAACTACTTGCCTGGGACAGACCTCAATAGTTACACTGTGAATCTCCCATAGCCTGCAGTACAGTTGTATTGCAATCTATGGGATAAGCATTCTACTTATCCCTGGGTCAAGCCCACTAGTGGGGCTAATAAAACAGCAACACAAATCATTAAAAATTATTAAAAAACCCGAAAAATTTAAATCACCCCCCTTTGCCTCGATCTCAAAAAAAATAAATAAACGAAACATAAAGAAATTCGATATCTCACAGCTGAAAACGCCTCAACTACAAATGTATAAAAGTATTTTTCCCATATGGTTAATGCCGTAGCGGAAAAAAAAATCAAAATGGCCAAACTGCCATATTTTTGCCATTTTGCCAAAAAAATTTAAATAGAAAGCAATAAAAACATCAGACATTCCCCAAAATGGTATAAATAAAAAGTACATCTGGTCCTGCAAAAAAAGACATCTTATGCAGCCCCATATTCGAAATTATAAAAATGTTCCAGGTGTCAGAATATGGCGATTCCAAGAAAAATGTTTTTTTTTTTCAAAGTTTAGCATTTTTTCTTTTGAAACCCCTTCATGAAATAGTTCAGCGAATATTGGGTATTTTAATATAACGTCCGCTCAGGAGCTGAATGGCCGCCATAGCCATCAGGTGTCCACTTTATTATACAGTAAAGACCCTGCGCTAATGCCTGCAATCAGTGCCCTCACTGAAGATTCCGGCACTTTGGGGAGGATCGCTAGCCCCTGGATCCGGGGCTGGCAATCCACTGCTATGACAATCGGGAGCCTGAGGCGTAGCTAGCAGGGGGTAGGAGGGGCAGTGGCCCTGGGCCCAATGACTTTGTGGGGCCCACTCCGGGCCGCCGCAAGTGCACATAAAAATTTCAACTGCAACGGCACAGGACACCGATGCAGTTGAAATACATGACAGAACAGAAAGTTATTAGCTTTCAGTTCTGCCATTCTATAACTTGTACATGTAACAGTGATGGGGTGAACAGTACCTCCTCCTGTACACAGCCTGTGCGCATCTACTATTTTCTTTCTAGTGGTACCATAGAATAGGGGATCAAGGTTCCTTTCCTGTGACTGCTGAGGCCATGTGCAGCAAGGACTTCCACTGGAACAAGCCCCCGGGCGACACTGGACCTGACAGCAACGGGGGACATTAAAGTGCCTGGAACAGGAGAGTATGTTTTTTTTTTTTTTTTTTTTATATTTCACCTTGGCCGGCCTCCTGCACCAGTTCTGCATTTTTCAAGAGCCTAAAATGCAAATAATACTATATAAGTCTGAAACTCCATGGTGTGAAAATGCAGCATTCTTGCCGCAGCAAAAACACCAGGTTTTACAGTACCTACGGGAAGGAGTTACATTTTTCCCAGATCTATCAGTCACCTGCGATAAAGTACTATGTGTTTGGAAAGGGGACAAATCAATAAATTCTAGAACTATAGATATATAAGAATGTTTTATTCTTTTTTCTTTGTTCATCCTTTTTAGAGAGTCAGAGAGGAGGCTGGAGACATTCACCGCAAAAAGCTAATTTTCTGGAAACCCTTCAAGTCTGAGGCCACACGTTGCGGAAAAGCGTTTATTGCTGCAGATATTGCTGTTTTGTTTTGTTTTTTTAGTCCAACCAGAAGTGGATTTCGCCATAGGGAAAGGTATAGGTGTTTCCTTTACATTGCTATCCCTTTTGAAGTACCCCTGACACTCTTGGCTTTGGCTTCAAAAATTAGAGCAAAATCTGCAACAAAAAATGCAGCTTTTACGCAAAGTGTGGCCTCAGCCTAAAGTGGTTTCCCACAAAATACACTTATCACCTATCCATCAATGTATAATCTCAACGGAGTTGCTGAGTATCCTCTTCCTGCTTATCCACATAATTACGATATATTTCATTGTAAAACCCTTATAATGCCTTTATTCCTTATTCCTGAAATGACCAAGTCAATTCTATATATAAAATGTCATAAAAAGAAATACAATCCCTTATTATATAAATACAGAAATACATTATTTTTGAATAAATAAATTCCCTTGCACAATTTATCTCTGTATTCTTTCAGCAGTTTATCAATAAATCTGTCTTTGCACAACTATGCCTATTGGCCCTTCCTTCATGTATCGACTTGCTAACACATCGCAGTTCTAATCTGCGGTTCGTGATTTTGTTTCTTAAGTGTCCTGTTGCTTAGAAATCTTGATTTAATTCTTACTGGAATATAATATCCATTTCCCGCATGCTTTATCAGAATACTTTTGGTTTACTGTTTGTCTGTGTAATAATATTAAGGCATTAAAAGGATTGCTTTCTTGCTCCTTCTCACGAAGATATAAGAAGGAGCTAATGACTATGCTCTGGAGCAATGGATCATGGGTAGTAGTAGTGACTGAACTGACTTTCCAGAAATCAGAGCTTTTCTCTTAAAATTACAGAACTGTACAGTGATTTGCAAGAGTACATCAAGTGCACTATGGTATGGTAATGAAAACAAATATGCTGAGGTTATTGAAGGTAAAGGTTATTAGAAATGTGAATTCCCCTTGAGATCATGAGGAATTGATGCCTTTGGAGAAAATAGACTGAACTTACTTGTATGTTTATCTCTTACTCTCTGGCACTTAGGGCCATCAGCTGGACACACTGTATGTTACTTATTGATAAGTATATATTGCCAGTCAAATCAGGACAAGAAAGACAAACTTGTTCCAAGCTGGTGCTTCTTACACATTTAATTTACACTATAAAAACCAAGCCCCTGATACCTCTGCAATGATGATCATACACCCTATTGTTGCATTATTTGCTTTTGAAACACTTGGTAGTTGCAAGGGGTTCAATAGAATATACACCCTGGCATGTATGATGTGCCTTTATGATGTTTGAGATGTTTTGCATATGTTTGACATGTCATGTACATTTAATATAATGCATTTAATTGCAAAGTTCAGCAGCAAGGCTATGACATTGTAACATTGGTGCTCTGTGTTCCTGCTGGCATACCATCTCTCCCATCATACTCAGCTACTGGCTTACCTCTGGTGGGCTTCTTGACTCCCTATGCTGCTGTGTATTTACTCCTGCTGTGTTGAACATGAGAGTTTAACATTCACACCTGTGGACCATACAGCCAATCCCAGAATGTTCTGGTCTATTTACAGTATATATGCTTAGTTCTTTGCACTAGGCCTGAGCTTCATAGGTGATTGTGTTTCTGACAGATTCCAGGAATTGACCTTAGCCTGTTTCCTGACTTTGCTATTGATTCTGTTCCTGACCTGTTGACTTCTATGTATGACCTTTTGGATTTTGCAGGACTTATGTTCTTGTCACCCAAAGAGGTGGAGTTGAAGTATAGATAGAAGGGAAGGATTCTGCAAATCTACAGTCAGTCATCTCTAGTTTATTCAAGTTATTTGAAGAGCTAAGTACACCCTGGAGTACAGCACTGAACAGACTAGAACAGTTGGGTGCACTTACTCATCAGGTCAGGACAGGTACTACCAGTGAGAACAAGTACAACCCAGAACTACATAAATGCAGAAGGTGGGAAGTCTTAATTGGAGATGTCAGTGCAGAACCAGCAGAGACCCCCTAAGACTGTCACATGGAGTAGACTAAAGGAAGATTGCCAAGATAAGAGCCCAGAAATCGATTCAGTGTCAGAGGCAGATTTAAGGCCAAAGGTGGTTAGGAGGCAGCTGTACAGAGTCTAGTTAGAGTATAAAGCCAAGTACTTGCAGCCAAAGTCCACATAGAAAGAGCTAAGTTCAAGTTTAATGACTGTAACTGTTTGCAAGCTCGAACCTCTATTCCATAGAGAAGACAAAGACTGTGTTTGACTGTTGGGAACTTTGTATGATGATATCTCTCTGCAATTGAGACAAAACCTTTGCCAATAAAATACTGTTGAATTGCGTAAGTAAAGAGAACTGTTCCTGCTTTTTTACCAACTGTAGTAAGTGTTACCCTACACCTTACAAAGTACCTAGCACAGAGTGTGGTTAAATCATCTTATCGCTACCCTTATACCACCATGCACATAACCATCAGCTGGAGTAGTTCCTGATGGCCACCTCCTATTTTCATTACATTTTTATCCGCTTTTCAATCACATCTCAGTGACGGTTATCGACACTTATTAAAACAGGAACAAGATCAACATGGAACTGCGTCCAGGGTTCTCATGTAAGTCTCATCTGCTCTCTTGTGTATGATCTTATATAGAGGAATAGTAAAATTTACCCTTTAGTGATTGGCCTGTTTTATTTATTGCGTTCTTCCAACATCACATACCAAAAGCTATAACTTTTTACATTTTCTGTCACTGTAACTTTCTGAGGGCTTGTTTTTTTGTGTGTAATTCCACAAAATTAGCAAGTAAAACGTTCAATGAAATGAGAACCATCTTTTTTCAAAGTACCATATTAAACATTGTGAATTTTTAATTTATGTCAAGGCAGACTGCTTGGCACCTCGGTCATGTTTGACCCAGTACGGCGGATGTCGAGAAAGAGTTAAGTAGATAAAATTTAATTGTATTGCCTGTTTTGGTCACTAAAGAAGATGGTCAGGTAAGATAAGGAATGTCCAGGAGATCGGGAATGACCAAAGAAGATGGGGGATGTTTAGGTAAAATGAGAGATGAGCAGGATTGCTTCTTTTTCCTAATATTACCAAGCATATTATGGATGGTAAGCACAAGGATTATGGCTTTGTTGTCTCTACAGTGGTTTATTCTTATTTAGAGGGCTCCCAATATTTGTATTTCTGTCTCATAATCTATAATTACTGTTATTATTCAAAACAAACTTCCAAAATAAGTAAAAAAACATTAGGAAAAAAAATCAGTAATCAGAAAATATGTCTCTCTCCACACATAGGTAGCCATTAAGAGAGCTATTTTTCACTCTGTATATGAAAGAGTCGTGTGAACAGGTTAATTTCCCTGATCCAGAGCTTAGCCTTCGAATTAGCTACATGTTTTTCTCGTATTCTTCCTTCTTTGCACCTCGTCTGTCTTTCAGATCAATTGCTGCCTTCATCCTCCTGGTCCCCTTTGGTAATGATAGCAATCTATATCCGTACAGAAAATAATTTACCAAGACGCCAACCCAATTGATAAATTCACATGTGGATATTTCAGCTACAGAAATATTATTGTTTATCTACAGGGACGTCAATATAAATTCAGTTATATGGTAAACCGTTTGGGAGACCTCCCCCTTCATCATGGATGAAATTTCGTGCTTCCATTTTCCAAAGTGTATTTACTTCATTTCCACTTTTTTCATCAGCGGTTCCTTTACAATTATTGTCAGCTACAGGATTTTTTTCACTTATTTACTATATAATGTCAGTTGGAAATTTCCTTTTGGTCTTAAGATTCTATGATATCTGGAACAAGTAAGAGGGACAAACTCTCTAGGTGACATCTTACATCATCTGCAAAGATGTATTCCGATTGTCTGCTTTCCAAGACACAGCTAGAGGGGTTCAGTTGCAGTGGAAACAGTCACATACATGCATGCATGACCATGAGATCCTAAATTTGTACCCCTTGCCACTCAGTTAGTTAAAATACTTCTATGACAGTCATTGGAATCCATGGATAATGGGTGTGATAAATTCACATAAATATGGTGCCTTCAAGCCAGAAACACAAAACCTTGAGGTACGCAATAGTGGATTAATGACAATCAGCATATCTAAGGCTATATTCAGATGTAGATATAAACAGCTGTGAAAAAAGGACGGTCCGTATTTTCATAACCAGGTTTGCATATATCAGGGACCTGCTTTCACAGATCCCTCACAGACTTGAGTTTATACACAAATCTATGAAAACAGACACAAATACAGTACATTGTCAGTACACTCCATGACCCAACGCTGTAGATCTTCTTCTTCTGGACCTAATGGGTTTTCTTAACAGACTTTTATGGTACTATCCCTCACGTAGTAATAATCACTTAGTATGCTACATGCAACTGCTTCATGATGTCTACAGTTTAATGTTTCCATATGTTGTTTGCTATGATGTTTTGATATGATGTTTTGCTGTTTTTCCTTCTTTTATACACAGTAATCCGGCAGATCGAGACTGATCTCTCATGAACAGCGTCCAGTGTCTATGGGCATTGTCTTCAAAGGCCTGTACTGATATACAGTGTTGGCCAAAAGTATTGGTACCCCTGCAATTCTGTCAGATAATACTCAATTTCTTCCAGAAAATGATTGCAATCACAAATGCTTTGGTAATAATATCTTCATTTATTTTGCTTGCAATGAAAAAACACAAAAGAGAATGAAAAAAAAAGTCAAATCATTGATCATTTTACACAAAACTCCAAAAATGGGCCGGACAAAAGTATTGGCACCCTCAGCCTAATACTTGGTAGCACAACCTTTAGACAAAATAACTGCGAACAACCGCTTCCGGTAACCATCAATGAGTTTCTTACAATGCTCTGCTGGAATTTTAGACCATTCTTCTTTGGCAAATTTCTCCAGGTCCCTGAGATTTGAAGGGTGCCTTCTCCAAACTGCCATTTTGAGATCTCTCCACAGGTGTTCTATGGGATTCAGGTCTGGACTCATTGCTGGCCACTTTAGAAGTCTCCAGTGCTTTCTCTCAAACCATTTTCTAGTGCTTTTTGAAGTGTGTTTTGGGTCATTGTCCTGCTGGAAGACCCATGACCTCTGAGGGAGACCCAGCTTTCTCACACTGGGCCCTACATTATGCTGCAAAATTTGTTGGTAGTCTTCAGACTTCATAATGCCATGCACACGGTCAAGCAGTCCAGTGCCAGAGGCAGCAAAGCAACCCCAAAACATCAGGGAACCTCCGCCATGTTTGACTGTAGGGACCGTGTTCTTTTCTTTGAAGGCCTCTTTTTTTTTCCTGTAAACTCTATGTTGATGCCTTTTCCCAAAAAGCTCTACTTTTGTCTCATCTGACCAGAGAACATTCTTCCAAAATGTTTTTGGCTTTCTCAGGTAAGTTTTGGCAAACTCCAGCCTGGCTTTTTTATGTCTCTGGGTCAGAAGTGGGGTCTTCCTGGGTATCCTACCATAGAGTCCCTTTTCATTCAGACGCCGACGGATAGTGCGGGTTGACACTGTTGTATCCTCGGACTGCAGGGCAGCTAGAACTTGTTTGGATGTTAGTCGAGGCTCTTTAGCCACCATCCGCACAATCTTTCGTTGAAATCTCTCATTAATTTTTCTTTTCCATCCACATCTAGGGAGGTTAGCCACAGTGCCATGGGCTTTAAACTTCTTGATGACACTGCGCACGGTAGACACAGGAACATTCAGGTCTTTGGAGATGGACTTGTAGCCTTGAGATTGCTCATGCTTCCTCACAATTTTTCTTCTCAAGTCCTCAGACAGTTCTTTGGTCTTCTTTCTTTTCTCCATGCTCAATGTGGTACACACAAGGACACAGGACAGAGGTTGAGTCAACTTTAATCCATTTCAACTGGCTGCAAGTGTGATTTAGTTATTGCCACCACCTGTTATGTGCCACAGGTAAGTAACAGGTGCTGTTAATTACACAAATTAGAGAAGCATCACATGATTTTTCAAAGGGTACCAATACTTTTGTCCACCCCCTTTTTTATGTTTGGTGTGGAATTATATCCAATTTGGCTTTTTGACAATTCTTTTTGTGGTTTTCCATTGAAGACAAATTAAATGAAGATATTATTACCAAAGCATTTGTGATTGCAATCATTTTCTGGAAGAAATTGAGTATTATCTGACAGAATTGCAGGGATGCCAATATTTTTGGCCAGCACTGTACTTCTCATTTCATGTTACAGTGATAACCTGTTGTTTTTGTCTTTACTATAGTGCTATACATGTATGTTTTTGTTGTTTACTTAACTTCTAAAAATATTAATAAAAACTATTGAAAGAAAACAGACAAAAATAAGACATGTAAAAGTAGACCATCAAGAAAAACTGATCTGTGAATAGCCATGTTGTAATGTATTTTAAAAATGGCTGTCACAAAAATGGATATCACACAGCTGTTTTTCACAGCTGTGAATAAGCCCTAAGGGGGCACCAGGAGTTGCTCAAATGAGGCAACTCCTTGCTAGTTCCGATAGTACATTATATTTTATTTTTATTATGCTGATTCTAGTCATATGTATCCTAGCACTGTAAGTATCCTAGTACTGTATAAGGCTATTCAGTCACTAATTGTGAGGGTCACATGGAGCAGCTTCATATGCCAAATACAGTCCTTTATATTATTAAAAAGTCCACTATTTGATTTGACCAGCAATAAGAGGTTTTCCAGTTATTTGATTTTTCCTATATATACAAGTTAGCTACTATTAAAGGAATTATCCCACAAAAAAACTGCTATCAACGAGAAGTTGATAAATGTATAATCGCTGGGGGTCCAACAGCTGGAACCCATAGAATAGAGGTCTGAGCCCCTGTGCTTTCTCATTGCATGATCACAAACAGGAAGAGTTTGAATGGATTGGTTGTCATGCATGCACCATGACACTTTATTCTTCTCTCATCCCTGTGCAGCTTCTCTTTTAGCTTTGCTGTGTAGACCGTATTGACAAAGTTATCTCATTATCATTAGAGGGCAAGGGATTTGATGGTAGATAACAGGTCAACTGTATTGCTGGGAGCCTAGAAAAGGTAATGCTCAGTAAGCAGCTCCTCTACCTCTTTTCTGACCATTAGATCACACTTTAAAGTAAAGTTATTGAAATTACCTGACGCTTTGACTGTAAAGCTATACCGCTGAGTAGAAATAATGTCTAAATAGCTCATAACATAATTCAGTATAGGATCTATATAATTAATATAATTAATAAAAATTAGACCTTTGTAGAGTCATAAAACTTCTATCTAGTGTGATGTGTGGTTTGAACAATATGTCATTGCATCTCTTTGTCCTTGCGGAGTAACCTGTAAGGTCCACACTAGACATAGAGGCATGAGGACAACTATATTATCTGCATTATTAACTGCTACTGTACTAACCTCCCAATTCACTGTTCCAGATCGTAGCACCTAATGAACACTCACAACATCAACCCTATTACCAACACTCTGCACCAAGAAGCAGCAGTCCTCACATTACATCTTTACAATTGGTTTGTATTAGTATGTTGATTTAATGACTCATTTCTATCCTTGAGGAGTTGGCAGGCTGTACAGTTTCATCAGAATATGGTGAATGTTGCTTAGTATCTGGAAATCCTGACGTTGATTCCAGTAGTGCATTTATATGAATCAATTTAATTGTATTACAGAAGCCTAGAGCGAACGATAACACGTAACAATGTAAATTCTAAGCAAGAAACTCAAGCTCCTCACAGCCGCACAATTAGAAAATCAAATCTGACTCTTACTGAAAGTCTGCTGAGCTGTGAAAGCCTTCTCTTTTGTTATCAGCAGAATCTTGCATCCGTAACAATACTGAGGAATGTGCTTGATTACCCTGCTGCTGACATGGTCGACTTGGCTCTAGAGAGAAGCTGCGTACCGTAAAAAGAATGCATCTCATATTTATAAATGCTCTTCAAGGTAAGGATAAATAATGTGGCTCCTCTCCTCATAGGGGGCTCTTTGTGAATTACCTTATAAACTTTAAGAAGGTATCATCTGAACATACAGTACAGACTAAAAGTTTGGACACACCTTCTCATTCCAAGAGTTTTCTGTATTTTCATGACTATAAAAATTGTAGATTCACACCGAAGGCATCAAAACTATGAATTAACACATGTGGAATTATATACTTAACAAAAAAGTGTGAAACAACTGAAAATATGTCTTATATTCTAGGTTCTTCAAAGTAGCCACCTTTTGCTTTGATTACTGCTTTGCACACTCTTAGCATTCTCTTGATGAGCTTCAAGAGGTAGTCACCTGAAATGGTCTTCCAACAGTCTTGAAGGAGTTCCCAGAGATGCTTAGCACTTGTTGGCCCTTTTGCCTTTACTCTGCGGTCCAGCTCACCCCAAACCATCTCGATTGGGTTCAGGTCTGGTGACTGTGGAGGCCAGGTCATCTGGCGTAGCACCCCATCACTCTCCTTCTTGGTCAAATAGCCCTTACCCAGTCTGGAGGTGTGTTTGGGGTCATTGTCCTGTTGAAAAATAAATGATGGTCCAACTAAATGCAAACCGGATGGAATAGCATGCCGCTGCAAGATGCTGTGGTAAGCATGCTGGTTCAGTATTCCTTCAATTTTGAATAAATCCCCAACAGTGTCACCAGCAAAGCACCCCCACACCATCACACCTCCTCCTCCATGCTTCACGGTGGGAACCAGGCATGTAGAGTCCATTCGTTCACCTTTTCTGCGTCGGACAAAGACACGGTGGTTGGAACCAAAGATCTCAAATTTGGACTCATCAGACCAAAGCACAGATTTCCACAGGTCTAATGTCCATTCCTTGTGTTTTTTAGCCCAAACAAGTCTCTTCTGCTTGTTGCCTGTCCTTAGCAGTGGTTTCCTAGCAGCTATTTTACCATGAAGGCCTGCTGCACACAGTCTCCTCTTAACAGTTGTTGTAGAGATGTGTCTGCTGCTAGAACTCTGTGTGGCATTGACCTGGTCTCTAATCTGAGCTGCTGTTAACCTGCGATTTCTGAGGCTGGTGACTCGGATGAACTTATCCTCCGCAGCAGAGGTGACTCTTGGTCTTCCTTTCCTTGGGCGGTCCTCGTGAGCCAGTTTCTTTGTAGCGCTTGATGGTTTTGGCCACTGCACTTGGGGACACTTTCAAAGTTTTCCCAATTTTTCGGACTGACTGACCTTCATTTCTTAAAGTAATGATGGCCACTCGTTTTTCTTTACTTATCTGCTTTTTTCTTGCCATAATACAAATTCTAACACTCCATTCAGTAGGACTATCAGCTGTGTATCCACCTGACTTCTAAACAAGACAACTGATGGTCCCAACCCCATTTATAAGGCAAGAAATCCCACTTATTAAACCTGACAGGGCACACCTGTGAAGTGAAAACCATTTCAGGTGACTACCTCTTGAAGCTCATCAAGAGAATGCTAAGAGTGTGCAAAGCAGTAATCAAAGGAAAAGGTGGCTACTTTGAAGAACCTAGAATATAAGACATATTTTCAGTTGTTTCACACTTTTTTGTTAAGTATATAATTCCACATGTGTTAATTTATAGTTTTGATGCCTTCAGTGTGAATCTACAATTTTCATAGTCATGAAAATACAGAAAACTCTTGGAATGAGAAGGCGTGTCCAAACTTTTGGTCTGTAATGTACTTAAAGACAAGAAAATGACATACCAAATATAACATTACATCTTTCTGTTGCACTGTTTGGATAGCCACCAATGTTCGGTATGTGATTTGAGCATTGTGACCATTGATGTCCTGTCCTGTTGGCTTAATTCAACATTTTCAGAGTGGCCATTGATGGCCATTAGAGCCTGGAAAAAAAAGCCAAGTACAGGGGTACAACACTTTCTTATCAACACTCCCTCTACCTATTTGGACAGAGATTTTCCACCAAAACACAATGAGGCATGCCCTGAAAGTCTAAGGAATGAACATAAATGTATAGCGCCCTAACCACCTGCTCATGTGTACCCTTTAAGAAGGCAAACAAATATTATTGGGGACTTGATAGTCAACAAGTCACTATCACTATAATAAATAGGATATGTAACATACCCCTGCAACTCCTATTGGCCTCTCTAGCCCTTATTTGAGAAAATTGTGAAACACCATCTCTCTTTAGCCCACATAGTAGTGCCATACTTCTATATAGTGCAAAGACAATATTGCCATATGCAGCCTACATAGTACTGCCATATCTACATAGTCCCGAGACAATACTGCCGCCATAAAATGACAAAATAGTATACAGCATCTAAATAACAGTTCCTGAAAGAGCCCACATAATTATGTGGTTTTCGCTTGCTATTGAGGATCTTGTCCTTTGCGTCCCTTAGGATACAGAAGCCTTGGACAATCACCCAGACTGCAGACTGCAAAAAGTGAGGAGTAAAGGCAAGAATTGTTCATAGAAATCAAATGTTTAGCACCCAAAATTCCATCTATGGTACCTGATGCTGGGACTTACCTCTGGGATGAGACATAAGACAGATGCATTATTAATAATTTGGTCACATAAATGCAGAGACAGCACAATGGGAAATACTTATAAATTGGGTTACCATCAGGGCATTGTTGGTAGTACTTCTGTCAGGGGCCCTGAAAAAACATTTTCAAAGAACTTTTGAAACCTTTGCCTTTACTATTGCAAATGTTATTCAAAAGCAGTAATCCAGGGTGAATGAGTACTATTGATTAGTGTGTGACCTTATAAGTGGACAGGGCCATTGCTAGTGCCCGAATGCCCCCCCATCCTTCATGCCTTTATAAGGTCCTGAAATTCCTTATGGCGGACCTGCTTATAAATGATCGTATATTTTACTTCCTGCAGTAAAACCTCTTCTTTACCACTTAAACAAAGCCTTATGTTTCTGTCCATTACCCAACTTAGCTCTAGAATCCCAAAGTCATAATGCAAATGTTCTAGGCTTTCTACCCATGTATATCCCCCATATACCAAATACTATTAATGTATAATACTATAACGCAAATAATACTTTGTGGCAAAAGGACTTTATGGACTGTTACCTCTGTGCCCTCTATAGCTACACATTTACTTAGGACCATGAACAATCCTTCAAGACTGCATTTAGCTTCATAGGTGGACACTCCCTGTTATTTTCTTATTTCAATTGTTGTCTTTGACCATGGCAGTTAAGTCTATTATGAAATATACTCTGCAGTCACTGAGATAGGAAGTGGTGTCATTTGACTGACAGGTCTAGAAAAGGGATCCTTATTTGGGGCAGAAGGGGGCATCAAATCAGCAAATGGTCACCATTATGGTACATGGCATATTGCATTTGTTCACAAGTTGTTTTATCACTGAATGTTGGAAGAGAATTCTTTGATGTACTGTAATAGCCTGGCTTAAAGCGGCACTGTGTCAGTGTGGGTGTACAAGCCAGCTAGTGCAAAGCCTCATAGTTATTGGAGTAAAATGAAAAATGTTAACTGCTCTGGAGAGCTCTTACCTTTCCTATTATACAATATTGATTATTGAGCAGGAGCTTATGATCTCCATTTGTTATGTAAGAACAGAGTCAATATAGTGATTTCCTGACACAACAGATACACCCACTATTTTACTAAATTAGAAGTCATTTCACAGGTGTTAAATGTCTATTACCCAACAGCTGGAAGGAGTTTACTTTGAGCTGACAATGGGAAAAGTTTTATAGATCAGCTGTAATGAGTCTTGAAGTGACACGACTTGGCATGATGAGCAAATCCTGCCACGGAATAAGTAATAGACTAGATCCAGGCATTTTTGACCATGGTATTATCATGTTCTCTCATTAGCATAAGGAACACATTTTAGTCTTTTACACTACAGTTGTAAACAGGTGTATAACAGTTATTGTGCTGCACCATATCCAACCTTCCAAGAGGGCCCAACTCTACAACGACCAATGTTACCACTGTTTGATAAATGGAAGTTTCTATTTACTATACTCATTGCATTGTCCTCTGGGTCTTTTCCTTCCCTGCTTGGACTCTACTCTGCATTTAAAGGGAGTTTACAACCACTAAAATAATTTATATGCTGTTGTAGAGTTGTTAGTGACATAGTTAACCACTTCCATACCAGATGCTTTACCCCCTTCCAGACCCGGCACATTTTCAAGTTTTTTGTATGTGCGGTTTTGAGGACTATAACATTTTTATCATTTGTGTTATTCAAATAATTTCTGCCTATTTTTTCAGTGACACATAGGGCTTTATTTTTATGTTGTTTTTATTTTTTCATGTGTTTTAATTTTTTTTTTTTATGTCCGGGAAAATCTAAACAAAAGAGGAGGGAAAACGTGTCTGTGTTTCACTTTTTATTTTCTTTAATTTAATAACACAAAGTGCTACTAAAAAACTTTTTAAAATAGTCTTTCCTGTCCATTACGGTCATTTTTATTTGGTATGGTGTCGTTGGGGGTGGGGCTATAACCTTTAATAAGTTATTGGCGTAATATTTTATTTATTTTTTAATTAGTTTATTTACATTATTTTAAATTTTTTTTTTTTTTACACTGTGTCCCCCATAAGGTCATAATAGACCTTTGGGGACATCTGATCACTTTTTTTTTTGTGGGGGAGACTGGTTTCCCCTGTCACTGGGGCTGGTACATTTAGCCGCAGTTGCAGGGGCTAAAAGTTTGGGGTCACACAGACAATTTTGTGTTCTCCATGAAAACTCACACTTTCATTTATCAAATGAGTTGCAAAATGAATAGAAAATATAGTCAAGACATTGACAATGTTAGAAATAATGATTTTTATTTGAAATAATAATTTTCTCCTTCAAACTTTGCTTTCGTCAAAGAATGCTCCATTTGCAGCAATTACAGCATTGCAGACCACATTAACAATGTATAGAGTGTATTTCTGATTCATTTAATGTATCTTCATTGAAAAATTTGTGCTTTTCTTTCAAAAATAAAGACATTTTTAAGTGACCCTAAACTTTTGAACGGTTGTGTATATACCCAATGGGCGGTCCGGAAGTGGTTAACATACTTTTTTTGCGTCAAAATCTTTATGTTAGGGTGTGGCGCTGGGTGGCACCTACAGGTGAAAATAGGTGCTCTGGCAGACATGGTCACACCGTGGGTGCATCAAATTGTCAGCATATTAAAAGTTGATTTTATTGGCAACAAAACCACACTTTGACACAAAAAAGGTACAGTATGTTTATTGAACTGCCGCTACAACAGCATATATGTGGTTTGAAGCTATTTTGATAATAGTAGGCTCCTTTTAAGTATATACAGTGGTGACAATATTAATTGGTTTCAGGACGACAATTTTAAGCTAAAACCATTGTAACCTGCGGCCATAACTCTATGGAAAACTAGTAAATGATTCTGAAGACCCCAAAATATCACCAACAACATGAAAAAAGGAGATTAAAAGAAATATCTAATATCGATATAGCAAACCCTTATGTATAAAAGTCAGAAAGAGCTGTAAATCACATTCTATGAAGCTTTTTCAGGGTCCCAAAAGGTATACACAGTGTACCTGTAGAATAACATGGATCCACTCATAGTTGGTGCCCAAAGGAGCAGCTCATCACAATACAGGTAATGAGAAGTACAGAACATGTAATAATGCACTACACTAGGAGGCACTACTTATCAGCGCATACAATTCACTAATACAGGTGTATTACCAGGGAAATGACCATGCTGATCTGTTGGAAGTTTCAGCCAAGCATTGTATGTTGAGTTTGGTTTCAAGTTACTGTTGATCCAGTAAAGATCACTGTACAGTATGTTGAAAATATCCTGAGGCCATTGTACTTTGAGGGGCCACTCTGCTGCTCTTTATTTATTTTCTCAGAGGGTGGAGGCACAACAATTAACTCCGTCAGGTCTGCTGTATGTCCCATAGCAATGTCAATCTACCTACTCTGGTAGATACAACCATGGTTGTAAAGGATGAGAAGCTGAACACTCCCAGTCAGTGAAGTCAACATTTTGTCTAGTGCAAGTTTCCAATGGGACCCTATAGTCAATGCATGTGATCATTATAACTGAAGAGCCCTACTTTGAAGAGGTTCCTTGAAATTTTTCAGGCCAACTGAGCCTACAGTTAAAGATGGCCAAAATTTGTTATGGGCAAATTATAACTCAAAAATTAATTATTCGGTTTCAAAGTCACACTAATCAAAAACATCAGCTAAATCTACTAATACAATAACACTCACACAGTCAAATCAATGTGATACATTTTTACTCATGTGGGAAGATGTTGTTGAAAGTGATCATAAAATATACCACTTTCTGTATTTCCTTTGAAGTTATAGCATATTAATAATACATTCATACCAAAGTGCAAAAAGAATGGTACCAAAGAATGATCTCTGCGGTACTGAAAACATTCTGTAAAGAAGGAATTTTTTTTAAATGAGTTTTGAGATATAAAATAGGTTCGTCCATGATTTTTGTTTGGGAGGGGGTATGTTGTGCAGGTTTTTGAGATGGTAATTAGCATCTTTTTATTATTCACAGTAAATGTTGTAAATGCGTTTTATTTATGATTTATAATCTTTGTAATTCCTTTTTGGTCTTTCAATATGTCCATAAAAAGTTTAAATGTCCATGAAAATTTAAAAATACAAAAGAGGGAATTGTCAATTTTAGTACTGAACAGATATCACAGGGCAGACATATCAGACCAGTATGTGGATCTACAGAAGCCCTCTCCCCAGCATCTTTAACAAAAACCACAGATCTATTTTAGTCCACTATTTTTAACGTGAATTTATGAACACTAGTCTCCCTAGAAATAAAAAAAAAATCAGCTTAAAAATACAATACATTACAAGAAGTTAGGAAACATAAGCTGTAGTCTTATAATTAAAAATATGGAAGAAGTTTAACAACAGTGTCAAAAAGTCCAAATTGTGCAAATTGTGTACATTCATCAAAAATAGTTATGGGATGATAAATTTATGCAATTCTCCACATATTAGACACCTAAAGCAGATATGTCACCTGAATATGTTTTCCTGTATAAGACCAGCATAGTACTGAGACATTTCTGCCAGATTTCACCATTTGCCACTAGATCCTAATAAAGAATACATTAAAGAGTAGACTAGTTACCTTGTATCAATGAGATGAGCGGTCCCAACACTTCTCCCCTGTTCTTCATTCCCACCCCTTAACCGGTGACTAATGGCTGCCATGCATATATGCAGATACCTGATGTCACTAGTTAGGGGAGGCATGATGTGGCAGGGACAGTGGTTGGAGTACCTCATTTTTTAATACAGCAGATTTATAATTATGAATTCACCAATTTTTTTTTGGTCAAATGGACACTGTTATTCTAACATTCATGGCCAACTTGCTTAACAGTTGGAACACTTTTACAACTACTCATGGCTCCCCCTTTCCTAGTTGATGAGATGTTAAAAGTGTCTAAAAGACATAATAAACTTGATGTACTGTATAGCATGTACACCGCTATTTTATTGTTTGCTTAATTTATTTGTGAATTATGATGCATTTTGCTTAGTAAATTTTCTCTAGTGTCAAAAATATTACAGCACCAGTCAATAAATAGAGGATACAGCACACACATATACAGAAACCATCACTTTACAGAAATACTGACAAATAGAAAAAAAATTAATGAAACTCTTTCATCCGAACAAGCAGATATACAATTCGCACATCCCTGAAAGTGTATCTTGTATGTCACTTATTCCCATCAACCGCCCATCTCGGCTGCTGACTATTGCACTTTTTATATATGATTCTGATGCTTTGAGGTAAGATTGAAAGTTTGGAGTGTACCCGTTTTAAATGAAAGTGGCGTGTCGACATACACTGACAAAAATCAAAGCAATCTTTTGCTAGAATTTGAACATTGCCCTTGAGCTGTCAGTTTTGCAATCAACCTGTATTTTCAGAGTGAAAACCAGAAAAAAAGAATATTAAGGAATAATGTGAATCTGGGTTACGCTCGCTGTGCTGTACTATATTTTATTTGACAAGGCAGAAAGCACTGCCAATAATATATCCGTATGAACAATTATTTAATGATGATAGATTGAGGTGGGTGTTTTTTACTTTTTTTCTATGACTTGAATATTCTGCCGTTAAAATAAATAACTTTATGGACATAACTTATAATGAAAAGGCCAAAGAAGACAGGGAGAACATTTATTACAGAGACAGACAGTGGTGACTAACAAAACAAAGGCAAATCATACAAAACAATATGATAAAATCCAATAAAAGAAATGTGTTTTCGAATTGTGTTCCTTAGCTGCAAGTAGTTTGCCTTCAAAAGAAAAGAAAGAATTTGTCCTCCGGTTTTTTAAGTCTTCATTTCCACCCTTGGTGGATTGTCTGTTTCCATAATGGTAATTTTATACAGTTCCAAAAATATCAGAAATGGAAGTTTGTCCATTTATACTTGTTGATGACATGGTTTGTCTGAATGAGTGTAGATTATGCAGACTACTGTAATGTCTCTGCCTGTTCGAGTCTCTGCGCCACCCTCCGCTCGCATGCTGCAGCGAAGGAGACGTGTTCAGTTTGGTTCCTTGTGTAGGTTTCTTGTTGCTCAGTCTGAACATGGTCCTAGACAAAGTAATGGATTTCAGGCCACACCTGTGTTCTGTGCATTTCTCTCTGGACTGCATAGAGTTAATCTCTTCCTGGCCTGTGTGATTGACAGCCTGTGTACCTATCAGGTCTGGGGCTGGGCCCAGACTTTCTATATACAGGATGTCACTTTCTCAGCAAGAGGCCGGTTATTAAACTGTCTTTGCCTGCTCTCTTGTTATATCCCTTGCTACTTTGTTACCTGATTCTCTGATCTTTGGCTTACCTTGTGACTATTCTCTTGGATTGTGATTGCTCATCTGTTACCGAACCCTTGGCTTCTTGACCTCTCTTTTTGTCGTTTGTTTTGTCTTGTCCTGTTCTGTGTGTCACTTACTCAGTATAGGGCTCGTCTTCAGGTTGTCTTTTCACCGTTTAGGGTAACTGAGGCAATAGGAAGGGACAGTGGCTGGGGTGAGATTAGGGCTCACTTGTCTCTGTCCTTCCTCCCAGACCGCTGCAGTAGTGTAGGGTATTGCTACGTCTGGCAAGACCCTAACAGAATAACCGGCCATCATACATTCTGCCATTGCTTCCCATAGGGTCAGCATGGATCCTATTCAGGGCCTTGCGACCAAGTTGGAAGGTTTGGCAGGCCTGGTAGCTGAGCTTGCTAAACAGGTGCAGACCCTAACAACTACCCAATCAAATAGAGAAAAAACACTGAATATTTTGTGTGGCCAATGGAAATACACCTTAAGGCCCAGGGTGCGAAAATGTCTGATGGATGGTTAATCCCATCCACACATTGCAGAAAAAAATCTGCAGCAGAAAAGCTGCGATTTCAAAAACGTCCGTGTTTTTGAAAGTTGCAGTATATCAATTATGCCTACAGAAATGCTGGCGTTTTCCCTATAGGTATAATAGGAGCAGAAAATCTGCATAGGAAAACTCTACTGACTTTCTGTGAAAAACACTGTGGAAAAAAAAAGGTGATGCGTTTTTGCCACGGTCTTTTCCGCAGCATTTTTTTTGCTGCAATTTGCTGCGTTGGGTTAGCCTAAGGGCATGGCAGAAAAGATGCTTTCTTTGTTGCAGTGTGGCTTGAAAAGGAATGGGAAATATAAAGGAAGCTCGTATACTTTTTCCTTCTATTAAATCCACTTCTGGCTTTGGCTAAAAAAAAAAAACTGTAAAATGTGCAACGTAAAAAGCAGTTTTTCTGCACTGTGGGTATTTAGCCTAAAACTGACAGCACTCATTATTGAAAAGCTGTGGGGGTTTTTTTGTTGTAGACTGAGGCATTTTTTTAAGCCAAAGCCCAAAATGGGCTCAGGAGAAGTGAGAACTATAAGGGCTTCCTTTATTCATATGCCCTATTAGAGGATCCTAGAAGCTCTAATGGGTCTAACATGGAAAATGAGTGGCTTCACAAAGCTTTCCGTGAGTATAACATTTTATCCCCAGGGTTTAGCTAAAATTTATGGTTAACTGTCAAAAGACAAATAAAACTTTAGTTTTTGCTTGAGATTTACTTTATCAAAATGTGAAAACTTGAATTCTAGTAGATGCAACTCATAGTTGTCCTATGTAGTTTGCTATGAGTGGTGAACCTGACCAGACACAACCTCTCCACAGGAAGTCACATTAATAACAATGTGGGAATATGTGGGCTATGTTCAACTGGAATGTCCCAGACACTTTTTGGTGCAAACAGGAATATTTATTTCTCTCACATAGAGGCAAAACACTCTTAAGCTGGCCATGTATATTAGATGACTGCTGGCTTCCCGACACTTGCCTGATGGCAAATGTTAAGGTGAAAAGAATTAGACAGTTGTATTTCCTCTACAGGACTCTTTTTTGTTCTTGGTGAGATAGGCCACTGCCAGAGCAGTCTGCTTCTCAATTCAGAGCATATGAAGCTCAGCATAGCCAAGAAAGCCTGAGCATGAGAAATCAGGTGAAATAGCTATTTTATGTTTATGACCAGGTCGTGGGGAAACAAGTCTTGTTTTTTCTGTTTGTTCCAGCTCTAGGAATTGGGACCCAACATTCTCTTCCACACTGTCCTACATTGGTATCAAACAGTTCAGTACAATGTTCAACAGTATCGCAACAACATATACTGTCACATGGACATCTGTAACAGTGCTTTATAGTGTAAAACATAACGTGTGATATAAGTGTGCATGTATGGACCACATGCCGTCCACCTCCCTTCCTTCCTTCCCCTTACAATCCAGAGGATCAAAAGGGAGAAAACGGCATATTAGGGGATATAACACATCAGACACATTTTACTCTTGTGGAATTGTAGGATGCAAAGAGAGGGGAACTAGACTCAAGGTGGCCCCTCTTTGTTGGTGTTATATAACCCTAAATCATCTCCTATTTAAAGAAGTTGGTCAATTTGAAAACCCATTTTCATGTCTTTGAATACTATATTAGAGATTTCTAACTTATTAGAGGGGACTCCTGTTCAGTGACACATAGCTCATCCAGGGAAGAGAATGGTTTGGTCCTGTCCCACATTACCCAGGTAACCCACTGATTTGTCTGTGGTGGCATTGCCGGGAAATGAAAAACTTATAGCCAGGCTTCCCCCCTAATACAGTGGAACACTTGGGGTTCCAGAAGTGGGTAACTTTGTTTCCAGATTATTGCCATAAAACCCTTCTGAAAAAGTATGGACTGATCAAAGTAGAGAACCTTTTTAATAGGACTATTAGTTGTTTTTCACCCGCGCATTCTATGATTAATACTGTACGTTCTCCACCTCTGGACCATCTCAAGTACTTTGTTGTCTTTCTTGCAGACAGGTGCCCAAGACTGTTGAGTTAGATACTGAACTTGTGAATGCAGATGCTGGCATAACACTCAATTAATTATTATTCAGTCTGCTGGCTGCACATGCACCTGCCACACAGCCCCATTATTTGTTCTTAAGTAATCTACTCATGCGATAGAACATATGCAATGTGCCCAGAGGCGTCCTATTAGATAATTATTTATAAAACATCATTTGATGCTCCACATCCGCTTTCATCCTACAATTAAACTGTTGTACTTTTAATGCATGATAAAGGGCTCATAATAAGGTTCACATAACCCAAACGTGGCATAACCTATAGCAAACTTCAGCTCTTTCCTTTTGATTATCCTTAATAGAGTGATTAAAACAAGTCATCTCCTGTGTGAATTATAATAGCCTTTTTGTGATTTCTTCTTCACAACATTGTTAACCTTTTAAAGACCAGACCTTTTTTGGCTTTAAGGATCAAGCATTATTTTTCCAAGAACCATAACTTTATTTCTGTCGACACAGCAGTATGGGTGCTTGTATTTTGCGTGATTAGTTGCATTTTTCAATAGCGCCATTTTGAGAGAGCGAATAATAGATTTATTTACTAGTTTAAACTCTTTCTGGGGGAATTGAAAAATCAGTGTCATTTTTAGATTCATAAAACTTTTAAAATCTTTTTATTCAGTTTTTTTGCATGGTGGGATGGAACGCAAGGTTGGCCTTGTTTTTTATTTTTTACTGCACTTGTGTAAAATAAAATAATGTGATAATTCTACAGTCCGGGTTGTTACAGTTGTGGCAATACCAAATATTTGTACTGTTTGTTTATTTTTATTTTAGGTTTTGGCTTTTTTTTTTTTTTGCATAATTATTTTTCTTTAAAATTTTTGCTTGCAGGACTTTTTTCTCTGAATTTTTAAAGTGGAATGGGTGACAGAATCCCCGAATGGTCGCCGAGCTCAAATGTGAACCCAGCCTTAGCTGTGTGACCTCATAGAGAGACTATCAGTCTCCACCAGTCAATTGCTTCATGTTAGACTTTTCATTTCCATTATGCTTGTGTGTCATTTTGAGTAAAAATCTTTCATCTACTGTGTCTGCCTAACACCAGGTACACCATGCACTCGGTCAAAGATCTTGAACTGCTTACTAGATGGTATCATGTGGTGATAAAGCTAGTATTTTTAGGCTAAGGCCCCATGTAGCGAGACGGAGCAAAAAAACGCATTGCGTTTTTTTCCACAGCGGTTTTCACAGAAAGTCCGCAAAGTTTTCCTCTGTACACTTTCTGCCCCTATTATACCTATACGGAAAATACCAGCATTTCCGTAGGTATAATTGACATTTCCGCAGCAGATTTTTTACTCCAATGTGTGGATGGGATTAACCAGAATCCCTTCCACTTTGTGGGTACTGTAAAACGCAGCGTAAACAGCGCAGTAAAAAAACGCAGTGTTTTACAGTCCCTACAAAGTGGATGGGATTCTGGCTAATCCCATCTACACATTGCAGAAAAATATCCGCAGCAAACATGCTTCAATTTAAAAAAACATTGCATTTTTGTAAATCACTGTATATCAATTATACCTATAGAAACTATGGCATTTTACGTATAGGTATAACTGAAGCAGAAAAGCGTTACAGGAAAGACTGCTATGCATTTCCTCCTCGTTTTTTTCCGCATCACTTTTTGGCTGTGGCTCTCTACTTGAGGCCTTAGCCTTAAAGGCTTTTTCCAGGATTGGAAAAAATGTTTACTGTTTTACCAGAAACATTGCCACTCTTGTATGAGTCTGGTATTGCAACTCATACATTCAACTTCAAGTCTAAACTGCAGTTCTAAACACAGCCCATGAACAGATGTGATGCTATTTTTGTTTAAAAGCAGATCCTTTTTCCAATTCTAGATGACCCATTAAACCATAGAGAGAAATGGGATAAACAACTGTAAGGTACCTCTGGCTCATCAGCTCATAGCTGAACAAAGGATATTGCATGCTAAAATCCAAAATTCCTATTCTCTTTGTTCCCGAAGGCAAATATTAGGGGACAGTGAGCCTGCCCACATCTGCATTACATTACTGACACATTGTGTTAACCTAAGAGGATCCGAACAACAGACATTAAAGTTTCTGTTATTGACTGATACCAACAAAAGACTTTCCATTTGTATCCTCATTTGCAGTGGTAAAAATGGAAGGTCCCTTCCTTCTGCTTTCCGTATTTTTTGACTGAAAAATAATGTTGCATCCAGCATTATTTTACAATGAATTTCAATTCCTTACATTCTCCCTCTACTCCTTTAGATACAGATAACCTAATATTGTTTCAGGGAAATAACAAGTGACCATGCGGCCCCATAGCAAAAGCTATACTAGGGCCCTACACACCATGACCACTGTAAGTAGCAAGTTCAGAACTTGTGCAAAGTATACAATTATTTTGGTTTCTTTTACACTGAGGGATAATGCACACAGTGATTTTACAGCACAGGAATAATGCATAGACTGATGATGTCACAGTACCTGGATAATGCACACAGTAATATGAATAACTTAAAGCTCCTGGTCCCCAATGAAAATCAGCAAAGGAACCCATGCTTACCACATGCCATAATACTGTAATCTATAATGCTAATGTATAATACTGGTGTCTTCCTATATTGTATATAGGCTTTTGGGCCAACTTAGACTCCAGGGGCCTGGTATAGATTGTGACATCTGCACCCCTATAGCTACTTCCCTGTAGTTTTTTAGACTGTCTAGTTTAATGTTACACCACTTATTAGTTGCCTTAGTTTTTGACAAAATTTTGAAGCACAATTATGGTGCATTGTCCAGAATTTTGACACATTTTTGGGGTGCGCAGTTTTGCATATTAAGCTCCTTTTCAACAAGCCCTGCCCACCTGTCCGATGAGGTGCAGAATGCTATATATTATTATTATTATTATTATTATTATTATTATTAAAGCACGTAGAAAATTAGGTGTAAAGTCAATTTTTTGGCACACGTTAAACCAGAATTCGGCTGCATTTTTATTAGTTTCACTGCCCTTCTGTATACCTTTGTGACCAGATGGCTGGTTTTTGAAAAGCTACATCCACTGTACCTTCCAGTAACAATGTTCATTAACAATACTAGAGATCTTATCTTTACCCCGACGACTTCTTACAACTGTATATGTATGTGATGACTTAGAGTATATAGGCTTCGTGAATACAGTAGAGGGGGAGGCAGGTGTGGTAGTGTAGAAGAGTCTGAGCTATTTGTCATGACTGCAAACACATCTGGTTTCTGTGTAGCTCTCATCTAGTGCAGAGGTGTATGCTTTACAATGCACTCTTGTTCACTTTGGATGCAGGATCAGTTTTTTTTAATACATTTCAGCTGTGGCCGCTTCCTGGTAGAGAGTGCAGACCCACCTGGCAGAAGCCCAACTGAAAGACTTCTCAACCTCCAAACAACATCAAGAATGTTTGGCTACAGATTAGAAATGTGGTTAGTAGATCATTTACTGGATGTTTAACCTCCCTCCCTCTACTTAAGTGTGAAAAAAGAAGTACAGTATCTACTGCAATGTATTTACATTCACATATATTACAGAAATATTTTCTCTATTCTACCACTTCATTATCCTTCTCATTTAAGCATGCTACACTAAGCCCCACTCCAGTAACTTCACACACATGGTTTTATTTTACAGAATCTATGTTTATTTCCCTGCCTACAGCTCCCCCTAGTGTTTATTGCAGGATCTGGTAATTCAGATTGCCTAGCAACCACTGGTATCTTGTCTGAGTGACTACTGCTTATGTACATCTAGCTATATGTATAGAAGTAGTCAAAGAACATTCTGTTTGTTATATATTATATCATACACAGGCTTTTTTTTGTGGTCCCTACAACTTTTATAATGCAACCAACTTGGCAGGTTGTGTAAAAGTTATTTTATGCTACATTGTATGCTGCTAATATGTGTGTAATACTTATAACATATCAATTGCAGCATTCCTACTAATGGTATTATGTATACAACTAACGGTATTCTGTATACAAATAATGGTATTATGTATACAGTGGGCTATATGGGTTTCTCATGCCGCACAGGCTACATTGGGGGCAGACCCAGACAATATATATGAGGTGTTCTTATGCAGTTAATATTTGAAGCACTAGTGTCAGGTGTGGCTGTGACAGGCTACAGCAGATGGACTGGAGAAAGCTGCAGCATTAACCAGCCTGGTCTGTAAGAGTTGAATCCGACAAGCAAGCTAAGCTGACCTAAACCAAGTTGTTGATCCTCAGATCCTATGTGGTGTTAACTCCCCCCACACACTTCCCTATTTTCTTGATTTGCAACCTTAACCAGAAGTGTCCCTGGCCTATTCCGCAGTTCTGGTCCTATTCCAAGAGAGAAAACCTATACAGCAAGTTCATATTATTACTGCTGTTTGTGACTGTAGGAGACAGGAGTGCCAGCCCAATGTGCTCAACCCATAACCAGGGTCAAGGGGCACACACAGACCACATTGTCATGTGCAATCTGTGCAATCAAAGACTTGAGGAAGGCATCGTGTAGCAAATATTAGATAGCTTTTGAGCCAAGGATGCATAAGCTTTTTCAGGTTACGCGATGACACTGCTACATTTCATTACTTGAATGGGGTTAAGCAATGACATTTAGCTGCATACAAAATGCTGTGAAATTATAGATTTCCAAATTACTTCCTGAATGTTTCTCTATGGAAACCAATTTATGGGCCATCTTTCAACCATTGCAAAAAAAAAATCCAACCCTATAGAATCATAGAAAGGAGAAGAAAAAAAGTAAACAAACTATACCATTCCCATTGAATCCTATCTATGCTGTCAATTTAACTGCAAGTACCAGGTGTTACCATCTAGCCGTAACCTAAAGTTTGTTGGCATTACTCAAGATGATATTCCCAAAATCTGTCGCATCATCATTATTCTCTTCATGGTATAGTCCACCTGTGATAGTGTGAATTAAAGAAGAATGAGAGGTGTGAAATGTTAATCTTGTAATCTAAAGAATAGGCAATCCTGCACTTGCTATGAGGTCCCTAGAGAGTGGGGGCCAATTTAAGAAGACCACTTTGTTATTTTTGTGGAATGGCATGAACCTGTGCACTGAACATGTTTCCGCAGACAGAACAATGTTAGCAATAAAAAGGGAATTACCCAAGGATCGTGAAAAGGAATAGGAAAAAGCAAGCACTAAGCTCTTCAGTGATGGTGGTGTGGTGTCAATCAGAACAAGAAGTGGGGCCCCATTTATATCTTTATTATGTGCCCCCCTGTATTCGTCTGTACTGTTATGTGTATATGCATCTATAACTCCTAATTACAATGACTATCATCATATCTTTTTAGATGAATGTGGTATCTGTCACCTCCTAAGCACAGATCACACTGATCGTAGTTTTATGGTTGTAATTTGCAACTTCTGGTGCCTTGGCTGTAGCATTGTGGCAGCTTTCTGTTCTCAAGTAACGTGACTAAATGACATTATGGCAGTCTAATTCTGCATTTAGTGAAATAATGCTTCATTTTCTCTAAGAATGATAACAGAGAAAAGTGGGAAGTGGGAGGTAAAGTACAGTGTGAAATTGAACTTGCTAGAGGCTCCCCGTAGTCTGTAGTCATGCTGGGAAGCTGAGATGAAACAGCCTGCAAATCATCCCCACTTCACCTATGCATGAATGTCCTCCTCACTGGGAGACAGGAACAACTCAGTGCTGAGTATGATTCACAGTCTGATAATGTGCCTTCAATCCTCCAAATGTGAAATCTGTGGTAGTTACACTGTACTTTGCCTCCCGTCTGGCCTGGTTGTCTGCTTTTCTGGTTTACTCTTGCAAACTAAAATTAACACTGAAAAAGAACTGAGAACTTCTTCAAAAATACATACAGATGTAAGCTTAAAGAGCAATTTAACCTTAAAAAAAATAATAATTTGGATCTTATTCATGAGTATGGAAGCAGAAAAAATAATAGTCAAACCAGGTAACCCTTAACTTTTGCGCTGGTGTAAGAACCAATCTGTACAATACATATTGTACCCAGAGGAGTAGCTGTTTTAAGACCATGACCAATGATAATGTGTTTGCAGGTGTTTCACCAACAGAGAGATTCCTATTCCTGAGTCATATATCAAGTAATGGATAATGGAGGATGAAATGATAAATACTGAACCATATTTCAGCCTCTATTGTTTTATGTGACGAAACTAAAGGTCTATAGTAGGTTAGTCATCCAATCACAGAACTAACTACTTCTAGTTCTATAGGCAGCACAGTGGCTCAGTGGTTCGCCTTGCAGCGCTGGAGTCCTGGGTCCAACCAAGGACATCTGCAAGGAGTTTGTATGTTCTCCCCGTGTGTGCGTGAGTTTTCTCCCACACGCCAAAAACATACTGATAGGTAAATGAAGATTGTGAGCCCTATATGGGACAGTGAGTGACAATGTCTGTAAAAGCGCTGTGGAATATGATGGCACTAAATAAATAACTAGTTAAAAAGTTCCCATTATCTAGGAAGATGAGATCTGACTGCTGTTTGCAAGATCCTCACCCTCAGATTTATCTATCTTTTCACAGATATACCCATCCCTTAGGTCAGTAACTGAAGATTTTTCTTCAATGAAATCTCATTTAAGCTTTCTCATGGTGTGTACCATGCAAATGGGGTTTCATAGTATTTAAGATGGTTTTGCTTTGCTTGTACATTATATATATGTATTTATGCATTTATTTATATTCAATACTTAGAATGGGTGTGGATTGTTCTTGGGATATGGGGCTGCATGGATGCAGTATTGGTCAGCAAAAGCTAATATAGTCTAGCATCGATGGTACGTATGTATGCATATTTTATATAAGGAAGTCTTAGTACCTCAAAGCAATATTTGCTAGATTTCAGTAGCACACTGTCTCCTGATCAAGGCCTGTGGAGTCTCCAAATTCCATATTCCATATTTTTAGAAGGTAAGGGACACTAGCCAGGAGAAACCAGACTACAAATGAAAGCTAAAAATTATATACATACAATATATTAAAAGATTCCATACTCACAAGATTTTTTCAAAAACTTCCAGAGATTGTACAAATAGGAATGCCGTGCATTATACAAATGGCACTTCCATACAGCGTTCATATAATAATCATCCTGAGCGTAGGAAAAAGAGGCCTGGAGATTGTGGAGGTGCCCAAGGCATTTGCCCCTTTCACACTCCCTATAGTATAGTTCTGGTGACGCACGTGTCTATAAATAGGTTTCTAATTCTAGGTCTTTTCAGCAATGCTTCATATTTGTATTTCCCTATTTATCATCCCGTTCTGTGCCAAATTCTTTCATTTTTGTCTTACAAACCTAAATGATACAATAAGCCTTTGACTGCAAAGTCTGATTACAAAAAACTTCAAATCTCAAGTGAAAGCAGAGAACTTGCCTATTGGCAATGCTTGCTTTTTCCATTTGGAGGAGGATTCAGGAATTTGCGCTGGGACTATATTCTGCATATGCAGAGAACTGGGTCAGAAGATAAAATGACTAAGCTTTGTTATGGAGGTTTAAACACTATTGAGTCTAGCTAGCAAGTTTCTTTATATTCTTTTTTTTTTTTTTTTTGGTACTTACTATTTTGGTGAAAACGTTAGGATTTTGGCCAGAAACTTGAGTGCTGGAATTGTAATGTCTAGACTGCACAGGAAATTAAAGTAATCCAAATGAAATGTTTGGGTTTATGGTGTTCTACATTTTCACTTATACATGTAGATGCAGTCAATGGTTTAACACTTTACTGTATCCTGTAACCTACAGTACTGCATTATATATTCTTATATTAGTATATACTTATGTCCTACATAGAGTTAAATTATTATTACATTTTGTAATGTTCTGGTTTCTGCAGTGCCTAGGAATAAAAGCAATCTGGATGGCACAAATCATCCCCTTTTCCATCAGCCGCTTCTGTGGTTCTGGATGAGGTACTTAGCAGAATGCAGAATTTTTTTCCCCTCAGCTAGTTCAGTGTTTAATTCCCTGGATAGCGTCTAGTGTACTTGGAATTAGACTACAAGGAGATGGTTTGATGGGTTGGATGTTAGGGGCAAGGACAATGAAAAAGAATGCAGAGATGTATTGCTCCATGCAAATAGATAACTCAACAGCGATAATGCCGGAAGTTAGTAATGTTGAGCCTTTTTCTCCGTCATATAATGCAATGACAATATATCCTGCGATGACATTGTCCAGTTTCAGCAAATAAATGTTATTGTTTTCATAATTAAAAGATATAAAATTTCCCAATATACTTTCTGCATCGATTTCTCATGGTTTTCTAGATCTCTGTTTGTTGTGATTCATTGTTTATTTCCAGTGGAAAAAAAAATCAGTCCATGGTCATGTGATGGACACACAGGTGCACAGCTCGTTACAAGACAGTGCTTTGATTACTGGCAATGACTGTAACAAGCCAGGCACTTGTTTGTCCATCACATGACCGTGGACCGTATATCACGTGACCATGGACCGTATATCATGTGACCATGGACCATATATCATATGACCATGGACTGCTTTTTATTCATTAGAAGTAAACAATGAATCACAGCAAGCAGAGATCTAGAAAACTGCAAAGAACTAATGTAGAAAGCATGTTGGAAAATTGTATAGCTTTTCAGTGTATAAACAATCGCATTTATTTGCTGAAACCCCTAGTCACTTCAAATGTGAGCATATAGGGCATTCAGACCGTACATTCAACAAAAAATTAGCAACAGTATTACAATTGGATTACATTACAAGACATTAACAATCAGAAGCATAGTCAGACATGGTAACAGGGAAACATAGTCAGAAGCATAGACAGACATGGTGCTATGGAGTTAGCCAAATGCATAGTCATACAGGGTACCAGGGAAGGATAGTCAGAAGCATAGTCAGACATAGTACCAGGAAAACATAGTCAGAAGCATAGACAGACATGGTGCTATGGAGTTAGCCAAATGCATAGTCATACAGGGTACCAGGGAAGGATAGTCAGAAGCATAGTCAGACATGGTACCAGGGAAACATAGTCAGAAGCATAGACAGACATGCTATGGTGCTATGGAGTTACTGAAACGCATAGTCATACAGGTGTGATGATACGAGACCCAGATATGGATTTATTGTACTAATATTCACTCATACATTACCATTCAAAAGTTTAGGGTCACTTAGAAATTTCCTTATTTTTGAAAGAAAAGCACAGTTTTTTTCAATGAAGATAACATTAAATCAATCAGAAAAATACTCTATACATTGTTAATGTGGTAAATGACTATTCTAGCTGCAAACGTCTGGTTTTTAATGCAATATCTAAATAGGTGTATAGAGGCCCATTTCCAGCAACCATCACTCCAGTGTTCTAATGGTACATTGTGTTTGCTAACTGTGTAAGAAGGCTAATGGATGTTTAGAAAACCCTTGTGCAAGTATGTTAGCACAGCTGAAAACAGTTTTGCTGGTTAGAGAAGCTATAAAACTGACCTTCCTTTGAGCTAATCGAGAATTTGGAACATTACATTTGTTGGTTCGATTAAACTCTCAAAATGGCCAGAAAAAGAGAACTTTCATGTGAAACTCGACAGTCAATTCTTGTTCTTAGAAATGAAGGCTATTCCATGCGAGAAATTGACAAGAAACTGAAGATTTCCTACAACGGTGTGTACTGCTCCCTTCAGAGGACAGCACAAACAGGCTCTATCCAGAGTAGAAAGAGAAGTGGGGGGCCCCGCTGCACAACTGAGCAACAAGACAAGTACATTAGAGTCTCTAGTTTGAGAAATCGACGCCTCACAGGTCCTCAGCTGGAAGCTTCATTAAATAGTACCCGCAAAACACCAGTGTCAACGTCTACAGTGAAGAGGCGACTCAGGGATGCTGGCCTTCAGGGCAGAGTGGCCAAGAAAAAGCCATATCTGAGACTGGCTAATAAAAGGAAAACAGTAAATTAATCCAAAAGGAATCTCAGGTCTCATAATCATAAATATAATTCAAATATTGTAGAGAATACCAGAGCCGAACTCAGAACAAAGAACCAACAAAAATTTATCCACTACAATAAGTCATATACAATCAAAAAATAATCTTTATTAACAAAAAATATACATGTAACCAATTCATTATGTTGCAAAGATTAAAAACAATTAAAAACAAGTAAAAAAAAGCATGGTCCAATGTGGTGCACAGAAATGGCAGACATATAATTTCATAGATTACATAAATTATGCAGTACAATTCACAAATTAATAAATAAATAAATAAATATATATAATCAAAAAATAATAAGTATCACACCAAGTAATAAATTAATCAAAGTGAATCAGTGCCAAGTGCAAATATGCACAACCAAGGAATTGTAACTAGCTCCCAAATTCATGAACAATACCAACCAGCCATTATGCCATCTGCGACCACATGGACCAGTAACCCCAACGCATGTTTCGCGATAGCTTCCTCAGGGGGTGCTGGTTCAGTGTGTTGTGGAGGTTTATATAGGTAGCAGAAGCACTGGTAAGCTAAATTGAATCAAAATAGAGCTCACCTGTGTTATATTACAGGGCGCATGAGCTAGATCTAGATCCCCATAGCAGCGCAAACGGCGCTCCGTGCCGTGGAACACATATGCGTTCCACTAACACACAAAGGGGCGTTGTCGCGATGAAATGACAGAACCAAGCATCCAGAGCATGCGCACAACACAGGCAACTAGCGGTGGCCATCTTGAAATCAAGAAAACCCACATAAATGCTAAAATAGTCCAAAATAATTGTGTGGCACCCCTAAAAAGCTGTCATAATATAATATAGTATAAGTAATGGACATATCAGATACCAAAGTTGCAGGACATACGTACATTAAACATAAAAGACAACACTCAGACAAACAAAAACATAAACGTGCAAAAAGAAAACAGTGAAAGTGCATAAAAAACACAAATACTATAATGACATAACAACAATAATACAAAAAAAATATATATATATTTTGTATAAAATGTGTATTAAAAAATTTGTAAAAAAATGAATATATAAAGATAAAAATAACTAGTAAATAAATGCAATAACACTTATATTGCACCAATAAAGTGTATTAAAGTGAGTAGATAACAATATAAATAAAAGAAGTATGAAACGTGAGCAATAATTAAATGTGTATGTACTGCAAAATGTACACCGTACTAATAACTAGTAACCAATAAATACCACTACAAGAAAATTCTGTATAAGTGCAAACCAAAAAGGGAGCCACAACATTATTAGCATATCATAAAATATTGCTATATATGAGTCGCCATAAGAGAAAGATCACCACAGAGAAGATACAAATCCGCATCTTCAAAAACTCTTTGCAGTAACATAAACGCTATGAAACCTATACAAAGCAAAAAAGAAAAAATATGTATATAAACAAACCTCCACAACAAACCAATTAAACAATAATAAATCCAAAGAGACAGGAGACTGATCCCACCATTGCAAAAATGGGGACAAGCTAATAATTTCATTAAGGCCTTTGGGGGCTATTGTCTGTAAAGTTATGATCCATTTACACTCTATCTGAGCAAGGATTCTTTTTATATTGCCCCCTCTACTTCCCAATGATACTTTATCAATACCTCTAAATTTTAATAATCTCCAATTACCTTGGTGGAATTCTCTAAAATGGCGTGGAATAGGCTTCAAATTTTGGAGTTTTTCAGGATCTTGGATCTTAATTGCATTTTTAATATCTCTTATATGTTCCAGAATGCGAACACGAAGTTCGCGTGACGTAAGACCAACATATATCAATTGACATGGACATATTGCATAGTAGACAACAGCCGTTGTTCTACAGGTGATGTGATGAACTATTTGAAATTCTCTGTTGCCTGATGAATCCAAAAACTTTGTTTGTTTTTCCATCAAGGAACAAGCGCCGCAATCCCCACAAGGATATGATCTCCATTTAGGACCCTGTGAACCAAAAATAAATTTGGTAGATGGTGCAACATATTGGAAAAGGAAAAGATTAATATGGGCAAAAGAACACAGACATTGGACAGAGGAAGATTGGAAAAAAGTGTTATGGACAGACGAATCGAAGTTGGAGGTGTTTGGATTACACAGAAGAACATTTTTGAGACGCTGAACAACTGAAAAGATGCTGGAAGAGTGCTTGACGCCATCTGTCAAGCATGGTGGAGGTAATGTGATGGTCTGGGGTTGCTTTGGTGCTCATAAAATGGGAGATTTGTACATGGTAAAAGGGATTTTGAATAAGGAAGGCTATCACTCCATTTTGCAACGCCATGCCATACCCTGTGGACAGCGCTTGATTAGAGCAAATTTCATCCTACAACAGGACAATGACCCAAAGCACACCTCCAAATTATGCAAGAACTATTTAGGGAAGAAGCAGGCAGCTGGTATTCTATCTGTAGTGGAATAGCCAGCGCAGTCACCAGATCTCAACCTCATTGAGCTGTTGTGGGAGCAGCTTGACCGTATGGTACGCAAAAAGTGCCCATCAAGCCAATCCAACTTGTGGGAGGGGCTTCTGGAAGCATGGGGTGAAATTTCTCCAGATTACCTCAGCAAATTAACAGCTAGAATGCCAAAGGTCTGCAATGCTGTAATTGCTGCAAATGGAGCATTCTTTGACGAAAGCAAAGTTTGAAGGAGAAAATTATTATTTCAAATAAAAATCATTATTTCTAACCTTGTCAATGTCTTAACTAAATTTTCTATTCATTTTGCAACTCATTTGATAAATAAAAGTATTTTATGGAAGTTTTCATGGAAAACACAAAATTGTCTGGGTGACCCCAAACTTTTGAACGGTAGTGTATAATATGGTTCCTGTCTGTTATCAGCAATTTGGTTGTAGGCTTGGGGGATGTGGTTCATGGGATCTGTAACCAACAACCCTTTGATCCCCAGAGAGTCACTGACACAGGCCTTTATTGGCATAAGACTGCTACCCTCATTAACCCGGTGGGTGGTCCTGCAGAAAGGATGTGCTGAGGGAACGCTCTGCATATCGTCTGCAGACCGACCGGAGCCAGGTCTACTTCAAATGGATTATAGTTTTATGACAATATCTGGCCTGGGGGACATCTTACAGTCGCCCCGATAAATTACCCAGATGCGTCAGGTCAAGGCACACGTTCAGAATACACACATGTCACAGTTCAAAGCCCGGAAAAGGTCCAGGCACTGATCTCCTCACCCAAAGGGAATTGAGTTGTCAACCTGGGAGTCTACGTGTTGGGGACTCACCACGAACCCTATCATACCACCGGCCCGACTCTACAGTCATTGGGCGAAGAATTATAAAAGGAAATATGATTCTAAGAGATGTAGAGAAGGGGGTGGGGCTCCTCCCCCTAGTAATCTCACTTAGGGAGGAGACCAGGGGAGGTAAAAGGTCTCAGTCTAGGTTGAGTCGGTCTCTTTTTGTCTTCTGTCCTTTGTGATGTGTTGCTCCTGGAGGAGAGGTGTGGGGGAGGTCAAGTTGGAGACTTCCACCATGTGCTCTCCATGCGGCCTAAGCAGTGAGGTCTGAGACCATTTTGTTAACCTGTAAGAGGTGTAACCACATGTAGGAAACACATGCTTTGCTTAAGAACGAACCCTGAGGACTACCACATGGGCTCAGAGAAATGAACTATCTATTTGTTCTGGAAATGGTCTCCTGCCTGTTGTTCTGCTCAAATTCGCATGTTTTGGACTTTTGAAGTACATGCCCTGAGCTCCTCATGCTCATAATCTGGAGCCAGAGAAACCATCACAATCTGGTGTTGGTAATATGTTCTTTTCTTTCTGTTATCTCCCATTTTTATTTTATGTACCATGTCATGTTGCTTTTGACTTGTATTTGCTTGCTAATTGCTACATGTATTCTCTGTATGTGTTAAGTGTCTAGTGCGACCCGTTTAGGGGTTAATAAATATCTAAAATTTAGAAGGCTTGTCGTTTGTATTATCCTATCAACCCAAAACACTCACTGGTGGTGGGTGTGAGGTAATTGAAGCGATCTCAAGTGTTCCGGAAGCGGGTTCCGGTAGGACGAGATCCTTCACAACAGGGTACCAGGGAAGGATAGTCAGAAGCATAGTCAGACATAGTAGAAGGGAAGCATTGTCAGAAGCACAGACATGGTACCAGGGAGTAGTCAGAAGTGGTTAAAAAAGATCAACTCCGGAACTATTATTGAATTATTTTTAGATTTTTAGTTACAATACAAATTCTGTCAAATTTGATAGTGAAAATAGCACTGTAGGCATCACTACTGTATTTTCTCATCAAAATGAAAGAAATCATGATGGGTCACTTTACGTTAGCGTGGTCCGTCAGATGCCAGTGGTATCCATCTGGTGATGGATCTGCCGATGCAGCATGGTATTTATTACTATTCCATTATTCGTGAAATAACATAAAAATTTTAATATTTAGTTACATTTTTATTTTAATGTGTTCCCCTTCTACCAATGGACATTTGTCCCTAGAGCCAAAAAGATCATAGTAAAGTGTCAGAGAATCCCAAAAGTAGTTATTCGGTAGTACAACATCATTCAAAAAAAAAAAAATCATGTATGAATAAGTGTCTAATTCTCTTAGGGACCATCAAATGTGCTTGGCTCCTTCCCAGATTCATCAGCCATATTTTACTGATCTTGTGGGGAATTATAATATCCCCATCTTCTGCTGCCGATGCTCAAATTTCAGCCTCTATAAGCTTCAACAATAGATTATTTTCAGTCAGTCCTCGCCTGCTTCCAAAATACCTCATTTGTAAGCATAAGCAGCACACGCAATAGCCGGACAAAGACGTCTTTTATCCGCTCCTTCAATTTGTGACTGGAAATATTGCTGCCGTAGTGTTTTTGGATAAATGATTACAACAATGATTAGGACCTTGGTGATATGACCATTTTGGCAAAGATATTATTCCCAAGTGACGAGTCCTTGAAATTTCTACAGCCACTACTTAATGGAGAGCTAACAATGCTTTCATTGTACTGTAGATAACACAGTGTGCAGACATGTCCTTTTTCAGGCAGGAAAACAAAATCTTATTTAACTGGTTGCTTATTTGTTGTATTACAAAAACATATTGGGAAGACACTGCAGAACATGGAGAAGAAGCTTTGTAGATATTTTATTGCCTGCTTGACATCCTACATAACTCAATTGGAAAAAAAGCAATCCTAAAGTATTTATGGTAAATAAATGAATAGGAACCCCAGCTCATATAAAGGTGTTTTCATTAACCATGTCATGTACGTATCTGAGAGCCTATATATTATTACACAGATCCTGAAGTTAAGAGTGCCATGAACTAAAAAATATTCGTTATTTTATAGTTACTACAAGCCATCTTGCAAAAATTAAAAAACAAAAAATCTGACATGGTTGTAGCTTTTGTGTATATCACACTACCCATAGCTAAAAGTTGCTTTGAATTGGGAGCAACTCAATAACGCCATGGTACCTTAGCCTAAATCTGTCCAATTCCTGCTCCTTTTTTTCAGTGCGCTTTTATTATAACCGACAATTGCATGACTTCCTCTCAAGCTTCCTGTTTCTTAAGTGGAAGGGGCTAGAAGCATAACTTTCTGTTAGATCTCTGAAGCTTCCCGTTTCTTAAGTGGGAGGTGCTAGAAATATGCCTATGTAGCCTGTAGAGGCAGATATTAGACAATTATTTTAGTACCAGCATTTAGTCAGTATTATTTGTTTCGGTAGAAGCATATCAGTTAAAGCATACCTCCTATTGTAAAACCACTTTTCAGAAATGGACAGTGCAGGTGAATATAAGAAGCTTTGTGATATATTTTACGAAAGTGAATTTGTCATCATTAAATGGCCTGTTTTTAAACCAAGTTGTTATATTAAACGTATTTTTAAAGAATTTGTTTTAAAAAGTACTAAAGCCTGCAAATTTCAATCTGGCCACTAAGCCTAATAATAGATGGATGATTGCCAATTCTGTAGGCGCAGGCCTCTCATTTATATTACAGACATGACAGGCAGGATTACAAATAAAAGATAACACCACTGACCAATCATTGCTTCCACTACTGACAAATAGATGATGTTACAGCTTATCTATTCCCCCTTCTAGCACAGAGTATGTCTAGAAAACTCTCTCATAGACCTCCATGAGTCAGCTCCAGTCTATTGCTGCCTATGGCCATAATGCTGCTGTACAGCATAGCATCGGAGGGAACCAGCTACTAGATGGTTCAATTAGTCTTTTGCCCCTATACCCAGATCGTATGCCCGATTTGCACGCCAGGACCGCTGTGGACCTCCACCAGAGTTTCCTCTGTGTACGCCCTGCCCAGGCATAGTTCACCATCTTACAGGTCCTATCACGCGCGCTCATGCTCCACCTCCCCAATGGTGCGGGTGAGACGGGCCGGTGGTGCGCCCGCCGTGGACCGTGTGAATGGGTGGTTGGGATCCCACCTCAGCTGTACAGCATAGCAGTAAATGCTGTTAACAGAGCAGAGGAGAAGCTCAGGCAAGATGGCATCCCTCATAACTATGTACGAATGGAATAAAAAATCTAAAATTAAAAAAAAAAAATGTTTTTTTTTTTTTACTTCTAATAAAGGTATTGGCAATATTATGAAATGTATTGTTCCTCTATATCCTTTTGAAAAAAATATCTGCAGTGACAGTGACATACCTACTCCAAGATTTCCAGGCAGAGGTAACAATACAGACCCATATGAATGTACCTGATCTGAGATAATGTGCTATGGAGTCAGTTCTCATCTCCTCCTAATGGCGTCACAGAGTACCTTGGGTATTCGAGAAAGCAGCTGGCATGTGCCACCAACAGCAGGTGTATTTAACCCCAGGAGAGATAACTACAAGTAGTAAAATGTAATACAAAGCCTGGCGTCAGCTCTTTAGCTTTTCAGATTGGTAGAACACTTAATTTATAAAGTTGATTATTGTAGGCCATGAAAAAACAAAAGCTTCACAACCTTATAGATATGTACATTGACGAGATTTGTATAGCCAGATACAATACACTTGTCCATACATCTCCAGGCTCAAGCCCTGAAACTTGAAGGGCAATCATTAGCTAGAAATAATTGTCCCTAGCCCAATGACCTGACCCTTTTGTTCTGTCCCTGTCAATACTACATAAGCATAGTATCTAATTAATCAGGAGATGGTTTCTTTATCTAGTTAAAAATCTCCTAAGCACACAGGACGCATTCGCCGTACGAGATTACAGGTGACCTTTCGCATTGAGTTTAATAATAATTTATAGATGTGTAAACATTTTTAATGACTATTATATGTCCTGCATAATGAAATTTTGTTAAAAATGGTCATGAAATGCATGATGGTGCATCATTAATATGGTATTAAGAGCCTACCACTGAGATGATCTGATAAGTTCTCAATAAACACACACGGCTGGAAATGAGAGATTTCTGGGTAAATCAAGCATTATGTAAGACAGCGCAGTTACAGAATATAAATGGGTGAAGCATAATGTGCCAAGATTTACAAGAGCAATTAGAGAAAAATCAGATCCGCTAAAACTAGATAAGGCAGAGATGGAATGTTCAGATTATTATATATTTATCTATTTAATTTTAGACTGAAGTTTTGGGTTATTTTTGCTGTGATTTAGGTATAAAATTGGTATATTTTGGATTAAAACTGGGAGAATTATATTTTTACAACACAAAGGTGGCCTGCAATAATTTCAGATGTAAGCTCCAGCCTAACCCTGCCCTCTTTTACCATGGCAACACCCAAAAACACACCTATGAGGAAACACTCAAGCTATTACTATTTTCTTGTTTCTAAGATCTAGTTACAAAAATGAATATACCATTTATAGTGCCTATTATATATTTGAAAACATGCATATCTATAGTACTTCTCAAATTCAGCAACTACTATGTATACCGTGTTTCTCTAAAAATAAGACCTATCCTGAAAATAAGCCCTAGCTCGATTTTCCAGGTTTTTTGGAGTAGGCTTGAAATATAAGCCCTACTCCAAAAATAAGCCCTAGCTAATTTAACCCCTTCCCAACATCTGCCGTGCGATTACAGCGGATGCCAGGTCCTTAAAGATGGTGGCCGCTCTGCTGCAGAGCAGCTACCATAGCTATCGTACTGGGTCTCTCCAGAGACCTGGAGATAATGTCTGCGATCACTGTGTATCCTGATCGCAGGCACTGTTGAGCGTGATCCACCCCCTCCTTCCCACCAAAATTGCACAACCGTTGGAGTTAATAATGTTGATAATGAGTTGCCTGAACCAGACAATGTTTTTAGTTACATATAAATAAAGGTTATTTGCACATGCAGAAAAGCATTTCAATAAAACACCCAAAAGACCATTGTAGATTCTTTGATCATGGTAAAAATCATATTGTCGTGAAGGTAGCACTCTGTACAGCTATAGAGAGAACACCACAGGTTAATGTTTCTTTGTCAATGCCATCCCTTTGTTACATTGGGGAAATCCCATAATCTCAGCCTATGGCAGTGAGACAGTGATAAACGGTGCTCCTTGATGAACCAAGGCCAAAGTTTTGACAAGTGCTGACTGGCGAAAGAGAATAGTGTCAGCCAATATTATGGATAAGTACATCAGCCGTGTCATTCCTGACAACAATATATCATAGGAACAGGTGAGACAAAACACATCCTATACTTATGGAATGCAATGAATACTAAAGTCAGTAGGGGGTGGGGGGTCTCGATCAAAGCTGAGATCTAATAAAGAAGGTTTAGGAGAGATTGACAGCAGGAAGTTTCCTGAATAAACTGGTACATGTAAAATTTACAGTCATTCAGGAGAAATCTTACCGTAGAAGCCCAAGGAACAATTTAATTACATGCAGAGCTTTCCAAAGTATAATTTATATTAAATGCTCCACAAATCCTTCATCTGACATAATATATGGCGTCTGCTTTTCACTGAGATAAAATAAATATGACCCAGACGTTCCTTGTTTATTTGATATTCAGGGTACAGTTTTGTACTGGTCATATAATTGTAGGGTTTTGATCTATACACAAGACACAACAAGCATAAAGATGCATGGTGCCCAGCAATTGGGATACTACAACTTCCAGCATGCTCTGGCTAGCCAGTGTGATAGGGTATGCTTGGAGTTGTAGAATCCACAATAGATGGCTAGTTACAGGTTTGAGACTACTGCTTTATATAGTGGACGTCCCTCAAAGGGCAGTTTCACCCATTGAAATTTTAAACATGGAAGAAACCCATTTATGAATATATTATAAGAATTTCTTCCTAAATCCTATTTCCATGTTTTTGAAATAAAATACTATGATTCTATCAGTAATATAGAACAGGTCCTATTCTGTTCAGTGTTTTCGGAATGGACTTGTCCATAGAAGCCTATGAGAGACTGAAAACCAAGGACACCACACTGATGTACTCAGTGTGTCATCAGTGTGTCGTCGTTTTTGCGGACAAGCTAGGGACATCATTAGATGTCTCCTGTGTTTTGTTTTTTTGTTTTTTTTTGTGGATCCGCAAACTAGGATCACACACTGATGACACACTGTCCATTTTTGTGGACATACGGCACATTGATGACACTCTGTCAGCAAAAAGGGAACACTGATTACTAGTTTGCGGACCGCAAAATACACACGGTCGTCTGCAACTAGCCTTAGGCAGGGGAAAGATCGTTCAATTGCAGCACATCAAAAACTTTACTTACCACTCCACAACACTCCACACAACACTACTTTTACTTGCGCAAATATAATTGTCCATAATTACAGAATTTTGCACTATGTGGGCACAGATATTGTTGGTTACTTCTCCAACTGAGGCAAGGTTTTTAAAAGGTTTTTCTCTTGGCAGAGGCATACAGCTTAGAGCAACAGTTGTGGCAGCTGCCCATAACAACAGGTCACAACACCTTCTTTAGCAGTTCACCTGTGCAGCACTAACTGTTCGGTTTCCACACGCTGGTCTGTCTGGGTGTTGGTGTCTATCTCATCCAGGAATACACCCCTGTCTTCCCTTCTAGTCATCAGTCATTCTCTTTAGCTCTGGGCCATACAGGCAAACCTCACTATACAATCCCTTTCTACAATGGCCACCACTCCTGTGCTGAGCAAACTCCTATATTTTGTAGGACAAGCAGTCTATCCTCCCTGTCATTGGTAATTTGGTAATGCTTCACAGGCCCCTACTGGCTCAAGTCCATTTTAGGCACCATAGCTGAGGCCTCCAGTATTTCCCCATGGTCTCTGTGTCACACCCAAGCCTCTACTGCCCGAATCCGCTCCCAAAGCTTCCTTCTCAATAAAGCTGGGTCTACTTTATGAACTTCTTTTTGTCTTGGTGATATCCACTCCTATATTCCTTTTTCAAGCAGCATGTTTCCTACTCCTAGTCCCACTGCACAATCATCTTCTTCAATGCACTGCATTTTCTTCCTGGGGCAGACCTCATTCCCCTGCTCCAAGGCCTGGATTCACTCCCACTTCCTGCAATGGCACTTAAAAATATGCCCCTTCTCCTCTATACTTCAGCAGTGATGCTGACTGGTGTTACCACTACAAAGTCTACTTAGTGGGGAATTGATATGCTAGTCAAATCACCACCTGTGCCACTTCAGCACTGCTCCCTTATTAGAGCAACAGTCTCTTAAAGATGGTAAGGCTACCAATCAGTGGTGCCTCCAAGAAACAGCAGGAACACCGCTACCTTTTCTGCAACAGGGGCATTCTTCTGTTAAATTGGACTTTGACCCACCTTAAATATGGGCACAAAAACCCTTGTGTAAAAAATCAGAATGGAGTGGAATTTGGAAAAAAACCCCACAAATTCTGGTTTCATTTTTATGGCATTCTCTGTTTGGTAAAAATGACTCCTTATCTATATTGTGTGGATTTGTTTGATCATAGAGTCATTCCATATCAAGTGGACCAGGGGTCCCCACCTCACCATCTCAGATTTTAATGAAATTTGGTACATAGTTTCTCTATGATATAAAACTAAGCTGTGCAAAATTTTTCTTCAAAAGACTAAAAATTGGAGGTTCTAGGGGACCTCAAGTAAGGGTTGCAAAACGGCACCTAAGCAAAAATGACATTTTGGGCCAACTTCCAGAAGCTGTAAACATGAAAGTTTTAGTAGTATAAGAGGGAAATTTGGAGAACCTGCACAACTTTTAGGGCTTAACGAACTGGCAAAACCCCATGTTCCCCATGTTTTTGCATGGTTTAGGCTAAAAAAAAACTGTAAAAATGAATTTACAGCAATGTTGAGGCTGCTGTACTGTCAAAACTAGTTGGCCTTTCAGGTTGATTTTTGGTAGGTGTACTAAATACACGACTTTAATGAGGCCTTCCAATTTGCAGCACCTTCAAGTGGTTGAAAAAATATAAGCGTTCAAAGTTGGTATAAAAAGCATTTTTGCCTAATTTTGGCTATTTTTGATGCCCTATATCTCCAGTTGGACAGCTTCAATCTTCTTTATTTTAGCACCATTAGAAAGCAGATTTCCGCAGAATATGTTGTTTTCATTTTTGACTCTCTTCATATAAGGATTGAAAGAATGCCCTCAAATGTTTGAGGGCAGTAGCCTGTGATTTCTTCACTACACCCTTGATACAAGAGTAGTAAAAGTGATTCTTCTTTCAATAAACACTAATTTTTTAAATAAAGAACATATTATGTTATAAAACTGTATTCAAGAAAACGAAAGAACAGGAATGTTTTTAGGATGTGGAAGGATGAGGCCTGGTTTCATAACAGGTTTAAAGAAAACTGCAGTCAGTTAGGATGACCGACTTGGCCAATTAAGATTGGTGGACCCTGTTGCAAGGCGGAATTGTTTGTTTCATTGCCCAATTGTATGCTTCTGGTACCTCCTGCCTCCTGAGTTTCTGTTGCTAGGCTTACTTTAATGCCTACAGTTCACTAAGAGGTCAAACTGTAGCAAGGGTGCAGTGAAGAAACACAGCAACAGACACTCAGGAGGCAGGAGGTACCAGAAGCATACTATTGGGCAATGAAACAAACAATTCCACCTTGCAACAGGGTCCACCAATCATAATTGGCCAAGACGGTCATCCTAACTGACTGCAGTTTTCTTTAAACCTGTTATGAAACCAGGCCTCATCCTTCCACATCCTAAAAAACATTCCTGTTTTTTTGTTTTCTTGAATACAGTTTTATAACATAATGTGTTCTTTATTTAAAAAATTGGTGTTTATTGAAAGAAGAATCACTTTTACTACACTTGTATCAAGGGTGTAGTGAAGAAATCATAGGCTACTGACTGCAAATATTTGAGGGCATTCTTTCAATCCTTATATGAAGAGAGTCAAAAATGAAAACAACATATTCTGATAGAAGGAAATCTGCTCTTTATAAAGGTGCTAAAAGAAAGAAGATTGAAGCTGTCCCATTGGAGATATAGGGCATCAAAGATAGCCAAAATTAGGAAAGCATGCTTTTTATACCAACTTTGAACGCTTATATTTTTTCAACCACTTGAAGGAAAGTGCTGCAAATTGGAAGGCCTCATTACAGCCGTGTATTTAGTACACCTACCAAAAATCAACCTGAGAGGCTTACTAGTTTTGACAGTACAGCAGCCTCAACATCGCTGTAAATTCATTTTTGCCGTTTTTTGAGCCTAAACCATGCAAAAAATAAGAGGACTAGGAACATGGGGTTTTGCCAGTTCATTAAGCCCTAAAAGTTGTGCAGGTTCTCCAAATATCCCCCTTATGCTACTAAAACTTCCATGTTTACAGCTTCTGGAAGTTGGCCCAAAGTGTCATTTTTGCTCATGTGACGTTTTGCAATCCTTTACTTGAGGTCCCCTAGAACCTCCAATTTTTAGTCTTTTGAACTAAAATTTTGCACAGCTTAGTTTTATATTTAGTTTTATATAATAGAGAAACTATGTACCAAATTTCATCAAAATCTGAGATGGTGAGATGGGGACGACCTTTAAAATTGGTCCACTTGACACGGAATGACTCCATAGTGATACCAAATGTATATAATTTTTGAAAATATTATAATACCATTACAGAAAATTATAAACTTTTTTTTTTTAAACAAATATTTCTTTGCTATATTGCGATATAACTGATATTGTGAATTTTTGAAATTTCCGTGTTTTGAGTTACATAAGGAGGCTGCTGGAAAAGACACACAAATAGCTGCACCATCTAAGCTCTGCTACACTGTGAATGAGAGCTCTTGACACTACTCTTTCTTCAAGATAAGACTCTACCATTGCATAGAATAACTAGTCTCCCCCTCCCCTTCCATAGAATTCTGTGTGCGAGCTGAATATGGAGATAATTCTGTACAAATAGAAACAGTCTGCATAGATATGGTGGAAAAGAGCAGCCTAATAAGCAGGGAAGGAAATAGATTTCTTTAGTAAGATATATTATAAAGTTTCTTATATTCACATGTGCTATTTATTTATAGAAATTGTATGCTTTAACCTCCTAACAATTACATTAACATTGCAAAAACCATCCTGAAAATGTCACTTTTTTATTTCAGATTTTGAATATTTATGGCTAAAATAAATCATATCTCTGGTGCCTTATGTGCGTTTTAACCATTTAGTGGCCTCAAGCCAGTAACATTTTATCCTTCTCTGTATTGCCGCTTTCATAACTCATAACTCCACTTTTTATAACATTTTATTTCGATGTAGCTTTACAAGACAGAACAAAAACATCAATTCTGGCATCTGAATTTTAAGGTTTGTGGCATTTAACATGTTGAATAAATAACATACTAATTTTATTTTAGGGGTTGTTATGGATGTGGTGATATCAATTGTGTGCTTTTTATTTTTATTTTTTTAATTAAAAAGGAAAAAAAAAGTCTATTTTTTTCTATAAAACGACATAGGTGCTGCTGATAACATTGATCACAGTATATAAGGGATTAAATGACAAGTATGCTTCTGATTATTAATGGGGGGTGATATCATGAACGAAAGTCCATGGTACCTCTTCCCCTGGGGTTATCTGAAATGACAGGAACAGGAGAATAAAAAAAATCCTTCTCCTCTCCCTGCACACTGTCAGCTGCACATGAAACTGCAACCGTGCAGCCGTACCTTACCAGTGATATCTAATAATCTAGGTGAGCTACAAGCATGATCAAGATTCTTGACTTTAAAACAAGATCAACACAGCGAATTATGAGTTAGAGCCATTTAAAGTGACTTCTCCCTCTGTAGGTTCACTGAACATATACTACTCGGGGTAAACTGTAATGTACTTTCCTCAAACCTCAAGCCCAATTCATTCAGAACTGGGGGGAGGGGGAGGTTAAAGTGCAGGTTCACCTATGATTAATATTGTGTATATAGTCAACAATGGCATGCCCCAGCCATAATTGGTCTCATCCACTGTGCTACAGGATGGCAAGGACCTGAGTAGGAGTCCTCTACCCAGGGTGTAAGGAATTGAACTGGACGGACATGGAGGCAAAACCCAGCACCATGGTGGGGGCTTAATTTTGATGTTGGTTTTGGGGACTGATCTCCTCTATCTTAATAGTTTTTTTTTCTGTTTTCACAGCAAAGTGCAATTTAAAAAATGAAACACCTGTCATAAAAACCTCCACCAATATCAGTAACTACAATCCATGGATATAATGTATATTGCTTACTCTATGTCTAGTTGTCGCCGGCATTATTCTCTGTCAGGGCCTGTCTTCACATAACTCCATTAAGTTTATACTGTACGTGGCATTCTCACTTCCACTCCACAAATACATGATATGACATTTATCCACATCGAATCAAGCCAGCAATTTATAAGTCTATTCCCTTATCATATCCAAACCCCAGTGGACACAATAAACATACTGCTCTGACTTTTATTATCCTGCATATTTCATTGTGTGCTGAACTCTATATTACTCTATACCTTATACATTCCTTATTGCACTTATAACCTCAATAGAAATCACATTTCAGACACCAATATCCAATAATCCCCCATTACACAACAACTAATATGTACAAAAACCATCTGTGACATTGCATTATGAGCCTTTGCCCTATTGTATGTTTCATGCAAGCTAATGTAACACAAGGCAGGCTTATGTTACCTATCCCATGAAAATCCTATGAATATGTGTATATGGAGATATGAATGAGATAATGTATACCCTAGCCCCGGATATATCAATAAGATAATGTATACCCAAGCCATATCAATGAGATAATGTATACGCAAGCCCTGGTTATATCAATGAGATAATGTATACTCAATCCATATCAATGAGATAATGTATACACTAGTCCTAAATATAAGATTACAAGAAATTTACTGATCCTCAATATAGACGTTAAGGAGCTGAGTAATTACTTTCAATAACTAGATAGGTAGATAGACAAATAGAGATAGATAGATGCCAACCAATTACAGCACAGTTTTCATTTTTCAAGAGCCCAATGTTTAATGTGCTTACATAGAGTGACACAAGATGGAGACATCGAAGCAAGAAAGAGTTTTTTGCTTATTGGAATTTGCACAAAACTTTTAGAATAAATTTGGTAAAAATGCTCCACATAGAAACTACATTTCATGTTGGCTAAGCAATTGAAAAACCACTGGTTATTTATGTCATTGGAAGTCAAGCAGCCCAAAGATTTCCAAACAGACAGTGAACAGGATTCGAATGGTGTCCGAGGAAATCCACCAGGCTGACTTGTATGGAACTACAGCTGCTACAAATCACAGTATAGCCTATTTTATGAAAATGTCTGCATTGTAAACCATACAGTTTACATCTTCTTCAGGAGATGAATCCAGATGACAAACCAAAATGCCATGACTTTTACAGTAACTTGCCAGGGCAATTGGAAGAGGACAAATTCACTGATAGGCTGGTGCTTGGCGATGAAACTATCTTATACCTCAGTGGGAAGGTCAATCACTACAACATTAGAATTTAGGGCTCAGAAAAAACATGTGTACTGTGCAATGAGCAAGCGCAAAGTCTACCGTCCCTTCTTTTTCGCCAAGGATACTGTCACTGACTCACTGACCCTACCTGAACATGTTAAGGGAATGGCTTATGCCAAACATAGTCCTCCATTTCCATTTGGATGTTTGACAACACCTGAACGAAACTCTACTAGAACATTGAATCAGTTGCGCCAGAAACAACGATTCACCAACGGTGCCCTGACCTCGAAGATTGCAAGACCTAACATCCTGCAACTTCTTTCGGTGGGGAAACATCAAGGGATTAGTGTATCTGCCCCCTCAACCACAGGACTGTCAAAGATGTTTGCACTTCTATGCCAGTTTTCTGGCATGACCCTGGTGATATATCCCCCTCCAGTATTTTTCAATGTTTTTTTATATATAAAAACATAGAAAAATATAAACAAATGGAGTACATAAAAGAGAGAGGCCAACAGTAAAGATCAAACTGGATCACACCTCATGATGCTGGGCTCACAATTTCGGTTCTGACAATAAATGGCCTCATTCAAAAGCAGGATATAATGACTTTTCCTGTACTAACATTAAGAAAAAATAAAATAACGATGGAAATTGTTATACCACTGAATGTTTTGCAGTTGTTTAGTATACCAGCAGGCGCACTGTGAAATATGTAATTTCCAACCAATTTTGATAACTACTTCTAAGGTTTCCAACCAATCTATTTTCTGTCCATAATTTTCATGCAGTTAAAATAGGGTAGCATCAAAAATAAAGCATGTTATATGAAAATCCAATACACTACACTCTAGGCAAATTGAGATTACTTTTAAGAAGATGTCAGGAGATGGTCATAAAACAGTATTGATTTGGTAACTGCCAATTTGCCAACAATACCAAATATTTCACAATTTTAACTATTTGATCTCTTTTGGGTCAATGGAGCAAACAGTTTCCTACTTTCCTATAGAAAATGTAATATGAAAATAATTTTCCATTGAGGATTGAAAGATCTTGTTCTCTGATTGTTAGAAGAAAAAGCAATTTCTACCTATGTGGGGCATACATTGTTCACTCTAATTATATATGTCTGCAATGATGGAAAATTCTGATCTAGAGCATCATTTATTTTTTGTTACAGCTTTTAGCTATGATCATCTATTGCTTGATATGTTTTTAAAGGGAAAATTTACCCAAAATTTATGTTTTGGCATATCAAAAAGATGTATCATTAAATAGAATCATCAAATCAAACTACCATTGATTTATATGGCTTTTTGTTTCAAATGGGCTGTAAAATATATATTGCACTTAGATTATGTTCATATCTGCATTGGAGCCTCCACTGTGTTGTCCAGTTAAATTACAGAAATGGATCTCTCTGTAGCCAATGGGGTGCATCAGGTGTGTGTCCTATGACAGATCTGCAATGCCATAATTTCGTTGTTCTGCTTATAAAACAGAGCAGAACAATGAAAATAACAATGCAAGTGTGAACCCAGTTTTAGATGGCTGTAGGAGACACTTATGCAATGTATTTTTTCAATTGAAAAAAGGGGGGCATTTAACACATTCTTCCATTTGCCATGTAATAAATGTACCGCATGCTAGTGAGCTGACTCCATTTCCTGTGATTGCTAGCTGTAACATAATAGTGACACCCTGCTGTGTGTAAACTACACTTAACCTATTAAATGATACAGTCAACAATGATCACAGCATCCAAGTGGTTCCCATGATCTAGTTTCCCTGCATTTGCTTCCCCATGCCTAATGAAAGCCCCTGGCTTGGCTATCGGAAGATCTCACATTCTAGTTCCTTCCAGTCAGAGATTTACAAAATGCACAAGAATTCGGGAGTAATTTGCACCAAAAAGCATGCCTTGTGCCACATCTAAGGTTTTTTAGACACATTTATGACTTGTATAAAAAGAGGCCATGGCATCATGGGAAAAGTGTTATGGTTTATTTGAAAATGGTTGTGTCCTAAATTGCAATACCATGTGCCAAAATATTCTCCAAAATTTTGGCACATTTATTATCATAATTAGAGATGAGTGAATTTCTCAAAAGTTCGATTCTGCAGTTCGATTCGAAGTTCCCAAAAAATTTGCCTCGATCCGAATTAATTTGCAGCAAATATCGCTAAAAAACACCTATTTTCTGGCCTCAGAGAGCCTGTATAGTCGTGTAGAACACTGTGCCTTGCAGTAACACGCATAGGGAGCCTACTGTGATAGTCAAATAATACTGTGAGTCCGAATGACAAGCACATGACAGGCGTTGCTCTTAGAATTGATGCACACTTCACTTATTTGGCCAGTTACGGGGCCAAAACTGACCAACTAACTCAAGTGTGAACTCAGCCTTACAGGTCCATGTTAGTGCCAGGTAGAAAGAACCGTGCAGAGGCCTAACATCCTACTGTAGCATGAAAGAGCGTACTCCTTTTATACCCTCGTCTGCCAATTCCACATAGATGTCTACAGAGTGGCAGGCGACATAATGTGGAGGTGGCAACGGCATGAGGAGGCCTTACAGTGACCCAGTGGCAGCGGCATTAGGAGAACATACAGTGACCCAGCAGTGGCTGCGGCATGAGGAGGGCATACAGTGACCCAGTGGCTGCGGCATGAGGAGGACATACAGTGACCCAGTGGCAGAGGTGGAGGTAGTAGAAGCCTTAGGAGGGCATACAGTGACCCAGTGGCAGCGGCATGAGGAGGGCATACAGTGACCAAGTGGCTGCGGGATGAGGAGGGCATACAGTGGCCCAGTGGCTGCGGCATGAGGAGGCCATACAGTGACCCAGTGGCTGCGGCATGAGAAGGCCATTCAGTGACCTGGTGGCAGCAGCATGAGGAGGACGCAGAGTGACCCAGTGGAAACGGCATGAGGAGGGCATACAGTGACCCAGTGGCTGCGGCATGAGGAGGACATACAGTGACCCAGTTCCTCCCCTGTGTGACTTTGTTTGCCCAGCAAATGAGATGTATAACAGGGAGACACCGCTGTGCCCTGCACATGTGGTATACTGGAGGAGCACTGTGAATTGTCCCTGCTGAGGAAACAGTGGAGGATGAGGCGGACATTGTTGCAGGACCAACGGCGTGAGAACGTGGAGGAAGAAGTGGGCCACCTGGCCAAGTTGCTGGTGACAAGGTTACAATGTGAAGTTGGCAGCAGCATTAGGAGGACATACAGTGACCCAGTAGCTGCGGCATGAGGAGGCCTTACAGTGACCCGATGGCAGGAGCATGAGGAGGAATCAGAGTGACCCAGGGGAAACGGCATGAGGATGCCATGCAGTGACCTGGTGGTGGCGGCATGAGGAGGGCATACAGTGACCCAGTGGCTGCAGCATGAGGAAGCCCATACAGTGACCCAGTGGCTGCAGCATGAGGAAGCTCATACAGTGACCCAGTGGAAGCGGCATGAGGAGGCCATACAGTGACCCAGTGGAAACGGCATGAGGAGGGCATACAGTCACCCAATGGCTGCAGCATGAGGAGGTCTTACAGTGAGCCAGTGGCAGAGGTGGAAGTAGTAGCAGCCTTAGGAGGAGTGACCCAGTTGCTGCAGCATGAGGAGGCCATACAGTGACCCAGTGGCTGTGGCATGAGGAGGGCATACAGTGACCCAGTGGCTGCAGCATGAGGAGGATGCAGAGTGACCCAGTGGAAACGGCATGAGGATGCCATACAGTGACCCAGTGGCAGCGGCATGAAGAGGCCATACAGTGACCCAGTGGTTGCAGCATGAGGAAGCCCATACAGTGACCCAGTGGCAGCGGCATGAGGAGGATGCAGAGTGACCCAGTGGAAACGGCATGAGGATGTCATACAGTGACCCAGTGGCAGCGGCATGAGAAGGCCATACAGTGACCCGGTGGCTGCAGCATGAGAAAGCCCATACAGTGACCCAGTGGCAGTGGCATGAGGAGGCCATACAGTGACCCAGTGGAAATGGCATGAGGAGGGCATACCGTGACCCAGTGGCTGAAGCATGGGGAAGCCCATACAGTACCCCAGTGGCAGCGGCATGAGGAGGCCATACAGTGACCCAGTGGAAATGGCATGAGGAGGGCATACAGTCACCCAGTGACTGCAGCATGAGAAGGCCATGCAGTGACCCAGTGGCAGAGGTGGAGGTAGTAGCAGCCTTAGGAGGGCATACAGTGACCCAGTTGATGCGGCATGAGGAGGCCATACAGTGACCCAGTGGAAATGGCATAATGAGGGCATACAGTGACCTAGTGGCTGCAGCATGAGGAGGCCATACAGTGGCCCAGTGGCAGCGACATGAGGAGGGCATACAGTGACCCAGTGGCTGCGGGATGAAGAGGCCATACAGTGACCAGGTAGCTGTGGCATGAGGAGGACATACATTGACCCAGTTCCTCCCCTGTGTGACTTTTTTTGCCCAGGCAAACGAGATGTAGAACAGTGTGACACCGCTGTGCCCTGCACATGTGGTATGCTGGAGGAGCACTGTGAATTTCCCTGCAGTGGAGGCTGAGGAAACAATGGAGGATAAGGTGGACATTGTTGCAGGACCAACGGTGTGAGAATGTGGAGGCAGAAGCGGCACCACCTGGCCAAGTTGCTGGTGACAAGGTGACAATGTGAAGTTGTCAGCAGCATGAGGAGGGCATACAGTGACCCAGTGGCTGCGGCATGAGGAGGCCATACAGTGACCCAGTGAAATTGTGGAGGTGTCAGCAGCCTTAGTAGGCCATACAGTGACCGGTAAGAGAGCGTGGAGGTGTCAGCAGCCTTAGTAGGCCATACAGTGACCCAGTGGCAGAGCGAGGAGGTGGCAGCAGCGTGAGGACATACAGTGACCCAGTGGCAGAGGTGAAGATAGCAACAGCCTTAGGAGGCCATACAGTCACCCAGTGGCAGAGTGAGGAGGTGGCAGCAGTGTGAGGAGGCCACAGAGTGGCAAGGTGATATAATGTGTAAGTAGCAACAGTCTTAGGAGGCCATACAGTCACCCAGTGGCATAGTGAGGAGGTGGCAGCAGTGTGAGGAGGCCATACGGTCACCCAATGGCAGAGTGAGGAGGTGGCAACAGTGTGAGGAGGCCATACAGTCAGCCAGTGGCAGAGTGCAGAGGTGGCAGCAGAGTGAGTAGGCCACAGAGTGGCAAGGTGATATAATGTGTAAGTAGCAACAGCCTTAGGAGGCCATACAGTCACCCAGTGGCAGAGTGAGGATGTGGCAGCAGTGTGAGGAGGCCATACAGTCACCCAGTGGCAGAGTGAGGAGGTGGCAGCAGTGTGAGGAGGCCATATGGTCACCCAATGGCAGAGTGAGGAGGTGGCAACAGTGTGAGGAGGCCATACAGTCACCCAGTGGCAGAGTACAGAGGTGGCAGCAGAGTGAGTAGGCCACAGAGTGGCAATGTGATATAATGTGTAGGTAGCAACAGCCTTAGGAGGCCATACAGTGAACCAGTGGCAGAGTGTGGTGAGGCAGCATGGATCATTTAATCTGTTGCATCAGGAATTGGAGGGTGGAAATCCTGGCTGATCCACGCCTGATTCATCTTCACAAAGGTCAGTCTCTCCAAATTTTGGGTGGCCAGCGAGTTCTCCTTGGGGTAACTATGGTCCCCCTCCGCACTAAACAACCGCTCTGATGCCACACTACTGGCCGGACAGGACAGCTTTTCCAGGGCAAACTCAGCCAGTTGTGGCCACAAATCCAGTTTGGCTGCCCAGTAGTCCAGCAGATCTTTGATGACGAGTGGCACAGTGCACTCTAAGTATGCCACCACCTGTTGGTTCAAGTTCTGCTCTGTGTCTAGCAGCTGATGAGCAGTTTCTTCACTATGCGGCTGAAGAAAGCTACTTATCAGCGACTCTAGGCTCAGGCCTCTGCTGATGGAGTCGATACTGCTCCTGCCACCCCCACCCCCTCCCACAGCTGCCATGCCAGTGCAAGTTGAGCACTCAGGGTTGGACATGTGAGAGGATGGACGATGGCGCAGATAGGCAGAGGCCAACTTGCTACATAGCATGTCTATGTAGTAGTTCAGATTGTCCTCCCTCTCAGCGGGTGGAAAAAAGGCCACCCATTTTTCCCCAGTAGCGAGGGTCTAACATGGTGGAGAGCCAGTAGTCATCCCTCTGCCGAATAGTGACAATTTGGCTGTCACTGTGCAAGGAAGTGAGCATGCTTTGGGCCATTTGCGCAAGTGACTTCGAGGCACTCCCTGCATCCATCTCCACTGCATACTGCCACAGTGTGTCTGGGTCATCTGCCTCATCCTCCTCATCTCCCTCTGGCTGTTCTGGTTGCTCCTGCTCCTCCTCTCCACCCATTTGGCTACACATTGTTTATGCTCCAATGTCCTTCTCATCCTCCTCCTCCTCCAGTTCAGCCCCCACAACGCTCATGTGGCCGTGAGATGTAGACGCCACATCTCCAGTCCCCTGACCAGCCAGATTGAAATGCATCTTTTCCAGGATTTGAATCAGTGGAATGACGTTGTTCATCCCGTAGTCCTGGCGACTGACTAACAAAGTGGCCTCCTCAAAGGGAACGAGAAAACAGCAGGTGTTACGCATGAGCTGCCACTGGCTAACGTTAAAGTTACACAGGGGAGTACCTCTGTCCGCTTGGATCATCAAGAAATTGTTTATGGCTTTTCTTTGTTCATATAGTCGATCCAACATATGGAAGGTTGAATTCCAACAGGTGGAAACATCGCATATCAGACTATGTTGTGGGAGGCCGTTCTGCCGCTGCAGCTCAAGGAGGGTGTGCTTGGCGGTGTATGAGTGGCTGAAGTGGATGCAAAGTTTCCTTGACATTTTTAGGATGTCTTGCAGATGGGTGGAACACTTAAGGAAACGCTTGACAACCAGATTGAACACCTGCGCCATACAGGGCGCATGGCTCAGCCCTTCTTGATGCAGCGCTGACACCATGTTCTTCCCGTTGTCGGTCACCATTGTTCCGATTTTAAGTTCTCTTGGAGAAAGCCAGGATTCAATTTCTTGATTGAGGACACAGAGCAGTTCCTCCCCTGTGTGACTTTGTTCGTCCAGGCAAGCGAGGTGTAGAACAGCGTGACACCGCTGTGCCCTGCACATGTGGTACGCTGGAGGAGTACTGTGAATTGTCCCTGCAGTGGAGGTTGAGGAGACAGTGGAAGATTAGGCGGACATTGTTGCAGGACCAACGGCGTGAGAACGTGGAGGCAGAAGCTGCGTCACCTGTTGAAGTTGCTGGTGTGTCTGGGCAGGCACCACATTAACCCAGTGGGCCATAAATGACATATATTGTCCTTGACCGTAGTTACAGCTCCACACGGCGCTGCCGTGCACTTTGGCAGACACCGACAGGCTCAAGGACTGGCCCACCTTCTCTTCTACATATTTGTGCAGGGCTGGTACTGTCTTCTTGGCAAAGAAATGACACCTTGGCTCGGCGCAAGCCATCAGTTCTCTGAAAGTTACAGAGTCCACCAAGTGGAAAGGGAGTGACTGCAGCACCAGCAACTTGGACAGGAGCACGTTCAGCTTCTGCACTGTTGGATGAGTGCACACATACTGTTGTCTCTTAGATATAGATGCTGTGATCGATTGCTGACACAATAACTGTCTAGGAGGAGGAGGAGTAGGAGCATCACGACCAGCAGATGATGGGAAGGACACACAGCTTCCTTCGGCTGAGGTGGTGGGGCCTTGACTGCCTGAAATGGGGTGCGTGCCACTGGGTGCTGCAGCGATTGCTGCGGCAGGCTGGACCACCACATTGGAGCCACAGCTCTCCCAGGCCACTTTATGGTGAAGCTGCATATGTTGACGCAGGGCTGTGGTGCCAGCATTGGCACCCTGGGCACGCTTCACCTTCTGCCCACAGATTGAACATATGGTCATGTTCACCTCCCCCGGCGGCTTTACAAAAAACTGCCACACCGCTGAGTAGGTGATTTTACCCCCCAACACTCCGCACTAACTGACTGCTACCGCCACTGCCTCTGTGAACCCCTGCACCACTGCTTTCCGCGCAGGTAGGCTGCTGCGAAGTGGGTGGTCTACCCGGGCACGTTTAGCTCCTGACCTCACACTGCTGCCACCCTGCTGACTCCCCCGCTGCCTCATGCGCAAGCTGCAACCCTCTTCTCCTGATGACGATGAAGCCCCTTCGTCACCTAGCTCCCAATTACGATTGGCTACATCGTCATCCACTACTGTCTGCAGGTCACTGATGTCCTCCTCAACACCAGCTCCCACGCCACTCTCCTCATAACTACCTGCCCGCCTACCGCAGGAAGCCACAGATGTCACCTCCAGATCTTGGCTGAGCAGTAGCTGCTGACTGTCCTCTAGTACCTCCTCCTCACTGTACAGTGGATCTGAGTCCACAGCATAGAGTACTTCTTTAGCTGAGGGAACAGAAAAGGACAGAGGCAGGTTGAGGACAGGTGAGGGCACAGGGCCTGCTGCCGGGCCATGCCAACTAAGGTTTGTGTCTGATGAACCCATTGGTGTCTGATGTGACTTGGGATGAATTGGATGACCGAGTCAACCAGTCTACAACCGTTGGGTTGCTGGTCAAGACATGACCACTACTTGACACTGGGAACTCAGGCCTCTATAATTGACCGCTGCTGCCAAGCCCCCTTACTCTGCTGCGACCTGTGCCTGCACCAGAAACATTTAGGCCTGTGGCCTTCCCCTGTGCATGGCCTCTTGCTTCTCTGTCTGACATACTGTTCGATGAAAAAACATAATTGCAAAGGGAAAAAAAGGCCTGTTATTTTGTAACAGTTTCATATGCCCCTTATTTCTTTCCCCACTAATGAACATCAATAAAAAAAAGCATGATAAAGGCAGAGATTTGTGGCTCCGAATTATTGAATTACTGACAATACTGTTTTGCTAAATGGCCTGCAACTTTATACTGGAAACCAAGTGGCGAATATGGTCCTCCTTATGGGTTTACACACTGATAAACACCTTGAAATAAGTGATAACCGCTAAGAATAATTGAGTTATTATTGGCAATACTGTTTTGATAAATATCCTGCAACTTTATACTGATAACAAAATGGTGAATATGGTCCTCCTTATGGGTTTCCACACTAATAAACACCTTTAAATAAGTGATAACTGCTAAGAATTATTGAATTATTATTGACAATACTGTATTTATAAATGGCCAGCAACTTTATACTGGGAACAAAATAGCGAATATGGTCCTCCTTATGAGTTTACACACTAATAAACACCTTTAAATAAGTGATAACTGCTAATAATTATTGAATTATTAATGAGTATACTGTATTGATAAATGGCCAACAACTTTATACTGGTAACAAAATGGCGAATATGGTCGTTATGTCTTTTCCCACATTAAAGGCGTTTATTACAGATACACACATGGACAAAATTGTTGGTACCCCTCATTTAATGAAAGAAAAACCCACAATGGTCACAGAAATAACTTGAATCTGACAAAAGTAATAAAATATAAAAATTCTATGAAAATGAGCAAATGAAATTCAGACATTGCTTTTCAACCAATCTTCAACAGAATTTAAAAAAAAAAGAAAACTCATGAAACAGGCCTGGACAGAAATGATGGTTCCCTTAACTTAATATTTTGTTGCACAACCTTTTGAGGCAATCACTGCAATCAAACGATTCCTGTAACTGTCAATGAGATTTCTGCACCTCTCAACAGGTATTTTGGCCCACTCCTCATGAGCAAACTGCTCCAGTTGTCTCGAGTTTGAAGGGTGCCTTTTACAGACGGCATGTTTCAGCTCCTTCCAAAGATGCTCAATAGGATTTAGGTCAGGGCTCATAGAAGTCCAATATTTTCCTCTTAGCCAATTTTGGATGTTTTTAGCTGTGTCTTTTGGGTCATTATCCTGTTGCAAGACCCATGACCTGCGACTGAGACCAAGCTTTCTGACACTGGGCAGCACATTTCTCTCTAGAATCCCTTGATAGTCTTGAGATTTCATTATACCCTGCACACATTCAAGACCCCCTGTGCCAGATGCAGCAAAGCAGCCCCAGAACATAACAGAGCCTCCACCATATTTCACAGTAGAGACAGTGTTCTTTTCAAGATATGCTTCATTTTTCTGTCTGTGAACATAGAGCTGATGTGCCTTGCCAAAAATTTCGATTTTTGTCTCATCTGTCCATAGGACATTCTCCCAGAACCTTTGTGGCTTGTCAACATGTAGTTTGGCAAATTACTTTTGTCAGATTCAAGTTATTTCTGTGACCATTGTGGCTTTTTCTTTCATTAAAGGAGGGGTACCAACAATTTTGTCCACGTGTGTAAGTGCAGATATTATTGGATGATAATTCAGTTTTCTTTGGCACAGTAGTAATGACAAATATCCAAATGTTATGCTGTGGAAGAACAGTGAATAAGCACGTTATAATAAATGCCTTTAAAAAGGCATTTTTAACAGATACGTGCAGATATTAGTGTATGATAATTCACTGTTTTTTGCTGTACTGCATTGCAAAAGGCTTGTTGTGTTCCACCTTTAAGATACAGGTTTGAGTAATGAGCAGCAGTATAAAGGCAGTGAGTGCTGCAATGTGAATTATGCTGAAAAATCTTGCTGTAAATGACCCTGCAACCACCCCAAATTCTTCTCTCAATTCCTCCCTATCCTTTCCCTACAGTTCTAAGGCTCAACCTCTTTCCCTGAACTTCTATCTGTTTTCTGTCTTTCCCTAGCTCCTGGCAACGTCTGTCCCTACAGTAAGAGCGATGTGAAATGATTGTACCTAAAATGACCGAGGGTTTTTAAAGGGCTGTGACATCACAGGGCCGGCTGGCTGCTGATTAGATGCACGCTTGGCATTGTGGGTGATCTCGTGCTCCCAGAGTCCCTTGCCCCTTGTCCTAACATGTGCGGTGGCCATTTTATAAAAAAAAATGCGATTCGATGCATCGAAGCATGAGGAAATCCGGAATCGTGGCGAATCAAGATTTCCTCAAATTCGAATCGAATTCCACTTCTGCAGCTTCAATTCGCTCATCTCTAATCATAATATAAGCCAACTAATAGGACATGTAAAGTTGGACTAGACAGTGTAAACATATGCCAGATTTATCTAACAACATTAAACACTTTGAGAAATCTGGCACAGTTTAAGACTTTTTGTCTTAGTTTCCACTGTATTAGCAAATCTACCCTAAAATGTTTAAAAATATTTGACACATTAGAAATAAGAAACAAAAATCTTCTTTGTCTTATGTAAACAACCTGTACTGTAAAACTAACATGTTATTTATGCCATGTGGTGAAAAGCTAAATAACAATGCCAAAAATGCTGTTTATTTTGTCATCTCAGTTCCAAGATATGGAATTAAAGAATGGTACCAAAAAAGCATAGATTACTACATGAAATATATAACCCCTAAACTAGCACTGTCAGGGAAATTCAAAAATGCTTTTTTAAAAAAAAAAAAAAAAAAAAAAAAAAAAAGGGAAAAAGGTTTCATTGTATAAAATTAACTAGTTAATATTAAAAAATATTAGGTGATATAATGACCTACATTTTAGATCTAATACATTATTTATCCCACACAGTGAATGCTGAAAAAGAAAAAAAGAACTCCAGAAATGCCCCAGAATGGTAACAATGAAAAACACATATCATCTCACAAATAAAAAGCCCTAAACATTAGTGGATTATAACATGGTTGGTTCAGGTAACCAAACGATCGAAGGTTTATTTAACCCTGTACAATTAGCCAGGACAGGAGCCCCCAGTCCTGCTTACATCTGTGCTGGCTCATGACTCAGGTGTATGCAAGAGTCATTCAAAGACCCATGAAAGGTCCTCCAAAAGTCCTTAACCCCTTGCTGCACTGTGACATAATGACACAATAATACATCACAGAGCTTTGTCATGACCATGTCACCTACTTGATCTGTTTCCATGGCAGACTGGGACCTGATCCATCATGATTCTTCGTCCATCAGGATCAGTTTCTAAGCCTATAAAAGTTACCATGGTACCAATAAAAAGTACAACTTAATCTGCAAGAAATAAGCCCTCAGCCAGCTCTGCTCATCGAAAAATAAAAATATCCCAGGCAGAAGATATAGATGTAGATTTTTTTTTTTTTTTGCTAAAATGGGTTCTTAATTTGTAAAGCATAAAAATATATATTTTAAGTATCGCTGTAATCATACCGACACATAGAGTAAAGATAGCATGTTACATATCCTATATAATGAATGCAAAAAAAAAAAATTAAAGGTTAAAAAGCAATGCCAGAATTGATGTTTTTTGTTCCCACCCAAAAAGAGCTGATATAATTTAGTCAATAAGTTGTAGGTCACCCTTTTTTGCTTCAGGAGAATTGGCAAGTGTGTTTTTATCCTGTACATATGAACATATACTGTAACTTTACTATATATGGGCATAACACAGTACTACTGCTGTTATTCTACATATATGCGTATAACACAGTACTACTACTCCTATCCTTCACATATGCGCGCAGCACAGTACTACTGCTGTTATTCTACATATATGCGTATAACACAGTACTACTACTCCTATCCTGCATATATGTGCACAGCACAGTACTACTGCTGTTATTCTACATATATGCGTATAACACAGTACTACTACTCCTATCTTGCACGTATGCACACAGCACAGTACTACTGCTGTTATTCTACATATATGCGTATAACACAGTACTACTACTCCTATCCTTCACATATGCACGCAGCACAGTACTATTGCTGTTATTCTACATATATTCGCATAATACAGTACTACTACTCCTATCCTGCACATATGCACATAGCACAGTACTATTCCTGTTATTCTTCACATATGGGCACAGCATAGTACTACCGCTCTTATCCTGCACATACAGGCACAGCACAGTACTACTGCTCTTATCCTGCACATACAGGTACAGCATAGTACTACTGCTGTTATCCGGCACATATGGGCACAGAGCACAGTACTACAGCTGTTATCCTGCACATATGGGCACAGCACAGTACTACTGCTCTTATCCTGCACATATAGGCGCAGCACAGTACTACTGCTCTTATCCTGCACATATGGGCTCAGCACAGTACTACTGCTCTTATCCCACACATATGGGCAGAGCACAGTACTACTGCTGTTATCCTGCACATATGGGCACAGCACAGTACTACTGCTCTTATCCTGCACATATAGGCGCAGCACAGTACTACTGCTCTTATCCTGCACATATGGGCACAGCACAGTACTACTGCTCTTATCCCACACATATGGGCACAGCACATTACTACTGCTGTTATCCTGCACATATGGGCACAGCACAGTACTACTGCTCTTATCCTGCACATATGGGCTCAGCACAGTACTACTGCTCTTATCCTGCACATATAGGCGCAGCACAGTACTACTGCTCTTATCCTGCACATATGGGCTCAGCACAGTACTACTGCTCTTATCCCACACATATGGGCAGAGCACAGTACTACTGCTCTTATCCTGCACATATGGGCACAGCACAGTACTACTGCTCTTATCCCACACATATGGGCACAGCACAGTACTACTGCTGTTATCCTGCACATATGGGCACAGCGCAGTACTACTGCTCTTATCCTGCACATATAGGCGCAGCACAGTACTACTGCTCTTATCCTGCACATATGGGCACAGTACAGTACTACTGCTCTTATCCCACACATATGGGCACAGCACAGTACTACTGCTGTTATCCTGCACATATGGGCACAGCACAGTACTATTGCTCTTATCCTGCACATATGGGCACAGCACAGTACTACTGCTCTTATCCCACACATATGGGCACAGCACAGTACTACTGCTGTTATCCTGCACATACAGGCACAGCACAGTACTACTGCTGTTATCCTGTGCATATGGGCACAGCATAATACTACAGCTGTTATCCTGCACATATGGGCACAGCACAGTACTACTGCTCTTATCCTGCACATACGGGCACAACGAGGCACAACAGGTGGGTAATCGGGGAAGACGAGGGGGGAGGGGAATAACAGCTCTGTCGCAGCACAGTCACACACTAAATCCAAAAACATAAACAGAGGTAAATGGACCATATGCCAAGTAGAAAGAAGACAAGTGGAGGGAGAGGGAAAAGGAAAGTTATGATGACACAGCGGGGAAGGCAAACTGGATCACAGTAGAGTAGTAAAAGTGGTTCCATAGGACTATCAAGACTATCGTCTTTCTTCAGTTCCGCGAGCAAATTGTCCATGCTGCGTATGCGTAAGACTTCCTGAAACCAAGACAACAGAGAGGGGGGAGTCGAGATTTCCACAATCTATGGATGACGAACCTTGCAGCTATTAATAGGAAGCCTAAAAGCCTATAGTATGCTTCTGAAACTTATGTAGAAAGATAGAAAGTAGAGGAGCAGGGTCATCCTCCAAAGCAATGCCAGTGACCATCTCGATAATGCAACGGACATCACACCAAATGGGACATAGGAGTGTGCATCCCCACCAGACGTGCGCCATTGTACCCCGGGCAACATTATATCTCCAGCATCGGTCTGACGTGGAGGGGTAGATCTCATGAAGGACAGAGGGGACTCTGTAACGAGAGAGGATCTTATAGTTTGTTTCCTGCGCCTTGCAAGATATGGAAAATTTGTGGCACGCCCAGAAAGCAGAAGACCATACGTCTGGCGAGAAGGAGATCCCCAGTTCCCTTTCCCACCTACCCGTGTATGCAGGCAGACTGTCGGCAGAATCCTCCATCAGCATGCCATAGACAAGTGAAACAGTATGAGCTGGGGCTTCTTTTCATTTTTTTGACTACTTATTGTCAGACAGAATTTTTACATTCAATTAAACACGCCCTGTTTCAAGCTCCTCCCCTGAGGAGCAGTCCTGTGTTGATTGACCTGTGAGTAGTTTCTTGCTTACTAGATTTAGATTTACAGTTTTTATGTAACTGATTCACATGCTATGATAAAAGAACCTTTTTATCTGTAAAAGGTGAGCTAAATTACACATGGAGAGTTAACATATTTCATAAAAAATGCAAGTAGAAAAAGTTTGTTTATAGCTTAAAAACATACTTTAATGGAAACGGCAAGTCTGTAAATTTAATTCAGATACTTCTTCACAAGAACAGAGGGTGTTAAAAATTTAATTACTGCAGAGTGTTAAAATATAGTTGTGCCTAGCAAACAGTTCACTTTGCACATAAACTTACTTAAAATAAGGATTATTTTATTAAACGAAACAAAGAAAAGCAACCATGACACCAATGCTTGTACTTCCTGCGTATTTTTTTATGTAACTGTGAATAATAGGACTAACCACAATTTGTGTCAAGCAATTGCCCCCATAAATAAATAATCATAGCAGTAGATGAAGATTTATGTTGTAATTTTATGTAAAACTAATATTCTATTGATATGCCGAAAGTCTGGAATGTGCCAGCTAACATTTGCAATCATCTCAAATCTAGTATTATGGCATCCAGTGAATGCTGAGGACAATACAGAAGATGAAGTAATGGGAGAAGAGAAAAAAATGCCTAAAACGCTGTGTGCATGGGTGAAATATATCAATATAATATGGTGCTGGTATTTCACTATTTAAAGAGGACCTTTCATTACCTCCAAGAAGTTCAGCTCTGTACATCATTTAATAGCTGCTGCTCCTCTGATTCTGGCACAGTTGGAATTTTTTTCTCTAGCCCCCACTGTTCCTGAGCAATCAATGCTGCTAGTTTCGGTGTCTGATATACTATTTTGACTCTTTACTGTCAGGAGGTCGGTGTCAGGCAGGAGCAGGCAAGGGGTGTGAGTCTGAGCTCTGACACTGGCTATCTCTGATTGGAGCTCTGAATCACACCCCTTGGCTGCTTCTGCCAGAAACTGCCCTTCTGAAATTATAGAGCTTGAACAGCACATCAGGCACCAAAACTAACTTTGCTTATTGCTCGGGAATGGTGAAGCTAGATATAAAATTCCAATTGTGCTGGAATCAGTGGAGCAGTGCATATTAACAGATGGTAAGAACTTGAGTTGGTGGAGATGGTGAAAGGTCCTCTTTAACAAGAAGGTAAGCCTACCCCTGACCACATACAAAATATTAGCATTCTCCCTGCATAAGGAGAGTCATAGAAGCTCCAAGGGATTTAACTTTTAAGGGACCATTTTTTCAACCAAGGAAGCACTTTATGTCACCTGAATATACTGGAAACAATTTCTAAAACCACTGAGCCTGTTGTTGGGGACTTTAACGCAGCTGATTGAAAAGATGATACTGATAAACTGAAGGTAGGTGGACTAACATATCACTATGTGGGAAACAAAAATGCAGTATACCATATGGGGGTCAAAAAGAAGAAGGCAATATTATGTGTGGGGGCCTAAAAAGGGACAATTTACTGTGTGAGAGCCAGTAAAGGGGGTAATACACCATGGACAGTGAAAGGTGCAATATATTGTGTGGGGGTCAGTAAAGGTGTTGTTACACTGTGAGTAGGTCAGTAAAGGGGGTGTTTTACTTTGTGGGACAAATAAGGGAATTTTTTTGATCTGCAAATGGGGGGTGGCCTACAATTTTAATTAGAGAAGCCCCACTACAGAACCAAAGATCATCGTGTTGGGATTTATTTTTTTTTTTTTTTTGGGGGGGGGGGGCATTCTATAGGTTGCTTCAGGCAGCAGAGAGGCTAGGTTCACCCCTGGCTCATGTCTTACCTTCTTGTCTTTGTGTTAACACATGCCTGAATGCTCCAGACCAGCAAAATGTGAAAATTTGATTTAACAGCACCTGTCTTCTACAGTGGGGAAAAAAAGTATTTAGTCAGCCACCAGTTGTGCAAGTTCTCACACTTAAAAAGATAAGAGAGGCCTGTAATTGATATCATAGATAGACCTCAACTATGAGAGACAAAATGAGAAAACATATCTAGAAAATCACATTGTCTGATTTTTTAAGAATTTATTTGCAAATTATGGTGGAAAATAAGTTTTTGGTCACCTACAAACAAGCAAGATTTCTGGCTCTCACAGACCTGTAACTTCTTCTTTAAGAGGCTCCTCTGTCCTCCACTCATTACCTGTAGTAATGGCACCTGTTTGACATTATCAGTATAAAAGACACCTGTCCACAACCTCAAACAGTCACACTCCAAACTCCACTATGGTGAAGACCAAAGAGCTGTGGAAGGACACCAGAAACAAAATTGAAGACCTGCATCAGGCTGGGAAGACTTAATCTGCAATAGGCAAGCAGCTTGGTGTGAAGAAATCAACTGTGGGAGCAATAATTAGAAAATGGAAGACATACAAGACCACTGATAATCTCCCTTGATCAGGGGCTCCACACAAGATTTCACCCTGTGGGGTCAAAATGATCACAAGAACGGTGAGCAAAAATCCCAGAACCGCACAGGGGGACCTAGTGATTGACCTGCAGAAAGCTGGGACTAACGTAACAAAAGCTACCATCAGTAACACACTACGCCGCCAGGTACTCAGATCCTGCAGTGCCAGACGTGTCCCCCTGCTTAAGCCAGTACATATCCGGGCCCGTCGGAAGTTTGCTAGAGAGCATTTGGATGTTCCAGAAGAGTATTGGGAGAATGTCATATGGTCAGATGAAACCAAAGTAGAACTGTTTGGTAGAAACACAACTCGTAATGTTTGGACGAGAGTGAATGCTGAGTTGCATCCAAAGAACACCATACCTACTGTGAAGCATGGGGTGGCAACATCATGCTTTGGGGCTGTTTCTCTGCAAAGGGACCAGGACGACTGATCTGTGTACATGAAAGAATGAATGGGCCCATGTATCGTGAGATTTTGAGTGCAAACCTCCTTCCATCAGCAAGGGCATTGAAGATGAAACATAGCTGGGTCTTTCAGCATGACAATGATCCCAAGCACACCGCCAGGGCAACGAAGGGGTGGCTTCGTAAGAAGCATTTCAAGGTCCTGGAGTGGCCTAGCCAGTCTCCAGATCTCAACCCCATAGAAAACCTTTGGAGGGAGTTGAAAGTCCGTGTTGCCCAGCTCCAAAACATCACTGCTCTAGAGGAGATCTGCATGGAGGACTGGGCCAACATACCAGCAACAGTGTGTGCCAACCTTGTGAAGACTTACAGAAAACGTTTGACCTCTGTCATTGCCAACAAAGGATATATAACAAAGTATTGAGATGAACTTTTGTTATTGACCAAATACTTATTTTCCACCATCATTTGTAAATAAATTATTTAAAAATCAGACAATGTGATTTTCTGGATTTGTTTTCTCATTTTGTCTCTCATAGTTGAGGTCTACCTATGATGAGAATTACAGGCCACTCCCATCTCTTTTTTTTTTTTTTTTTTATAATTAACATTTTATTGGATTTTCAAATAGCTCCAATGAATATACATAGTTAAAGACAATGTGCATGACACAACAATCATTAACCAAACGATCAGTTGAGCTGGTGTAGTACCTACAACGGTTAACTAAGAACACAATAATAATGGAACGTGGGAGGTGGGGAAGAGACGATGAGTCCTTAGGGTGAAAGGCCAAGGGTCTCAGAAGGTATGTTAATTGGCCACTCCCATCTTTTTAAGTTGGAGAACTTGCACAATTGGTGGCTGACTAAATACTTTTTTTTCCCCACTGTACTTAACCTTTTAATTTCTATGGAAGCAGTACTTAAAGGGGTTTTCCCATTAAATTTGTTACCTAATAAAAGTTACAGTAAATATAAGTAAATGTTGCACAGTTTTAATGACTTTCTCTAATGATCTCAGTGGTGATAGTATTTTGTCTGGATAATCCTATCCACACATTGCAGAAAAAAATCCATATCAGAAAAGCTGCGTTTTCAAAAATATCTGTGTTTTTGAAAATCACAGCATGTCAATTATACCTGTGGAAACGCTGGTGTTTTCTTTATAGGTATAATCAGGGCAAAACGTCCACAAAGGAAAACTATGTGAAAATGCAATGAAAAACACTGCATTTCTGCAGTGTTTTTTAGCTGCATTTCGTTATGTGGAACCTTAGCCTAAGACATTTTTTTATTGTGGGCTGATATGTAAAACTATAAAATAGAAAGATGGTGTACTTTGTTTTTCTCATGACTGCATATGCACTGGAAATATTGGAAATAAATTTATTCCTTTGGTGATCAGAACAACTGTATGTTGTTATATGACCTATTTGCTGATTGAGGTACTTGTCGACAAATACTGAAACATAATTAGATTAAATAGCTTTGAAGTGTAATTTGCAAGGTTTCACAATTAATGTAATAGAGCACAAAATGACTAATTTCATTCAAAAACTAAAAAAAAACTTCCAATGGAAGTTCTAGAAAAACACAAAGAAAGTACAAGAAAACCTGAGAATGACTTAAAGCACATGAAAGCTCATTATGAATTGAGATTAATCTAAAATGTATTTTTGTAAAGTATATCATTTTCTAGCTCTATAGAAAATAATTCTTTTGATTTCAGGGCTCTGCATGAATCCAGAGACTTATTTCCATTTCATTAATTGCAATAGTCAGAATCATAAAACATCCTCAAAATTAGAATAACATCAAGGAAAAAAGAACATAGAGTTATTTTACTGCTGCTGCTTCTGTACAAGTTTGAATAGCTAAAGTTCATCTTTTTGTGTCCAGCCAAAGAACATCACTTATTTATGAGTGTGAAAACACAATGACAATTGTTCAGTCAGCTTTTTAAAGGGTTGTCCATATTGGATGATCTGTTTTTGGTTGCAAATTTCCCTGAGTTGATCACAATGCGTCCTGCAATCTAAAGCTGTAATGTGCTTGAGGACTAGGTAACAAGTGTTTAGTTTTCCTGTAGAACCACCACAGGGGAAATAAAGTAATTCTGGACTCAGAACCCCACTGACCAGAACGGGGGACTTTAGAATGGAGCAGTGGTTGGGCAGCACGCACACCATCATTTCAATGGGAGTGCCAGAGATAGCCGAGTTCTGTGTTTTGGCTATTTCCAGCATTGCCATTGAGCACTACCTGACCACCACTCCATTGTGAACAGCAGTGTGAAGGATATCGCCTTGCCACTCTACCTAACACACCTGCGGTCAACCTTCTTTACCTCCCACTCATACACCGTGAGCAGCTGGGTTCATAGGATAATATGAAACGAGCTTTATAAATTTTATATATTTATGAAAACCAGTGGGTCGGTACTAAGCACTAACATATACAGAAATACATATCAATTATCAAGCAAATGCGGGTAAAAGCAAAATACAGTACAGCAAATAAAATGAGAAATAAAAAGTTAGAAAGATACCAGAGCAAGTTTGTAGTCAGTTTCTCTGAGCTTCCATGTGGTAGGCCTCAGGGTTCTTCCGTACGCAAGTTACAGAGCATGTGTCTCCTACATGCTGTTCAGAACAAAGTAAAAGGCTTCAGGCCTCATCTCTAGGCCTCATAGACCATGCTTCAGTCCACAGCACCACATGTGCTCACATCCTCTCCAAGATAGGAACTTCTCTGTTCCCCCCAGGTGAGACTGTATAACTATCCCCAGTCTCCTCCCTGTGTGGTGTCACTAGGAGGAGGAGTCCTGCACTCCATCTCAAGATCTATATAACCATGTTTTGCTATATTTCCTCGCCCGATGACTGTAGAGTCGGTCAGGGGGTATGATAGAGTTTGTGGCGAGATGTGTAAACACCAAGAATGACACCCCAATCCCCTTTGGGTAATGAGATCAGTGTCTGGACCTTTTCCGTGCTTTGAATGGTACCTTGTGGGGGCTTCAAACGTGCCCTTTTGCCGGGCCCACCTGAGGAATTTATCGGGGTGACTGTAAGGGTTCCCCAGGAGAGATATTGTCATAAAACCGTAATCCTTTTGTTCTGTCGCTGGCTCCAACTTTTCTGGGGATTCCCCCTCTCTGCAGGAAACCACTGTGGAGATAATTAGTGTAACAAGGGTATGCTAATTGAGCTATACATTGTACTACACAGGGTTGTTGATTACAGAGTTGACATACCACATTCCTCAATATGAGCGAGTAGTAGTACAATAAATACATATCTGGGGCTCTTATCACCAAAAGCAGACAAAAATCTCCTGTTTTCCAGGTCAGTGGGGGTCTGAGTGGTCAGATCTCCATTGATCTGTAGGTTATCCTATTCCTATGGATAAGGGATAACTTGCTTTGGTGGGAAAAAAAACCTTTAATGACACAAATAGGTTGTTTGTGTAGTGCATGGGCTTGTTAATAAAGGTGTACTCAATATAATGACAGGACTGTACCCAGAGAATCTGTATTGTTACTAAACAAGGGGTGAGGAATTAACCCAAGGGTCATGGGAATGATATGGAAAGGTAAACACACCAGCTTTTTCTGTTCTGGGTAAAAAACAAAAAAAAACAAAAAACTGGCACTATCATTAGGAGACCATTTTAATATACAGTGGCATGCAAAAGTTTGGACACCCCTGGTCAAAATGACTGTTATTGTGAATAGTTAAGCAAGTTGAAGATGAAATGATCTTCAAAAGGTATAACATTAAAGATGACCACATTCCCAATGTATTTTTTTGAAAAAAAAAATCATTTTCATATTTTACATTTTCAAAATAACAACAAAATGCAAAAGTTTGGGCACCCTGCATGGTTAGTACCTAGTAGCACCTCTTGGCAAGTATCACTGCTTGTAAATGCTTTTTGTAGCTAGCCAAGAGTCTTTCAATTCTTGTTTGAGGGATTTTCATCCATTCTTCCTTTCGAAAAGTCTTCCAGTTCTGTGAGATTCCTGGGTCATCTTGCATGCACGGCTCTTTTGAGGTCTAGCCGCAGTGATGTTCAGGGAACTGAGTCTATGGTTGATTATGACATGTGTTTAGGATCATTATCCATTTGTAGAAGCCATTCTCTTTTCAATTTCAGCTTTTTTACAGATGGTGTTATGTTTGCTTCCAGAATTTGCTGAAGTTTCATTGAATCCATTCTTCCCTTTACCTGTGAAATGTTCCCTGTGCCATTGGCTGCAACACCACCCCAAAGCATGATTGATCCACCCCCCATGCTTAATGGTTGGAGAGATGTTCTTTTCCTGCAATTCTGTGCCCTTTTTTTCTCCAAACATAACTTTGATCATTGTGGCCAAAGAGTTCTATTTTAACCTCATCGATCCACAGGACTTGTTTCCAAAATGCATCAGGCTTGTTTAGATGTTCTTTTGCAAACTTCTGATGCTGAATTTTATGACAAGGAAGCAGGAGAGGTTTTCTTCTGATGACTTTTCCATGAAGGCCATATTTGTGCAGATATCGCTGAACAGTAGAACAATGTACCACAACTCCAGAGTCTGCTAAATCTTCCTGAAGGTCTTTTGCAGTCAAGCTGGGGTTCTGATTTGCCACTTTTCTTGGTCTTCCAGACCTTATCTTGACCTCCACTGTTCGTGGTAACTGCTATTTCTTAATTACATTTCAAACTGAGGAAAGGGTAACTTGAATACACTTTGCTATCTTCTTATAGCCTTTTCCTGCTTTGTGGGCCTCCACAATTTTCATTTTCAGAGTGCTAGGTAGCTGCTTAGAAGAACCCATGGCTGCTGCTTTTTACACAAGGTTAGAAGACGCTTGGTGTGATGATAAGAGAACCCCCAGTTATGTATTTTTCTTTGATATGTGTTGTTTTATATACAAATTGCCTAATCCTGTTAGTCCTATGTTGTGTTTACGTTGCTGGTCAATTCGCTTCAGTGGTTTTATGTGTATACAAGGGGATATTGCCCTTTCTGGCTCCAGCCAAACAGTTTTCCAGCAGCCAGGAAAACATCCTTCTTTCTCAGGATGCTGCAGTGGGGGGTAAGTGGAGGGGGACTACCTCGCAGGGAGTTGTCGCTGGATACGGGCCTTAACTGAGATGAAGACCTAGATTCTTGGTCACATCTATCTAAGAGAGCTGGAGGTGTCCACTTCATTACAGAAGATTACCAAGCTCCTGGAACCAAAGACTCTTTTAAGTATTATTCTGTTTTATTCCTTTTTATTTTATAGTTGTTTGTATCGTGTGTCATTTATTTCTCTATACTGTATATGTAGCACTGAACCATCTTGGTATTAAAGTGTTAAATTTAAGGTTACTTTGTGTATGCTCTATGAACCCATTATCTTTTTGAAGTATACATGTGCGCAAGGTTTCTGCTGGACCTGAATCAACAGTGGTGGCAGCGGCGCGCATTTGGGGTGCGTGGACTGTGTTGAGGTGTGACTTATGCTCAATTTGCAGCCTGAGTGAAGGGTGAGTGCGAGATTGAGTGAGCAGAGTTGAGTCGACCCCTGACAACCACACCTGCGTCACGTGCTAGGAAGGCCCGTACGTGACACTGGGTATTTATAAAGCTGTAAAATTTGCATCACTTGGCCTTTCCTAACGATGATAGGAACTGGCTAATTAAGGTCTGAGACCTTGGACAAAGTTATTTTAGCACACAAATCTGCAAGGGTTCCCAAACTTTTGCAAGGTACTCAAACTTTTGCAATATATTCCTTTCCCTTTTTTCACTTTAAAATTGTACTTAAACATAATAATACACTGATATTGCTTAAAATTATAGACAAGTGTGTCTAATATTTAACTTTATGCCTTTTAAAGATCAGTTCATCTTTAACTTGCTTAACTGTACACAATAACAGTCATTTTGACCAGGGGTGTCCAAACTTTTGTATGCCACTGTATGTTATGAGACCCCTCTCTGCTATGTATAGCACATCACTGCTTGTACAGTATTTCAAAGAGAAAAAATGCTCTTTGCACATCAGTTCTCTTCTCTAAGAGATGGACCCCTTTGGATAAATATCTTTAATGAGTCAAAGTCCACCTTTCTATGGTTGGAAACCCTAAATATGTTTTTAATTTCTTGTACTTAATTAAATGGTGGGTTTAGATGAATTAGGGCAAAATTACTACGTATCTTGAAACTTTCATGGGCAAGCTTAGAACCATGGCATATTGTGGAACCCCTGGTTGGGACAGAAAATCAGGCCTTCTATCAACTGGTCTGGACAATAACCCAATTAGCCTCTAAACATGTACAATGTGAGACCTATGTTAAAGCCTGTTACTACCATTTGGATTGTGTCCAGTGACCCTTGAATTATTTTCTGGTACAACTGGTGAAACAAGAATTGCGATACTCCTGAATTTTTTCTTATGATTATTATTTTTTTTTTATGTTTACTTGTACAGCGCCATCATATTCCGTAGCACTTTACAGACATTGACAGTCACTGTTCCATATAGGGTTCACAATCTACATTCCCTATCAGTATGTCTTTTGGAGTGTGGGAGGAAACCGGAGTGCCCGGAGGAAACCCACGCAAACACAGGGAGAACATACAAACTCCTTGCAGATGTTGTCCTTGGCAGGATTCGAACCCAGGATTCTTCTGTTTCTCCCAAGGGCCTTCTGGTATACTCAAGAACCCTACTGCTGAGACAGCTGCATATTCATAGAACCCAGTATTAATGCATATTGGTTGTATAGGTGGGCAACATTCCACTTATTTGTGTCACTATTTGTCCAAACTCCCCTACTACTACATACTGTCCTATTGGACACTATGCCTTTCTCTGTTTTTGTATTGTTATAACTATTCAATGAACCTAGAGCTAGTCTCAGTATCGGACTGGGATGTCTAGGGCCCACCAGTGGAATTGTTTCTAGGGGCCCACCATCAGGACCCCTGCAGATCAGCAGTACCGAGACAGGGCGGCTAAAGGTAATAACATGTCGGGAGCCATGCTGCTCACCCACTATACCATGTGCACCACTGTAATACCTAAACCTACTGCTACACCCTGTATGGCAAGTGAACAGCGTGGCTCCTAGAATTATTACCTTTACCTGTAGCCGCACTGTCCTGGAAAAGCTGATCTGCAGAGGTACTGGCTGTTGTATCATCGCAGATGTAATATTGATGGCCTATCCTAAGGACAGGCCATCAATATTAGAAAGATGGATAAATCCTTTAAAGAGGTTGTCCAGGAATTGGAGCAACCCATGTGGCTGGCGGGAGGTGTAAAGTAAAAAATAAATAAATTAAAAAGCATACTCACCTGTCCCTGGCGCTCCGTTGTCCACTGCCAGTGTCCATTCAGTCTCATGCCGGCGATTCCTTGCTGGGAGTCCTGCACCTTATGTGACCGCTAAGACCAATTAGGTACAGGATTTCCAGAAATGAGGCGCCGCCATGAGACCGAACAGACATAGGCAGGGGATAACAGGGTGCTGGGGACAGGTGAGTATGCTTTTTTTTTATTTTCTTGCTTTTGCACCTGCCTTGCGGCCACCATGGTGGTCGCTCCAGTTTATGGACAACCTTTTTTAAGGGGTTGTCTGGGCCAAATTTTTCTATGGTCACTTCACTGGTCCCCCCCATACAGTGACCTCTTCACTGGTCCTCCATACTGTATGGGGAACAGTGATGGGGTCATTATATTGTGTGGGAGCAGTGATGGGGGCTAACATCCTGTGGGGGGGACATTAAACTGTGCGATGCATATTAAAAGGGGTTGTCCAGGGTTAATCTTTTTTATGGCCTAAGCTTAGGATAGGCCATAAATACCTGATCGGTAGAGGGCTGACACATGGCTTCATCAGCTGTACGGAGCCACTTTCGGTGCCTGTTCTGTACACAACACAGGGCCGGAAGCAGAAAGCTCCATCCGCTGCAGCTCAGCTCCTACTGACTTCAATAAGTGCTGAGATGCAGTGAAGGGGCCCGGCTAAGACACAGAGGACAGAGCTTTCTCCTTCTGGCCCTGTATTGTGTACAGGACGGGCATCAGAAGTGGCTCTGTACAGCTGATCGGTCCGGGGTCAGCCCCGTACTGATCAGATATCTATGGCCTATCCTGAGGATAAACCATAACAAATTATGCATATACAACCTTTAATATACCCCCTAATGTGCCACACTTTAAAGAGGTTGTCCAGTATAATTTTTTTCTTTTTTTTATAATTAGTCCGGGGGAGGTGAATCCCCACTATCCCCCCCACAAAAAAACAAAAAAAACAAAACCACATACTAAGCTACTCACCTGTACCCGGTGTCCTCCCAGCACGGTCCCGTCCTGCAGCTCCGCTGTCTGCTTTTTGCCGGAAGTCCTCACTGGCTGTGACGTCCCAGGTCTCTTCCCTTAGGCCTCTGATTGGCCTGAGGGTTCACGTGACATCACAGGTAGTGACATGCAGAGGGAACTTCAGCTGGAAGAAAACAACAGAACTGCAGGACCAAACCGCGCTGGGAGACACTGTGGACAGGAGAGAAAGTTTTTTTTTTTTTTTGTTTTGTTTTGTTTTTTCGCCTGCCTCGGCGTAATTAATAAAAAAAATTTTTTATCCTGCATACTCCCTTTAATGTACTCCAGGCTATTGGCCTCCATCACTGCCCCCCCAACAATATAATGGCCCCATCAATGGTCCCCATACAGTATAGGGGACCAGTGAAGGAGCCACTGTACGGAGTATATGCTCCAAAGTGGCCCCCACACAGTATGATATGCTCTACAGTGGCTCCCACACAGTATTATATTTGCCCAACAGCCCCCTCCGCTTCGGTGCTATTATTATACTCTGGGGTCTTCTTAGACCCCAGAGTATAATAATCGGAGGCCCAGGGAAGGTGATTAAAAATAACAAACATTCATACTCACCTTGCCTTACCTTTGCTGGGCATCCTCGCTCCATCCTGCTGTCTTCAGCGTCTTCAGGCCCACTTCTGACGTCGCTGCTGAGGCCTGTGATTGGTCCTCAGCGTTTACGTGGGGGCGCACTGACGTCATTACGCAGCCACGCCCCATGTGACCGCTGAGGTCTATTCACAGGCCTCAGTCACATGACGGAAGAGCACCGGAGAGAACGCTGTGCCCAGGAGAAGTGAGAATATGTATTTATTATTTTCTGTCACCTCCCCTGGGCTGCCATCTATTGGAAAGGGGCCTGCAATATGCCAGGGCCCCTTTCCAATAACAGTATGTATAGCGGTCGGGGAACCAGGCTTTCCACGACCGCTATCATAGTGGTCCGGGGCCCCGGCCATCTCCAACTGGCCACGGGCACCATACCCCGCCAAGCCCGGTCGCGACTGCGATCGTTACGCCACTGGTCAGGCGCCCGATCGGGATGGTCAGGATTCACCGGTTCCCCGGTGGGCCAGTCCGACCCTGGCTAGTCTCACTTTTATATGTTGTAGATGAAAATTACATGCATCTCACCAGTCATCTAACTGGACATTACACAATCAGAGAGACGAAGGAAAAACTTACTAACGCACTTAGTAGAGATTTTTGCGTTATTAAAATTGTCATGTTTATGTAAACAAAGAAGATTTATTAATACTAGTGCAAGGCAAAAGAATAGCCACCTATGGCAAGTTTGGCAACCAATCAAGTTACACTTTTTGATTTTTAAAGGAACCATTAAAAATGATTGGTTTTTAGGTTGATGTTTATGCTGGTAAGGACCATGATTATCCACTTATTCCCTGACAAGCTGGGCCTTGCTGGAGTGGACAACCACCTCTCCAACTGGATCCTAGACTACCTCACAAATCGACCTCAATACGTGAGAGCCCGAGACTGTGTGTCAGGTACCGTGATCTGTAATACGGGGGCACCTCAGGGTACGGTTCTCGCCCCTTTCCTCTTCACACTGTACACTGCAGATTTTAGGTGCAACTCATCCAGCTGCTACCTACAGAAGTATTCTGACGACTCTGCAATAGTGGGTCTCATCACAGATGATGATGACAGGGAGTACAGAGAACTGAACCAGCATTTTGTGGACTGGTGCCACCAGAACCACCTGAAGATTAACGCGGGGAAGACCAAGGAGATGGTGGTGGACTTCCGCAAAGGCAGAAGCCCTCCTAAACCAGTGGACATCCTGGGGACGGGCATCGAGATTGTGAACACCTATAAGTACCTGGGTTTTCTCCTTAATAATAAGCTGGACTGGGCAGATCATATGGAGGCCCTGTACAGGAAGGGCCACAGCAGGCTCTACCTGCTTAGGAAGCTGAGAGCCTTTGGAATCCGGGGGGCACTTCTTAGAACTTTCTTCAACTCGGTAGTGGCATCAACCATCTTCTTTGGAGTGGCCTGCTGGGGGAGCAGTATATCAACCAGGGACAGAAATAAACTTGACAAGCTGATTAGAAGGGCCAGCTCTGTCCTGGGGAGCCCACTGGACCCAGTGCAGGTGGTGGGTGACAGAAGGATACTGTCCGTGGTGAGCTCCATGCGGGAGAATAACTCCCATCCCATGCATGAGACTGTGATCGCGCTGAGCAGTACTGTCAGTGACCGACTGCTCCACCCTAGGTGTGAGAAGGAGCGCTATCGGAAGTCTTTCCTCCCCACCGCAGTTAGGCTGTACAACCAACACCGACCTAAGCGGAGATCATTACACACAGAGAACTGAAATATCTCTCTGCCTGTTAAATCCCCCCCCCCCCCCTCTGCTACGCCCTATCTGTCTGTCTGCTATCAATGTAATGCCTCTCACCTTGGAACATTCCTGTACATGTTGTATTTGTATTTGTATCTGCTTATCTTTGCTGCTGTAACACACTGAATTTCCCCACTGTGGGACTATTAAAGGACTTTTATTATTATTATTATTATTATTATTAGTCTTAATAAACGACCATCATGAAATAAAGTCTTTTCATCCTAAATATATCCAATATAACTGTAGATACCTTTCATTTTTATCCTTGCAGACCTGCAAGACAAACAAAACTGTTGCTACACATAAAACTCCTTTCGTCTTTGCTATTTTCTGAATATACCTGCTTATAAAGATATAAATTCATTGTAGTGCTCAGCAGAGCGAAAAAAATCCCAAACTAGAAGCTTCGTAGAAGGTTATTGTAATTTGTAAATGTTGCTTTTGAACAGGATTCAGTAATACCTGCTTTGGAAGCATTAGAAGAGTTGATACAAATTGTCTATTTCATACCCTGCTTCCAATCTGCTAAAAGCTTTATGGAAATATAGTTATTACACAATTCATAGAGAGGGTTTTTTTCCATTTCTTACTGCAGGAAGTAGGAATGTCATTTTCCTAACAAAATAGCAATATGTCAAGTTTTTCTAAGTGATGTTGTACCAAGAGTTGCACAGTAGGAGCCAAATGGTCTTCCGGACATGGTCTTCAAAATTATAGAGATCAGCCTGCTATTTCTCTGATAACAGGTATAGATTTGGATTGTGCAGACCAGAAGCACTGTGTAAAAAGGTGAAAATATACACTGAAACATTAGATTAAAATGTAAATAGTTTTAACACCATTTTTTTTATCACCTTGGTATATAATGCAGTATACAGTATGTAGCTATACAATATATGCAGGACACATTTACAAAGTTTTTATAATGTATATGATTCTATTCATTTATTTTCCTTGGCATAAATACCATAGAGGCAGATCATACGACTGCTATGAGGTGAGAGGAGGTCCTCCCATGGTTGAATGCATCCCTTTTGCTACTGGTGATGATAACCTGTGCAGGACTCTTGTAAAGGACAGCAGGTTGTGGACCCACTGTGCCACCTACCCATTTTGGGCCACTCCTAAAGGTGCTTTCTAAGTACCCTCCACGGTTTACACCCTATAATCCCTGTACAGAGATTTGCTCTTCGCTGCAGGGAGTCTACCAGGTCACTACCTCTCAGGGTGGTCCCAATCTAGCTGGCAGCTAGCTAAGGCCAGAGAGACACAAGTGTGAATGCCATGGGTCAGTAAAGAGCATTCCGGTATGGCCCAAAGGTCTGTAGCAGGCAACAGGCAAGCAAGGTCAAAAACAAGCCTAAAGGTCAGGATGGGCAGTGTGGGTTCACAGGTTGGGGACAGGCAGAGGTCATACACGGGAGCACAATATAACAGGGTCAGAATCAAAAGTCAGTAAACAGACCAAGGTAAATAAATGAGAATCAAGAGGAAACAGAACAAGATACCCTCACAGGAACCAGCTAGCTGAGATCCTATATTGCTCAGGCACTGTAGTGAGACATAAATAGACCAGGACTTCCTGGGTTTGGCTAGAAAGGCCCATGGGTTGGGCCTTCAAGTTGCAGGGAGGGAGGGCACGTACGCCCTATGGGCAGGCCCAACTGCATCAGAAGTAGGAAACTGTGCATGGCTTCATCGAGTAATAGGAATTACAGACTGTGCTGGGAGAGATAATACTCCAGTGAGTGCAGCATCTTACTTGTATGTGCATTTACTGCATATATACTTTTACTGCATATGTACCAAGCACATTCTAGTAGCTTTTCCGGATTATAGCATCTTGATGAGCTACAGATCTTCCAGTTGGCAGGGACCCTACATAAGCCTCATTAGGTTTATTGAGACTAGTGACATGCCTCATTTTATGCTTCTAACACCTAAGGAGCCTATTTTAGTTTTTCTATGCAATACCTCTGCTATTTGTACAACTATGTGTAGTAGACTGTGGTATCTACAGTAGAACATTCTGCAGACATAAAATCAGCAGTGCAATACAGTATATCCAGTATAGCACATCTTAGTTCGAGTCATTGCTACTGTATATAATATATATATATATATATATATATATATATATATGTCCTAGCGGACAAAGTAGGCCCTATAAGGAACTGAGTAGGGAGTAGACATATTATTACTGGCCTCTAGGGACTAGAACACACTTATTAAATTTACTGCATCAATATCTGTGTCTAACAAAGATCAGCTTCTCTACATAGAGATTGCAGGTCAGGTACAAATGACCATTACATCTAAAAAAAGAAATAGGCGTCTAGAAATACTGTATGTTCTGTGCAGAATTTCCAGAAAATGTTATTACAAGCGGGTTAGAGGTAACAGGCCTAAAACTTACAGATGTGGCAGGGTTGAATTTGTCATTGGTTTGTATCCTTTCAAATTGGGTGTCCAACTCCTTTTTAATGATAACCTATACTCAGGATAGGTTATAAATAAGAAATCAGTGGGGTCCAACACCTGAGTCCCAGTTGTTTGAGGGGGCAATGGCACTCATGTGAGCACTGTGACCTCTTCACTGTTTACATCATATTCCATCTGTTTCATAGCAGCTGTGTGATTATATTTATGGCATCATCCCATTCATTTTTATTGGATGAGGTTGTAATTACATTGCACAGCCACTATGAAACAGACAGTGTGTGATGCAAACAGTGAAGGGGGTCACATGCAAGCTCCATAGTCTCTTCAAACTGATCAGTGAGGGTCAGAGGCGTAGCTAGCGGGGGGGGGGGCAGGGGGCGGCTGCCCCGGGCCTACTGACTTTTTGGGGCCCACCCAAGGTCCGCCATTAATACATCCTTTATTTCTAACTGGATCGGTGTCTGCAGATCTAATTAAAACGTATCCTGCAACTTCACAGTATTGTAAACCACAAGCTACATGAAGCCTGCGGTTTACAAGTCCCCGAGAGTACAGACCGATATCTTCTTCTCACACAGGCGGCGCGATGACGTCACAACATCGCGCCGCCTGCGATCAGACACAGACGTCCTGTGCGTGGACAGGGAGGAGGTGGCGGCTCCATTCATCAGCATCGCAGGTAGGTGATTATGACTTTTTTTTTTTTTTTTTAGCGCAGTTGTGGGTATATTAATAGTATAAGGGGTGGTTAGGAGGGGGAAATATAACTATAAAGGGAGGATTCATTGGGGGCATTATGACGATGGGGGGTCATTTATATAAGGGTTATTACGGGGTATTATGAATACAAGGGGGAGGTTATTTATATAAGGGTCCAATAGGGGGCATCATTTATATTAGGAGGCATTATGAACATAAGGGGGTGGTCATTGATATAAGGGGTCATTAAAGGTGCAGTATTTATGTCAGGGGGAATCAGGGGCATAATATGAGGGTCAATTAATTTAATGAAAGTGGCACTTGGGCTTTATTAAGAGTAAGGCCCCACGTAACTGGCTGCAGCAAAAAAAGCGCTGCAGGAAAAACCGCGGCTGTAACAATGTGGTTTTTCCCGCAGCGCTTTTCACAGAAGGTCCGCAGAGGTTTCCCCTGTGGACTTTCTGTTTTCAATACACCTATATGGAAACCGTCAGTGTTTCCATAGTTATAATTGAAATGCTGCAATTTCCAAAACCGCAACGGTTTTGGAAATCACAGTGCGTCTGCTGCACATATTTTTCCGCAATGTGTGGATGGGATTTGCTAGAATGCCACGGTTTTTTTCTGTGGGTTTTCGCCACATGGGGCCCCATCCCATCCCTACTTTGCAGTAAAATACACGCAGCGGATACGCTGCGATTTCCAAAACAGTCGCAGTTTTACATACACATGCAGTTTTACATACCACTAGAAAGCGGACAGCGCGCTGAATTCAGCGCTCTGTCGGCTTTCCCAGTATGTGCCCCGGGTCTGGAGATATCGGCGGTGTAAGTTTCATGGTTTACTGTCAGAAAGGCCTTCTTGACAGTCTAGCTGCACTGTGAGGAACACCCTCCCTGACAGTTCTCGTTCATAGACTTGTACTGGGGGGCGTTCCTCACAGCTGAGCTTCATCACTGGGCTGTAAGGAACGCCCCCTCTCTCTGTACTCGTCTATAGCCCTGTACTATCAGAGGGGGTGTTCCTTACTGCCCAGGCGATGACGCTGAGCTGTGAGGAACGCCCCCCAGTACAAGTCTATGAACGAGAATTGTCAGGGAGGGCGTTCCTCACAGCGCAGCTAGACTGTCAGGAACGCCTTTCTGACAGTAAACCATGAAACTACACCGCCGATATCTCCAGCCCCAGGGCACATACCAAGAAAGCCGTCAGTGCATTGAATTCAGCGTGCTGTCCGCTTTCTAGCGGTATGTAAAACCGCATATACATGAGGACGTGAAAGGTCCTCTTTAAGGTGTTTTCCAGCTCATTTTTATTGATGATCTATCCTCAGAATAAATCATCAATAAGAGATAAGTGGTTTCCCACTAATCAGCTGTATGAAGGGGCTATGGCGCCTGTTTATATCACACGCTGTCTGTTTATAGTGACCGTGTGATGTCATTCCAGTCTTGTCACATAGATGTGTATAGGACAAGGCTGTGGTTACATTACATGGCCGCTATGAAAAGAATGACACTATGTAAACAGAGAAGGTGTCACGGCTCATACACGTACCACGGTTCATTGAAACAACTGATCCTCGGGGTCCCGGGTATTGGAACCCCAATAATTTTTTTTTTTCCTTTTTTTTTTTCTTTTTAATTAGGAAACACCTGGGGCATTATTAATAAGGGGAACTATTTAAAGGGGTGCACAGGGAAGTTATTAATTTAAAGATGCACTTGGGGGGTATTATTCATTATGGGGGTATATTATATATTTTATAATTGGGGTAGCAGCAGGATGGGAGCTTTGTGTAGGTGAGGACAATGTGGGTCAGGTGCCTGGAAAAGTAAGGAGCCAAAGATGTCTGTGTTGCAAACTTTACCGAGACTGGAAGAAGTGGTCATGGCCGTCCAGATAAAAGATACGGGGAATGTGAACGATTAGTCAGAGACGTCACCGGTAAGTCACTAAATGTTACTGCACTGTATTCACCTAAATCTTCCAGTTGGCAGGGACCCTACATAAGCCTCATTAGGTTTATTGAGACTAGTGACATGCCTCATTTTATGCTTCTAACACCTAAGGAGCCTATTTTAGTTTTTCTATGCAATACCTCTGCTATTTGTACAACTATGTGTAGTAGACTGTGGTATCTACAGTAGAACATTCTGCAGACATAAAATCAACAGTGCAATACAGTATATCCAGTACAGCACATCTTAGTTCGAGTCATTGCTACTGTATATAATATATATATATATATATATATATGTCCTAGCGGACAAAGTAGGCCCTATAAGGAACTGAGTAGGGAGTAGACATATTATTACTGGCCTCTAGGGACTAGCACACACTTATTAAATTTACTGCATCAATATCTGTGTCTAACAAAGATCAACTTCTCTACATAGAGATTGCAGGTCAGGTATAAATGACCATTACATCTAAAAAAAGAAATAGGCGTCTAGAAATACTGTATGTTCTGTGCAGAATTTCCAGAAAATGTTATTACAAGCGGGTTATTGGTAACAGGCCTAAAACTTACAGATGTGGCAGGGTTGAATTTGTCATTGCTTTGTATCCTTTCAAATTGGGTGTCCAACTCCTTTTTAATGATAACCTATACTCAGGATAGGTTATAAATAAGAAATCAGTGGGGTCCAACACCTGAGTCCCAGTTGTTTGAGGGGGCAATGGCACTCATGTGAGCACTGTGACCTCTTCACTGTTTACATCATATTCCATCTGTTTCATAGAAGCTGCGTGATTATATTTATGGCATCATCCCATTCATTTTTATTGGATGAGGTTGTAATTACATTGCACAGCCACTATGAAACAGACAGTGTGTGATGCAAACAGTGAAGGGGTCACATGCAAGCTCCATAGTCTCTTCAAACTGATCAGTGAGGGTCAGAGGCGTAGCTAGCGGGGGGGGGCAGAGGGGGCGGCTGTCCCGGGCCTACTGACTTTTTGGGGCCCACCCCAGGTCCGCCATTAATACATCCTTTATTTCTAACTGGATCGGTGTCTGCAGATCTAATTAAAACGTATCCTGCAACTTCACAGTATTGTAAACCACAAGCTACATGAGGCCTGCGGTTTACAAGTCCCCGAGAGTACAGACCGATATCTTCTTCTCACACAGGCGGAGTGATGACGTCACAACATCGCGCCGCCTGCGCTCAGACACAGACGTCCTGTGCGTGGACAGGGAGGAGGTGGCGGCTCCATTCATCAGCATCGCAGGTAGGTGATTATGACTTTTTTTTTTTTTTTTTAGCGCAGTTGTGGGTATATTAATAGTATAAGGGGTGGTTAGGAGGGGGGAAATATAACTATAAAGGGAGGATTCATTGGGGGCATTATGACGATGGGGGGTCATTTATATAAGGGTTATTACGGGGTATTATGAATACAAGGGGGGGTGGTTATTTATATAAGGAGCCATTAGGGGGCATCATTTATATTAGGAGGCATTATGAACATAAGGGGGTGGTCATTGATATAAGGGGTCATTAGAGGTGCAGTATTTATGTCAGGGGGAATCAGGGGCATAATATGAGGGTCAATTAATTTAATGAAAGTGGCACTTGGGCTTTATTAAGACTAAGGCCCCACGTAACTGGCTGCAGCAAAAAAAAGCGCTGCAGGAAAAACCGCGGCTGTAACAATGTGGTTTTTCCCGCAGCGCTTTTCACAGAAGGTCCGCAGAGGTTTCCCCTGTGGACTTTCTGTTTTCAATACACCTATATGGAAACCGTCAGTGTTTCCATAGTTATAATTGAAATGCTGCAATTTCCAAAACCGCAACGGTTTTGGAAATCACAGTGCGTCTGCTGCACATATTTTTCCGCAATGTGTGGATGGGATTTGCTAGAATGCCACGGTTTTTTTCTGTGGGTTTTCGCCACATGGGGCCCCATCCCATCCCTACTTTGCAGTAAAATACACGCAGCGGATACGCTGCGATTTCCAAAACAGTCGCAGTTTTACATACACATGCAGTTTTACATACCACTAGAAAGCGGACAGCGCGCTGAATTCAGCGCTCTGTCGGCTTTCCCAGTATGTGCCCCGGGGCTGGACATATCGGCGGTGTAAGTTTCATGGTTTACTGTCAGAAAGGCCTTCTTGACAGTCTAGCTGCACTGTGAGGAACACCCTCCCTGACAGTTCTCGTTCATAGACTTGTACTGGGGGGGCGTTCCTCACAGCTGAGCTTCATCACTGGGCTGTAAGGAACGCCCCCTCTCTCTGTACTCGTCTATAGCCCTGTACTATCAGAGGGGGTGTTCCTTACTGCCCGGCGATGACGCTGAGCTGTGAGGAACGCCCCCCAGTTCAAGTCTATGAACTGGGGGCGTTCCTCACGTTCCTCACAGACTGTCAGGAACGCCTTTCTGACAGTAAACCATGAAACTTACACCGCCGTTATCTCCAGCCCCAGGGCACATACCAAGAAAGCCGTCAGTGCGTTGAATTCAGCGCGCTGTCCGCTTTCTAGCGGTATGTAAAACCGCATATACATGAGGACGTGAAAGGTCCTCTTTAAGGTGTTTTCCAGCTCATTTTTATTGATGATCTATCCTCAGAATAAATCATCAATAAGAGATAAGTGGTTCCCCACTAATCAGCTGTATGAAGGGGCTATGGCGCCTGTTTATATCACACGCTGTCTGTTTATAGTGACCGTGTGATGTCATTCCAGTCTTGTCACATAGATGTGTATAGGACAAGGCTGTGGTTACATTACATGGCCGCTATGAAAAGAATGACACTATGTAAACAGAGAAGGTGTCACGGCGCTTACACAGGTACCATGGTTCATTGAAACAGCTGATCCTCGGGGTCCCGGGTATTGGAACCCCAATAATTTTTTTTTCCCTTTTTTTTTTTTTCTTTTTAATTAGGAAACACCTGGGGCATTATTAATAAGGGGAACTATTTAAAGGGGTGCACAGGGAAGTTATTAATTTAAAGATGCACTTGGGGGTATTATTCATTATGGGGGGTATATTATATATTTTATAATTGGGGTAGCAGCAGGATGGGGGCTTTGTGTAGGTGAGGACAATGTGGGTCAGGTGCCTGGAAAAGTAAGGAGCCAAAGATGTCTGTGTTGCAAACTTTACCGAGACTGGAAGAAGTGGTCATGGCCGTCCAGATAAAAGAGACGGGGAATGTGAACGATTAGTCAGAGACGTCACCGGTGAGTCACTAAATGATACTGCACTGTATTCACCTAAATCGTCTGCAGAGCCCTGTGTAGAGCCGCTATATACCACTATATGCTCACCGTATACTCATAGTATCGGTATACAAACATGTCAAAGTTGGGGGCCCATTTGGACATGTTCGCCCCCCCTGTGCTGAACCCCTAGCTACGCCTCTGGAGAGGGTCCTTGGTATGGGACGCCCACTAATGAGACTAGGTCATCAGTGAAAAAACTTGAACAATTCCTTTAATGCTATGAGTTAGAACCATACCATAGATACACTTGCAAACCTATGGGGCCAGAATCACAGTTGGTATATGCCAAATCACAATATTAATTTAATGCTTTCCAATAGTGGGTGTTTCAAAGCATTCTAGAGCCAAATTGTTCAGCCTAATACACATGCTGCATATAGATCAGACACAGTATGTGGAGCACGGATGGGACTGACCATAGAAAACAGTGAACTGTAGCCAAAAGCATGCCTGAGGACCCCAATGCTACCCTTGACACTAGTTTGATGCATGGTACATGACATTTGCAGAGCCCTGTGCCAAGGCCAGGGGGCTTCGATCCTCATATATGAAGCAATATTGAGCTATCTACCTTAGGTCACCTAGCCTATAAGGATATATTTCTCTTTCTTTAGACTTTGTTTATTGAGAGCTGCAAGACAGGCAGAGTTGCAGCTTCAAACAATGCCATTTGCATTCCACACATGGAAGATATCATTTCCGAATATGAATATATCAGGGACATTGTGGAACAGAAGTGTAGCATTAAGATCTGTATTTTGCCTTTTGTTGTTGCAGTCTGAAGTTCTGCTGTTTTATGCCCCATTGATCTGTTTGCTTGATACTTGACGTAAAGACACACAAGGCAGTTATACAAGGCTGTTTGCTAGAAATGCCTATTCTAAAATGTGATTTATGAAATGTGAGCACTAACTAAATGAATCTACAGGCCGTCTGTGCACAATGATGTTTTTCTTTTTTTCCCCTCCCCCTCCCGAAAATCTGTCCTTTACCACTCAACACTGAAGACATTTGTCTGCCGAGAAAATCGACTCTGACAGGGAAGGTCATTGTAACCAACTGTAAGTCTCAGAATACAAATGTGCCTTTTAACTGTTGGCATCGCAAACACCGACCGTGTCTCCATCATTGATAAATCCTTGAAAAAGGCTCTAATGTATCTTCATTTTAAAAAGCAAGTGCCTTCAAGGTTGCTGTAAAAATGTAGACTGTCTGAGCGTTGAAGAAAATCTTCAGTAAAAAATGGCATTCTGCTGTAGATTAAAAGATAATAACACTTCTATTAGAATCTCTAAGCTATGGCGTATTGATCTCATCAGGGAGGCCACCGCAGGTTTGATACGAACAGAACAGTTTTAGAATTAATCACAGGGGGTTTTGCATGGTTCACAGGGCGTCCCCATTCACACTGCATCGTTTGCAATATTTATGGTCCCTACCGGTCGCCGTTATTAAGTGCAAGTGTGTCGCTCGGTATTTGGCCCTGCTGTGTTAAAACACAAAGTCATCCTTCAAAAGTAAATCTTATCTAAACTATGCACACAAAACCAATTACATTTTAATTTACATTTTAATTTCACATTCTACATTCCTCCTTAACACACAACGGCCTCCACTGGTATGTCTTTCTCTTGGATTAACTAGCGTAGACAGGCGGGTTACAATTTTTTTTTTTTTCAAGTTGCCGCTGGACTACCTGAGCATATTGATGAATGTTCAGTCGAAGGTAGCTTGGTTGATTGCCAGAAAAAGCTGAAATGTGCAGGGAAAAATAGTGCTATACATATAAATGATCTATTACTCGCTCAGACTCTGAGGACAAATTATACAAAAGTCCATCATGTTTGATATCCACTACAAAGGTAAAAGAAAAAAAATCTGACCGGTGTATTGACAATTAATGTAGTGGATGGATGTCAAAGTCAACGTGGGGTCCATGACGTGTACTGAAATGCGTTACTGGCTAGATCTCTTTAGAGAAACAAGACAAAGTTTGACTTATGTTGAGTCATTTATACTGTAACTAGTGCCAAGCAGCTGCTGCAAAGGTAAAGTCACAAGATGCATGAAAACAGGCAGAGATGCTCATACAAGTAGGTTGCCCAATAACATATGGATAATAAAGCCACTCTTAAAATGTGTAGAATTTTGGGCACCAGTGTATAAGAAGGACAAAGTTGCACTTGAGCTGGTACAGAGAAGAGTGACCAATTTATTGAACACCTACCTGTTGCACTTGAGCTGGTACAGAGAAGAGTGATCAAGTTATTTAACACCTTCCTGTTGCCATCATTTTTTGTTTTTGCATTCTAATTTTTTATACCTCGCCTTCCAAAACCCATAATTTTAAAATTTTTTAATTTATATATGAAGGCTTATTTTTTGAAGGAAAAATTTTACTTCCTAGTGGTGCCATTTAATATTCCATATGATGTACTGGAAAGCTGGAAAAAAAAATCAGACCTGGGAAGTAAGAAAAAAAAACAGCATTTGCTCCAATCTCTTATGCGTTTTCTCACAATGTGGTAAAATTGACAGCTTACTTAAATTCTGTGGGATAGTACAATCACCGCCATAGCAGATAAAAAAATTTCTTTGGGTCACAATATTCTGCAAAGTTTTTTATATTTCGCTCCTGGTGGTACCCACATACCACACATTTGACCAAGGCATCAGAACAGTTAATGCCCACAATCAGAGAGGAATCTGATTAAGGGTATTGCTGCTTGGTCTCTGCTGTATGAAACCCTACGGCTATGTTTAAAGTCCTGACATGCACCGTATGGTGATGTTGGGAAAAGGTTAAAGGAAGTTTGTTAGCAAGAAAATCAGACTCAAACTAATGACATTACTTTATAAGACTTATCTGAAAAGGGCTGTAGGAGCGCTTCTTATCCAGCAAGGGCTTTGCTTTCCGCTCTAGAAAACCAGCCCTAACTGCAGAAAAAATGTGGCAAAGTGGAAGACATCACTCAAGCAATCGGGGGCAGAGATGAGCGGCAGTTAGAGGTGGTTATCTAGAGTAGAGAATGAACTCCCAGGAAACATATTTGCATAATCTGTAGTTAAATTACGGTTTCACTTAACTGATGTGTCTCCATCTTTGATTCTCACTATCCATAAATGGGCGATCTAATTACTACGTTATAAATGGACAGTATGGAGGTCTGTCTAATAATCTTTTTATACAGTACCTAGGTCTGTAACCATGATATAGAATGGATATTCACTACATGTAAAAGAAGGAAAATGTCTACACCATCCTGGGTGGTGTTTCTAAACCATAGTAGTAGAAGTTAGACCTTGAACTCACAGCTCCAGAATCCTGTGATAGTTGTTATTGAGTTAATATGAGTACTACATTGATAAGATGGTTATGGATCATTGATCCATGGTTTTATTCTGTTTTGTAGAGGAAAGAGTGGCAATTGGCAACTACGGTATTTAAAAAAGTTTTTTGCTTTCCTTTTGATCACAGTAGATTTACATTATAATTAGATTCAATGGACTTGAGTTATAAAAATAATTCTCCTTGATGATTCCGCACCTACATGCATTCTTAATAAGAATAAGACTATTTCATATTGTTATGGATTTTTCTTTTAAGCTTGAGATGCAATTTTACAAAATCAAATCACTGCATATTTGCCAATCCCAATAACAAATATATATTTCTTCTCTTTTTGGTTAGGTAATCTAAGATGAAGGTCAGTAGAAAGCCCTAGTTCAATAAGTTAGTATCTAATTTGTTCGGGTATAGATGTGTTCTTCCTTTCAGCTTGGCTAGACATGTCCAGATATGTTTGTCAAAAGATGAGCAGTTTTTGCGCTATGGTATCACAAAATGATATGCAATCACAAAGTACACAAATCCTGTGTCAGGCAGCTGCTGTGTTGTGAATTGCAGTCTATTGGTAGTATGTTCCAATATTGTATTCAGTTGGTTTCAAGAAAAATTGAAGTCCTTAGTCAAATGAAAGCATCTGGATAATCATTTGAAATATCGAATAATCAATTGAAAATGGACAATTATTGAGTAAAACTGTGCAATGTTTTAACGATAATCAATTATTGCTATTATTCACATTAATATTATTGCTGGATTGAGTAAATTCCACAAGTATAAACAGTAATAATCTACAAAATGAGCGAGAAGAGTAGAACAAATGCATAAGACTGTCAGACAAAAACTGTGGTAGGCGATTGAAGCGAGTGAGAACATTCTCAATAATCCACAATATAGACGTTCATCATTCCAAAAGCACTTGCTCATTGCATGTTTGCATTAATTATCCACACATCTAAGGCGGCCCTTAAAAGTGAACACATATGATTCTGTAGCTTAAGCCCACATCTTAAAGACTAATTTACATGGACAGGTGACTAGGTCGAATATTGGGAACGAACTTTGGTACAAACCCAATATTATTATATATATTTCCCAATATTTGGCCGTGTGCATCTGACAGCACCCAATAAACATTTGTCGTTTGATTGCATCTTTTGTGCAGCACAAAAATATAATTGTTTCCAGCAGATCACCTTGTTTGAACAGAGTTATGCTACAGGCAAGCAATGAAAGCAATAATGGGTTGAATGATCTTTAGTGATCACCCCCCATATAGTATGCATCTGCCTATGCGAAACGCCAATGCAAATAATAATAATAATCATAATTAATATGTTATATTGTCAATTGATAATTGCCCTCCCCTGTAATGGTCTGTATAAATTAGTCCTGAGGGCCTTTTACACAAGCCAATATATGGCCAAATGAGTGTTCGCAAGAATGCTTATTCCTGATCACTGGCCTATGTAAAATGAATCAGACAATAAATGAACAAATGCTCAATTGTTAAATGACCACTCAAAATATTGTTGTAAGTAAAACATATTTCCATGTACACAGGGGATGCACTGCCAACAATATGCAAACTGTATGGAGACGGCAAAATCATATTAATGATCATTCGTCCCCATACAGTTTGTATAGGGCTAAGTAAAAGGCCCTTATTATACTATAGGATAGGTGCCCATGCCCATGTAAAAGGACTTTTAGACTATATTTTATGATCTGTTTAGACAAATTGCAACATTCAATGTGTCACCAGTGGGCAAGTAGTTAGTTTATTTACAGGCATATTTATCTTGGTGAATGGCCCTCAATGCATCTCTCAAAAAGTTTAGAACAATGTATCACAATTATCTCTGTGCAGATTTGTTGCCTACCTGATGTCTAGAAGATAAGACTGGAAACACCTGCCTTGCAATATTTGTGCACAGATTGCAATTACTGTTTGTTATCAGAAGATTACAGAACCCAGCACAATGTATCATCGCTTAATTTGACATAAAAGGATTTTTTTTTCTGTCTTTTTGGAAGGCTTACGGGGCAGAGTTTCGTAGCCAAATCTATTCCCTTCTGTCTCTTCATGTCCAGTCACTTCAATAGCCCAGCACAATTTGAGACTGTGGATTGAGCAATTACATGCTCCCCTGCTGATGATTTCAGCAAACAAATCACTCTTCATTTCACCGGAGTTCACTTAAAGGGAGTAAAAGAGCTAAACAGTAGACTTATTTGTAAGATGGAGCAGCAGTCCACCAAAGCCATAATCAAGGCTTCCAAGCCTATAAGTCCCGGGCTATGGTTTCCAAATATAACAAGCTGAAAGTTTACTAAAAATACAATATAGTTTTTCATTGTACATCTCACATACCCTGTGGTGTACATAAACTAGAGGGAAATACCATAAAAATATCTCAAAACCCATTCCCCTTCTACACATCACCATTCCATTACCTTTTTCCATACCATATAAGAAGAAGGGGAGGCTTGACTTGACAATTCTTCATTTTTTATTTTTTAGAGGGGTGAAGCCTGGTTTAGGGCTTCATCACCCATTGGGAACCAAGATGCAGTCAACCTGAGCTGGGGACCTGTTTCATTCATCTACATGCCACTGGGCAACCAGTTCTGAACATACAATACCAGTCACATATCGGTGGTATGTTTGTTATTACCTTTACTGTTAACATAATAAATAGTTGGGGTTGATATAAATGAAAAATATGCATGTTTGACAGCATTTCCTGCATACATGTACATACATATAGATCTGTCAATCAGTGGATAAGCCCACCCACTGAACTCCTAAACTCAAGTGAAATCAATACATTACAAATCCCAAAATAACTACAGGTGCTCTTTAAAGTGGTTATTTTACTGCAGTAACCCCTATGCACCTATGCAGTGCTAGAACATATGGAGCTCATAAATGGGGCCCTTCTATATGTCAGGAAGAGAGACTGGCATTTAATGCAGTATTTCTAAATGTGTGGCTCAAGCACACAAGCTTCTGTATTAAAAGAGGCTTTAATGAGACAATCCCTTTAATATTGGTTTGGGGGTGGTCCTTCTCCAATGAATGAGTGAACTGTATCTGTATCTGTATATTATGTAGCTCTCTGCAGTCTGGAAATTCATTAGTACTTACACCATCTTAATATACATAAATGATAGAGTCAGGAGCATATTTACATTCCCAACACCTTCAGGCAAGACTCCTGAGCCCTGTTGGTTATTATCAGTGACTCTGACTTCATCTAGACTTCACGTAGCTGCAAACAATGGCTATATTTGGCCCTGTGTGTAAACTAAGCAGAATTATCAGTACACGTGTGAGGATTGTAGCTTTATTGTAAAGCCAAGCCACTTAAAAGAAGGGTTGTGTGAGGTCTTGTTCTGGAGAGAATTGCACTCAAGGGAAAGATGAGGGAATTTTTCTTTCTCGCTCTTTTTAACTGGTGGTTGCTGCTTTTAGCTGAGGCTTACATCTCTTATCCATGCATTATAGTTTCATCATATACTGGAAGCAAAGCAGACCTGGCAGTTTTCTTGTGGTAACTCTCACTGCTGTCACTGGATGTTAACAGGAGAAAACTGCCCACTTGGCTTTCCTGTGTTAATAAAATAGGATGAATTAAAATTGACAGAATCCGAGAAACTAATCCATGTAAAAGTAATCCAGCAAACTGTTCAGCCACTGATGAGTCTTACAAGACAATACCTGCAGCATAAAATTCTATCTATAAATGACTGACTAAAGCCCAGTTCCATATCAGTAACTCCTAGTATTATTCGTGTTACATACCCTACAGAATCCTCTGTTTATTTAGCTTCTGACATACCCTCTTCTGTATTCTGAACACTTCATTTGTTCAACTTGCATACTACCTGTTTAATTTCCTGTCCGGGTAACCACTATTTGTGTACATGTAATTACTAGAGATGGGCGAACCTCACGGGACGTTTTGTGAATATTCATGTGGTAGGCCCTTTGGTTCGTTTCATATAGAACTTGTTTGGATAGGGACCAGAAGCACTATTATTATACTCTGGGGTCTCATCAGACCCCAGAGTATAATAAGTAGAGATCTAGCGGCGGTGAGGCAAAATAACAAACACTTGTATTCCCCTTGCCTCACCTCTCCAAGGCATCTTTGTGGCACATGCCGGTCCCCAACAAACTCTTTAGGCCTTTTCCAGCTTCTGTCTGATGTCATACACCCCATGTGACCACTGAAGCCCAATCACAGGCCTCAGTGGTGACCCCGGGGTGCATGACCCCCAGGGTGCATGACATCAGTCAGAGGCCAGAAGAGACCTGAAGATGATGATGGGGGACTACAGGACGTCCAGGAGAGGTAAGACAATGTATAAGTAAGTATAAGGGTTTGTTACTTTTCCTTCATGCGTTTCCTCTTATTATACTCTAGAGTCTGACCCCAGAATATAATAGTGTTTTGTGTTTCACAAACCCCAAAAGTTTCAGGTTCGCCCAAACATGAAACTTTTGGGTCGAATCCAGTTCTAAATGATCAGTTTGCCCATCCCTAGTAATTACGTATAAATAAGTTATTTTAGTTTTATCTTATATCTTAAAATAATAAATACAGGCTCTTCATGCTACAAAGGCTTGGTCTGGCTTCTCATACTCTGACAGGAAACAAGAGCTAATGTAAGATATACAGTATGTTATCTGAATAATGGCGCAGACTGCATGACTATGAGTGACTGGGTGATTAGAGGCAATTGCCCATTACCGTCAAAGTGATTGACTATGGTTTTAAGGATGAGGCCTCACGTTGTGGAAAAGCTGCTTTTTTTGTTGCAGATTTTGTTTTGTTTTTTTAAGCCAAAGTCAGAAATGGATCGAAAAGAAGGGAGAAGTATAAAAGCTTCCTTTATATTTGCCAATCCTTCTGTAGCCACTCCTGGCTCAAAAAAACACTGCAAAATCTGCAACAAAAAAAGTTGATGATATGCGTCTTCCTTGCTTTGGTACTTCTTTCTGTACAACTTGCACTGCTTTGCCATTTGTACTATCTATTCTAAACAAAGAATTTAAAATAAAAAAAAAGCTGCTTTTCAGTGGGGGCTTTAGCTAAAGGGGATTTGCAGGACCACAGTTTCTACTCTGTTGAACATGGGTGGGGGCGTGACAGCAAACCACTTCAGAGGCTTCATTTGCAACATAAAACTATTTACCTAATGATTATTAGTAAGATGCTTCAACATAATTCAGTAGTTTTTCTGTTTCATGGAGTTCCCTTGTCTTCAGTTGCATGTCTGCAAGAGGAAATCCCTCTCCTCCACCATGTGTTTTTTGGGATTGCCTTCACATATTGCACAGGAAGCATCAGCCAGAGACACACTACACAAAGGTACAGTTTGTGTAATGTATTTAAAGTCTACAATCTCAGGAATAGCAAACTCTAGTCTTAGTGCCCTCCAGATACAGAGAAGAATATATATATATATATATATATATATATATCCTGTATATATACACACACACCCGTTACACAACACAGCCACATACCCAAGTCTCTGAGCAGAATTTCTTGGTAGTACTTCTTGGAGGTCAGTCACTAAAGCAGACAGGACCAGCCCACACATTCCTTCTCTCCAAGAGACTAACTGTCTCGGTTACTCTGACCCAGCTCTCATCAGTTTCTGTGCCTGATGCAAGAAACCCAAAGGAGTTACTTACACTTGCCACTGGCATTTCCACTGAGTCACCACCATATTGTGACACTAGTACTACACACATCAGTCATCAACTGTCTGTCTGGGCAACTAGTTGTCTAACAGAGGATCCTTGTCTCTCTTAGTTTGCACAAACACAGCTCCCTCCTGTACAACAATTCCATACAAAGCAACATGGCAGGCAATACCCAGCTATCTACCATCTCTGTACAGCCCGGTATCCCCCCCCCCTCTTACAGGATGCCGAACATTTCACAACAACAGGTGAACAGTCTCTGTACAACTTGATGAAGCTCCTCTGCTACAGGAAGCAACACACATTGGCACATGGTCCAATGGCTTGAGCACTCCATAAACCACACAAAGCAGCTAGTGACAATCCTGTTCACACAGGCCTCATCACCTGCTGTCGCACTCATCATACTCTTGTGCATACTCTGGGCACACCTGCCATTCTTACTTGCAAAACAGCATCCGAGTGTCATCCCAGTGACTTTCGTCCCCCATTGACTTCAATGAGAGATTCTGTTCCACTTTGTTCCAATGGAATGGAGCAGGACAAGATTAGTTCTTTAATCATTAGAATGGAACGGAGCATCGGACTAACCTTCAGAAGTGCCTTAGCCTGCACACTCTGTCTTGCACATGAGGACTAACTGTGTTTCTTGCTTATAGGCCTTTTATAGCCTGTCGTCACAAAACCAGACAGTGAGAAAGTCAAAAGCCTGCATAGCACAGTGTATAGTCATAACAAATTAAGTTAGTTTCCGGTCATTACCTCTTATATCACTATCAACTCTGCAACTTCACTATTTATTGACTAACACTTGCACCGTAACAGATTAACACAGCACACAAAATGAGGACCAGTCTGTCATGAGTAGTGATTTCCCTCTAAACACATCATCTACTTGGGGCTGCCATAATATGGCTTCCAACACTAGACTCTCTCCACTGATCATCTCATGTGGAGTTAAAGAGGACCTTTCATCTCCTCCACTAACTCTTTCCATCCTTTAATAGATGACGATCCACTAATTCCGACTCAGTTGGAATTTTTTCTCTACACCGTTCCCGTGCTATTATGCAATAGCAGAATGGGAATTGTGGAAAGAAGGTCTCAGAAGGGACCCTGGGGGGGATCACAGGAGTGGACGTTTTTTTTATAGAAGGTAGGTGAGGAACTTTGGGGGGAAGTAACTAGGCGAGGGATGGGTTTTGAGCTACTACTTTTAACTGCATTCAGAATAAATAATATCATAGTAACTGAAAGGTAACATTTATAGGTTCATGTACATTCCATAATTTAAAGATAATCTGTTTCCCTTGAATATATTTTAATCTGAATGTTTTAATTCTGTTATTAGAGATGAGAAAATTCTACAAACTGTACTTTATTCTCCAAAATGCAAATCACTCCAAAGACAGCACATCTGAGGAGAAACCAAATCACTTGGACTTCAATCTTTAAACAAGGATAACATACAAGCAACATACATGTAACAATTCTGGCATGGCTGGCCAATATCTGAAAATCATTATTGAATGCTTCCAGTCAGCATATTTACACTGCAAAATGCTTTTGCCTCTATTTGTAATATATAGTTGTAGTTTACATGTGTTTTTCTCCCTTAAATGGGCTGTACCACTGTTAGTAAATGGGGAAGAATTTTAGTACTAGCAGAGAGTCCTAGGATATGGGAGGAAACTAAGAATCTTCTTCCAGCTTCCATATAGAGAAGGGTGTGTGAGAAGTAAGTTTTGGAATTAGCAAGGTACTCTATTGTGGAGTCTAAGACCTCAAAGCAATGACCCTGCTGAGCCACAGGATAGACAGGGCACACTGAGACTATCACTTAGAAATAGAGTGATTTCACACGCAGGCTGTTGCACCATCTGTCCACCTGGCTCACTCTATTCTCACCGTGAATCTATTTCATATGAACTGTACTTCAATTACCTGGAAGCTGTTAGCTGACTTACGGCATCATTTATCCAGTAAAGTTGTGTGTGACCTGTTTTCCTGCAACCACAAGTCTCCTGAGTCTCATTTCCTGTGACAAGGTCATGGGTACTCCCATGAGGGTTGCACAGAGGAATGAAAAGTCTGGAATTGGGCCCTGAGACAAAACACTGCAGTGGAGAATGGGGCAAGCACAGGTTGGGATTACCCAGGGGTAATTTAGAAAGTGTGACAAATTGTCTGCTGGCCCCATAAAAAGGTCCACATCTGTTCACAAGTTGTGTGATATTGCAGCACATCCCCATACTTCAGAGGAACTTACAGTATGTGTAATGCCAGACACAACCTGTGAACAAGTGTGGTATGGTTTCTGGAAAACAAAAGACATGTTTTACTGACTACCAGAACTGGGGTCTCATAAAGAGTTGGAGGTGTTAATGCCTATATTTCCCATGGCCTAGCAAAAAAAGGCGTAAAGACTGAAGGAGAACTCTTCCAAAGGTCTCCAGACTAGTAAGATTTTGAATAATCCTTAAAACTTCCTTACAAAATAGAAATTTCCTTTTCGGTTAGAGATTTCCTTTAACTTTACCATCTAATAAGTTTCTATTCCAATGAATTATTTTAAGAATTTTGACAAAGAACATCTAAAATAGAAATTTAATATATTAAACAATGACCAATGTGTAACAGGCCAAGGACAATTACACTTAAGTTGAACATGTAGATTGTAAGCCTATTTAAAAAAAAATTGATAAAATATCCATTTTTAATGAAATTAGGTTTCAAGGTAACGTTTAATTGCTTGGTTTGATAGCTCTGGTCCAAGGGACTAAGTCATTATCCTCTAACAATTATCGAGAATAGAGGATTCTGTCAGAGCCCGGAATGAAACACAATAGCGCACCATCTAAAATCATTTCCCCCTCCGCCTTTCCATCTTATTCCACTGCCTCGGACAATGAGGAAAAATCTCTAAATGTGATTTTCTGAATGTATTCCTCAAACCGTGTGGTTATTATATGCCTGGCGAGCAAACAATGAATTACAAGGTGGAAGCTGTTTCCCTCATTTGAAGGGTGTTACGTTATTTGTACTAATGTTCTAGAAAGAAATACCTCCATTTACTAAAGGCCGGATTTAGAGGCAAAGTATGGATAATCCACAGTTTTACATTTGAAAGGTGCTCAGATTATTCGCCGTAGAGCATATTTCTCTCTACAGGAAAAAAAAAATAAAATGAAAAATATATGCTAATAAGGATTTGCATTTTCTAAATGAATATCCATATTCATCACTTCGTGCCGGGTCCATGCAGAGACTGAGCTTCTTTATCATTGCTTTGAACATAACCATGAATTGAGATGCCCAAATGACCTCAATTTTTTTACTTTTGAGATGAATCTTCTAATCTTCAATGGTCCAGCCGTACAACAAATATAGGAATCCACATCAATAATAATGTTAAAGTACAATAGTAACAGGGGGCCAATAATTCAGTGAAAAATTTGTCATGTCTACCAATTACTTGGTTGCCATTTTTTGGAAATAAGCTGCAAAGAGTTTTATTCACATAAGCTCCACCCCAAAATATTGTCAGAGGTTAACTCCATAAACACTATGCAACAGACAGTGGATCATGGACCCACTTTGTCACCTACAGTGCCTTGCGAAAGTATTCAGCCCCCTTGAACTTTTCAACCTTTTGCCACATTTCAGGCTTCAAACATAATTAAAAATTTTTGGTGAAGAATCAACAACAAGTGGGACACAATTGTGAAGTGGAACGAAATTTATTGGTTATTTTAAACTTTTGTAAAAAATAAAAAACTGAAAAGTGGGGCGTGCAATATTATTCGGCCCCTTTACTTTCAGTGCAGCAAACTCACTCCAGAAGTTCAGTGAGGATCTCTGAATGATCCAATGTTGTCCTAAATGACTGATGATGATAAATATAATCCACCTGTGTGTAATCAAGTCTCAGGGTTGTGTTAAAAGCGCAGAGAGCATCATGAAGACCAAGGAACACACCTGGCAGGTCCGTGATACTGTTGTGGAGAAGTTTAAAGCTGGATTTGGATACAAAAAGATTTCCCAAACTTTAAACATCCCAAGAAGTACTGTGCAAGCGATCATATTGAAATGGAAGGAGAATCAGACCATTGCAAATCTACCAAGACCTGGCCGTCCCTCTAAACTTTCATCTCAAACAAGGAGAAGACTGATCAGAGATGCAGCCAAGAGGCCCATGATCACTCTGGATGAACTGCAGAGATCTACAGCTGAGGTGGGAGAGTCTGTCCATAGGACAACAATCAGTCATACACTGCACAAATCTGGCCTTTATGGAAGAGTGGCAAGAAGAAAGTCATTTCTCAAAAATATCCATAAAAAGTCTCGTTTAAAGTTTGCCACAAGCCACCTGGGAGACACACCAAACATGTGGAAGAAGGTGCTCTGGTCAGATGAAACCAAAATCGAACTTTTTGGCCACAATGCAAAACGATATGTTTGGTGTAAAAGCAACACAGCTCATCACCCTGAACACACCATCCCCACTGTCAAACATGGTGGTGGCAGCATCATGGTTTGGGCCTGCTTTTCTTCAGCAGGGACAGGGAAGATGGTTAAAATTGACGGGAAGATGGATGGAGCCAAATACAGGACCATTCTGGAAGAAAATCTGTTGGAGTCTGCAAAAGACCTGAGACTGGGACGGAGATTTATCTTCCAACAAGACAGTCATACCAAACATAAAGCAAAATCTACAATGGAATGGTTCACAAATAAACGTATCCAGGTGTTAGAATGGCCAAGTCAAAGTCCAGATCTGAATCCAATCGAGAATCTGTGGAAAGAGCTGAAAACTGCTGTTCACAAACGCTCTTCATCCAACCTCACTGAGCTCGAGCTGTTTTCCAAGGAAGAATGGGCAAGAATTTCAGTCTCTCGATGTGCAAAACTGATAGAGACATACCCCAAGCGACTTGCAGCTGTAATCGCAGCAAAAGGTGGCACTACAAAGTATTAACTTAAAGGGGCCGAATAATTTGGCATGCCCACTTTTCAGTTGTTTTTTTTTTACAAAAGTTTAAAATATCCAATAAATTTCGTTCAACTTCACGATTGTGTCCCACTTGTTGTTGATTCTTCACCAAAAAATTTAAATTTTATATCCTTATGTTTGAAGCCTAAAATGTGGCAAAAGGTTGAAAAGTTCAAGGGGGCCGAATACTTTCGCAAAGCACTGTAACTGGTTTTTGCTTTGGGTCACTCCCAAGGGCGTTATCTAAGTAGCCTCCCTGATTTTCCTCCTTTAACCTCTGTACAGGGATCTGGTCTTCAATATTAGACTACCACATTGATAACTCTCAGAGTGGTCCTTGTATAGGTAACAGCTGGCCAAAGGCTAGAAAAAGGCTGGTGCAAAGCATAAGGGAGTCAGACAGGGTGAGATCATGTACAGGAGAAAGGTCTGTGTCTGGCAGCAGCAAGCTAAGGTCATACAACGAAATCAAGCAGATCAGGATGAACAAGCAGAAACAGAGTCAATGAAGAAGCCAGAGGTCATACAGTAATAAACAGGTAGAATCTAGACAAATTCCTATATTGTTCAGACCCTGTCCTGAAGGCTGAGCAAATTAGAATAGGCGAGGACTGCTTGCAATTGGATGAGGCATACTTGTTAATCCCACAAATTGCAGGAACAGAAGACATGCCCATCTTAGGCCCAGCTGCACCCCAGTACACAGCAGAATAGAGAGAAAGGAATCACACAAAGTGAAGCTGAGGTAAGCTGGAGGCTGTGTCTACTAAGGGTGTGTTCACATGGCGGAAAATGAAAATAATTTTCTGCCGCCAGAATTTTCGCCTTGGTCTGCCGCAACGGGATGCAGAGGCAGATTCTGCGTCAAAATCCGCTGCCAAAAAACTCCATGTGAACACAGCCTAAGAAATAGAAGCAATAGTGTGCACCGAGTGCAGAGTACCAGGTTTACACCCTACAAGGCAGAAGGTACTGCCATAAACCATTCCAGTCAGGGAATACCCCTATACACAAAGTCCTAGCCAGAGTGTGCTCTATAAAAAGGACCTTGTTAAAGAATATCAAAAAGTTCCCCTATATAGAGTGCCTTATCCAAAGAATAATCCATATACACTGTCCAATGCACCAGCCAAAGAAAAGAAAAATCTAAACAAGGCAGGCAGAAACTGCACCGAATTTTCAGTGCTGCACACTGTATAATAAATGTGTTACATGTTGCTGCAGAACGTTTTAAGGTACTTTTATTCTCCCCTTTTTGTATGTTTCTACCTTGAATTAGTATAGGAATTTAGTTATTGTACATTTTATACATTGTGCCAAATGACAAACTCAGATCTGCTACAACTCATATATTATACTCAGCCCTGCAGATAGATAGCTTAGGGTCATCTGATTCAAACAGTGTTTTCCCTTTGTGAATTGTTGCCTCAGTTGATGAGATATTTGGAGCAATGAGGGCATTGCCAATGATCCAAAGAGGTGAGCTGCAAAGTCCCCATTGTTCCAAAAGTTCATTTGCATATTGACAAAAGCAGTGAAAGAGGCACATATTCACACAGGGAAAACACTGTTTGATTCAGGTGACCTAATCTATCTATCTCCTGGGCTGAGTATAATATATTAATAATAATAATAAAAATATATTGTAGCAGATCTGAGTTTGTCATTCGGCACAATGTATAAAATGTACAATAAATGAATCCTACCTGTGCTGAGCTGGTATGCTGGGTTCTAATGATAAACTCCCTTTAAAATTTTAGCTTCTTGACAAATATGCCTGTCTGTATGGCTATAGAGAGAGTGTAGTTGTCACTTCATGACTTTGGTGTCTGGAGAATGTAATGTGTAACTAGAAATAATGGATGAAAGCAAACAAATATAGAACTTAACAAAGATGAGCATAGGAGCAAATAGCACAAATATCCTGTATTTAACAGATCATATTCTTTACCAATGCTGCATGTGGCTACAATGTACCAGGGCCCTCTGACATCACTCTGGAGTCATGCCGCAGTGACATTCATTGTATAGTCATTGCTACGGCACGTGTGGGTGTTCTAATCACAGGCATTGTTTAGCAAGGAAATAGACAGCAAGGCAGTCATTTATACAACATGGATTTTCCCATGTGTCAGGTCTCATAAACACAGAGCTTCAGATAGGCCGCACAATTTTCTCCGGCTCTAGCAGATGAAGACATCACATATACATTTAAAGGAAGGGAAGAGTCATTGGGATGTGTGGAGCTCACTGGTGGCCGATTTGCATGTGCACATTCGCTGATCTGTAAAAGAGAAGCTCGCTGGTGTGTTTCATAACACCATAGAGATTAGTCTAAATTTAGAGGATCTGCTTATATACACAAGTGCAGATACTTTTTGACAGCCAGAGTAGCCTCCAGAGAAACAGACAGAACACTGTGTAATCAATATTTCTTTTTATGTAAGCATGTTTTCCTTATGTTTGCCAAGTACTACTGCACTCCTCTCCCTTCAAGCTTCTGGGATTTGATTCCTTTCTTATTTATTAGAGGAGAGGAAGTGGAAATCATTTTGGTAAGGAAAACATCTGCATTGCATGCATTGCGTCTCTGCCAACATCACAGCAAAATCTGCGGAGCTTCCAATATGGGTGAAAATACATATGTAAAATGTGAGAATAAGTTTGCCCAGTGCTTGCAGTATTCTCCTGATACTTCCTATTGAGTGTTCCGGTAGAGACATTACATGGATGGCATATGTAATATTTACATCATGTCTAGTCCTTGATGTACATGGTAATTTGAGTCTATATTGTGCATGTAGTCACAATGAATCTGCACACACAGAACAAGAAGTGCTATCATAGAGGTGCGAGCAGGAAATCTTTAAAGGGAACCTGTCAAGTGTTTTTGCCACCCTAAATTGGCCCCGGCATGTGTAGCAATGACCTTGGTGTCAATGGTGTCTCTCACTAAGCTTTCTGTTGCTTAAAAGTCATATACAGTAAGCTTTTAAAACCTTATATTGGTATATGCAAAATTACCTTAACTAACAGGGGACAGGGATCAATCAGCTTCATCTAGTCATGCAGCCATTGCTCTAAATAACACCCAGCTGCTCCCCACCCCCTGTGACTAGTTAAAAGGAGCCTGTAAATTGGTTATAAACCTAATCCCAGTACTTTGTAGAGGTGATTCTATGGTTTCCAAATATACCTCTGTTAGTCAACTTTGAAGCTCCATTTTCATGTAAATCGCTGCTTTATCCATGTGCAAATCAGGGTAAAAGTGATTTGGGCCGTGACTTAGCTTGCTGGTCAGCTCTACACTCCAAGCCAAAGCACTTTTCATCTCATTTGCATATGTCTAAAAATGTGATTTCCATTAAAAAGAGCTAACAGAGGTATATTTGGAAACTGTAGAATCATATCTACAAGGTGCTGGGAATACAGTGGGGAAAAAAAGTATTTAGTCAGCCACCAATTGTGCAAGTTCTCCTACTTAAAAAGATGAGGCCGGCCTGTAATTGTCATTATAGGTAGACCTCAACTATAAGAGACAAACTGAGAAAACAAATCCAGAAAATCACATTGTCTGATTTTTTTAAGAATTTATTTGCAAATTATGGTGGAAAATAAGTATTTGGTCAATAACAAAAGTTCATTTCAATACTTTGTTCTATATCCTTTGTTGGCAATGACAGAGGTCAAACGTTTTCTGTAAATCTTCACAAGGTTGGCACACACTGTTGCTGGTATGTTTGCCCATTCCTCCATGCAGATCTCCTCTAGAGCAGTGATGTTTTGGGGCTGTCACTGGGCAACACGGACTTTCAACTCCCTCCAAAGGTTTTCTATGGGGTTGAGATCTGGAGACTGGCTAGGCCACTCCAGAACCTTGAAATGCTTCTTACGAAGCCGCTCCTTCGTTGCCCTGGCGGTGTGCTTGGGATCATTGTCATGCTGAAAGACCCAGCCACGTTTCATCTTCAATGCCCTTGCTGATGGAAGGAGGTTTGCACTGAAAATCTCACAATACATGGCCCCATTCATTCTTTCATGTACACGGATCAGTCGTCCTGGTCCCTTTGCAGAGAAACAGCCCCAGAGCATGATGTTGCACCCCCCATGCTTCACAGTAGGTATGGTGTTCTTTGGATGCAACTCAGCATTCACTCTCCTCCAAACACGATGAGTTGTGTTTCTACCAAACAGTTCTACTTTGGTTTCATCTGACCATATGACATTCTCCCAATACTCTTCTGGAACATCCAAATGCTCTCTAGCAAACTTCAGACGGGCCCGGATATGTACTGGCTTAAACAGTGGGACACGTCTGGCACTGCAGGATCTGAGTCCCTGGCGGCGTAGTGTGTTACTGATGGTAGCCTTTGTTACGTTAGTCCTAGCTTTATGCAGGTCAGTCACTAGGTCCCCATGTGGGGTTCTGGGATTTTTGCTCACTGTTCTTGTGATCATTTTGACCCCACGGGGTGAGATCTTGCGTGGAGCCCCTGATGGAGGGAGATTATCAGTGGTCTTGTATGTCTTCCATTTTCTAATTATTGCTCCCACAGTTGATTTCTTCACACCAAGCTGCTTGCCTATTGCAGATTCCGTCTTCCCAGCCTGGTGCAGGTCTACAATTTTGTTTCTGGTGTCCTTCCACATCTCTTTGGTCTTCACCATAGTGGAGTTTGGAGTGTGACTGTTTGAGGTTGTGGACAGGTGTCTTTTATACTGATAACAATGTCAAACAGGTGCCATTACTACAGGTAATGAGTGGAGGACAGAGGAGCCTCTTAAAGAAGAAGTTACAGGTCTGTGAGAGACAGAAATCTTGCTTGTTTGTAGGTGACCAAATACTTATTTTCCACCATAATTTGCAAATAAAGTCTTAAAAAATCAGACAATGTGATTTTCTGGATTTGTTTTCTCATTTTGTCTCTCATAGTTGAGGTCTATCTATGATGACAATTACAGGCCGGCCTCATCTTTTTAAGTGGGAGAACTTGCACAATTGGTGGCTGACTAAATACTTTTTTTCCCCACTGTAGGTTTATAACCAATTTACTGCTGACAGACTCCCTTTAACTACAACCACACTGATAAGTTGTAAGCTACTGAGTGGGTTAAAGGTTTAACCTATAAAACACATGACGGGCATCATTTTCTAAAGGTTTATTCCCAAAAGAAGGATTTATGGCTTATCCACAAGATATGACATATTTGCCAACAGATGCAGATACTTATTATGGGGCCTATGACCTATGGGGATTAATGGGGTCCAGTGACCTCTATTAACCAATCCCCAGGTGTCACATCACCACACAGTTCTATAGATAGGAGCAATGCTTACGTATATTCCTTTCCTTGTACATCTATTGGTGGTAAGGTGGTGAGCCAAGGTCATGGCTAGTTATAGTTATGCTGGCAATTTATCATCACTGTGGATCACCAGCCTAATATACCATACAGTATAAACTATAGGACAGATTTATTAAAACTGTCCAAATGTTATACAGAATAAAAAAGATTAGAGAGTTCATCACAGTGGTGCACACTGTATGATAAATTTGGTCCATCTTACTAAAAATGTACGCGGGAAGACGTGAGCCAAATGAGGGGGAAGAGAAAGGTGGTGAGCAGCGTGCGGAAGCAGGGGGAAGAGTCAGCTGTGAGCAGCGTGCGGAGGGGCTTGCACAGCGGCAGCGGCCCAGTGCGGCCAGGAGAGAGCTGCCGGCTTACTGCCGGGCGGCAGCACAGCGGTGAACAGCGGCAGCGGCCCAGTGCGGCCAGGAGAGAGCTGCCGGCTTACTGCCGGGCGGCAGCACAGCGGTGAACAGCGGCAGCGGCCCAGTGCGGCCAGGAGAGAGCTGCTGGCTTACTGCCGGGCGGCAGCACAGCGGTGAACAGCGGCAGCGGCCCAGTGCGGCCTACAAGGGAAGGAGCCAGGGACACCCAGACCAGAACAGTGGGGCCAGGAGAGAGCTTCACGGCGGTGAGTAGCGGCCCAGCACGGCCAGAAGAGAGGAATATGGAAGAGGAGAAAACTCACATGGTAAGCTGCAGCATATGCTATATGTTTACAGATTTGCCTGACCATAAAGACAACTTCACCTGTATGAAATGCAAACTAGTGGCCCTTTTAGAAGATAAAGTGCAGAGGTTGGAAGAAAGAATAGAGACGTTGAGAGGCATCAAAGAAAGTGAGGTTTTTATTGATGAAGCAGAAGCAAGCCTCTTGAATATAGTAAGGGAAGAAAGTATGAGAGAGCCTACAGTGGTGGAGGCTGAAGCAAACCTCCTAAATATAGTAAGGGAAGAATACTTGAGGGAACCTACAGAGGCAGATAAATGGATACAGGTGACCAAGAGATGCAAAAGGATCACAAGGCCATCACCACTTACACAGCTAGGTAACCGATATGAAACTCTTATGCAGACTGATGAAAATGATAAGAATAATCTATCAGCAAAAGAAGAAACAAAAGTCAGCCAGAGACAAGAGGGAGCAACAAGAAATAGCGTAGCGAGGAAAAAAAGAAGAGTAGTGGTTATGGGCGACTCACTGCTAAGAGGCATAGAGGCAGCAGTCTGCAGGCCAGATATAACGGCACGAGAAGTATGCTGCCTCCCAGGAGCAAAAGTTAGGGACGTGGCCGATAGGATTCCATGCCTCTTCAGCTCCAAGGATAACTACCCATTTTTGCTGATACATGTGGGTACAAACGACACGGCAAAAAATGATTTACCAACTATTCGTAAAGACTTTCAAAATCTAGGAAAGAAAGTGAAGGAACTGGATGCGCAGGTAGTATTTTCATCAATTCTCCCAGTTGATGGTTATGGTATCAGGAGATGGAATAAAATACTAGAGGTAAACAAGTGGCTTCGGCAGTGGTGTAGAGAGCAAGGTTTTGGATTTCTGGACCATGGAGTGAATTACCTCTATGATGGACTCCTTGCTAGAGATGGGATACATCTCACAAAGCCTGGGAAACACATATTTGCCAGAAGACTTGCCACACTTATCAGGAGGGCTTTAAACTAGAAGAGAAGGGGATGGGAAGTAAAAAGAAAGACAAGAACATGCAGCTAAAGGATATACTAAACAAGGTTACTAGATGTGGTAATGAGGACCTAAGACAGGATACTCAGAAGGAAATTAAGAAAAAGGAAGTACCAGAGCGCAATCTGAAATGTTTTTACACAAATGCGCAAAGCTTGGGAAATAAACAGGGAGAATTAGAACTGATAATACAGAAGGAAAAATATGATGTCATTGGTATTACAGAAACTTGGTGGAACGATAAGCATGATTGGAATATACAGATGGAAGGATACAACTTATTCAAAAAAAATAGAACTAATAAAAGAGGGGGAGGAGTTGCATTGTATGTTAAAAAAGATCACATTTCCACGGAAATCACAGTTTTACAAAATGATAACTTATTGGAAAATATTTGGGTAACAATTCAGGGGAAAAACAATGATAAGGACATCATAATAGGTGTTTATTATAGACCACCAGAACAGACAGAAGACAGGGATGAGATTTTTTCACAGCAAATGACCACGCTTTCGAAGAAATTTGAAATTGTTATCATGGGAGACTTTAATTACCCAGATATTCATTGGGAAACTCACACAGCTACGAGTAAAAGCTCTATCAAATTTTTATCCTCTCTAGCAGACAATTTCATTGCCCAGTTAGTAGAAGAAAACACAAGAGGAACATCCATTCTGGACCTAGTTTTAACTAATAAGGAGGACATGGTTAAGGAATTAAGGGTAGCAGGGACATTGGGATTCAGCGACCATGCTATACTCGAGTTTGGGGTTGTAAGAAGAAGAAGACCTGAGAAGACAAAGACTAGAAGACTCAATTTTAGTAGGGCAGATTTTAGGGGCCTAAAGGTAAGGGTTAGTAGAATTCCATGGCGAAAATTACTTAAGCACAAAAATGCACATGAGGGGTGGGAAATTTTCCGTAGGGAAATCATTAATGCACAGGAACTAACAATACCTAGAAGCAAGAAAAATGGGAATCACCTAAAAACTCCAGGATGGATGACCAAAAAATTACATAACCTACTAAAAAAGAAAAAGGAAACTTACAACAAGTGGAAGATGGGAGCTATATCTAAGGGAGAGTATACAGCAGTTTGCAGACTCTGCAAGATAAGCATTAAAAAAGCCAAGGCTGAATACGAATTGAAGCTTGCAAAAGAAGTTAAGAGTAATGTAAAAGGTTTTTGGGGATATGTTAAGAGCAAAAGAAAAGTGAAGGAAACCATTGGAGTCCTAAAGAACGAAAAGGGTGAAAAAGTTAACATGGTGGATCAGCAAGTGGAGTTACTAAATTCATATTTTGTATCCGTCTTCTCCCAAGAAATGGATGGAAATATCAACATTAATGGTGATAGTGATGAGGGGAATGAGGACTCCAAGCTGATTATAAGTGAAGGTTTGGTAAGAGAACATTTAGCTAAGATTAAGGAAACCAAGTCCCCAGGACCGGATGATTTACACCCTAGAGTTTTAAAAGAATTAGCAGAGGAAATAACAGAACCCCTTGCAATAATCTTTAATAAGTCATGGGAGACAGGAGTGGTCCCTCTAGATTGGAAAAGGGCAAATGTGGTCCCCATCTACAAAAAGGGGAATAGGGACGACCCAGGAAATTATAGGCCGGTAAGTCTGACCTCGATAGTAGGAAAAATCTTTGAACAAATCGTTAAAGAACATTTAATTAGGTACCTGGATGGGAAGGCTTTAATTAATCAAAGCCAGCACGGCTTTATGCCTAATAAATCTTGCCAGACTAATCTTATTTCCTTCTATAATAAAGTCACTGAATGGTTGGACCAGGGGAATGCAGTGGACATAGTATATCTTGACTTTAGTAAGGCCTTTGATAAAGTATCACATAACATTCTTATTGAAAAAATGATCAAGTATGGCTTTGATAAAATATCAGTGAGGTGGGTTCACAATTGGCTTAATGATCGGGCACAACGAGTAATTCTAAATGGCTATACATCAAACTGGAAGAAAGTAAAAAGCGGGGTGCCGCAGGGCTCTGTCCTGGGCCCAGTACTTTTTAATATTTTTATAAATGATCTGGATGATGGGGCTAATGGGGAACTAATAAAATTTGCAGATGATACAAAGATAGGAGGAATGGCCAACACTAGAGAGGAGAGAGAGTGCATCCAAAAGGACTTAGACACACTGGAACAATGGGCTGAGGTGAACAAAATGGTATTCAACAGGGACAAATGCAAAGTTCTACATCTGGGTAACAGAAATGCAAGAAGCATATATAGTATGGGAGGAATAGTACTAAGTGAGAGTACAGGGGAAAAGGATCTGGGCATAATAATAGATCGCAAACTCAACATGAGTCAACAGTGCGGTGCGGTGGCTAAAAAGGCTAACCAAATTCTAGGATGTATCAAGACGAGCATTGTAGCTAGATCAAGAGAGGTAATTATTCCGCTGTACTCTGCCCTGGTCAGACCCCACCTGGAATACTGTGTACAGTTCTGGGCGCCCCAGTTTAAGAAAGACATCGATTCATTGGAGCAGGTCCAGAGAAGAGCAACCAAAATGGTGGAAGGTCTACAAACCATGTCCTACGAGGAGAGGCTAAAAGAATTGGGACTGCTTAGTTTGCAGAAGAGAAGGCTAAGGGGAGACTTAATAGCGGTATTTAAATATCTGAAAGGTTGTCACAGTGCAGAGGGATCTACCCTATTCTCATTAGCAGAAGGAAGCACAAGAAGTAATGGGATGAAACTAAGGGGAAGGAGATTCAGATTAGACATTAGGAAAAACTTTCTAACAGTAAGGGTAGTGAGAGAGTGGAATAGGCTGCCACGGGAGGTGGTGAGTTCTTCATCAATTGAAATCTTCAAGCGGAAACTGGATAGGTATATAGCTGGGATGTTTTAGGAATTCCTGCTTTTGCAGGGGTTGGACTCGTTGGACCCGTGGCCCTTGAGGTCCCTTCCAACCCAAAAAAAAAAAAAAAAAAAAAAAAAAAAAAAAAAAAAAAAACACAAAAAAACCCACCACCACAAAAAACAAAAAAAAAAAAAAAAAATTTAAAAAAATCCACAACACAACAAAACAAAATAAAAAAAAAAAAAAAAATAAAAAATATATTACTACATGACATTACACTATATATATATATATATATATATAGGCGGTATACTCTACTACATGACATTACATTATATACATATATAGGCGGTAAAAAAAAAAAAAAAAAGAAACTTTTACTTACACCACCTCTGCTGTATTCTTTACCAACATTTTGTACCAAGATAATGGAGCATTGCAATGATAACTCTGTGCATTTCATTGATACTATTCTAAGTTGTCTATTTGGACATGAAAAAGAAGTATGATAAATTTGGCATTCTGCTTTGTTTCCACAATATGTACCAGAATTCTAGTGGATTTTGCTTAACAAATCCCACTTTATATGTTTTTCTACCTTAAACTAGAATAGGGATTTCTCCTTTATCAATTTTATATAGTGTGCCAAATGACAAAGTAAAATGTAATATAGAAATCTCCATTCTGCCACAGCTCATATACTCATATGTAGTCTGTGTACTCAAAAATCACAGTCAAATGAATTAACATCGCCTATCACCATCTACTATGCAATGCCAAATTCTGAATCTCCACTCTGCTATATATAATCTACCTATAATAAAAGCTAAAGTTATTTCAAAGGATTGAATGAATGCTAGATAAAGAGTGAAATCACCATTGTGCATTTTTCCAGTTGTATGTATGCTAATGATCATGAAATAATAGAGAATCTTCTATTTCACTAAATTATGTAGACTGACATGTGATGAGCAGAAATGAATCTCAAGAGGTTTCTCCAGCTGCACAATTGAACCGTTACCTTAGCTCACCCAACCCTTTCATCATTATGCTCCGATTAACAAATCATACCATACATAATAGGGTGGGGGCAACAAGATTAGACCAAGCATGGAGTTTTCTACAAAGAGGATGCATTGTGTATGGAACATTTTCCTTATTGTGTATTAAGCTTTGTTATTTCCTGATGTCAGTGGCACTGCCCAATAAAATATTTGCACAGCATGTGAGGGTACACTTTATAGAGGTGTAATTGAAATATGAAACGGAATAATGACATCATCAACCTTCCAAGGAACCCTGTCCCATTTCTTACAGTGGTGCTTAAAAGTTTGTGAACCTTTCAGAATCTTCTATATTTCTGCAAATAAATGGCCTAAAACTTCATCAGATTTTCACACCTAAAGTCCTTAAAGTAAATGAAAAGAACCAAAGCAAACAAATGAGTCATAAATATTAGACTTATATTTAGAAAAAAGTGATCCAATATCACATATCTATGAGTGGCAAAAGTATGTGAACCTTTAGGATTAGCAGATAATTTGAAGGCGAAAATAAAGTCAGATGTTTTAAAACAATGGGATGAAATCAGGTGTGAAATTGTATCATGGCCCAAAGAAAGGAGATTTCCGAGGAACGAAAAAGAAGAGTTGTTGATGCTCATCAGGCTGGAAAAGTTTAAAAAAAAACATCTTTGGACTTCATCAATCCACAGTCAAACAGATTATGCACAAATGCAGGAAATTCAAGACCATTATTATCCTCCTCAGGAGCTGGGGGGGGAGCAAAGATCAAGAGCAAGGCACATAATAGTCCACAAGGTCAAAAAGGAACCCAAGGTAACCTCTAAGCAACTAAAGGTCTGTAAATGTAAATGTTCATGAGTCCAGAATCAGAAGGACACTGAACAACAATGGTGTCTATACTAGGATTGCAAAGAGAAAGCCACAGCTCTCCTAAAAGATCATTGCTGCTTGTCTGCAGCTTAATAAAGATCACCTGGATACACCAGAAGGTTAGTGGAACATTGTTATTTGGACGGATGAGGCCAACATAAAGCCTTTTTCTTTAACTGAGAAGTGTTATGTTTGTAGAAAGGAAAGCACTGCCTTCCGGAATAACAATCTCACTACCTTCTCTGAAACACAGTGCTGGTAGTATCATGGTTGGGCTTATTTTTCTGCACCTGGGCCAGGATGGCTTGCCATCATTGATGAACCAATAATTTCTTAATTACACCAAGAAATTCTAAAGGATAATGTCAGGACATCTGTCTGTGAGCAATATCTCAAGAGAACATGGGTTATGCAGCCATAAGACAACAACCCTAAGAACTCAAGTTGTTCTGCCAAAGAATGGTTAACGAAAAAAAAAGTTACAGTTTTGGAATGGCCAAGTCCTGATTTTAATCCAATAGAAAAGTTGTAGAAGGACCTGAAGCGAGCAGCTCATGGGAGAAAACCCACCAATATAACAGAGGTGAAGCTGTTTGGTATGGAGGAATGGTCTAAAATTCCTCTAAACCGATGTACAGGACAAATCAAAAATTGCTGGAAATGTTCAGATGTGGATATTTATGCACAAGGGGGGCACACCAGATGCTGAAAGCAGTGATTCACATACTTATTCCACTCATAGATATATCATATTGAATTATTTTCTTCTATATGTAAATGACAGGGTGTATTATGTTTGACTCATTTGTTTGATTTGGTTCTCTTTGTCTACTTTTAGGATTGAAAATCTGTTGTAGATTTAGGTTAAATTTATGCAGACATATAGTTCACAAACTTTCAATCACCTCTACATTTCTGCACTAGGTATCTATGACCTTCACTTTGGTCAGTGTTATAACTGCTTACATTGGCTTAGGCAATAGACATTTTCACCAAGGCCTATTGATAGTCTAATATGTATGCAAGGATAGATTACTGATCAGGGTCAGCCTGATCCACTAAAGTATCAAAAGATCTACCAATAGGCAAAGACCCTGTCGCAATAATGGATCTTTAGGGTGCAGCAGAAGACAACCTGAGTTGGAGTTAACTTTGGAGCCAATTTCTTCCCTCTATTATTATTATTATTCTATAACTTATTAGTCCTTATTGTAGTATAGCTTGTTGCCTCAAGGATATCAAGACGTTTTATGATGCAATAAATAGTGGGTGTGTAGATGTTCTGGATGGTAAGGTGGTCCTCAGAATAATTTCCTCTTGTGAATTCAAGGAATCACACTGTGATACTGTATCTGATAAACTTTACCTCCAGCTGTTAACCCATTTATCGCTATAGGGTTTAATACAATGCAAATGTGCAGTTAATGATCAGATCAGGTGTTATATAATTGTCAACCAAACAACTTCACAGCACATGGCGGTACTGTACACAGGAAGGGGCCAATTCTTTAGAACAGGTCATTAATTTCATTGGCCTCTTTTGATGCTTGTATATTTCTGTCACGGTGTAGTAATTTTAGTTTTTGTAAGTAGAGTATTGCTGTTTTGGGAGTCCTATGTGGCATTGTTCCAAGACAAAATGTTTACATGTAGCATTACCCAAGGACAACAACTATCATTGTGACATCATTACATAACAGAATGTATCTGCACCCTATTATACTGTGATAACCATGTTGCCATTAATCTATGAGATCGAGTACAAAGCTAGGTCAACATGGTGTAAAGTGATTGTCCTCCAAATTCTGGCTCTGTGCTTCTGGTGGTGGTCTTCTGCCCTAGATTCCTCTCCAAATTCCAGCCATGTGCACCATGTGCGGTGGAAAGCTGAAATAGAGATTCTGCTTTCCATCCGGCAGTGGAAATCAGAACCAGAGCGTCTACTTTCCGCTGCTTTACTCATAGCGCCAAAAACAATGGGGCTAATCACACTGAGCCTTGCTCCATGGATTCTGTGGAGAGTTCTTTTTTCAGCGTCCTAGTGTCCATTACTGCCTCGCTTTGAAAATGAAATATTCCTGTTGGAATCAAATCTTCGCCTATGGAATAAAGAAACACTTTTGCATTTTTTATATTTGGAGTGATGCCTTTTTTCTTTTCCTATTTATGTGGCATCTGTTGCTTGATGCCATTAGGGTGTGTACCCAAGGATCATAATGCTGTTTCTTGAGCTTTTCTGGACTCTCTGTTACTTAGAAAAATAGAATAGATCTATTCACATGACCGTTATTTAGACCAAAATATAGGCCATGTCCTATTTTTGGCTGTTTTCACGGATCCCTCAATACACTGAAATGTATGGGGGATCCTTGAAAGCAGTGCCCCTTGGGTGCAAGACAGCCGTGAAAAATTGATGTTTTGCACCTCTTTTGTGTGAATGTAACCTTTAATAGTCTTGAGCAAATGGAATGAGTGCAAATCCAATAGAGGGGGCCGCACCCCCTATTACTGCTATAGCAACTTGCACATGTTAAACATTGGTATGTGCTGTCTAAATTTTGTGTTTTATATAGATAGATGGATAGATAGATAGATAGATAGATAGATAGATAGATAGATAGATAATGATAAAAAAAAAAAAAAATTGGACTTCATTAGCCCATGATGCAACGTTTTAGACCTATCATAACTTTCCTGAGCCTTTAGATAGATAGATAGATAGATAGATAGATAGATAGATAGATACTGTAAGATAAATCAAGCTATTCCAACAACACAGATCATGTCAGAAGGACACAGAAAGCTTTTGACACTTCTATATAAAAATCATTCTGTAATTTAGTTTGTCTAATTGGAGCTCTTATGGATTTTATAGGGGAAAAGAAAAGCCAAGGGACACCTTAAACTAGGAAGCAGAAGTGATTTTTATCATCATTTGAAAGGTCAGCCTTTACAGCTCCTTACTGTAATAGGGAACCCAATAATATCCTTTTTATTATCGCCAACTCCTCTGATATCTACAAATGTCTTACTATATAGTAACAATGAGATGCCGCTGATACTGGTTTATTTTCCTTTATTCCTCTGTCAGCCGGCTTCTGATCACATACCTAAAACTTTAATAACATCAAATGGCGATTCCATGTTTCGCTATAAATTTCAGCTCTCCTGATTCTTTCTTGGGTCTGGAATCCATCATTTTATTTATAACCCACATAAGATTTTATGTGTACCAACAGAAAATGAGGCTCAGTAGACTGTGCCACGGGATCTGAACAGCAGAAGGAATACTTATTCTGGTCTGACAGCACAGCAAGCTTCATTAGATAACATTCCTCCCAAGTGACAAGTTTGGGTAAATTCTGCACTGTTGTTTTATGGATCTGAAGATCTGCATTTACGGCCTCTGTGCGGGGTAGTAGTTTGCAGGCCCCATTGGCAACACAGCAGTTACCGATACATAAGATGTTAGCTTTATCCATTATGGAGAGTTTTACTCTGCATTATTAATCAGACATCATATAGCAGATGCATTGAATGTTGCTCGTATTCTCGTTACTATGCCGCTTCAGAGGTCTCTCTCATGTAGTAATTCAGTCTTTTCACAGGCTGGCCTCCGTTAAGTGAGTTTGTAAGAATATGGCTGTGAACATATAACATACACATGATTATTATATCACGCTTCTTGCTGGATAAACGAATATCTTTATATATTTGGTCAATATCTATAGGTGTTTATAATAAAAATGGCAAATTGTCAGCAATGTCAGCACTGGAGTACTCATAAAGGGTGGCCATAAGGACTTACAGTATATGGACAAAATGTACTTTTCAAATCCAAGACCAATAACACAAAATGTTATGATTGCCTAATCCTGGTTTGGAACCTACTAAGGTCCCTTTTTGGAAAAGGAGTTTGTTCCTTGTGTACTTCTCCATTTCCGCTGTGACCCTTGGAATTTTTCAACTGTCCATGGTCTGCACAGTCTTAAGATGCCCACTCACATAAAGAGTTGGCCAAACTAGACCATCTAATGTGTACAGACATTACCTGATTCCCCTTACATATAATGTTAAAGAATAGAAGGAGCAACATGCTGAATTTTACATACTCACTCTTTGTGTTCTCGAGGAAGATGAGCTGCCACCAGTAGTGTCAGTCAAGACAGGCATGCATGCATATGGGAGGGTTGGGAGGAATAGCTGTTGGTCAAATGAGCATTCAGCCGACAGCTATAGAAGGTGTATGGGCGTCTTTCAGGTAAACATAGGGAAGGTAGGCCAATTTGTAGAACAAAACATTGCAAGTTTTTTTTTCTATATTAATACAGTACCAGCCTATTCATTAAGTATGGTACCTAGAATGTAATCACTGACACCAGTCATCAGCTCACAATTTTAGTTACATATCTCAAACTTGACATTTTTTCAGATAAAAAAATATTCTTCCTGTTTCCATGAAAACATCAAACATACTCCCAATACTTATATTGGTTGTTTGCATTTTGCATTTAATAGGCATAACTGTGTCCATTATCCCAACATTTCACAGCACATCATGTAAATATTAATATTAAGTAAAGCAAATCTGGGTGTAGTTGTATTACTAAACCAAGGTGGGTGAAGGTCCTGGGAAAAAATGTGTGATGATTTATGGTGAGTAATGTGTGCCTAAATAACAATGTCCAATAGTGCTAAAACAGTACTATACAGTGCATGCATGATATTGCTATACAGTGTATCACAAAATACAATGACCTACCAGTTAGGATGTGTTGTGGGCATGTTAGTTAAAGTAGCAATCCCACAAAAATCTTTATTCCTTTAGAAAGGCACATGCTGTAAACTGTAGTTAAAGAAATCTTCGTACCAGTGGCTGTATTTGTGAGTTATCCACTATTTTCTGGTCCACAGCTGTGTCATATGACCATCAATAGGACTCTCCAACTGGCACAGCTTCTTATTTATGGAAAGGGAGCAAGTTTCTATTTATTGCTAAGAGACTCAAATTGAGGATCTCATAAGAATGAATAGAATACTGAGTTTCTGCCCACACTTAAGACATCGTATCAGTATGTCTTGCTCATATTACACAGCAGCGGATCAGAAGGGAGTGGATAACTCACAAATATAGCCACTGGTAACTTCATTACAATTTACATCATGTACCTTTCTAACAGGCCAGAAAAGAAAATTTTCTGTGGGATTACTATTTTAAGGCTCCTAAATGGTGGAGACTTTGCGGAATTTACCCCTTCCATGTAGAAAGCTAATAGATTAAAAAGAGGTAGTTAGTTTACAGAGAATCTCTCTATCTCTGTTCCTCCAGTGGCACAGCTTGAACTCTTTAAAGTTGCACATGTTCTCATTTTTCCAGGCATGGAAAAGGGAAACAGGCAACAAGCAGTAAAAAAACTAATGCGCCGTTTTGTTCTGCATGAAATATGCACAAGTAGCAAGTAAAGCTTAGACAATTCCCCCCAGTGACATGAAACACAGAAGCCATTTCAGAATTAACATTAATTGTAAGTAGGTTGAAAAAAAATGCAGCTGTAGAAGTTCTTGTTCAGTGACACATTTGATTCCATCTTAAAATGCTCACTAAGCAAGTGGTTTTCCCAATGGTGAAGAGAGACCAAGGTTCGTACACTTACTTAGACACCATTAGCAAGGCAAGAATTCCACTCTTTCCAATTTCCTCAGTGCAATCTAACCGGCAGAAGTTTGCGAGGTTATGGTCTCAACCTCTAAATGTACCCGTGTCAACTGTCAGAGTCGCCATGATGGATGGACTAGCGGAAGGCTGCTGGGTAAGTATTTTAAACATTTATGAGTTGGTCAATGAAGTTTAAAAGCATTCAAACATGAATTAAACTGTGATATATACGGAGCAAAAAGTCAATTTTCAATTGATTCTGTCTGGTGGTTTCTGGTTAAGTGAGAATTACAGCATTTGTTTAAATATAACATGAGTATACAAAGTTCTACGTTACAAACCTTGCTACGTCTGCACTGTAAAAAAAAAAAATCATTATTTATCTGATTTAAAATGTGCTTTTATTTCCCCAGAACTTGCCATGTGTTTATAGACTGTCATTTATCCTGTAATAGCTCTAGACTACCCATTATCGATCATTATAATAGATCACTTTTGTATTGTGTTTACATTGTTTAGTGTGAATTCAGGAACCCGCTAGGGATAAATAGCCGGCTTATCCTGGATGATTTCATATCTCCATGATGATAACAATAAGCTTATATTGATGCATTGTTGCCGTATTGTTAGGAATTTGAGGTAGAACATCAATGAATACCTTTTGCAGGATCCTTTTTAACAAGTGGACTCATTAACTCCTCATGAGATCTGTAACATACCATCAGTAAGCTATGAAATATGCTTTTATTTATATAAGACACTAGCTATCATATTGGTTCAGTACATACACAATAAATAGCTGAAAAAATTGTCTATGCTTGTACTGTATTTTTACATTCCTATAGTGTATTGACATGGCCACAAACTTGTAAGCAAATGACTTTATTCTATATTAGGAGTACTCCAAAGAACTAGGAGTCAGCTTGTCTAGGTAGCATTGGCTATAAGAAGAGAAGGAAATAAAAGCATAAGGACATTGTAGCATACATCTAGACAGGGTCCCCCATTTTGGTATAGATTCATTGCACCAGATAACCCCCACCTTTACCCTGCATATGTTCTGCACAGTCAGACCTCATTCACAATTCTTATGATCCAGTTCTTATCTAGCTGCTATAAATCTCACATTGCCTCCTGGAGTGGCTTCTCTGGGTACTAAAAGTTACAGTAAATTATTGACCCCTGTTTTAATATGTAAGTCTTTTCAGATAAAAGCATGGATGTAATGTGCTTGCTGGCATGCTCCCTATCCCAGCAGACCTATATACCTGGATACCTCCATGCATGCTCCTGTTTCTTTAAGGAATAGTGTGTTATGCCAATCATTGTCTGTCTGTGTGTATAAAATCTGCTTCTCTAGCCATTCCCTGCCTGTGCAAAGTTTTAGGTTTGCTATTCATGTCTGTGTGTCATGGTCTCCTGTCCTTCTGTTTCTATACTGAAGCAATTCCTTCTATGTTTCTCTAGGTATTCCTGTGTGTGCACATCTTTCTGTTTGTATGTCTGAACAATGCTTCAGTTTCTCTTTGTTTTTTTTGTATTTTATGACTTCATATTTGGACTAATGTTCTTCTGTCTGCTCTAGTTTCTGCTTGCTATGTCTGGATGCATTTGTTTTTGGATGCATCTTCTATACTCTGTAAGTTTCTGGGTCTGTTAAAAAACAAATGACACAAAACTTTCATTGATGTGATATATCCATCATGCATCAGCATTAATGAAAAAAAAAAATTGCCAGTCTTAACAAAGACCCTGACTGGCGCAAGTTACACCTCCGTGTGCTAGATTGCATGTCTTCTCCAGTTTAGAACTGGCCTAAAATTCCTGTATAATGCATCCTAGAAAAGTGACGTGAGTTATACTAAATACAGCAAGTCGAAATGTCCCTGGCCCGTCCTACTCTCTGCTCTGCTTTACCCACCTTCATCGAAAGTGGCAAGCAAAGTGCAGAATGGGGAACGTGTTGTGTCTTTGTCATAAGAGAGGGCCTTGTGCCAAAGATGTGCTACATTATTACCCATCCATACCAGAAAACTGGCATATATGTGTTGATAATTTCCAGCTATTATACCCTATACACATCAATGTATCACCATATTACATATAAAGAGTGATGGGTGGAGATGAGGGAATATGGAGTATTTCTTACAGGGGGATTGGGACAAAGTATCTTCACATGTGAGTCACTATTATTTATATAGGATAGCAGTTTTTAGATAAGTAAAGATACTGTGATCCTATCTAAATGACGTCACATACCATTAGCTGCAGGTTTTGTGTTATTCGTGGGAGTTTAGTTACAACTTGAGTATCTTTTTTTAAACAATGATGTAAATCTTACATAGAACCTATAATCTTAGTTTACTTCCTTTTTATTGTTTACTTTTATTTTTAACATGGCATTTTGTGCACTCTGTAATTAACAAAGATGTAAGCATTGTATATGTTACCAGTTTTACAATATGGGCAGCACATGCTAGTAGTGCTAGTGCAGCATTGAAGTCAACCATTCTGCAATAGAGGCTCATAGCATTATATGTAGTAATGAAGATATTACTGAGTTTCTACTCACAACTGTAATCTGTTCCTTGCTGCTTCTAAATAGACATGGATACTTCCATTTTCTTCTGGACACAGACCAGTTCACTATTTTTAAGACCCCTGAGCAACCTACTTGTGACCCTGACTTTCCTCTTACATTGTACACAATGCTGCAACAATGCAGCGGCTTGCAATTCCCTCCCCTACTTCCAAAGAGGGCCAATGACCGTAACTTGGACCACATGTTACAGGAGGTAGGTCAGTAGGCAGGTTTTGGTTCTACCTGTGAAATGCTTGGCAGCTCCTGCATTCACAGAAGACAGGATGCTGTGTGAAAAATAGCTGCTGTCATGTTAAAGGGATCCTGCCAGAACCAAGCATATGAGTCCAGCCCATGTAGATAGATAGGTCAAAATCAAGCTGTGTTTTGATCAGTGCCTCCATTGCCAAGCTATCACTGTTTTTGTGAATATGCAAATTAGCTCTTTGAAAGAACAAAGGTGTTGTTATTGCTTCAAAGAGGTGAGGTGACCAGATGGAAGGTAACGCTGCAGTTAGGATTGCGGGGTGCAAACAGTGCAGACTTGTCACGGTCTCTGGGCACGAGGGCGCAGCGCTGGTGCTGTCCCACGTTACCACCACTGGTACCGGTGATGAGGGGGATGCACAAATGTTGGTGGTGATTGTTCCCCCGGGGCGCTTCCCCTATACTGTGCCGACTGGTGGTGTTTGGGGCGCCCTGATGTTGTCGGTGCAGAGTCAGACACAGAAACGGTTGTAAAGTTGAACTTTTACTTCCATGGGTGTGGAGGCACAAATGCTTAAACAGGTTCTTCAATACAAAACAACGGGGTACGCCTGGTGACACAGCAAAGTCCTGGGGTGCAGGGTAGACTTGATGAAAGGTGTTCCTAGCCCCTTATACTTCAGTGTTACAGCCCTCAGGTGCATCTGGGTTCCTATTTGGCTCATAGGAGGATGCCCACCGTGATACTAGTACATAATATTCCCCACTCACGTTATGTGGTCCTGATAGCTCAGAGTTTCGGGGTGCAATAGTCAGGGTGGCAGGATATTCCACAGGTCTGGCCTTGGCCCCTGGATCCTGTGATACTTGCTATGGAGCACGTGTTCCAGAATGTTCTCTCCACAGTCTCAGGCTGACAAGATAATGATGCTTGACTTCCTTCAGGGCGATGGCTAGGCAGACAGGGGACAGGATCTTCTGAATAGCTGGAGTATGTCAGCTCTCCAACCTTCCTGGGCCTGTCTAGGACTTGAGATTCCTGCACTAAACTCACTGCTTTCTTCACAGGACATCACACTTATCTCCTCACCTCCTCCTCCTAACACTCCACACTTCTAACTCCTCACACGCAGGACCTTCCTGCAGGGGTGTTACCATGGGGACCCAGTGATCAGCTGACTCCTCCCCTTTTCCCAGGCGATGTCCTCCCATTGAACATTTGGTTACTATTCAATCCTATGGGAGGTGTAATGCATGTGTGAGGCTCACTAGGTGGCGCTGTGTTGTGTGAGACTCAGGACCCCCTGCTATGTCACACAGGCTATGAAGCAACAGGAAATAATACAATGACTACAGAGATCACCCTCAGCCCAGCCACAGCCAGCTCTAGGATGCCACAGAGGTAAGTGGCAACACCCTCGCTGCTCCAAAGATTTAATTTGCATATTGACACAAACAGCGATATTTCAACAATATAGGCATCGATTACAAAGGGAAAACACTGCTTCATTCAGGTGGCCCTAACCTACCTATCTGCAGGGCTGGTTTGATATGCTGCGTTCTGGTGACAGACTCCCTTTAATGAATGCTATATCTGTATGTTGGGTGTCTCTCTCCTGTACACTGAGCTTATCAGTACATTGAATGTAGTATATGTCCCTTGGAGTCAAGATACAAAACCAAGGCCCCTATAATAAGCTGGATTAACCCTCACTGCAACAGTCAGATGAAACGACAAGCAGTGGATACAGTATTTTTTCTTCACCTAAAAATACAAGACATAAACCCTGATAGCCTAATCTATCCTATTAAAGAATTCTGTAATCCAATTTTCTATTGAGCCAGTTGGAATGTGTTTATTGAAATCTAGGTTGAGATCAGTGTATAATTTCTCACTGCAGAATGTTATCAAGGCCGCGTGCCTTTCCATTGCCAAGAGGACTGATTTAAAATTCAGACAACAGCCGAGAGAGACTTGTTGTATGACAAAGCGAAAATCATATCTTTACAATCTAATCAAGCGGCAAATGTCAATCAGAGGCGTTCTCTGTTACAGCTCCTTTAATGAAGATCACTTTTATTAAGGTGTCAATTGAAGTAATGAAAAGTATCATTCACCACTCAGAATTTTATCACACAAGTGTATGAAGGAACACGGAGTACGAGGAGCAACACGATAAAAAAAAAAAAAGAAGAAAAAAGATCTTGAATTATAAGATCTACATTGGGTTCAGAATGTACAATATTGCAATGTTAGTAATAGACACAATATCTGGGCCATCTTTGTGTCCACCGGGGCAGTCACTTCTATTTTTTTTCCTTTATTTTCCATTTTTTGTTACAACTGTCAAACTAGAGCAGAGAACATAATTTTCCCATGGAGAAAAGTACTAGACACAAAGCAGTTTGTATTTCATATGTTTTAAAGCCGACACAATAAGGTTACTGTAAGGGAAGTGTCACAAGGATTTTTCGGCAATAAAACTTCAGATAAAAAGACTGGAGACACTGTTATATAGAGAAAACTCTAATTCCCATCTGGGGTGGCAATTTTTTATATTTATCACAATACAGTTATAGGTCTGGGATAAAATATAGTATACCATTCTTATAGGTTACGTATACTTTAAGACAAGGCTGGACTGATTTCAGGAGCCAGGTTGTCAATTTGGTATCTAACTTTTCACTGTTTTCCATTAAAGTCTATGGCAGTTCTTATTATCTAGCTGCTATAAATCTCACATTGCCTCCTGAAGTGGCTTATTTGGGTACTAAAAGCTATAGTAATTTATTGACCCCTGTTTTAATATGTAAATCTTTTCAGGTAAAAGCATAGATGTAATGTGCTTGCTGGTATGCTCCCTATACCAGCAGACCTATATGCCTGGATACCTCCATGCATGCTCCTGTTTCTTTAAGGATTAGTGTGTTCACCTACAAGCTTCCTTCTGCCAATCATTGTCTGTCTGTGTGTATAAGAATCTGCTTTTCTAGCCATTCCCTGCCTGTGCAAAGTTTTAGGTTTGCAATTCATGTCTGTGCGTCATGGTCTCCTGTCATACTGTTTCTATACTGAAACACAAAAAAGGGCTAATAGCTAAGCATGAAAAACTCTGTAGATCAGGCATGTCAAACATGCGTCCCGCGGGCCGCATGTGGCCCTTTACAGGCATATCTGTGGCCCGCACAAAAGTCTCAAACTTTGTCTCTAAAGTTTAGAGACAAAGTTTGAGACTTTTGTGCGGGCCGCAGATGTACAAAACTCACGATCAGCACTTCCGGCTCTTCATTCATTGGCCCATATCCCTGCATATGACCTGCTTACGTGATCAATGAATGACGACCCGGAAGTGCTGATCGTGAGTTTTGTACATCTTGCGGCTCGCGTGGCTGCTGATCACCTAAGTCAGTTTTGTTGTGAGCGGAGGAAGAGTCGTGGCTGAGAGTGACTGGGATACTGTGGCCGTGCTGAGGAAGAAGGGACCCACTGCCGCACAGGCAAAGTCCAAGCAAGTGAGTGGCCCTCCTGTATGTAACCATTAAAAACTAAAGAGAGGGGTGAGCACTCAGATTATAAATAATTGTGATGCAAAAAACAGTGGTGCTGATTGGATGAAAAATGCAATCGAACACAAAGGAGAAACAGCATCCAATATAAAGCACACACAAAATTTCTTTATTAAATAACACAGCAAACAAGGAAAAATTAAAAGCAATTAAAATACATGTGCACCCTTGGAGGCAAATACCAGGGGTGAACACCAAAAAGAACAAATCCTACAGACGCCCATTAAATAAATATAAAGTAAATAAATACATATTGAAAATTCATAATAATAATATAAATAATAATATAAATAATAATATAATAATATAATATAATGAATAGGCCTATTAGCACAAAGCACAAAGAGGTGTCAAGCCTCAGGACAAAACACTAAAAATGATTGAAAAAAATGATAGCAAATAAATGTTTAGTTTTTAATTGCTGTATTTTTGTTAAATATATTAGTTGCTGTTGCGCACTGCAAATATATGTTGCTGTTACATATTACTACTTCATATCTTGTTTTCATGACTGCTGTTAAAATACGTGTGTGACATTAGCTGCTGTGTGCGGCCCTCGCAACAACCTCTTGTTACTCATGTGGCCGTCGGGGTACCCTGAGTTTGACATGCCTGCTGTAGATCATGTAAAACCATAGAACACCAAAATAACATGACCACAAAAAAATAATAATAAAATAATATCATTTTATTAACATAAATAATGAAACAAACATATATGGAGAGATAAATAATAAAGGTACACCATAATAACGATAGGGAGGGAAATGGGGGCCACAATAATAATAAATAGGGGGGATATACACCGCTGGTACAAATAAATATGTGTAAGGATGGTTGAAAACAACCTATATAACACTATATATGCATAAACATACCACAAACAGTATAATAGCCCAAAGAAATCTAGTAAATACTAGAAAAATGGAAATAGTTATAAACATAATAAGCCACCATTATAACCTCACCTAGTCACACTCCACCCCAACAAACGTTTCGCCAGATGGCTTCATCAAGGGGGCGCCCCCTTCTTTGGGCTATTATACTGTTTGTGGTAATTGCAAGTTGTTCTCCTATTTGAATCTCCTCTGAAGAGTGGCATCATGGGCTCCTCAAAACAACTCTCAAATGATCTGAAAACAAAGATTGTTCAACATAGTTGTTCAGGGGAAGGATACAAAAAGTTGTCTCAGAGATTTAACCTGTCAGTTTCCACTGTGAGGAACATAGTAAGGAAATGGAAGACCACAGGGACAGTTCTTGTTAAGCCCAGAAGTGGCAGGCCAAGAAAAATATCAGAAAGGCAGAGAAGAAGAATGGTGAGAACAGTCAAGGACAATCCACAGACCACCTCCAAAGAGCTGCAGCATCATCTTGCTGCAGATGGTGTCACTGTGCATCGGTCAACAATACAGCACACTTTGCACAAGGAGAAGCTGTATGGGAGAGTGATGCGAAAGAAGCCGTTTCTGAAAGCACGCCACAAACAGAGTCGCCTGAGGTCTGCAAAAGCACATTTGGACAAGCCAGCTTCATTTTGGAAGAAGGTCCTGTGGACTGATGAAACAAAGATTGAGTTGTTTGGTCATACAAAAAGGCGTTATGCATGGCGTCAAAAAAACACAGCATTCCAAGAAAAACACTTGCTACCCACTGTAAAATTTGGTGGAGGTTCCATCATGCTTTGGGGCTGTGTGGCCAATGCCGGCACCGAGAATCTTGTTAAAGTTGAGGGCCGCATGGATTCAACTCAGTATCAGCAGATTCTTGAGAATAATGTACAAGAATCAGTGACGAATTTGAAGTTACGCCGGGGATGGATATTTCAGCAAGACAATGATCCAAAACACAGCTCCAAATCTACTCAGGCATTCATGCAGAGGAACAATTACAATGTTCTGGAATGGCCATCCCAGTCCCCAGACCTGAATATCATTGAACATCTGTGGGATAATTTGAAGCGGGCTGTCCATGCTCGGCGACCATCAAACTTAACTGAACTGGAATTGTTTTGTAAAGAGGAATGGTCAAAAATACCTTCATCCAGGATCCAGGAACTGATTAAAAGCTACAGGAAGCGACTAGAGGCTGTTATTTTTGCAAAAGGAGGATCTACTAAATATTAATGTCACTTTTCTGTTGAGGTGCCCATACTTTTGCATCGGTGAAATTTTGGTTTAATGCATATTGCACATTTTCTGTTAGTACAATAAACCTCATTTCAATCCTAAAATATTACTGTGTCCATCAGTTATTAGATATATCAAATTGAAATGGCTGTTGCAAACACCCAAATATTTAGAACTAAAAATGATTAAGATTAATAGGGGTGCCCAAACTTTTTCATATGACTGTATCTCTTCGACCTGTTCTGATGTCCTGCCTTGGACTTTTGTTGGTCTCTGTTATCTGGATGGGATGTTCTGGTCTGTCCCTGATTCCATATCTTTGTTACCAGTCCTGAACTCCTGTATGTATGTATGTAGGTATATATGTATGTATGTAGGCATACCTTCCAACCGTCCCGAATTTAGCGGGACAGTATCAGATTTTGGGTCCTGTCCCGCCGTTTCGGTTGGCGGGAGGTATGTCCCGGTCTCAACTCATCTGCGTCCGGAGATGAAGCAGGAGCCGTCCGCGAACCGCCCCTGCTTCATCGCTCTGTGTGAAGCGCATCCCGGTGTGCTCTTGCACCTGGAGCTGCTGCCGCGATGTAATGATGTCACTTACATTGTGCCTGCAGCTCCCTTAAGACTCCGTGACTGAGACTGCAGACAGAGCAGCAGGGGAGCAAGGAGAGGTGGGTATCAGTATTTTTTTATGTTAAACTTTAGGGGCAAATTGAGGGGGAACATTAAACTGGCGGCAGATGAAGGGGGCACATTAAACTGGGGGCAGATGAAGGAGGCACATTAAACTGATGGCAGATGAAGGGAGGACATGAAACTGGGGGCAGATGTAGGGGGAACATTAAACTGGTGGCAAAGATGGATGGGTAACATTAAACTGGGAGCAGATGAAGGGGGCATCAAACTGGGGGCAGATGAAAGGGGACATTAAACTGGGAAAAGATGAAGGGGGGCATTAAACTGGGAGCGGATGAAGGGGGACATTAACCTGGGGGGGAGATTAAGAGGGACATTAAATCAGAGGAGCAGATGGAGGGTGACATTAAAGTGGGGACAGCTGGAGGAGGACATTAAACTGGGGAGGAGATTAAGAGGGACATTAAACTGGAGGAGCAGATGGAGGGTGACATTAAACTGGGGACAGCTGGAGGGGGACATTAAACAATGGGTGTCACTGGACGGAGACATTAATCTGGGGGAAACTGGAAAGGGACATTAAACTGGGGGCAACTGGAGGAGGACATTAAACCATGGGAGTAGCTGGAGGGGGACATGTCTGCCTCTAGTTGCCCCCAGTTTAATGTCACCCTCCAGCTACCCCTATGGTTTAATGTCCCCCTTCAGGTGCCCCAGTTTAATGTCCCCTACTAGTTGCCCCCAATTTAATGTCCTCCTCTAGTTGCACCCAGTTTAATGCCCCGCTCTAGCTGCCCTTAATTTATTGTCCCCCTCCAACTACCCCCACTCTTTACTGTCACCCTCCAACTGCCCCATAGTTTAATGTCCCCCTCCAGGTGCCTCAGTTTAATGTCCCCCTCTAGTTTCTGCCAGTTTAAACTGGGGCACGAGGAGAGGGACTTAATACTTAATGGGGTCTGTGTGGTTTCCGCTCGGTCTCCGCACGAAACATGCAGAAACATGCGGAGAGAAAAGTGCGGCATGCTGCGAGCAGAAACGGATGGTCTATGGGGTCCGCAGGTTTCCATATGTAAACCGCTTCTCTTTGCGTATAGGTTTCCGTTCGGGGGGTCCCCAAGCGCACTCCCCTGTATGGAAACCGAACGCAGATGTGAACCAGCCCTAACAATGAGGGCAAGTTTATCTCGTGAATTTGTTTATTATTGATTTCTAGTTCAAATGCCCCTTTAACCCTTTAATGACCACCAATTTTACATTAATTAATGGGCCTTGTTCTACAGTGCTGTGGGTTTAAGGTGATGTACAATAAGAGCAACACAGGAGATTGTATAGCTGTGGTTTGGGTGTCTGACTGTTGAGGTTGGTGTTTTACCATTTCTGCCTACCCAGTCTCTCTATACACAGAACGCATGTTCCTGATGCTGCGACCTTAACTAGGGCATGTCATATATTGTATCACAATAACTAACACAATTGCAAAATGTAATTTTGTTTTTGTGTTTTCCACAGTGTTTTTCAACAGTGTCGAGATGAGATTAAATAAAATCTCATTCACTTTGCTGAGACTGTAAGACACAGCATTTTTTCTGGTGTCTTTCTGCAAAAGCCAAAAACTCTGCATTTCCACAACATGCGGCTTCAGCCTAGGGGTATGTTCACACTATCGTTATTACAGTTCATTGCTCTTATCCATCATAGGATGAGAGCAACAGACGTTAACGGTAGTAGAGTGACAAATGATGACAGAGGCCACTCCATCTGTGTCTTTTCCAGCTGACTACTGTATAATGTAAAAAACATGACAGACTCTTTCTTCCATCATGTTTCATTAGTATTGCAATAACCTTTTCTGCACAACTTTTTCTTCAATAAGAAAACTTAAAAAATGTTTTTTACATGGGGGTTAATGCAGATGGACAACAGACAGAGGGGGACTCCATCTGTATCTGTCATTTAATATTCATTGCTCTCAACCTGTGAGCAACTTTTCCTATTTATACAAGTAAGAAAATTAAGTACAAATGTAATAAAAAAAACACAAAATAGTCCATAGCACATAATATTTTTGGAATAAATAAAAGTAATTGCTTGCTATGGACAACTGCAGCCAGTAACTAATAGATTTTGTTAGTATTATTGCATTTTTTGACCTTCAAAACCTCCATCTTTATGGACATGATTTTCTCTGTCTCCGGCATCCCAAGGTGACCATCCTTGAGTTTTGTTCCTCACCGGTTTTGAACCACAAGGTCTTTGTCAAGCCGTTGTATATATTTAGCGATATGTTTCACCTATTGCTTTCTGTGTTTCTCTAGTATCAGCAGGAGCGCTACAACATGTAGGGTATTATTACTGTCAGAGAGATATATTTGAGCATCCCAGCTCAGACAAAGTATCATAAACAAGTCCTTCGATAGATCTCAACCTATGATGTACCATACAAAAAATATGTTGTCTTCCAATTCAGATGAGAGCATATTAGTCAGGCTTAGAGCTGGAATTCTCTCCAAGGTGATATATATTTAGATTTTCTGTTGTACGGCCCATGTAGACTGCAATAACCCTTTGATAACTTGATCATTCCTTCTTAGCTATATACCTCATGTTTACTAAAGCAGATGATATGACTTATAAGATTGATGTTTGCAGAAGTCAATTTCATATGTAATGTGGTTGAGAGACCTTTGCTGGTGCAGTATCAGGTGAAGGCGCTCCTTAATAGACCTGTAAGGTCCTTGCTCATAAAATCCTTGACAAATTTTTTTATTTTTTTTTTTTGAATTGTGTATGAAAATGGGAAATGACTATAATACTTGATATTCACTTTGAGGTCACAGGAAATATGTTTATTGTCTGCTTACATAGTAGGAATTGCTGATTCCTAATCGCTGCTTTTGGTTTATAACTTCAATTCGTATATGAAAACCTCCATTTTGTACTCCAGTTACTAAAGCTGTCCTTGATCCTGCTCTATTTTTTATATTTTGCAGCTTCTTATAAAGTTAGGGTTTTCTGTGTTCATAGGTAAAACATTTTTGTTCATCGTTGTTTATGGCAATGTTATTCTGCTAATTGAATTTAATGGCTCATTTGTAAAAAAAAAAAAAAAAAAAAAAAATTAATGAAAGACTTAAGACCACACTCTGGGGAAATGCAGCTAAAAAAAATGCTGCAGAAATAAACTGCAAAAATGCCTGTTTTTCACTGCTTTTCCACTGTGTTTTTCATTATTATCTTCTCCACCCCATATAAGTTTATGGGAAAATGCAGCATTTTCGCAGGTAAAAATAACATCCTACGTTTTTCAAAAATGTGTGTGTTTTTAAAAAATGTTTAGTTTTTGAAGACACAGCGTTTCTGCAGAATTTTTTCCCACAATGTGTTGATGCGGTTGCAGAAAATCCCATCAACTTTGTTAGTACTGTAAAATAAGAGGTGTTTTTTGCTGCTTTTCCACAACAGCTTTTCCTCCTAGTATCGGCACATGACCACCAAGTCCAATAGAGGCAGCATTGCTTATTCTGTACACAGCACTCAATTTTTAATGTGTGTTGTGTATGTGTATGTGTGTGTGTGTGTGTGTTTGTAAACAGAGAAGACAGAAGCTCTGGAAAGTACTTCTGGTTGAAGCGAAAATGCAGCATTTGCCGCTGCAGAAACGCAGCGGAAAAAAAACACTGCATTTTACAGTACTTGTAAAGTGAATGGAATTCTGGCTAATCCCATCCTCACATTACAGAAAAAAAAAATCTGCTGCGGAAAAGCTGCATTTTCAAAAAACGCAGCAAGTCAATTATACCTGCAGAAACGCTGGTGTTTTCCCCTATGGGTATAATATGGGCAGAAAGTTCACAGAGAAACATCATTGGGAAAATTATATGAAAAACTGCGGGGAAAAAAACTTTTTTTTTCTATGTGGGGCCTTAGCCTTGGTCTTCTCTCTAGAGTATCCTGACATTGAGTGCCCAATCACTTGGGCAGCTGACTAAACTCCATGCCAGAAATATACAATGGCGCAGGTTTAGGGACCTGGGCTGCCCACCTCTATGGCAGGTAATTCTTAAGTTAAGTATACAGTCAATGTTGGCCTTAAATAGGTGCTTCAAGTAGTCATTATGGTAAAACGCTACAGCGGACAACTCCTGTAGCAGAGACATAACTATAGGAGGTAACAATAGCACCCAGTGGGGGCCCTCTTACAAAATATGCATTGGGGCCCCAATAGACATGGCTGCTAAAACAGTAAATAACCTTGTGTTGTTATTAAAACTAATGATTATTTCTTCAGTATTTCTAGGATATTTCAAGTTTATCTCATTGCTATTTTTGGGTTGCTTTGGTCACCTGCTAATTTCTGACACGCATATGGCCAGAATGATTTTTACAGACTCCAACTTTAGCCTGAGGTTCTATCAACCATAAAAGTGTATTAGCTCCGTGTCTGCAAGAGTTGGGGAAAAAAAGTCTCTTTGTTCATTTACAGATCTGCCTACTTCATTTCAGAGCCACTTCCTCACAGCCAGAATGACCTAATCATGGAGCATAAAATCAGTATGGGTGCTAATAAAATTCACAGGTTGGGCATTTGGGCACAGCGCATAAGAAAACATCTACAAGGCACAAATGAGCAGTGTTTGCTACATGGCACTGTTTATTCACTTAGTCATTAAATGTTGAAATATATTATAGCACAACATCAAAGCATATAAAATCTACTGTATATATTGTATAAGCACATACCAGATGGTTGAATATGATACAGTATCTTAATAGTCGCCTGACTATCTCAATGACCCTTTGTAAAATGTAACTATAAAAATTATAAGACTTATTCAGATATAGGTAGAGATATAGGTACAAAGGTCCCAGAGAACAAAATTAAAATTGGTTGAGATAAATTTGCTCTTCAATCAGTGGCGTAACTAAGAATGGCTGGGCCCCAAGGCGAACATTTGATATGGCCTCCCCCCGAACATTTGATATGGCCCCCAACTTCCCCTGGACCGCCACCTCCAACCCCCCCCCCCCCCGCACAAACCGCATTCCTGCACACACTATTATGCGCCATAGTGGCCCCTACACCCACAATTATGCCTCATAGTGGCTCCTGCACACACTATTATGCCCCACAGTGGCCCCTGCACACAGTATTATGCCCCATAGTGGCCCCTGCACACAGTATTATGCCCCATAGTGGCACCTGCACACAGAATCATGCAGCATAGTGGCCCCTGCACACAGTATTATGCCCCATTGTGGACCCTGTACACAGTATTATGCCCCATAGTGGCCCCTGCACACAGTATTATGCCCCATTGTGGACCATCCATGAACAATTATTATATTTCTTTTCAGACCCCAGAGTATAATGATCGGAGATACACGGGAGGATACAAACAAAAAAAAACAATGTTACTTACCTCTTCCTGGTTCCGGTGCACTCCAGTGCGCTACTTCGGCCATCTTCAATGTTGGACCATATCTCACGTGAGCCAGACTGGCCTCGCGACGCATAATGACGTCGGCTGACGTCTGGGATGTCATGAAACAGGTCCGAAGCCTGCAGAGCGTAGGAGAGATAAGTAACATTGTTTTTTATGTTCCCTCACTTCCCCTGGGCTTCTGATCATTATACTCCGGTGTCTTTTCAGAACCCGGAGTATAATGATAGCAGTGTTTGTGGGGTGCGCGATAGCAGCTGCCACAGGGCTCTGGGCCCCCTAATGTCCTGGGCCCTGTGGCAACCGCTACCACGGTATTTACACCCCTGTATTCAATCTAGAGTTTATAGAATTGATCTACACAAAAAGTTGAGTGACTTTGTACAGCTGTAACTTATAACTTAAACTTGACAACTTGTTTACAAAAAATTTCAAAAAGTCCAATTAACCCTGTCCCTGTTTTTTACTCTCCACCTTCCAAAAGCCATAAGTTTTTTATTTTTCCATTCACAAAGCTGTATGAGGGCTTATTTTTTGCAGGACAGTTTGTAACACTATGGGAAGCTGCAAAAAAATTCTGAATGGTGTAGAATTAGAAAAAACTGCATTTGTGACATTTTTTTAGTAGTATAATGTTGTTAGCCATAGAAAGTAGTGGAAGAGTGAAGAAATCAGGCGATACTTTTTAGAGGCTGAGTATATTTGATAGTAAGCTTAGTACTCTCGAAAGCTTACTATCAAATATATTCAGTTAGCCTCTAAAAGGTATCGCCTGATTTCTTCACTCTTCTATTGACATTTTCTTATGGGATTTGGTTCATGGAATTCACTTTGCAGCCTAAATAACATGTTACCTATATTCTGTGATTGTTTACAATTATGGCGATACCAAATCTATATAGTTTTTGTTCTGTTTTAACTCTTTGCCAAAAATCCTTTGTAAAAAAGAAAAAAAAAATCTTGGAGTCGACATATTCTGACACCTGTAACTTTTTCATATTTATGTATCTGCAGCTGTGTAAAGTGCCTTTTTTGTGGGGCCAGATTTACTTTTTATTTATACCAGTTTGGGGAATGTTGGACATTTTGATCTCTTTATATTCAATTATTTTTGAGAGGCAAAACAGCTAAAAAATAGTAGTTTAGCCATCTTCATTTTTTCCCCACTATTTTGTTCACCATATGGGAAAAATATTTTTATATGTTTGTAGTTCAGATATTTTCGGATGCGGGCATATCTAATGTGTATGTGTTTTTTAAATTATTTTTATTTCAGATCTAGGGAAAAGTAAATCATTTGAATTTTTATATATTTTTTAATTTTATTTTTTACTTTTTTTTAGATCCCCTAGGAGACTTGAACCCTAAGGGGTCTGATCACCACTGCAATATACTGCAACACAAATGTATATTTGTAAATGTAAATGTAAAATACTTTGATTTCTGTTACAGGCTGCCCTAGGCAGAAATGTATTGAAGACATGCCTGGGAACCTGGCTACAGACAGCCTCCGATCTTGTTCCCGGACAATGGCAATAGTAGGCATTGTTGGCGGGTCTCTGCTGTGTAGTACCGAGTGACTAGCTCCTGAGTGGGTGCCATCTTAACAGAAAACAATGTGCTTCCACTGTCACAGGGGGTGCACTGTCTGCCTCAACTGCTCTTGGGCCCCCAGTCACTACAATAGATGCCTCAGGAAATATACCAGTTCAGAGAACTGGCTAAAGTGCTGGCATCAGTGTATCTTCCTCACTGCAAGCAGAACACTCAGCTTTCTTAAATAGTTTGGCCTTGCTGGACACTACCTCCTCCAGGTGTCCCAAGCTGGCCTCCACTTCTGCGAACTATCTCGCCTAGAGCGCTCTCCTCCCTCTACAGGGTAGTTAAATTAATGCCTGATGTCAAATAGACCACACCACAGAAGAGTAACACACAATTTCTCCTGTGCTCATGGGCACAACCTAATCCCGCCTATAAGGAATTATGTTGTGATCCAGCTCTTGAAAGTTTCACAACACTGACCATGAAAATACCTGCACCAATTAAAGCAACATGAGCATGTATAAAGTGCTTCATCCAACACAGTACAAGTACATCATAACACATGACAAAACATAACCATTAAACTCTTTTTGTTTGCGATGCATCAGCTTGGTTAACGTTGTGCTCTAACCATGGTAATGGGCATAATTGGGAAGCAGCCTAACAGTTCAAGGTGTGTGTGTGCTACTTTATATCTTCATAGCATCAATATTCTACCCAATCATCAACCCATGGCAAGAATAAAGGATGCAACAGTTTAGTGCTAAGCAATGGGGTCCGTATTAAGTCAGTGTCCTTCCTTTGCTAGAGGGTGGCACACCTATTTTAAACTCTCTTAAAAGACTGGGTGACTAATGACATCTCCCAATAACTTGGGAGATGCCAAACATGGTTGCAACTTCCTGTCTTGAGATTACTGAAAGTTGATGAGCACAAATTCCTGTGAAATGGTCTGTAAAAATAAAAGTAGAGGAACATTCATACATAAATAGATATTTTCTAATTCAGTGGAGAGGCACTTTAAGACCTTACTTAGATTTATATGAATAGAATCAGTTTTGACGCAGCAACAATGCTTTTAATGAAGATGACAATGTGATGCCTGAGCTGCGCTGCAAATGTGGTTTTTGGCAAGTAAAAGGGTTCAATTCAGATCTAACAAAAGATGCATTTGTGGAAGAATATATTGGATGCTATGTTGTTCCTTGGTTAATGGAACTTAACTACAATTATCTTTTATAGAGCAGTTGTTCATTTTCTTTAAGAAAAAGTAGCATTAAATGAGATTTCTTACATTTTATTTGTAAAGAGTAAGAACGACTAGTCTAATGAACTGTAAAGAAATGAGTTTCATGATGTTTTATGTCTAATGGTGGGGGTCTTGTTGACCTTCATGGTTAGATGTTGAAGGATGTTGTAATGCAATGCAAGTGTAGTAGCGACAGACTCTAGAGACACTTAGCTGTGGTTTATATCTTATTACTTGAAAGTCTTTTAGGGTGCTATTCCTTGTGCTGTTTTCACTCATATCAATGCATGTGCTGTTTTTCTTTACATCTATAAAAATGACTAACACTTATCAATAATGCAAACTGTATGTGTGGTTCCAAAATCTGCATGCATTAATCCAAGTGAAAACAGCACATGTAATAGCAACCTTAAAGAATATAAAATAGTACTTATAAACAATGTATATAACAGTTGATTAATTGTTCTGTAACTTACCGTATTCAGTGGCACACCCGTGAGGAGGGAGTCTCCCTCTTCTCCTGTACATAGCCTCCAGGGGTTATCTTGGTAACATTATGCAGAAAACATGTACAGCAGAATGTACTATTTGCAATATGCAATGGCAATGCTTAGATGAGGAGAAATACAGTGGCTTATTTCACAGTAAGAAACAGAGAAACTCTGCAAACAATGATGTAGCTTAGGGGTTAACTGAGTAACTAGAGCACTTAGCTCTCTACTCACTTCTATACTGAAAGTATCTTTTTGGTTACTTTTTTCTACTTTGACTAAGTAGAACATGATTCTGGCACTGCAGGCACTTCCTGGTTCTCTGCTCCATAGCTGAGTCCTAACATTCCTGTGAGACTGGGGCAAGAAGTCATATTTTATGTGTATAAGGACTTACCGTGGGACCCATGCTAAATTTGTTCTGACAACCCCTTCAGTCTGTCTGTATTGTGCAGTCTTTGTTCCCTCCATCTGTAGTTCTCTGGAACCTCTCTCTTCTGATAATTATAACCTCGGAACTTCCTGGAGTTATAGGGCCAGTTAATGACCCAGGAGAGAGCCTGTTGTATTACAATATGACAGTTACAGTTACATCTCAACTTTACATTTATTACTACTATTCTAAGTGTCAGTCCTAAATGTTAAAGGTTAGTAAAAAGATACAAGCCCTTCCCACAAAGTAGAGGACCTAAAAATAAAAGTTAGAGCAGCACTCAGTCCAAAACTCCTATATTGATGAGAACTACAGATGTAGAAGAGCTTAATTTGTCAAGTAACCTTACAACAGAATTGAGTTTATGTAAAGTCATTCTGGGCAAAACTAAAGTGTTCTGCCTGGTGTTGGGATTTAGGGGGTGGTAAATGACACAGAGGTTCAAAGAACATCAAAGAGAATTTCATGACATGTTCCACCTCCTTAGATCCTGCACTATGCATAACATGTACCAGAATGTTTCAGTAGGTTTTCCTGATGGTCTATTATAACTTACATAGAACACATTAAAATACCCCTATGAGTTAGGATTGACAAACTAAGCAGTGCTACACTAACAATATAAGCTTTTGTACATCTGTACAGCTATGTACATACGTCCTAGGAGCCTATGAAGTAATCTTTTGTATCCCCAGGCATGAATACATTCACCAGCAAGGACTGTCTTACTGATAACATGTAATTACTATATGCCATGCTTTGAGGAGCATTGATCTACCACAGTAGTTGTAAAACACATTGCAAATGTTCTACACAGTGACTGAAGCAGTTTGCAATTACAGTCAGTGACTGTTGAAAGGACGCAGGAGAAAGCGTTGCGATTAGCATAGCCTTAATGGTCGTATTGATTGTCAGACATGGTGAACAGCGCTCTTACATGTTTTATTTTCTCCACACTGTCATGAGCATTCACTACCAGCTTTTATAACATTGCATTCTTTTAGAATCTTCTCATCTGCAATTTATTTCTGAAAAGTCTTAGAATTCTTCTGCTATGGTAGAAATGCTTATAGTTATTACATATTACACTAAAGACCTATACATACTTGAATGTCATGAGTTTTCTGTACAACAGATCTCTACTTTGGTGTCCATAAACAGCTAAAAGGGGTACCACACAGCAGAATTGCCTATGGGTCCATAGTACAAATCGGTAAAGACTCAGTGAACTAACTGCCTTAATTTCTCTATTCACATGACTGATGCATGTCTCTGCCATGTGCTTAATGGATTTGTGCAGGAATCCATTTTTTGCACATACCTCTGCTTCTCAATAGGTGAATCGGATCTATGAAAACAAACCCGTAATCCGATCAGTGAAAAAATAGAGCATTCTGTGACAGATAGCATATGACGTAGGTCTATGTGGGCAGCTTTGCTTTGTTCATATACTATATACTATACATTATAGTATATAGTATATGGACCATAAATCATTCCAGACTCTCCTCCTCTAATCCATGTTACAGGGGTTTCTAATATTGATAGCCTTAAGATAGGTCATCAATATTAGATCAGTGAGGGTCTGACATCCGAGACCGCCACAGATAATCTGTTCGGGGACTACACTGTTCCCAGTATTGTTTATATGCTGGGAGCTGCACTGCTTACTCGCCACATGATTTGTAGAGGCGGGATTTTGTACTGCAGCACTGCCCCATAGACAGCTAAGAGTTACCTTTAAAGGAGTTGGACACTTTAGACCGATATTGAGTGACAAATGTTTTTGTTTGTATATTAAAAAGTTCTACAATTTTCCATTCTATTTCTGTATCAATTCCTCACAGTTTTCTCGATCGCTGCTTGCTGTAATTCATTCTGCTTACCTCTAGTGGATAAAATTCTGACCATGGTCATGTGATATACAGTCCATGGTCATGTGATGGACACAGCTCACTATAGTCACAGCCAAGTAATCAGATATCTGCCTGGTAACGAGCTATACACCTGTGTGCTCATCACATGACCATGGACCGTAAATCACATGACCATGGTCAGAATTGTATCCACGAGTAGTAAGCAGAATGAATTACAGCAAGCAGAGATCTAGAAAACTGTGAGGAATTGATAAGTTTATTGGATAATTGTATAACTTTTTTATTATACAAGTAACAACATTTGTCTTTCAATATTGATCTGAAAGTGGACAACCCCTTTAAGCTCCTTCCTTCACAATACAAAAAACAGAAAACGTTAAATCCAGCATCTTTATAATAGATCTAGATGATTTTTTTTTTTTGCTATTTTCATTTCGATTTTTTTAATCTCTCCTTGTAGTGTACAGTCTGAACAATTATCCAGTTGCTGCTGAATCGGTGAACAAGCTGCTGTTTATTGATCTGACTGTGTCTTTACCTTGTATTATCAGTATATGTGAAAGGACTAGAAGTTGGATTGGCTCATTATCACCTCAAAGGTGTATTCAGAAAATCAAGCATTCTATCCTTGCCATGTTTGTTCTGTGGGGTTCTGAACCCGGGCAGTCTTGGACCCTTAACAAGCACTAGAATGAAAGTGCTCAACTGGCCCAAATGAAGCAGAACTGTAATATCACAAACAATGGGGGGAATTCATTAACAAATCTATAAATAGAAAGCACTGATGCAAATACTAATAAAACTTAACATTTAATATTAAATATTAAAAAGGTCCCAAAGAAAATAAATCAAACATCATAAATAAATTTGCCACTCTATGGAGTCCAACGTTATAGCAAACACATATGAAATCACCACCATATAAAGTTGTATATCATGGCAGCCACACAATTAAATAATGAAATGATCTTACCAATATCTGAAGACGGGAGTAGACCAGCAGGTGAGGGTGCATCACAGGAGGAAGAATTGCAGTCCCTATTCCTCCCCCTAAGACTTTCCCTTACACCCAAATAAACTCCCGCCCTAACAAGGGCATTACCAAGCTGTCCTTAAAATGACCCTATACAGCAAGAAAAGTTGGGCACCCCTATTAATCTTAATCATTTTAGTCTAAAATTTGGGTGTTTGCAACAGCCATTTCAATTGATATATCTAATAACTGATGGACACAGTAATATTCAGGATTGAAATGAGGTTTATTGTACTAACAGAAAATGTGCAATATGCATTAAACCAAAATTTGACCGGTGCAAAAGTATGGGCACCCAACAGAAAAGTGACATAATATTTAGTAGATCCTCCTTGCAAAAATAACAGCCCTAGTCGCTCCTGTAGCTTTTAACAGTCCTGGATCCTGGATGAAGGTATTTTGACCACCTCTACAAAACAATTCCAGTTCAGTTAAGTGATGGCGCCGAGCATGGACAGCCCGCCAAATATCCCACAGATGCAAGATATCAGGCGGGGACTGGGATGGCCATTCCAGAACATTGTATTGTTCCTCTGCATGAATGCCTGAGTAGATTTGGAGCTGTGTTTTGGATCATTGTCTTGCTGAAATATCCACCCCGGCGTAACTCAAATCGTCATTGATTCTTGTACATTATCTCAAGAACTGCTGATACTGAGTTGAATCCATGCGACCTTCAACAACAAGATCCCGGTGCCGGCATGGCCACACAGCCCCAAAGCATGATGGAACCTCCACCAAATACAGTGGGTAGCAAGTGTCGGAATGCTGTGTTTTGACGCCATGCATAACGCCTTTGTATGACCAAACAACCAATCTTGTTCATCAGCCACAGGACCTCTCCAAAATGAAGCTGGCTTGTCCAAATGTGCTTGCAACCCAGGCGACCGTGTGGCGTGCCAGAAACGGCCCGCATCACTCCCCAACAGCCCCGTGCAAAGTGTGCTGAGTTGACCGATGCACAGTGACACCACGCGGCAAGATGATGCTGCAGCTGTTTGGAGGTGGTCTGTGGATTGTCCTGACTGTCTCACCATCTCTTCTCTGCCTTTCTGATATTTTCTTGGCCTGCCACTCTGGGCTAACAAGAACTGTCCCGTGGCTCCACCACTAGTTCCCACAGTGGAAACTGACAGGTAAATCTCTGAGACAACGACCTCCCCGAACAACATGTTGAACAATCTGTTTCAGACAGAGAGTTGTTTGAGGAGCCAGAGCCACCCAGAGGAGACAAATAGGAGAACAACGCAAGGCCACCAAATACCCCATGATTGGAACACCTGGCATGAAGTCAAAGCCAGGAGGTACAAAACCAATTTGGCCAGAAGCAGAAAAGTAGTAGGAGTATCAAATCAATAAAATGATAAGGGTACCCAAATGCACCAGTCAAATTTGGTTTAATGCATATGACATTTCTATTAGTACATAACCTCATTCAACCTGAAATATTACTGTGTCCATCAGTTATTAGATATATCAAATTGAAATGGCTGTTGCAAACACCCAAATATTTAGAACTAAAAATGATTAAGTTATAGGGGTGCCCAAACTTTTTTGACTGTATATCCCTAGTCTCTATGCGTTTCCTGGTACAGTGACACACCAATCATCAGGGGACTTACTAGACTACTCATAGATTCCAAAATTCTTGGTCAATACATATACACAAATAAATAAATGAATAAATGCTGCCTACAGTGGTAAAGCAAAGCAAATAAAACCCCACAGTGGAGGAAAACCGCTAACTCTTATTGCTACTTTTAGGTACGTTAATGTGAGTCAGACTTTCCAGGTGAAGAATTTTGCTAATTGCCGCACTTTCTCTCTGGTTTTATGTGTGTCTGTGAATTTAACAAAATCTACATTGGTAAAACCATACAGGGATTTAGAAGACCTATTTTGGAGCATGTGGGGGATATAGAAAACCAATGAGATAATCCATCATGTTAATGAATTTCATGGAGGTAATTCGAACGCAACCCAGTTTTTGGCTGTCAAAGTATGGATACCCTCTGTAAGTAGGGGAGACTTGGATAGAATTCTCCTGCAAAAGGATATTTAGATCTAAGACTATGGCCCCTGCTGGCCTTAAGGAACAACTGAATTTTACCTGCTATATGTGAGATATAAGGGAGGGTGGGGTTAAAAATCTTGAATTTTTTTGGGAACTTTTTTTCCTACTCCCATTTGTTGTGCTCTGTTTTTGGATATTTTAGGTTTAATTTAGTTAGGTTACTTCTTTAACTAGTTCCCCTTAGGAAAGGTGCTGCACATTTACACCTAGCTTCTCCCCCTTAATTCATCTGAGTATCGGTTGACAATGTTTGTCATCGGAAAAGGTGACTGCCCTAGGTGAAGTCAGAATGAGAGGCTAGGAATCAGTGCTTCATCCTGAGGTTAGTCATTCTGTAAAACTGTTCAATATATAAGTTGCTAGCAGTTTTGTACTGGCTCTATGTGCCAATTATGCACCAAACGGCACATTATCTATCTGTAAACCCTATGGACCTCAACGACTACAGACCTGTAGCACTGACATCCCACCTGATGAAGATCTTGGAGAGATTGGTTCTCACACATCTTCGCCCTCTAGTGAGCCCCGCTATGGACCCTCTCCAGTTTGCTTATCGACCGGGCATTGGGGTAGATGATGCCATCATCCACCTTCTGCACAGGGCTCTGTCTCACCTGGAGAAACCAGGGAACACAGTGAGAATAATGTTCTTTGATTTCTCCAGTGCTTTTAACACCATACAGCCCAGGTTACTGAGAGACAAGCTGGGCCTTGCTGGAGTGGACCACCACCTCTCCAACTGGATCCTAGACTACCTCACAAATCGACCTCAATACGTGAGAGCCCAAGACTGTGTGTCAGGTACCGTGATCTGTAATACGGGGGCACCTCAGGGTACGGTTCTCGCCCCTTTCCTCTTCACACTGTACACTGCAGATTTTAGGTGCAACTCATCCAGCTGCTACCTACAGAAGTATTCTGACGACTCTGCAATAGTAGGCCTCATCACAGACGATGATGACAAGGAGTACAGAGAACTGAACCGGTTTTTTGTGGACTGGTGCCACCAGAACCACCTGAAGATTAACGCGGGGAAGACCAAGGAGATGGTGGTGGACTTCCGTAAAGGCAGATGCCCTCCAAAACCAGTGGACATCCTGGGGACGGGCATCGAGATTGTGAACACCTATAAGTACCTGGGTTTGCTCCTTAATAATAAGCTGGACTGGGCAGATCATATGGAGGCCCTGTACAGGAAGGGCCACAGCAGGCTCTACCTGCTTAGGAAGCTGAGAGCCTTTGGAATCCGGGGGGCACTTCTTAGGACTTTCTTCAACTCAGTAGTGGCATCAGCCATCTTCTTTGGAGTGGCCTGCTGGGGGAGCAGTATATCAACCAGGGACAGAAATAAACTTGACAAGCTGATTAGAAGGGCCAGCTCTGTCCTGGGGAGCCCACTGGACCCAGTGCAGGTGGTGGGTAACAGAAGGATACTGTCCGTGGTGAGCTCCATGCAGAAGAAGAAGTCCCATCCCATGCATGAGACTGTGATAGCGCTGGGTAGTACTGTCAGTGACCGACTGCTCCACCCTAGGTGTGAGAAGGAGCGCTATCGGAAGTCTTTCCTCCCCACCGCGGTTAGGCTGTACAACCAACACCGACCTAAGCGGAGATCATTACACACAGAGAACTGAAATATCTCTCTGCCTATTATATCCCCCCCCCCCCCCTCTGCCACATCCTATCTGTCTGTCTGCTATTAATGTAATGCCTCTCACCTTGGTACATTCCTGTACATGTTGTATTTGTATCTGCTTATCTTATCTTATCTTTGCTGCTGTAACACACTGAATTTCCCCACTGTGGGACTATTAAAGGACTATTATTATATTAAAGGAATCTGTATCTAGTAGTATTACATTGTGGAAAAAATACAGTGGTGTAAGTACTGTAGAAGTGGCTGCCGTGGGAGTCCCTGCTGCTTATTTTTTTTTTTTTATAACAGGCCGTTACCTGCTGAAGTAACCCCAGCAGGTAATGGGACCTATTTACTTAATGATCCCTGCTTCTGTTCACTGCCACCTCCGCTTCCCCTTCTTCCCTGCAGGAGGCCCCGTGCATTCCATATCATGTTGCTGGGGCTCCCTGGAGGGAGGCCATGAGCAGGAGCAGGGATCGGTAAGAGTATTTGTTGCACGAGCCCCAACAAATACTGCTATTATTATACTCTGGGGTCTCTTCTAACCCCGGAGAATAATGAATGGAGGCCCAGGGGAGGTGAGCAAACATAAAAAGAACTGTGTTACTCACCTCTCCTGGGCTGCGGTGCAACGCTCCCCTGTCTTCAGGCCTCTGTAGTGACATCACAAGACTCACATGGGTCAGGAAGGTGTCATGACGCATATAGACGATGGTATAACCCATGTCTGTGATGTCATTGAAGAGGGCCAAAAACAGCAGGGAGTCTCGCTGAAGAGAGGTGAGTACCAAATTTTTTATGTTTTTCATCTCCCCTGGGCCTCCGATCATTATACCAGAGTATAATAATAGTTGGTGGGTGGTGTACACCTAAAATTTTCAGGTTCTGCATCACCCCTTAACAACATCGATAAACAGACGAGTAACCATTGAAACATATCTCTAATTATTGTATTTTTTTATTTGGTGTAACTTCACACTAAGACTGTTTGGGGATAATGAGTTGTACTCAGTGGTGAACCTAGCCTCTTTGCTGCCTGAGGCGGACTATAGAAAGACGCCCCCCCCCCCCCAAAAAAAAAAACAAAAAACTGAGTTTCCTTGCTACTAGTTTAACACACTGTTATCGTCGCACAATATACACAATACACAAAGTTCTAAAACAGTTTTTAAGAATTCTTCTTCCTGTATTACTTCAGTATCAGATCAACAACACGGCATTAACAATGAAAGTAACTTCCCACATCTTCTGCTTGGTGGATGGACGAGCCCACGTGGCCCCCATTCTCTATAATAGGAGCGCCGCAGATACCTGAGTACTGGACTTCGGCTATATTTGGCGCTCCCATCGTAGTGAATGAGAGCCACGCGGGTTCGTCCATCCACCAAGTGACACACCTATATATATGGCTGCGGTCAGGCTGAATTCCCACCTAGTGGGGGGAAAAACCCAATTCTCAGGCTCAGTGGGGGTCTCAGCAGACAGACCCCCATTACTCAGGTATTTATCCTCTATCATTTAGGTGAATACAGTGCAGTAACATTCTGTGACTTACAGGCGACGTCTCTGACTAATCCTTCACATTTCCCTTCTCTTCCCTTTGGACCGCCATGACCACTTCTTCCAGCTGTGACTTGTCTCTGTAAAGGTTGCAACACAGACATCTTTGGCTCCTCACTTTTCCAGGCATCCAACCCACATTGTCCTCACCTGCACACCCATCCTGCTGCTACCCCCAATTATAAAATATATGATATAACCCCCCATAATGAATAATACCCCCAAGTGCATCTTTATATTAATAATGTCCGTGTGTACCCTGTATAAATAGTGCCCCTTATTAATAATGCCCCAGGTGTTAACTAATTAAAAGGTTTTCCAGGTCATTAATAAACTAATCAGTGGGGTTCAAAAACCCAGGACCCCCACTGATCAGCTGTTTGAATGGTACCTGTGTAAGCGCAGTGACCGCTTCTCTGTTTACATAGTGTCATTTATCTCATAGCGGCCATGTAATGTAACTACAGCCTCGTCCTGTACATGTCTACAGCATGTGACAAGGCTACAATTACATCACATGGTCACTATAAACAGACAGCGTATAATATAAACAGGTGCCATAGCCCATGTTTATAGCGCCCCATTTACACACACTATAAAGTTCCACAGCAGCCCCTACACACAGTATTACACAGTGTTATGGCCCGCAGCGGCCCCTGCACACTGTATTATGCCTCTCAGCGGCCCCTGCACACGGTATTATGCTCCATAGTGGCCCCTGCACAAAGTTTTATGCCCCATATTGGCCCCTGCACTGGTATTATGCTCCATAGTGGCCCCTGCACTTGTATTATGCTCTATAGTGGCCCCAGCACACGGTATTATGCTCCATAGTGGCCCCTGCACTGGTATTATGCTCCAGAGTGGCCCCTGCACAGGTTATTATGCTCCATAGTGGCCCCTGCACTGGTATTATCCTCCATAGTGGCCCTTGCACTGGTATTATGCTCCATAGTGGCCCCTGCACTTGTATTATGCTCTATAGTGGCCCCTGCACTCGGTATTATGCTCTATAGTGGCCCCTGCACTTGTATTATGCTCCAGAGTGGCCCCTGCACCCGGTATTATGCTCTACAGTGGTCCCTGCACAGGGTATTATGCCCCATAGTGGACCACCCATGAACTATTATTATACTCTGGGGTCTTTTCAGAACCCAGAGTATAATGATTGGAGACCCAGGGGAGAATACAAACATAAAAATCAGAGTTACTTACCTATCCTGGACACCGGTGCACTCCTTGCAGCTTTCGGCCCTGTTTAATTGCGCACACACGTCACGTGATCAGGCCGGCGACGCGACCTGATGACGTCACCACAGGCCTCAAGCCTGCTCGGAGTTACATCGGATCGCAGGAGGTGAGTAACACTGTTTTTTATGTTCCCTCACCAACCCTAGGCCTCCGATTATTATACTCCGGGGTCTGAATAGACCCCGGAGTATAATAATAGTAGTATTTGCGGCCCGCGGCCTAACTTACCGATGCCCGCGGCCGCTCACAGCGGCATCCGCTTCCCTTTCTGCGGCCCATAGCAGAAGGGGAAGCGGGGGCGGCCATGAGCAGACGCGGGGTAGGTAAATAAATAGGCCGTGACCTGCCGGGGATACTCCAACAGGTTACGGCCTATTTATATATATAAAAAAAAAGCTATACTCACCTCCGATGCCTTGATGCAGCCGCCGCCACCTCCTCTTGTCCGCGACGTCTGTGTCTCAGCGTAGGCAGCGTGATGAAGTCATTGTATCGCCGCCTACACTGAGATGCGACGTCTTGTAAACCAGCCCAGGACAGGCCACGCTCAGCTCTGTTTTTTTTTTTTTTTTTTTTAAAGCGGCCTGTCCTGGACTGGTTTACATTAAATAGTAAAAATGCCGCCCCCCGGACAGTGCCGCCCGAGGCGGCCGCCTCACCTCGCCTCATTAGCGGTGCGCCCCTGGTTGTACTATATAATGTGTAGGCAGACAGACCCCCCCCCCCCTTTTTTTTTTTTTTTTTTAAACAGTATTCTTCGATACTCTATTAGCTAAAAATTGTTTGTTGGTATGTTGAGTATACTGGTACCTTGACACCAATTTATCTACATTTTCTGTTTAATGATGACACACTGAGATACATATTGGTCTGCCATTATATATAGGGAGGTGTTATCTGATTCTCACTGTGATGCTCTATCTGTAAGTAAAACATCAATTGTGAAATATTGTTTCATGTAGGAAACTCCTTACTTCAGTTTATATTTACAATTATGTGAACTGTGAGTGTCCACTGATATAATAGCAGCCATGTATATTTGTGGTATTTACATACATGTCTAACCAGCTGGTCGGACTGTTTGTGGGATGGACAAGGCTATTTGAACTTTTTGAAGTACTAAATGATGAACTTGATGAACGCATTGTTGATTATACTATTATTACTTGGTTAATGATTAACATTTTTTTTTATTTTTGTTTTTGACTCCCCGCATTCCAAACTCCATAAGTTTTTTATTTTTTCATTCGCAGAGCCATATGAGGGCTTAATGTTTGCAGAACCACTTTAACTTTGTAATAGTATCATTTAATATTCTGGACAATATATACTGGGAAGCTGGAAGGTGGAATGATTGGAGAAAAACTGCATTTGTGCGACTTTCTTACGGGCTTTGTTTTTACGGCATTCACTGTGCAGAATGACAAAATGACTTGTCACTTGTATCCTATGGGTCGGTACAATTCCAGGGATACCAAATTTATATAGTTCTTTTTATGCTTTAACCCCTTAAAAAAATGCAAAACTTTATAAGAAATAATTTTTTTTGGAGTCGCCATATTCTGACACCTGTAACTTTTTTAAATTTCTGTGTACAGGGGTGAATAAGGCATCTTTTTTGTGGGTCCAGATGTTCTTTTCAGTTATACCATTTTGGGGAATGACTGATGTTTTGATCGCTTTTTAGTAAAATTTTTAGGGGAGGCGAAATGATGAAAAAACGGCTCTTTTCGCTCTTTTGATTTTTTTTTACAGCCTTCACCATTTTATTTGAAATGTAGGGAAAGGGGTGTGATTAGAATTTTTAGGTTTTTGTTTATTTTTTTTATTTTTTAAAACTTTTTTTAAACTATTTTATTAGTCCCCTGGGGAACTTGAACCTACAATCTTTTAAAATCTGATCACGGGCATTAGTTCGGGTTCTCCACTGTGTAATATAGCGACTGTTCTGTGTCAGAGTGACTATCATCTTTAAAACCTGAAATAGTACGGTTTATGTGCTACTGTTTTGAGATAAAACAGACATTTTCAACTGTCCATTTATTGGTTAATTTTTGTTAATAACTCTTGGTGTAACTCATTAGACCGTGATTCTCCGAAACAAGATTTTGTGTCATAAAATGACCTCCAACTATTGGACAAGCATCTAATGATATCTGTGTTGTACTCAGCAAGAAATTGTAAGGAGCAGATATTGTTTGCTAAATAGCCATTGAATAGAATCTTTCTTTAATAACCACACACTTCAATGCTATTAGAAGAAATACATTTTTAATTAGTGTAAAAATGAATATGAGAAATCAGGTCATCATAATTGTAATTAAAACAAGACCTTTATGTGCAGTGTTCTGTACCAGTGCTGTATTATTGGGAAAGGTTCTGTGTGGGCGGCTGAGGGGGTGGAGGTAACAGGCTATTCTAAGACTTACTGTACGGTATATAGAAAGTCATTCAAGCCCTGTATATCTCCATTATAAATTGTTTGTTCTTAGGCATAGTGAGTAGTTTATGGAGTGCACTTTAAGTGTCCACAGACTTCATGGACACAGCAGAGCTATATGCATGAGGCCTTTATAGGAGCAATAGGGCTATCCGCAGATGTGCACATATAGCAAAAATTTAACTTGACACTGACAAGCTGTACAGTGTGAAAGATTACCACAAAAGCCATTGAAGTGCTTCAAGACAAGATACTACCACTGCACAGAATGAGGCAATAATTCAGATAACAGCCTCTTCCTTCTCCCTCCCGGTGTGTGTGTGTGTGTGTGTGTGTGTGTGTGGTGAATATGGAGACATACTCTATGTACACAACCAGTCTGATAAGGAGATAAGGAGGAGCAGATCAGCTTAATAAGTGGAGAAGGAAACATATTTCTTTAATAAGATATATTACAAAGTTTCTTATATTCACCTGTACTATTCATTTATGAAAAGTTGTTTTATAATTGGACATACACTTTAAGGATAGGCCATCAACATCACAACCATGTGGGTCCAACACCTAGCACCCCTATTGGACAGCAAGAAAATGACATCTCTGTTCTCAATGTAGTGGTCAGACCAGGTTAGGCCTGGGAGCTAAGCTGCAGTAGAACACTTCAACCACTACATAGAGAATGAAGCTGACCGCTTCCTGCCCTGTTCTCTGCATATCATTTGTTGAAAACAACAATGGAAGTCCCTTGAGTGAGACTCCCACCTATTCGATACTGATCTGTCCTTAGGATGGATCATCAACATTTGTAGCCCTCAAAACTCCTTTAAAGGTAACGCAATAGAAAATGCACGGTATTGTTGCAGGAGCAACACTCCTCTTTTCATTACGCTGTGTATGGCATTTTAGCTCAGTCTCACTAATTCCACTACTAGTATTTTAATATTCTTTATAACTAATAGTAGAAGGTCATTATTTTAACTATGCACACCTTAGCTATTTTTAACCTTTTTGTAAAGCAAACGGGTATTCCTATCCATCACTGATTGATATGAAATGACCTCATCCTTGTCAAAAAGATGGTAAGCAGCAGCTAAGGTATGTTACCTGATGTTCTCCAGCAGCTTGGACAAAAAAAACCTGTATAATACAAGATGCAGCTTTCCTATAGATATGTTTTATTAGATAATATGGCACTAACCAAGGACACCCCATCTTGGAAAAACCTAAAATACAGAAAAATCACAATGTACCTCTCAACTCTGGGCTTCATCTCCTATACTACTACATACCTTAAGAGATGGCATACATGATCATACTGAAGAATAAAGGAAACTGTAAAGGAAATAGTTTTTGCACCCTTTCAGGTCCTTGCTATATATTTGGTAGGCCTAGTGAGCCTGTGAAATCAGTTACACTAGGTTCACACTAGTGTTTGGGTCTCCGTTATTCAGGTCTGCTTGGGAACCAAAAAACGGAAACCCTATCCACTTAAAAAGACATAGACTATAATGGGGTCTGCTGCTTTTCTGCCTGGTTTCCGCCTGAAATCGGTGGAGAGAAAGGTCCTGTTTTTCTCTCCGCATATTTTAAGCAAAAAGGGGGATGATGTCTCTGAACAGTCACCCAATACAGGTGTGACTGTAGCCTGAGCCTCTTATTTGAACAATGGTGCCAATTTAATAACCATCATTGCTTGACTTTCTGAATACCTGTTTGCGGCGATTATGACCCAATCCAACTTTTAGTTCTTTTACATATACTGATAATACAAAGGAAAGATACTGGCTCAGGAGGAGGGTAGCACCCAATGGGCGCATTATTTTTGACACCTAACTACAGTGTCATCTATATTACTCTGATGTCAGCCTTGCCAAAATGGTAATTCCCATCTTGACGCCCCTTGTTTCCAGTAAGATTCTATGTTACATGTTGAGCGCCCTCTTTTTGAGAGCCAAATAATGGCTGCACATTCGCCGCCATACGACTGGCATGTCACAAATTGTTTTATATCAATAAAGCTTGTAATTACGCATTGTCACTCAAACAACTTCATTGCTAAACAAACAGAAGGTCACACAGCAAACAAACTCTCAGTTCTCATGGAAAATTACAGACTTGATAACAGCCCAAGATCTCCAGCTCATTCTAAGACTCAAAAACGGTAATTAGGTGTTTTAGTAATAAAAAAAAAAAATAGCCAAAGCCCACAAGGGGAAACAGGGTACAGCAGCAAAGATAAGAAAGCAGTACAAATCACAAATACAACATGTACAGGAAGTCCAAGGGAGAGGCAAAACATTAATAGCAGACAGACAGAAGGACGAGCGAGGGGGGAACAGGCAGAGAGATTTCAGTTCTCTGTGTAAGATCTCCGCAGGTCGGTGTTGGTTGTACCCAGCCAACCGCGGGGGGGGAAGACCCCACTCTCTTGTTTTTCCGTCAGCTCTTAGGTTTTTTGGGGGCTTTTATAAAACTTATTTACACAATATTCACACAATATGCTATTTTTATACCCTAGCAAAAAGAACATCATATTGTAGGGCAGTGGTCTCCAACCTATGGCGCTCCAACCCTCTATGGCAACTGCTCTGGGGAATTTATAGATTGTAAGTCCTTATAAGAAGGGTCCTCTCTCCCTCTGTACCAGTCTGTAACTAAGTTAGTGTGTATGTAAGGGTGGTCAAACCTCTGAACCTCTCTCAAACCTCAGTGCAAAAAATATTTTTACTCTCATTCCCTCACCTCTTTCGGGACTCCTTGCAGCATCCGGCAATCTGTGTCTTCCTTCTCCAACCATGTGAAGTCATAGAAGAGCGCCAGAGTCTGGTGATCCTCTGTGATGTCATGCGCCTGGAGTCACCATCATGATGCTTGACGTGCCTATGTCACTGCTGACAAATAATCACAGGCCTTAGCGGTGACCCCAGGCACGTGACATCAGAGAAGAGCGCCAGAGCACCCAGAGGAGGAAGACAGAGCTCACCAGACACTGCGAGGAGGCCCGAAAGAGATGAGGGAAGGTGAGTAAGAATGTTTTTTATGTTTTAAACCTACCTTGGGTCTACACCTATTATACTCTGGAGTCTGAAAAGACCCCAGAGTATAATAATTTACCACAAATCATGTTGTGGTGGCCATTTTAGTTAGTCCGAGACAAATACTAAATTGTTTGGTTTCGTTGCAAACCGAACAATTTGGAATATTCAGGTTGAATCAGGTTCATTGCAAACTAATTCTGCCAACGCTATGCATATGCCCTTTTTATATGTACAGTGCCATGGAATTTGTGGTTCTCTAAAAAGAAAAAAAAGAAAATAATACATTGTATTAACTGCATTCGCATAGACCTGTGTATATGAAGACAACCAAGTGCTTGCAAACCACAAATGTTTAGGTATGAAGCAAAGTCTATAGACATGAAAGGTTTTGTCTGATTTGTCTTCTCATGATAATCACGGGCAGTCCCTCCTGGGGGAATCCAGTAGAAAGTGTGCAAACTCCCAGCAGCGCCCCCACAGGGGAAATGATGCATAACACATTTAATACACAGCATGTCTGTTCTTTACATGGATAGCCTATTGATTTAAATGAGAACTGTGTTATGCTTCATTTTCCCTGTGGTGACTCTTAGGGAGGAATTGAGCACTCACTACCAGGTTCTCCTGCAGATTGCAGCTAGTCACTGGGGCTCCTAGCAGGGGTACAGCCTGTAATCAGCTTATCACCAGGAGATCCTTTTATCAAAAAGGGATTTCCAAGGAGTACAACTTGTTATAAAAAGAGATATCAGTTCACCTAAATGGTATTTTCTTCCTTTCCTCCTAATTTTCAGATATTACACAAGGTAACATTAACCTCTATTTCAGTTCCTCAGTCGACTAATGATGATGAATGCATCTTTCTTTATGTATTTGATTTATGAGATTTCCTATTTCATGTCAGGATTCTTGTGTTTATTCACACTTGATCAGAAAACACCTGTTCAGACATTATTCATGTACAAGATCTTAAGCTAACCGTGGACCCAGTATAATAACAAATATAAAGCCCAATATTCTCAAGGGGATTCCTCCTGTCCATGAGTAATTGGCATCTGATTTTATATTGATTAAGGCCTTCTCTTGTTTAATAAGAATTTTTTTTTTTTTTTTTTTTTTATCATTTTTGTCCTATCAGTTGTCTACGGCCATCATTCACTGTCAAAGACCTATATAGGAGGTTTGGTCAATAAAATGTTTGATGTTCCACATTTTTCTTTGGAGAGTCATTATGTAGAGATATATAAAATATATATGATTAAATTTGGAATGAGATCAATATTTATGCATATTTCTGCCCTCTTATGTAGTAATATACTGCATAAGAAAGCAGGTCTGCCTTTCAGAAGTCTGGAAAAGCTGGGGGCTATATATATTCTCACCTAGAAATTAAATAACTAAAGTATGGATGTCACAAGGCATAATGGGAAAAGGAGCTAAGAAGCTCAAGTGCCCTCTATTGGATGTAACAAATCCTCAATTTGCTTTTGACCCACTGAGTCTGCACCTTCACTGGTGCTCTCCACAAGGAGAGATATTCCCTCTTACAATCTTTCTTACATTAGGGTCTACCTGTTTTAAGGAAGGAAGAAGAACTCCCTCTATCTTTGAACATTTATTACCTATCTTTGATACTAGAAGCTGCTGTACCTACAGTGGGGAAAAAAGTATTTAGTCAGCCACCAATTGTGCAAGTTCTCTCACTTAAAAAGATGAGAGAGGCCTGTAATTGACATCATAGGTAGACCTCAACTATGAGAGACAAAATGAGAAAACAAATCCAGAAAATCACATTATCTGATTTTTTAAGAATTTATTTGCAAATTATGGTGGAAAATAAGTATTTGGTCACCTACAAACAAGCAAGATTTCTGGCTCTCACAGACCTGTATCTTCTTCTTTAAGAGGCTCCTCTGTCCTCCATTCATTACCTGTAGTAATGGCTCCTGTTTGACATTGTTATCAGTATAAAAGACACCTGTCCACAACCTCAAACAGTCACACTCCAAACTCCACGATGGTGAAGACCAAACAGCTGTGGAAGGACACCAGAAACAAAATTGTAGACCTGCACCAGGCTGGGAAGACTAAATCTGCAATAGGCAAGCAGCTTGGTGTGAAGAAATCAACTGTGGGTGCAATAATTAGAAAATGGAAGACATACAAGACCACTGATAATCTCCCTCGATCAGGGGCTCCACGCAAGGTCTCACCCCGTTAGGTCAAAATGATGACAAGAACGGTGAGCAAAAATCCCAGAACCACACGGGGGACCTAGTGAATGACCTGCAGAAAGCTGGGACTAACGTAACAAAGGCTACCGTCAGTAATACACCATGCCGCAAGGGATTCAGATCCTGCAGTGCCAGACGTGTCCCCCTGCTTAAGCCAGTACATATCCGGGCCCATCAGAAGTTTGCTAGAGAGCATTTGGATGTTCCAGAAGAGTATTGGGAGAATGTCATATGGTCAGATGAAACCAAAGTAGAACTGTTTAGTAGAAACACAACTCGTCGTGTTTGGAGGAGAGTGAATGCTGAGTTGCATCCAAAGAACACCATAGTACTGTGAAGCATGGGGGTGGCAACATCATGCTTTGGGGCTGTTTCTCTGCAAAGGGACCAGGACGACTGATCCGTGTACATGAAAGAATGAATGGGGCCATGTATTGTGAGATTTTGAGTGCAAACCTCCTTCCATCAGCAAGAGCATTGAAGATGAAACCTGGCTGGGTCTGTCAGCATGACAATGATCCCAAGCACACCCCCAGGGCAACGAAGGAGTGGCTTCGTAAGAAGCATTTCAAGGTCCTGGAGTGGCCTAGCCAGTCTCCAGATCTCAACCCCATAGAAAACCTTTGGAGGGAGTTGAAAGTCCGTGTTGCCCAGTGACAGCCCCAAAACACCACTGCTCTAGAGGAGATCTGCATGGAGGAATGGGCCAACATACCAGCAACAGTGTGTACCAACCTTGTGAAGACTTACAGAAAACTTTGACCTCTGTCATTGCCAACAAAGGATATATAACAAAGTATTGAGATGAACTTTTCTTATTGACCAAATACTTATTTTCCACCATAATTTGCAAATAAATTCTTAAAAAATCAGACAATGTGATTTTCTAGATATGTTTTCTTATTTTGTCTTTTATAGTTGAGGTCTACCTATGATGTCAATTACAGGCCTCTCTCATCTTTTTAAGTGGGAGAACTTGCACAATTGGTGGCTGACTAAATACTATTTTTCCCCACTGTAAATATAAAATCTGTATGTAATACTGGCACCTTTTTATATGGATGAGGGGCATTTGAGCGCCCTTAGGCAACAATATCTTGATGCAACTGCTTCACAGAAAAGGGAATAAGTTGTAGATTGGTAGTAGGATTCCAACCACTGGAAACCCCCTGAATGGAACAGCAGTCACACGGGCGCACTGTAGCTCCATTCATCTCTATGGGACTGCTATAATCCCATAGGTACTGTACAGTGCTTGTTTTCGCAGTCCCATAGTGATGAAGAGAGTGGCAGTATGGCTGTGTGACGACCGCTCTATTCAGACACCCTGATTAATGTACAATATATCCCCTATCCTATTGATAGACTGTGGAAGGAAAGCACTGTGCTGAGAAAATACCCTTTTTTTCCCTGTTCAGTTTTCAGGGTCCATCATGATATACAACCATAAATAATCCGATTACTTAACTATAAAATTGTTGGTTTTATTTAGAATTCACTTAATGTATTCTTGTAAAACCATTGCAGCATTTATACAAATAACAGTAAAATATCCGATACAAATGTTGCCACTTATTATAAGACGTATCTTGTAGCTACAATCCCGTCTTTTTTCTTTAATGCGTCATTTAATATTTACCATCTTAAAGGAGCATCGATCATTTTAACCATATCTGCTTAATTACAAGCATTTTGGAAACATAAATTATGCACTTCCGTTTCGCGATTGTTCATGTCACCGTAATGAATGTAGAGTTGCAATTCTTTATCATGCCACATTATATAAGTTCCAAGGCAGAATGTAATTAAATTATATGTAGTCATGTAATACACAATGCAATACTTTATGTGATTAACCTACTGTATTGGACAATCTTATATTATTCACATAAAGAGCTTGATGACTGCAATATATTTTCTCTAGTAAGAGCTTGTACAAATGAAAAAGTATATAAATTGTTGGCATACCAGTGTAATTGAATTACAACACCATATGTTTCAAGAGGTAAAGCCAGAGGAACAGTTAGGGGTAGCTGGGGGGGGAAATGTTCCCTGGTATTGGGTTCTGGAGATTCGTGAGCAAGTCACTCTATCTTGGGTAACATATTTAAATGCAGGGGTAAGTCAATAAACTGAATGCAAAAGAGGTCTAGGTCAAGTCATTAATGCAACTAACATTGGAGTCTACAGACCACGGGTATAATAATTGTAGAAATTGGCTCTCAGGGCAGTACAAGTGGTATTGTAGTGAGAAGCCCCAAGCTCAAGAGCTAAAAAGGTACCCACATTTATCTATCTGCTGGCATTCAATGCCTAACTGTCTCTGCATGGGGCTTATATCAGTATACTATGTATAATTACCATAAATACTAAATGAACAAGCCCCATTTGAAAGGGAACCTGTCAAGTGTTTTTTCCACCCAAAACTTTATGTGCAGCATAAAGTAATGACCTTTCCTATGGTGCCTCTCTCTAAGCTTTCTGCTGCAAAAAAAAAAAAAAAAAATCACGTTACAAGCTTTTAAAACTTACGCAAATTTATCTTAACTAGTCATGGGTGGTCCAGGAGCACCTTCATCTAGTCGTGCAGGCAATTGTGCTGTGAATAGGTCTGTGAATGAGGTCTGACACTGAGGGGCATGTCAATCATATTGCACAGGGTGTGATTTAGTGCAATGGCTCCATGCCTAGATGAAGCTAATCCCCACCACTGTGACTAGTTAAGGCAAATTTTTATAAGGTTGTAACAGAAAGCTTAGTGAGGCACACAATAGGAGGAGTTTAGGAAGTTATAAACACCTGACAGGTTCCCTTTAAAGCCAACATGTATTCCATTAATTTTACAAGTCACATCCCCAAAATATGCCCCTTCAAATAAATGATCATAATGTGTAATCAATTGGGAGATGGAACATACGGGAGATACAGAATGCTTGGATCCAATCTTATTGATGCAGAAAAATCATTATGTCTTATGTACTTCTGTGTGAAATAACATTGTGGACATAATTCCCATAAATTCATTACATAGTGAATTCATACAAGATATACTCTTGAGATGAACACTTGGCAATGATGCATTCAGTATGAAGTATAACCCAGCAGGTATTCTTTATCACAAGTGTTTCCAAAAGTAAAGCACATTTCTTTGATAATATATTCGTAATTTGATTATGACGAAAAAACCAAGCTGATTGGTTATGCGAATATTCCGGAGAGTTCTGTTTATGACTGTACCTGACTCATTTTCTCTTATTTTCCTGAGTGCATTTATTTTATTAATCCATCCAGCCAAAGAATCTTATTATCTGACAATGAATTTCATGTAATGGCACCAAAAAAGCAAAATATACTTAGGTGTAATTATAAAATAGAACAACGTGTAATGAAAAATTGATTGCTTTCTCCAAGAGGAAAGTAGAACATCACCTGGGTTCTTTCATTTCATGATAAATAAAGAAATGTGTGGGCTGGCACATAATTAGATATTGTACATAGTTAATACATTTTCCTAACAGAAGTCCTTAAAGCCTTTTAGAAAATGTCTGTGGACTGCTAGAATTTGTTTTTGTGCACTGAGAAAATAATGAATTTAGATCTCTATGAAATTACCTTTATGACGCTTGACTGCATACTAAGTCACGTTAGATTATTTCAGCTCTTACACTGTCCTTCTGCATTAGCCTCTAATCTTCTAGAACTTCTCACATCTTTTCCAACAAAGACCTGGGTTCAATAACATTTACAGTTCAGTTGATTTAGGGTTTTTGGATATGACCTGTAAAAGTGGTATTTTGCTGTATCGAGTACTGGCATATGGCTATGGTGTATTGTCACTTGCCAATAGGTGATCAATCCACCACTGGAATTACTACTGATCACAAAAAAATAGGGTGCCAAAGATTGCTAAAATTAGTCATTCATGTACTGTATTTCTTTGTATAGCCCTGCTCATGTCCGGGTGCTGAGCAGAGAACAAACTTGCACATCACCTGAATAGCCATGACACTGTACAGGGAAAGATTCAGAAGAAATGATAGTTCTAGCCAGGTGCTGCAGCCCCTTCATTTTAGCAGTCCACTGAAACAACCACCGTCGAGCAAGTGCTAACACATCCTGTTAATATGTTGTCACTACAGTATCTATAATCAAGCCCCGCCATAATCATGTGGCCACTGCAGCCATTCTACAGTGGTCCCATGGCCATGTTGGGAGGTATAGACCAGGAAGTAATTTGGCAGGGTAACAGGGTTATTTTATAACCTGCTAAGCTGTTTGTCAATACATTGTTATGTTCAGGAAACCCCTTTAAATTAAAAAAATATTAGCCAAATAGAGAACAGGATGTCCTTTTTTTTGGATCTTTCTATTTTAGGCATGGTGTAGAGCAGCTACAAAGAGTGTCTTTCCCTCTAGAGGACCCAGAGTGTCTAAACATTACACAGACACCTCAATGAATAAAGGTGAGAACTGTGCAAAACCTAATTTCCCCTGCAGTGGCACTACAGGAGAATTGAACATTTACTACCAATTGCCCCACAGTTTACAACTCTGCCAACAGTGGAATTTCCTGCAGCTGAATGATTTTGTAAGGAGTTTCTTATATAAATATGGCATACTTGAAGAAAAAGGTGTAGAGATATTAAAAAGTACTAATGTAGAAGCTTCCTTTACATTCTTAAAGGATAACCATATTCTCATTGCCATTGAAAATATTGTCAAAGTCAACAACTTATAGAAAATTCTGCACAATTACTAAAAAAGTAAAGCATTTTAGAGAGCCTTTTAACATTACAGAACTATGGTAAGTCAAGTATTCTCAAAATTCTCTCTCTGTTGAGAGTCACTTGATCTAAAATATTTTCTAATCACCTCACATTGTATATGGAGAAAAATTTTATCACACATACAAATCCAATGTAATTGGCTGGTGAAATGGGATGATAAAGAATTGAAAGGAGCTTTTAAAGGGCATGTGATCAGTGAAAAAAAATATATAAAAATCACATGATTTATTTTTGTATTTTACTTTACAATCATCATAGATTGTCATCACTCACATCATTCCCTGATTGTGGGGTTATATCCCTAACCCCATCTCTGACATATGCATGCTATGACTAATTGGTTAGGCTGCCAGTTAACCTATAAATAAGTTTACTGGAGGGTGATGGAACCACAAAAAATGTATTCCCTGAACCTCCCTGTAACTATTCTGGGGCAACCCCTTAAATTTACAGCTGCTCCCACCATTCACCAATTGTAACTAACCTCTCTCCCTGGTTAAAGGATAGGCATTTAACATGAGGTTACTCAGCACTCAGCCTGACTCCTGATAGGGTTAGTTCATATATTTCAAAGAGTTTGATGCACCCGACAAATTGTTTTGCGAGTTTACAAGTACAAGTATTCTGGGGCTTTCACATTGTATATTAAAGGAGGGCCGGCGTCAGCACCCAGGAAGATGCTGGGGCCAATGGCTCAAGGGGACCCACTGCCTGAAAATTTGCTTCAAAAAATGCCTCCCATTTATTTCAATGGGAGTCAGTAACAGATTTTTTCAGCTAGAGGAAAAAAAAAGTGACATGACCTATCTTCAGGTGGATTTTGCCTCAAAAAACCCATTGAAATCAAAGGGAGGCGGAAAAAAACGCTGCACTTTTTTTTCCCTGTTTTTTTTATGCATTTTTTGTGCAATTTTTAAAGTGATTTCCAAAAAATGCATCAAAAACCATATCCTGTAAAAACTGTGTCAAAAAACGTTTCCTAATTCCTGAAGCAGATTTTTTCAACCTGCAAAAAACTCTGTGTGAACATACCCAAATGTTGTACTATGGGTGAATAAAGTACCCATTTCCCACAATTCTTCTAGAGTGTTGCCTATTTTTCTTCAAGTAATGGCTAAAGGGATGGTTTTTTAATACTTTAATTCCAGCCATCTTCTAGAAAGAAGGAATGCCACTTCCATGTGCAGATATTAAAGCAGCCTGATTAGCATAATCCTCTTAAAGGTGCAGTGCACATTACTGTAAACCAGTGGAAAATACTAGTAAATTAGTGTTCCTATGGAAGCATACTGTGACTCTGTTGCCAATGGCCCAGATATATCTATATTCGGGTATGTCTAACTAATAGAGAAAATATTCCGCTATGGACCCCTAATGTCATGAACTAATGTCAAACAGATATCATAGAAATAGTTCATTTTCATTTTTTTTTTTTTTGATACAGTATCATCTAAATGTCTGTATCCTCTACAATGCTTTAATATCTGAGTATGTAAGGGAAATTTTCCTGTTGATAATTCATGCCATTACAAATGCCCTTTGTGTCATTTAATTAAACCTCCTCTTGTTTCCGTGCCGGTGACATTCGATTACAAAACAAGGCTGTAATAAATGGATTTTTCTAAGGTGTAGCATTCTGTACAATAGGCAGGACAACTGAACCCATTGTGATAAATATAAAAGCGGCTGCAGTATTGTGGTCAGCCCAAGGATTATATTGGATAAAAGAAGACTTTAATTTGAAAACCACTGGATCTAAAAGTAATTACCAATTATCTTAAATCTGCGACCCCCCGCCCCATCCCTAATAAACCATGCCTCCAACAAATAGCTGATTGAGATTCTTTAATGTACAGATGCATTATCAGCATGCTTCACTGAGTGTCTCTGTGCTGCAGAGATTTCCTTTATTAAAGTCTGATTCTTGGCCCATCTTCCAAAAAAAACATTATTCCGCATCAAAGCCCCTTGAAAAACAATTTTCACTTTCTGCCTGATACGTGTGTTTTCAAATCAAACCAAAAAGGACAAAGTGTTTTGTTTCTTAGTCTCTGAGAATGATGTCAAGAACAAAAGAGATCAAAGGGTTAATGGTTACTGGCTGGCAGGATTAATGGTAACAGAGCCCTGTTATGTTATTATTTATTTATTTATTTATTTATTTGGCTACATCGTCATGGTAATCAACAATGCAAATTTAAATGTTAACCAATAAACCAAAATTCACAATGTCAGGACCAGCCATAGTCACATTCTCCTCTTCATGAAATAAAAACCTTTGTTGGTTGATTTAGCAAAAAAAAAGTTTATAATTTGGTCCTTTCACGGGCAGGCCATGCCTGGAATAGAACACGACAGACCAGGCTGCCAGAGCTGTCTGGCTGAGTGGTGGCAGTGTCATTGGAAGGGCAACATCAGTGGTGGTACAGTGTGGAATTGAATATGAAAGACCAGGGTGCAGGATATGTCTTATTGTACATACCCCCAGCTTCAGACACAAATGTAAAATGTGCTGCAGCCATAATGGGGATATTAGCAGCAGAAAATCTGACAGGACATCACGTCTGAAGGCCTATACAGTCATATAAAAGACTGCCCAGAAAGACAGTGCAGATATTTCAACTTTTAATGTAAACTCAGATGCACTTTAAACTAGAAAACTGTTAGACTTTGCTGTTAGATGTATCATGCAGTTGCGCTGTTTTTAATTTCATTTGTGCCAAACCAGGCACTTTCCCTTTTTGCTGGGGATTATAAGCATGATGTAGGTGTTGGGAGTGTGTAAGGCTAAGGCCTCATGCAGCGAATCACTGCTAAAAAACATTGCAGAAAAAATCGCATTTTTTTTCTGTAGTGTTTTTCACAGAAAGTCTGCAAAATTTTCCTCTGCGGACTTTCTGCCTCTATTATACCTATACGGAAAACACCAGCGTTTCTGTAGGTATAATTGGCATGCTGCAATTTACAAAAACGCAAGTGTTTTTGAAATTGCAGCATTTCTTCTGCAGATTTTATTCTGAAATGTGTGAATGGGATTTGCAGGTATTGTAATACGCAGCATTTTTTGCTGCGGCATTTCTGCCACAGCCAAAACACTACATGTTTGCAACATGGGGCCCAGCCTTAGACACATTTTTAACTTTGAAATGAAAAATTGTTGCAATATTACTCCAGTCTCTAGGTGGAGTAGAAAGTGAAGGAAACATGGAAAAATCCACTGACTGAAATGTGACAGTTCTCAAGCAAAGAGTACTCAGACACAATCAGAGCACAAGTGTGGAAGGAGTAAGGAAGACATCTTTGGATAAACATAAAAACAAATTAAACTCTGCTATTGACCCTTGGGTTTTTTGTGTGCGTTTGTTTTTCTTTCTGCAGATTTTTGTATGTGTGCTTTAACTGTTTAATCGATTTAGTAATGGAATCGTCTGCTTTCCATTACTAAGACTGGGGGCTTAGAATTAGCCAGCCAAATAGGTTAATACTAACCCCCCCCCCCCCTCACTAGTACTCAGCAACCCAACGCACCAGAGCTTCCAAGAAGACCTGGGTACCATCACATCCGGACCATCTAAATGAATGGTTAAGTTCTGGACTGCTGTGGGCTAGTATATGTAGGCTGGGAAAAGCCAAGAACCTGGACCATCCCACCCTGATAATACTAGCCCATGCTTGCTGGTTTTTACCTTGGATTGTCTAGGCAAAACTGGACAACCCCTTTAACTTTTATATCAGCCGGAGGCAGTGAAATAATAAAAAAAATGCATACTCACTTGTCCCAGATACTCCGGTGTTCTCCCGGCGCGTCCCAATCAGCGGCCTCAGCAGGCCTCAGGAAGAGACCTGTGATGCACAGGTAGTGACATCACATGCCCTTCGCTGATTGGCCTCAACAGTCACGTGACCGCTGAAGCCAATCTGTGGCATCAGTGGAACTCCAGAAGAGACCCGTTGAGCAGAAGTACTGGAACACGCCGGGAGGATACCAGAGCATCGGGGACAGGTGAGTATGATTGTTTTTTTATTTTATTCACTGCCACCAGCTGATTTAAAAGTTAAAGGGGTTGTCCATTTTTGCCTGGACAACCCCTTTAGGACAACTCCAGCATATATGTATATATAGATAGATAGATAGATAGATAGATAGATAGATAGATAGATAGATAGATAATGATTCTATTGAAGTTCAATGGACGGGATCCTTTCATGTATGATGTCATTATAGAGATAGAGCCAATTTACATAATATTATTAATAATAACAGTGTACCATCTCACAGCATATTATATTATTATGTACCCATAATGCCAGTTTATTACACATACAATTGTACAATAAAAAGCCATTTTCAAAGACAAAGAATTTCTTTCGACTTGTGTAGCCATCATTATGTTTAAATATTTATAGATATGGGAGTAAAAATGAATATTCCGTGTAAAGACATCCCTACTGTTAGCGGTATGAGATCCTATGCAGGAATTACATTTTAATTGGATATCACTCTTCATCAAGTGAAAATAACTTTTCTGTCAAGGTCTAACCTAACCTAATTGAACCTTTCTTTTCTCATATTCTCAGATTAACCTTTACATGACTGAAGTTTTCATATATAAAGATAGACAGATGGATGGATAGATAGATAGATAGATAGATAGATAGATAGATAGATAGATAGATAGATAGTAAATAGATAATGGCAGAGCACCATTCACCCCAAGAGACTGGCAAAACTGGCAGTGTGACAAACACATGCACAGATGACTCCATAGGGTTTTGCCATATGCAACTAGATCTACATCTACATACGAAATTGAAATGAGATTTGGAAGAAGGGCAGGAACAAGGGGAAGGCAGAGGTAGGTGATCTCATGGGGTGTCAGTTCATGTCAGGTAGGGGGGTGCAATTGCCGTAAAGTGTTTTGCTGCCAATTATATTCTTAGCAGCGCTCACAATGACTGAAGTGGTTGTCTGAGTCTTTTTAAAGCTCTGTAAAAGCTGAAAATCAGGGGAAAATAATGTACTCACAATTTTCCAGGATCGACTTCTCCTTGCAGATGTCAGCAGATGACATTCTGTTTGTGTCACGTGACCGATGCAGCTTATCACAGGCCTCAGTGGAAGTTGGAAATGGAGGACCTAGGAGAAGTGAGTACATTTTTAAGTTTTTTGCCCACATTTGCAGCATTTAAAGCTTTAAAAATGACTAAGGCAACCTCTAGCACACATTTAAGGGACCACAGAGGACCACAGTCCTTCCAACTGTGAGGTGCACATTATAACTGCTGTGTCTACCACCCTGACCAATTCTTCTGGATGTGGGCCAAGATAAGATGAAATGGACAGAGATAGAGACAAAGAGGAGAGAGTGCTGTATAGATACCCCTAGCTGCAGTGTGTCCACCCACAAATCACTATTATACACTGGGGTCTCTTCAGAGGTAGGAGGAGGTCACAAGAAAACATGAAGAGATCAAATATGGAGCGCCAGCTGCTGCAAGAGAGTCCAGGAGAGGTGAGGGAAGGTGAATATCAGTGTTTATTACTTTTCTGCACCTCCTCTGGTTCTCCACTTATTACACTCTGGAGTCTGAAGAGACATATACTGGCCTTTAAAAGAGGATTATGCTATTCAGGCTGCTGTAATATCTGTAAACATGATTGGCATTCCCTCTGCACTCTTTCTAGAAGGTGGGTGGAGCTTAAGTGATATCCATGTCCTTAGCTAGTTCAGGTCAGTTGACAGTTTTGTTCAGTGATAAATTTAGCTCAATCCAGCCAGTTGTTTGAGACAGTCATGATCAATTCACATGGCAAAGCGAAACTATTAAACACATGGCCATGCAAGATCTGTCTTTTTCACAGACCTATTCACTTCAATAGATGAATCAGGTCCATAAAAACACATGCTCTTTTTTTTGCAGACCATGAACAGCAAACATTTGAGGAAGGCGGTCATGTAAAAAAGATTTCTTTAAACAGACTGTCTCCTACCACTGGACCATCATCGGCTTACAGAGAATATCCTATTCCTGAAAAGACATCCATAGTGAAAACATATATCCATGGCAAAGGTGCCCTGATCAGCCAGAAAGTAGGCTGGATTGCATAAGCCAAGAGTGCTACTCAAAAAGGGACTTGGTACTAACCTATGGTCACCCCAAAATAGTCAAGAGAAGTATCAGGAGAGAGTGAAAAACAAAACCACTTATGCATTCTTGATACTTAAGTGGACCCCAGAAATGAAGGGACTGCTGAGCCTCCATTTTGACCAATAACGGTTATCATTTTGAAATAAAAAGTGCTGCAAACTGAGCCTGTTACCTGCCACGGGGTCTTCTGCCTCTTGTCTCCTGCTTCTTTATTAGTTATATCATCCATTACACAGAAGGCCACCATACCGGGGATTCATTACCACCATTATCTCTATCAGTTTTCTGGTGCAGATGGATGTAATTGTGGTGCATTGGATAAAAATCAGTCCATGGTCATGTGATATACTTGTAACCAGGCAGATGTCTGATTACTGTGCTGTAACTATAACAATCTGTGCACATGTGTGTCCATCACATGACCATGGACTGTATATCACATGACCATGGACTGTATATCACATGACCATTCACAGATTGTTATCTACTGGAAATAAACAAAGTATAACAACAAGCAGAGATCTAGAAACCCGTGAGTAATTTTTCATTATTTTAACAATAACATTTATGTGTTGAAACTGGACAACCCCTTTAATGTAGTTTGTATGCCTTAGATATTCATATGAAAAAATGAATTTTGTGTTCAATCAGATGTTGTATTATCAAGGTATTCTGCTCACAAGGCATTTCTTCATAGGGTCAATATCTCCAAAATACAGTGACATAGCACTGTAGCACTATATGGTAACATACATAGTGTCTATTTCCCAGTACTTCAGAGTCATGGGGGCTACATGTGTCTTCATACAAGCCCTGTGTGTAGACAGCTTTGCCATGGACACGAGGTCTTATACTGATATATGAATCCGTGGAGACTGTTGTCATATTTAGTGATGTTAGCATTCTATAGTTTGCGCTTTGCACATAGGGCGGCTCTACAAGTAAACTGTTATGTATAGAAATATCTAGATTAGCTGCAATTTAAGGAAATGTTCAATGTCTCCTCATTCTGCCTTTGTCTGGTCTTTTACTCCCTTATTCGGCAGGTTCTGGTATTAGCATAAGTTTCATTATCTAACTGTTTGATTATGCTGCTCTAGCACTTCCTTTCCCATTTTGCATATTTTCCCTTCGACATATTCATTTGGAAGTATTTGATGGCTATATTATACAAAAAAACCTCCATTTAATTTGACACCGGGGATTGTCAGAGAAGTACAAAAGATACTGCTCAAGTAACTTTGGCAGAAACCCAGGGATTGTGAACCAGTTTAACCCATAGGACAGGACCATTAATTCTCAGGGAAGTGTTCCTGACCCAAGTTCCACACAAAGGACTGGAAAAAGTGCTTAACTCAGGAATGTATTAGTGAGTCTCATCTAGCTTCAGCTTTAAAGTGCACCTGCCAACCTAAACTCAATGGCAAATCAAGAATACCGTGCAAAGGTTGTGTGTAGTATTGTAACTCAGCCCCCATCCATATCAATGGAGTTGAACTGCAGTACCAAACAAAGCCCATGGACAGGATTATTAAAATCAGCTATGCTTATTACTGTACTTAATGTTTTCTCTAAATCTGTGCCTAGGTTTTTAGGATTTTCAGCAATTTAGTGATAATTATTTTGTTTGCATTGCTCTCTTTACTACGTAATGGCCCATGGCATTGCCCATTACACCAGACTACCCAAACAGATGAACACATCAGACCGGCAGGTCACTTTTTCAGTGGTACTTACTGAAGCAGTAGTTACAGCAGTTCCTCAGCAGCTTCTTAGAACAGTCAGCAACCTTCCGTCAGTGTGGGAGTCGCAGTCCCACAGAAACACCCAACAACTTTCCTGCTCACACATGGGTCAGGCTCGCGCATGCAGTTCCTGCTACTCCAGGTTCACACCAAGGGTCACAACTGTGGCTTATGGTTAATGCCCTGCCACCAACCATAACTTGCACAAACACTCTACAGTGATGGAAGGCCCCAATGGTCAGAATGGAATTCCTAATGAGCGGATGAACAAAGTGCTCATGGATTCTCGCTGCATTTGCTCTCTCGCTCTTCCAGCAAAAGGCATGTGAAAAACATTTTCTCAAGGGCTATCTTCCTACCCTGGCATAACTGGCTGTACCATAAGTGGCACAAAAAGAAATCGCCAATAAATGCAATAGGGTTTCACCTGTTTAGGAGAATCATTGTGCCATCCTCCTTCCAGAAAGTTACCAAATAGCAGAAGGCACTATAACACAGTTAAGGTGGCAAAAATACACAGTAAAGGCAAACGTTACCAGCAGTTATAATAAAGCATGCCAATACATGGTAAAACACTTCACATATATGAAGGAGGGGAAACTCGCCTAAGGGTTCTTCTTTTCTTCAAAAAGTGGAGAGAATTCGGAATGATAAGGAGCTACTGGCAAGAAGCAGCACCAAGAGGGGAATGTCCTGATATCTGCTTAACTGTAGAAGCAGACTCGAAAGAGGTTTATCAGATGAACCAAGTACTATCATAAGGAAACTGAGTCATTCAGTCACTGCTGAGGCTGTTGAACCTATGATTTTTTATTTATTTATTTATTTCTTATTGCCTATACAGTACCAACATATTCTATAGTGCTGAACACAGATTGACTTATTCAGGACACAGGACATATCCCAAACTACAAACACACTAATGTAATGAGAAGCTAGGATACCCAGGGCTGTGAAAACTATTAGGTCTATATACTGGTTTTCAACTTCTGTATGTAAAGATCTGAAAGCAAGTAGAGATCTTGTAAATGGCAAGGAGATAAACATATTATGTGTTACATAAGTTAAATAGGGATTATTGGGGTACTTTGGTAACAAGTTACCATGATGGTAACTTGGTGATCTCTGGGTGCTCATCTGCTGGGACCCTCACCAATCGCAAGAATTGGGGTGTTTTGCATCCCAGTTTGAATGGAGCAGCAGGTTGGAAATGCATGTTCCCACTCTATTCATTTCAATGGGAAGTGCCAGAGATACTGCAAGTACAGCACTCAGCTTTCTGCAATGGCTCCCATTAAAATCAATGGAGCAGATGTGCAAATTTCCAACCTGTTGCTTCATTCAAACTTGGGAGTGTAACAACCCAATTCTCATTATTGGTGTGGATCCCAGTGATCAGACACCCATTGATGGGCAAGTTACCTTCAGATATGGTGTAGCTTGTTACCAGACTACCCCTTCAATTTAACCTGCAGGGAATAGTCTTTGTAGCCACTTTCATAATTTTTATACAAATATATTAACATCATCTTTTTATAAATGAAATAAATATTGTATGTAGAAAAAATGACATTCATCTCCTTAAGAAAGGTAAAAACTTAACAAATCAAACAAAAACACAAAAACAAAGTTGCCTCCTGCCGATGTAACTGCTCAATATTATATCTGTTTTAATTGTGACTCTTTAAAATCCATATCCTGTCACGGTCGTCTGCAGAATTACAGGCAACTTTCGCAGCATCTGCTAACACAGATGTATCCCATAGACCACCTACTCTTGTACAGCGCAATAACCAAAAATAGGTCCTCCTCCATCCTCAATTAACTGTAAAATGGATTTTGTGTGAAGCCCCATGTATCCTGAAGGTTTTGTGTCCCCCCACTGTTTTCACTTAAATGATGTGCTAAGGAAAAGTAGAACAAGTTTTAAGTTGGCTCACAGGGTGCGATGCTTCAATTAAAGACGGCGAAATTTTACTTTCCGTTTATATAAAGCAGGACAATTTAGATAAAGTTAAACTGGGCCTGTTTGCTTTTACATGAGTTTTTTTCATTTTCTATTATGTGGTTGTCATTACAAGGAAAAAAATATATTTTTTTACTGTATGCACATGGAGTTTTGCTGAATGCTCTGCATGTAAATAGATGTAGTTTGCTCTTTTCAGCAGTGGTGTAACTATAGAAGATGCAGAGATAACAGTCACATCCAGGCATTGATGCCAAACTGGGCCCAAAAGCATACTTACCAACTCTATCAGAAAACGGGGACACCCCCAGACTCCCAGAAGATCTGCAAATCTGGGTTTAAAATATACTCATCTCTCTGCAGGAATGAGACGAGATAAGTATCTGGTCTGGGGAGTGTATGTATTAATGGGTTTGGTGTGGTCAGTATTACTTTACTGTTCTGGGATCTGTATTCATTTTGTGGCGTGGTGTGCAGCTGCAATATAGATATGTCCTTCCTTACCTTTATTCTTGACTTCAGATATCCCGAGATGAGTGGAATGAGATGACCAACTTTGAAAAAAAAATCAAATCTAAAGGAAAGCTAAAGAAGATCTGTAGGTCAGAGAGATGTCCTATATAAATGGGTGGGGTGCTGCATCAAACACCACTTTTAAAGGGAATGGGTCACCGAGAATAGTGTTGAGCGAACACAAACTGCACAGTTCGGGTCTGTGCAGAACTTTTTGCGTTCGGGTACCCGAACCCGACCCCGAATGTCAGCGCTGAAGTTCGGGTCCGGGTTCAGCTCATTCCTAAAACTGGTTGATTGGCTGCAGAGCTTTAACCCCTTCACGCATTGTCACGTACATGTACATGGGAGAATCTGGGTAGTTACCGCATCCTCATGTACACATACGTGATGGTGATCGAACGGGCTCAGAAGCAGAGCCGTGCAATCACCGTGGGAGCCCATCTGTATCTGACAGCTAGGCTCCTGCTGCAACAGCGGGGACGGTGATAACACAGATCCCTGCTGTTTAACCCTTAAGATGCCGTGGCATCTTAGGTGATTGTCATTGAAACTGAATGCCATGGGTGGCATCGGGAGCGGTTGTTAGCTGTAACTGATTGGAGGTGAGCTGCGATAGGGGGTTTTAACCCCTTGGATGCCGCGGTCAAACATGCCGCGGGCATCCAAGGGGTTCCGTCGTGCCAAATGTCCCCCTCGGCACCCTCCGCGGCAAAATCGGGGGTGTCCATATGTATCTTCTGCAGCCTGGAGTCTGGCCAGTGACCCCAGGCTGATAGGAGCCCCCAGTACCTGGTTGATCCTGCAAAGAAGAGAGGAAGTCAGCCTTTGCGTCTTCATAGGTTGACTTCCTTTATAGACTACAATACACATGTGATCAGTGTATCGCTGGTTCAGGTCTCATAGTGGGGCATCACTAAAAAAAAAAAAAAAAAAAAAAAAAAAAAAGTTTTACAGCCATTTTTGGGTCACAAAGTTTGGGTCCCCATTGATTTCAATGGGGGTTCGGGTTCGGGTCAAGTTCGGGTACCCGAACCGAACTTTTGGGTAAAGTTTGGCGGAACGCGTCGAACCTGAACTTCGATGGGTTTGCTCAACACTAGCCATGACACCTATTTTTTAATTAAGTGTTATGTTAAATATATTTTAAAAAATTTTTGGTGAGGTTACTAAGCCAAATAATATGTTGAGACTTCCTGTTTTCTGTAGGAGATTTCTTTGCAGCAGTCCCTCACATATCAGCACAGTGATGATCACAGCTATCATGTATATGTAGATAAGACACAGAATCCAGAATGCACAGCTTATCTACTTCCCACACTGCACAATGACCTCTGCACAGGTCACAGAGCATGGCTAAAAACTCTCCCATAGAAGTCAATAGGGTCTGCTCCAGACCAATATGTCCATCTCCAGGAAACAGGAAGTCACTAACTATATTAGGCTTAGTGGCAAGCGTTAATAATTTTAAAAATAGTTTGTTTCCTGGAGACAGTTTTCCTTTAAGAATGTACTGCTTCATTGAGGCCAAAACTGCCTGCGTTATTAAATGGCCAAATGTAGGTTCTCCAGCTGTTGTGAGACTGCAGTTAGCAGCATGCCCTAAGAGCCTACTGGGTGTTGTAGTTACATAACCACAGAGTCACGGGCTGGATGCCACTGACTTATCAAATACCTTAGTGGATATCACACTGAAAAACATAAATTTGGGCGATAACAATATTTATAAAGGTAACAAGCGTCAAGAGTCCAGTTGGCACGCTACTCTGTGTATTGCACCACTGCATGCTATGCTTTTTGCACAGTACTATGTATATCACCAGGAAAATTAATGGTGGGCCAACTGGAATATGAGCTGCTGGGCCGGCAAGCTACCTGCCCCACGGCCCCTTACCCCGACTACATATGAGACATAACTGTGTGGAGGGGCCACTATAGGGCATTATAGTGTGTGGAGGGGCCACTATAGGACATTTTACTGTGTGGAGGGGTCACTATGGGAAATTATGCTATGTGGAGTGACCACTATGGAACATTATACTGTGTGAGGGTCAATGTGGGACATTATACTGTGTGTACTATGGAACATTATTCTTCAAGAGGTGTAACAGTAAGAACATAAACATACTCAACTGTCTGTAGCATTCCAGTGTCTGACACCGCAGCTTGGCAGTCGGGCACCGTGCCTCATTCCCATTGTACCAATTAGGCAGTCACTGTAGAGGGACTGGTGATGTCACTCACATACGTCCCCAGTTTACCTCCAGTGACCACTGAGGCTGCTGATTTGCTTCAGCGGTCACATGTGCTGCATAGATTCCGAGGACCGAAGCACGACCGAACAGGCTGCAGCAGTGGACACCAGAGCGCCAGGGAGTATGTTTTTCTTTTTTTATGTTATACCTGCCCTGGGCCCCTCCGGAGTTTGTCCAAATCCTGAGAGCCTCTTGATTGAGGAGTGGACTGTGAGTGTGATGGCGGCTGCTGCTGCACCTACAGTTTAATTGCCACCCTGACCCCACTGCCTTTAACTTTACTTACATAGGACTACTGCCTTTACATATAAAGCAGGCATCCCTTTGTAACAGAAATGTCTTCTTTACATGGAGTGAGAGACAGCAGTCCTGTGTAGGTTACAGTTTCAATCTAACATGATAACTTACATAGGACTGCTGCTTCTCCATCCTTGTAAAGTAGTCCTGTGCAAAGTTACTTTTCACAGGGCTTCTTTACATGGAGGAGATACTTGTACTGGCCCTGCCTACTTGTATTGACTCCGAATTCTTGAACTGAGACTGCCTATAAAGTGGGGCCACTTTTCAATTTTTTTCCAGGGCCACTTTCTTTTTTCTAATAGTAAGTTTATTAAAATGGCACACTATGCAAATAACCTAACTGACCATGGTATAATACTCAAATACAGTAGTGGGTGACTATCCTAATGGAACTTGCTATATCTTCATTAAAATATAGTACCCAATTGGATGTAAGTTCACCATTTGGTTTATAGATGGGTAAATCTTACCTATAATCATGTGTACAATTGTAAACAGATAACATTGTAGGCCACTGGTACTCAACCAAAGGGGTCATCACCACAGCGCCTACGTTGTAGGGCTGAATTCTTCCTGTACTGACTACTGGCTAAGATGATGGGAATTTTTGCGAGAAGACATTGACTGGCTGCTCTCAGTAGCTTTCTTTTAGCAGACTACTCAGGCAGTACCATTGAAGAATAGAAGAAGCATGCTGGAAAAGATCTTGGGTGCCACTGTTACAGGGTCACTGTGTCTCACTTTTGTTTTATTCATCATGTATGTATTTTGTTGTCAAAGCCTTCCGAATTATAGACTGGTTTATGAGAGTAAGTGTTCTGACTTCTATTCTCCTCATAAATAAGCCATGTAAACAAAAAGAGTTAATCTTATGTTACAACATAGCTATTTAAGCATATTCATAGTACGATACCATAGAAAGCTTCATTTTGTTGCGTTGTACGTTTTTGGGGACCCCCCATTTAGCATCCTCATCTTGAATAGAAAGCAATTTGAGAACCTTCTCTCACTCCAGAGAACCTATCCTGTCTTGCGTTGCGCAGTCAACCCATTCATGTGAATAAGCATTGTTTGGTGCTTAATTTCCCTTGTGCGGGCACTGCAGGGGCACTGAGCACTTACTGATATTTTTTCTCGTAGAATAGAGCTAATCGCTAGGGGTCCCAGCAGAGGGATAATTTATGATCAGCTTATTGTCAAGGGACCCTTCTAACTAGTGAAGATTGTATAAAAGCAGAGAACCCCTTTAATTACCTTGTATTCCTAAACGTTGCATGGCTGATATACGATCACTTTTCTCAATGAATGTAAATGTGTTGCATATTTCTTTTTTTTTGCCTTTGGTCCTTTGAATAGAAGCATTTAATTGACAATTTAGATGAATAAAATTTAGAAAAAAAAATCCTTCCCTACCATTTGTTCTAGAAAAAGAAAAAACGCTAACTAGGAGTCAATTGTAATTAAGTAATTTAGCAAATTAATCTCTAGTAATTTCAATTCTAAAATAAATTGAAAATTAGGACCCCATAATAAGTGTGATGATTCTGTTAATTTTATTTTTCTACGTCCATAAAACACATTAGTTTAACATTTGAAAATTATTTTCAGATAATAATTGAATACCGGGGCTGCTACAAAGTTCCAATTTTAACTTTCCGTAATTAATTTCTTTAATCAGAGGCGTATGAATTACACAGATTGACTTGAGTTGTACGCTCTGTTTCATTTATATTTTATTCAAAGAAGCAACTAAGGCAGAATTTTCTCCAGCAAGAACGTGGTTAAAACACTGTACATGTTCTCAAAGAAATAATTAATATTAAATATTTACAGAATAACATTTGGCAATTATAATTACGTTCATTGTGTTAATGTCTTTCACTTCACTACTACATAGACAAGACAGGCTTATATACCATTCAGGTTGCTAGCTAGGGACCGTAGCTCTGGTCGGTCCTGTTCCCTTTTATATTGGGTATAGATGTAGGGTAGAGATGTAAGGTGCAATTGAATGATGGGTGACACTTAGACTGAAACAGTAGTAACAATGAACTATTCCTTTAATAAAGAGTGCTCAGCAAAGTATAATACTGCTACAGGCACAGCATTCACAGCTCACTTGTATAACTGGGTGTAAGAGCAGTTAGATGAGATAACAGTCTGCACTTCTGTACACCAGGTGCCCTTGGCCACATGGTTGGCTACTTCTGGATCACTCCCAGCTTTGAATACTTTTCTTCTGGACTCATGCTGATCTACAGTGTAAGACCGATTCTCCATAAAGCCCTTCTACAGAATGCCTCTGAATCCTTCTGTGATTTGTGCTTTCTTAGGAACTAGACTGCCCACCCACTTCCAGTGTAGCATCAGTCTTCTTCCTAGGCTGCCATAATCAAGGATCTAGTGCTCTTGCTGGGCGTACCAAGCTCATGAAGTTTTGATGCTGCAGCAATGCCTGTCTGTGTTAGAGAGAGAACTAGTGCAGGACATCTTGGACATCCACTGCATGACAAGGTCTATAACAAGGGGCTCATTTTAATCTTTGCTCTGAGGCCCTCTGTCTTCCATGTCCCGGAACTGCATTACCCTCAATTGCATGTACCAAATTTAGAAATCACCAAGATCAATCACCATTTCTTACAGATAGCAGGACCATTTCTACCAACCATGTAGACATTAAGGCTGGTTTATCAAGACTGGCATTTTCACTCCAGTGTTGATAATACTTGTCCCATTGTAGTTTGCACCTAATTTATGACAGGGTACAGGCTTCATTGTCTGGAGTAGGCTTCATCACGAATTAAGTGCATCGTCTGGGGTCCTGTGTGCCTTAACAGAAGTCTATGCCAGCTCCTAGCTGGTGTAGATTTCTTGCATTATTTACACAATAAACTGTCATAAATTATAGCGCAGTGCACTGGCAGTTACTGGCCACTGACTGTCACTGCACCTCTCCTCCAATGTTGTGTTCCTTATAATCTCAATCTTACCATGGGACAGTTTCTCACATACAGTTTTGAAACTCTCAGTTGTCTCATACATGGGATGCATCTTCATATCTGGTGTGCTTCACGTCACCTCAGAATCGATGGACTCTCTTCACCTTAACGGTGGGTGCATTCTTTCACTTGTGACAGATGCGCTGGTCTACTCCACCCAGACCAGACTATGACTGCAGCTCAAGGCTAACTTTAGGCTGTTGCATGGCAGTTTTAGGTATAATAAAATGGTTACAATGACACAAATATACTAAAGAGACTTCAATATAACTGTCCTAACTAAAAAGCAAGCTGTTACCTAGCAGGAATACTTTGCAGGAGGTATGCAGCACATGTAGCATGGAAAATATTACATGGTATAAGATGTGCAATGCAGTCACACAATAGGTTGCATTTACACTGCAACAGGGTCAACAGGAACCCATAGCAACAAGGATACAACAGTTTCAGTGCTAAACAGTAGAATCCATATCAAGTTGGTGTCCTTTCCTTGTCAAAGGGTGGTAGACCATTTTCAACCCCAAAAAAGTAGCTATGCTGCTGTTTGCATCACTACAGTATTACCATGTGCAGTGTGTCTAGTGCTTTATAGAAAGAGACAAATATATGAGTATCTGCAGCTCAGCAACTTATGATGCATCCCACAATTTTATTTGCCTTGGTAGCAGCTGCCTGGTACTATAGCAGTATCTAATGTTCATTTTACTTTCCATCAATAGCCAATACCCAAGATATTTTCCATGTCTGCTTTACTCATTGTTTTGCCATTTTATGTGTAGTGGTAAAATGTGTTCTCTCTTCTTAAGTGCATAACCTTACATGTATCTATAACAGAAGCCTCTTCTCTATATCTGTCTTAATATACAATATTGTCCTCTACTGTGTAGGTCTCATATTCCACAGACAACCTGTTAAACTGTTGGCAGCTTTTAAAGGAAACAGATAGAAACTGACAGAGAATATTTCAATGTCAAGCTTGCTTACAAAGCCCATCTACCAGGCGAAGTAACGGCATTACAGCAGAATATCTCAGTGGTGGTCACATAGTCTTATATGGAGTTGTGCTGAGGTACATTCACTAACAAAATACCAACCAGAGAGTGTGTTTGAATTAGGGTTTTAATGTTTGCCCTGGAAAGCTGTCATGGAATGCATCAACCTCAATTGACTTGGACATCATAGACATTAATGTTAACACACTCATTTAGGATGGCAGCAATAAAGATATAGCAGTGTTAAGTTCATCGTTTAGCTTTGATTTTACTGTGTTCTTTGTGGTTTTTCAGAGGACAGCATGTATACCTACTAAAATTCATTTTTCACAGTGACTAAAAGGTTTTTCTGCTATGCCAGAGAAATTATCAATCAAGAACAGTAGGTTTACATGTGTATCTGGTGTGCTAAACATGAATCTATATACCTCATATATATCCTGCAGTATGTAGAAGTTCAAGGCAGTATCAGTGTTTTTTCAACTTCAGGTAAGGATACCAGCTTTCCAAATGTGAAAAGGGCTACATATCCAGAGTCTAGAGGTGCACATTAAATGCCAATTGGCAAATCATTGGGAGAGCCTTGTTATCTAATGTCTATGGGTGTGCACAGCTATGGGAAAGTTGGAATAAATAGCTCCTATTATTGCAGACTTAGGATGGATTGGGAAGCTAAATCTTCAGCTTTAACAGAGTTTTTATTTGGTTAACAGGGTTTATCTAACTAACACAATGCTGGACATAAAGCCTTTTCATCTAGTATTCCAGTAGTTGTATCTGTAACCACAAACAGTCCAGTCCTTGGAGGAAGTCTTATGATTCCATCAATCTTCACAAATTAGAGAAGGTGCCAGTGACTCAAAGAGGAATCATTCCTAGTTGTATGAGACAGTCTGGGAGTGATTGATATTGAAATGGGGGGGGTCCTACGTTAGAGCTTTATCATATATGCACAGGGTATGCTATAAATGTATTATAGGCTGGGTTCTAATGCTAGGTTCCCTTTCTTAATGATTCCTAGCAGTAGAATACTCTTATAGACGGGGGTCCCAGAGGTGAGACCTGCACCTATCAGATATTTAAGACAGTTTTATTATAGGGACCACCTTTCAGAATACAGTCAAGGTCTGGCTCTAGGCCCTCCCCACAACAAAGAGCCGAGATGAACGGCCATCCATATACATGAATTCCATCAGAGTGGGAGCTTCTCTTACAGAGACACCCCTTTTTAACTTCCATAAATAACCCTTTAATTTTGAGAAGGTTGCAAACCTTTGATTTTCAGGGCTTGCCTATATCCTTCAGAATTAGGATTTTCCCCAGCAAATAATGTAAACTCACTTTATTGTCACACTTGTCATAAAACCATAGATAACAAATCCTTCTGTCTCTACATCTCACTGAACTGAACGGAGCTGTGGATTATTTAACCTTTTAGCTTCATGCTGCCTGCAAAGCACAACAGCCAATATACAAAGATGGATTCCAAAACTTCCATTATCCTCCGGATATTTTGTCGCGTCAATCAAAACTTCCGGAGACAATCAGACTGTCCATGAAATGGATTGTTTAAACAGTTTTCTTTCATTTCTGAAATCCTGGTAAAACACAGGATTCATTTGTCTCCTTTCAATGAAATGTGTCTCAAATAAAGAGATTTCCGCTATCTCAATTCTTCCGTCAGAAAAAAAAAGCTATTTTAACTTTGCAAGCAATTTTTTTTCTTCTTAGCATTTCCCGAATTTGATGTGACTTATTCATTCCAGATGACGACCAGAGCTCCACAATGAGGGGATGAGCGATATGTAGCACATGGCGCCGGAGTAATCTTCAGATTTATGGCAAGGCTTTTATGAACACCTGTGATACAAAGGACAGAAAGTCTTCAAGTCTTTATTTCATAATATTGTCCAGTGCTCGGGATTTCAAGGTAAAATAGCCTTACCTGGCAGTGGTCCCAGCATCTTACTGAGATTTTATGGGGCTTTTCTCAGCTAAAGCTGTCACATCAACCACTGTTCTGAATGGTTTTGCTGATGCTCATTGTAGAAAAGTGGAAAAAGTTGACAACATCACACTTTTTTTGCATTTTTAAAAGTTTTTTTTTTTCTTTTTTTAACCTTCCATTCTATATCCAGTCTTTTTAGCCCTTCTCAGAACAGCTCAATCACTTCGAACAGCATGAAAGTATTTCTCTAAGAAGACACTCGATAAGCTTACTAATTAACTGTGCTGATAATTCTTACCAGCCCTGATGCTAAAATCTTTAGTGCACTTGAAAATAAAAGAAGTGGAGGGAAAAAAAATGTTATTGCCATACCAGGAAAACATTTCTCCACTTTAATGCTATTAAATAGTGCAAAAAATAAAAAATAAAAAAAATCCATCAAGCTTACTGCAAATTCTATTAAATTTGTTGAGTTTTTGAGCTGCATTCAAATGTTTGGAGGTTATGTAATCTACACTTGACAAAATACAATAATGTCTGTTTGCTTTTATTGTTATTACTGCTGCTAGAATTTTATGCACAATTTGTCTTCAAAATATCTGAAGAGAAAAACTTATTTTTATTAAAGAGCACAGGAAATGTACTTTAAGGCCAGTTTTAGAGGGCTATAATACCGCTAAATTGTAATGTCTGCATTACGCAAGCAAGACCTAAGATTACAGTCAGTACTAGATTTTCATTTCAGGTGCCTATAGGCACAGACCTTTTGGTCCCTTTAGACTCCACTCATCAAGGAGGCTACAGCTACAATCATGTATGCCTTTATAATGTCTGCTTTCTAAAATAAGAAAGACCAGATTTACTAATACCAAGTAAAAGTACTTAGTCTCAAACTATGCCAGATTTATCAAAATGTCTAATGCTGTTCGATAACTCTGTTGCATTATTAGATTGTCTAGTCTAACTTTACACCTGCTATTAGTTGGCTTTGTTTACTGGAGAAAAATGCACCAAAATTTGGTGAGTTCGTAAAGAAATCAGCTAATATTTGCTTCCCCCTCCACCTGTGCATGAAAACAGCACTTGGCCACAGTGCACAAGGGATTCAGCATCAGACGAAACATCCAGTATCCGATGGGTAAAAAATCTAGATCACTGTTCAACACAGTTTAAAATCTCCAGCAATGCGAGTGGCATACAATGTCAGGGGCACACAATTCCTATGCGTTTCCAGCATTCAGCACACCCTTAATCATGGTATGATATGGTGCAATTTTTGGTGTACGGCATTGCAACTTAGGCCATGCCCACTCCCCACAAAGTCACATCCACTGCCACAAAGTCACGCCCCATTTTCATAGTAGTCATAAAAGTGTCTTAAAAACACCTTATTGATATGACGCAAAGGAATATTGCACAGTTTTTTGGCTCAAAATACACCAGAAGTATGGTGCATTGTGCTTGATAAATCTCCTCTACTGTAGTGAAGTTATCACAACATCTAGCACCCTCTGTTGTCTTCTCCTTATCCCTCCCTGGGGTTCCTCCTGTCAATCCTCGAACACATTGAGAGCCTCATTAACATATTTCTATACTTAACCTAGGGTGAATTCACATATACACATCTTCCATTGTAGTTTCCCTTAGAGCTCCATATTTTGTCATAGAGTTTTATCCTTCCAGCTGCCACTAGAGGAGGAGCATTTTGAGAGACATTTGTTAGTATGTTTAATGTATAAATTGTATCCAGATTCCAAGTTCACCCTAGTGGTGGTTGCAGGTCACCAGACTTTTACCATTCAACTCTATGATTATAAAAGAATTGTTATTCTCTACTGTGAATGTCTTTCAATGCAGAATGTTTTGTAATCTGACTACTATGAAGGTCCTGTAATACTGGATTAAAGGAATTTAACTGTGTTACGCCTCCAGAGTAGACAGAGTGGCTGTCTCATTACAAACTTAACAATGTATAAAACCTTCCTAAGTAAACATACAGCCATTAAGGATTTTAGCCTTGTCACTTTTTTATTTTGTTATTGCCGAGTTTTCTATAAATAGTGTTTCATTGCCATTAATTATTACTAGTGCCGCAGTAGCTTCACATAACAGATGCTCTGTCATGTCTTATTGTTCAAAGTCTGTGCCATTACATCTCATACATTAGTCTGCTGGACCATCTGCCTCTAATGAGACCGGAGCAATTATCAGCACTTCATCAGGTTAGGCCCTTGCTGGGGAGCATCAAGTTCTCTGCTTCACTGGTATTTGTTTTCCAAGGAAAGAAATTAGCACTGAAAAAAATCCTTGCCAAATTTTTAAGCACGTTAAGGAGGCATTGTCTAAGCAGCTCTCTCAGCGCAACAGCTGTGTGTTGGAGAGGAGATAGGTAAAGGGTTAATTTAGAAATGCTACTGCCTTTATAACAGTTATTTAATGAGGGTTATTCCAAGAATTCAGTGTCGTGATGGTTGAATATGTCAATTCAAGACAGTACATACAGATGGCGCTGTCCTAGGTGCTGAATAAGCTATAGTGCCTTGTAAATGTCCCATCTCTCTTTTCTTATTAGTTTAATTAGTAAATTGTTAATACCATGTGATAGATAGCATAGGTAGATAGATAGATAGATAGATAGATAGATAGATAGATAGATAGATAGATTAGCATCTAGTAAAACAGTGTCTTTGCAAAGTGCAAGGTGCCAAACAGCAGTGGTATATAGGTAGATATGCAATAGAGGAATCAAACTTCATTGTATAGTACCATCAAAATAAAAAGAGACAATTCATATAATGTAAAAACTGCATAATAAAATTAATAAACATATTGAATGCACCTGTGTCTTATGTCTTGTCCACTTTTCCAATTTTTCTTCGCCTACGTTGGAGAGCCGACATGTTTTTTAATTTTTTTTTTATTGAAGTGACCAAGTCACTGTTTGTCCTAGGATGTGCACCCACACTCTTTATTGAGCCAGAGCTGCTCTTTTTTATTTTATCTACATAGAGCAATAGATACTGCAGAGTGATTATAGAATTTGAACTGCCATTACGTGCTGTTCCATGGCTGCCTGAAGACCCAGTCCATTCCTGTTGTTTCCCATCCATCATATGAGGAAGAGGGCTGCCATTTCATTTTTTGCCTTGGGCAACAAAAATATTTGCAGTGCTCAATGACTAAATAGGATAAAATAGAATGCTTATAGTTCATAAAGGGTTAAAGCATTGGACATAGAGCCCACAAAATTTTCTTTGAGAGTGTTACGGACCTGTGGCCATGATGTTGTTGGTGACTCCATGCCGAGAAACACATTAATTTGCATTGACTGCACATTTTAAATCATCACCTTGTGCAGAAGACAAGGTGATATTCAGCACCCGCTGATCTTAAAGATGCTATTTCCTAACTAAGTCTGCTTGGTGACATACCCTTTTAAAGAACCTACTTTAGAAAATGCTTCTAAAACTGAACTCAAGGAAAATTGTGATTGCAGTTTTTTTTAATGTTACGTTTTCACTCCATTGAAGTCAATGAAGGAAATTTTGCATAATCTCCAAATCGGGATTGGCTAGCTATGATCAAATAGAATGGCCAGCTTAAAATATGTAGTGCAATTTACTAACAGGGGGACTGGATGACAACCATTAAGGCCACCTATATAGCAGCCACAGCAGTCATCTCTAAGCTTTCCCACTCTTGAACTGTGCATTTGCCTAATCACCAGCAAATCAAGTCAAGTCATACACCTGGGATATCTGGGAGACACCTACAGGACCTATAATAGTCCTCATAATGTTATGTCTCAGTTGGGTAACAAATAAATAGCAAAGAAAGAGAAGAACATAATTGTAGCAGCTTGACAGATGAGGATGACTCAAGGACTAATATTTACCAGAGTTTCAACCATTAAAGGGCTTTTTCATGAGATGTTACTTGCACAATAGTGAGGCAAAGCTCATTTCATTCCTGTTGTAAATGCAGCTAAATAGGATTTCACTTTTGAAATATTGTATTTGACAGTGTCTTCTACATCCCTAGACTGTATGAAGACATTTCATACAGACACTTCATATAAGGTTAAATGATCCAATACTGTCATGGGACCATTTAAAGAGACACGCTTAAAGAGTAGTCGTGTTCTCCAAAAGGATCACTGATAGTAGTGAATTGTATTATCGTGACACATTTTATAAGGCTTTATACTGTTTGTAGCTGGCTAATCCTTTCCAGTCTTACACTGGTTATACAAGAGTTAATATGCCATTTCTGTATTGCATTGTAAGTGGGAGTGGCTTGCGCTGTGGCTGCTAGGAGTTAGGAAGACTTAGCTAGTAGCTAGCATTAGGAGAGGGTTGCCTAGTTTGCTCACAGAGCACTTTCGCAGTTCTCATGGTGAACAAGTACCCCATGTCCCGGATCCAAGCTTGCAGAACCAACGCCATGTAAGCTTCTAGGTTTCCCTAGATTGCCATGGAGGAAAGGGACAGAGGACTGAGGAAGGGGTGAGGAGCTATATCCACTCGTGTCCATTTGTGTAAGGTGCAGTACGCATGGAACCTGCTAATATATGTGATGTTGCTTTGTAACTGGATGAACTGTATTTAGTAAACTGAGTGGCTATCTGTGACTGTTTCAACTGCCACCATGTCTCCTGGTCTTCATTTGCACCCCAAAAGGCCATCACATGGAAGACAAGTATCAGGGAGTGCCCTGGATAACCCAATACCATCACTTCGGTGTAACCCCCTCATCAGTATGGCAGCCTGAGGGCTGTAAGAGGATTTGGCACCAAAACCCTCTGTGACCAGTGAGGCTGTCATCTTGGGCCTAATCCCGAACACACCATCTCCACACTGCTGCACTATGGGTTGCTGCAGAGTCAGCTATAAGGCTTGAGTGATTCTGTGAGGTAAACGGGAATTCTTTTTTTAGTGTTTTTATCATGGTATGGAATTTCATATATTGAAAGGAACTTGAGACAAAAAAAGAAAATAGTAAGGAAACGTAAATGGTTGTTAGTCTCCTCGTGTCCTGGCTCTCTAATGCTCAGATCACATTCTGGCTCACAAATACACCTACTCATAGATTGGTGTGAAACTGTGGATTAAAATTCCCATAGCTTCAATCAATGTGGAGATTGTGTTATCCCTACACTTACAAACTCCTAAGCTGGTGTGATTCAACTGTTGTGCACTAACACCTCCCGCTATGGCATATGAGGCTGTATTTACCTCATTACCTGTATTTTCCCTCTAATCGAAGTCACAGTATAACAACGCCAATAATGTAAGTGCAATAAAAGAATAATCATGCACAATTATACAGGTTGGGCCATAAGTATGTATACACCCAGATACCATTGTTTTCCTTGTGCAATTCTCCATGTTTTTGATGTGTCACATGACCCCCTTCCCCACGTACTAATATGCCACAAACGGTAAGGTGATTTCAGCAACCACTTCCATTTTATCTGGATGTATCCATACTTATAGCCCACCCTGTATATTGAAATGCAAGATTTTCTGTATGCAAAAAATAAGGACAGTAATACAATGTTTTGTTGAAAGACTCCCCACTTGTGTATGTATCATTACTGAATATGCATGTGTCATCAGTATATTACATTGGTATGTGTGTATACAAGTAAAGTCAGAGGAAGTCAGGGGTGAAACTTTCTTCCTGAAACCACAGGACCACAAATCCGGTTTTATTAACTTCTTGGTCCCCATCAGAAAGCAGATAGGCACAAGAGAGGGGGAGTTGTAAACAGAAAGTGACCTCAGCCATCTGTAGGGTACTGTACTGATATTTCCAAGGTGTGAATGGAACCAGTTCATTTCCCAGCTTTCCAAGATGAGGAAAGGAGGAGGAAGGGAGCACCCTTGCAGTAAGATAAGATAAGATAAGATAATCCTTTAATAGTCCCACCATGGGGAAATTCAGTGTGTTACAGCAGCATAGATAATACAATATACAAATACAAAAGCTCCAAGGTAGAGGCATTTCAGAGACAGTAGGCACAGATAAAAAAAAAAAAAAGGTAAAGGTAAAAAAAGGCAGTAGAAGGGATATCACAACTTAAAGATCTTTAAGTTCTCTGTATGGAATGATCTTCGCTTAGCTCGGTGTTGGTTGTACAGTCTAACTGCAGCAGGGAGGAAAGACTTCCAATAGCGCTCCTTCTCACACTTAGGGTGAAGCAGTCGGTCACTTACAGTACTGCCCAGTGCTATCACGGTCTCATGCATGGGATGGAATTTATTCTCCAGCATGGAACTCACCATGGACAGTGTCCTTCTGTCACCAACCACCTGCACTGGGTCCAGGTGGCTCCCCTGGACAGAGCTGGCCCTTCTAATCAGCTTGCCGAGTCTATTCCTATTTCTGTTTGATATGCTACTCCCCCAGCAGGCCACTCTGAAGAAGATGGCTGATGCCACTACAGAGTTGAAAAAGGCCAGTACAGTGCATCCATGTGATCAGCCCAGTCCATCTTATTATTGAGGAGCACACCCAGGTACTTATAGGTGTTGACTATCTCCATGCCCGTCCCCTGGATGTCCACTGGTTTAGGAGGATAACTGCGCTTGCAAAAGTCCACCACCATCTCCTTGGTCTTCCCAGCATTAATCCTAAGGTGGTTCTGCTGGCACAAAATCCTGGTTCAATTATCTGTACTCCCTGTCATCTTCATCTGTGATGAGGCCTACTATTGTAGAGTCATCAGAATACTTCTGTAAGTAGCATCTAGATGAGTTGCAAGTAAAATCTGCAGTGTACAGTGTGAAGAGGAAAGGAGCAAGAACTGTACCTTGAGGTGCCCCTGTATTACAAATCACGGTGTCTGACACACAGTCCCGGGCTCTCACATACTGAGGTCAGCTTGTGAGGTAGTCTAGGATCCAGTTGAAGAGGTGGTGGTCCACTCCAACAAGAGCCAGCTTGTCTCTCAGTAGCCCTGGCTGTATGGTGTTAAAAGCACTGGGGAAATCAAAGAACATTATTCTCACAGTGTTCCCTGGTTTCTCCAGGTGAGAAAGAGATCTGTGTAGAAGGAGGATGATGGCATCATCCACCCCAATGCCCGGCCGATAGGCAAACTGGAGAGGGTCCATAGCCGAGCTCACTAGAGGACGGAGATGTGTGAGAATCAATCTCTCTAAGTCCTTCATCAAGTGGGATGTAAATGCTACAGGTCTGTAGCCATTAAGGTCAATCGGATGAGGTGTCTTTGGAACTGGTACCACACAAGATGATTTCCACAGTTGTGGTACCATTCCCAGCTTCAGGCTCATTTTGAACATATATGTAATTATACCACACAGCTGGTCCTTAAGTAGCCTGGCACTGATGCCATCTGGCCCTGCGGCCTTCCCAGTCTTGATCTCTCAGTAGGTGTGTCTTCAAAAGCCAGGAGCTCACCATTACAAAAAAACATGAATGCTTTGGAACTTTGTCACACATTGGAAGCCAGCAAATAAGCTGGGTGTGTCCAGTCCATCTGAGAGATCCTCCAAGCTCCATGGAGACAAAAGGACTCTAATTCATAAGGTTTTTCTCCTTTTTATTCTTACAACTGTTTTTCTTGCTTTTCACCTTGTTTGTCTTCTGTATTTATCATCCCTGAACCCCTTGGGTATTGAATCATTCTATTTAATGGTACTTTGTGTTTGCAATATGAACCCATTATCTTTTAAAGTGTGTTTGTATCTGACTGTTAGAGATACAGTTGTGTTAAAAAGTTTACATACCCCGGCAGATTTTTTGTTTTTTTGGCCTTTTTTCAGAGAATATGAATGATAACACAAAAACTTTTTCTCCACTCATGGTTAGTGTTGGTTGAAGCCATTTATTGCCAAACTTCTGTGTTTTCTCTTTTTAAATCATAATGACAACCAAAACCATCAAAATGACCCTGTTCAAAAGTTCACATACCCTGGTGATTTTGGGCTGATAAAATGCCCAGAAACCAAACCACGGTCAGGTAGACCAACCAAAATTTCGGCCACAACTGCCCAGAAAATTGTTTGGGATGCAAAGAAAAACCCACACATAGCATCAGCTGAAATATAGGACTCTCTGAAAACTATAGGTGTGTCTGTTTCAAGATGCACAACAAGGAGGCACTTGAAGAAAAATGGTCTGCATGGTCGAGTTGCCAGAAGAAAGCCATTACTGCGCAAATGCCACAAAGAATCTCGCCTTCAATACGCCAAACAGGACAGAGACAAGGCTCAGAACTTCTGGAACAAGATAATTTGGAATCAAACTTTTTGGCCACAACCATAAACGTTACATTTGGAGAGGTGTCAACAAGGCCTATGGAACACCATTCCTACTGTAAAGCACGGAGGTGGATCACTGATGATGTGGGGATGTGTGAGCTTCAAAGGCACAGGAAACTTGGTCAAAGTTGAAGGAAAGATGAATGCAGCATGTTATCAGCAAATACTGGAGGCAAATTTGCACTCATCAGCCAGGAAGCTACGCATGAGACGTACTTGGATGTTCCAACATGACAACAATCCAAAACAAGGCCAAGTCGACCTGTCATTGGCTACAGCAGAAGAAAGTGAAGGTTCTGGAGTGGCCATCTCAGTCTCCTGACCTCAATATCATTGAGCCACTCTGGGGAGATCTCAAGCGCACAGTACATGCAAGACAGCCCAGGAATTTACAGGAACTGGAGACTTTTTGCCAAGAAGAATGGGCAGTTTTACCACCTGAGAAAATAAAGAGCCTCATCCACAACTACCACTAAAGACTTCAAGCTGTCATTGATGTTAGAGGGGGCAATACACGTTATTAAGAACTGGGGTATGTGAACTTTTGAACAGGGTCATTTTGATGTTTTTGGTTGTCATTATGATTTATAAAGAGAAAACACTGAAGTTTTGCAATAAATGGCTTCAACCATTTGGGGTGTATTTGGGGTGCATGGACTGTGTTGGGGTATGATTTACACTCAATTTTCAGGCTGTGTGAATGGTACAATATTGAGTAAGTGGTGTGAATAGACCCCTGACAGCTGCACTCAAGTCACGCGCTAGTACGGTTCATACATGACTTTTTGTCATAAAACACAAGTCTCACTCCAATTCTTTCCTGTTACTAATTTAATAAACATAGTTAACTTTACTTTATATGTACTTAAAGAAAACTCTTCTCCACTTCTGCCAAGTCTAGCTCTTTGCATCATTAAATAGTCACAGCTCTAGTTGGAGATTTTTCTCTAGCCCCCACTGTCCACAACCAATCAGTGCAGTTAGTTTTGGTACCTCATATACCATTCAGGCTCTGCACTGCCTGGTGCCTCTGTTTCAGTCAAATATCAGAATCCATAGTAGAATTAGAAGCCCTGCCTATCATAACATGCTGTTTCATAGATTTGGAGATAAATTATTACTGCAGATAGTGATATTACTGTGCTCAAATCTCTGAACAGTCTTATAGAGATAGTTATAAAGCCAGTACAATCTACAAAACAGTTGTGATTTGGTAACTCATATCAGAAGATTATTTGGACTGGAATCTATAATTAAAGAGTAAAACTGAGATATTGGTGGGGATGTTTGAGCTGGATATTGCTAGAGATCTTTGAGCTACTGAAGGGGATCTTTGACCTGTAAAATGTAGCCTTTGCCAGTATCACTGAGTGGAGCTCTACTTCTCCCAAAATGGTACTTGATTAAAAATTCTTATGTCATAGATCTCCACCAAGCAGCAGCCAGTGCTGGCCATGGTAACGTGACAACTGAGCAGCATTGGCAAGAGCAACTTGAGTGACAGCATAGTAGATTATTTGCTGCTGCCACATGAATTATGCCAATTTTGAGTTGTCATTTTGCCAGGGCTATCACAGGCTTCAGCTGCTGCATAGCAGAGAACAGTGAGGATTTCTAAGATGGGTTTATTCAGGTAAGCAGAGGGGTCAGATGTACCGGTACTGGTGATGTCACTGCTTCGAAATGACTTGTACTCAACATATGATTGGCCACAGCATTCACCTCAGCAACTTTATTTGTGCCATGGACAGTGCCAGCATGGGAAGGAACGAGGATCCAATGCCGAAACAGGACCAGGGCACCATGAGTACTGCTTCTTTTTTATTTTACACCACTCCCAGACCTGCATGGGTTTTCCAGTGTTCAGTTTTTAATGTATGGAAATTATCAGCTGACCCTTCAAACTAGATACCATGGGGGCACACAGCTAAATCATAAATATAGATCTCTGCAAGTGATAGCGTTGAAAGGTCTTTGAGATATATTTTAACAATTAAATTCATGATCATATATTATAAGGAATAGGAAACTTGTATTTTACAGCTGAGCTTTCTCAAAGGCTTCCACAGAAAACATTTCACCTTCCACCTTACAATGGGTTCCTTTTATTTTAAGCTTTTCCTCTTGTAAGCTTGTATTGAATTTGATACAAGTGGTTTTACCATGATCTTGACATAACCAGAACTGAAATTTTATGTTTTCATTAAAAGATGGTATATTTTAAAATATAACAGCAGCAAAATTGGCGATTAACTTGAAAATGTGCCCAATAAAAGTCTGTTATTAGTGCTCGCATTATAGCAGAAACATTTTACAAATTAAGGAAATTGGAGAAGAAAATTAGCAAAGAATCCAACATATTTTTAAACTAATAGTCAAAAATTAAATTTACTTAATTGGGTCTTTATTGGGGTAAATTGTGCTCTTATCACTACTGATATTAAAATGACTATAGATCATAGAGGAAAAACGCTTAAATACCCATTTACTGTAAACAAAGGGTTAATGCTTTTTCCAGCTCTTTAGACTCTATCCAGCTAGCAGACGGGAGATCTTATTAATATGTCATCTAAATCACAAGTGGAAGTTATGAATTAGGAGAGACCTCAAAATTAAATGCTAATTGATGTAATATGATATATAACAATTTGGGATTTCAAACTGAATGCAATCCAGCCACTTAGCCTGTAGTCAACTATCCGAAATGCTTCTAGCTCCATTACATCCTATGATATTCCCGGTCTTTAATAGATATTTCTGTGGCTTCCAGAGTAATTTCCAACCATTTACTGACACACAAGACCCAGTACTGCACATTTGTTTAACAACAATGCATAGGGATAATGCGTAACTAAACTTCTATCAAGAAGGACTGGGTACACAGTCTACAGCAGGATTCAATAAGTTGTCATATTAGCAAATATTCCCTGTTCATATTACCTATCAGGGAGTATGATCTCCATAGGCAGAGGTCACCTAGCTCGGAAATGCATTGTAAGAGCAAGTGTCTAACACTCTGGAGGGCTTGATGCAACCTAATTTGAATGTATGCCATGTGTCAGCTATCAACTCTGCAGTGATCGGGTGATCACCAGTGGATCCTCAAATTGGATATGCTATATATGTCGGATAGTCTTTCTGTTTTGGGGTCTGACTGATCATATGAGACCCTCACTAATCAGGAGAAGGAGATTATTGTCGTCCATTGCTGTTTTATATCCGTATCTATATCTGTGGCAAAAGGGGAGGGGGAAACAATTCGAACACTGAAGAAGTCGCCTAGGTCTCTCATTGTTTCTATATATAATCCGTCACTGACAGATACTGTAGCAAAGGGCCCCAGTACAAGAACAATATATAGTCCCCTTGTTCTCAAATAGCTGAGCATAAAGCACCCCTTATGTCTTTGTAATGAGAACAATGGCAGCATGCCATAAAGAAAAGAATTGTGGGTACAGGAGGGAATCACTATGGCAAGTAGAAGCAGCTTCTGAGCATTTCTAGTAACTCCTTTCCCTCCATTTGTAACTGGAGATTGTTATCATGACACACTTGTGTTTAGCATGAGCATTTCAATAATATCAACATAATATAAGGGTGTTGTCATTCTTCCATTGCTGTAATATGTTTCTTAACCTGCATCCATAGGAAGAGCTTCCCTTTATATTTCACAGATCTGTCTTTTTCCCAACTCCTATTGCATCCGGCATCTGTGGTGAATTACAATATCTATAACCAGAGTCACCACAATAATCTTAGTTGTTTCATCTCTACTGGAGCAGAGGGGATTAGTCAGAATCATTACCATAATGTTGTTGAAGTACTAATCAGAGGCTGAACACTGGCATAGTGCCCTCTCATGCTGGGCTCACGCCTCCTTCTATGAACATTCTATTGCCAAGTATGGGCAACATTTTAGGCATAATATTTTAATTATGAGCTGCTAGGAACGCTCTTCACGGTTTGCTCTGCACGGCTGCACATGGTAAGAATATATTTCCCCAGCTCAGGAGAAACATATTTTGGAAATATATCAGTGCACACAAATCCACCAAAGATATTTCATTGGCTTCTTTCCTGGAATCTAAGACAGAAAGGTAGAATTAAATATTTACATTCAGAGTTAAAGTGTTGTTGTTAAGATTCCTGATTTCTCAGACAAAAGACCAGGGTTAGATCTTTTATTAGATAAATCCGGACACAATCATCATAAGCTTTGTCTACCTGAATCACTCACTTTTGGCCCTGAGTTCCTTTCTGCTCATAGGAAGAATACTATGTAAAGGAAAACTCCATTCAAAAATTAAACATCAGCTATCCCATAAAGTGTTTCTATCTAGGGGCAAAGTGCCCAGTGCGGCATTAGGCAATGACTGACGGCCCATGGCCAGTGGGGTTAAACAGGTGTTTAGTCATTTAAAGTTCTCAGTAAATGAGGAACACTTATGGCATATCTCTGGTTATGACCTTAATTTCTGATAGTTGGGGTACTGCCGCTGTGACCTCTACCCATTTGTTTCTTATGAACAATGCTTTGCCATTGTTCTTTTAAGCCATATAGGACCCAGGCACAAAGCAGAGGAGAGGCAGGGATAAGTCAACCACATTTGTATGCAGTACTCTCCCTTGTCTGTGAAAGGGGTTTTACCTCTAATATCCCATATTCCATGAGAATGGGAGTCCAGAAGTTCCCCATGTAAATAGAGCAGTACTGCACATGCTTGACAATGTCTCCATTCACTGCTATGGGATTGCTGGAGATCACTGTTTCAGAAGTTCTACAGATGTAAATGAATGGTGACCAAGCATGAGCAACACCGCTCAATTCACATACAGTAGTCAGACCCCCACCAATAAGTCACTTATCCCTATCCATTAGTGGGAAAATTCATTTAATGGATTATCCAATCAAATGCAATTTATTCAGCCAACCCAATTGTTTGGTGGTTCTAGTGGTTGATCTTTAATGTCTGGGGGCCCAAATCACTCCCAGTCAAATCTGTATTTTGTGTAGTATAGCCACCCTGTTGGTGCAACTGCTGAAACCCCACTACTTAGCTGCTATGGTCTAGAGAAGTAGTCTATTGTCTGGCCATTTCCCCTGTAAATAGATAAGCTGGGTCCATTATAATGGTAGTTGATGACCTCAGATGAACACCACAGTAGCCAGCACTTGGGCCTAGTAGAAGGGTTCTTATAAGGTGACTTATTGCAATTCATTTTAAAACTAGTTCGTGGGAACTGATCCAAATGTGCTAGTGCAACCCAAATGACTACTATTGTAGTTGAGGGTATGAAAGTGATACAGTCCTATAAGGATTTCAGTGAGCAGTAATTACTATTATTGCATCCATGCTACAGAACATTTCCCATCCCAGTTACATTGTGAGTTAATATTAAGTTGTAGAGAAATGCCAGAGAGGCGATGGTAAATGAAAATCTTATTAAACCAAGACATGTGAAGTGATTCCTCAGAGGCAACCTATAGCCGCAGCCCCTGCTACTGAAAGACAACTAATTTATGTATCCAATATCCACAAATGCTAAATATTTCACAGCCTGTCTTGACACTGAGCATCATTATGTACAAGTAATATTCATTCTCATTAACACACTGCAGACGCGGTACACAGTGTTATGCCACCCATAACATACTTGGTAGACATGGAAGGACACATTTGTGTGGTTATGTAACACTAGCTTTAATAATGCTGTGGTTCTAGTTGTACTCCTACAATAAATACAAATTTATACATTTATATATAGGGATGTATGGGGGTGGATGTATGGTGGTATGTAAGTTTTTGTTCCCTGATGCAAAATCTGTACCAGGGATGTCATTCATTATGTGAAATTTATATTGTGACTGTTCTCCTGTGGCAGAGGGGTCTTCAGGACCCTTAATGCACCATGTCCCAGCTGCAATGTTCTGCATTCCCCGTAACTATTCTACTGGTTTCATATCATAAACAAAAACATACAATAATTAATAAACAAGAAAGATCCCATAAAGGCGGCACTCATGATTAGTTGAAACCTGTTTTCTCTATTATATGCTCCCTAGTTGGTCAAACATGCAGCTCGCCATCTGTCCAACAGCCATTTCGTGGTCCCCTGCTTCTTCTGGCCCCAGTTTCCCCAGAAGTGGAGGACCGCATAATCGTATCACGCAATCCTTGATTGAACAGTGGTTATATGCCTATTGCTCCTATGATTGTGGATGAGGAGAAGGTGGTGCAAACTATTCTTTTCTTTATTTATTTATTTATTATACAATAATTCATATTTAAAGGGGGTTATCCAGAACATCAAAAAGTAAAGGAATAAAATAAAAAAAGAAGTAATACTGGTCCCCTCTGGAGACCATTGTATCCTGGCCTCCAGTGATACAATGCAGTGCAACCAAATATTGGGTGTAGTCGTGATCAGTAAACACCGTGAGGTAGGGTACTAATTTATGGCATAATGGGCAGAGCCAGACAATCTGTGCCTATGTAAGTTAGTGGAGTTACACTTTTCCCACTAGTTTATTGTGTCTCCAGAGAGAGTTTTATATGGTTCATTATATATGGAAATATAACTAGATACATTGGTTAGACTCAGAGAGTATGAGAATGCATAACCGGGGAACGCAACATAGCTTACATGGTTAAATCAAGTAGTCTATAAAAGGAACGGCCCTTTTTGCCAACATGACTGCCAGTAAATGAAAGAGTGACCCTATGAAGTCGCCAGGTCAACTATTGTAGAAAAATAGAGACTATTAGCAGGTGTCTCCACACACAATCATAACAGTTGTTAGAGAGGAAGTCCCCCTACAGATAATGAGACAAGTAAGAGTCAGGTGGAAAAGCAGCTGGAGGTCAGAGCATTTCTCCGAATTGTGTGACTGGCTGTGCGGCAGTGCCAGCCAGTGAAGAGGACTTGCAAACCTTAGCAAAATATATGCCTATAACAGAAGCAATTGATAGACGTTCAGTTGCAGGAGAGCCACCACTGCCACTTGTCACAGTATATAACCTAAAATCAATATACATTGTTGACTTCTTACAACAATATTGGAAACTATTCTTATTCAATATAATTCAATATATTCCCTTCCAGGCTACCTCGATACTATTGCTTTGGACCACAAAAGCCTGCTTCCAAGTAGCTATTAGCTCCGGAGCCAGTGGATAGTGAAAAGAGAACAAAGCAGTAGTCATATGACAGCAGTTCCATTGTTTTTTTTGTTAGCACCAGTAATATGAGAGCTGCCGTTTTACGTAATTTAAAGCCTTTGTAAACTAAATATTTAACCCTGTAATTTCCAAATTGTTCTTCTCTCAGGCAACAATCGATAGGCCCATACAAACAATAATTAAAAAACGAATCAAAATGTCTTTCTATATAACAGATAGCAAGCAACCATCTGTGAGGATGAAATATCCCATTGAGGGCATTGTGCTGCAGAAAACCACTTAAGACATCGGGCCTGTTAGTTTAAGATATCACTCTTCCTTTCTCCCCTATGAATCACAATTACAACAAATTTAATAACACTCTTGTATTTTGTTCAGGCTGTAAACCACCTGTGCCAGACACAGACTTCCCAGATAAGGCCTTACTTACGTTTTAATTTCCGAACACTGTCTCCTGTTCTCTCAGTTGCATAATAGAGATGGCTGGCACATTTAAGTATGGATACACAAGAATATTATAGTCTTCCCATTATTTTGATGTGAATAAAAATGTACATAATAAAAACAGGTCATTGAGTTTCACACAATAAAAAGAAAACATGGGCAGTTAAAGAGAAGCGATAAGGGAATTAAATAAAAAATACAAAAATATTCTTCCTCCTGTTGTGCCTTCTTCTTGAAGGACCGCTGTAGTCCTCTATTCATGCCACTGTTAAGATAATACTATGTAATGAGATCACCTTCCTGGCCAATAGTAAATGGACAACTAAATACCCAATCTATATGTGCTTATCTAATTCCAAAACCATGGTACATTATACAATATACAGTTTGTCCATCCTTTGTGGCTATGTCAGTCTCAACCCTGGTAGGAAACTTCCCGCTCAGCCATTCTTTGGCCAACGCAATCACTGATTGATAAAACAAGCAATTCCATGCATTTGCTGTAGACACCTCTGGGATCTGGTGTAGCAAGGGAATGGTGAGGGTAAATATTAATTTTTAATGTTTGTTCTCTTTTCTGACCAGTTGTAAATATATTTTAATTTAGCTAAATGACTTTAATGAGCTCAGGGACCCATAAGGTTGGGCTCTTAGTTGGTTTTGTTCCAAACCAATTAGGTTTTTCCATAAAAATCTCTTCAAACCAATTCTATGGACTTCCCTTTGTTGATAAAGGCAAAGCAGGAAAGGAACTTAACCCAACCTAAGTGATTCATTGTATTTGTAGTGTTCTAAAGTTCAATAGTGGCAAACTTTACACCACTTCAAATTATATGTGGCTTTATATAAGGTAATGTCAAGCTTGTACATGTCAGCCATGGAAACCCAATGATATTTGTATTTCTTATGCTGACTTTAGTTCTAGATCTGTATTACATGCAGAGTTAAAATGGTTTTATGTATATTAATATGTATATACAGTATGTAACGAATTGATAATGTGTGAAAACTTCATTATCAGTGTTTGGTTGTTTTATATGGTGCAGGTTTTGGTACCTGGCAGTAGTGGGAGTAGATTCATATAATATGAATATTGAAGTACTAGTTTTTAAGAGAAGAGATAAGATGTTTGGCCAAGTGACTGACTAAAAAAATGTAGTAATAGAGACTTGACAACAATATAATTGCAGATCCCATCACTTACCATTCCCCATTTATAATACTAGTGTCTCCTTGTGTGGCTTAGGGGTCTTTGGGCTCCTCAAGCACCTGGGCCTTGTGTTTATTCTGCAAAATCTACAGATTACATTCTTGAATTTACGGATGGTATGAATCCCATGGCTCATGTGCACGCTATTTTAGAACAATATACAAACTCCAAGTATATTTTGCATGTAACACATATAGAATTCTATAGGGCCATGCCATTTGCATAGGTTTGTCTCCAATGGCATAAAGGGTTTTCTTTAATTGCCTCCTGTCAAAAAAACAATGGAAGGAATTTATTATGCTAGAAATTTCAGAAAAGTGTCATATAAGTAATGCATCATTGGTGCATGACCCATATTTGCATTAAAGATGTGCCTTGTTTAAACGGATACTTCTGCAATATGGTGCTGTGCAGAAACACTATACCATGGCACACTGGCTGCCTACAGATTCATAGCACAGCGACATAGCAGACCGCGTGGTTCCATATTGGTTGAGTACACATAGTTCTGGTAAGCTTATTTCAATAAGGGACCATATTGCAAAAAGGTATACTGTAATGACAATGACAGCACACCTATATGCAGCTCCATTGGGTGTGACACAATAAAGAGGCCTTTCTGTCTGTTTTGTATTTATTTGCTATTTCACATGTAAAATATTCAGTAGTTTTCTGTCTATTAAAGATTGATCACAGAATAAAAAGAAACAGATGTGAACAGATGCACGTTCTAGGTTTCTCTGATCTTCTGCAGAAACCTGAAAATAGTCCAACCCTCTCACCCCAAGAAAAGGAGGAATCTCCCCTCACATCAGAATTCAATAAAAGCCAAAGGTTTACTTTATCATCGCATTTTCTATTTTTGTCTCAGAACAAGAATGTGCACTTTATCACCCCTTCCCCCATCCTGAATGGGAAAAGTCATGGTGCAGATTGAAGAAAGACACTAATGTATTTTTAACTGGAGGCAGACAAGAGAAGGGTAAAAAAAATAGTCATGGTTCTTCCTGGTCTGAGTATTTTCATCTGTGGATACAGATCTGTGAAAGTAGTGAATGTTTTGATATGAGACTTTTTTATATTCTCATCTACTCGGGAATGTGAAACATTAGAAGCAGATTTTTTCAATCTATGAAAAATTGAGAAGGTCAAACATGTGGCGGGGGGAGGGTGTTTTTAGAATTGTGGCTTAGAATTAAACCCATATATAGAAAACTATAGATAAAAAGTTATAAATGACCTGTAGTATAAATGTAGTCCACAGCAAACCAGATGCATAGTCAATTTAAGGAACAGGCAAAGCAAAACAAACACTAGGGCAGATTTCTAATTAAAATGTGAGAGAATTCTGGTGCAGTATGCAGCAAAAACTGACAAACTGTACACACCTTGTGCTACGTTTATCAATTGTTTTACAAACTTATTGTTTATTTTTATTTCCTTTGCTTACATAAACAGGTGGGAAAAAAAGTATTTAGTCAGCCACCAATTGTGCAAGTTCTCCCACTTAAAAAGATGAGAGAGACCTGTAATTGACATCATAGGTAGACCTCAACTATGAGAGACAAAATGAGAAAACAAATCCAGAAAATCACATTGTCTGATCTTTTAAGAATTTATTTGCAAATTATGGTGGAAAATAAGTATTTGGTCACCTACAAACAAGCAAGATTTCTGGCTCTCACAGACCTGTAACTTCTTCTTTAAGAGGCTCCTTTGTCCTCCACTCATTACCTGTAGTAATGGCACCTGTTTGACATGGTTATCAGTATAAAAGACACCTGTCCACAACCTCAAACAGTCACTCTCCAAATTCCACTATGGTGAAGACCAAAGAGCTGTGGAAGGACACCAGAAACAAAATTGTAGACCTGCACCAGGCTGTGAAGGCTGAATCTGCAATAGGAAAGCAGCTTGGTGTGAAGAAATCAACTGTGGGAGCAATAATTAGAAAATGGAAGACATACAAGACCACTGATAATCTCCCTCCATCAGGGGCTCCACGCAAGATCTCACCCCGTGGGGTCAAAATGATCACAAGAATGGTGAGCAAAAATCCCAGAACCACACAAGGGGACCTAGTGAATGACCTGCAGAAAGCTGGGACTAACGTAACAAAGGCTACCGTCAGTAACACACTACGCCGCCAGGGACTCAGATCCTGTAGTGCCAGACGTGTCCCCCTGCTTAAGCCAGTACATATCCGGGCCCATTTGAAGTTTTCTAGAGAGCATTTGGATGTTCCAGAAGAGTATTGGGAGAATGTCATATGGTCAGATGAAACCAAAGTAGAACTGTTTGGTAGAAACACAACTCGTCGTGTTTGGAGGAGAGTGAATGCTGAGTTGCATCCAAAGAACACCATACCTACTGTGAAGCATGGGGGTGGCAACATCATGCTTTGGGGCTGTTTCTCTGTAAAGGGACCAGGAGGACTGATCCGTGTACATGAAAGAATGAATGGGGCCATGGGCCAACATACCAGCAACAGTGTGTGCCAACCTTATGAAGACTTACAGAAAATATTTTACCTCTGTCATTGCCAACAAAGGATATATAACAAAGTATTGAGATGAACTTTTGTTATTGACCAAATACTTATTTTCCACCATAATTTGCAAATAAATTCTTTAAAAATCAGACAATGTGATTTTCTAGATATGTTTTCTCATTTTGTCTCTCATAGTTGAGGTCTACCTATGATGACAATTACAGGCCTCTCTCAACCTTTTAAGGGGGAGAACTTGCACAATTGGTGGCTGACTAAATACTTTTTTTTCCCCACTGTATAGCACCATCATATTCCACAGCACTTTGCAGACGTTGTCAAACTTTTTACAACAAAAGAACATGGCTTGCAAAAAAAGGGCACATCCTATTGAGAAAGGAGTTACAGCTTAAAATGCAAAAATGTATGCCACATTTTCCAGGATTTTTGGTGTAAACTGAACCAGAAATAGGTGGTTTATACTACACCATCTAAAAAAGTGCCAGATTACCCTCCATTATTATTAGTAAATCTGTGTTATGTCCAGGACATGGTCTGAGGGAGTGGAGCATGTCATAGGGATTCTCACATGTAATGCCCTGCCCCTGAGGCCCTGCACCAGGCACAACAAATTTGCCTTGAGTGTTCCAATAATGGCATTATCTATCATTGTTGACAGCTGGGATATTAGTGTTTACTTTCTCTTTATCTAGAGAACTAGAATATATTATATATTAAACCAGAAATACTTTGAATTAGAATCAAAACAGGTGAAGTTTTTTTTTTATCTCTATCAAAACAGATATGTGACCGAGATCTATCAATGAGTAATGTAGTGTTTGGTAAATGCAAAACCATCATACTAACCACAGTGGAGATAAACAACATACCTTTGCTATATATGTCGCTTTGTAGATCTACAGAAAAACAATGTTGGAGTCTTATGCAAATGAGGTGGTTGGTGCACTGGGGGCAGGTCTTCAGCCCTAGGAGCACTGCTCTTGCCACTCAGACCCCCTACCACCTCCAGCCTGCACCACCCCATGCAGTGGGAGTTGCAGAGAAAAGTGCTCCCAGGACTGAAGGCCTGCCTCCAGTACTCCAGCTATCTCTTTTACATAAGACTCCAACATTGTTTTCTACAAATCTACAAAATAGACATACAAAGGTATGTTGTTTATGCCTGTAATGCGCTGACAACTGATTATACTTGGGGGAGTCGGTAGATTCCCTTTAATGAAAATCATTTTACTGTACATGAAGTGCTGAATATGTCATTGACTTGATTCCAATGCATTTTGTCATTTATAGTACTAGTTCTGTTCTCTTCATACGGGGCAGAGCAACTCTATGAATTCATCCTCTGTATCTCCTAGATGTGAAGGAAACCTATCATGTGGTTTTTCCACTATAAACACAAAAGCATAAATTAAAGGGAGTCTATCATTCAGTTTTTTAATTTTTAGCTAAGGCTCTATTCATGTAGCCTTTAGAAAGGCTATTGTAGGCATACCTTTTATTTCCTGACTCTTGCCAGCGTTTTTCAGAAAAAGACTTTTTCTTGTTATGTAAATTAGCTTTCACAGAGCACACCCACGTCATCACTTTCTCCCTGCATCGCTGCCCCCTTCTTCTTTCTTGTTGACGCCTTCTCCTCCTCTTCTTTGCTTATTCCTCCTGTCATCTCGAATGAAATCTCGTGTATGCGCGAGATTTCGTTCACGCAGATGGGAGAAAGAAGCAAAGAGGAGGAGAAGGCGTTAACAAGAAGTGATGACGCGGGTGTGCTCTGTGAAAGTTAATTTACATAACAAGAATAAGGCTTTTTCTGAAAAATGCTGGCAAGAGTCAGGAAATAAAAGGCATGCCTACAATAGCCTTTTTAAAGGCTGCATGAATATAGCCTTAGCTAAAAATTGAAAATCTGAATGATAGACTCCGTTTAAGCAGCGTGCTTAAAAATATGTAGGTGATACTGTAAAAAAAAACAAAAAAAAAACACTTTTTTTCTAGTGTGCCATTGTCTCTTTACTATATGGCCTTTAATACTTTATAATATTTTCCTTTCTTGAGTATAGGAAGATAAAGACATCTAAATTCCATGTCAGCAGAATTCAGTAGCTTCACCTTTATGATTTTTTAGCTCCCAGGGATCGGATCACCTTGCCACTCCTAAAGTTTTGTGCTGCAGCTCCAGGGTTGCCTTGCCGCTGACTTCCTTTTCATAATCCCTTTGCTCACTGTCCTCAGATTGTCCCACGCTGTGGAATACATTGACAGTGTCACCCCATGAATAAATGATAAATAATTATACTTGGAAACCTTCTCCAAAGCACATGGCTGATGTTTTTTTATAGTTGACAGTTATAAATATTTTAGCAATGAACAGTCTACAAGGGCAATAGAACCTTATAAAGCTCAAATGTCGTATAAAGGCTTGTAGATTATTTAACTCAGCACATTTTATGGATTTAACAGACCTAACAACAATCACTGAGATAGATTAAAAGATAGATAGATAGATAGATAGATAGATAGATAGATAATGGATACCTAGGTACATCAATTTAGATTTCCAAGTATACCTACCATAGAGGAAGACATTGCTTCTATATAGCATTTCGATAAAAGGTCTCAGCCTTAGTTTGTCCCACCTCCTATGGAATTACATTGTTAGTTATCAAAGGAGCGGTAGCTGCACCTGTACAATGATTTTCACTAAAGAATTGTTCATTAATTTAGTGATCAACCATCAACTTACGGTACCTCTGACAAATCCATCAATTTATGGTACTTCTGACAAATCCATCAACTTATGGTACCTCTGTCAAATGTGTATGATCAGCTTCAAGGGGTGTGTGGAACTTTGCTATTGATGACCTACCTGCAGGATAGGTGGTCAGTGGCAGATGGGTGGAGGTGTGACTCCCAGCATCCCCACCAATCAGCTGATTGGAGGGCCTGCCATGTCATGTACTGGAACCAGCTACTCACTGTCCAGCATGTAGTAGTCATGTCTGGTCACTGCAGCTCTCTCCCATTCACTTGACAGGGACTAAGTTATAGCCATTACACAGCCTGTAGGGTGTTTCCAGCTATACTGTGCAAGGTACACTGCAGACCCAGCAGCTAGAAAGTTGGTGAACTCCCCTCAATCTGCTATTGATGACCATTTCTAAAGAGAGTAACGTTCTGGAATACCCATTTGAGAGGGTACTTTTTGTGTAGTGTACTGTCAGTAGATTATGAACTGATCTCTTTTACAGCCTACTAGTCATCCTAATTTCAGGAAAACAGTTAATGCATGTACCTCTTTACTTATTATACGGTATATTTTATTTTTTGTTGCCATCACTTAAGTATTTTTTAGATAAACATACCCATCTCTTACAGGAGATAACATGAAATATCAGTCTACTTTTCAATACTCATTTTGTGACCTTGTGTTTTTTATATCAATGTGTTGTCTGGCTGCATTGTTAATCACAGGAAGCAGATGTAAAACCTTCAGACCACCAACCTAAATGACTGTCCTCCCGGAACCAGGACTGTCTGAGAATTGACACGTTCACGGGGAAAGATACATTGCACTAACTGTTAAGTAAAACATGGATCCTTAAAGCCATTATTGGTTGGCCGTGAGATATTAATACAGCAACAGTATAACATTTCCAAGTGTACAGTACCCTCATTAACGTCTTCTTCCACCCATAACAGTTTTATAAAAGCCATAAATATCCCCTAAGGATTGCAGAGACAGGTTAAAAGTCTTTAATAGCTCTCGTAAAATTTCATAATGAGTCACGTGAGAGAGGAGAAGCCCTAATATCATTACATGAGGTGTTTTGAAAGGCAATCCTCTCAGTTCTAGTTTCTATTTCATCTCTGAAAATTCAGATGGATTACACCTGTCTGAGCAAGTAGATTTCTGTATCTATAAATGACCTTGTATGTTAGAACTTGGATGAATCCAAAACATTTTTCCAGAATGCAAGGTTCCTTACCACCCTGAAGACAACCTTCTTTGTGGTCATTGAGTGGGACCTTTAACAGAACTATTAAAAGGCCCTAAGGGGTGTATATACTGTAATGCTCTGCATGTACTGGCATACTACCTTATCCAGCAAACTTAGCTGCCTGGTTACCTCTGTGAGTGCACTCCTGTTTCTTTAAGGATTAGTGCTCACTTGCTAAGCTTCTTCAAATTCCTGTCTACCTGTTTTTATAAAAGTCTTCTCTAGCCACACCATGGCTTTTGTATTGTCCCAGTATGTATCATGATCTGTTGTTTGGATGCATGCTGTTATTCTGTTGATATGTCTCAGATACCGTATGTTTCTGTTTGATGTCAGAGTTTTGTCTGTAACTCTATGAACACATTTTTCCTTCTGCCGTGTATCCTTGCTGTGTGGACGCATTTGTCCTTCCGTTGTGTTAGTACCTCTGCTACCTATAGTGTTCAGGCTTCTGTTACATATGTACCTCTGCTGCCTGTGGCCTTTGAGCTACTGCTGTGAATGTTTTGCCTATGAGCTTCTGCTATAGTCTTGCTACCTATGGGATTTACATAATGTTAGTACCTCTGGGACCTGTGGCCTTCGGCTTATGTAGGGAATGTAAGGCCTATGAGCTATAGGCTATTATGTAGGTCCATCTGTAACTTGCAGGGGAGAATTAAGAGTATCATGGGTCTCAGACAGTTCAGAAAGTGTCCCCCCATTCACGCCAAAAATGACAGGTATGGATTTTTTTTCTGTGTTACCTGTTGCAACACATTATTAGTACTATTACATCCTGTGACGCTTCCTTAGATTGTAGACATTCCTGGTCTGATGCAGACCTCCATGAACTACTCTTTCAGTCATAAGTTGTTTCTGCATAGTTTGCCACACACACTTCTTAGGTTCCTTACATTTACCTCATCCCTTGCATCCAGCTGTTATAGTGCCCTAAATATTGTAATAGTTCCATACAGAGGACAGAAAGAGGGACAAACTGCCCTGTTCCTGATTTAGTACCGCTGCTTACCAGCTCTGAACTCCTGTCTGTTTTTACTCTGTATTACATGTGCTCTGATTTTACTCTGTATTCATGTTATGTGTTTGTCTGATTCTGTGGTCAGGTGCTTTAAACACCAGGGCCACCTCAGGAGGTAGCAACCTGCCAGATCCTCAAGGGGAGGGGGGGCTTTAAAGGGTAAAAATTTTGTAGAGCTTTAAAGATTTTATCTAACTATCTTAGTGGCTACAATCTGTTGTCTGTATGTCAATGCAGATGTCTGATTACTTTGCTGTGACTGTAACGGGCTCTTCACCCGTGTGTCCATCACATGACCAAAAACTGTACATCACATGACCATGCACTGATTTTTATCCATTGGGAGTAAGCAGAATGAATGAAAGCAAGCAGAGATCTAGAAAACCATAAGGAATTGGTACAGAAAGTATATTGTAAAATTGTACAACTATTCATTATAAAATAAATAAATAACACAACACGTATAACAAGATAAAATACGGAGAACCCCTATAAAAATACCAAAAAGGCAAGCAAGTTTATAGGTCAAACCACCATAAATGAGAATCGTCTAAGGCAGCGGTCCCCAAACTTTTTTTGCACCAAGGACCACTTTCATGTAGGCCAATTTTCCTGTAGCCCAGCAGTGGTCGGGTTCGGCGGATTTCCCGCACATAAGAAAACACAATAAAGTGTATATTTAATTAATAAATTTATATATTTCCCTATACTTTATTAAGGGAGATCTCTCCATCATGCATAACGTATTGGTGGTCTGGACAGTTTCCTTAAATAAAAGTATGGGCAGGGGAAGACAATCACTCAGAAGGTACTATTACTGTAATAGTGCCCCCTCAGGTAATATTACCTGCGTGTGTGTGGGGGACTATTACCTTTGGGTGGCACTACTATGGCAGTTATTACAGTTATAGTGCCCCCCACCTAATAACATTACCTGTGTGTGGGGGGTTTGTTATTAGCTGTAGAGGGGGCACTATAACTGTAATAGGGCCCTAATAGTGCCCCCACCACAGGTACTGTTATTAATTGGGGGAGCACGATTACGGTAATAGTGCCCTAGTAGTGCCCCCCACAGGTAATATTACTCAGGGGACACTATTTATGTAATAGTGACCCCCAAGGGTAATATTACCTATGCGGGGGGACTATTACCTGTGGGGACAATACTAGGACACTATTAATGTAATAACATTACCTGTGTGTGAGGGAACTATTATTAACTGGGGGGCACTATTACTGTAATAGTGCCCTTGTAGTGCCCCCCCAAGGTACTGTTATTAACAGGGGGCACTATTATTGTAATAGTGCCCTAGTAGTGCTCCCCACAGGTAATATTACCTGTGTAAGTGTGTGTGGGGGGGGAACTATTTCCACTATTGACACTACCACTTATGACAGGCACTACTAGGGCTCTATTACAGTTATAGTGCCCTAATAATGCCCACCCTCAGGGTCGGACTGGCCCACCAGGGAACCGGTGAATCCCCCGGTGGGCCCCGAGCCCCGACTATTAATACTCATTTTGCCAATGCAAAGGTCAAGGGTCTGATCGGGACGGTCAGGGGCCTGACCGGCTCCTGACCATCCCGATCGGGCCCCTGACCAATGGACAGTGGCGTAACGATCGTGGCCAGAGGGGTGCGGGGCCCGCGGCCAGCTGGAAATGGCCGGGGTCCCAGACTATCATGATAGTGGTCGGGGAAGTGACAAAAAAAAAAAAAAATACTCACCTGGCTGTCCTGCACTCAGCATCGTCTCCGGCCTCACTGCAGGGGCCTGTGATTAGGCCCCAGCGGTGACATGGAGCGCACTAGCGTAATGACGTCATCGCGTCCCACATGACCGCTGAGGTGCAATCACAGGCCCCAGCGGTGACGTCTGGGACACAGGACGTGGAGACCAGGGGACCAAGGAAGATGGAAAAGACAGCAGGACGGAGCGAGGATACCCCGGAGAGGTAAGACAAGGTGAGTATAAGTGTTTGTTATTTTTAAACACTTCTCCTGGATCTGTACTTATTATATTCTGGGGTCTGAGCAGGCCACTGTGGAGCACCTAATAGTGTGTGTGGGTCACTTTGGGCATATAATACAGTGTGGGAGCCACTGTGGGCATATAATACAGTGTGGGGGCCACTCAGGGCTTATAATACTGTGTGGGGGCCACTGTGGGCATATAATACTGTGTGGGGCCACTGAGGGCATATAATACTGTGTGGGAGCCACTGCGGAGCATATAATGCTGTGTGGGGGCCACTGCGGAGCATATAATGCTGTGTGGGAGCCACTGAGGGCATATAATGCTGTGTTGGGGCCACTGAGGGCATATAATACTGTGTGGGGGCCACTCAGGGCATATAATGCTGTGTGGGGGCCACTCAGGGCATATAATGCTGTGTTGGGGCCACTGTGAGCATATAATGCTGTGTGGGGGCCACTCAGGGCATATAATACTGTGTGGGGGCCACTCAGGGCATATAATGCTGTGTGGGGGCCACTGAGGGCATATAATGCTGTGTTGGGGCCACTGTGAGCATATAATGCTGTGTTGGGGCCACTGCGGAGCATATAATGCTGTGTTGGGGCCACTGCGGAGCATATAATGCTGTGTTGGGGCCACTGCGGAGCATATAATGCTGTGTGGGGGCCACTGCGGAGCATATAATGCTGTGTGGGGGCCACTGCGGAGCATATAATGCTGTATGGGGGCCACTGCGGAGCATAAAATGCTGTGTGGGGGCCACTGTGAGCATATAATGCTGTGTGGGGGCCACTGTGAGCATATAATGCTGTGTTGGGGCCACTGCGGAGCATATAATGATGTGTTGGGGCCACTGCGGAGCATATAATGCTGTGTTGGGGCCACTGTGGAGCATATAATGCTGTGTTGGGGCCACTGCGGAGCATATAATGCTGTGTTGGGGCCACTGTGGAACATATAATACTGTGTTGGGGACACTGCGGAGCATATTATACTGTCCAAGTATTGTTTACATGCTGGGTGCTGCGCTGCTGATTCACTATGTTCTTGACAACTGCAGTTGTGGGTACTAAAACTGTATCTCTTTCAAGTATCTGAGATATCGCTGCAGCACCCGTAACCGTCACAATCAAGAATTTACTCTAGGGAGGGGGTAGGGGGATCCTGATGGGCAGCCAATGGAACCAATCCAGTTGCAGCTTGTTGCTGCAAGCGTCACTGACGTACTGATGCTGTGCGCAGCGGCAGGTTTCTGCATAGGAGCCCAGACCAGTAGTGTGAAAGGTAAGTACAACTTAACCACGCAAACAAAAAAACAACTTTTCCCCCTATTTTGCCCCCAAATCTTTAAACTTCACTGACAACTCTGATAACTACAACCCCTAACAACTCCAGATGTTCTGGGTCTGTTGAGAGTTGTAATTACCCCCCTCCCACCCCAGCTAATTTCTCACTGTATTGTTATGCTGGTGCCTGTTCTAGGGCTCCAGCATAACAATACCTAAGTCGCAGAAACTCCAATACTGCTATAGGGGAGACCAGTGAAGGGGCCACTGTATGGGCATATAAACATCAATATTCCTCACTGTACAGTGGCCCTTCACTGGTCCCCTATACTGTATGGGGACCATTGATGGGGTCATTGGAGGGGCAGTGATGGAGGCCAATAGACTGGGGGACATTAAAGGGGTTGTGTAGGATAACATTTTTTTTTTTTAATTACACTGGGGCAGGTAAAAAAAAAAACAACAAACTTTCTCTCCTGTCCCCAGTGTCTCCCAGCGCGGTTCGGCCTGCAGCTCTGTTTTCTTCCAGCGCAAGTTCCCTCTGCACGTGACTACCTGTGACGTCACATGACCCCTGAAGCCAATCAGCAGCCTAAAGGAAGGGACCTGGGACGTCACAGCCAGTGAGGACTTCCGGCAAAAGAAGACAGCGGAGCAACAGGACCGGACCTTGCTGGGACCTACTGACAGCGGAGCACCGGGGACAGGTGAGTATGTTTAGTATGTTTTTGTTTTGTTGGGGGGGGGGGGATTAACTTCTCCCCGGACTAATTATAAAAAAGACAAAAATTATACTGGACAACCTCTTTAAAGTGTGGCTCATTAGGGGGGTATATTAAAGGGGTTGTCCATGCATAATTTGTTATGGTTTATCCTCAGGATAGGCCATAGATATCTTATCTGTACGGGGCTGACCCCGGACTGATCAGCTGTACGGAGCCACTTCTGGCGCCCATCCTGTACACAATACAGGGCCAGAAGCAGAAAGCTCTGTCCACTGTGTATTAGCCGGGCACCTTCACTGCATCTCAGCACTTATTGAAGTCAGTAAGAGCTGAGCTGCAGTGAAGGCGCCGGGAAACTAAACAACGGATGGATCTTTCTGCTTCCATCCCTGTGTTGTGTACAGAACGGGTGCCGGAAGTGGCTCCGAACAGCTGATAGGGCCGTGTGTCAGCCCCATACTGATCAGGTATTTATGGCCTATCCTGACCATAGGCCATAAAAAAGGTAACTCTGGACAACCCCTTTAATATGCCCCACACAGTTTAATGTCCCCTCCACAGGATGTTATCCCCCATCACTGCTCCCACACAATATAATGGCTCTATCACTGTTCCCCATACAGTATGGGGGACCAGTGAAGAGGCTACCATATGGGGGTGACCAGTGAAGTGGCCATAAAAAAATTTGGCCCAGACAACCCCTTAAAAGAGGTTGTCCATAAACTAGAGCAACCACTGTGGCGGCCGCCAGGGAGGTGTAAAAATAAAAAAAAAAATTTAAAAAAAAAGCATACTCGCCTGTCCCCAGCACCCCATTGTCCCCTGCCTCTATCTGTTTGGTCTCATGGTGGCCCCTCATTTCTGGAAATCCTGTACCTAATTGGTCTTAGCGGTCACATGAGGTGCAGGACTCCCAGCAAGGAGTCGCCGACACGAGACTGAAAGGACACTGGCAGCAGACAACGGAACGCCAGGGACAGGTGAGTATGATTTTTTTATTTTACACCTCCCGCAAGGGACATGGGTTGCACCAATTCCTGGACAACCTCTTCAAAGGATTTATCCATATTTCTAATATTGATGGCCTGTCCTTAGGATAGGCCAGCAATATTACATCTACGATGATACAACAGCCAGGACCTCTGTAGATCAGCTTTTAAAGGACAGTGCGGCTACAGGTAACAATTCTAAGAGCCATGCTGTTCACTTGCCATACAGGGTGTAGCAGTGGGTTTAGGTAGTGCAATGGTGCACATGGTATGGTGGGTGAGCAACATGGCTCCCAACATGTTATTACCTTTTGCCGCCCTGTCTCGGTACCGCTGATCTGCAGGGGTCCTGATGGCGGGCCCCTAGAAGCAATTCCACTGGTGGGCCCTAGACATCCCAGTCCGACACTGCCCACCCTCCACAGGTAATGTAATTAACTGTGGGGGAGTGGGGCATTATTACTTTACTAGAGCCATAATAGTATCCCACACAGGTAACAACCCCCCATCCCTCTCATACTGTTACTATACTTACAATTACATTATACTTACTTGGTTTCTAATGCAGCTCTAGGGACCTGTTCTTGCACACAGGATGTGTGCATCTTCTATGCAGTTCCCTCGGCCCCAGCGAAACCATATTGGAAGTTATCAATCAATATGTGTGTCACTTTACAAAGAGTGTTCCTTCAAAGGTAACTGACCCCTTCAAAACTCTGTATATCATACTGTGTAGGGTACAAATTATATTTAATGCACATATGTATAAATAACTGTTCGCACAAACCTATTACCCTGAATCTTATAGGAATAAAGATGGATGCCTGCTTTCTCTGGCTTATGGGACATTTGCTAATTTCACCTTGCCATTAAAGAAAAGTGAATGTACTGTACAGAAAACTGTTCTTGTAATAGACCTGATGACAATTTTAGTTACAAAAAGAATGTGTTCATGTTATTTGTTACTGAATCCATTCAGACAATGTTGCAAAGTAATGGAGGTCATGGATAATAATAATCTATGCACGTTCTGTATCTCAGACATAATGTTGCATATGAATACTTAGAGCAGAGCATGCCGTTCAGAAGAACATGGATATGTAATTATAAGTTAACTTCCCAAGTCATTACCGCGATCACTTCACGGTAAGAGTGTTGGGATTAGTTTGGAAATTAGACAGAACTAAGGGGGGAAGAAAGGTGCCTGGCAACAAAGTGATGCGTATAGTATTTACTAAAGCTATGTCATAACAATGATTTATGCAGAACATGTCATGATGTTGTAAAAGATACAGATTGAAATGTAAGACAGAAATTCTTATGATTGAAAGTCCCTCAAGAGTTCATAAAGAAAAAGACATCTCCAAAACAATAATAAAACAGCCCCACTGGGTTACGCCAGCACAAGCCCCATTTTGGGTCAGGATGAAATGTTGGATTGATTGATCTAATACCTGTAGGAGAAGGGTTACAAGAAGCAAAAGTCCCAGAAGCAAATCTATAGAGGGTTATGGATTGTCTTGGAGGGGGAGTTCAAAGGTATTCAAAGGTACCTCTGACACAAGAACACACCCTCTGAAAGGTATCTCCTGATTTCTTCACTCTTCCACTACTTTCAATGGCTAACATGGCACAAAATTATACTACTACAAGAAAACACCAGTAACAGCTCATCCTCGGAGGGGGTCTGTTGTAGACTTTTGATTGAGACCCAGAAGCTTCGAGTGGTTTTCCCATGAACACAACCATTTGTAGACAATTAAGGTTAAACATTTTTGTAAATATAAATAAAAATTTTGCAGAGTTTGAAAGCTTTTCTGTAACAAATTTAGCAGTGACAGTCATTTGTCTTGGTCGCCTGTCTATAGATGTGACCATGAATTCAGGAATTTTCTTTGGGACTTGTCAGAAACCCTTCCAGGGACACTACATGTATAAGAAGATAACCCAGCCACAATAAAAATCATGACTGGGTTTCTGAACCAGAGCACAGAAAGTTCCTGCATTCATAGTTGTATCCATTTGTACCTGATCAACACAACAGACTTTCAATAGATGTACTAATATTTTGCAATGCATTGCAATGCATTAGCATGGTAATGCATTGCATTAATGATCAGACTCCCAGTGGTTCAAGACCCCTAGGGGGTCTAATAAGTGCAATAAAGAAAATAAAAAAAATAAAAAAATATTAAAAATTCAAATCTATAAAAATATTTTTCCTGTATAATGAACGCCGTAGTGGGAAAAAAATATCAAAGTGCCGAACCACCATTTTTTCGCTGTTTTGCCTTTTTTAAAAAAAAAAAAAAAAAAGTGATCAAATCAATAAACATACCCTAAATGGTATAACTAAATTGTACACCTGGCCCCACAAAAAAAGACGCCCTATGCATCCCCGTACACAGAAATATAAAAAAGTTATGGGTGTCAGAATATGGCGACTTTTAGACATTTTTTTTTTTTTGCAAAGTGTTAGATTTTTGTTAAGGGGTTAAAATGTAAATAAAGCTATATAAATTTGGTATCCCTGGAATCATACTGAAACATAGAATACAGGTGACATGTCATATTGGCTGCAGCATGAACGCTGTAAAAACGAAGCCCGCAAGAAAGTCGCACAAATGCACTTTTTCTACAATTCCCCCGCATTCTGAATTTTCTTCCAGCTTCCCAGTACAATGTACAGAATGATAAATGGTACCATTATGAAGAACAATTTGTCCCACAAACATTAAACCCTAATATGGCTCTGTGAATGGAAAAATAAAAAAGTTATGGGTTTTGGGAGGCAAGGAGTCAAAAAGGAAAATCGAAAAATGTTACCGACGGGAAGGGGTTAAAACTCTGGAAAATGTAAACTATTTACATTTGCAAAAATCTTTAACTTTAAATTGTCTGCAAATTAACAAATGGTTATGTTCATGGGAAAACCCCTTTAAGCTTATGATTCTCACTTTACCCTTTTGTCCTTGTGGTATCTGTATAGTGAAGAAAAAGGGTTATGGGTGGCCAAACTGACCTATAATCAACTGGGGCTAAATCTACAGGAAATGCAGTCTGAGAGTATTTCATAGCTGAGGATGTGAATATTTCATATTCTTAGATATTTTAGTGTTTGCTGGTACTGCGACACCTCTACAACCTACAAAAATCTTTTCATGTTGACCCAATCATACAGTACCTTCAGAGGTTTGGATTTTGGATTATGCCAGATTTAGTAATTCAAACCAAATGGGTTTATCCTTAAAAGATGACTTTGTATTTAAAGGTTGTATGGTATATAGGTATAGGTAGAGTATATAAAGCAGAACTCACACTTCTCTTTTATTCCTTTGTTTGCTGCAAGATCTAATGTAAAGTGACATTATTATATTGCGACATGTATACTGTACTGTATTCTTGGCCCATTTTTGGGTTCATGCACACTAATGTATTACAGATCAATATTGTGCAGGCAATGACCTATACTGTATCTTTATAAGTTCTATTGCATGCTGTTATATGGAGGTATTCTCCCTAAAAACATTGATTGTGGTGAGACCACATGTCAGCTAGTGCCTATATGTCCAAACTATAGACTTATAGAGAGTCTAGGTGACACTATACTGGGTCTATGGGCATGGCTTTTTCATTTTACTGTTTCCAGTATATAACTTGAGGCTATCCTCAGAGTCTTCTGATTTCCTTCTTTAGCGCTAGAGATTAAAGTTTTTTTATTGACTGCCAGTAATTTTACTCACAGCTGGCATCCATCTACCTTGACTTAGCAGCATACAGAGTCAATTTAAGCATGAACATTCCTCTCTCATATCTCTGCTATGCATTTAGGTAGATGGAAGCACCATCTCTTTAAGTATGTTAATAAACCTCAGACTGAAAATCCAAAGCATCATACTTTTCTGCTAGAGGTAGATTACACTGCAAGAATTGTGATGCTATGTACAGAACCTTCAACCATATTAAAAAAACCTTCATAAAAACCCAAGCAGTCCTTCATCTTGTTGAGACAAATAATTTGCTATTATCACCTCATGATATAAGATGCTTAAAGGGATTGTCCATGAATTGGATCAACCCATGGGGTGATCGAGGAAGGTGTTTAAAAAAAATGCATACTTACCTGTGTTCAGCACTACATTCAGTCTCATGGCAGTGCTGCATTGCTGAAAGTCCTACACCCCATGTGATCGATGGTGACATATGTCAGTGACATCACCATTCCCTCAGAGCATGGATCAGAATGGTAAGTAATGAATGCTGCTTACCACTGGCTCCTTAATCATTGAGCATGGGGACATTGCGGGGGGCCATTATCTTGGATGTGGAGGGACTGTGCGGGGCCATTATCTTTCATTTGGCAGCACTGTGGAGGGCCATTATATAACATGTGGAGGCCCTGTGGAGGGCCATTATATTACATGTGGGAGTACTGTGAAGAGCCATTATGTTACATTTGGGGGCTCTGTGGGATGCCATTCTACATAGTGTGAGAGCCATTATACTACATGTGGGGGCACTGACGGGGCCATTATACTACATTTGGGGATATTGATGTGGACATTCTACTACATGTGGAGCACTGAGGGGGCCATTACATAACTGTTGACAGGCTAACAATTAAGCCTTATTTTGCTAACAATTACTAATGGCTACTTTGAGGGTACTTGGTGGGGACGTTTTCTAAGTCATTTGCTTGGAAAGGTTGAGAAACACAAGTCTAATCTAAGATTATACCCCCTATGAACTGGCGACTAACCCACACCCCTCCCCACTTAAAACCAAAATGCACCAATTTGTGACCTTGTTCGAAAAACAATAGTCAAAGGGCGTGCCTTGCTGTCCACTGCTCCATCAAGCCTGGGAAGGAAAATAAAGTTGCTTTGGAGGATCAACACATGCTCTCCAAGATGCATTACTTCAAAATAAAGGTGCTAGGAGTTAGCAGATATCTTTGACTACTCAATTTCTTTCAGTGTTTGAGCAGAAACCTGAACAACATTGATGGCAGGAATCTCGATTGGTACATTGTCAGGGTTGGTTCACACTTGCACCTGGTGTCCGTCCGCTGCTTTTTTTGGTCGGACACAAAGTCCTGCATGTCCGACTTTGTGTCCAACCAAAAAAAGCAGCTTCGTGGGGCAGAGGCTGCAATCGGACACCTTCGGATTGCTTTAAAAACCCATTGAAGTGAATGGGTTTTTAAACAAACCATTTGCAAACCTTTCCCAATCCTTTTTTCTGATATTTAGGTCGGATTCATGGCGGAAGGACACCAGGCGCAAGTGTGAACCAACCTTCATTTAGGTTTGGATAAAGTAGATGTGTTACTAGAGTGGAAAGGCTCATGCTTGACTGCACAGTATTTTATATTGTTCCGTTATCCCAGACTCTTATTTTTATGAATCTTCATATGGGAAATCTTCAGTGTTTTTTCTAAAACTTAAATATATCAGGCTTCATGTAAAGTCCTCAAGTCATAAGGGCAACAGTAAAGAATTGTAAAACATCTGAAAGTCATCATCTAGGAAATTCCAAATGAACATGTGACCATGTCTCAAAACATCCTACCAAACCATCTCTCATTAGGAATTTATTGGACATTTGGCCTTCATGGGAATTTTGTAATTCAAAACTCAGGTCTAGTAAAGATTTCTTGTGAAGTTCTTAAAGGGTACCTGAGTTTTAATGAATAGTTGAAATATTTGCATGGTCTTGCTGGGCTGTCTGTTCTATGACTGTATAAGCCTTCATACTTGATGTCTTATCAGTTTTTCTGCTGCTAATTTCCCTATTATAGCCGCAGCACACTTTACATTTGTCTCTAAGGCTGTGGGCGTGTATAATAAGGAGCAGTCTGTCCTCCCCTATACATTACTGACAACGTTCTGCTATCCTGCCAGGAATAACTGCAGAATTGTAAACAAATAGCTGAGAAAAGCTCAAGTGACCATAATATAGGAGACCCAGGAACACTGGACTGCAAATACAGGGCAAATACATGCAGGCAAAAAGCTAAAACACAGGAAAAAAACAATATTTGATCCCAATCAAGAAAGCTGCTTGCTGCCTGTGAATAATATCACATCTTTAATCACAAAAGCAGCCAGAAATAGAAGCACGTATATAGAAAACTTTTTTCTTACATTATAAGCTATATGATTTGTCAAATCTTCAGTCCTTTGCACATAGCAACTGTTGTATATGTAGGCTACGAGGAATATCAACCCCTCCCCTCTACATTCACTGTGTGAAGAGAGAAAAGTACCACCCTCTCCACTCACTGTGATTCCATCTTGCTTATCTTCCATCTCTATAGACGTATTTCCCTGGTGACACAGGAGTGAACTGCAAATTAGCTAGAAAGGAGACATCTAGTGGCAGGAACTTTACATAATCTTTTCATGCACAAAGCACCCGCATTTATAATTAAAATGTATGACATTTTGGTCCAGAATCACATGTTCTATGAAATGACACTAAGTTGTCTGAAATGTTAGTGACCATTTAGCATGAAGGAAGAGGAAAGCAGTTATGGTTAGTCATGTTTTTCAATACTCAAGTATCACAAAGTAAATCTCTAATACAGGAATTCCAAAAATTTAACAAGGTTTACCTTATCACTCAAAGTTTCTCATTGAGATGATTTGAGAACCAGGTAGGTAGAAGGACATTGCAGAGAAGTAGCATTTAAATGGATAGATAGGTATGCAGTCATGAACTATGCATTACATTTTGTTCCAGGGTCTAAATGAGACTATGTTTTCTGAAATGTTCGTGACCATTTAACAGGAAGGAAGATGAAAGCTGTTATGGTTAGTTATGTTTTTCAAAATACGCAAGCATCACAAAGTAAATCTCTAATACAAGAATTCTAAAACTTCACAAGTTGATAGGCTTACCTTATCACTCAGTTTGTCATTGAGATGATTTGCGTACCAGGTAGGTAGAGGGACTTTGCAGAGAAGCAGCATGTAAATGGATAGATAGGTATGCAATCATGAACTATGTACTTTGCCGGTGTTGAAATGGCTGACATGTCATTACGAAAACTTTGCTAGTACGGTATAAGTTCTCAATGCCAGAGCAGTATGACACAATGTCATGTCAGTACAGACTGGGCAAGAAGTTTATCTAGAAAATGCGTAGCACAAAAACTGTCCCACAAGTGACATTTTTACAAATACTCTTATCTTTAGTTTGCACAGTACAGAGAATGTGAAATGTACTCACAATCCTAAGAAAAGGTATATCTTTTAGTAAATTTGTCAAAATGAGTCATTATCTAGAATTATACTATGCTGAATATTTCAATGCTCTCCAATGTATTAAACATTTAAATGATTTATATTCTACAAAAATATGAATTAATTCATTAACGATATATCAATCTGAATTTAATAGTAGGAATCTTAGAAACTTCTGTTTTGAATGCTAAGGAACCACACATGGAATAGCTGCCACCACTATATGGAGTCAATATAGTCAATATATTGTATATAATTTGAAGCTTAGTATTGTACAATCTTTGCTCAGCAGAGGATCCATCACTGCCATTGCATAGTAATAACAGCCTATGGTGTAAAGTGGCCCAACCAATAACAGGGTAAGGTTTAGAAAATAAGCAGGAGTATAATTTGAGTGGGTGCAGAGGATGAACTCACACCCGGGCCCAGGAGCCTTAGGGGGCCCATAAACACTGGCATCAGTGTTAAGGTAGAGGTTACCATCACCATATTAAGGTTGATTAAACTTCTTTGGTCTCTTATTGATTTCCAGGATCGTAACTATAGGAGATGCACTAGTCGCAGTCTCTACCAGTCCTGAACCCTGGGAGGCCACAAAGATCCCTCTGCCACATAACATATACCACTATTCAACATGGTATAATGTAGGAAAGGGGCCCCATTACAAATTTTGCACTCAAGCCCAGAAGCTTCAAGTTATGCCTCTGAATATATGCTCCAACTATACCAATTTTCTCACTACAAAAATGTGTCTGTAATGTTAAAAGATAACCTAGATATACCATCTTTTGTAAGATGTACAAAAGAATTTAAAACCAATCTCCAATTCTAAAACAACTTATAAATGAATACTACAGCTACCTACTACAATACTACCTAAGCGGAGATCATTACATACAGAGAACTGAAATATCTCTCTGCCTGTTAAATCCCCCCCCCCCCCCTCTGCTACGTCCTATCTGTCTGTCTGCTATTAATGTAATGCCTCTCACCTTGGAACATTCCTGTACATGTTGTATTTGTATCTGCTTATCTTATCTTATCTTTGCTGCTGTAACACACTGAATTTCCCCACTGTGGGACTATTAAAGGACTATTATTATTATTATTATTACAGGTGAATATATTAAACTTTAATAGGATAAATTATAAAGAAATTTGTTTCCTTTTCCATCTATCCGGTTGAGTTACCCTTTAGAAGTCTATGGAAAGGGGAAAAGAAGGCACCTGGAAAATTCACACTCTGTTACACTGTGAGTGAGTGAACTCTTTACATACTGCCATCTTTCAAGATAATACTCTACCACTGCACATAATTATGCAATAAATCAATTAACATCTTTCTCCCCCCTCCCCTCTCCATAGACTCATGTGTGTGAGTTACATACAGAAAGGGATTCATAATAAATAAACTGTCAAACTGAAGATTAGGAGAATAAGAGTATCCCAATAACGATAGAAGGGAACATACTACTTCAATAGTTTCCTATATTCATCTGTACTACTCATTTATGAGAAATGGCTTTATAATTGGAGATACACTTTAAGGTCACCTGATCTGTTATAATGTTGACCTTTTCTGATCTCACTTGACTACTATATCCATTTTGAAGAACAGGTAACTCACTAGAAAGATCCAGAGGATAATGTTTCTCCTTGTAGAGACTGCCAAGTTGGTTTAGGGAGATTTTTATGCCAGGCAATGCTCCTTGGGAAAAGGTTATGAAAAAGTAGCTTTCCTCCAAGATTAAGGAAGACTGCCTCTCTAGTTCCACCTATTGGGGTGAGCTACCCTATAAAACAATTTTTAGCCCTATAAACAGACCTTATAACTTGACAAAGGATATATTGTAAGTCACACCAGAAAAATTCTCCAAAAGGAAAAGCAACCTATCCATAGACAGCTATTCTGAGTTTTTGCCTCTCATCAGTGCAGAACAGGGTACTTGTCGGCTGAATGAGAGACCTTTGACTTGGGTCTGCTACAATAAGCCAACGTGGCAATCTCCATAAGGAGAAACATTATTCGCCTAAACTTAAAAGGGGCAAAAATCCCCAAAGAACTTTAAGGGATTGTCATGATAAACCATTTTTGGCAAGGAGGCCGGAGAAGGTGAAAAAAAAAAAACATACTCACCTGTCACCGGTGCTCTGTTGTCTTTCACTGAGGTCTATTCCTGCTGCTCCGGGGGTCTTCTTCCAGCAAAAGTCCCCACCACACGTGACCACTGAGGCTAATCTGCGGCCTTAGAGGCTTAAGGAAAGGAATTGGGATGTCACTCACATATGTCACCTGTGACGTCCCATGTCCGTTCCATAGTCATGTAAGGCAACACCGGGAGCAGCAGGACTGGACCGTGGTGGGAGACACCGGAGCCCCAGTGACAGGTGAGTATTTTTTTTTCCACCTTCCCTGACTTCCTTTGACAACTCCTTTAATTGTGTACGGGTCAATTTTGTGGATTGGTTTATACCCTTAGTCATGTTGCAAGGCCTGTTAAAGGGTCAGACATTGACTAATAGGGGCAATAGGTGACAACAGATAGACAGTTTTCCATCGTACTGGAGCAGTGCTACTTTGCATATACTTGCTGTCTGAAGTATTACCCTGTACCTATTGAAATATATGGGCTGTCTTTGTATAGTTTGGGCAACAGATGTCCTTGGATGAGGGTCATGAAGGAGTGTTCCCTTTTAAACTACCTAACTGAAGAATTTTAATAGATAATAAAATAGTGATTTACTAAAGCAGAGAGTCCTTTTCATCAGCTGGATCACACAACAGTCCTCATCTCCATAAAGTAGATCCTGTGCCTGGAATCTAAACACCTGCTGGAATACCTTGTGAATCCACTGGCAGAGTATAGATGTTATATAACCTTCCGGTATTGTGTTTGGTGGCTGCAGTTGTTATTTTTAAATCACTCAGCTTTCGCTTGTTTGAGTAATTCATTTTAATATGGGAAGGGGCCCTGGGGGAACCAGCGATATGCATAAGAAAGGGACAAGCCGAACAGAATGCCACCTTCATTTAATCATGTCTCTGTGACTAGAACTCTAAGCAAGCGCTTCTATGAATCTCACAAGCCCTGACTGTCCTTAAACACATTACTCTTTGCCTGTGCAATCCGCCTACAGATCCATGAAGCTGCCAGAGTACATATACTACCTTTTATCAGTCCTACCTAGAAATGAAATCTACTGTATATCTTTTACATAATCAAGTTTTTATGACCCTACTTCTTGTTAGTATCTGTATTACCTGGTGGGGAGGAGGGGGTGCTACATATGCAGTCAGGAATAGAGGGAATCACATTTAAAATCAACCATGTGGGGTTTGTTGCCTAGTACAGAGATAGGCATTTCTCATTTTTCTTCCCTTCATTTGCCAGGCCAATTTATTATATTTGGCATATGTTGTTTGTGGAAGTGGTTGTACAGCCTCAGGGCTTGACTAGGTACCAAGCATGTGCATCCCATTAGGATGTCTCCTTTTACATCTTTCCAAACTTTATATGATTCACTTGTCTGTAGCGTAATTGAGGAAATGGTCAGGAATTTAGAGGTTATATGAAGTTAGATGATGCAGGATCTTCCAAGTTCCAAATTCTAAAGCAAGACATGTCTAATCCAGCACGTAAATGACAGCACTTTCAGAATAACATTTGTAAAGATCTGCATTCATTCACTGAAATGAGCATGAAAGCAATTCCTGTAGACGGTTTCATAGGAATGTGGTTGTATAGACTTTATTATTGAAAAATTTACATTATTAAAACATTTCATAGCTGGTGTCTAGGCATAATCTACACATACAGTTCAGTGACTATCAAACACATTAAACTTATCTTATAAGGTGTTGTTTATTGAGTTGAAGTAGAAAATGATGATAATGGAAGAGCCATGGTGCTTAGCCAAGATGTTAAAGAGGACTTTGATCACTTAACTGAATGGCATCTACATCTCTTTAGTATGGAACCATAGAACTATACATACAACTCTAGAAATGTGCCATATTTTAAAAATAGAAAAAGGTTTACCATATCACTCATAAAGCGAAGAAACTGAGGCTGCTATAGAGACCCTAGAAGGAGTTGCCCCAGCTCATATTGTCCTATTCCCACTTCTTCATGCTAAAGATAATGTTTACATGTGCTGGACTACCCCTCTCCACAGGTATAAGAGGGGAGAAATAATTAATTGTGTGACCCAACCGAGTATCACAGGATCTTCTGATGGACCCATAGTTTAACACAAATATGGACCCCAAATATAACAGAATCCCACATGTCCAGAAGAGGAAAAACATATTTGGAGCAGATGGTTTAGCTAGCCACTGCCAACAGAATCTATGTCTTATTAGATCTTACTGATGATATCTCCAGTGTGTACAATAAAATGAACCAAGATTATGATAAAATGTAAAAGTGTGTAGTACATGTTCAGTATAGATATGGGTGGATCCTCAACAATAATTTCCTATTGAAGGCCTGGGGAAGAACAGCCCAATACTGGAAGGAAAGAAAGGAGGGAGGACAAGTTGTGATGGTGGTGATAGCATGGGTGGAGACAAATTTTGGAATTTTCTAAGGTGCTATCTATATTTGATTTACTCTCCTGGAGAAGAAAAAAAAGATTTATCAGTAGTCGAATTACAAAATGAAATGTCTCAGAATGAATTTATTACTGCTTTGCATTAAACAATAAGACCAGAATGTATAATGGCCATACAAATAACAAACATGATATGCGTATCAAAGTACATTACCTCCCTGGTACATTATTTATGGGGCCCTGGCACCTCCAGAAGGTATATTTCCACTAAGCTCTAAGCTTCTGCATATATTAATAATAATACATTTGCAACATTAAAAAATAATTCACCAACTGCTGACAGCTTTGTATGACAATTTTAGTATACAGGGGGAAAGATAGATAGATAGATAGATAGATAGATAGATAGATAGATAGACTGTACACACTGTAAACATCTAAGCTAAAAACGTTCTTTTTAATAAACAGCTCTGGTCAGATTAATAAATACATTTCCATTTACCTGGATTAGAATCAATTTATCTCCCAAAAAATTTTACTTAACAGGGCCTGGAGTCTAGTCAAGAAAAGATCTCGGGTGTCCATCTGTCCACTTGTGCAGGGTCATGATAATCTACTGAACCCTACAGACATCATTATCCAGCACAATGTATTTACCCACTGGATGAGATGGATCAGGATGTTTATCCCTGCAGATACCCCCCATAAAGCAAAGAGCAGATGTATAGAGGACATGGAAGAAACATGGGTATAATATAGGAGCTTGAAGCAAAAAGTTGTCACTGTTATGGTGGCACTATAACTGTCTCTGTTACAAGGCTGGAACTTTTGTGGAGGCATTGTGGCTGCATTGCTTTGAAGATACTATGAATGGCATTGCTATGGATCAAAGTGGCTTGCATTGTTATTGGAAAATTGTGTTTGGTAGTTTTATGGGAGCACTGTGACTTGTACATATATTGGGACACTATTTCTAACATTGTATGGATGTGCTGTGGCTGCCATTGTTATAGAAATACTCTGAATGGTAATATTGAGCATTAAGGCTAGCATTATAAAAGAAGTACTTGAGGTAACACAATGCGGAAGGCATTATAACAGAAATACAGTGGTTGGAAAACAGAAACATGTACTGGGCATATTAAAGAAAAACTCTCCAAAGGGCAGGACATAATGAGCAATAAAGAAAAAGGGTTGAAGGGCCTGATTTATAAACAGTTGGTGATGTAGCTTATAGTATAATTATATTGTTTCAGGGTGGGTCACGTGTCAGGTTAAACCTCGAGAAATCCGTGCAGGCTAAAAAAAAGCAATTCAATTTGTTGCATTTTCCTTAAAGGAGCCATCACACAAAAAATATTTCCATACATTGATGTATGTGTCATGTGGAGTCAAAAAGAAGAAAATAAAAACATAAAAAAGCTTCCCTGATGCAGAAGTCAAACTGACAATTCATCGGATCTGAGGTCTGTGAGAATGTAAGGGGAAGTAAAATGCATGATTCCAGAATCTCATTTTTACCTACTTTTTTAATATCAGACAAGATTGGATGATATTATAACTGTAGTGTTCCTTTAAGGCAGTTGTGAAGATGGGGTATTTGGGGACATGAGCATCTCTAACCTGTCACATTATCCAGATCCTCTTTAGATACCCATTTACTCTCATGCTCTAAATAGTACCTGTAGTGTTAATCAGCATTCGCCCCGGTGCTGGGAACTTTTCTGTACAATGTATAATTATAAAAACAAAAGGTCTTTAAAATGTCTGAACAATTCTTTGTATAATACTGTCAGGGAACATGTGTCATGTTCTGACTTCACCAACAAGAAAAAGTCCGACTTGCTTTATTAATTCCAGCTTACCCAAAGAAAGAACATTCTATTCATCTCTCCGCTATTTTTAAATCTTCTAACATGTATCTCTATTAATTGTTTTTTGCCTCCTTACCATCATATTAGCAGGAGACCTATAGTAATTATATCTTTACCTCCATACCATGATAACCTCTTTCTTAAATTGAATAAATTACCCCCTGCTCCTTTTTATAATAGAGCTTTTTAAATCTAATAGAAAAATGTGTCTGATGGAGAATTCTTTTCAATTGAAAAGAATTAGATATAAACTTTTTGTCAGACTCCTGTTGTGGTTCCAATGTCTTGTAAAGTGTCACATCTTTCAGCTCAGTCAAAAAACATGTTCATTTCTAAGACATAAAATAAGAAGGAAGAGAAAGAAAAGAAGAATGTCTAATAAAACAAAGAGACCACGGCAGGACCAAAGATAAATTTCCATTTACAGATACAATTTAAATAATCTGCTAGAGTAAAGCAGGGGCAGGATAGTAGACAGCAAACTCCTCCCATGGAGCACTGCTTCAAATTATAGGGGACTGTTGACTAATAGCATATTTCTACCATTTTGTATTTTCCTTCAGTACAGCTAAAAAACAACTAGAAATAGGTGACTCCGTTCAAAACTAACAGTTTAGTTTTTTAACATGACCGAAAATGTTGTGGTTCGTCTCAGAAGAAATAGAATGGCCACCATCACATGTGATACAAGACAGAAGAACAGAAGTGAGGATCACATGGTCTTTGTGACCTAGGCAGGATTCTGACATCACCTGATATCCTCTCAGTCAATCATGAAGAGGTTACAGTGCCAATCTCATATCGGCATAGAAGATACTGGACAAGAAGCAGAAGAGCCATTTTATGATATAGCAAGCTCAGGAACTGAGCTCTCAGACTTCTCAGTGCATCTACAGTGCCTTGCGAAAGTATTCGGCCCCCTTGAACTTTTCAACCTTTTGCCACATTTCAGGCTTCAAACATAAAGACATAAAATTTAAATTTTTTGGTGAAGAATCAACAACAAGTGGGACACAATTGTGAAGTGGAACGAAATTTATTGGTTATTTTAAACTTTTGTAAAAAATAAAAAACTGAAAAGTGGGGCGTGCAATATTATTCGGCCCCCTTAAGTTAATACTTTGTAGCGCCACCTTTTGCTGCGATTACAGCTGCAAGTCGCTTGGGGTATGTCTCTATCAGTTTTGCACATCGAAAGACTGAAATTCTTGCCCATTCTTCCTTGGAAAACAGCTGGAGCTCAGTGAGGTTGGATGGAGAGCGTTTGTGAACAGCAGTTTTCAGCTCTTTCCACAGATTCTCGATTGGATTCAAGTCTGGACTTTGACTTGGCCATTCTAACACCTGGATACGTTTATTTGTGAACCATTCCATTGTAGATTTTGCTTTATGTTTGGGATCATTGTCTTGTTGGAAGATAAATCTCCGTCCCATTCTCAGGTCTTTTGCAGACTCCAACAGGTTTTCCTCCAGAATGGTCCTGTATTTGGCTCCATCCATCTTCCCATCAATTTTAACCATCTTCCCTGTCCCTGGTGAAAAAAAGCAGGCCCAAACCATGATGCTGCCACCACCATGTTTGACAGTGGGGATGGTGTGTTCAGGGTGATGAGCTGTGTTGCTTTTACTGCTTTTTTGCTTTCGTTTTGCATTGTGGACAAAAAGTTCGATATTGGTTTCATCTGACCAGAGCACCTTCTTCCATATGTTTGATGTGTCTCCCAGGTGGCTTGTGGCAAACTTTAAACAAGACTTTTTATGGATATCTTTGAGAAATGGCTTTCTTCTTGCCACTCTTCCATAAAGGTCAGATTTGTGCAGTGTACGACCAGTGGTGAACCTAGCCTCTTTGCTGCCTGAGGCGGACTATAGAAAGACGCCCCCCCCAAAAAAAAAAAAAAAAAAAAAAATTAGTTTCCATGCTACTAGTTTAACACACTGTTATCGTCACACAATATACACAATACACAAAGTTCTAAAACAGTTTTACTTCAGTATCAGATCAACAACACGGCATTAACAATGAAAGTAACTTCACACATCTTCTGCTTGGTGGATGGACGAGCCCACGTGGCCCCCATTCTCTATAATAGGAGCGCCGCAGATAGCTGAGTACTGGACTTAGGCTATCTTTGGCACTCCCATCGAAGTGAATGAGAGCCACGCGGGTTCATCCATCCACCAAGTCACAGACCTATATATATGGCTGCAGTCAGGCTGAATTCCCACCCAGTGGGGGAAAAAAACCCAATTCTCAGGCTCAGTGGGGTCTCAGCAGACAGACCCCCATCACTCAGGTATTTATCCTCTATCATTTAGGTGAATACAGTGTAGTAACATTTTGTGACTTACCGGTGACGTCTCTGACTAATCCTTCACATTTCCCTTTGCGCCGCCATGACCACTTCTTCCAGCTGTGACTTGTCTCTGTAAAGTTTACAACACAGACATCTTTGGCTCCTCACTTTTCCAGGCATCCAACCCACATTGACCTCACCTATACAAAGCTCCCATAAACAGGTGCCATAGCCGCTGTTTATAGCACCCCATTTACACACACTATAATGTTCCACAGCAGCCCCTGCACACAGTATTATGGCCCGCAGCGGCCCCTGCACATGGTATTATGCCCCGCAGTGGCCACTGCACACGGTATTATGTTCCACAGCAACTCCTGCAAACAGTTTTATGATCCCTAGTGACCCCTGCACACGGTATTATGCTCCATATTGGTCCCTGCACACGGTATTATGCTCCATAGTGGCCCCTGCACTGGTATTATGCTCCAAAGTGGCCCCTGCACTTGTATTATGCTCCATAGTGGCCCCTGCACCTGGTATTATGCTCTATAGTGGCCCCTGCACTCGGTATTATGCTCCATAGTGGCCCCTGCACTCGGTATTATGCTCCATAGTGGCCCCTGCACCCGGTATTATGCGCTATAGTGGGCCCTGCACTCGGTATTATGCTCCATAGTGGCCCCTGCACTCGGTATTATGCTCCATAGTGGCCCCTGCACTTGTATTATGCTCCTTAGTGGCCCCTGCACTTGTGTTATGCTCCATAGTGGCCCCTGCACCCAGTATAATGCTCTATAGTGGCCCCTGCACACGGTATTATGCTCTATAGTGACCCCTGCACTCGGTATTATGCTCCATAGTGGCCCCTGCACTTGTATTATGCTCCATAGTGGCCCCTGCACCCGGTATTATGCTCTATAGTGGCCCCTGCACTCGGTATTATGCTCCATAGTGGCCCCTGCACAGGGTGTTATGCTCTATAGTGGCCCCTGCACTCAGTATTATGCTCCACAGTGGCCCCTGCACACGGTATTATTCTGTACAGTGGCCCCTGCACACGGTATTATGCCCCATAGTGGGCCACCCATGAACTATTATTATACTCTGGGGTCTTTTCAGACCCCAAAGTATAATGATTGGAGACCCAGGGGAGAATACAAACATAAAAACCAGTGTTACTTACCTATCCTGGACACCGGTGCACTCCTTGCAGCTTTCGGCTCTGTTTAATTGTGCACAGATGTCATGTGATCAGGCCGGCGACGCGACCTGATGACGTCACCAGAGGCCTCAAGCCTGCTCGGAGTTACATCGGATCGCAGGAGGTGAGTAACATTGGTTTTTATGTTCCCTCACCTACCCTAGGCCTCCAATTATTATAGTCCGGGGTCTGAAAAGACCCCGGAGTATAATAATAATAGTATTTGAGGCCCGCAGCCTTACTTACCGATTCCCGCAGCCACTCACAGCGGCATCCACTTCCCTTTCTGCGTCCCATAGCAGAAGGGGAAGCGGAGGCGGCCACGAGCAGACGCGGGGTAGGTAAATAAATAGGCCGTGACCTGCTGGGGATACTCCAGTAGATTACGGCCTATTTATATATAAAAAAAAAAAGTTATACTCACCTGCGATGCCTTGATGGAGCCGCCGCCGCCTCTTCTTGTCCGCGATGTCTGTGTCTCAGCGTAGGCGGCGTCATGACGTCATTGTATCGCCGCCTGTGCTGAGATGCGACATCTCGTAAACCAGCCCAGGACAGGCCCCGCTCAGCTCTGTTTTTTTTTTCTTAAAGCGGCCTGGGCTGGTTTACATTGAATAGTAAAAATGCCGCCCCCCAGACAGTGACGGACAGTGCCGCCTGGCGCAGCCGCCTCACTTCACCTCATTAGCGGTGCGCCCCTGTGTATGACTGATTGTTGTCCTATGGACAGACTCTCCCACCTCAGCTGTAGATCTCTGCAGTTCATCCAGAGTGATCATGGGCCTCTTGGCTGCATCTCTGATCAGTCTTCTCCTTGTTTGAGATGAAAGTTTAGAGGAACGGCCGGGTCTTGGTAGATTTGCAGTGGTCTGATACTCCTTCCATTTCAATATGATCGCTTGCACAGTGCTCCTTGGGATGTTTAAAGTTTGGAAAATCTTTTTGTATCCAAATCCGACTTTAAACTTCTCCACAACAGTATCACGGACCTGCCTGGTGTGTTCCTTGGTCTTCATGATGCTCTCTGCGCTTTAAACAGAACCCTGAGATTATCACAGAGCAGGTGCATTTATACGGAGACCTGATTGCACACAGGTGGATTATATTTATCATCATCAGTCATTTAGGACAACATTGGATCATTCAGAGATCCTCATTGAACTTCTGGAGTGAGTTTGCTGCACTGAAAGTAAAGGGGCCGAATAATATTGCACGCCCCACTTTTTAGTTTTTTATTTTTTACAAAAGTTTAAAATAAACAATACATTTCGTTCCACTTCACAATTGTGTCCCACTTGTTGTTGATTCTTCACCAAAAAATTAAAATTTTATATCTTTATGTTTGAAGCCTGAAATGTGGAAAAAGGTTGAAAACTTCAAGGGGGCCAAATACTTTCACAAGGCACTGTAAATCAATTTTAACACAGTGATAGTGGAAAGAAAACACCAACATTGCAATAGTACTACTGAAATATAGGAGGGGAGGACTCTAGAGTGTAGCTTAGTTACATTTTAAATTTAGGCAGATAGAGAGGGGGGAGGTGAAGCTTTTCTCCACTGTACTGCAGTGTCCACTGTGTTACACATAAACTGGCCAAGCCACCAGTTCAGTGCCAAATCTAATTTTAGTTTTTTGCAATAGTTTTTTTTTTAATCCGGGTTAGAACTGCCATTAATGTTGCACTATGATTTTTGTCCACAAAGTGTTTTACATTATTTTGTTTGGCCAAGTCACCCTTTCATTGCAAAATCTCATTTTGTTAAGGTTTTTTTTGCAATTGAATTTCTTTAGTAAGAAAATACAAAAAAACTGCCATTGTCATACCAAAAATCCAAGCTGATTGTTGATGCAGTGTGTTCTAATCTACTCACATTTTTCAATTCCAAATATCCTTTCTTTACTAATTCTCTTCAAAAAGTTTTTTTGTGAAATGACAGAAAAAAAACAGGGCGGGTATAGGCTAAATTAGGAGAAGGAAACACTCATGCTACTCTCATGTAATCCAATCCACCACTGGAAATACTAACAATAAGAATGTGGGTGGTAACAGCAACATTACTTCTGGTCTTGGTAAGTGCTGCCAGTTACCTCAGGGTTGTTGTACATCCTGTAAAGAGAGATGAAGTTTTTGATTGTTTTCTTACTCATCTCCATCACAGCAGGATACAACATCTGACAGCAGAGAAACACAAATATTGAGTGAGGATTCTGTATGTTTCTACTCTCCCTCTGCTGTTGTAACACATAATTTACTGCACGGCCTTTCTGCATTGTATTCTTCATTTTGTAGTTGGATGAGAGCAGGCAGCTTTTTTTTGGACATAGAGGGGGCGGAAGTGAAAAATATGGCTGCTGGTGGAGGTAGTAGTGGTAAGTAGTAATTTGCACCAAAATCTTACCACATTTAGACACTTTCCAACTTTCACGTTTTTAGACACTTTTCCAACTTGTGGGGAGAGGGGGTGTGGCCTCATGGGAAAGGAGAGTTGCCTTTGTGTGACAAATATGCACCAAAAATGCGCCAAATTAATCCATCTGCTAAATAGACAGTCTAACAATACGCCAGACAATGTGATAAATCTGGTGCAGTTTAAGACTTAGATACTATTAGTACATCTGCCCCATTGTATTTTGCATCACCATAGACTACATGTTCACTAGTCCTCTTCAATAAAATCGGATTTACCCGAATATTTTAGTAGTTTTATTATAGTTTTTTCTGCCCACAGTTTTTGGCCAGTAACTAAAATTTTCTGAAGACATGACAATATGCCTTCTCTGCTTTAAATATGGCCCTGAAAAATTGCCCTATGTATAATCACTTCACTACTAATGTAACTTGCTATTCCCAGGGCCAATTTAGCTGCAGGCATCCTCTTACTAAAGAATAGAAACAATAATACTTTATCCTTATATTAAACCACCCAGGAATGCACCAGTGAGCACAGTACAATATTACGGCCTAGCAGGAAAGAGGATCTTACAATTTCATTTCTGATATCTAATGCACAGGGTGATTAACTCGCCCAAGGTCACACAGTGTAAGTGACTGATGCTGGAACTGAGCCCATTGGCCTAAGTGTGACAATGGAACGCATCTCTCTCTACAAAATGCTTAACTATTCAAGTGCATGCGATTTTTCAAATGCTGGATTTCAGTATACTGATGAAATTCATGGATTAAGTCAATTTAGTGTAACCCCTGCAAGGAGCACTTTGCATACAGCAGATGCTGCAGTTAATGCCAAGCCAGGACCCACTACAGCAGGCATCAGCCATTTTATGCTGAGGGACAGTGGATTACATTTCCCTACACCCCTTATTCCAGGGGGAGGAGTATCAGAGAAAGGGACTGATTGGCTGAGCAGGGAATTATGGGAAAGGTCTGCACAGGAGAGAGGGAGGGCAGCCACATGGGCTACAGAAAATGTTTCATCCAGCAACTGCCAGGGAGCACATAGCTTGGCGCTGGGTAACCCAGGACATAGAGACAGTCCTGCCAGCCCACCAGCTCACTCTGAGGGAAGAAGTAGCATCCCTGCAGCAGCAGCAGCACCACCTGTCCAGATTGACCAGACTCCCAAAAGGTACCCAGGGCTGCATCCAAGAAGACTCCTGCCTCATACTCTATTAGTATCCTGTCACCTGAAAGCTACAGTACCCTGTGAGACTCCAGGCTGGCACCAAAATCCCTGCAAGAATTAGTGAGTAGACTTTGCTGGAATTTGTTGTACTGCTGTTAGAAGGTTTATGAGAACTGTGGTAGAAAGGACCTGCTGTGTCTATAGTGCACCAATCTTTCCTGAATGCGCGCCATCGTCCGCGGCAACTGGGCACCAACAGATGGACAGTTCTGTTTATTGCTGCAGCCATTAGTAATTCTGCATTGTGTGATGTTATTTAGGAGTGTAAGCTGGTACCTGCAGTATGATTGCATGTGTGTAATGACTATCATCTGTGGGTCGCTATCTTAACCTTGTGCTATTCCCTATAGTTTATTATACCCGCCAGGCCTGGCACCTAGTCCATTCCTACCACTAGGGGGTTAATACTATAGGATGTTACTGTGCATTGTCATGTGAATTACTGAAACATTTCTCTGTTCACATTTTATTAAGTTTGCCCTTGTTTACCCTTCCCATAATAAACCAGTTAAGTAGTTTTACCCTCAACATTTGTGTGTACTGAGCTTAGGTGGGGGTTTCCCGAGTCGACCCCTAGCAGAAGAGGAGACCCTCCTGAATTCCTATAGAGCTCCTAGCAAGATTTGGGTGGAGGCACTGCTCCATAGTGAGGTGAGAACTACAACACACCCTGCCTACAGAGGTCGGCCCAAAGGGGTGTTACATTAGAATAAGAACTGATCCAAATTTATCATTTGTCTGGAATGACAAAAAAGCACCACTCACTGTCCATGTGTATTCACAGGCTCGCTTACTCATGTCTATGTAGTCATGTGCAAGGTAGGCTGATCAAAAACACTCATCAAACTTTTTGCAAAACACCAGCATGGAGCATGATTTAACAGTACAGGAGAGCCAAAAGAACTTGACAGGTCTCAACTCAACACATACAAATGTCCACTCACCAGAACTGGGTTTTACATTCATTGGGTTAACAGAGTTCATAAGCTAATGATTCTGGACTGATGTACTGGTTAAACGGCAGCTGGCAGTTAGCGCCTATTGATGTAGATAAGATACTTGGCCAATATGGTGCAACAGCTGAACTTTAGAGAACAGCACTTAGATCAACCTGAGCAGTATGCTACTGGGTATTGAACTCCAAAATGGTGCCAGCATTCCTATATATAGAGTAGACACTCCAAGCATTAGAGAATATGTCCCACAGTACTACATTGGGATGCTCCAGGAAATGTGTTTATCTAGAAGCATGTCCATGTCAAATGCTCAGCCCCAACTAGTTCTATTTCCTTTTATCAGCTATGACAGGATCCTGCTCGATCTTGCTGCAGATTCCATGGCTGACTCAGTCGCAGAGTCCGCAGCTGGAGACTCCCCGCCGATTAGGCTCATTTCTCTGGACCTGATCAGCAGCGGAAAGCAGTGGCTGCATGCCGTTTCGGAATGAAACTGTAGGCCAAAGCTAGTGAACATTTTCGTACTGAATCTTATGAAGTTCACCCAACACTACCAGTGAGCAACAATTTGCACAAACCCTATGAAAGATCTGCTATTCTAAGATATATTTGGTTGGTTTAAAGTAGTGGTCTAACCCAAGCCACCAGACTCTGTCCCAACAAAGTAGGTTGTCCTACTAAATGTCATGTTATAGATAATCTGATGACCTGAAAACTTGAAAAATGCAAAGATTTACTAAAATAAAAATTACTGGAGAAATGGCAGGCTTTCCTTAAAGGGATATTCCCACGAACATAACCATTTTTAAATTTGTAGAAAATTAAAAGTTAAACATTTTTGCAAGTGTAAGAAATTAAACATTTTGCAGAGTTTTAAAGATTTTCTTTAAATATTTTGTGGTCACAGTCTTGTTGTCTTGATTGGTTGCCAATAGATATGGCCATGAATGCAGGATCTTTCTAAGGTCAGAAAATCACCAATGGTTTCCTTATTGTGGTCAGGATATCTTCTCATACATGTAGTGTCCCTTGCTGATAAACTAGCTACAATAAGAAAATCATGGCTGGGTTTTTGACAAGTCCCACACCATAGAAAGTTTCTGCATTTGTGGTCGTATACATTGGCAACAGATCGAGACAACAGACTGTCACCACCAAGATAGTTAGAGGAAATCTTTAAAACTCTGCAGAATTTTTAACTACTTACTGTATATTTGCAAAAATGTTTAATTTTTAATTATCTACAAATATAGATATGGTTATAACTTATGATAGGAATACCTCTTTAATGGTGAAGCTGGGGAAATATCTAAATATGAAACCAATGGTGAGCTTAGAGTCTTCATCTCTTCTGCAATCTTGCTCAGCTGGTTCACCATACAGTGCTGGCCAAAAGTATTGGCACCCCTGCAATTCTGTCAGATAATACTCAATTTCTTCCAGAAAATGATTGCAATCACAAATGCTTTGGTAATAATATCTTCATTTATTTTGCTTGCAATGAAAAAACACAAAAGAGAATGAAAAAAAAAAGTCAAATAATTGATCATTTTACACAAAACTCCAAAAATGGGCCAGACAAAAGTATTGGCACCCTCAGCCTAATACTTGGTAGCACAACCTTTAGACAAAATAACTGCGAACAACCGCTTCCGGCAACCATCAATGAGTTTCTTACAATGCTCTGCTGGAATTTTAGACCATTCTTCTTTGGCAAATTTCTCCAGGTCCCTGAGATTTGAAGGGTGCCTTCTCCAAACTGCCATTTTGAGATCTCTCCACAGGTGTTCTATGGGATTCAGGTCTGGACTCATTGCTGGCCACTTTAGAAGTCTCCAGTGCTTTCTCTCAAACCATTTTCTAGTGCTTTTTGAAGTGTGTTTTGGGTCATTGTCCTGCTGGAAGACCCATGACCTCTGAGAGAGACCCAGCTTTCTCACACTGGGCCCTACATTATGCTGCTAAATTTGTTGGTAGTCTTCAGACTTCATAATGCCATGCACACGGTCAAGCAGTCCAGTGCCAGAGGCAGCAAAGCAACCCCAAAACATCAGGAAACCTCCGCCATGTTTGACTGTAGGGACCGTGTTCTTTTCTTTGAAGGCCTCTTTTTTTTCCTGTAAACTCTATGTTGATGCCTTTTCCCAAAAAGCTCTACTTTTGTCTCATCTGACCAGAGAACATTCTTCCAAAAAGTTTTTGGCTTTCTCAGGTAAGTTTTGGCAAACTCCAGCCTGGCTTTTTTATGTCTCTGGGTCAGAAGTGGGGTCTTCCTGGGTATCCTACCATAGAGTCCCTTTTCATTCAGACGCCGACGGATAGTATAGGTTGACACTGTTGTACCCTCGGACTGCAGGGCAGCTAGAACTTGTTTGGATGTTAGTCGAGGTTCTTTAGCCACCATCCGCACAATCTTTCGTTGAAATCTCTCGTCAATTTTTCTTTTCCTTCCACATCTAGGGAGGTTAGCCACAGTGCCATGGACTTTAAACTTCTTGATGACGCTGCGCACGGTAGACACAGGAACATTCAGGTCTTTGGAGATGGACTTGTAGCCTTGAGATTGCTCATGCTTCCTCACAATTTTGCTTCTCAAGTCCTCAGACAGTTCTTTGGTCTTCTTTCTTTTCTCCATGCTCAATGTGGTACACACAAGGACACAGGACAGAGGTTGAGTCAACTTTAATCCATAATCCATTTCAACAGGCTGCAAGTGTGATTTAGTTATTGCCACCACCTGTTATGTGCCACAGGTAAGTAACAGGTGCTGTTAATTACACAAATTAGAGAAGCATCACATGATTTTTCAAAGGGTGCCAATACTTTTGTCCACCCCCCTTTTTTATGTTTGGTGTGGAATTATATCCAATTTGGCTTTTTGACAATTCTTTTTGTGGTTTTCCATTGAAAACAAATTAAATGAAGATATTATTACCAAAGCATTTGTGATTGCAATCATTTTCTGGAAGAAATTGAGTATTATCTGACAGAATTGCAGGGGTGCCAAAACTTTTGGCCAGCACTGTATTCGTTTTGAATCTTTTGAGGTGAAATAGTATTATCTTGGCTTATATTGGAGATTTGCAATGACTCTTTAGTTGAAGGCTGTCAGGGAATACTGGAAGTGGTGGTATCACAACAGCTGGATCAGTTTACAGGAGCTCAATTTTCATTTTTCTCTGAAAAATTTCTTGGCAGAATTTATTAGCAAAGCTGAACTTCCAGTGAGAAGGTATAAGCATAATGCCTCTGAGACACTAATAACAACAGCATTATCTAAATACAAAACCTTGTAAATTGCGTGCCATGTAACAATTAAACTTTAGGCCCAGAAGATAACGAACTGTCGATGAACCAGTCCTAAGAACATTACAAGTGAGGGAACATTCCAGCAGGTAAAAGCAGAAAGTAAGACACTCTCCAGAGGCAAATACAAATCAAATGCTACCAATGTGTAAAGCTGCTGAGTCAATTCTTTCCCTTATTTTTCTTTTAAATGTATCTTTAGGCCAAACCCATGTTTTTCATTCTCAGGAGGCCTCACACTCAGTTAATACAAAGACTCTGTTTATTGTACAATGCCTCAGCCTCCAACATGTTTTAAAGCCATGGATTCAATGGGAAATTAAATGCAAGAGAAAATATTGTATTTTTCCTAAGGTATATATGGCTCTTGCAAATGTTAATGTTTGATGTGCTTAGCGCTTTTTTATCCGACTTCTAATCTGAGGTGTGGTTTCTCACTGAGAACATCTCATCATTTGCACTACCCTATTTCCTAAGCTACCCATGTCCCACAAGTCCTGTTTTAATGAAGATGTCCCTTTATCCTAATTCCAGGAATAGATCTGTTGGTTGTCTTCTTCAGAGACTGACTTTAAGTTAATTAAAAAGGTTTCACTGTCTCCATAGAGATCTAGTTGACTCTTATTGCAAATGCATGAATGGCTGGTTAGTTTAGCCCCATTTAATCAAGAATACTAAGACATTCATTTAATGAGAAAAGTAGTAAATAAGACAAGCTGATAAAATAGAACAAAGCCAGGGGGGCTGTCAGCTATGGGTTGGGAAGGAAACTGAGTTGACCTAAAGGCCCTGAGGCTACACAGAAAGCTAAACACCATTATAAAAAGCATATGGTATGTAAGGGAGAACTTAAATTGTCACTAACTTTTCAGACAATTTAGTCTGATTTAATAGAGTAGGTGATTCTGGACCAAAATGTAATGCACAAATGTTGCTGCTTTCTGCCTGAAAAACCTCTCTAAAGTTCCTGTCTCCATAGCTTATTTGCTGTTCATCCCCTGTTTCTGGGTAAATCCCTCAAATAGGTACATCAGGCTTAAGACAGCTTCACAGTGAGTGAAAGGAGGAGGGACTGCAGAATGGAATGGGGAAGGGTTGTTTTTCCTCACAGCATATCTGTATACAGCTTTCTCTGTACACTGGACTGAACATTCTGCAATATCTCACAGCTTACAATAGTCTTCTATGCACTTGTATCTACTGAATCACTATTTAGCTGAATCTTGCCTGCACTTACAGTATGTGCTGTGTATTTGCAGTCGAGTGTCACTGGACCTCCTATATTATGGTCACTTGGGATTTTTTTAGCTATTTTTTTTTTTTGCTATTTTATAGTTACTCCGGGCAGAAGTACATGTACAACTAGTATCAGTTATGATGGATGGGGAGGGGTGCTGACTGCTCCTTATTGTACATGTCCTCTGCCTAAGAGAGAAATGTGAAATGTGCTGCGGCCATAATGAGATTATGAGCAGAAGAAAAACACCATGGATGAAGGCCTTTAAGGCTTATAAAGTCATAGAAAAGTTTGCCCAGCAAGACCCTACACATATTTCAACTTTTCACTGAGTTACACCCATTCACAGAGACGTTAACCTGGAAGAGCCTTTCACATGGTGATTACTGAATTTCATGGCAAAAGTAGGAGTGGTCTTTTTAAGGGGTGCGGCTTTTATAAAAGGGCACAGCTAAATATACCCAATTTTATTTTTTCAAATATCATATCAAACATATAGCCTTCCCTGATATTCTGCAAAGCAGAGCCTTTGTACATGGTTACAATTCCACCCCCTGATGATAACCGCAAATTAGTCAGAAAACTTCTCAGCTCTTAACAAAAATCAAATTGTGGCCTTTAATTTAGGAGATTTGTGTCTCCAGACAAAGCTTTCATCTTCCTGAAGACAAGACCAGGGAAGCAGAATGTAATACGGCGCTTTATCATGTCACAAGTGATACATATTTTGACTGTTTATACTTTAGAGGAAACCTAGACTGTAATTAAACTTCAGGCACAAATATAAGAGACAAAACAGAATGCAAACAGAATAATGAGGAACGCGCGTACTGCAAGGTAAAGCATCTCTCACAATGACTAAAAAGACTTGAGCCACCTACATGTAAAACTGGGTATGTGAATTTGTAGCAGAATCTCTAAAAATAATTATCACTTTAAAGGGCCACACCATTTATGTAATAGAAATATACAGTGTCGAAATCCAGTCTCCGGACACTGTTAGTGGCTACATAGATGGAGTTTGGTAGAAAGTTACATCTGTATGAAACTAAAGAACTGTAAAAGGTGATAGAAGGGGGGTCAAAAAGAACCGCTCTCCTAAGAAAAGTTTGGATAAGGGATGTATTTGTACAAATGCAGCCACTAATCTGGTCATACACATATGATGAACCAAAGCATGCGGATGGCAGATGGCGTCACTGTGACGCTGACCTCAAATTAAATCCACATTTGATTGGACAGGTGTATGCGGTGATCAATATGCTTTATGAAATCAACGTACACATCTATACCTCAAGTTTGGCCTCAAAAAGGATTAGGCACAATGGGGCAGATATATGAGAATTATCTGAAAGGGAGTCTGTCAGCAGTAAATTTGTTAAAAACCTAACCACAGTACTTCAACTTTGGAGCCTCATTTTCAAGTAAATTTTGTGTATATGCAAATGAGGGGAAAAGTGCTTTGTCTGGGAATCCAGAGCTGAGACTTAGGTCCAGGCAAACTAAGGCATGCCCCCAAAGCACCTTTTCCCTAGTTTGCAAATGAATAAGATGTTGATTTACATGAAAATGGGACTCCACAGCTGAATAACAAAGGCATATTTGGAAACTGTAGAATCACCTCTACAGGGTACTAATTTAGGGCCACTTTAACCATAGTGCCAATGGTGCATCCGCAGCAGGACCTATGGTAGCAGGAGCCCCCTCAACCACCCCGGATCGAGCAGGACAGTCCCACATTTTGGGTGCTGTCCTGCTCTTCCGGGCGGCAGGCAGTGATTTGAACACTAAGGACACAGATAAAGGTTGAATACAATAGTGGAGCATGGAGCTATCAGTTCTGTGATCCATTATTCAACCTTCAGCAGCTGATGTTTGCGGCAGAGAAGCACAATGATTGCTGAACTGCAAACATCATTACAGCCAAAGCCTGCAGGTCTGTGGGTTGGGTGAGTAATCTTTGTTTTTTTTGTTTGAAGGGGCAGGGGGCCTTATGTGGAGCTTGGGCAGGGGAAATAAAATTATGTGGGGGGCACTAGCAAAAAGTTTAAACAGAGCCCCCTAAAGTATTTAAATTTTCCTGGTACTAGGATTAGATTTATAAACAGACTCCCTTTAAGTAAAATGTAAAAGGAGTCTGTCAGCTGTAAATTGGTTCAGACTAGAAAATTAGAGAAGCCACCTGATTGGCTGCTACCTACATTGGCTCCTCTCGCCTGCACCAGGTTTGCTGGATGAAGGCCACTGAATCTGCATTATTGTTAGTATTCTATAAGTTATAATACATATTCCCAAGCAATATATTCACTGCTTGTGAAAAGTCCTATTTTGAAAGAATAAAATCCGTGCTTTAAGGTCCTGGTGGGTGAGCGCATCGGATTAATTAAGACAGAAGTAACACAGCATTATGAAATTGTTCATAAATCTTTTATATCTAAGATCAGGTCCTGGAGAATCATATTGGATTTTGCTTGGTTCAGCTTTTCCAAAACCGCTGAATGTTGTAGGATTATTTATGACACAGTGATAATCAGGTCATCGCTACCTCCAGAACTTACACCAACTTCTCAGACAATGGTATTCCCCTATAGCAGGAAAGGCATATACTGCATAATGCTAGGCTGCATGAAGGCCTGCATGCTGGACAACTATTTCATTTCTAATTTCTAATCTGACAGAAAATCCATCAGCATTATACCAATCCACCAGTAACTAGTACTGAGACTAAAGAGGTCTTTAAAATGATGAGAACAATTTATCCTGCCTTATATGTCAGTTTTCTGGTGTCAAAGCATGAGAAAATTATAATTTTTGAGTCTTACACTTGGCACTTTTGAAAGAAGTGGATTTATTTTATTTAGATTTAATTTCAAAACATATCTATTACAAATACACACATATATATATAAAAGACCTGTATAAAAGACTCCGGTCCACAGACTCAATTAATCAGTCAGACTCTAACCTCTACAACATGGGCAAGACCAAAGAGCTTTCTAAGGATGTCAGGGACAAGATCATAGACCTGCACAAGGCTGGAATGGGCTACAAAACCATAAGTAAGACGCTGGGTGAGAAGGAGACAACTGTTGGTGCAATAGTAAGAAAATGGAAGAAATACAAAAAGACATCTGGGGCTCCATGAAAAATCTCACCTCATGGGGTATCCTTGATCATGAGGAAGGTGAGAGATCAGCCTAAAACTACACTGGGGGAATTTGTTAATGATCTCAAGGCAGCTGGGACCACAGTCACCAAGAAAACCATTGGTAACACATTACACCATAATGGATTAAAATCCTGCAGTGCCAGCAAGGTCCCCCTGCTCAAAAAGGCCCATGTTCAGGCTCGTCTGAAGCTTGCCAATGAACACCTGGATGATTCTGCGAGTCAATGGGAGAAGGTGCTGTGGTCAGATGAGTCAAAAATTGAGCTCTTTGGTATTAACTCAACTCCCCGGGTTTGGAGGAAGAGAAATGCTGCCTATGACCCAAAGAACACCGTCCACACTGTCAAGCATGGAGGTGGAAACATTATGTTTAGGGGGTGTTTGTCTGCTAAGGGCACAGGACTACCTCACTGCATCCATGGGGGAATGGATGGAGCCATGTACCGTAAAATCCTGAGTAACAACCTCCTTCCCTCCGCCAGGACATTAAAAATGGGTCGTGGCTGGGTCTTCCAGCAGGACAATGACCCAAAACATACAGCCAAGGCAACAAAGGAGTGGCTCTAAAAGAAGTGCATTAAGGTCATGGATTGGCCTAGCCAGTCTCCAGACCTTAATCCCATAGAAAACTTATGGAGGTAGCTGAAGCTCTGAGTTGCCAAGCGACAGCTTCCAAAATCTTAATGATTTAGAGATGATCTGCAAAGAGGAGTGGACCAAAATTCCTCCTGACATGTGTGCAAACCTCATCATCAACTACAAAGAACCTCTGACTGCTGTGCTTGTCAACAAGGGTTTTGCCACCAAGTATTAAGTCTTGTTTGCCAGAGGGATCAAATACTTATTTCTCTCTGCAAAATGCAAATAAATTTATAAAATGTATACAATGTGATTTTCTGGATTTTATTTTTGATATTCTATCTCTCACTGTTAAAATTAACCTACCCTTAAAATTATAGACTGTTCATGTCTTTGTCAGTGGGCAAACTTACAAAATCAGCAAGATCAAATACTTATTTCCTTCACTGTATATATATATATATACACACCCTCAACATTGAAATTGCAGCAGGTGTAGCTACGACCTAGAAATGATCAATTTTTCAAGCACCTAAAGTAGCTCCAATTGGTGGCATGTGCTGGGGTTAGGCTGAGATGTCCGCAGATTCAATGTTGAGAGTCCTGGTGGTTGGGAGAATAGCAAAAAACTGAAATGAGGAGTAAAATGAACAAAAGGTGCACAGAAGGATCGTCTGATTGCATGAATGGCAAGTGAAATTGGATGTTACAGACAGTGTCAACACAAACCAAATCAAAAGGCATTTGCACAACATTGGGATTTGAGCCCAACATCTAGCTACAGGTGTTCCATTGACTTCACGTCATCGCTTTCAAAGGCTATAATGGTGTATAGGAAGATGGCAATGGAGGCGGTAATGAAGGTCTATCCCTTTCAGCCATGAGTCCCACTTTTGTCTCAAATGCAATGATAGCTGGAGATTGGTCTGGAGACCATGTGGACAACACCATGAAGAGGCCTTCACAAGGGGATGTCCCACTGGTCTTACTTCGGGGATTATGGTGTGGGGTGGCATAATGTTTGGTAACCGAACCCCTCTAGTCTTCATTTCAGGTACACTAACATCTTGATGTTGCATTGATTTAGTCATGAAACCAGAGGTATGGCTATTGTTCCAAAGTGTCCCAAAGACATTTCAACAGACAACAGGACGACATCAGGCCACGTGTTTCTCATGCTAGTGTGTGCAGCTTGTGCGGTCTAAACGTGCTACCATGGCCTGCAGCATTTCCAGACTTGTTTCCCATCAAGCATATCTGGAAGGTTGCAAATTGGACCATTGCAAAGGGATCTACCAGCAGTCAATCTCGATTATTTGCATGCCAAAGTGCATTCATTGTTAAATAACATTCCTCAGACAGCCATTATTAATGGCTAATAATTAAAATGGAAACTTATAACTGCTATGCAAGTATAGACATATCTGGTATTCCATTTTTGCATTTATGTAGTTGTTTTTATATTATAAAGAATCTTGCAGCTGCTACTTCTTATCTGAATAATAAAATCCTTGTAGACATTAACCGTACACACAGACATGCCCAACAACTAGAGGTTATTGATCCATGGAAGAATCTGATTTAGGTCATTAGTCAGAACGGAAGTTTTTTTCCCTATTTATGGCATGTAATTGACAAATGCTTCACTGGGGTTTATTTGCTTTCCCAGGATCCAACAGCAAAGCACATAACATCATAACCAGATATTAATAATTGATATCTCTGCCTATTACATTTCACCATAGATTAAACATGACATTTTTTTTCTCTTGACTGCTTTTAGTAAGTTCTCGGAATGGAAAATTCTTTCTAGGCTGAAAAGTAATGCTACAAATAAGCTGTTTAATAGGACCAATAAACTTAAAGTGACTCTCTTCCCCTGAACACCATTTTAACCTATAGTAAATAGTCTAAAATTCTGCTGATTTATTTCTTAATATAATTCTGGTTATAAGATACAGAGCTCCAAATCTCCTGCATAGATCTAGTGTTCAATGACAAATGCCTGTCTACCTGCAACCACCACTAGAGGGAGTTTAGGAGCTTACCATGTTATTATTCAGTTTAATATAAATGTATAAAAAAGTTGGTGAAGCAGTAGACATGGTTGTCTGATACTGAAAATCCCATCTCTAAATGGGGACATGCTAGAGATCGCCTCAGGTCCAGTCAGTGGTGTAAATACCGGGGTAGTAGAGGTAGCAGCTGCCACAGGGCCTGGGACCTAATGCTTTTTATTATAATTTTTTTTTTAATAGGCAATTACCTGCTGGTGTAACCCCTACATACTTATCTATCCCCGCTCCTGCTCATGGCCGCCTCCGCTTCCCCTTCTGTGTCTATGTCACTGGGACGCCCTGGAGGGCAGAAGGGGAAGCGGAGGTGGCTGTGAGCAGGAGCGGGGATCGGTAAGTGAGGCTGCGGGCCCGCGAAGCCCAAAAAATGCAAATACTACTATTATTGTACTCTGACCCCAGAGTATAATGATCAGGGGACCAGGGGAGGTTAGCGAACATAAAAACCACTGTTACTCAACTCTCCTGCAGTCTTTGGGCCTGTTTGGTGACGTCCCAGACGTCATGTCGGCCGGGCTGGCATCATTATGCGTCGCGACACCGGCCTGGCCCAAGTGACATCTGTAGCTGTACCGACATTGAAGAGGGCCGAAAGCCGCAAGGAGTGTGGCAGAGCCTGGGAGAGGTAAGTAACATTGGTTTTTATGTTTGTCATCTCCCCGGATCTCTTATCATTATAGTATGGGGTCTAAAAAGACCTAAAAGTCAAAAGTTTTCTGGGGGGCCCAGTCTTTACTAGTTACGCCACTGGGTCCAGCCTATGGAATGCCCAATAATCGACAAGTCAATACAGTGGTATATTGTGGGCAACCACACACTTATTCCCCAGGGCTGTTGCAGGTGGCCACATACTTCCACTGCAGGAGAAATGTGATATCACATGGCACCTATTCAATCCAATGTGTACCCATGTAATACATGGTCGTACTGAATTGTTCAGAGTAACACAGCAGGTACCAATTACAAGAACTCTCATATATGATATCCATATGGCCTTATGGTTCATATGAACAGGAGTAGCCCTAATGAGCCAATCAATTGGTGGTATAAGTTCTACTTCTAAAGGTAAGTTAAGCTATGGCCCCAGGTTGCGGAAACGTAGCGTTTTTGGCTACTGCAGAAATGCAGAGAAATAAACACTGAATTTAACTATATCAGCAAAGTGATTGAGATTTTGTTTAATGTTATCCACACATTGTGGAAAAAAAGCTGCGGAAACACATGCACTTTTTAAAAATATAATTGTTTTCCCTATATATTTAATAGGGGAAGAAAAAATGCAAAGAAAAATGCAGCAAAAAAATGAAAAAGGTTGCAGAAAAATAATGCATTTTTTTAGGAGTATTTTTTTGCTGTGTTTCGCTATGTGGTGCCTTAGCCGTAAACAAAGTCTAAATTGGCATTAACCAAAAGACATAGGATAAGATAAGATAATCCTTTAGAAGTCCCACCATGGGGAAATTCAGTGTGTTACAGCAGCATAGATAATACAAGTAGCAATACAAAATCTCCAGGACAGAGCTGGCCCTTCTAATCAGCTTGCTGAGTCTATTCCTATCCCTAGTTGATATGGTACTCCCCCAGTAGGCCACTCCGAAGAAGATGGCTGATGCCACTACAGAGTTGAAAAAAGGCCCTGAGAAGTGCCCCCTGGACTCCAAAGGCTGTCAGCCTCCTAAGCAGGTAGAGCCTGCTGTGGCCCTTCCTGTACAGTGCATGCAAGTGATCTGCCCAGCTTATTATTGAGGAGCACACCCAGGTACTTATAGGTGTTGACTATCTCAATGCCCGTCCCCTGGATGTCCACTGGTTTTGGATGGTATCTGCGCTTGCGAAAGTCCACCACCATCTCCTTGGTCTTCCCAGCATTAATCCTAAGGTGGTTCCGCTGGCACCAGTTCACAAAATCCCGGTTCAATTCTCTGTACTCTCTGTCATCTTCTGTGATAAGACCTACTATTGCAGAGTCATCAGAATACTTCTGTAGGTAGCAGCTAGATGAGTTGCACCTAAAATCAGCAGTGTACAGTGTGAAGAGAAAAGGAGCAAGAACTGTACCTTGAGGTGCCCCCGTATTACAGATCACGGTGTCTGACACACAGTCCCGGGCTCTCACATACTGAGGCCAGCTTGTGAGGTAGTCTAGGGTCCAGTTGGAGAGGTGGTGGTCCACTCCAACAAGGCCCAGCTTGTCTCTCAGTAGCCCTGGCTGTATGGTGTTAAAAGCACTGGGGAAATCAAAGAACATTATTCTCACAGTGTTCCCTGGTTTCTCCAGGTGAGAAAGATCTCTGCGTAGAAGGTGGATGATGGCATCATCCACCCCAATACCTGGCCGATAAGCAAACTGGAGAGGGTTCATAGCCGAGTCCACTAGAGGGCGGAGATGTTTGAGAACCAATCTCTCTAAGACCTCCTTGAAAGCGATACTTTTATCTGAGAAATTTATGCTATAGACAGACTATAAATATCTGATAGAGATGGAATTCACAACTAAGACCAAGATATATCAGAACAATACATCTTTCTGTCCCCCATCCCACACTCAAAGGATGATTTTCTGTCTATTGTAGCTGATGGGAATTGCTTAGCTGTTTTTTTGCCCTTCCAATAGATGGTAGTACCACAAGTAAAAATCTCTATTTTGGAATACACTGGCTACATACTATAAATGTTTTAGATAGTATTACCCCTTTAAGTTACTGGCATTGGGCAGGATTACATATGACAATGCTGACCTCTGAACAGAAGAGGCTGTGCCCCCTAGAGGAACAGCAGAATTGTGGTAATGGTGTTCACACAGGTTCAATGCATGAAAAGTTATTTAAGCAGCTAAGAGAATAAGAAATAATCATCATATCTTAAACCACAATGCATTAATATTCATTATCTGAACAAGCATTATTTGTTTCAAGCAATCTTATACCAGGCTCAGGATTTTTGTTCTTGTACATGTGCAAATTAAGCAACGCGTTTCTAGGCATCCAACAGCAAAAGATACAAATTCAGCTAAGAAATCCAGTTATAATAATGATTAATTGCGCTTTCATCTTGCAAATGAAAGTCTGTGTTTTGGTTCTCATCCTGTTACTTCTGACAGATCTTCGTTATCAGTTTTCTAATTAGGGACAGGTAGAGGGAGATAATACAAAATACTGCAGCTTATGGGATGGCTGATCTTGCAGTAGCTTTCATTGGGAAGCCTCTTTCCGCTAATGTTTCCAGTCTCGCTGTGTCGTGTACATGTCATCTACTAATGTCCATAACTGTAAACTAGATTTTTACCTCTGTTATTTATTTGCAGATGTGAAACAGACACGACGCCTTTGATCAAAGGAAAAAGAGTTTGCAGCATCAAAGTAAACCATCCTCTGCAAACATATTAGACACGGCTCTTGGCAAAGAATTGGGGATTCCTTCATTTCAAACAACTTAAGGCTTATATCATAGAAACTTAATCCTTCTATTGAACGTTGCTGGCAAGATGTAACGGATCTGCAAGACTGTTTTAGATATATTAAAGATGTATCATGACCTTCAAAGGGCTACACACGTTCATTGCCACCCGATACTTCATCTCAAGGTTTTCAGGATGTTTTATTGAGAAGCTCTCTGCATGGGAGGGCAGGCCCTATGGGTAAGCTACTGGATAATTGATTTCAACCTGTTTATTTCCATCCTATTACTTTCCTAGTGAGTTGAACAATAACTTTTTTTCAGTCTTTACTTTTGCACCAAAGGATCTGGGGTTATCTTCAGAATCTCGGAAATAGGGTTAATAATAAATCAAATCACAAGACAACAGCTTTAGAATACTTACCACCCACTATGGGACTTGGAGGCTGAAGCCGTCCATCAAAGGTGTAACCTTAAGCTTCTGTGCTTACAATGCAAAGTCAGTAATTTGGACCCTCCAATAACATGTGCATTTATAATGATGTATTCCTAATTGGATGAAGTATCTTTAGGTCCTCTCAAGAAACTGGTCTCTGATGCCACCAGGATCATTGTTTTTTGTCTGCTGTAGTATTTAGCACTATTACTTTATTCATCTCTACTTGCGGTCAAGCAGATGGGAGGTTGGGCCCTAGAAATTCTAGTGAAACCCCTAATGTCAACTTCTGCAAAGCAGATGCTACCTATAACAGCCTGTCAGATTCATATTTCCTCTTCCAAGATGGACTCCACTAAAGTAGCCTCACTTACTACTTTAAGAAAGCTTACTCTATTCTTAGTAGTGGTTTTATACTATAGATCAATTCCATTTTACTCTACGCATTGGCATACATATTTAAAGGAGTTGTCCAGGTGATATTTATTTTCTTGTACATCAGCTGAGGCATCAAAACAATAGTAGACATTTTGGAACAAACTGAGGCATGACTTTCGGTAAGTGATGTTGCTGGGGCAGAAATGATGACATGGGCAAATATCAGACAGGAAACAAAATAGTGAAACATTAGGAATACTTCAGCAATTTCACTGAAGAATATTGAGTAGGTATAAAATTAGCAGGGTGATACGAGTACTATAGTATCCTCCAGTCAACCCTAACTATAACACTAATACAGCAAAAGACAACCTCATTTGGAATTGTCTTTGTAGCTTGACTCTAGGGTCTATTACAGGATGAGTCACAAATAACCTATTACTGTAGATCTTACAGGTGATCTGTCTTGTGTATATAATGATAGCAACAAAGTTAGGAGACAAAAAGCGGATGTTCAAATGTTCTATATACTGTAAAAGAAGGATGGATCCACCAGAATATATAGCTCTTTCAATTGAAGCAACATAAACTAATATTTTTACAAAGTAAAGGAAATTTTGCGTGAGAAGATGCAAGTTATCAAGACAGAACTAAAAGCTGAAGACACTCAGAATCAGAAATAGTAAGGGATGGCAGAGTGAAGAGCTAGGAATAGGCTTTCTCTTTGATGCTGAATGCATGCATTGATTGAATAAAAAAGGTGGTAACTACATATCAAAAGCTACTGGAAGATCAAGGTGGATCAAGATCAAGAGGTGTGGAAATTATGAAGCAGGAATGTTAGTCACTTTAGTCAGAGCAGATCGGTACTACGCCTAGTGAGAAAGGGAAAGAAATGCCATGGATAAAAGAGGTTATTAGAACTAAGGAAATTGACCATGCAAGATGGTTTGAAAATAGTGGCAAAGCAAGAGACTCGTGTGAAGTCAGGAGGGTTAAATGAATAAATGTAGTTCTTTGAAATGAAAAAATTATTTGTCTAGATTAGGACTGAGCTTCCAACTCTGGTCCTTCAACTCTTTCTTGCATACCGAATAAAATAACATCATTGCTGAGATGTCTGGATCTCACATTGCTCATAATTCATCCTAAATATTACAAGAGCTAGTAAAGAGAGTATTTGTGTATATATGCATGGAGAACCAGCATACATTTCCCCATAGGCGATGCCTTTGGAATGATCCAGGAGAACCACAATATATCAGGGTTGCTAGGTTTTGTTCACACTTGCTTTGGTCCTTTTTTGGCCGAGGCCCCACGTTGAGGAAACGCAGCTTTTTTTGTTGCAGATTTTGCTGCGGTTTTATGAGCCAAAGCCAGGATTGGATTGTGCAGGAGGGAGAAGTATAAGAGTTTCCTATATATTTCCCATTCCTTTTGTAACCATTCTTGGTTTTGGCTCTAAAAACCGCAGCAAAATCTGCAACAAAAAAAGATGGGTTTCCACAATGTGGGGCCTCAGCATTAGGCAGATTCTTAAAAGTACCATGAAGGCCAGAACACAAATGAAAACCAGACAGAAATTAGATCTACCATAGCTGTTGCTTGTGTGAATAGAGCTTAAAATAAAGTATACCCTTGAATATTATTTATTTGATTTTTTATTCTGAATAGGTTAAAAATTATGTGCTATAAATTCTTGATAATCATCGAAGTCTCATCCGAGTGCCTTCCCTTAAAAATCGGAACCCCCTTGGGCTGCACATTTGATCATGTGCATGAGGCCTTACCCTCTTAGTTCCTATGGAAGCAGTAAAGAAATACTTCACTTTTTACACTGCTTCTGCATTTTGGCCTAGTTTTCATTAAATAAATAATGAAACAGAATTTCAAGACTTTCTAAGATCCAGATGTTTTTGTTAATATATCCTGATATGTAATACAATTTACATTTATATATATATATATATATATATATATATATATATATATATATCTACATCATGCAAATGAAAATGAAATCCTATTGTGACAGCCAGTCCCCGTCACTTTTCATGGCTGTAAATTTTGCAGAATCACCAGTTGAGGAATCTTGGCACAAAGTGAGATTTCCATTCACAAAAGCTGGACATCCGTGCCATTGATGACATCCCGTCTCCTAGCAACTGAATTGCAGCGAGAACACTGTCCAAATCAGAAATATACGCAGTAAATGAATGAGGCATATGATAACTATACAAAGTGACATGATCTCAGTTGACTCTTTAAATGCTCAAGAGCTTGAGGGCTCCTCAATGCTTCTCAGATTAATGTTCTACATTTCCCTGCAGCACCTAGGCAACAAAATGGCACATATGGAATAAGGTTCATGAAGACAACGAAGAGATATGGGAACAGGCAGTAATTATTGAGAGTGATTAAGAAGGAAAGATTCTTTCTGCCTGGGTCAACTTCATATTTTACCTCAAGACTTGGACGCTGCAGAAAATTAACATAATGAATTCATAAGGACAAAAGTCTCCAGAGTTCACAGCAGCTTGTGGAGAAAAATTGCAGAAACTTTCCCATTTATGCTTGAATAAACTTGTTTTTTCCCCACTGAATAGAAAGCCCAAGGAGAAAGGAACTTGAAGGAATGTAGTCCTACAATGCATATCTGTATGCCATCCAGGGTCTTTAGAAAGCTGACCCCTTTGATTGAGTCATGACTTACTGCAAGAGTTTTATCATTCAGTGCAAAACTTATGACCTATCCCTGTTCCTAAATACCTGGCTAAGGCTTGCTGGAGAAGCCACCCAGCACATGTCTCAAAAGCATCCCTAGCAAGAACCCTGTTGGGATTGTCACCTGCATCTATACCCATGAAAGAATAGCCTTTAAAAAGATCCCAACAAAATAAGCTGTATCTTCAGGTATGTAAGGTGTTTCATTCTGCAGTAGCCTTAATACAGGAGAATTGAAGCAAATGACCATTATAAGGCAGGGACAAACTAAACATAGAACAAAAGTTACTATGAGCCACCTATAACATGCGGCCCTTGGTTCTGCTTGTGGTTCCTTACACATTTCTTACAGAAGGGGGCACAATACAAAACAAACCCAGTGTCTGAAGGGAATCTGGGCTCATCAGGACAGTGACATGGGTTAAGTATATAGTCTCAATTGCAGCAGTGAATGGAGTTGTTCATTTTGGACACTGTGTTAGAAGGGCCTTCCTAAAATAAACTGATATCAGTATGGCAAAAGATGATACAAATTATCAGATTAGCACATTCAGCTAGGGCAATGGACCTCTACTCTATAAATTTAGATGTTACTGTACTTACAGTGCTGTGATACTGCAATAATATACTACGTTCATAAAGGTCCAAGAAGCTGAGATTTGGAATACTGTTTGTCATTGTCAGAGCCCTTACACTAAATAGACCTGGAGGTGCTCTATGTCCAATGAGGAATATTATATTGTCTGACTGCAGCCACTTCATAACTTGAGGCTCCTGGGTCCCAACGCAAAATCTGTAAATGAGCCCCTACCTACCTTGTGCTACCCCGTGATATATTTTATGCGACAGAGGAACCTTTGTCCCTGACGTAAAGTATTAGCCATTTTCTACTGTGAAATTTCTTTGGAAATAGCAGATTTCTGGCATAGTCCATAGATGTGATTGAATTGCGATGTGCTGTGTATTTACTGGCAATTTGAAATGATAAATAATAACAGATGCTATTTCACATTGTTAATATCTGTGGGATAAACATGGCAGCTGGTGCAGCAATAATTTGCAAATGTCTATTAAATCAAATAAAAATAACTCCTGGGTTTTGCAGCGTTCGGTGCTTCGTGGGGAACGGCCTGAATAACAATACAGCAAACATAGGAAGCAGAGCACAGAGCACTCATAACTTCACAACAGGATGTAACCCCCAGAGCCAAAAACCGACAAGCCTGGGGCATCATTAATCACTGGCGCCTTACAAGGCCTCATTTGTAACACAGAAAAGAGTCCGTCACTTGTGCATTTGTACACTTGTCCCAATGATAACCCAAGCATGCTAACTTGATGGGAGACTTGTTTTGTTTCTTGAAGCACACAACGTAGTAGACCTTCTCTGACATGGAACACAGTACAGTTGGTTGTAAAATGGAATAATGGGAGTGTGGTTTATAGATGCAGAAGAGCTGAATATGTCATAAGTATACAGGGCTGTGTGGCTACTGCACAGAAAACTGTGAAATCAGATAAATACAGATTTGCACACATATTCATATCAAGATCACACTAATAGTAACAAATGTATTTTAGACTGAAAGGTCAGTTCTGGCATGTCTAGCAAAACACAGCACTTCTGAATCTAAGAAACTCAGCTCTTCTACATCTGATAAACTCAGCACTTGTATGTTCTGACACGCTCAGCTCTTCTACATCTCAACAATGTCAACTCATCTATGTGTTTCAAACTTATTCAGAAAACTTAGCAATTCTAAGGCTATGTTCACATCTGCACCAGGTGTCTGTCCAGCACAAATCTATCAGAAATCGCAGGACGAAAAAGAGCCCCAAGCCTAACTTATTCGTTGACCGATTTCATTTTAAAAACGGATATTCGATGGACCCCATTATAGTCAAAGGGGTCCCCAGAACTCTGTTTCTGTCTGTCATTGTCAGGATCCATCTTTTTTCTGTTTATCTAGTCCTCTGATGGACCAGAAGAATGGAAATGAAACCACAGATGTGATCAAAGCGCAAATCTGAAAAAACTCTTTTACATTTGAAAACCTTTTCTATATTTGACACATTCAGTTCCACTTCATCCATCAAACTTTACTCTTCTACCAATGACAAACTTAGCGCCTCTGCATCTGCCAAAACTCAGCTCCTCAGCATCTGAAAAGCACAACCGCAAAAGATTCTCCTCTCATTTACGTCTGACAAACAGAGCTGATCTATATCTCACATTCTCAGCTACTCTACCAGAGCCTCTTTAAATCTAGTAAACTAAGCATAGTAACATTTGATAAATATAAATGTGACAAATACAGCTGTGCAACACCCACTGCACTTCACCAGGAAAATATAGCCATACTATATCATCATTTGGTTAAAAGGTTGCTAAATTTGAGGAAGGGATAAGGACAGATCTGACCCAGTCTGTATGGATGTAGTGTGAGGTGTTAGTTCAAGTCCTAATGACTTAGCTATGGTATGAAGCATGTATATATCACTGACAGTAAAAATTATGTATATGCCTCCTATATATTGAATCCTAAAAAGCAGTGTGCTTTAAGAAAGGCATCTCCTAATTGAGTGTCTCCTGTGGGTTCTCTGACTCCATAGACCGTTTTCAGGGGTCCTACTGCGTCTTCTGCGAGCTGACATTGAAATATCCCCTTTATGAATTATGCATTGTACCGCTTCTTTGCTTCCTTCCATAGACAGCACAGTCTGATAGACAAGGCACAAACACTGTGTTGGGATGAAATATATATTTCACGTCTAACAAAACATTTGTCTTGAATGCATCAGTCTTTACAGGATTTCTGTTCTCTGTCATCAGCCACAAAGATGTGACAGCTATATAAAAAAACACAGCAAAAACATCAGCTTGCTGCACAGAATATTAACATGATGATGCAAGCAGTAATGGAGGGGCAGATCTGCTGCATGACAGAGCAAATTTCACAGCTCATTTTCTTTTGCAAATGTTTCCTAAAGCACATAGTTCAATACCCCACCAATGTCCACTAGTCCTTGGAAAGAGGCAAAGTCTAAAATCCTATACCAAACTAGTCATTCTCCAGAGGTCTGAAGTTGGACCACGAAGGAGAAGGTTGGTATGCTTTGCTGCCCTCCATGAGTATAATAGCAATGGAGTGACCTGCCTCATAGACAGAAAAGCAACCGAAAAAAAACCCATCATGGGTCGGCTTCCATTTTGGCACTGACCCCATTATGTTGGCTTTAGAAAACAAAATGATTGTATACAGTAAATATTAACTGAGATGCCAGTGGTGAATAGAAATAAATATCACAATCCAGCACATGTAAGGCTCTATTCACATCACATTAGGCCGAACAGTCAGAAGTCTACCTATTATATCCAACAACACCCACGTGGATATCATGTGGCAGATCTGTGCAACAGATGTGTCCTTTTGGTATATGTTGACAGGATTGCAGCATACTTGTTAACCTTTATTTTGTTCAAGCATGTTTATTAAGAGTCCATTGCTAATAACACTTGCTGACAAAAAAAAAGCACACCAAGAAGGAGATGTTGGAATCGAATGAAACCTTATGTGTGATTGTAATGATGATATATGTAAGTGCTGGCAATATTAGAGTGAAAGGATAAGGTTATTATTTGGGAAAACTGCATAATTGAAAGGAGGATCTAGTACCCCATTGGGCCACCTCTAGCCTAGATACAAGATGTGATATGATTGGACATGAAGGCATACACGTACGGTATGGTATCCTGCAGCACATTTTCCCACAGATGTTGCAGCTGGGCCCGTAGATTCTGTACATTCATAGATCGCCAAAGCTGGTGTCCCACCCTATCCTATATCTGCATGATTGGCTATAAATCTGGCAATCGGGCATGAAGTGTTGCAATCTGGCTATGGCATTTGTGGGACACCCTTGCTGTATGTGAGGGAGCATTATCCTGCTGAAAAATGCCATTTAGCAGCCCTGCATCGAGAGGCAACACATGTGGCCTCAGGATGTCCTGCACATATCATTGAGCAGTTAATGTCCCTGGTATTACTATTAGGGATGACAAACTGCAGTAGCTCCCCAGATCATGATTACCACAAGAACTCCATACTCAAGCAAAACCAAAATGAAGATGATGGTGGCTGTCAATAGCAGGACACCAAATTTACTTCTGCTAAGAGCCTGAAAATAGTTTAGGCTGAGAAGGTGTAATGAAGGTGCCACCTGTGTCTGGATGGTGGACCAGAAAACTGAGAGAGCAGCTCATGTTTGTCAGGGGATCAAATAATGCTGTCTACTAGTTGTCTGTCTGGGCCATCAGGAGCCTGGTTGTTATTTGTGTGTGCGCTCAAGTAACCAATTCACCCAACACCTCCTAACAGCTATGTCTGAACAGTCTAGCTGGTGGGAAATTTGTTGAAATGACCATCCTTTTTTCTCGCAGTTCAACAATCCCCTCTCAAAGACTGTCAACTTGACAAAATGGCTTTGAGTGTGCCATAGAGATGAGTCAAGCAGCCAACAATTTCTGACCAAGTGATACACTACCCAATAGTAGCTTCTGAAAACCTTTTTATAGGGGAGTGGGAAAAACAATTTTACTCCCATTTATGGCAATTCCCAGCATCTAATTAGACCACACATGTAACAATTTATATATCTGCATGAGACATAACTGCATGGCAAGTTTTGTAGCAATCCAACATTTATACCTGGGTGTGTTATTTTTTTGTCAATGAGTATACATCACACCCATCACTTCAAGTATGGATGAAATATTGAGATCTTCACAGAAGCAATGAGGTTCTTCTGCAAACAGCAAAGGCAGAAAAGTAAGTCTTACATCCAAGCCTCCATCCACACTTCTTAGTTGTACTCGCACCTTCAGAAAGTGGCAGATTGCTGACACTCCATGACAAACGCTTGTGTTAAAAGCCTCCCTGACAGCCAAGTACTTAGTGCTAAGGTCGGGGACCTGCAGATCTTTCTTTCCACTTTTAAACAGGATATTTAGTCTATAATAAAACTTGTTAAGTCACAGTAATGAGCCATAGCAAAAATGGATCACACCAGATGGACCTGCAGCCAAACCAAGCTGAAGTGCGCATTGACCTCTGCTGTTGTGCTAATGGATACTAATAGCCTTCAGACTTAAAGTTCAAGCCATAAAAGCCAATACCTAAATCTACTAGATACAAAGACTTGAGACTTTTACAGCATATTTCATTTTCTTAATGTGCTTAAAGAATACGGTATATGATTCATCAAAGGTTCCAAGACTTCTAGAAACCAGAGACATACTTTATATGAAAATGTACCTCATTTTCAACCAACACTGATTGCAATATTGGTTGCTATATATTTGCAGCAATTTTCATATCTCTTTGCCAGCTAGACATTCTACAGGTATAAAGCCATTACCAACTGTAACCTCTTGCGCACAACTTCCAAACGTACCCAAACGCCTTCAATACATGATAGCCAAATGGATGTTTTGACAAAAGCTATTCTTCCCAACCACTCCATATACATTCCTTGTGACTCATCCAGGTATGCATGTGCTTTCAAGGGAGAGGGGAGAATAAGTCGGTGCCAAACTTTTTTGAAGCAGGTTATCTCTGTGGGAGTGAAGGATAAGCCATACAGAAATCCAATGTGCCCAATCCATCTTGCCCTCAATATGTGCCACTGGAGGAAAGCAGAGACAACCTCATACATATTAGATAGATGGCCAATTCTGCCAATATCAGTGGGTTCCAATTACCTCCCAGTCAGATGTCTGGGGACAGTTCCATCATTAACCTTGATGTAGCCATGGTAAGCTACAGTACATAAACACTGAGCTCTGAGTGAATATTAGGATTCATTGCATTTACGGGCTACCTAAACTTCTGTAATTAAACTTTATGGAGTAAGGTTATATACTTGGCACCAATGATATTAGAATCAACCTGAGACCACAGGAAGATTTGCTTTATGTTTAAAGCCACCTCTCAGTGCCATCCAGCTGGTCCATTGAATTTGCCAAGTGAGACAGTATACCTGGTTTGATGTTTGGGGTGGCCAACAGTGTATTTTAAAAAGGACCTTTTTCGTCACTTCTACCAACCCCAACTTTTTGCATCCTTCAATAGGCGCTGCTCCACTGATTCTGGTGTAGTTGGATTTTTTTTAGCCTCTACTGTTCCCAAGCAGTCATTTCTGTTAGTTTCAGCACTACTATGCTATCTACTGTCAGGTGGGTGGTCCTAGACTGGAGCAGAAAGACATAGACTGCCCTGATAGCAGACAGCATAATTGTGCTGAAACTAACAGCACCGATTGTTTGGGAATAGTCGGGGCTAGAGAAAAAATTTCAACGTCTACCGAAGGATGCAAACAGTTGGAGCTGGTGGAGGTGATGAAAGGTCCTCTTTAGCCAACCATCATACTTGCTTACATGTTGAGAAATCTTCATAAATGGTGACGATAGCTGCTAACAGAAGTAGGGACATAAGTTGAAGGTCCAAGTCACCAATATATAATCTGTAACACAGCCCCCAACTATGATACATTATTTATAGTACTGTTCTCCTGCTATATATATAGCAGAGGAACCTTTTGGGGCTTTCATTCTTCAGGGCCAATGTGTGCCACAAACTGCTGCCGTTACATTCTTGATGAGAAGTGCATGACCTTTCTGCCATCCCATTTTTTGGGTTAGGTATTTGGAAGAGCCCTGAATGACAAGCATGGAAAAACTATAGTCATTCATAACAAAATAAAAAAAGTAACATTGCTGAGGTTTTCCATCCAGTTTAACCACCTGCTTAGCTATCTAGCCGATTCACATCTGAAGGATATCCTCTGTGCCTCTACATTTCCTACTCTCCACGCTTTGAATGGAAAGATCTTTTTTCTTTAATAAACTGAGAATGTCACTGAAGCTTAAATGTGATTCTTGAAGAAAATAACTTTTTTTTTCACACATGAAAAAGGACGAAGAAATAGGCTGAAGTTTGTCAATAAATTAGTTCTGAAGACAGACTGCGAGTCCTGAAGTTCAATCAGACTGAAGAAAAAAACACAAGATGTTTGAGTCATTCTGTCACCGGTGTCAAACGCATCTGATAAACTGAGAAGAAATCAGTTCAAAGGCCCGGTCTGTGATTAATAATACAACCTGGTGTAAACATGACATGTCTCCCGCCACTACCATACTGGAGAGTGTCGGCACTGACTAAAAGAGGATCAAACAGAAAGGCATCTTCTGTGTACATATATAAATATATTTTATAGCGACATCATATATCATATTCTGCAGCACTGAATATTGAATGTACACACTCCCACCAGTTCAAGATATGCCTAACATTGTATCATATGTCAGTGTTATAAAGATATTGAAGTAAAAACCCTCTAGCAAAGGGGGTAAGGTGACCAGGGACTTGTTCTCTGAGCTTTTTCCCAGTGCTTCAGGTGTCCCCCTGCTAGAAGACACAACTTGTAAATTGTATCAGGATACAACTACACAAAATAGATGGGCTTCTGGGGACATATATAAATAGGGATATCTTATGACTGATAGAGGGGCATTGTGCTTGATGTGGCTAACAAGGGGCATTGTGACAAATGGGGTCCATGATGGCCTACAGAAACTCATTTTGAGATTGACATATAGACAAGGTGACTGATGGTAGGGCATTGTGGATGACAAAGGTTCCTTGTGAGTGACAGAAGAGCATTTAGGTTGAATTGGGGAGCATTGGTCAAACTGACAGGGGGGCATTGTGGCTGGCAGAAACTGCCAGTTTCATTCCCTATCCGAACCTGCATTAATAATTAAAAAAAAATTTAATCCATTGGATAACATTGAAAATCTACTTGCTATTTGTGTATACATAGATTTAAACATAAACACTTAGCAATCCTTGGGTCAGGTTATACAAGGTGATAAAACAGAACAGCCCTTGGGCATTTAAGCACACAGAAACTGTAACTGGCTTTTTCATTACACTACTATCACTTTTTTTTTGGTACATACCACATGAGCCTGAGACGTGTGTTTCTTGCCACTGTACCAATAAAGCAATTGTTCTCAGCATTAGAAATGTTATGTAACCTATTGCTTTCCGTAACACATCTCTGAATGTCTGACGTCACATCCATTGTGCTGAATTTACGATATGCCAGCCTGGATTTGATGCTCTTTTTCCCTTCTCATTGTTTTGACAGAAGATCTCATTTGTGTATTTTTTCAGCCATTTTCAAAAATATTCAAAACCTCCATTGTTGCTAAACAAACAAAACCTTTGTGTTCAATCACTTACACAAAAGTGAGTCACGCCACCACTGGCAGATTACCAGGACGTTCTGAATATCTCCATACTGTAAGGAAAGAATCATCGTAGATATGCTACCAGTTATAATAATATAGTAATAATAAGCTTGTTGTGGGTGGTAAATATGGTAAATAACATGATGATGATGATAATGATGATGATGCTACAGATGCCACATATTGTGATTCCAATGTCTATTAAAAGCAAACCCAAAATAGATTTTGAGCTGCCTGACAGTCCAAAGTTATAAATGAGAGGCAAAGGGAAAGTGTGCAAAATCCAGTTAATATGCAAAATTTTACTTTCACTGGACTTTATTGTTGACAATGAGGACAATGATAATATCAAAAAGCTCCGGTAGTCAAATATTTATTCTTTAACTTTCCAAATTTATTATATACATACAAATGATGAAACGTTTCGGTCTTTGTTCAGACCTTCGTCAGTCATCAGATATTAGGAGGAATGGATTAGCACATGTAAAGGAAATGAAGAAAGTATGGTAGGTAGAGGAGCTCTGTTCTCTGTACAGTGGCTGAACTAAGTCACTTCAGCGTAGCTCCCATTAAAGTGAATGGATGCTGATCTATAATACCGTGGTCTGGTCACTAGACAGAGAACAGCGCCGTCTGCTTCCTATTCCATTCTATGTGTATTAGCTGATGAGAACAGCCAATCCAGCCTCAGACCGTCACCAGTCTGATATTAATGGACTATCCTTAGGATAAGCCATCAATATTTTTAGCGCAGAAAATCATTTTAAGGTCTTTATACACATTAAAAAGAAGTAGATTCAGTCTATATTGACTGCTACACTCATTCAACCTGGCCAAACACTTTCAATTATATGAAGAGAAGGGTGAACAATCTTTTCAGAAACATTCCAGATCTAGAATTCTAGATATTGTCACCAGGAAACTTGCAATCAAACTAGCCACAGTGTTTTAGGGGACATTATACTGAGTACCATCATACCTTATATAGCCCAGAAGCAACATTTCTTTGAAAAATATACAAATGAGGTTCAAGTGAAATGGGGCATGCCAGAGTCTCAGATTCTCAACTCTGAATACAGTGCCCTTGGCGGCTTTGGCACACCCAATTGCAATTGAGCCTCATTTGCATATTTCTAACAACAGTTTTTTTAAGGAAATGGTGCGTTTACTGGACTATCTAAAGGTATGATGTGTGCAGCATAATGTCCCATAAAGCACAGCTGCTGTTTGATAGCAAGCTTCCTGGTCAGAGACTCGTTTTAATCTTTCAGTGGACTATGAGACAAAAATTTCAAACATGGCTGACTTCTTCAATAATGATGTCATTGTTTGGCTAAAATGATCATTGTTAAATTTCACCCAACAAGCATTCATTGTGGTTGAATTCAACCATTTGTATCTATTTTATTATATTCGTGACAATATTTAGCATCCAAAGATGTTCCTGAACATATATGTATATACTTACCGTATACACAATGGAGTGATTTATTAAGACTGGTGTATTCAACACTAATCTTGACAACCCCTGCTCCATAGGAGAATGCTTTGGCAGCCTACCAGATCGTTGCAGAAAACTTGTGTAAGAGATGATAAATCTGGCTGGACTAATGGCCCCACCTACAGCACAACAAGCATATTCCCTTTTTGGAAATTGCTTAGGGCAGCATAAAAACGCCACAATTTTTGTCACAAGTGACATTTAGAAAGTTACAAACCTGAGGTTTTCGACTATTTTATAATCTTTTTCTGGTATAAGAGCTTCATAAATCTGCCCCTCTGTATTTCAGACCAGTCAGAATGGCAAGATACATGCTAAATACCAGCTGACACTTATCTGACAAATCACAATGTCTGTCACTAACTCTATAATCTCTTAGAATTGCCCAGTGAAGCAGTAGGGTCTTCAGGTATCATCTTACTGGTTTCTGCTACTACAGATGTAATTTGCAATAGTTTACAAATGATTCCAGTGCGCCCTCTCCACTAACTTGAGACCATGATTAATGTGTTCAATTAATTACCATTTGCTGTTTCCTTTACTATATTGTGCCCATCAATAATCCTTATTTTACACACTACAGGAGTCTATTCAGGTTTAAGAGGAAAGACATGCAAAAACAGTTAAACAAATAAACGTCTTAAGAATTTTAATACATCCGAATCACATGCAAAAAATTGTAAACTTAAAAAAAATTAAAAATTAATTTGGGCAATTCAGATAAATTAAGCACTAATTATGTAGTTGATGCTGAACGACTATGTGGCCTTAACACCCACCATATGAGAGGGCTCAAGAACCAATAAGAAGCACTGGATGTCTGATGTGTTGGTGGTAGGCTGGCTGGTTGGTTGGTTTTTCTTGGGCAATGTTCTGTCTACTTAGTTGCATTGGACTAGGTAATGTACATTAGATGAGTCAATGGAATAATTCCTCTATGACAACAATCCTCCTAGTGTTTATTCTTCAAGAAGGACAAGGGAAAAGCAGGTACAAAAGAGCCACGAGGTCAAAAGGTCCATATATGGAAGTAATCTCCTAGTGCATCAGTGTGGTAGAGAACTGGAAAACCTAAAGGAAACCAAATAATGCAAGGGTATGGAGAACATAATGTACTCAATTCAGATGCTGCCTTGGCTGAAATAAAATTCATGCCTTCAGTGCTGTAAAACCACAGTAGTCTTGACTTAAAGGGAGTCTGTCAGAACAAAACTGAGATATATACTAATCACAGTGCCTTGTAGGGCTGTCAGCACAGTTTACAATAATGTATTTCTTATTCAGGACTGCTGCATAGTGAACTGAAAGCAATGCCCCTAAAGCCCTTTTCTGCTCATTTCCATAGGGATAAAAGGATGATTTTTACAAGAATGGAGCAGTGGTACTAATCACAAAGTACTGTGATTAGTTTATATCTCAATCTTGTGCTGACAGACTCCCTTTAACCTCTTCCGGACCGCCCATAGACTATATGCATCCGGGCGGTCCCTCTCTTGTTCTGCAAGGACGTACCGATACATCCTTGCAGTTTTCAGCAGCTGCATGATAACTACAGCCGGAGGTCCCCTGCCCTCCCGATTGCTGTGCACACAGTGCTCAATGAGCACTGTATACACAGCTATGGGCGTTGCCATGATGCGGCTCCCCTCTGACCCAGTGTTCACGTGATCCGCTGGGATCAGAGTCTGTTAGAACTGCTGGATCAGCTGTGACCCAGATCAGCTCTGTAGATATGGGCAGGAGGCTGTACTACTTTTGCAACTGGGGTTATATGTATCAGCCCCAGTTACAGGGGAAATCAGCCTCCCCATGAAAAAGAAAATTATCAGAAGTCTCCAAAGGTCTATTATGACCTTATGGGGACACATTGTAAAAAAAATAAATAAAGAAATAAATAAAGAATATATCAAGGAGGACATATCTCTCCTTGATCTATTGATCTGGACCATGATGAAGCAGTTTTAAATGGACTTACTTGAAGATGGAACTTGGAAGAATTCAACTTCTTCAGCATCAATTATATATTGGATATACGTTAATAGCCAACTCTGGAATTATTCTTAGATTCTTAGCATTCATGCAGTTGTTGTGTGGTTTTTTTTTTTGGGAATGTTTAATTTTTATTTAGTGAATCTTGCCTGAGGTCTATTATTCAATACACTGACATGTTCGGGCAGAAAATCGCTATTATTTTTCAAAAAATATATGGAAATTGACTGTATTTATCTTTAATCGACATATTGCACAATCTAGTACAGGGGTAGGCAACCTTTTTTGTTCGGCGTGCCGATTTTAATTAAAAAATCGAAGCTGAGGTACTCGGAGTGCCGGTCAATAATTGTAAGTCTGACGACCCCTAAACTAAAGTCATATACCACAAACCATAACACAGAAGTGCTGCCACCAGATGCTTTAGGACGCATGCGTTTACTGCTATTTCCAGGGACGCTCCTGTACTTTCCGATTAGAAGCAATGAAAGTCCATGTGCAGCTGCCAATTAGTGGTAAATGTATGTGTCCAGGAGCACCGTTTGGCGGCATCCTTATGGTGAATACACGCTATGTATCTGGATGCAGATATAGTCTTAGGCCACTGGAACTTTTACTTCAATGTAAAACTGCGTTCACATGGTGCATTTTTGCACAAAAAAAAATGCCTGTGTTTTCTGTGCAAAAACACATCCTTAATGCATAAAACACACCGTTATACAGAATAATGTCCCATAACGGCCCCTGCACAAGGTATTATATCCCATAACAGCCTCTGCACACCGTATTATGTCACATAGTGGCCCCTACACACCGTATTATGTCATATAGTGGCCCCAAGACACGATATTAGGTCCCATAGCAGCCTCTGCACACGGTATTAGGTCCCATAGCGGTCCGGTATTAGGTCCCATAGTGGTCCCTGCACACAGTATTATGCCCCATAGCGGTCCCCGCACACGGTATTAGGTCCCATAGCAGTCCCCGCACACGGTATTAGGTCCCATAGCGGTCCCCGCACACGGTATTAGGTCCCATAGCAGTCCCCACACACGGTATTAGGTCCCATAGCGGTCCCCGCACACGGTATTAGGTCCCATAGCGGTCCCCGCACACGGTATTAGGTCCCATAGCGGTCCCTGCACACGGTATTAGGTCCCATAGTGGTCCCTGCACACAGTATTATGCCTCATAGCGGTCCCCGCACATGGTATTAGGTCCCATTGCGGTCCCCGCACACGGTATTAGGTCCCATAGCGGTCCCCGCACACGGAATTAGGTCCTATAGCGGTCCCCGCACACGGTATCAGGTCCTATAGCGGTCCCCGCACACGGTATCAGGTCCCATAGCGGTCCCCGCACACGGTATCAGGTCCCATAGCGGTCCCCACACATGGTATCATGTCCTATAGCGATCCCTGCACACGGTATTAGGTCCCATAGAGGTCCCTGCACACGGTATCATGTCCTATAGCGGTGCCCGCACACGGTATTAGGTCCTATAGTGGTCCCTGCACACGGTATTAGGTCCTATAGTGGTCCCTGCACACGGTATTAGGTCCCATAGAGGTCCCTGCACACGGTATCATGTCCTATAGCGGTCCCCGCACACGGTATTATGTCCCATAGCGCTCCCCACACGGTATCATGTCCTATAGCGGTCCCCGCACACGGTATCAGGTCCCATAGCGGTCCGCACACACGGTATCATATCCTATAGCGTCCCCTGCACACGGTATAAGTTCCCATAGCTCTCAGAATTCCGAGTACAGTAAGTGCAGGACCAAGAGAGGGGACAAACATAAAAAAACAATGAACTCACCATTCCACGCTCCGCAGCCGCTCTGTTCTCTTCGGCGCTTCTGCCGCTGATTGGGTCTCTGGGGTCACGTCGCGTAATGACGCATGCGTAATGACGCCAGACGTGACCCCTGTCAGCTGTCAGCGTAGCGCAGGGAACAAGGTGAGTATCATTGTTTTTTACGTTTCTTCACCTCTCCTAAGTCTCCGCTTATTATAGTGGGGGTCTGAAGAGACCCCACAGTATAATAATAGCAGCTTCGTTTCGGCCGTGTTTGGTCCGATCAAAGCTGCTGGGTGAGGACTCGGGCTGCCGTGCCAGGGGAATAAGCCTCGCGTGCCACTCTTGGCACGCGTGCCAGGGGTTGCCGACCCCTGATCTAGTACATGATGTAACCAGTAATATACCTATTTAATGGTTATAGATAAATTTTGGATATGCATAAGGTTCTAAAGTGGTTGCGTTTCTCTATATAGGCATTAATAACACAATAGGACTAAATATGGCCATATATCGTTACAGAAAAGATCATTATGAAGGCGAATACTCCTCCGAGATCTTGCGAGATCCTAGAAGCCGCGCGCATGCTCAGTATCACATACCATAGCGATACTTAACATAGATGTCCGTGTTGGAATAATGTTTATTATTGCCTGTATTGCAACAACTACTGTTTATACGTTTATAACTGCATAAGCTTCTGTCTCTAGGCATAGTGTTAAGTTGTTAATAAAGCTCTGTTAAAAAGGTGGGGGCTAGAGTAACAAAACCTGGAAGTTCCTCTCTGTTTCCTGTAGCTACAGCACAGAGCAGAGCACATGGAGCTTATAGACAAGTAGCTGAGATCATAAGTTACAGAATACAGTGTATTATTCTTGTTCCTCAATAAATATCTGTTTACTGTTGAACGCCTGGATAGTCAAAGATTAATCCGCTGCCAACAGTCCGCGCATGCACAGAATCACTGTAGGGACGGGAATGGGACCTTTATAAAGTGGTTGCACCATGCACTTAGATGTCTACTATCCCCTGAGGAAGCCCACTTAGTGGCCGATACACGTGGGTCAGGCCATGTCTGTGGAATCAGTGTAGGGTAGGTACAGCTTGTATGCCTCCAATTTAGGGGTCCTTTTGTGAATATTCTTTTGCACTAGATGTATTTTTAATTTGTATATTTCACTCATTAGTGTATGTTCGATTTGGAATGTGAGTGCACTATATTATTGCACTATATTTATACTTGTATTCATATATTACTGTTTAGATTTCCATTTTTTATGGACACTGTTTAACTGTATGTTTCTTACTTTCTTTTTTGTGTTTTCCTCCTTGCTTTATTATAGATACCTTGTGATTAGGAAGTGAGTGGTTTCATTATAGGGTCAGCACAGCCTTACTTATATTATAGACACATTACTTATATAATGAATACCTAGTCACTAACTAGGACCATTATTCCTATTATTTATTGGTACCTATCCCTCCCTGTATTCACAGTACATTTTTCTTTTTAATTGTTTTTAACTTTTGTCTAATAAAGATTTGTCATAACTTTTTCGATTACAAAATCAGGGTTGAGAATCTTTTTTAAAGCCATGTATCTTTTCTTTCTTGTTCCTTTATACAGATCACATGGCTGAGATGCACCCCACCTGTTTATAAGTGGTGCCCACTGCTTAGCTTATTATAAGAGTGATTTCACATGGCTAAGAGAAAGACTCAATACAGAACCAAAATTTTCCTTTGATTTACATCAAAGTTGGATGTAGAGTATATGTAATTTAAAGTTCTCCAACTCAACTACTACTAGCACTAAAAATAAAAGCTCTTACGATTTGTCCCCTATTACAATAGTAATAGTAGAAACCAGAACCTTGCTTAAATGGTTTGCCCGACACCTGCCAAAAATTCTAATTCAATAATGCTGGCAAATTGTCAGAATTAAATTAAAAAAATGCTTGAAGTGGTGATGTTTCATTTGTATTCCGGTCGCTTCTGCAGCCAATGACTTTTCTCAGTGGTGACCTGTAATATCAGCATGTGACTGTTGTGGCCAGTGATTGGCTGCAGTGGTGACCTAAATAGAAACGAAACATCACCACTTCCAGACTGGCAAGGACCGACAATGGCAGAGATTGGTCTCTCAATACTAAACGGAAAGACATATGAAAAGTGAGGCAGCTTTATTATTTTTTTTGTCCTTTCTGACAATTGATCGACATTATTTAATTTCTGGCAAAAGCCAAACAGCCCCTTTAAAAAGGACCTTTCAGGTTTCTTTATATGCTTTATATAATCTTTTATGCTATGAAGCCCCGTTTTAGATCACGTTTTCCTATCACTCTACATTATGACATTCCTCTGCTGTTCCTCTTGTACATTTATGAATAAAGTGGCAACTTATTATATCTACTATAATTAGAGTTTCCTTGCACAGTCTGGCATTGACAACACCAGTAATACCAGTCTTACTGATACAGGCATGTCAGGAAGGCACAAATACGGTATATTTACAAATAAAGCAATTGATAGGCTTAGGAGTGGTTTATCCACTTCAGTAAGGACCATAGAATATGGTATGTCCTTAGTGTTAGGTGAGGGATACATAAATAGATTTACTTTGACTTTTAGACTTTGTTGCATTTACTGCTGTCAAGCTGAGTAAATATTGTGTAAAGTACCGTATCTAAAGGGATACTTAAAAAGGATCTTTCACCACCTTCACCCATTCTAGTTCTGTGCATCTGTTAATAGGCCCAATCCACTGATTCCAGCACTGTTGGAATTTTTTCTATAGCCCCACCATTCCCAAGCAGCAAGTGCAGGTAGTTATGGTGCCTGATGTGCTATTTAAGCTCTGTAATGTCAAATGGACGGTGTCTGGTGGGGGGGGGGGCGTGATTCAGAGCTCCAATCAGAGACAGCCAGTGTCAGAGCTCAGAATCACACCCCTTGTCTGCTCCTGCCTGACACCGCCCTCCTGACAGTACAGTATAGTAGTATATAAGACACCAAAACTAACAGCATTGATAGCTCATGAATATTGGGGGCTAGAGAGAAAAATACCAACTGTGTCAGAGACTGTGGAGCTGCACCTATTAACATATGTAAAGAGATGGACTTGTTGGAGGTCATTGCCATCTCAGCAAATCACTGCCAAATGGCTGGGCCCCAAGGCGGACATTTGACATGGGTCCCCCCCCTGAACCGCCTCCATCAACCCCCCTGGACCACCCCCTCCAACCCCCCCCTCCCCGCACAAACCACATTCCTGTGCACACTACTAAGCACCATGGTGGCCCCTGCACACAGTATTATGCCCCATAGTGGCCCCTGCACACAGTATTATGCGCCATAGTGGTCCCTGCACACAGTATTATGACCCATAGTGGCCCCTGCACACAGTATTATGCCCCATAGTGGACCACCCATGAACCATTATTATACTCTGGGATCTTTTCAGACCCCAGAGTATAATGATAGCAGTGTTTGTGGGTTTCGCAGTAGCAGCTGCCACAGAGCTCCGGGCCCCTTAATGTCCTGGGTCCTGTGGCAGCTTCTACCGCTGCTACCCCGGTATCTACACCCCTGCTGCAAGTCCTGATCACCAGGTTGTCATGGAACTTAAGGAAACAGGCGAGCAGTGCTGTATATGCATAGCACAGCTGAACTAAATTATTTTTGTAGCTCCAATAGTTATGGGAATAGTGCAGCTAAATGCGCTATGCTGTTTTTGCAAAGGAGTGGTCCCAGTGGTCAGGTGATTTAACACTGTAAATAAACTTATCCACATTTAGGCTAGGTTCACACTTGCACCAGGCTCTCCATAGTTCGGGTCCGCGGAGGACCTGAACAACAGCGAGCCTGCCTGCTAAAACAGCAGTTACCTGTGGACATCCACTGACCCTATAGACTATAATAAGGGTCCATCGGGTGTTCATTGGGTTTCCGACCCATTAAAACTAGTACAGTTGAAGAAAGGGATATCAAGTGAAGTTCACTGATACTGTATGTATATAGCAGGTGTCAGCAATGTGCCAGTTCAGTTCTGTAACAACACGGATCATAAAAGAGAGGCAAGAAATTCTCTTCTGAAATCTTTGGTTTTAGTAACATCTCTGTTGTACTGCCTCTGTTACATAAAGTTAAACAGTTGAAGACAGAAGCCAAGGGTGGATTTGGTAACAGTTGTTAATATACTAGCTTGGGATAAACTGATGATGAGATAAGGGTTAATTTTCCCTCTTAAGTGTCATGGCTGTCTGACTTCTCACTAAAGATGGATGCAGTGGCTGCTATTGAAATTTGGTCTCAATACAGAATTAAATAGGACAAACCAATTTTCAGCCAAGACAGCTATTGGCCACACATGGAGATTTACAGAAAGCCCAGTCAATGCAAAATATTGTTCGGATTGCCAATAATCAAGACCTTTGCTTACAGTCTTTGGCAACTTCACCAGCTCCATAATAATACTTCTGCTATGCTGGTATCATAATGAGATATGTTCTCTTCCTCCTGGCGGGAGACAATCTTTTGTAGCACCGGATTATTATCCCAATCCACACTGTGTTATCACCCACGGAAAATTTTGTTCCAGAGATAAAACCAGTTTGCCTTGAATGTAAATGAAATACTTTATAATTGAATTTTTTTTCCTTCAGCCGCTTCATTCTTATTTGTAAAAATAATTATCTACTTTGCCTTTTGAGCGTTTTTATATAAATTTTTTTCTTTATTCACTAGTCTGGCCAAACGTTCCTGCCAAAATTCTGCTATGACACAAGCAAAGCAAAAGACAGCAGCCATTTCATCATTAACAGAAAACAGCTGGGCACTTACCCTTGGTAAATATAAGAGGACCCCTGCTGGAAGAATACGTGCCTCAGAAAGGCAAAAAAAAAAGAAATTACTAAAAGTAAAAAGGACTAGGCAAATAGCAGATGCAAGGCTGAAAACCATAAGGTATTTTGAGTTCACGTAAGAACATTTTTTGGGGTTCTGTAATCTCTGATGTGGCACTACGCATTTGTTAGGATGGAGGCCCACCACATGACCACAGACCTCACCACATCAGATTTTAGTGAATTCTAGTGCATACATTTCCATGGTTTCTATCATGTTTCATTTGACACCATAATCTTGTTAGGAGAGAAGGCCCCACAGGAGGTTCAGTAGTAAACAATCCCATTAGTTCCGAAGTTTATTGTATTATTAGGTTTATTTTCAAAAAAATGATTATCTTTATTGATGATATGATCTGTGTGACAAATGATAAGAGAATTATGTACAAAGGAAGATGGATAAAGTGAACATGGACATGGTCTGTATAGGTCACAGTCTCTAACTCTCTTGGTTTTAAGTCTTACCCAAAGATGGAAGTTTATCCTGCAACAGACATTTGATTGCGCGCTCTTTCATGGAACAAAGAGCAGTCTCTGACACATATTTGTGCTAAAAAAGACTTCCATGGAACCACTATGTCACTTTTTGGCAGAGCCCTCTGGTATGGGGTTGCTCTGATTAGCATTGTTAGATGGGCTCTTTGACTATGTTGTAGATTATTCTGGCTTTCTAATAGAGACACACTTGCTTGTCCAGTTATATGGACACTTTGTCTACAGTTCAGATGTGTCTGCCTTTACCTTAGCTTAAAGTTGGTTAAAAGGGGTTGGCCACTTTCAGACCAATACTGAGAGACAAGTCTTATTGTTTGTAAAATAAAAAGTTGTACAATTTCCCAATAAACTTTCTGTAACAATTACTCATATTTTTCTAAATCTTTGCCTGCTTGTCATTCATTCTGCCAACTTCCAGTAGATAAAAATTAGTCCATGGTCATGTGACTTACAGTCCATGGTCATGTGATGGACACACAGGTGCACAGCTCGTTACCAGGCAGATTTCTGATTACTGTGCTGTGACTATAACAAGCTGTGCACCTGTGTGTCTGTCACATGACCATGGACTATATATCACATGACCATGAACTGATTTGTATCCACTGGAAATAAGCAGAATGAATGAAAGCAAGCCGAGATCTAGAAAACCTGATGCAGAAAGTATAATATTGGTCTGAAAGTGGCCAACCCTTTTAAGGACTCCAATTTACCAATTCAATACAATATGGCAACATGCTGGCAAAACCCTTGATATGCTGACCTCCAGATGATAGCAGATAGGCACATATACAATAGGTATTTCATGACAGAATATTGAAAATCATGTTTTTAAAGGTGGTGTTACAAACAGCAGGGTTATTCTTGACGTGTTGTCATCTCCAACCTATAATCTTGCTACTTCATGGCTGATCCATCACTGTGGTCATCTGACGCCTGCTTGGAGAGATTTACTTGACTGGTTAACTGATCCTTAAGGGTTTCAGCAGTGTAGTGCTGGTTATAGTGTGTGTGTTTATCCTCTGCTCCTCTGAGTGTTTCTAGTTTGTGTTCTGTTTTTATTCTACAGTAGTTTTCCTGAAGGTATTATTTCATGTCAAGTTTATGGTTTTCAGATCTTTCTTCTATGTCCTAAGGATCTCCTGTGGTCATGTCTGCAGATTTGGATTTCCATTACGGATATCTTTAGGGACAATGAGGGTTAGTAATGTCTGGTGTTAGGGTCAGTGTTGGAATTGGATAGATAATTTTCTGCTTACCAATACCACCATCATCCATTTGTTTCTTGAAAATTTGTTACAGATTGTACTAGTACAGGTGCATCTCAATAAATTAGAATATCTTGAAACGTGTATTTCTTTCAGTAATTAAATTAAAAAAGTGACCCTCTATATTTTCTAGATTCTTTACACACAGAGTGTTCTATTTCAAGTGTTTTATTTCTGTAAATGTTGATTATGGATTACAGGTAATGGAAACCCAAATCTAAGAAAATTAGAATATTGTAAAAAAAAGTTCAGTATAGTAAATTCAGTGTGTCACCTGCCAAGGTTTCCTAAGCCTTTAAATGATCCCTCAGTCTGGTTCAGTAGGACACACAATCATGGAAGACGCTGATTATGAATTGTATTACTGAATTACTTTTTAGAGGCTAACTGAGTATATTTGATAGTAAGCTTTTGAGAGTACTAGCTCTCTTCTTCAAACATAAGAATAGAGTTAGTACATTCGAAAGCTTACTATCAAATATACTCAGTTAGCCTCTAAAAGGTATCGCCTGATTTCTTCACTCTTCCACTACTTTCTATGGCTAACATGGTACAACATTATATTACTGAAATGAATGAATGTTTCAAAAATATTCTGATTTATTGAGATGCACCTGTATTTGTTGTGATACATCCATAATAAATTCCTTTTTTTTTTTTGACTGTCTAGTTGTTGCATAGTTTGGCATAATACTGTAATTTCTGGGAATTATTGTCCAGCAAAAAGGGAAATGTAAGCACTCTGAGTTTATTATGAGTACAGAATATTCTTGCAACTAAAAGGAGGAATTATGAGAATAACAATAACAGGAAAATGATATATGCAACTCCCTAATGTATTCCTCAAATGGCCAACAGAGAAGCAGCCCTTTAGCTACAGGACACGTATTATGACAAAGAAAATGTAATTTTTTTCTCTTTTCTCTGGGATTACTACTAGAAGCTTTATTGCTGCAGTTTTGCAAATATCATGAATTTCCTGACTTGTAAACTGATCATACATTTGGAATACCCCATGCAGAAATCTTGCAATTGCAGGAAGATTACCCTCCTGTGCTCCATCATTTACCAGCCCTGGCAGGTGGTCCTGACAGCTGTTCCTGGCTCTTTGGTGTTTTTCCTTCATGTAAACAGCAGAAAACTGACCTAATATATTCAGAGAACTTCATCTAAACAAGGAAAAGCAGCCAATTAGGGTCTGACTCTGATATATCATAAAATGCCGCCAAGTGTTTGTGTGACTGTGATTAACGGAGACCTCTGTACCGATAACACCATTCTGGAAAACTGCACGCACTACATATGGCAGAATCTGCTGTCGTTTCACTGCTTTCACTGTTCATCTGCAGTTTGTCATATTATGCCCTCTTAAAAAGGATTTGTCACCACTTCTGATATGTCTGTTTTAGTTAAAATTTGTAGTCCCCATGTTAATTCTGGAGCATCTTTTCTTGGAAATCTGCATTGTGACACTCCTATAATATTCCTCTCAGAACTATATGAATTATTGAAAACTGGTTGCTATCATTCCCTTTGTCAAAAGGGGTATGTTCCTACACAGTCTGATGCCGTAAGTGCTGAGACATTGCCCCAATGGATAACATGTGATAGGGTATCCCCAGGGAACAGTTAGTGCCTCCTCAATGTAATCTGCCTAGGTGTGCACCACCTAATGAAACGTGCATATCTATTAAGCTATATTCACATGACAGTGAATAATGGCCGTGTGATGTCTGTGTTTTTAGTTTCAAAAGATAGTTATTGAAATACAACATCAAGAGAAAACATTCCAAGGAAAAAAGACATTCAAAGTAACCATACAAAAGTACAAAATAACACAAAAATAAAATAAAAGAGCTGCGAAGCAGTCAGAGGTAGTATGAAGAGATGACGTCTGTTTTTTTTAACGTCACACAGAAGCATTAAATTGAATATCTGTGACTGGGGGCTATTCACATGACCATTGTAACAGATTGTCAAAATGTAGGTCATGTCCTATTTTTGTCCCTCTATAAACTCAAATGTATGGGGATCCGTGAAAAATGGACGCTTTTCACAGCCGTTTTGCACCTGAGTCATGTGAATGTAGCCTTAGAACAGAGAAAAGGAGTATGGAAAGGAGAAATGTGATAAGGAAAAACGCGATATATATATATATAATAAGGAAGGCACTAACAGTGAAATGAGCCACAATAGTAAACTGGATACCACACTGAAGTGGCTGCTGGTAATAGGTAAGGCAATAAAAGCAATAAATGGTCATGTGGTGTATAGGGCTATTCCTGAATTATTCTGTCCCTGTCTAGACACAAACGCCTAATAACATCCAGTTCTTATGGAATAACAGTGGATCAGAGCTGAAGATGCTCCAGAATTGTTAATTCTCAAAGTTAGTAGGATTATTTACTCGATCAGACAATTGTGGATAGTAGAGAATAGTGATGGACAAACCTCTCAAATTTTGTTTTGTTTCAGGTCCACTCGATTTTTGCTGGTGTGCCCTAGACACCCCTGTCCAACACTGCTCAAACCTATTTTACACCTTTGGAATGAACTATAATGCTATAAAGCTGGGTCATATTATCCACCATCAGGTAGTAGCCAGTGCTATTGCTCTTACTATGTAAATTGGTAAACTCCTGTTCCAAAATTAGTGGAAAACCTTACTAGATAGGAGGAGGATGTTACAGCAGGAAGAGGAAAACTATTTCCATTTAATACCTATAATGTTCTACAAATACATATAAACATGATGTCTAGATGTCTGCAGCATATTTTTCGAGAGAAAATGTTTGTATATGGTCATATAAAAGTTATATAATGAGCCATCTAGTGGTCAGATATTTTACTACATTCAGTATTTATTAATAATTGATCTTCATTTATTATCTATTTCCAGTATATTTTAGAAGTTACTTAATACATGTCAAAGTTACCACAATTTGAATCTGTTCTGTTTGCAAACTGCTTTGATAGCTGATCATCTCCACAACTTATTGTTATGACTTAAACATTAATTAAATCCATAAAACACGCACACATACTGAAATAACCAGAGTTAAAACATTAAAAAAGCCATTGAAGAAGAAGCGCAATGAATCCCAGAATACTTTAGCTATTTTCATCTCATTTTATTATGGACTGTGGATTAAATAGTGATTAATGTGTAAGAGGAGCGGGTGAGTAATCAGCTCGGTGCCATCACATATTTTAAGTGACATTCAAATTATAAAGTATAGCCGGGATTATCCCTTCTCCTGCAAATTACCTCTTTATAAAAGTCAAAGTAAACATGATTTGCACACGAGAGGTATCATTATCTTGGTGTAAAGCCACTGCATGGCTTTTTTGGATTACAGCTTGTCTGTGTGTCATGTCTCACAAAATGGCAAAAAGTTCTAAAAAAAACAACAATATTGTCATATAAACAGTATATATACACGGCCTGCTTTTTATAGCATCACTTTTTGGTGTCTTGTATTTACTTATTTGTTGTAGAGCTGAAATTCTAACCAATGTACAAGAAGCACACTGCAAATTTACAGGAGAGCAACTTGTTGCCCCAAATGCCAAGAAAGAACTTGAAGTATGACACAATGATTATAGTACCAATTCCTTATAGGGGCAAAGGGATCTTTTGGGTTTTTGGGTCCCTTCAGGATTCAGGTTGGTATTCACTGTTGTTATGTCCCTGCCAAATACGTAAGTGAAACCAAGACTATGTCCTCTAACATAGTACTGGGGTCCACCAGGGCCTGGGAGCCACTGCATTGTCTGTACCCCTTAGATTTGCCTCTGATCAAATAGTCCTTTTACATGTATAGTATAAGGGCTGGTTTGCTCCAGTTATTCAGCTGCTATCAACACCTCAAGGACTTCACACGATGATTCACAAAAGTGGCCTTTACAGGGTCAAGGCCTTTATAAAAAAGCGCTGAATATATACAGATCCTTATACACGTGGACAAAATTGTTGGTACCCCTCGTTTAATGAAAGAAAAGCCCACAATGGTCACAGAAATAACTTGAATCTGACAAAAGTAATAATATATAAAAATTCTATGAAAATTAACAAATGAAAGTCAGACATTGCTTTTCAACCATGACTCAACAGAATTTTTTAAAAAGAAAACTCATGAAACAGGCCTGGACAGAAATGATGGTTCCCTTATCTTAATATTTTGTTGCACAACCTTTTGAGGCAATCACTGCAATCAAACGATTCCTGTAACAGTCAATGAGACTTCTGCAACTCTCAACAGGTATTTTGGCCCACTCCTCATGAGCAAACTGCTCCAGTTGTCTCGGGTTTGAAGGGTGCCTTTTCCAGACGGAATGTTTTAGCTCCTTCCAAAGATGCTCAATAGGATTTAGGTCAGGGCTCATAGAAGGCCACTTCAGAATAGTCCAATGTTTTCCTCTTAGCCATTCTTGGGTGTTTTTAGCTGCGTGTTTTGGGTCATTACCCTGTTGCAAGACCCATGACTTGCGACTGAGACCAAGCTTTCTGGCACTGGGCAGCACATTTCTCTCTAGAATCCCTTGATAGTCTTGAGATTTCATTGTACCCTGAAAAGATTCAAAACATCCTGTTCCAGATTAGGGCAAAGCAGCCCCAGAACATAACATAGCCTCCTCCATGTTTCACAGTAGGGACAGTGTTCTTTTCAAGATATGCTTCATTTTTCTGTCTGTGAACATAGAGCTGATGTGCCTTGCCAAAAATTTAGATTTATGTCTCATCTGTCCATAGGACATTCTCCCAGAACCTTTGTGGCTTGTCAACATGTAGTTTGGCAAATTCCAGTCTGGCTTTTTTATGATTTGTTTTCAACAATGGTGTCCTCCTTGGTCGTCTTCCATGAAGTCCACTTTGGCTCAAACAATGACGGATGGTGCGATCTGACACTGATGTTCCTTGAGCTTGAAGGTCACCTTTAATCTCTTTAGAAGTTTTTCTGGGCTCTTTTGTTACCATTCGTATTATCCTTCTCTTTTATTTCTCATCAATTTTCCTCCTGCGGCCATGTACAGGGAGGTTGGCTACAGTCCCATGGATCTTAAAATTCTGAATAATATGTGCAACTGTAGTCACAGGAACATCAAGCTGCTTGGAGATGGTCTTGTAAACTTTACCTTTAACATGCTTGTCTGTAATTTTCTTTCTAAGCTCCTGAGACAATTTTTTTCCTTCACTTCCTCTGGTCCATGTTGAGTGTGGTACTCACCATGTCACCAAACAGCACAGTGAGTATCTGTAGCCCTATATACAGGCCAGTGGCGTAACTAGGAATGGCTGGGCCCCAAGGCAAACATTTGACATGGGGCCCCCCCGAAACGCCGCCCCCAACCCCCCCGGGACCGCCCCCTCCAACCCCCCCCCCCCCCGCACAAACCGCATTCCTGTGCACACTATTATGTGCCATAGTGGCCCCTGCACACAGTATTATGCCCCATAGTGGCCCATGCACACAGTATCATGCCCCATAGTGGCCCCTGCACACAGTATTATGCAGCATAGTGGCCCCTGCACACAGTATTTTGCCCCATAGTGGCCCCTGCACACAGTATTATGCCCCCATAGTGGACCACACATGAACGATTATTATACTCTGGGGTCTTTTCAGACCCCAGAGTATAATGATCGGAGACCCAGGGGAGGATACAAACATAAAAAACAATGCTACTTACCTCTCCCTGGCTCCAATGAACTCCCATGCACTACTTCGTCCATCTTCAATGTTGGACCAGATCTCGTGAGATCCAGGCCAGCGTCGTGACGCATAATGACGTCAGTGGACGTCTAGGACGTCACCAAACAGGCCCGAAGCTTGTTGGAGCGTAGGAGAGGTAAATTACACTGTTTTTTATGTTCACTCACCTCCCCTGGGTCCCCGATTGTTATACTCCGGGGTCTGAAAAGACCCCAGAGTATAACAATAGCAGTGTTTGTGGGGTTCGCGGTAGCGGCTGCCACAGGGCTCCGGGCCCCTTAATGTCCCGGGCCCTGTGGCAGCCACTACCGCTGCTACCCCGGTATTTACACCCCTGATACAGGCCCACTGACTGATTACAAGATTGTAGACACCTGTGATGCTAATTAGTGGACACACCTTGATTTAACATGTCACATTATTTTCAGGGTTACCATCATTTCTGTCCAGGCCTGTTTCATGAGTTTTCTTTTTTTAAAAATTCTGTTGAAGACTGGTTGAAAAGCAATGTCTGAATTTCATTTGTTCATTTTCATAGAATTTTTATATATTATTACTTTTGTCAGATTCAAGTTATTTATGTGACCATTGTGGGTTTTTCTTTCATTAAAGGAGGGGTACCAACAATTTTGTCCACGTACAGTATGTATATAATAATGTCAGACCCAAGGTTTATACTGGTTAAATATAATAAATTATTGCACCACTTTTAGTTACACAATTTAATGATCACTATAAATATTGTGCTCATGTTGTTGTGTGCTTTGTAACGGCAATACCAAATATGTCTGTGTTACTTCCTGATCTGTGACAGTTAAAGTTTATTACTAAAATGAATTTAATGTAATCTACTTTCCTATGTTAACTTTTTAGTCATTTCAAAATGTAAATATCTATCTATCTTGCATGTAAAGAAAAATATTATTGAAGCTTTGATAAGAGAAATTCTCCCATTGAGAAAAAATAAAGTTGTGGCTTAGCTGTTAGCATATCTGTCTTTCATATAAAATGTCCAGGGTTTGATACCTGAAAGACCTAATGAAAATTTAACCCATTAATGAAGCCTTCCAAAATTCATGACTTTTTTTATATTATTATATAGCCATGTGAGGGCTTAGTTTTTGTGCAGCACTCCAAAAGACATACTGACAGGGAAGGTAGATTGTGAGCCCTACATGAGCCAGTGACTGACAATGTCTGTAAAGCCCGGCGGAATATGATGGCGCTATATAAGTAAGCATAATAAATAAATAAATAAATAAATAAAACGAGTTTTACTTTCATTTGGCACCATTTTGGGGTACATATTTTTGAAGCTTGAAGAGGTATTCCAGTTTTCATGACAATTTATTTTTCTGGAAATCAGGGTATCATACACTTTTGTAATATCCTGGTATTAATACTTTGCTCGTAAATTTTTATTATATTACAGCAGTAGTCTGTCTCTAAAGAAAAAAAAAGGTATGGTCCATCTTTAGTACTGTGAAATGCATCTGTAGGAGAAGTGAATCAGACTAAATATGGCATCAATAATGTAACCCTCACACATGTCATGTGGTCCCTGGTAGTTAACTGTCCAGGTATATAAGAAGGGCATAATAGTTTACCGAGTACCAGATAGTTTGTAATATTACTATAGTAGTATCTCATCATCACGTCTGTCCATGTATATAAAGTATTACTAAAGCATCTTACATCATCATAAAATATATTTCAAACACAACACAGTTATAGAACCATTTCTAAGTATGACAATACAATAATTTATATAGTTATAGGAGTATTTCCATCTCCAAAATCTTATTTAACCTTGTAGCTTAAGCTAACTGAAGTGTTTTATCCAACATATTGCTCTGTTTGTCAAATACTGCAGGTTATGTCTCCTGTAGTCTAAGAGCAGTGGTCAGGCTGGTGATGTCAGTTCCTGTTCCTGACCACTTCTGTTCCATTCTGTTCACTGTGATTGACAGCTAATGAAACCTTCTGCCAGTTCTACAATGTTAATTTAGCTGCTGAGCCCTGATAAAGCCTAGAACCAGTGGCGTAAATACCAGGGTAGCAGTGGTAGCAGCTGCCACAGGGCTCGGGAAATTAGGGGCCCTCCGGGCCTCCGATGCTTTTTCTTTTTTTTTTTTTTTAATAGGCTGTTACCTGCTGGAGTAACCCCAGCAGGTAACGGGCCCTATTTACTTACCGATTCCTGCTCCTGCTCACGGCCGCCTGCGCTTCCCCTTCTGCGGAAGGGGAGCCACTGCATTGTCTGTACCCCTTAGGTTTGCCTCTGATCAAATAGTCCTTTTACATGCATAGTATAAGGGCTGGTTTGCTCTAGTTATTCAGCTGCTATCAACACCTCAAGGACTTCACACGATGATTCACAAAAGTAGAAGTGGCCTTTATAGGGTCAAGGCCTTTATAAAAAAAATGCTGAATATATACAGATTCTTACACACATGGACAAAATTGTTGGTACCCCTCGTTTAATGAAAGAAAAACCCACAATGGTCACAGAAATAACGTGAATCTGACAAAAGTAATTTGCCAAACTACATGTTGACAGGCAGCATCTTAGAGCTGAGGAAGGAGGGGAGGAGGAGTGGAGCTGCAAACTGCAGACACAATGATAACTCATCATTGTCTGTGCTTAAGCTGTAGGTGACCCCAGGGGGGTAGCATGGACTTCTGTCCATGTTATCCCCTCTTCTATTAACCAGAGAGCATACTATACTTTTGCTCTCTGATTGTCACATAGAGGGATAATATAATACTCCTCTGAGCCTAATCACAGGGGTATTCTTATGTAATACCCCTCTGAACAAAACCAGGAAGTTATTGGCGCTCAGACCCAGACGTTTACCATCATCCAGGTCGCAGCACCAAAAGAGTTGCACCAAACACTTATACAACACATACACAAAGTCATCAATAAAGTTTACATTTTTTCACTGTCCCTGTCATTGTCCATACCTAATCTTTATAGAGTAAAATACGCCGACCACCTCTCTACAATAATAGCAATAGTGATCATTACTAGAGATGAAAATATAAAACACTTCTGACAGGCGGCAAAGACCCGTCAGTCAGATAATAAATTTTTATCCAGTGAATATCACCATATAAAAATCCCAGTTTTTGGCAGCTTTCAGATGGGTGCTTTTTTTCTTTTCTTTTGCACCCTGTGTGAAGGATCTCATCCTACCGAACCTGTGTCCGGCACACCTGAGACCGCTTCAATTACCTCACACCCACCTCCAGTGAGTGTTCTGGGCCCATAGGATAATACGAAATGAGCTTTCTAAATTTTATATATTTATTAAACCCTAAACGGGTCGGTACTAGACACTTAACACATACCGAAAATACATGTAGCGATTATCAAGCAAATACAAGTGGAAAGCAACATGACACATGCACAAAATAAAAATGGGAATAAACAGAAGAAAAGTAAATATTACCAACACAAGCCTGTGATTGGTTCTCTGGACTCCGGATGTTGAGCTCAGAGTGCTTACTTAAAGCAGTCCAAACGCATGCGTCCGGGCATGCTATTCCAGTGGCAGCACCTCCTTGGCTCTAGGTAGTGCTATCCCGGTGGCTTTCAGCAATAGAAGAACATATAGAAAATTACCAGAACAAGTAGATAGTCCATTTCTCTGAGCCCATGTGGTAGGCTTCAGGGTTCTTCCTTAAGCACGTTACAGAGCATGTGTCTCCTACATGCTGTTACATCTCTTCCAGGATAACAAAGAGTCTCAGGCCTCTCTCCTAGGCCGCATGTTTAGGCCACATGGTTGGAGTCTGCACCATAACCTGCTCTCTCCGATCCCAAGGATGACACCCCAATCCCCTTTGGGTAAGGATATCAGTGTCTGGACCTTTTCCGAGCTTTGAACAGTAACATGTGTGTATTCTGAGCGTGTGCCGAGGTCTGGCGCATCTGGGGAATTTATCGGAGAGACTGTAAGAGGTTCCCTAGGGAAGATATTGCCATAAAACCATAATTCTTTTGATGTGTAGCTGGATCCAACTTGTCTGTGGACGGTGTGCAGAGAGCCCTCCCAACACATCCTTTCTGCAGGACCCGCTTCCGGGTTAATGAGTGTAGTACTGTTATGTAAACAAAGGCCTGTGTCCGTGACTCTCTGGGGATCAAAGGGTTGTTGAGTACAGAGACCCCGGACCACATTCCTCAAGCCTAGGACCAAATGGCTGATAACAGACAGGAACCACACAATATGAGCGAGTAGTAGTACAAGAAATACATATCTGGGGCTCTTATCATCACACACCCACAGTACAAACGAAACACCTGCACTTCCAGTAGGTCATCAGACTCTCTAACACCAGAAATGATGAACCGTAGGAACTTCAGAGGTTGCATTCATAATATGTGAGCAATAAAGTGGCCATGTGACACCAATCTGAAGCCGGCCCTAGTTATCACATTAGTTAGGTATAGGGATTATAATTATTCATTAGAGATACAATTTTTATAGAGGGATAGAAAATTATATTCTTATGTAAGCTCCTATTTAATTTACATGCACAGGTTTAAACTGTGGACAGATGGATGGGGACATTAACTGTGGGGATGGCTGGAAGGGGACATTATATTGTAAGGGGTCGCTAGGGAGGCATTATACTGTGTTGGGGCCTTTAACGGGGCATTATAATTAGCTATTTCTAAGTGGTGGTGATGGGTGGGGCCCACTTATGAAACCATTGCACTGAACCCACCAATGTGTTAAAACAGCCCTGCTAAGGAGCATACTGAGGAGAAACAATAATGGGGTATTGTACTGAGTGCTCCGTACCCACAATATAATGTTCCTTTATTCCGCCTACAGTATAATGCCACGTTAGTTGCCCCCCACACCATGTAATGCCATGATAGTGCCTCCTGCACAATATAATGCTATGTTAGCCACCCCACACAGTGTAATGCTATGTTAGTGCCCCCCCCCCCACAGTATAATGCCACGTTAGTCGCCCGCGATCTAATCCTTATTTTTTTTGTTTAAACCTGAGGTGCGTCTTATAGTCAGATGTGTCTTTTTGTCTGAAAAACACCGTAAATACTGGAAGTGTTCAGCTTGGACCTTTACTTGATGGTGGATCCCGGTCAATGGAAATGTACTAAAAGTAGTTGAGTACCCCAACTCTATTGGCCTCGGCAGCCCATCATGCCTTGTGGAACATCATGGTAAAAACTGATAGTAAAAAATGATGACAACTGATGACAACTTATGGTTTTTGAGTAGAAATTTGTAAAAAAGCCTGATGACAACCGATTAATTTTCGCATCAGTTTTGGCATCAGTTGTAATGACTAGAGATGAGCGAATCAATTCTGCAGAAGTAGAATTCGATCCGAATTTCAGGAAATCTTCGATTCGCCACGATTCCGGATTACCTGATGCTTCGCAGTAACGAATATTTAGTAAGGACCTTTGTGATGTCAGGTGGTCACAAGATATTCTCTAGTGATGTGATTGGGTAGGCATGTCTTTGCTTGTTAGCAGATCCTTCCATATGAATAAAAGTTGTCCGTGCTGGAGAGAGAGAGAAAACCATGACCGCGGCATCCAAGAGCTTCTACCATTTTGCCGCCCACACTCTCTGCAGCCCGGAAATAGCTGTTTATTCACTGAAAAGTAATTCGGATCGAAGCAAATTTTTTTGGAACTTCGAATCAAACTGCCGAATCAAACTTTTGAGAAATTCGCTCATCTCTAGTAATTACTAAGGGACGAAAAAAACTGATGCTGATGCAACTGATATATGTGAATCTACCCTTACTGTCACATGATATTTCACATGACCAATGCCGCTTTTACTCCTATTCTGATATTCCATGGCTGTAATGTATTACATAGGACTTATCTATGGGCTGTACCATTCTACTGCGAGAGTAGGAACCATCACTTATATAAAAGATGTATGCGAAGAGAATTTTATATACATTTGTATTAGAAAATTGTATGATATTTTATAGACAAATTTAGAAAAATAAAAAAAGACAGGATATTCCTGTGGGGAAAGTGAAGTATACATCACTTTTTCTTACTCATTCCATTCACCAGATATAATGGATATGTTGTATTTCCTTTAATCATAAGATGCTGCCTACATCCCATATGCATATACTTTATTATTCTAGAGAAAGAATAGGTTTTCAGCAACACATTGCTAGTAGTGCAGCATCATCATTACTCTACACCAGTTCATTACATATTCACAAACTGTACAGCAATTAGCTAAGTCAATAAGGAAAAGAAAATAAATTGCAAACATCACAGAGAAGAAAAACAGAAAACTCGAAAAGAATCAACAATTAATTAGATGTTTACGGGAGACATTCTGAAGACAAGTTGGAAATCCATTACAGTCTCATTCTTCTCAAAACATGGATTTTAGACTATCTGCTAAAATAGTGGCGATTGGAGAAATGTCTCCTCTTCACTTTATATGCCAGAATCAAGATGTTAAATTTCACTTGTTTTCAAGGGCTCAACTGCCTCACCCACCCAAAATTCTTACTTACCTTAAGTGCACTCTACCTGGAATCTGAAGAACTACCCTACTAGATCGCAGTTAGAGCATGTCCTCCAATCACCATGTCCATATGACCCATATGAGTTTCCATAGAAGATATTCCCTCTGCTGGAGCTTATGCAAGTAGGCAGTATAAGGTATCAATGATTAGTGCTGTTACCTTACAGAAAGGTTATGGCTTACAGTAGATATAACTATGACCAGGGATAACATCTCTCTATGAACATCATATGCACCGTTGCACTTGAAAGTTCCTAGTTCTCCAGTTTCTTTGCACTCTCCAATGCTGATACCTTCTTGGGTTAGTATGACACTATTTATAGTGTGGGTATGATAATATGGTGACATTGCAATGCACCAGGGACTGACTGAGTACAGCAATATAACATTTGTTGGAACTATGCAGTATATGTAAAGGAAAGTAAAAGAAACAAAAGACAACGGGGCAGTTTTACTAATGAAAAGTATTATAATACTTACATAGTTTGTGCCAAAACTGAAGTACCCTACTTGCATCACATTTAGATGTGTTAGCCGCATTTTCCGCCTCATATGGGCAAGTATGTGGCTTATTAGAAAGGGGTGTGACTTATCACAAAGAGGGCATTTCTTTAGCACATTTTTAGTTGCATAGTAATCCAACTAATCCAAGTAGTGTTAACTTAGACTAGACACGTGAATTTTTAGTATTTCATTTCAGCCCTTACTTTCAGTGGCTTAAATGGTTTGTCCACCTTTTAAGACAATTTCAATGTATCTAAAATAACACAAAAATAATAATTTTTGCAAAAAGCCCTCATCAAAGATATTGTAACGTTTGGTATATACAGTGCCTATGCAAACCTATGTGTCTCCATCAATACAAACTACAAGCAAACCGAGTGTCATCTGATCCTACAGTAATGTGTTACTATCTTGTTTCTTTCTATTTAGAGATTGTAGGATTCTAGAGAAAGCAGATAGAAAGCAGATAGAACAAATAACATATCACTACAAGATCTGACTACACACATGATTTGTTTGTAGACTGCAACCATGGTAATGCACTGGTCTGTTTAAGAAGTACATACACAAAATTAGATATTTAAGGCTATGCACAAAATTGTTTCTTTTTTTCTTTTAGATGCATTGGGGCAGTAAAAAAATAGTAGCCATACATTTTACTGTTACTGTTTGTAGGCAGCTGGAATTGTTTCCATAGAGATATCCCTCTATTAAATTCTATTCACTTTTTATTTTGCTATAACATAGTAAATTCAGGAAAAATAAGCTTTTTTTTTTTTTTTTTTTTTTTATTTCTTTCACCTATGACACTGGAACATCTGCTGATACAAATGAGATCATGGACACTAATGAGTAAATCATCTGCAGGACTATGACTGGTATTATGCAGCACTCACCATATTTCACACCTTTAGTTAGTTTAGTCAACACGGAGTGATTGTTTTACTTCTTTTATTCTGACATTGATGTTTCATACAAACGCCTTCATCACATGAAAGATAAGTGACCCAGAACAGAGGTCAAGACAGCACTATGTTGATTTTCTCAAATGTCCCATCAGTTTCATATCAAGTGTCATGTACAGTGCACCCGATTCCTTAAGGTTACAGTGTTTTCTGACAAATTCCTGGATATTCTTACAAGAAGCAGTTTATTTTTCTGCTCAGTTCTCCTTTCTGCATTTAATAATCGTCACACTTACAGGAAAAGCACATCAAAAATATTACTCTTATATGGAAGGGTGGTCCTTTCATGGGGACATCTAAATGCACATTACTCCCCATGCTTATAAAATGAAGACAAGGCTGTGGGCCCAAGGTGTCGGGTAGTTTGTGTTACATCAAAAAGTATCTCCAACTGCAGTAGGTTGTAAATTGGAGCTCATAGGCACCAGTATAAAATCTGTAACAGGGCAGTTCATCAACCATGTGTCATTAATAATACTGGTATCTACTTATTTGGAGGAGAGGGCCTTTTGCCGCCATTTGTCACCAGGGCCTGGTTTAAATTGTTTCCTCTGAGCCCATTATGGACTTCTGTAGGTTGAAGATATTCATTTAAAGACAGTCTTAAAACTCCTCTATGAGAACAAGAGTGATCTCACTTGTAAAACACATAATTTAAAGCCCTCAAAAGTTCATAAGGCTTCTTCAGCTGCATTGACAAGGGTTGGAAATGCTAGGCATTTTTACACCTGGAGATGTGCTATTACATCAGTGGTCCCAACCTGTTCCAGCGAAATGATATAATAGTACATCATGAACTAGGCACAGTTGACATCCTCTTCTAATGGCTGCAAGTGGTGAAAACACCATTCATAATGTTTGTCCCCTTAGATGCCACCATCAATAATGATGGTAGTGTTAAAGTAGTCTTTTTGTTTGCCCCCTCATCGGCACTCCTGCAAAACAATCGTGGGTATCAATGTGTTGTGCTACTGAACACTCCCACATCACCCTGCTAAGTATAAGTATAAGAGTAAGTGTACCTTTAAGAGTCTTATAGATAAACTTTCACTTTCATTTTGCAAACTATAGTACATTGCAATACAGAAATACTGCAATGTACTATAGTAGCGACCATGCCACTTAGTGCTCAAGTCCTACAATGGGACTACAGGGAAATGTACAGATAAATAAATAACATATTATAAAGTATGACATAAAATAAAATTAAAAACTACATAAATAGCAGAATAACAGAATAATAATTAAAAAAGCCATATTTGGTTTTGATACTTTCATAAAAATCCATACTATAAAAACAGAATATTATTTATCCCACACGGTGAACACCATAAAAATATAAAACAGCAACAAAATTGCTGATTCTTGGTCACATTGCCCTAAAAAATAATAGCCATATAACCAAAATGGTGCTAATAGAAATGACAGCTGATCCTGCAAAAAAACAAAACAAGCACAGCTCTTATGATGGAAAAATAAAAAAGTTATGGCTTTCAGAATATGGTGACACTAAAATTATTTTTGGCAAACAAGTGATTTTATTGTGCAAAAGTAGTACCACATAAGAAACCTATATATACAGTATTTAGCATCACCATAATCTTGACCAGCAGATTAAAGGTAACATGTTATTTATCATGCCCAGTGCACCACGCAAAATTTAAAATGTAAAAAAAGGATTATAATATTTCCTGCTTAGACTCTAGGATTAGAGTTGCTAACATAATTTAGCAGTCACATCATGGCAAGGTAGCCTGAGGGATCCCCACCTTCCTTGGGGGTCTTAATATTGATTTTGTATTGGGATCCAGAGGCATATGTTTTTGGATGTACCCTTCTTAGTTTTTAGGATTCAGATATACCCTGCAAAGGCTTTAGGGTCAGGATACATGCTGGTTTTCCTAGTGACCAATCATTAATATGCTATAGTGGAACTTTGTTATTTTATAGGTGTACCTTGGGCCTAAATACTGTATATGAATCTAACCCATTGCATGAATTTATCTGCATGAATAAGATCACTTATGACAACTCTTTATCCTGCTTCTCATATATTTATGGGAAGGAAGATGTTGACAGATCACTATATATTTTCTTTGGAAAATATTCATCACTTTCTTCTTCTGTTCCAATAAACCACTCACAGGTGCGAATTTACGAGAAACAAAACAAACGTTTAATCAGTTTGCGCACATCGTCTGTCATCGCTCTCCGTTGCCTCAGACGATATCTAATATTTTATAATGTGTCTATTTTTTTTTTACTAGACAAACGTAAATTACATTTAAAAATGCTGTCATAGTCTTTAAATACATTTCACTGAGGAAAACATATTTATGCCAGTAGCGTGGAAACATGTTCACAAGCACAAGATGGATGATGGAAAGATGACTGCAAGATGTTAGTAATTGTATCTGTCTGGTTACAAAGTTCTGCATTACGTCTGTGATACATTGTAATATAATTGCATGTTTTTTAGAAAGCTTTGATCTAAATCTTTGATCTAAAGGATTCAAATGGAGAAATATTATTGCTATGGAATGTGTGCTTGGATGGGTACTTTATGTATACAGCACCTATGCAGATCTATGTCTCTCCAGAAACAAAACCTGTGGTTGGGTGATCTAATCCTGCAGTGTTCTTCCACTCCCTGTGCCCTTCTTTTATGGCTCTAGGGTCATCTGGAAGAACAAGCAGGTGGTAAAGAGTAACTTGAGTCTGTCTTTTAGCAAAATGGACATGATGTACAGTATGTGCATTTACATTGTATGCAGTTGTGAGCATTCCTGTGCTAGTTAGGGTGGGATTTAATCATACTTCATACCTCATACCTTCATACTTCATTAATCATATCATTCACAGTAGTATGGTTGCTCAGTAGTTAGTACTGTTGCCTTGTAGTGCTGGAGTCGAGAGATTGAATCCAGCCAAAGTCAACATCCGCAGGGAGTGTGACCACTACAGGCAAATGTATGCAGGCACAAGGAATGCTTAGAAAAGAGAGTTCCGCTCTTGTGAATGTAGTTTTTGAGTATCCTACAAGCTCACAATGTAGTTTTAACCCTGCTGTACTGTTCGCATTTACTATACACTTGTACTGTTTCGGGTCAATATGACCCGACCTATTAAAATGTTGATTTTAGGAACTGTAAGTGTTTTTTTTTTTAATATTTCATTATTAAACTGTATGTGAACATGGTTGGTCATAAACAAATGAAAAATGAAATTAAAACTTAATTTTTATTTATTTTTTTCAGAAAAAAGGTTACACGGGCTGTTTGCAATTATGTTCGCTTTATAGCATTCTGCACACAAATAACGAACATACTTATTTTAATTTAATATAACTTTAAATCTAACTAAATATAACTTTGTCTTAACATATTTTATAAAACAACTAATGAAAAATAATGAAAACGTCAGTTTTTCTTTTTTTATCTCTAAAAAGTTTGAACAGGTTCATTCATTTTTACATTGAGCACAATAATAAAACACATGTCATTTACAAAGATATTTTGCACACCCAGCACATGTCAGATTTGTTTTATTGTCACAAGAAGATGGACAGAAGCTACATCTCTTCCTTTTATGGCTGGTAGCTGTACTGGTGGAGGCCGTGAAGTCTCTTTCTTGAGCATGCTGCTGGACACTCTTCACAATGGCGGCTGCTCCTTCACTTCTGGGGTTTACTTTTCTGGCTTCGATATACGGCCTAACTAGGGATTTTCCTAATTCTTCAATAAACATTCTTCTTTTATGCAGCTTATTTCTGTTCCAATTGGTGTCGATTTCTCTCTATAAAACAAATGCCTTGTATACCGAAACATCCAGAATGTTGTAAAACATTATCATTGGCCAACAATTTAGTGTATGTTGATATTGTTTGATCTAGTGTATCAACTGCCCCTTTTGTGGCATTATAATCTAATATCATGTCCGGCTTTTTGTCTTCTCGATTACTTATTGCATTGTCATGGTGCATCGTGCTCATTAGAATTACCTGTTTATTTTTTTGGGGAACATAAGACAGAACTGTTGTATCTCCAGTAAAGTAAAAAGTAGAACTATACACTTCTCTTTTACTAAGGATACCTTGCGACAGTTCTGGCTTATTTTTCCTTATAGTACCCAGCATGGTAAGTTGTCTTTTTCGCAACATCTGGCCCAGTTGGTAGGATGTGAAAAAGTTGTCACATGTGACATTTTGTCCTTTTAGGCCATGAGTCAAATCGAGAACAACTCACATACCCTGATTTTTTTCAGCTCTTTCGCCAGGGTTTCTTCCTGTATACACTTACTCGTTATGTATTGTCTGAACGGGCACCTACCTCGGAATGCCACCAGTTGTTCATCGACAGTTACAGCTTCACCAACATTATATAATTGTGGATACATTTCTAATAGGGGCTAGTTTATCTTTAGCTTTTCTTTCATTTCGATCTGTTTTATTATCAAACCTCAATACTCTAGAAATCTCTTGAAACATTTCAAGAGACATTGTAGCTCTAAATATGTGGCGACCGGTTTCGGGATGCCACAAACTTTTAGTAGCTTGACCATAAGATTTGTATACTCCTGCTAAAAGAAGTAAACCAATATAAGCATTTAGACCTGTCACATCTAATTTGTGCCATTTATCACCATAAACTTGATGTCCCTCAATGTTTGTCATTTGTATTAGAATATTTAGGATAGTCATATTTAGGAACAATGCAAATGCTGATCCTATATCAGATATTCTTGATATAGCATACCTAGTAGGACCAGGAGTAGCTGTTATGATATTTTCAGTGGGCAATCTACCAGCATGACTAGGCTGCAAGTTCCAAATTACATCCTTGTTTTTAGAATGGATTTCTCGCATCTGACTAGTTGTCTAGGTATCACTTCAGAATCATAATTTTCAGCATTGCTTTCCCCATCACTCATGTGGGCCTCCTCTTTGGACACATTTTCCTGTGGGATATCATCTTCTGAATCAGAGGCGTTGACAAGCTCTTCCAATTCAGCGTCAGTCAATAGACGTCTTCGAGACATTTTTATCCAAATTATGGAATTATGCATAGTCACAACTTGAGTCAACACTATGAAATAAAAAAAAAAAACTAACTATATAAATAAATAACATTAAAAGATAAAAAGATCTATAACCAGTTTCACAACAAAAAGAGCTTATATATTACAGTAAGGGCCCCATCGCTCTCCCAGCGATGAAGAAAGTGCAGTGTGAGTGCTACGCTTGCGATGCTGGAGCCTCACGTTTGTCAGAGCTGTGTTTCCATAGCGCTGACTTCCTGTATAGGCTGCAAGACACGTGTATGCTCGTGTCTTGCAGTCTATAGTACTGAGCCAGAGATCAAAGCATCTCTGGCTCAGGTGTCCTAATGGGACACAAGAAAAAGTAATTAAAAGTGAAAAAAAAAATAATAAAGTATGTGAAAAAAATTAATAAAAGAATAAAGCCCCAAAAATTCCCTTTTCCTATATAAAATGAATTATAAAAAAAATAAACCTAAAATTTAATAAAAACAATACATATTTGGTATCGTTGCGTCCATAACAACCTGTACAATAAAACTGAAACCATATTTAATGTACACGGTGAAAGTCAGGGAAAAAAAAACCCGCCAAAAGTAACGATTTTTCGCCATCTCACCTTACAAAATATGCCATAAAAAGGGATCAAAAAGTCATATGTACCCCAAAACAGTACCATTAAAAAGCACAGGTTGTCCCGCAAAAAATAAGCCCTAAACCAACTCTCTAAACTGAAAAATAAAAATGCTACGCATCTTAGAAGATGGCGATGCAAAAAAAATTGATTTATGTCCCCAAATGGGTTTTTGTTCTGCAAAATTGGTATTGCATAAAAAAAACTGTATAAATGAGGTATCGCCGTAATCGTACTGACCCGCAGAATAAAGGTAACATGTTACTTACGCTCTACGCTGCATGGTGAAAAATTTAAAAGGTAAAACGCAGTGCCAGAATTGATGGGGTTGTTTTTTAATCCACCAAGAAAGAGTTAATAAAATTTATTTTTAATAAGTTGTAAGCACCTAAAAATGATGTCATTAAAAAATACATTTCACCCTGCAAACAACAAGCCCTCATATGGCTACATCACCAGAGAAATAAAGAAAATATAGCTCGTACAATGTGAAGACAAAAACTCCAAAAATCGCCAAATCATTAGAGCATAACTGGCTGCGGCAGGAAGGGAATGTATAAGCTGTGCGAGCGTATATTAGGGTACAAACCAGATTTAGAGCTTACGAGGGATAATAAACCAGAAGTGACCCCCAGAGTGACCTCCCCAATAATAGGAACTACTGGGGAAATAGTAGGGAATTTAGTGTACCCAATGTACTACGCACAGCTTACATATTCACTTTTCCCCATCCGCTGTGCAGTCACGTCTGGGATACTAATGCTCACTACACCCCTTGATAAATTCTTTGAGGGGTGCACTTTTCAAAATGGGGTCATTCCCTAGGGGATTCCACTTTACTGGTACTTTAGAGGCTCTGCAAACATGACATGGCATCCAGATCCCAAACATCTGAATCTACGCTCCAAAAGCCACATAGCGCTCCTTCCCTTCAGCGCCCTCCTGTGTGCCCAAACCGCAGTTTATACCCACATGTATGACACTGGTGTACCCAGGATAAGGTACTTAATGTCATATATGGGTATAAACTCCTGTTTGGGCACAGCCGGGCACAGAAGGGAAGGAGCGCTATTTGGTTTTTGGAGCACAGACTTGGACGGTTTGGTTTTTGGACGCCATTGCACTTTTGCAGAGCTCAAATCCCAGTACAGTGGAATCCCCTGACATGTCACCCCATTTTGGAAACTGCACCCCTGAAGGAATTTATCCAGGGGTACAGTGAGCATTTTTAACCCCCAAGTGTTGCTATAATTTATTATTCGTAAATGAATACGCAGCTGATGATGAAAGGTGAAAATGACAATTATTCCAGGAATACATCATTTCAGTGCGTAATATGTTGTGCCCAGCTTGTATCAGAGATGAACGCTCCAAAAGCTGTTGTGCCCGGGATCCCCGCTCACCAGTTTTTGGAGTGTGTGTCTGTGCAGACATAAACTGGGCACAAAATATTGGGCACTGAAATGGCGTAGCTATAGAAAAATTTCATTTTTAACTTTACATTATCAGCTGCGCATTCATTTTTGGAAATTAAAAGAATGAAACACTTAAGGGTTAATAATGCTCGCTACCCCACTTGATAAATCCCTTGAAGGGTATAGTTTCCAAAATGGGGTGACATGTCTGCGGATTCCACTTTACTGACAATTCATGGGCTCTGCAAAAGTGGCATGGTGTCCAAAAAGCAAACTGTGCTCTAAAAACCAAAATAGCGCTCTTTCCCTTCTGTGCCCGGTTGTTCCCAAACAGCAGTTTATACCCACATATGGTGTTGTTAAGTACGTTATCCTGGGTACACCAGTGTCATACATTTGGACATAAACTGTCATTTGGGCACACAGCAGGGCGCAAATGTGAAGGAGCGCTATGTGCTTTTGGAGCGCATATTTAGATTGTTGGTTTTTTGGACGCCGTGTCACATTTGCAGAGACCCTAAAATTGCCCCTACAAAATGGGGGTCACTTCTTGGGGAATTCCAATTTACTGGCACCTCCAGGGCTCTGCAAAAATATCATGGCGACCAGAAAGTCCCTCTAAATCTGTACTCCAAAAGCTAAAAAAAACCACAGTGCTCCTTCCCTTCTGAGCCCTGCCGTGTGCCCAAGCAGCAGTTTATACCCACATATATAATTTTTTTGTCCCCGGGATAGCCCACTTAATAGTTTTAGGAGTTCATGTCTCTGATGCCAAAAAGTGGCCGCAACGTATTAGGCACTGAAATTGGATATTTCTTTAAAAACTTTAATTTTCACTTTGTACATTAATTTTTGGGAAGCATTTTTAGGCTCTAAATGATAATACCCCTTGATACATTCCTTGAGGGGTGTAGTTTCTAAAATGGGGTCACTTTTGAGAGGTTTCCATTATATTGGTACTTTAGGGGTTCTGCAAATGCGACATGGCATCCAAAAACTATTCCAGCAAAATCTGCCCTCCAAAAGCTAAATAGCGCTCTTTCCATTTTGAGCCCTGCTATTTACCCATGCAGCAGATTACAACTACATATGGGGCATTTCTGTGTTCAGGAGAAATTGTGTAACGAACTTTGGGGTGCTTTTTCTCCTTTGTCCTCTTGTGAAAATGAAAAATTTGGGGCTAAATTGACGGTTTATTGGAAAAAAAGTAATTTTTCATTTTAATGTCCCAATGTTAATAAAAACTGTGAAACAGCTGTAGGGTCAAAATGCTCACTATACCCCTTGATATGTTCTGTGAGGGGTGTAGTTTCCAAAATGGGGTCACTTTTAGGGGGTTTCCACTGTATTGGTACTTTGGGGGCTCTGCAAATGCGACATGGTACCTGAAAACTATTCCAGCAACATCTGCTCTCCAAAAGCTAAATAGCGCTCTTTCCATTCTGAGCCCTGCCATGTACCCATACAGCAGATTACGACCACATATGGGGTATTGCTGTGTTTAGGAGCAATTATTTTGCAAACTGTGGGGTGCTTTTTGTCCTTTAACCCATTGTGAAAATGAAAACTTTGGGGATAAAGTGACATTTTAGTAATGTTTCATTTATACATCCCAGTGTTAGCAAAATCTGTGAAACGACTGTAAGGTCAAAATGATCACTATACCCCTATATGAATTCTGTGAGGGGTGTAGTTTCCAAAATGGGGTCACTTTTTGGGGTTTTCCTTTGTATTGGTACTCTAGGGGCTTTGCAAATGAGACATGGCACCTGAAAACTATTCCAGCAAAATCTGCTTTTCAGACGCCCAGTGTCACTCCTTCCCTTCCGTGCACTGCCATTCGCCCAAACATCAGTTTACACCCACTTGTGGGGTACTTCCGTGCTCGGGAGAAATTGCATAACAAACTGTGAGATGCATTTTCTCTTTTAACCCTTTGTGAATGTGTTAATTTTAGGGCTAAATTAAGGAATTAGTGGGAAAAAATTAAATGTCTAAATTTCACCTCCATATTGTTTTAATTCCATGGAAATGCTTAAAGTGTTAACAAACTTCCCAAATATTATTTTGAATTATTTGAGGGGTGCAGTTTTGAAAATGGGGTGATTTATGGGGGTTTCTAATATATAGGTCATTATAATCCTCTTCAGAACTGAAGTGTTCCCTAAAAAATTAGTTTGGGAAATTTTCTTGTAAATCTGCAAAATCGCTGTTACACTTGTAAGCCTTCTAACATCCAAAATAAATTACAGGACGATTAAAAGATGATGCCGATATATAGCAGAGATATGGTAGATAATATATATTAATGTATTTGGGTGGTATGACTATCTGTCTGAAAAGCAGAGCATTTCACATTTTGAAAATTGCGATTTTTTTCCAAATTTCCATCAAATTTCCTATTTTTTTATAAATAAATACAAAAATATTCATTAGTGTTTACCACTAACATGAAGTACAATGTGTCACGAAAAAACAATCTCAAAATCACTTGTGTAAGTTGAGACGTCTCAAAGTTATTGCCATATAAAGTGACACATGTCAGTTTTGAAAAACGAGGCCTGGTCCTTAACGCACTTTTGGGCTGGGTCCTTAAGGGATTAAACAATAATAATAATACATTTTATTTATATAGCGCCAACATATTCCGCAGCACTGTACAATTTGTAGGGTTCAAGAACAGACAAAAAAGATACATTACAAAGAAATAGTCAATTCACACAATGGGACTGAGGGCCCTGCTCGCAAGAGCTTACAATCTATGAGGTAGAGGGGGTGACACAAGAGGTAGCAGGGGCGGCATCAGAAGTAGCATTGCTTATACAACGGTCAGACAATTTTGTAATAGAGGTTACTGTCATTACACATGTATAAAGCTATATGAGCCATCACCAGTCGTGTCCTTTAACGTGCAGATTGTGCCTGGACATATAAAGTTAGCCTGATACGTCATCATATCCTGTGAGGTAATGCGGGAGCGTGAACAGAGGAGGGTACGTTTTAAGGATTCTAACTACGGAAGGGTTTACATTAGGAGTTGTGATAGGCCTGTCTGAAAAGATATGTCTTTAGTTTGCACTTGAAGCTGTGGAATTGGGGGTTAATCTGACAGTCCGGGATAGAGCATTCCAGAGAAGTGGTACAACTCTGGAGAAGTCTTGTATACAAGCGTGGGAGTTTCTGATAATAGAGGATGTTAGTCTTAGGCCATTGAGTGAACGGAGAGTACAGGTTGGGCGATAGACAGAGATGAGGGAGGAAATGTAGGGAGGTGCAGCATTATGGAGAGCCTTGTGGATGAGGGTGATAAGTTTATATTGTATTCTGTATTGAATAGGCAGCCAATGTAGTGACTGACACAGACCAGAGGAATCGCTGTAGCGTCTAGACTGATAGATGTGCCTGGCCGCCACATTTAGAATAGATTGTAGAGGGGAGAATTTAGTAAGGGGAAGACCGATTAGTAAGACGTTACAGTATTCAAGGCGAGAGTGAATCAGGGCAACAATAAGTGTCTTTAGTGTATCTGTGGTAAGGAAAGGGCGGATTCTGGAGATGTTTTAGAGGTGGAGATTACATGAGCGCGCGAGTGATTGGATATGGGGGTGAAGGAAAGGTCTGAGTCAAACATAACCCCGAGGCAGCGGGCATACTGCCTAGGAGTTATGGTAAGGCCGGAGACTGCAATGGAGATATCAGGGACAAATCTATTAGATGGTGGAAACAGCAGTAGTTCAGTCTTTGAGAGATTCAGTTTCAGATAGAGCGAAGACATGATATTTGAGATAGCAGAGAGACAGTCACTGGTGTTCTTTATTAGAGCAGGGGTGATGTCACGGAATGACGTATATAATTGGGTGTCATCAGCATAAAGATGGTACCGGAAGCCAAATCTAGTGATGGGGGCTGTGTAGAGGAAAAATAGCAGGGGACCTAGGACCGAGCACTGAGGAACCCTAACAACAAGGGGAAGAGGGGAAGAAACAGAGCCCGCAAATGATATACAGAAAGTGCGGTCAGAGAGCTAAGAGGAGAACCAGGAGAGAGAAGTGTCCGTGAGGCCAACAGAGCGGAGCATAGTGAGGAGGAGTTGATGGTCAACAGTGTCAAATGCTGCTGAGAGATCTAGAAGAATAAGAAGAGAGAAGTCACCTTTGGATTTAGCTGTCAGGAGATCATTGGAGAATTTTGTGAGGGCCGCTTTAGTAGAGTGCAGAGTGCGGAAGCCAGATTGTAAGGGGCCAAGAAGAGAGTTAGCAGAAAGATAGCGGATTAAACCAGAATAGACCAAGCGTTCCAAGAATTTGGAGATGAAAGGGAGGTTAGCGACAGGTCGATAGTTACCAGCACAGGATGGGTCAAGGGAGGGTTTCTTCATTAGAGGGGTTATGACAGCATGTTTGAAAGAGGATGGGAAAATTCCAGAAGAGAGAGGTTAAGTATTTTAGTAAGGTAAGTCGTAACAGCAGGTGACAGAGACTGGAGAAGGTGTGAGGGGAAAGAGTCACTACTGCAGGTTGTAGGGCGAGAAGAAGAAAGTAGCTGAGATACTTCCTCCTCTGTAACAGGTCCAAAAGATGAGAATGAACAGTCTGAAGTGCGGCTGGTGAGGGGGTCAGTGCCACCTGGGGATTGGGCAGTTATTTCCTGACGGATCCTATCAATTTTGTCATGGAAATAAGTGGCCAGGTCATCTGCTCTAAGGTCTGTGAATGGCATCTGCACCTTGGGGGTGAGTAAGGAGTGAAAAGTTTCAAATAGCCTTTTAGAGTTACAGGAGAGAGAAGAGATGAGAGTGGTGAAATAGGCTTGTTTGGCGAGATGAAGGGCAGAATTATAGGCTTTAAGTATAAATTTAAAGTGGAGAAAGTCTGCAGGCATACGTGATTTTCTCCACAGACATTAAGCACACCTAGAGCACCACTGAAGAAAACGTGTCTGTCGCGTCTGCCAGGGTTATATTGTATTCTGCATTGAATAGGCAGCCAATGTAGTGACTGGCACAGACAGGAGGAATCACTGTAGCGTCTAAACTGATAGATGAGCCTGGCCGCTGCATTCAGAATAGATTGTAGAGGGGAGAGTTTAAACTGATTAGTAAGGAGTTACAGTAGTCAAGGCGAGAGTGAATCAGGGCAACAATAAGTGTCTTTAATGTATCTCTGGTAAGGAAGATGACATGAGCGTGCGAGTGATTGGATATGGGGGGTGAAGGAAAGGTCTGAGTCAAACATAACCCCGAGGCAGCAGGCATGCTGCCTAGGAGTTATGGTAAGGCTGGAGACTGCAATGGAGATATCAGGAACAGATCTATTAGATGGTGGAAACAGCAGTAGTTCAATCTTTGAGAGATTCAGTTTTAGATAGAGCGAAGACATGATATTTGAGACAGCAGAGAGACAGTTACTGGTGTTCTGTATTAGTGCAGTGGTGATGACACGGGATGATGTACTTGGGACAGTCCATATGATGATGTCATGTCTTTGGAAGCTTCTGATAGGTTTATTGGCAACATCTGAGTTAATTAGAGACACACCTGTGAATGTATTTTAAGACACACCTGAAACACACTGCTTCTTTGTGTAATATCATGGGAAAGTCTAAACAAATCAGCCAAGATATCAGGAAGATAATTGTGAACTTGCACAAATCTGGTTCATCCTTGGGTGCAAATTCCAGATACCTGAAGGTGACTCGTTCAGCCATCATACCGCTCAGGAAGGAGACAAGTTCTGTGTCCCAGAGATGAACATGCTTTGGTACAAAATGTGCATATCAACCCAAGAACAAAAGCAAAAAACCTTGTGAAGATGCTGGCTGAAGCTGGTAAGAGTGTGTCATTATCCACAGTGAAACGAGTACTGTATCGACATGGGCTGAAAGGCCACTCTTCCAGGAAGAATCCATTACTCCAAAAGAAACATAAATAAGCCATAGTGATGTTTGCAAATGCACACAGGAACAAAGACATTAATTTGTGGAGACATGTCCTGTGGTCTGACGAAACTAAAATTGAACTGTTTGGCCATAATGACCATCATTACCAGAGATAAGCGAATTGAAGCTGCAGAAGTGGAATTCAATCTGAATTTCAGGAAATCTTCGATTCTCCTTGATTCTGGATTTCCTCATGCATCGATGCATTGAATTGCATTTTTTTTATAAAATGGCCGCTGCACATGTTAGGACAAGGGGCAAGGGACTCTGGGAACATGGGATCATCCACAATGCCAAACGTGCAGCTAATCAGCAGCCAGCCGGCCCTGTGATATCACAGCCCTATAAAAACACTCGGCCATTTTAGGTACAGTCATTTCACATCGCTCTTACTGTAGGGACAGACGTCAGCAGGAGCTAGGGAAAGACTTAGAAAACAGATAGAAGTTCAGGGAAAGAGCCTTAGAACTGTAGGGAAAGGATAGGGAGGAATTGAAAGAAGAATTTGGGGTGGTTGCAGTGTCATTTACAGCAAGAATTTTAATACAAATTGCAGAACTCACTGCCTTTATACTGCTGCTCATTACTCATACCTGTGTCTTCAAGGTAGAACACAACAAGCCTTTTGTAGTGCAGTACAGCAAAAAACAGTGAATTTTCATCTACTAATATCTGCACGTATCTGTAAAAAACGCTTTTTTAGAGGCGTTTATTATAAGGGCTTATTCACTGTTCTTCCAAAGCATAACACTACAGGCCATTTGTCAGTACTACTGTGCCAAAGAATACTGAATTATCATCCACTAATATCTACACTTATGTGTAATAAACGCCTTTAACATGGCGAAAGACATAACGACCATATTCGCCATTTTGTTCCCAGTATAAAGTTGCTGGCCATTTATAAATACAGTATTCTCAATAATAATTCAATAATTCTTAGAGGTTATCACTTACAATGGGGAAAAAAAAAGTATTTAGTCAGCCACCAATTGTGCAAGTTCTCCCACTTAAAAAGATGAGAGAGGCCTGTAATTGACATCATAGGTAGACCTCAACTATAAGAGAGAAAATGAGAAAACATCTAGAAAATCACATTGTATGATTTTTTTAAGTATTTATTTGCAAATTATGGTGGAAAATAAGTATTTGTTCATCTACAAACAAGCAAGATTTCTGACTCTCAAAGACCTGTAACTTCTTCTTTAAGAGGCTCCTCTGTCCTCCACTCATTACCTGTAGTAATGGCACCTGTTTGACATTGTTATCAGTATAAAAGACACCTCAAACAGTCACACTCCAAACTCCACTATGGTGAAGACCAAAGAGTTGTGGAAGGACACCAGAAACAAAATTGTAGACCTGAACCAGGCTGGGAAGACTGAATCTGCAATAGGCAAGCAGCATGGTGTGAAGAAATCAACTGTGGGAGCAATAATTAGAAAATGAAAGACATACAAGACCACTGATAATCTCCCTCGATCAGGGGCTCCATGCAAGATCTCACCCCGTGGGGTCAAAATGATCACAAGAACGGTGAGCAAAAATCCCAGAACCACACGGGGGGACCTAGTGAATGACCTGCAGAAAGCTGGGACTAACGTAACAAAGGCTACCGTCAGTAACACACTACGCCGCCAGGGACTCAGATCCTACAGTGCCAGACGTGTCCCCCTGCTTAAGCCAGTACATATCCGGGCCCGTCTGAAGTTTGCTAGAGAGCATTTGGATGTTCCAGAAGAGTATTGGGAGAATGTCATATGGTCAGATGAAACCAAAGTAGAGCTGTTTGGTAGAAACACAACTTGTCGTGTTTGGAGGAGAGTGAATGCTGAGTTGCATCCAAAGAACACCATACCTACTGTGAAGCATGGGGGTGGCAACATTACGCTTTGGGGCTGTTTCTCTGCAAAGGGACCAGGACGACTAATCTGTGTACATGAAAGAATAAATGGGACCATGTATCGTGAGATTTTGAGTGCAAACCTCCTTCCATCAGCAAGGGCATTGAAGATGAAACGTGGCTGGGTCTTTCAACATGACAATGATCCCAAGCACACCGCCAGGGCAACGAAGGAGTGGTTTCGTAAGAAGTATTTAAAGGTCCTGGAGTGGCCTAGCCAGTCTCCAGATCTCAACCCCATATAAAACCTTTGGAGGGAGTTGAAAGTCCGTGTTGCCCAGCGACAACCCCAAAACATCACTGCTCTAGAGGAGATCTGCATGGAGGAATGGGCCAACATACCAGCAACAGTGTGTGCCAACCTTGTGAAGACTTACAGAAAACGTTTGACCTCTGTCATTGCCAACAAAGGATATATAACAAAGTATTGAGATGAACTTTTGTTATTGACCAAATACTTATTTTCCACCATAATTTGCAAATAAATTCTTTAAAAATCAGACAATATGATTTTCTGTATTTGTTTTCTCATTTTGTCTCTCATAGTTGAGGTTTACCTATGATGTCAATTACAGGCCTCTCTCATCTTTTTAAGTGGGAGAACTTGCACAATTGGTGGCTGACTAAATACTTTTTTTTCCCACTTTGTTCCCAGTATATAGTTGCTGGCCATTTATAAATACAGTATTGTCAATAATAATTCAATAATTCTTAGCCGTTATCACTTATTGAAAGGTGTTTATTAGTGTGTAAACCCATAAGGAGGACCATATTCGCCATTTTGTTTCCAGTATAAAGTTCCTGGCCATTTATAAATACAGTATTGTCAATAATAATTCAATAATTAAATAATTCTTAGCGGTTATCACTTATTGAAAGGTGTTTATTAGTGTGTAAACCCATAAGGAGGACCATATTCGTGATTTTGTTACCAGATAAAGTTGCTGGCAAGTAGCGGTTGTGTCTTGACCAGCAATCCAATGGTTGCAGACTGGATGACTCGGTCATCCACTTCATCCCAAGTCACATCAGACACCCCCAGCCAAGAGTTGGTGGGTTCGTCAGAAACAACCCTTAGTTGACATGGCCCGGCAGCAGGCCCTGTGCCCTCACCTGTCCTCAACCTGCCTCTGCCCTTTTCTGTTTCCTCAGCTAGAGAACTACTCTATGCTGTGGGCTCAGATCCACTATACAGTGAGGAGGAGGTACTAGAGGACAATCAGCAGCTACTGCTCAGCCAAGATCTGAAAGGGACATCCGCCGCTTCCTCTGGTAGGGGGGCAAGTAGTTATGAGGAGAGTGGCGTGGGAGCTGGTGTTGAGGAGGACATTAGTGACCTGTAGACAGTAGTGGATGACGATGTAGCCGATCATAATTGGGAGCCGGGTGACGGAGGGGCTTCATCGTCATCAGGAGAAGAAGGTAGCAGCTTGCGCATGAGGCAGCGGACGAGTCAGTTGGGTGGCAGCAGTGGGAGGTCGGTAGCTAAACGTGCCCGGGGTAGACCACCTGCTTCGCAGCAGCCTACCTGCCCGGAAAGCAGTGGTGCAGTGGTTCACAGTGGCGGTAGCAGTCAGTTACTGGGGAATGTTGGGGGTAAAATCACCTACTTGGTGATGTGGAAGTTTTTTGTTAAGCCGCCGGGGGAGGTGAAAATGGCCATATGTTCAATCTGTGGACAGAAGGTGAAGCGTGGCCAGGGTGCCAATGTTGGCACCACAGCCCTGCATCACTGTATGGCCTCCGCACGCTGCTGACACCTCCACACTCTGTCACCGAGTCACTGTATGGCCTCCTAAGGCTGCTTCCACTGGGTCACTCTGATACTGGGTCACTGTATGGCCTCCTAAAACTGCTGACACCTCCACAATATCACTGGGTCACTGTATGGTCTCCTCATGCTGTTGCCAACTTCACATTGTTGCCTTGTCACCAGCAACTTGGCCAGGTGACACCGCTTCCTCCTTCACGTTCTCACACCGCTGGTCCTGCAACAATGTCCATCTCATCCTCCACTGTTTTCTCAGCCTCCACTGCAGGGACAATTCACAGTGCTCCTCAAGCATACTACATGTGCAGGGCACAGCAGTGTCACGCTGTTCTACACCTCGTTTGAATGGGCGAACAAAGTCACACAGGGGAGTAACTGCTCCATGTCCTCAATCAAGAAATCGAATCCTGGCTTTCTCCAAGAGAACTTAAAATCGGAACAATGGTGACTGACATCGGGAAGAACAAGGTGTCGGCGCTGCGCCCTGCAAGAACAAGGAGGGCTGAGCCATGCGCCCTGCATGTCGCACGTGTTCAATCTGGTTGTCAAGCGCTTCCTGAAGCATTCCACCCATCTGCAAGACATCCTAAAAATGTCAAGGAAACTTTGCATGCACTTCAGACACTCGTGCACCTCCAAGCACACTCTCCTTGAGCTGCAGCGGCAGAACAGCCTCCCACAACAGAGGCTGATATGCAATGTTTCCACCCGTTGGAATTCAACCCTCCATATGTTGGATCGACTATATGAACAGAGAAAAGCCATAAACGATTTCTTGATGATCCAAGTGGACAGAGGTACTCCCCTGTGTAACTCTAAAGTTAGCCAGTGGCAGCTCATGTGTGATACTTGCCGTTTGCTCGTTCCCTAGAAAAGATGCTTTTCAATCTGGCTGGTCAAGGGACTAGAGATGTGGCGCCTACATCCTACGGCCACATGAGCCCTGTGGGGGCTGAACTGGAGGAAGACATTGGAGCATAAACAATGTGTAGTCAAATGGGTGGAGAGGAGGAGCAGGAGCAACCAGAACAGCCAGAGGGAGATAATGAGGATGAGGCAGATGACCCAGACACACCGTGGCAGTATGCAGTGGAGATGGATGCAGGGAGTTCCTCGGAGTCACTAGCGGAAATGGCCTGAAGCATGCTCACTTCCTTGTGCAGTGAGAGCTGAATTGTCACCATTCGGCAGAGGGATGACTACTGGATCTCCACCATGTTAGACCCTTGCTACCAGGGAAAAATGGGGGCCTTTTTTACACCCGTTGAGAGGGTGGACAAACTGAACTACTATAGAGACATGCTATGTAGCAAGTTGGCCACTGCTTATCTGCGTCATAGTCCATCCTCTCACATGTCCAACCGGGGGGGCCATGAGCACTGGCATGGCAGCTGTGGGAGGGGGTGGGGGTGGCAGGAGCAGTATCGGCTGCATCAGCAGCAGCCTGAGCCTAGAGTCGCTGATGAGCAGCTTTCTTCAGCCACATAGTGAAGAAGCTGCTCTTCAGCAGCTAGACACAGAGCAGAAGTTGAACCAGCAGGTGGTGGCATACTTAGAGTGCACCCTGCCACCCGTCATCGAAGATCCGCTGGACTACTGGGCAGCCAAACTGGATTTGTATGTAAACTTTTGACTTTTCAGAAAGTAATAAAAAATGCCTTAAAAAATTCTCTTTCATTATTCTGGAATTTGGCAAATATAAATAATTGTGGTAATCCTAATTGACCTAAAACAGGAAAGGTTTATTCTGATTTCATATCAGATAGTGAGAAAAACATGCATATGTGTCTTTATATATACTGTATGTAAACTTCTGGTTTCAACTGTATATTCTAACAATTGACATTCACATCCATAAAATATCACCAGGGATTCCAAAATTCATCACTCCAGTACTCCAGAGGAAGATTAAAACAAAGCTGTAGCTCAACTTTCGCTCAGCCGGGGCAAAGACTCAGTTCACTGCCCTTACTCTGTATCTTAAATACATAAAAGTGGCTTGTTGGAAATCCACTCACTCTGACAGACAGTACTTGGGGCACATGCCCTGGTTGTACCTCCTCCAGCTACATTGTATCATTCCTGTTTTGTAGCTATGGACACTGCACAGTATCATTTTTTCTGTATGTATAGCCAGCGCACAGTATTACTCCTTTTGTATGTATGGATAGTGCACAGTATTACTCCTTCTGTATTTATGTATAGTAACCAGTACTACTCCTTCTGTATGTATGGATAGTAACCAGTACTGCTCCTTCTGCATGTATGGATAGTAACCAGTGCTGCTCCTTCTGTATGTATGGATAGTGCACAGTATTACTCCTTCTGTATGTTTGGATAGTAACCAGTACTACTCCTCTGTATGTATGGATAGTAACCAGTGCTACTCCTTCTGTATGTATGGATAGTGCACAGTATTACTCCTTCTGTATGTATGGATAGTGCACAGTATTACTCCTTCTGTATGTATGGATAGTAATCAGTACTACTCCTTCTGTATGTATGGATAGTGCACAGTATTACTCCTTCTGTATGTATGGATAGTAACCAGTGCTACTCCTTCTGTATGTATGGATAGTGCACAGTATTACTCCTTCTATATGTATGGATAGTAACCAGTACTACTCCTTCTGTATGTATGGATAGTGCACAGTATCACTCCTTCTGTATGTATGGATAGTAACCAGTGCTACTCCTTCTGTATGTATGGATAGTGCACAGTATTACTCCTTCTGTATGTATGGATAGTAACCAGTGCTACTCCTTCTGTATGTATGGATAGTGCACAGTATTACTCCTTCTGTATGTATGGATAGTAACCAGTACTACTCCTCTGTATGTATGGATAGTGCACAGTATTACTCCTTCTGTATGTTTGGATAGTAACCAGTACTACTCCTCTGTATGTATGGATAGTAACCAGTGCTACTCCTTCTGTATGTATGGATAGTGCACAGTATTACTCCTTCTGTATGTATGGATAGTGCACAGTATTACTCCTTCTGTATGTATGGATAGTAACCAGTACTACTCCTTCTGTATGTATGGATAGTGCACAGTATTACTCCTTCTGTATGTATGGATAGTAACCAGTGCTACTCCTTCTGTATGTATGGATAGTGCACAGTATTACTCCTTCTATATGTATGGATAGTAACCAGTGCTACTCCTTCTGTATGTATGGATAGTGCACAGTATTACTCCTTCTGTATGTATGGATAGTAACCAGTGCTACTCCTTCTGTATGTATGGATAGTGCACAGTATCACTCCTTCTGTATGTATGGATAGTAACCAGTGCTACTCCTTCTGTATGTATGGATAGTGCACAGTATTACTCCTTCTGTATGTATGGATAGTAACCAGTGCTACTCCTTCTGTATGTATGGATAGTGCACAGTATTACTCCTTCTATATGTATGGATAGTAACCAGTACTACTCCTTCTGTATGTATGGATAGTAACCAGTACTGCTCCTTCTGCATGTATGGATAGTAACCAGTGCTACTCCTTCTGTATGTATGGCTAGTGCACAGTATTACTCCTTCTGTATGTATGGATAGTAACCAGTACTACTCCTATATGTATGGATAGTAACCAGTACTACTCCTTCTGTATGTATGGATAGTAACCAGTACTGCTCCTTCTGTATGTATGGATAGTAACCAGTGCTACTCCTTCTGTATGTATGGATAGTGCACAGTATTACTCCTTCTGTATGTATGGATAGTAACCAGTGCTACTCCTTCTGTATGTATGGATAGTGCACAGTATTACTCCTTCTGTATGTATGGATAGTAACCAGTGCTACTCCTTCTGTATGTATGGATAGTGCACAGTATTACTCCTTCTGTATGTATGGATAGTAACCAGTACTACTCCTTCTATATGTATGGATAGTAACCAGTACTACTACTTCTGTATGTATGGATAGTAACCAGCACTACTCCTTCTGTATGTATGAATAGTGCACAGTATTACTCCTTCTGTATGTATGGATAGTAGCCAGTACTACTCCTTCTGTATGTATGGATAGTAACCAGTACTACTCCTGTATGTAAGAATATTATGCAATTTTCCCCAATGGCCAATGCTAGTAGCAAAGTGTTGTATTTAATTGTTGTATTGATGTATAGCATTTATGTATAGCATTTATGTATACCATTTTAACAATGTTTTGTGCTGTTTTATACTTTTTTTTGTACTTTTTTTGCTCTTAGTTTTCTAGAAGATGGGTAGAGTTAGCCGTTGTTAGGCAGCCCCAGTCTATTTAGCCAGTGTTTGGGCCTGTTTCAGTGAGGGGTTTAGCTTGTGAAAGAGCAACTTCAGTTCTCTAGGTTAGCTTTGTGACCATAACAAACCTACTAAGTAAACTGTGCCACAAGCATTGCATGCTTAGTTGCCATCATGTCTACTATGTCTCACCTACCATCATGGGCACAACAAAACGCCAACATGTAGGAGATCCATAGCAGGGAGTGCCGAGTGCAAACCCCTCACTACTGTGCTGTAAGAAGATTTGGCACCAAAGACACCATGACATGGGAAGGGGTGAGTAGCTGCCATTTTGAGCATCCTCTCCAACATCAGTGACATCTTCCATTACAGTTGCATAGTACCACTCCTCCTAAATGTATAGACACCACCCACTACCGGGTGGGCCATAAGTATGGATACACCCAGATAAAATGGAAGTGGTTGCTGATATCACCTTAATGTTTGTGGCATATTAGTACATGGGAGGGCCGGGTGATGCCCATGGCGGCCATCTGCAAAGCTGCCATTTTGGATTCAACTTTACTTTTTTCAATGTGTCATGTGACACATCAAACACATGGAGAATTGGACAAGAAAAACAATGGTATCTGGGTGTATCCATACTTATGGCCCACCCTGTACTTTGTAAAAAAAAAAAATATATATTGTTCTTCATAATTAGAGATGAGCGAATTTTTCAAAAATTCTATACAGCAGCTTCGCTGAATTTTCCAACACGATTCGATCCGAATTAATTCAGGACGAATCATGTTAAAAAAACAGCTATTTCCAGGCTGCGGAGAGCCTGTATAGTGGTGTAGAATCGCTAGCTCAACACCATAGACTGCAATACATGTGTATTGCAGTCTATAGAGGAAGTTAGCCTATGCAGACGAATAGGCTGACTTCCTCACTTCTGGGCAGGATCAACAAGGTACCGGGGTCTGGCCAGTGAAAACCAGAAGATACTATCGGCACCCCCCAATCTCACCGCAGAGGGTGCTGTGGGGGGCATTTTGCATGGCGGAACCCCTTGGATACTGCAGTCATGTTTGACTGCGGCATCCAAGGGGTTAAAACCCCCGATCGGGTTCTGGGCTGGATCAACCAAATACTGGGGGCTACTAGCTGCCTGGAGTCACTGACCAGACCCCGGACTGCAGAAGATGCATATCGGCACCGCTTGATCTCGCCGTGGGAGGTGCTGAGGGGGACATGTAGCATGGCGGAACCCCTTGGATGCAGAGGTCATGTTTTACCACAGTATCCAAGGGGCTAAAACCCATGATCGGAGCTGTGCTGTCAGTTACAGCTAACACCCGGTCCCGATGCCGTGGGCAGTCGCGAAGGGGGTTAAAGGGCTGTGACATCACAGGGCTGGCTGGCTGCTGATTGGCTGCATGCATGGAATTGTGGGTGATCCCGCATTCCCAGAGTTCCTTGCCCCATGTCCCCTATGTCCCCATGCCCATGTGCAGCAGCCATTTTATGAAAAAATGCGATTCGTTACCACGAAGCATGAGGAAATTCGGATTCGATGTTTCCTGAAATTCAGATCGAATTCCACTTTGTCAGCTTCTAGTCGCTCATCTCTATTCATAATTCTTACCCAAAAATAAAATATGGGTTATGTAAGGAGGACTCCCAATTCCTTATAAAAAGAAAAAAAAGAAAAAAATATATAAATACATTGATTGAAGGCTTCCTATAGGTAGATAAAGGAAAATAAAGAATATTTGTTTCTGCTGTCAGTGTCCATGTCTCTGTCTCGAAGGTGTCTTTTTAGAGGTCCGGGATTCCTCTCAAGACCTCTGTTCATGAGTTTCTCCAGTCAGCTGCCTATCTTCCAGTATGTCTGTTTTTGTCAGTCATGCATTCTGAAAGTAGATACTTGGATCTCCTTGTCTCAATATATGGAAAACTTCCAAAATACGTTTCTATGCCATGACATAACTCTTGTGTACCAATACAGATAATATGTCAATATTGCGTAGTTAACTCTTTATGTCTCTTTCACATGAATATTGTAACCCATGATACATATACCCATGTTATGTATGTGGACACTGGACAAAGAGTTGTAGATCTAAGCACCTATGAAGTGTCATTTAAAATAGACATATTTTATGGGACAGAGGGATCTTTGGGGCCCCCTTGGTTCTGGGCCAGATAGCGGCTTCTACCTCTGCACTCACTATAGATGTGACCCTGACTGCACAGATCCACTCCTTCTCTTTTGTATATGGATACTGCACAGTAGTACCACTCCTCCTGTTTTGTATGTATGGATACTGCACAGTAGTACCATTCCTCCTTCATGTATGAACACTGCACAATGCCACTCCTGGACACTCCTGTATGTTTAGATACTGCACAGTAATCTATTCTGTATATATGAATGCTACACAGTACCACTTAGTGGTTTTTCATGGCAAATAGCACAAAATCATAGTTGGTGGTGCAATGACTATAAATGTGGAAAAGGTGGGACAGTGGGGAATAGGGGGCCCAGGTTTGGGGAAGGGCTCTACTTATAGGGGTTTTCTGGACTCAAAATGTTGATGACTTATCCTAAGGATAGGACATCAATATCAGATCAGTGGAGGTTGGTCCAATACCCAGCACCCATGCCAATCATCTGCTTTTAGCACATCGAACAGGGAGCAGAGAGCCCCATTATGTGTGTAGTGACTGATCTGAGTCACTGTAGCTCAAGTGAATGGCAGCTGATCTGCTGTACCTGGTCTAACCACACTTCAAAGAATGGAGCTGCCTGATTCCTGCTCCATTATCTGTGCAACAGCTGCTAAGAACAGAGCACACTGCTGGGGGTGCCAGACATTGAGTCCCCACCTACCTGATATTAATGACTTAATATAATATTATTACTATTGTGTAGTAACATGGTGCCGATTTCTGCTTTTTCTTTTTGTTTTGTATATGTTAGCTTTTCAGACCATCCATCTTTGATGGTACCTTGCCCAGCTTTTTAACAGCTCTGTCAAACAGCTGCAAAAGCTTAGACGTAACATCTGAAGGTCACAGACTGGTGACCAGTAATACATAACATTAGGTAGGTTACTGGCACTGAATGAGTTAAGCATATTTCTACAGGGCAGGCTAATATTATCCCTGTGTACCATCACAAGATCCAACTGCCTTTGGATAATAGACTGTGCTGTGAGTAGATCTGTGATCAATTTCTTCTTTATGATAAGCTGATGCCATCCTTTCTCCAGTTGCCCGCCAAGTTTAGAATTATAGACTGCGACTGGTGAATTATCATACAGCATTGTGCATCTCATCCTCTCCAAAATCAATCTTTTATTGTTGTTGTTTCTCGCCTCAGCAGACGCCGCTCTCTTTTATCCCCTCAGGCTGATGGGTAAAGCTTAAAAACTTACAAGCTGTTTGTGTGACCATATTAATTACCCCTTATGTATCTTTAACTAAATACGTGAATGCAGGGCCCTGTCGTCAGACTGTAGCCTCAGGAAAGCACCATTAAAGCCAATACCACAATGCTTTCCATTATTCTTTCTGCACTGGCTTCTAACAAAAAATATAATCGCAGCATGATATCCAGCCGGCGAGTAGAGCCATATTAAAACAATAAAGTATGACAGAGTATACTGTATACCCCGTAATAAGTATACAGCAGGCACACCATGACCAATTAAATAGGACAACTGTAGGTTCCTTATAAAATGCAGAATCCTAATGATTGGATCCCATATTGGTTACTCATGGAAATCGCATTGTAAATGAAAGCGACTATTCGCTCCTCTACTTATTAACTGCAGTGTTTTATGTTCCAAGATGAAGGTCTCTGCAGCAAGCTGGGATGTAAGAAAAGCAGAAAAAGTATTAATATCAGCTACTTAACATTGCTTTAAGAACAAACATACCTCTTCCTGGAAAATCTGGATATTAATGGCTTATGACAGTTTCTCCAAGATTTGTCACCCAGGTTTTCCAGACTTTTCCTGTACTCCTACTGTATATCCCTGGGCAGATTTGCTGTTCAGAACTGTCATTCGTATTAACAATCACTCAGCTTTCCTAGAATCAGATATGAATGAACAGATTTTAAACAGCATGATAGAAGAGGCCAACTCAGTCGGGTGACATATTGGCACTCAGCTTTCCTATGAAAAGCTATAAGAAACTAACATAACTAAGAAAAAGCTGAACAGAAAGTTTAATGCTGTATCCGCCAAAACTCTAAGCTTTGGAGTCTGAAGTTCTTTGGACTATGGAGTGGTTTAAAAGCAGTGGGTAATGGAGCTCTACAACAAGTACAAGGAAGGTGACCTACAAATGCCACAGAGTGCTTATACAGAGCAACCTATCTTAAATAAGTAGAGCTGCAGTGTAAAGTATGGGGAGAAGGGTCTGTTTCTTACTGAAACCTGTGACTTATAATTGAAGACCCCACCAAGTGTCCATTTACTTTACAGTCAAACCGCATGATCTGATCATGATTGATGGAGATGCAAATCCTCAAGTATCATCATTAAGGAAGTTGCAGTGTCTTAAATCATCTTTATTTTCGACAAAGTAACATTCAGATTTTGCCTGGTGCTTCAGACATCTGATCTGGCTCAAGCAAATCATTAACTCCCATTCCCTGAACACCCGGCTTCCATATGGCCATTCTGGGAATTAATTGGCGATAATTGAATTAGCATCATGAAGCTTGAATATTTAGTATTTTGATGGAGGGTTCTTGTAAACACGCTCAGGAGAGAAGGAAAGACTATTAGGAAACTTAAAAAGAAAATCAGCAGTTGTTGAACACAAGGGGGAGAAATGTTACTCCAAGTAACGCTAAACCACTTAATAAAGATCTTATCAAGCAGATACATAAATATTCATATCGCCCCCTCCGAACGGAAAACAACATGTTCAGCAAAGACGCGTTGGCTCATTTTCAGCTCAGATCTGACTAACACTACAGCAAGAGGCACATGATTATCATTTATAAATATCCAAATTCAATGACTTTGTATATTTGCAGGCCAGATGGGCTGCTCATCACTCCACGCTGCACACCAGAGGTGTAAATGTGCAAGCTTTCAGGATAGGCTGAAATTTCTTACTTCCTTTGGTAAATACTTACAGTACAGTAATAAATATGAGCAGGAATTATTGTACTTTTTGTTGTGTTCTCCGGGGCTTTTACATATATTAAATTGTAGTGTTTCTCCTCAAAAAGAAGACCTCAGTGTGTCCTGCTGCTGGAAGCTCCAGAGATTATCTGTATTCTAGGATACAAATGTCTAGTTTCCCTGCAGTGCTATCACAGGTAAAATAAATTACATGGTGACCATCTGAATGATTCATGTAAAAAATGGATCCACTGGATCCTCCAGAGTGAATGATACTCTTAGTTGCTCTTCTCTTTTCTGACTAGTTACTGTAAGGAATCCCCTCCATTAACAAGAAATCATATATGAATATCATTCATGCAAAATTACAAGTAATAATTATATAATAATAGCCTGCAAAGAATCCAGATAGAAATACAGATATCAGTCGTGTTTAGCGTATGAGTTCATCACACTATCTGTCAAATGAGTAGATATACTCAAGATAGAGAAGGCCATAAGAAAAGAAGAAGAACAGTATATCCGTTTATGGCATTTTAGTATAGAAGAATGACTTTGGGGTATAGAATTATTAAGTGAAAATAATATTAGTCAAATAGTACTATTTGCCTAAGGAAGGAACAAATTCCTCTCTGGAGTACATTACTTAGAGCACATGAGAAGCCATAGGACAAGTTTTAGAAATATCACATGACTGAAGACCATAAGATTGTGGATGGTCAAAAGCTGTGTCCATATCTACTACTTTATTTACATCTCCAATCAAATTACCTGGATCAAATAATAAAGTCTAATAGGAAGATAACAAAGAGCACATCCATTGATTTTACATTATTGTCAGTAATATAATATCCAGATCATCCATCTTGGGTTCTATCTACAGATCATCCCGATTTGTGTCTTGCACGCATTATTGAATAAATCCTATTTTGCTGGTTCATGGAGCATTGTGCTTTTCATTGACTGTTCATATCTCTTCATCACATGGGTGATAAATTCATGTAACATCCTAATTATGCACATTTCCCTACCGATGTATATAGTCCTATAATAATTACTCAAGTAATGGTGGTAATAATATTTCCAGCATCAATATTATAAACCAAGATACCTATGTAACAGGGTTGCCTGAAGGTTAATCTGAAAACATGATTGTTCCTAGCAATGATGCCCGATTAATGGTTTGGCCCATCTTGTTCATTGTGAAAATAGTGGGGCTTTTTGGATAGTGAGATGAACAATGTCATAGTTGAGTAAACAAATGGTAAGTAAGGTTACACATGGAGAAACATCTCACCACAAAGTTACCTACAGCAGAAATCAGTAAGGAAGTCAGAGGTCTAAATTGAATGTCTTGGCCCCAATGCAAAAAATGTAATGAAGCCCCCATTTACCATGTGCTATCTGTAATACTGGTGTATTCTTATGTTGTACAGTGACATTTTGACCCCCTGAGATTCCAGGGCCAGGTAGTGATCGCTACCTCTGCACCCCCAATAGCTACAACCCTGGAGGGAACTAACATCCTGATAGAGGGGTCTGTTATGAGCATCAGTTATACTTGCTGTTTGTCAACGTCTACCTAAGCTGCTGCTGAGGCCATTACTGAGGGTGGAACAGATAACCACACTTACCAGATTGGCGTAACCAGATCGGTTAGCTCCTCTTTACTGGTAAATGAAAAGGAATTTGAGACCAAAGAAGAGCATGGATTTTCATTACAGGTTTACTTGATGACTAGCCTCTGAAACAATGGCACTAATCAGCTTGAGATTCGTGCTGTGGGTTCTGCAGATGAAGCAGCTGCAGAATCTATGGGGAAGAGTGAACAATATGCTTATTTTTTCAATATCAGTCTGTGCCAGTCTCTGCCTCCCATTAAATACAATGCAAGAAAGATTCAGGATGGAAATTGGAACTGATTTTAAGGCAAAATCCACCCCCAAATTCCTCAATATGAGCTTAACCTGTATGAGGAACCAGTGATGGGACCATTATATTGTGTGGAGGCAGTGATAGGGGCCAATATCCTGTGAGGGGGGCATTAAAGTATGTGGGGCATTAGGGGGGAGTGATCATTAAGGAGTTGTCAGGGCTTAATTTTTTTGTGGCCTATCCTGATGATACCTGATCAATAGGAAGGTGATACCCAACCCCTGGTCTGATCAGCTGTATGGAGTGGTTTCCTGTACATGAAAGAGGATTGGAAGCAGAAAGCTCAGTCCCCTGTATAGTGGCTGGGCACTTTCACTAAATGTCAATGCTCATTGAAGTCAGTGGGAGCTGAGCTGCGGCAAAGGTGCCTAGCCACTATAGTGAATGGCGCTTTCAGCTTCTTGCCCCGTATTATGTGCAGGACAGGCGCCAGAAGCAGCTCCATACAGCTGATCAGGCCGAGGACACTTTGTATCTGGTTTGTATATTGGACATTGTTGCTGTTCTACTTTATTTATTTGATTGCAGTTAATTCAACAGGAGAAAATATTGTCTAATTTGTGTGTAAAATGATTCTAGAGTGGATCTACAAATTCTCAATAAAGTGATACAATCGTAGGTTACTTGAGAGACAAACTTTTGGCAAGTACTATAAGTTAGTTAAGATCCAACCTATGGCTACAGGGAGGTAGCAGGTCCGGACAATGTCAGTAATCACTCAGTGTGGTCTACTTTGCCCTACCATGGGATTTCATACTCCATTGTAAATGGGATTCTGTGTAATTGCATCAAAAACTGTACTCACTGTCCAAAAAGTAGTTCTCCATAGACAGGCAGTAGTGAACTGACCCCTCCATTAGCTACATTATATGTATAGCGCTGCAGAATATGTTATCACCATGAGGGAAATAAGTCAAATTTCTTGTCACTTTAGAGGAAAAAAAAATTCACATATTTACAGTCATGTACTTGACAAGTTACAGCTGTTCATAGAAAAGCGTTTGACGTGTCACTACTAAACATCTTGCAATATAAGTGTCACATATGTTTACCATTCTAATTGTTCATTGTGTTTGTACAGTATATCAAACTCTACTCAGTGTAGGTTTACCAGCGGTCCTATGAAATAATGTACTATTTGATAAACTCAGCACCAATACATTTGTATTATTTTTTTTCCATAGGGGTGTTTTTGCCACGTTCTTGCCAATGCCATCCTCTCGGTTATTGATACAGTCCTATCGGACGTTCCGTTATGTGTCAGGATGTATTACTTACTGTTTACAAAGAGGAAGCTAAATAGTTCATTCAATACAAAAGAAAACAAAACACTTACAAATACTCGGAGTCATGCAGCGAACTTTAAATGTATTTTACTTCCCTGACGCTGGAGATGAAGGATCAATGATTTTGTACCTTTGTAGAAATTGACCATGAAGTGCTCCTGGGGGCTTTTTTTTTTCTTCTTAATTCTTCTACTTAGTTTTACACTTGCAAATGCCACCATTATGTTACCTTTATTTGTTGTGTAAGATGCTTGTGAACCAGATGTCCATCAATCTTCAAATAACTATTTGAAAGGAAAATTCCTTTAAGTTTGCAAAAGAATATTGGCAATTTCATAGCTTCATATTCAAGAATAACCATAATGCAGAGAAAATAATACAGCAAAATATTATTGAGTAGGTTTTCAAGCCAAGATGGTCATGGAGAGCTTTATATTACGCCAGAGATGATTCAGAAGAAGGAAGCTGAATCAAGACAATTATTGCTGGAACAAAAATAAGAGAGGAGATTCATGTGTTTCATGTAAACAGTAACCTAACCTCCATCTGTTATCATATACAATGGTTAATAAGCCAGGTCAAGGCTTCTTAGATGTCCCTCATGTGGTGACACAGGCATACTCTTTAAGCTCCTCAGCCCTAATGAAAACAAGGTTTCTTTGTATGTAGTAGAAACCTGAAGAAGTAGAACATGGCATTATGAAGCTCCCTATCTATACAAGGTGGATCCTACTTCTTCCTCTGCCATTCTTCATTGTCCTTTTCTAGGCCACAATTAAAGCCTTTGTAGCCAATTACAATATACTGTAACAAATCTACAGAGTGGTCAACAGTCACTCCATACATTGTATAGGAAGTATCATGGAAATACAGAGGCTGCATTATTCTTTATGTATGGTACATGGCGGTCTAATAACATGTTGTCATGACTAGCTCAGGCTTCTGAATGACACCAAACCAGTTAGGGAATGTGTCACTGGCTGTGGTTCTTACCAAGCTTATTTAACCCAAAACAAATCGTTGGTCTGAACCACTAGAATACAAAACAAAAAAAAATCTTCAGAGGTTTGTCCATCTATAGTCTCTACCTTTATTTGACCTTTTCCCGGCTATCTTCTTTGGAACTTTGTACCTCTGCAGATATGGCTGGATGAGAGGATTTTCCTGGAGGTTTCCCCTACATCCTTTAGGCAGTGAGTCTGCAGGAAGCAACATGTGAGCACTGTTTTCCTGTCTCCTTTGAGATACTTTCTGGCTCCTTCCCCCATTTTGTTCTAGAAGTAATGCTCTGCAGACCTCTGTTCTCTCCCGAGTGTCGCAGTGGCCATTAGCAACAGCCCCTTCCCACTGCTCCTTCTACAGGGAGGAATCAGCTTTGCGGCTCTTTCACTGCTGAAGAGCCATGTCTACCCCTATCACCCAGCACCAGCCACTGAGCCATGTGCAGCTACCTGCATAATGTTTACCATTTGCATCTCTGTCCTGTGGTTATGCATAAACCCCACACATTTCATTGTGAATACCCTTTTTTTTTAAATCTACATAAGCCTCACCCAGTTCATTTCACATCCTCATGAAAATTATACAATAAAAATTATGACCACTGACTCAGGCATCCCCACAACCAGAATCCCTTATCTTCTGGCACCAGGCTTCCCCTAGGGAATGGGAAAGTGTAACTCATCAAAAGAAGTCCTATGGGCATGGTAGATTCAGCTTGTCCTGGTAGACTTCCTCCAAACTCAGCCCAACGTACAGTATGACATTCTCTTATTCTTCAGACGTGAGTACCTGCTATTTGTCCAGTACAGGGGGAGTGTTTAAAAAGCAGAGGCGGAAGCCTAGCTGTTCAACTAGAACGTCGTTCCATGGGCTCAGATGGATTTGCGTGGTTCCTGACATATCACTAGCAGTTTCTCCACTTGGGTAGACTTGTGTAGTTCCTAGCACAACAGTTTCTCAAGTTGGCCCCATTCATAAATGGTAAGTTTAATTTGGCTGGGGATTGGGGAAAATGACTGGGTAACAGTTTGGTCTGATCCCTTCAGGCCATATCATCACAACTGGGGCCCACTTCTTCACCCCTTCTTTTTAGACCACAGCTGCTGGTGCAGGTGTATTACAGGATTTGTTCCTTATGCACGACGCTCACACACATACAGTATAACTAGAAAGTGTTGTAATAAACACTGGTGGGTGGACATGTGGTTCCTGGTAGAGATGGGTGAATAGATTCATACCAAGCTGGGTTCGACTCGAATATTCCAAATTGTTCAGTTTTTTAATGACACCAAACATATGGAGATTAGTCTCGGACCAACTAAAATGGCCACAGCATAATTTTCTGGGGTCTCTTTATACCCAGAGTATAATAGGTGGAGGCCCAGGGGAGGTGAAAATTAATTAAAAAAAACATTCATATTCACCTTCCGTTACCTCTTTTGGGCGTCCAGTGCTCTCCTGGTAATGTCCGGCGATCTTCTTTGACATCATCAAACCGATATAGGAATTCGTTCCCCTTCCATGAAGTGGCTTTGTTCAGTGTTGTTTTTTGTTTGTCTATTTTGGAGCTGTGAGAGTAGGTGAGCTATTTCCCTCATAGTGGTCCAGATGAGATGGGTTGCTACAGAGGGATGTAGAGGTAGAGAACAGAGTTCTTTGGCTTTACTTCCATCATCCTAGCTTAGTTTGGTTTTGCTTCAGCAAGTTCCTCTTGCATAGTGTAGATGAGGTCCATTTAGTTATGGAGTACTTGGCTGTGATGCCAAGTTGTTAAAGAAATCATGATAAACACAATGCTCTTGCACTACGTTATGTGTGCTCTGGGCTAATGATACATCATTGATGGCAGTTTGATGGGTATAGCTGCTACCTCACAGCTGCGAACTCTCAGTATACTGACTCCTCCTTGGCGGTTGATGGTTATTGTGGAGATGAACTGGTAGAGGTGAAGTTGGACTTGCTTAACTGCTTTAGTTGTTGAACTGTAAATAAAAGATGTTTCTGCCCCCTGTCCAACAAAATAATTCATGGTATGTTATTTATAATAAGGGAGCGGGGAGGTAATTGTGGTTTCTACATGACACCAAACCAACTAGGGGCAGTGTCACTGACTTCAGAGCCAGGTTAAGTTCCTCTCCAATATGGTCCTCTAGTGTTACTCTGGCAGCTGACCTTAGGTGTCTTACTGAGGGGGATTCCCCTTTAATGCTAATTAGCTGGCTGCAGTATCATTCAGCCTCTAACCAGCAATAGTACAGCCTACATATTCTTCTGTAGTCACCTCCCTTTACACCCTATGGGCTTACAATGGTATTCGCCATAGTTTATATAAGTCCCTTGGTACCTTTATTAGATTATTGCTTATAGGGGTTTTTCATCACTTGACTTTTTAAAAAACTTGAGCAATCATGCAAGTAAACCTTCTGCAAAGTAACTGTGACTTCACCCACTTTTTATGTGCCCTCTCTTCCAAGATCTGCAACTCCATAACTCTATTACATTTTCAGCCTATGAAGGTCAGAGTGGGCGGTCCTTACTATGGAGCATGTGACTGTCTGCTTCACTGGTGGAAAATACATTTCGGAGGTGAACCTTGCACTGTGTGTTTCCCAACTGTGACTCTGCCCATCCTTTCTAACAGAAATTATTCATGTGCTGCACATGCTTCGTCTGTTATAGCGGCACATACATGGTTATGTAACATTGATCTACTAAATTACTATAGGAAAGAAGAAACTGAGCATGCTCGTCCTGTATGAAAATGGACTATAGGACATATGCAGTTGCTACACTGTTCAAACAATTGTAGGGATTTTATTGACTTTTTCTGCTAACAGCTAAAATGTACAGTGGGGAAAAAAAGTATTTAGTCAGCCACCAATTGTGCAAGTTCTCCCACTTAAAAAGATGAGGCCGGCCTGTAATTGTCATCATAGGTAGACCTCAACTATGAGAGACAAAATGAGAAAACAAATCCAGAAAATCACATTGTCTGATTTTTAAAGAATTTATTTGCAAATTATGGTGGAAAATAAGTATTTGGTCAATAACAAAAGTTCATCTCAATACTTTGTTATATATCCTTTGTTGGCAATGACAGAGGTCAAATGTTTTCTGTAAGTCTTCACAAGGTTGGCACACACTGTTGCTGGTATGTTGGCCCATTCCTCCATGCAGATCTCCTCTAGAGTACTGATGTTTTGGGGCTGTCGCTGGGCAACACGGACTTTCAACTCCCTCCAAAGGTTTTCTATGGGGTTGAGATCTGGAGACTGGCTGGGCCACTCCAGGACCTTGAAATGCTTCTTATGAAGCCATTCCTTCGTTGCCCTGGTGGTGTGCTTAGGATCATTGTCATGCTGAAAGACACAGCCACGTTTCATCTTCAATACCCTTGCTGATAGAAGGAGGTTTGCCCTCAAAATCTCACGATACATGGCCCCATTCATTCTTTCATGTACACGGATCAGTTGTCCTGGTCCCTTTGCAGAGAAACAGCCCCAAAACATGATGTTGCCACCCCCATGCTTCACAGTAGGTATGGTGTTCTTTGGATGCAACTCAGCATTCACTCTCCTACAAACACAACGAGTTGTGTTTCTATCAAACAGTTCTACTTTGGTTTCATCTGACCATATGACATTCTCCCAATACTCTTCTGGAACATCCAAATGCTCTCTAGCAAACTTCAGATGGGCCCGGATATGTACTGGCTTAAGCAAGGGGACACGTCTGGCACTGCAGGATCTGAGTCCCTGGTGGCGTAGTGTGTTACTGACGGTAGCCTTTGTTATGTTAGTCCCAGCTTTCTGCAGGTCATTCACTAGGTCCCTCCGTGTGGTTCTGGGATTTTTGCTCACCGTTCTTGTGATCATTTTGACCCCACAGGGTGAGATCTTGCGTGGAGCCCCTGATCGAGGGAGATTATCAGTGGTCTTGTATGTCTTCCATTTTCTAATTTTTGCTCCCACAGTTGATTTCTTCACACCAAGCTGCTTGCCTATTGCAGATTCAGTCTTCCCAACCTGGTGCAGGTCTACAATTTTGTTTCTGTTGTCCTTCCACAGCTCTTTGGTCTTCACCATAGTGGAGTTTGGAGTGTGACTGTTTGAGGTTGTGGACAGGTGTCTTTAATACTGATAACAATTTCAAACAGGTACCATTACTACAGGTAATGAGTGGAGTACAGAGGAGCCTCTTAAAGAAGAAGTTACAGGTCTGTGAGAGCTAGAAATATTGCTTGTTTGTAGGTGACGAAATACTTATTTTCCACCATAATTTGCAAATAAATTCTTAAAAAATCAGACAATGTGATTTTCTAGATATGTTTTCTTATTTTGTCTCTCATAGTTGAACTCTACCTATTATGTCAATTACAGGCCTCTCTCATCTTTTTAAGTGGGAGAACTTGCACAATTGGTGGCTGACTAAATACTTTTTTTTCCCACTGTATATAATTCATTTCCATGGGTGGCAGTGATATTTTACAAAGTACTTTTACATAAAATGATTATTGCTGTTGAGGGAATACCCCTTTAAGCTTAAACCAAAGATAATGTAGTTCCTAACCTGAATCCCAGAGAACTTGAATCTTTTCATTGTTGCCTTCAACCCACCGATATCAACAAGAATTACTGAGCAATCTTCTTCTAATGTATGATGTAGCCTAGAATAAATGGTTGCTCGAACTGCACATTTGCATGTGTTTTCCCAGAATCCTTGGCTGCAGTGAAAGCACAGTATGTTATATAATTATAAGGCTAAGCAAGTTTATTGCTTTACAGAGACATACGGATGTTCTTCTAAGTGCTTTTCATAGATCACACACATCCTAATTCTTTCCAACCATGAGCCAAGGAGATTTTTGGACACAATTTAAAGGAAAAATCCAAGTTGTAAGAACCTCATGAGGCTTGTCGAAGGCTTGACAGTAGCTTAAAGAACAAAACAAACTCACTGGAACCTATCTTTATTACAGACGTCTTCCAAAAATCTATGTTATTGTTCTTCGTCTTGGGTGGCGGGATGGGACAGAGGGAGAGGCACACTTTTATTTGGAAAATGTTGCACGCAGGTGTCAAAACAAAGTCTTTCAGGAAACAAAAGAGAAAATGACAATCCAGGAGCTGTTACTGCAGGTGTGTTCAACCAAATATCTCTGCTCCTATATTTTATAGTCCTATTAAATGTAGGAGAATGGAGCCAGCAGTAGTATGGAAGGCAACAGAGAACTCATAAACCTTCATCCGAAACTGAAATTTACATTTGTAGGTCAACAAATAGTGTTAAAAATCGTTAATCAACATGAAGCTAAAGGCTTCCTAAGCTGCTAAATTGAATGCAGAAAGCACTCTAGAAACAAGTTGTTTTTTATTATCAGTTCATTACTGGTGTCCAGACATACTCACATAAATTCAAATGCCCCTGAAGAGTTTCCCTTGGCACAGGGCTCCCTGCCAATTCTGCAATTCTTCAATTTATATCACAATAGGCCTATAAAATAAGCCAAAGAATAAGCATTTTTTAAGCTTCGTATTATATCCCATCTGCTCAGATCACAGTCTAATAAAGGCTGCACATTGCTGCCCACATTGATGCCCATTTTATGTGGGACAGGGTAAGTTCCATTTCCCTTTTTCATATTTATAGTATATGTATATTGTCCATTTATTGTACATTGTATAATACAAATCCCTATATAACATAAAATATATATGACATGTATATGGTAAAAATCCATGTAGTTCATGCCATAGATGTTGCTCCAGCATCTAAGGTCGGATTTACTTATAGGCATAGTTGAACTTTGTCTGTAGGTACCCTTGGTTAAGACAGTAGATGAAGGGAACATTTACATAAGAATATACTGAACAATGTAAATCATAATAACATGTATGTGCATAAGTGATTACTGTACTGTGGGAGACAAAGAGAAGACTGCAGAAGGCACTAGAGGTTAAGAGAAGAGAAATATTATAAAACCATAACTGACTTGAGATGTGGCCAGGCTCAAACTGGCCCACAGGTGAACAGGTAAATTCCAGGCTATGTATCAGTGTAATATATTGGGTAGTTTCTTAAATATATACCCTGTATATTTTTATATATTGAAGACACACTGGGTGGCTGAGATGACATCTAGGAGTCAGGCCAACTATTATCCTTCCTTCCTGGGCCCCATCGTCTCTAACACACTGCAGGGTTCCACATTACGAATCATCCTGGAACATCTTGCTGCTACCTGAGACCTGATGCTGAGTGGGCACATATACGTGACATAACTGAGGGAGTTATACTTCAAAGCAAAAGCCAGGCAGCAGACTACTGATAGGACCCTGGGATAGAAACAGAGACAATGACTTGGCAGCAAGTTACTACTAAAAAATACATTTATGTTGGCGACATTTTTGGACTTTCTAATCTAGTGTCAGGAAATATTTGCATACAGCTTTATAGTGGGCCCCCAAAATGAATTTCTCTGGTGGGCCCTAGGCACTCCAGTCTGACCCTGGTTGTGGCCTATTTAATGGGCATAGTCTAAGGCACCAGAATTGGGTCCTCCAGGAAATTGGTATGAGACCTGTAGAGAAGATATGTAGCAGTTGAGCAGCAGAGAGGAAATACATTGGCTAACTGCTCATAGCACCCTGTGTTTTATAAAGGATTAAAAGACTGTTCTTGGGTGTGGGCAACTAGAGATACAATGTATAAGCCTACACTAGTAGAGGGGATCATATTTTTACTTTTTGCAAGATCCACCTTCCATTATGATCATTGACATATACAGCATATACAGCTTCTCATAGGTTGCTATGTCCAACTTTTACATCTATTACCTTGTCATTTCATTAAAGTGTTTCCAGGTCTCTAATATTGATGACCCATAGGATAGTCCATTAATATCAGATCAGTGGGAGGTCTTACACTCACCAGTCAGCTGTTTAAACAGACGGCAGTGTTCAGATGACCGTTGTGGCTTCTTCACTGCTTACTAAGCACAGCACCATAAATTCTATATTGGCTGTGTTTGGCATTACAGCTCAGTCCCATTTACCATTTAGAATAGAATAGAATAGAATAGAATAGAATAGAATAGAATAGAATAGAATACTGATCCCAGAGGAAATTTGTAACACTGATTACATACAGTAGTAGTGTATTCAGTTACGTAAATAGTAGTACAACCAGTGACAACCCCTTGACATTTTACATTTTCAGTTTATCACTGTTAAAGAAAGAGATTGAAGCTTTCCTTGCCACAACACAGATTGAAGAGCTTTGTTGACTCTAAAGGACCTGATAAAGAGGGGGTAAGGGACTACCTGTAATAGATTGAAGCTATCACATGGTTCAAAACAGCTGACTGACTGGGGTGTCAGTATCACATCCCTGTTTAGATTAATGATGACCTATCCTAAGGATAGCTCATCAATATCATATAGTCTTAGAAAACTCTTTTTGATACTTTATGGGACTTTCCAATTAAAAGAAACTTCTCCAGTTACTATATACAGTACCCTGTCCTCCTATTCCAGCCCACACTACTGCGCTCTTGTCAAAAGCAGGGCTACTCAGGCCCCCTTTAACTTAGATTCCTCATCTGCCTCCTACAGCTGGCGCTGTCCATATATGTCTTACTTCGTCAGTCATTTATTTGAATAATAATATATAAGTAATACTAAATTCCCTTTACCATGTAGTAGTTGCACAAATCTTGGTTGTTGGGGATCCAGGCATTCCTTAGATGTAATTTAATGTCAATGACCTCATGATGAGATTATCAATACATAGATTGTACCGTAAAACTCTCATCAATTAACCAATGATGAGCACATTCCTCTCTGCCTTTCTCCCCTATAATCAATATCCTATTATATACACATGTATCTATATGTGTCTATGCAGATGCTCTTCCATTATACCTTTACAGCATGTGCCACTTTTTATATGTATATAGTTTTTTAATATTTTTGAAACTCTCAAATCAATGTATTGATAAGGATGATAAAAATCATTAATGTCACAAATTGTTTAAAAAAATACAATTATCAAGCCTCATAGTTTTTTTTTGCCTTCCTCTGGATAAACACTGTAAGGTTATAGGTTGGACTTGATGGACTGGTGTCTTCATCCAACCTCATCTACTATGTACCTATGTAATACTATCCAGTGAAATATACATCACTCAACACTGACAAAGACAGGAAAAAAGATCCACAGAGATGGTGCAAAATCCATGTTTACAGTATTAATGTAAATTATAGGCCATTTGATTAATAGACTGTGAAATTATTATATTATATATACTGAATGTGTTACAGTGTGTAATATTTAATATGTCAGTCACATAATGTACAGTATGACCCAAAATAATGATGAGTTATCCTCTTATCCTCATTCATAGTCATACTGACTTACACAAGTTTCAGAGAATCCTTTATGGGGACAAGTGTTGACATAATAAACTCCTTAATTCTTCAAAAACACAGCCTGACTTGGATTTCTAGACATGGCTATTTTTTTTTTCATTTTTTTTTAACCTCATCCAGCTATAACATTTTTATTTTTTCATTTACATAGTCTTATGAAGCCATGTTTTTGCAAGATGGATTGCAGTTTGTTATTACATAACTTTGGAGCACACATAATGTACTGAAAAACCATTTGGGATAAGAATGGAAAAACAACAGCCATTCTGGAATTTATTTAGGTTTACTTTTTTGGATTTCGTGTTTTAAGGCCTTGCCATATAAATGACATGGTAGCTTGTTTTTTTTTTTTTTTTTACATAATAAAGTATTTTTTAAACAGGGAAAAACTTTTGCTTTTTTCCTATTTTTCATTCATTTCATTTTCATTTGCAAACATTTTATTTAAAGGGTTTGGACCAAATTAACATCCTAGAAAGAAAGGCTTTGGCAGCTTTCCAGATATAATTCTCTTCAATACTTTAACTATTAAAAGCTACTATATAGACATGGCACAAGACACACTCAATGCATTTGGAACCTCCTGGGTCCTTCATCATGATATGTCTATATATAAGCTTTTAATAGTATTGAAGAGAGTTTTATCTGGAGTGCTAGCAAAAGCTTTCCTTCTTGGAATATTTATGGACACTTGAAGACTGGAGCTTCCAGGTAACAGGGGTCAGGTGGGCTGAGCAGATCATTTTGAAAGTTTTCTTATTTAAAAAATTATCTACTATCCACAGGTCCCATTTTTCCTATACTGTGACTGGAGATTAACCTCTTCCCGTCAGTGACATTTTTCGATTTTCGTTTTTGAGACCCTGCCTCCCAAAGCCCATAACTTTTTTATTTTTCCGTTCACAGAACCATATTAGGGCTTAATGTTTCCGGGACAGATTGTTCTTCATAATGGTACCATTTATTATTCTGTACAATGTACTGGGAAGCTGGAAAAAAAATCAGAATTGGGTGGAATTGGAGAAAAAGTACATTTGAGCAACTTTCTCACGGGCTTCATTTTTACGGTGTTCACTATGCAGCGTGAGTGACTTGTCACCTGTATTCTATGTTTCAGTTTGATTCTGGGGATACCAAATTTATTTACTTTTATTTACAATTTAAATAATATTTTCTTAAAGTCACCATATTCTGGCCAGATGTACTTTTTAGTTATACTATTTTGGGGAATTGCTATTGCTTTGATCACTTTTTATTAAAATTTTTATCAGAGGCAAAACTGCAAAAAAACCGGCGATTCGGCAGTTTTTTTTTTTTTTTTTTCTGCTACAGCGTTTACCATACGGGAAAAATATTTTTATAGATTTGTAGACGTTTTTGGAAACAGGGATACCTAATGTGTATGTGTTTCACAGTATGAAAGTACTTTTATATGTGTTCTATGGAAAGGGGAGTGATTTGAATTTTTAATATTTTTTATTTTTTTTAATATTTTTTTATTTTATTTATTTTTTCCTGCATTTAGTAGACCCCTGGAGGTCTTGAAACTCAGTGGGTCTAATCACTAATGCAATGCATTACAATGCTAATGCATTGCAATGCGTTGCAAAATATCGGCACTTCTATTGCAGGCTGCATATAGCAGTCTGCAATAGAAGTAAATGGTGATCCCCGGTAAAATGGTGCCTCAGTATAATGCAGCAGAGACCCAGCGGCTAAGTTCAGTAAGAACCAGAGCTTAAAGCGTAACTAAACTTTCGGACAACTTAAACTTTCGGACAACTTTTAGCTTTTCTGGCAGTATTTGTGTCATTAATAAATTAAGTAGTATACTTTTTAACAAATGTTGGCTCTTTTCTGTGAAATCCTGAATTTTTTAACACTTTCCCTTTTTCTGCATTGAGAGGTGTTCCTGATTCTCACTGAATGTTACTGTGTATGGAGGACGAGCTTGCAGTATGGGCTATGTAACATGTAGAGAAAATGAGGGTGGCGAGGGTCACTTCAAACAGTGATATCTCGGAGATTATTTCGGAGATTATTTCTAGAGATATCACTGGTTGAAAACACAGTCAGAATTGTAATTTTTATATTATATACAGTCATGGCCAAAAGTTTTGAGAATGATACAAATATTAATTTTTACAAAGTCTACTGCTTCAGTTTATCTAATGGCAATTTGCATATACTCCAGAATGTTATAAAGAGTGATCAGCTTAACAGCAATTACTTGCAAAGTCAATATTTGCCTAGAAAATGAACTTTATCCCCCAAAACACATTTCAACATCATTGCAGCCCTGCCTTAAAAGGACCACCTAACATCGTTTCAGTGATTGCTCCCTTAACACAGGTGTGGGTGTTGATGAGGACAGGGCTGGAGAGCAATCTGTCATGATTACGTAAGAATGACACCACTGGACACTTTAAAAGGAGGCTGGTGCTTTCCATCATTGTTTCTCTTCTGTTAACCATGGTTATCTCTAAAGAAACACGTGCAGTCGTCATTGCACTGCACAAAAATGGCGTAACTGGGAAGAGTATTGCAGCTAGAAAGATTGCACCTCAGTCAACAATCTATCGCATCATCAAGAACTTCAAGGAGAGAGGTTCCATTGGTGCCAAAAAGGCTCCAGGGCGCCCAAGAAAGACCAGCAAGCAGCAGGACCGTCTCTTAAAAGTGTTTCAGCTGCGGGATCGGGCTACCAGCAGTGCAGAGCTTGCTGAGGAATGGCAGCAGGGAGGTGTGAGTGCATATGCACGCACTGTGAGGCGGAGACTCTTGGAGCAAGGCCTGGTCTCAAGGAGGGCAGCAAAGAAGCCACTTCTCTCCAGAAAAAACATCAGGGACAGACTGATATTCTGCAAAAGGTACAGGGAGTGGACTGCTGAGGACTGGGATAAAGTCATTTTCTCTGATGAATCCCCTTTTCGATTGTTTGGAACATCTGGAAAACAGCTTATTCGGAGAAGAAGAGGTGAGCGCTACCACCAGTCTTGTCTCATGCCAACTGTAAAGCATCCTGAAACCATTCATGTGTGGGGTTGCTTCTCAGCCAAGGGAATCGGCTCTCTCACAGCCTTGCCTAAAAACACAGCCATGAATAAAGAATGGTACCAGAATGTCCTCCAAGAGCAACTTCTCCCAACCGTCCAAGAGCAGTTTGGCGCTCAACAATGCCTTTTCCAGCATGATGGAGCACCTTGCCATAAAGCAAAGGTGATAACTAAATGGCTCAGGGAACAAAACATAGAGATTTTGGGTCCATGGCCTGGAAACTCCCCAGATCTTAATCCCATTGAGAACTTGTGGTCAATCATCAAGAGACGGGTGGACAAACAAAAACCAACAAATTCAGACAAAATTAAAGCATTGATTCTGCAAGAATGGACTGCTATCAGTCAGGATTTGGTCCAGAAGTTGATTGAGAGCATGCCAGGGAGAATTGCAGAGGTCCTGAAGAAGAAGGGTCAACACTGCAAATATTGACTTGCTGCATTAACTCATTCTAACTGTCAATATAAGCTTCTGTTACTCATAATATGAATGCAATTATATTTCTGTATGTGATAAAAACATCTGACAAACACACATAAAAACCAGAGGGCAGCAGATCATGTGAAAATATAATATTTGTGTCATTCTCAAAACTTTTGGCCTTGACTGTATATATATTATACAGCTGCATATAAATATTCTAATCCAACCTTAGTGTCACATGAAAGAAAAGAATCTCCTCTTTCTTATGAGACCAAAAGCAAGTTTGTATGTTTTATAATGTCTGAGATATCACTGTTTGAAGTGACCCTCCCCAACACTAATTTTCTCTACATTTTATACAGCCCGTACTCCAAGCCCGTACTCCATACACACTAACATTCAGTGAGAGGCAGGAACACCTCTCAATACAGAAACAAGGGAAAGAGTGAAAAATTTCACAGAATGAATCCAAAATTTGTTAATAAAGTATATTCCAAAATTTATTTATGACACAAATACTGCCAGAAAATCAAAAGGTGTCCAAAAGTTTACTTACGCTTTAAATTAGCTTATAACATAGCGTGTCACTGCTCCTAGGACTCTACCTAGCCAAATTCTGGCTCTCTAAGGCAAACACAGCAAAAGTTATATCAAAGTGAAAGTGACATGTAGTTCTATGGAAAACAGATGGTAAGCATTGGATAGAAACTGTTAGATTAACCATACACCGCATTGCCACTTGATTTCATACTTTTTAACATTTAAAATGCTCCAAAAATTACCTTGCCTGTGACTTTTATACACACGGTGTTATATTGCAAAAAGCAATGATTTTATATAAAAATTAGCTTGTTTTGATGACAATAATGTAAATGCAACAGGCTTGTTATTTTAGAGACAAATTTGTGGCTGTATGTCTCATCGAAAGTGATAAAGAAGTGCCTTTTCAAAAAAAAAAAAAAAGCCACCAAAAAAATGATCCCTTTATAGAAGCAGAATGCTACACCAATATGGCATTGAAATTGGAAGAAGCAATGGAGGGGTTGTTTATTTTATTTTGTTTTTATTATGCCAACAGTATGGCTGTGGAAAGTGGTACTGGCAACTACAGAATTTTAAGAAAAATTTGTGGCACACTTCTCAGCACATCTGCCACTTGAAAAGTGAAGTGATAAAAAATTGAATTTATATAAAAAGCCACCAAAAATGAGCCCTTTATATGAAGCAACAAGGAATGACAAATACTGTTTCATCTGTTATATATATATATATATATATATATATATATATCAGATGAAACTGCTGTATTGCACAACACACAGACAAAATTACATTATTGGCAATGAAAGGGTTAACTGTCCTGTCTGTGTGTCATTAATTCTGTATTGGAGCAGGAATGCAGAAGTTTCAGGCTCAAACAGCAGCACAGCTATGCCCTCACTCCTATCTATTGATTTCAATCACTAATCTGCCTGTGTAACTGCTTGAGTCTGACTAAATTCTCTTGGCTGTCAGCTGATGTCAGGCAGTGCTAGAATATCACACAGAGACTCACACACATGTGTGTCTCTTCTGTATTTCCTGCTCAAACATGTGGTGGCTGCCATTTTGGTTCATCCGAGATGAACAGCCATTTGTTTGGTTTTGTTAAAAATTGAACAAAGTAGAATATTCAGATTGAACCCGGGTTGTGATGAAGCAGTTTTCCCATCAATAATACTGTGCAGTTTACATTGTAGAAAATACAAATAAAAGTTACAATTTCTGTTTTTTTCCCCTAAAAAATTAATAAAATGTATTTAATGTGTATGGTGCTATTGTAAAATTTTACTTGTCCTGCAAAGGCCAAGCCCTTACAAATCATGGCAATTGAAAAAGTTATGGCTCTTAAAAAGTGGAAATACAAAAATATATTTTAATAAAAAATGCTTTTTATAATGTAAAACTAGTAAAATATTTAAAAACTGTACATGCCAGACATTGGTTTAAACAAAGCAACCTGTAGTATGAATAAAGAAGAGAAAACAATGACTTAATTACTATCTCCAAGCTTTTTTTTTTTATAGTTCTAGACACTCAATAGTACCACAGAAAAAATATAATTTGTCCTGCAAAAATACAAATATCCATACAGCTACACTGATAAAAAAAAAATAAAAAGTTATGGCAAAATATACTGGGCCCTGAATGCCAAAAAAGGCCAATCCGTAATGGTTAATATTTATACTTGATTGTGAAATTCATGCACTATCAATTTGAGAAAAAAAAAGTGGAGTTGCCATTTATGGAGACTTCCTCTAAAACATTATATAAGGCTGCGCTAATTGAAAGAATTTCTGCTAATTAAAGAAATCCCGTATCTCTATCAAGTGATTTGGTCTCAAGAGGTGAATAGAAAACGCTAATTTAGAATATGTCTTAATTTTACCCTGAATCCACGCAGAGAATTATTAAACTGAAATATAGTAGTAGGAAATTTTGGTATTTACATGCTAGACCTTAACATCGATGCAAATGGATTAAAGGCAATTTAACGATGATAAATGTGGGTTGGAAATAAAAGAAAACGTGAATCTTAATACAGTCTCTGCAGGTGTGAATTGCTGCTCCGTTACATCTCAGTAAACAGAGTGGTTGTCTACCCGAGTGTGACCAGCTCCTAATTAGAAACCCATTCTACTGTAGCAAGCATTGGGTCATCTTTCAAACACCCTTCTCCTGCAAAACAACAAAAGCCGAGATTAAAAGTGTTTTTGGCAGGAAAAAGAAAGGAACGATTCACAAATTAAATTATCGAAACCGTGTCTTGTGAAGGTGAAACATCTTTCAATTTTGGAAAGGTTTTAACACTTATTTCATTCATCAAAAACCCTGATTCATGCAGCTGGTGCACAGACTGAAGAGTTCGAAGAGTTCTGTGATGTAACAAAAGAGGTTGAGATTTTCCAAAGTCCCAGAGTGCTTCGTTATCCTCCAAAAGCTCTACTTGGCCACAGGGATGTGGTTAGAGGAAGTTGGGTTACATAGGCTTTGGATGCTGGGTGCTTGTGGAAGTGACAACAAACCACTGTGCCTTGTCCTACATGAGTGGGCTATAGTTTGCCCTAGGAGAAGCAAAGCCTAGTCAACCCTGGCCCAGTCACCAACTCAGGTGCTTACGGTCCATTATGAGGGTTCTGCCTACTGTAGGAGTGGAAATATTATACATGGGTATAATAAAGGGTCAACAAAGCCCTATTGATGTTTATATGGACCAGAAGCATACACACATTTAATGTTGACTAGTGGGAGGGGGGAGACTAGCTGGTGGGAGGGGGGAGACTGGTGGGTGGATGCCAGGGGTAGCTCCATAATGCTACTTTTTCCTGTGCTGGGTATTTCCAGTAAATATATAGGGCTCAGGAAGTAAACTGAATATTTGGCCTAGGTGAAAGAATGTGTAGCTATAGCCCTGATTTGGAGAGAAGTATTACACTTGTCTTTAGTGTATCATATTCTATTAAGACTAAGGCCCCACGTTGTGGAAACGCAGCATTTTTCCTGGTGTGGAAATGCTGTGTTTTACAGTACCAGCAAAGTGAATGAGATTCTGGCTAATTGCAGCCACACATTGTGGAAAAAAAAATGTTACGGAAAAGCTGCATTTTCAAAGACGCATATGTTTTTGAAAAATGCAGCATGTCAATTTTACCTGCTGAAACGTTTGTGTTTTCCCTATAGATTTAAGAAGGGAAGAAAAAAAAGGCAGAGAAAAATGCAGCAAAAATGTAATGAAAAATGCTTCGGATAAAAGTGATGCATTTTGGCTGCATTTTTTTAGCTGCGTTCCGCAACATGGGGCCTTAGCCTAAAGGGGTTTTCTAGGACTATAATATTGAACTCCACTTCCTCCTCTCAGGCAGTGGCATCACTTCCATTGGTCACATGACCATGTTGTGCTGTGCTTGGTAAGTAGTGAAGAGGCCACCACAATCAATATCACAGTCCCAGATAACTCCTTTAATATGGTGAGGCACTCTACCACTTTACCTTGATCTCAGCAAAGAAGATACAAAGGTGTTCAATTACTGCCACTACAAGAACGTCTAAATCAGATCTTCTGCAAGATAGTGGTTGACTACCTTGGTCTCCACTGAAACAAAAAGACCCAACAAATGCTCGTATTGACTATTGTGTCTGGTACTATGCAGGGGTATGGAAATACAGATGTTGCAGATGTTAATCCGAACTTCTGAAATTGCTTAAACTGATACAGTGTGATGTCTTATCACAAAAGACAACAGTGATTTTTCATAGTTTTTTGTTGTCCTCTGTGATAAGATATCATGCTGCAGCAGTTTAACAAATTGCAGAAGTTCATCTGTATCTGAACCAAATAAATTATAAAGTCAGTCCTTATCATCCCCCTTTAATAGATGACACCATAAAACGTATGGTGACATCACTATTCCGGGTCCAGGGGCTCAAAGCAATCTCATTCAGTATCCAAATTTATTACAAGGAATCTTATTATAGAATATTTTACAGATTTCTCCAAGTCTGACGATTGAGGGCAACTTATAAAAACCCAGCTAATGAATTGATAAATATACAACTCTCTGCTCTTGAGTCAATTTCCTTTCCATTACTTTAGGTCACTGGCAAAATCAATTTGTGGAGTAACACTGGGAAGAAGGAAACACCAAATGGATTTGTCAGCCTGCAGAGGATCTGGCCTCCGTGGGAGCAAAGGGACGTGTTTGCATAAATTGTTATATAATTACATTACTGAAATGTATTATGTGGAGAAACAAACACGAGGACAAAGCAGATGAGAAAACAACCGCTACATTATCTATAATCCAGGAGGCTATAGAAGGATTTGTATTGGTTCAATATTTAATAACAGAACAGGGTTACAAGATATATTTTAATGATACAGGTGATTGTACAAAGTTAACCACAATCTGACCAATATATAGATGCAGCTGAGATAGTTACTTGGCTCAATGTGCATTTTTAAAGGAGTTGAATCAACCCAACAGCCAGGGATGGGAAGAGGGGTAGGCAGAGGTAGGTGCCTACCTACGGCACCACAATATAATAGGCAGGAATACACTTTTCTAAAAAAAAATAATGCCATTCAGTGTTGCCACCACAATACACTACCAAAGTAATATATTGTACAGTAAATACTGCACCACTTATACAGTTCTCAAACACTACCATATGTAAGTATTATTAAATATCAGCTCCATACATAAAGTAATAACAGTGCTATACCATGTATAAATAATACTGTTATACAGTACTTTAAGGATACATCGGGGACTATATATCACTGATGTAGTAATTCTGACAAGTTATTCACTGGTTTGTATAATGCATACTATCATCATGGCAGGATTGTGGAAAAGGCACTTGCCCCAGGGCCTCCACCATTTTGAGGACATAGGGGACCTCAATGCTTATACTAAATTCTTCCAAGCTAGAGCTCACTGAAAATCACAATTTATATGGGTAATGTATACACTGTTAGTCTGTAGAACCCAAACCTCTAAAGAAAACAGAGATTCCCTGATGGGGGTTCAGCTGTCCTATCCAGCCAATAAGAGATGGAGAGGTAGGTAGACATGCATTTAGTTCTATCTATTGGAGTTCCTTACTCCAAAACTTATTGACTTTAGTGGAGAAGGCCAAAAGTAGCTGCAATAGGGGCTAAAGGGCAGTCAATATAGCATGAAAGGAGTGCAAACACTTCTACGTTCTGTCACCAGAACCCAGTATATTAACTCAGCCCTGCAGATAGATAGGTTAGGGTCACTGGAATAAAATGAGTCTCCTTGTTAATCACTACCTCCGTTACAGAGATATGGGTTTCTCCATTACTGGGATATCGGAGCCTCCATTGTTGTTTTTGTCAATATGCAACTGTAACTGCATCACATATCAATCATGTTTACATTCTTAACAGCATTTTACTATGCGATACTCAACAAGCAATGGGGGAAAAGTGCCCCCAAGGGTTTCCATAAACCTTGACCAGGCCCTGTGCATCATAGGGGCCAGCAAATTGGACCAATTGCTATAAGAATACAGAGAATGAATTCACTAGGAACAGACACAATTCATTAATACTGTATTACAGGCCAGCTGCCAGGAACTCTCATCATTGTTATGTTTACTAGGCTCCACTTCAACCATATTGTTTTACTGAAGCATGTAGACATAATTCGGTAACACCTCATCTCTTATCCTATTACTGCACAAAACAGAAATAACGCAACAGATTTCTGCTCAAGCGTCTTAAACGGCCTTCAGAGGAGCAACGTGCCAAGAAATACTATATGAGCGACATATACGGTAATTAGTTTTATGTAAGGAAAATAAACACGGCTGACAGATGTGGTTTCGTCATTTTATGAATCCAGCGCTAGCATTATCAGCCTGGTAACAACCATGTTATTTTTCTATATTATAATGACTGCTAAGTGACAGCAATATGGACACGAGACATGGCAGAAATAGTCATGGTCAATCACAGCAACAGAAAGCTGAAAATGCATTAACTGAAGTTCAGACACCAGTCTGTTAACTATTTAAAGGATAGAAAGTCTGAAAGTAGAAAATTTAGCAGATTTGCTGAGAATGTAAATTAAGAGGATCTGTCATGTGGGTACAGGTAAACTGGTAGATATATATTTCCTGTCATTGGTATATACTGGTAGATGTATATGCTGGTTGATGAATTTGATGGTAGAGTTATATTTGGGTAGTGGTATTTCCTGATAGAGTTGTATCTGCAAGAAAGTTTAAGACAGTTATTGTGATTTAGGTGAAAGCTGCCAGTATGTGTACCAAGAACAACTACTGAATTGTCCAATATAATGTCAGAAGTGCAAAGTCTCGATAGACTATTGCTTGCTTGACATTGTAATGTACTTTGCATTGGGATTGTATAGCTCTGTGTTATTTGCTTAGTATAGCAGTCTTATGCTGGCACTGTGTGGTATATTGCTTTATTGCTATATGACTTTATTACAGGTTTATGCATTCAGTTGCATCAGATTAATAGCCACACCACTGATTTACCAAGAAATCTTCGGAGAGAGGGCAAGATCTTAAAACTGCATTTGCTTCCTCAGGCTACTGGAAGCCTGGAATCCTACACAGTAAATAAATGTTGGTGGCATCATCCAGTGGGTAGTTGTCTAAATAGCTCGCCAGTTGTTCACCATTACAATACAAGGTAAGGGAATTTAGTAAGCTTTTTTTTTTTTTTTTTTTTTTTACAGCAGCAGTTGTTTCTACCAATAGCAAGGTATTTGAATATGCATCTTTTGCCATTTTTCATGTTTCTGGCACTCCTGGTACTGTGCCAGCTAAAATCCTTGACTGTTTTAAGACAGATGAATGTAACAAGACAACACATGTGAGGCCACAAGGAGTAGACTGATGCCACATCATCCCTGCAGGCAGGCATTAGACTCTAACAGGCAAGCTGTAGGGAGAGAAAATGCCGAGCCTGCTATGTGACCCATGTCACATCATATTAACCTTGATCTTTATATGTACGCTGTCAGCAGAAGAAACTGCAGGAAAAAGGATCTTCTCAAGATTGTACTGTTTAGAAATTGTTCCTCTAATAACTAGTATTTCCCTCCTAGCTATTTTCATGTGACAGCCTCTATGGATATAATGGCATAGTTTAATTAGTATTACATTAGGTTATACAGCTTATGTTTCTGTTTCTTCTTTTAACTACCAACTTGTTTTTGACCATTTCAGTTAATGTAGCTACATACTCTGTAGTGTATAGTAGTGTATCAAAGGTAATAGGTCATAGTAAGTTCTATATTTACTGGACATGCGGTCAAACTACTCTACCTAGATACACACTGAAGAGGCCACAGTGCATCCCTTATGAGGTGAGACTCTCAGAAGTCAGATCCCCACCTATATTTATTTCATATTTCTACATGACATGAAAAAAATAAGAAACAAAAGTTGCATGAGACGTACTACCCTAGCTAAAACCTTTCTCCAATGTACAATTGGTATGAGCCGTCATAACTTCAACCATCCTGGATACGGCACAACTGTGCAACCAAGTCTTTGACACATTTAAGTGACTCAACGGCGGAGATTTATCATGCCTTGTACACAAGTTTTCTGGCGTACAAGGCATGAAAAAGTTGCAAATTTATGAGAAAATTGGGTTTTTGTGCAAAAAATTCCATTTTTTTTTCACTTTTCTGCCACCCTTGCCACTTTCCTTGAAGCGGGTGTGGTTAGTGGGTGATCTGTGGGCAGGGCCACCGGCCGCCCCAGATTTATGATCATTGACACCTGTTTACTGGTGTAAATGATGTCTGTAACCTATGCCTGTGCAGGGGATTTGCCCCATGGACAATATAGAGAAACAACCTCTTCATCAATGAAAGAAAACCAATATTGACCACCATTTCCCAATGTTACTGATAAGCACAAAGACAAGTACAGCAGGTCTATAGTGTGCGGACCTCACCAATCACCACGCCACTTCTTAGCTTCCATTGGCTTTTTTGGCCACCCAGGACAGAAGGGCTATTTTAATGTACACCTCCACACCCTTTCTATGGCCCTTGGCCAATTTCACATGCCCTTATTTTCTAACAATGCAGATATGCGGGACAAAACTGTTCTGTCAACCCAAAGCAAAAAGAATAGGGCCAACCAGACCCCGCATGGGCTGCTTTATGGTACGTATCACCTTGCTTGTGTGTCAAGCAGAGCCCTACTAACACTTCGTTGACCTTTCCCTATGTAGATAGATCATGATTATGTATCCACAGTAAGCTCAGTGAAAAAAATCCAATATCTTACACATTACCTTATCTCCAGTCATGAAGATGAATTCTTCCTATTTTTGTGCTTTGTAAAGTAATCCCTAATTATCTTTTTGCGTGTCACTTCTATGCAATAATTCATCCACTCATAAGACCTAATACAATAAAGAAAGGTGTGAAACGTTCCCCACAATGTAATATGATAGTCAGCGCTCTTAAACACCCCCCCAGTCCATGTTACCAGTCACAATAATGCAAACATATCTTGTAGCAGCCATAATTGCTGGGCTGCTGTTTACCCCGTTGCTAACAGCAGCAATAATTAAAGGCAAATTGATCAGCACAAGTGCCAGCATGTCTTGGTGGGATTTCCACAGATAGGTCACAATTTTATCTATTTTTAATTTTGAGAATGTAATTACTTTGGAAGCCGCGTGTGAGGATCTTTAAATCAATGTAGTTGGCAAAATGAATTATAGAGCAAAACTGCTTTCCTTAGGGAGAGCCGTAAACTTCACTGTCAGAGACATTTTCATCCAAAGCCTTTGCTGTGCCTATTAAGGATAGGGTTTTTAAGAAGACAATTATACACTTTTCCCCCATTGACCTCAAATTTAAAAAGTCACAAAATGTCCAAATCAAATCAAATGTTACTCAGCCGTAGCTAAGCCTACACCTGGGGGGGTGGTTCAATTAGCTGTAAAGTATTGTATCTAAATACTCTCGCCAAGTCAGAGTACTTTGTTTCCACCATGGTCCTAGTCCTCACTACAACCCTGGGCACCATATCGCCATTGCCTAAGAGGGAGGCATTAGAACGCCACAGTTGTCTTGAATTGCAACTGAATTGGCCTGAAAGATGGAAAGATTTTCAGGAATAAGCATTCCTATGTTTCCAATAATTGCCAAAATAACAAAGCCATATAATTGAGGTTTAAAGGATTTCCTAGGAGACAGAAACAGGTTGAGAAATCACTGAACAGAGGGTGGAGCAGTAAAGTCACTAAAGAGAAATACTAGAAGTCACTAGAATTACTAGAAGCTTTAGCAAGGTTGTCAAAGGTCCAGGGAGCAGAATCAGGAACAGTAATACAAACTCAAGATGTAGTTTTTGAAGGACAAAGCACATGTATAGAAAGGGTTAGCCAGGGATTAAGTAAGAAGGGGCAGGACTACATGTACCAGACAAACCAGAGGATGAGAGAAGAGCATAGACAGGAAAACAGAGCTAAATTGAACACTAAAGTATACTTGAGAACAAAGTCCACAGAGCAGTCCATTAATAGAAGGCACCTGAGCTAATTATTGAGAGCAAAGAAAGCGCATCCAGATAAAAAGACCTAATAAATAGACCGTCTGTTGCTCTGACTCTGATTGGCTGATTAACTAAGAGGTTCTATGCTCTGATTGGCTAAAAAGCTGTGTATTCCGATTGATGAAGTATGAAAAATCCATTTGGGGCTGCAAAACCCCTTTAAAGAGGACCTTTCACCACCTCCACCAATTTAAATTCTTAGCATCTTTGAATAGGTGCTGCACCACTGATTCCAGCACAGTTGGAATTTTCTGTCTAGCCCCCACTGTTCCTGAGCCTGCCTGATGTGCTAGTTAAGCTCTATAATGTCAGAAGGGCAGTGTCAGGCAGGGGGGTGTGGTTTAGAGCTCCAATCAGAGGCAGCCAGTGTCAGAGATCAGAATTGCACCCCTTGCCTGCTCCTGCCTGACACCGCCGTCATAACATTACAGAGCCTAAATAGCATATCAGGCACCAAAACTAACAGCATTGATTGCTCAGGAATGCTGGGGGCTAGAGAAAAAAATCCAACTGCGCCAGAATCAGTGGATCGGTGACTATTAATGTATGTAAAGAGCTGGACTTGTTGGAGATGGTGAAAGGTCCTCTTTAACTGCCTTTGACTTCTAGGTGTACATGCATGTGTATATTTCATTCCTTCCTTCCTTTTTTCATGTTCTTTCTCACTCTCTCTACCTTCCTTCCTTTTTCTCTGCCTTCCTTCCTTTCTCTCATTTTCTTTCTCTCCCTCTCTCTCTCTCTCTCTCTCCCTTCCTTCCTTCTTTCTTCCTTTTTCTTTTTCTCTCTCTCCCTCCTTTTCTTTAATTTTCTTTCTCTCTACCTTTCTTCCTTTTCTCAGTGTATAAGTCCAAACATTCCAGCTTTGATTATATAAAAGTCTGTTAACAAATCTTTTCTTCATCTAATTTCTGCTTAACACATCTAAATATTTTCAGGCAGACAGATGCGTGTCTTTGGCCCTAAGGAAAAGTTGACGACAAAATCCAGTCAGTAACTCTCTTTCTATCCACGTCTGTCTCTGTAAAGAAAGAAACTATTTTTATCCATCGAGAAGAGGCAGCTGATATTGCAGGAGGTCAGATATGAAGAAAATGAAGATCAAATCAAGGAGCAGGGCCCAAGAGATATGTCTGGTGATATCCACTGGCACAGCATTATTGAACATCAATGTCTATAACCAAAGTGAAAATTCAATTAAGGTGGACACGTTGTGTATTACACTGGAGGCTGCAGGAACAGCAGGAATAACACCAGATAAATAATTAAAAGAATACCGAATGCTTCTACGTTGGATTTGCTCTTTCATTATTGAAACCATACAATGCAAAACAACTGGGTACAAACAAAGCAAAAGTGTTATGTTAGTAATCATTCAGCCATTTCATATCTGCTACTGGGACAGCTGGGTGATAAAGTCACCATGCTCGCATAGCTATTGTCACCTTAAGTTCCCAAGCCCTAAACAGTTATCCAGTACTTCAAGAGTGGGGATAGATCACAGTGCATTACTAGGTATCTTTGCCATTTAGGAGTTTGCCTCTGGCAGCTGATATAACAGCCATATTAGGTATATGCTTTAAGGGAACTCGTCATCCTTTTTCTGAGAAAACTGAATGACAACCAATGCACCTGTTATTACAGGTAGATCCCAGATGGGTTGTTATCTAGCTTTCTCAGAGTCCTGAAAGACAATGCTACCTTCCCAGTTTTATATCTGTGTCAGAGCTTTTATTAGGGGTCTTTAGCACAGATTCCATCAAAAATCTCTGATGAAAAAGTCCTACAAGCTGGACAGCAAAATGGAAATCTGATGGACCCAGTTACAGACAATGACTCAGTGGCATCTGCTGGGCTCTGTTGGTGTCTGTCATTTAGTGGATCCATTCCCTTTTTCTATTCCTAGGCTATGAAGGAACAAAAAATGGAATGAATGCTGCAGATGTGAAACTAACCTAAGGCAGTGCTATTCATCTTTCCTAACCTTGTAAATGAATTATCAGATTAGTTGTGCAATATAACTAGGCAGATGTACCATTCAGTGCCTCGAAAAGCTGAGTCATGATCACTTAATGAGTTATAACGCTTTTTATTGATGCTAGTTAGCTTTTCTAGATACACCATTAAAATAAAAATTGGTTATTAGTGTATAGGTATTGGTGTGTGGTCTTTATGTAAGTTTTATTTTATGCATTCATATTATCTAGATAACTATAATGATATACATATATACAGCACACATATATATACAGCTCACAGCACATATATACAGCACACATATGCAACTCACATGCACTCGCTTAGCACACAAACACTTATCCATATTCCCTTCACTTGTCTATAAAGCCTTCTTCTTCTTTTGACTGCAGGGCCTTTTGATCATGTGATAAAGAAGACCAGGAACAGGAGGCTCCTGCATACCAAGTTGTATGTGGGGATTACTATACATCATACTTACGTACAGTTTTCCCGACATTCACAGATGTGTGCAGGGCTGTACAGAGGTACAGGGCAGCCAGCTGAAATGCAGCCTCCTGCACTCGTGGGAAAGTGCCACCTGAGGCCAGAGATCCACTTGACCTCATAGATGATGTGGCTCTGCCATTGACAACAGTGAGGGATATGTGTTCAGACCACCTACAATGTATATACCCACCAAGCCAGCTCACAATATGTCATATGCTGCCAATGACAACAGTAGGAGGTGGTCATAACAATGTGATTTGACTGTGTGTAAAGTGAATATTTATGTGGAATGTGTATATGTAACTAAATGTGCATATTTTAAATATGCATGTGTATATCTAGAAAGGAAATAAAGGAAGGGGTGTCAGACTGATATCCTGCACAGGCGCCCTTTGCTGTCAGGGTCTGCTGAGTTCAATTTTTGTCTTAGGTTACAGTACATGGCCTGCTGAGTTCAGTTTTTCGCCAGTAGATTATAGTAAGCCACACATACAAGCTCTGAAAAAAACTGAGCACAGAGGCCAAATGTAAGAACCCTAAAAATGCTTAAAGAGTTTACCTCATTAAACCTCTACTGACTGATAGGAAAGCACTCATGTATTTTTTGCCACCTATCACATCTTTTCAGCTTTTGAGGCTATTGCCTATAAGGAACTATCTGCTGTATACAACATCCAAAAAATGTCCGGCAGAGTCATCAGGTGACAAAAGAAGAAAAGCAGTTTCCTATTCACTGTAATATTCATCATATGGATTGGTTAGGTTTCCACCCACTAACCACACATTAAAGGACATATCCCATCTATATACTTTTTAATGTATTTTGTGAGAATACCCCCTTAATGTGTAAACCCTGCATTATTAGCAGTCCTACTCCCATCTGTTCAGTGCTTTTGGGCCTGTAGGAGTCAGTACTGTTAGCTGTCATAGCAGGAGCACCCACAAAGTAAATACTCATATTCCCTGCAAGAAAAAAAAACCTTTGAAGGGTATCCATTAAGATCTATGAATGAAGGTCCTCTAGAGCATCCTAAAAGAAATTATAACCCCTTAATTTATTAATTATCTTACTTGTATAATGGTATCATATTCCACAGCGCTTTACAGACATTGTCCCATATAGGGCTCACAATCTACATTCCCTTTCAATAATAATAATAATAATAGTCCTTTAATAGTCCCACAGTGGGGAAATTCAGTGTGTTACAGCAGCAAAGATAAGATAAGCAGATACAAATACAAATACAACATGTACAGGAATGTTCCAAGGTGAGAGGCATTACATTAATAGCAGACAGACAGATAGGAAGTAGCAGAGGGGGGGAGGGATTTAACAGGCAGAGAGATATTTCAGTTCTCTGTATGTAATGATCTCCGCTTAGGTCGGTGTTGGTTGTACAGCCTAACCGCGGTGGGGAGGAAAGACTTCCGATAGCGCTCCTTCTCACACCTAGGGTGGAGCAGTCAGTCACTGACAGTACTACCCAGCGCGATCACAGTCTCATGCATGGGATGGGAGTTATTCTCCCGCATGGAGCTCACCACGGACAGTATCCTTCTGTCACCCACCACCTGCACTGGGTCCAGTGGGCTCCCCAGGACAGAGCTGGCCCTTCTAATCAGCTTGTCAAGTTTATTTCTGTCCCTGGTTGATATACTGCTCCCCCAGCAGGCCACTCCAAAGAAGATGGCTGATGCCACTACCGAGTTGAAGAAAGTCCTAAGAAGTGCCCCCCGGATTCCAAAGGCTCTCAGCTTCCTAAGCAGGTAGAGCCTGCTGTGGCCCTTCCTGTACAGGGCCTCCATATGATCTTCCCAGTCCAGCTTATTATTAAGGAGCAGACCCAGGTACTTATAGGTGTTCACAATCTCGATGCCTGTCCCCAGGATGTCCACTGGTTTTGGAGGGCATCTGCCTTTACGGAAGTCTACCACCATCTCCTTGGTCTTCCCCGCGTTAATCTTCAGGTGGTTCCGGTGGCACCAGTCCACAAAAAAACGGTTCAGTTCTCTGTACTCCTTGTCATCATCGTCTGTGATGAGGCCTACTATTGCAGAGTCGTCAGAATACTTCTGTAGGTAGCAGCTGGATGAGTTGCACCTAAAATCAGCAGTGTACAGTGTGAAGAGGAAAGGGGCGAGAACCGTACCCTGAGGTGCCCCCCGTATTACAGATCACGGTACCTGACACACAGTCTTGGGCTCTCACGTATTGAGGTCGATTTGTGAGGTAGTCTAGGATCCAGTTGGAGAGGTGGTGGTCCACTCCAGCAAGGCCCAGCTTGTCTCTCAGTAACCTGGGCTGTATGGTGTTAAAAGCACTGGAGAAATCAAAGAACATTATTCTCACCGTGTTCCCTGGTTTTTCCAGGTGAGACAGAGCCCTGTGCAGAAGGTGGATGATGGCATCATCTACCCCAATGCCCGGTCGATAAGCAAACTGGAGAGGGTCCATAGCGGGGCTCACTAGAGGGCGAAGATGTGTGAGAACCAATCTCTCTAAGATCTTCATCAAGTGGGATGTCAGTGCTACAGGTCTGTAGTCGTTGAGGTCCATAGGGTGAGTATCAGTATGTCTTTGTGGGAGGAAACCCATGCAAACACGGGGAGAACATACAAACTCCTTGCAGACGTTGTCCTTGACACGATTTGAACCCAGGACCCCAGTGCTAACCACTGAGCCACCGTGCTGCCCCATTAACATTTGCTACTTCCATTCCAGTAAGAATATTTTTTTAAAAAGTTGCAAATCATGACCCCTGGAACATTATGTGCAAACTAGCTTTCATTCTCCAATTAGAGTCAACCAGTGTCAGAGCTCAGAATCACACCACTTGTCTGCTCCTGCCTGACACCGCCCTCCTGACAGTACAGAGTCTACATAGCATATAAAGCAAAAACAGCATTGATTGCTGAGGAACAGTGGGGTCTAGAAAAAAATTACAAAGGAGCCAGAATCAGTGGAGAAGAGCCTATTAAAGGTCCTCTAAGTATGATGTAGCTACCCATTCTGCATTAAATGCAACTACAGAGAACATGCAGAAATTCTGGGTAATTTATGCTTGTGCACAGCTTTTCAATTGTAAATTTAAATTGACTTGGAAAGTTTAAGCAAGACTTCCCCAGAGACTGTCTTTGATATTTTGCATTCACATTCTTTCAGTACACATGCTTTGGAATTTGGGATATCCTGAAAACTATCACTTATGTTTGTCATGTTTTCATGCAGGATGGTAACAAGTGTTTTTGTTGTCTATAGTAACCAATCAGAGAATCACAAGACTCAACAAGGACATTTTTTGAAGACATTTTTGAGGTCTACTTTAAGTGAAAATGTAGCTGTTGATCCGAATGACTTGGTTTGCTGATAACAGTAATCTCCACAATTTTTTTTTTTAACTTAAAGCTGTTAATTCTCTGCATTTTTTGTGACCTTCATCTTCCCAGGCCCAGGATCAGCTCAAACTGGCTAGAGGGAGGAGCTGAATGCAGGATGGGCGTGTTTGATGATGATGCAGCAGTGCTCAGTAATAGAAGAAAACTCCCGCTGTGCTCCAAGATCCTCATTTGAATAAAGAATAAAAGTAAGTTTTCTCCTCATCCCTGGAGCTCTGATACATAAGAAAGGTATGGTTTTTATTCTGCTAACAGCATCTACAACACTATGGGAGAGGTTTAATGTAGCTGGGGGAAGTAATACACTCCCGTTAAGGATAAAGATGCTCATTATGGCTCTATCTCTCAAAGGCCCACATAAACCTGGAGCTGGTCACTTCTTCTACAGGCAATATGAGGCAGGACCAATTCAAGATCAGTATAACACTTTACCAGCTTCATTTAAAAAGACAAATATCTTGATGTGGAGTGAGGTGGCTCAGTGGATAACACTGCTGACTTGAAGCACTGGGCTCCTGGTGACTGTTTTTGGAGTGAGATGGCTCAGTGATTAACACTGCTAACTTGCAGCACTGGGCTCCTGGTCACTGTTATGAAATGAGGTGGCTCAGTGGTTAGCACTGTTAACTTGCAGCACTGGGCTCCTGTTCACTGTTATGGAGTGAAGTGGCTCATTGGATAACACTTCTGACTTGCAGCACTGGGTTCCTGGTCAATGTTTTGGAGTGAGATGGCTCGGTGTTTAGCACTGTTGACTTGCAGCACTGGGCTCCTGGTCACTATTATGGAGTGAGATAGCTCAGTAGATAACACTGCTGACTTGCAGCACTGGGCTCCTGGTCACTGTTAAGGAGTGAGATGGCTCGGTGTTTAGCACTGTTGACTTGCAGTACTGGGCTTCTCAGTTTGAATCTGACCAAAGGCAACATTGGATTGTGATTCAATATGTTCTCTTTGTGGGTTTTCTCCCATATGCTAAAAATATACTAATAGATAGATTAGCTTCCCATAAAACCAACTGAGCCTAGTGGGTGTTGGTGATGAGCATCTGAATGGTAGCCTCTAATCCCACAAAGCTGCCTTTGCTTTAATCCCCTGTGTAAGAAAAGTGCATTAAAGATGACTGTCATTGTTGCAGACTTTACACTGGAGCCCAGCAGTTATGTCTCCTTTTATATGCATAACCATACAAAAGACCTGACAAGTCAAAGTAGCATTTATATGGCCTATGGTTGCAATAAAATATTAGCATACGATGTATGCAGGCATTTTGTATTGACTGTCCCCAATTTTCCAGTAGTGACATGGTGCCTTTAAGTGACAAGATAAGGGCCATAGATTAGATGGCAAAAAAATCCTTATAGCATGCCACAAGCAACCAGACGCATTTTACTTTAATTATAAATGTGTGACATGTTCTTCAGCACTTGACTTTTCACACAATTATCCGTGTTTATCCTAACCCCAGGAAAACATTACATTTTCCAATAATGGATCCCATTATATTCCATGCACGAAAGACACAATATAACAAGTTGACCCCAGTGGGATGCTTATGTCTCTTGTAAAAGCATTGATGGGCTATTTTTAGTACAGATGTTATCGGCATGAGCAGCCATTGTTTTTCTTTACAATAATATAATAGAGATGTGTCATGTTTGTTGCCTTGTTTTATCAGCCATGATGTACACACAAGCTTTTTGTATGTTTTTCTAATATTTTTTTACATTGCAGGATTTTCAGCCATAGCTACTGCATATTCTAGACCTACCATATATTACCATGTTTTATATCCTTTGTTATCAGCCATCTACCCACAGAAAATATACATATTGGTTTAGGGAACAGAGAATTGATCCAGAAGTGCTATCCCCAACACAGTCTTTCTCTCGAATTATAGATGCATGATACATGTAGATAGATACACGGCACAGTGGTAATAAATGTAAAACAATAAAACAAGCAGTTTTCTTTCCACCTTTTCCACGCTCCGACCCTCCTTGCCAGGGTTTATTTAAGTGTGGCAGCCATGGCAAGCCTATTTACATGACATGGTGTATATGAGTATGTCACTGCTGAAGCTGAGAAATAATGTCATTGCTACAGGAAGCACTGGGGGAGAAAACTGGTAAGTATTCCTTTTTTTCTTATTTTACCATATTTACTAACATCGGACCCAGGGCTGATTCTGGCGGAAATTGAAATGGTGATCCCTACCCCTCGAAGTTAGAAAATTAGGCTTGCACATGCGTCCCACTCAGCAATGAAGCTACCTGAATGAGGTGCGTCACTTAGTCCCCGGCGCATGCACAGTGATTAAAAGAAGCCAGGGACATACACCCAACGCCAGTGCCCTGCTTACAGTAAAGGGGTTGTCCAGGAACTGGAAAAACTCCAGAGGGGGGCCCTGGGCAGGTGTAACATAAAAAAAAAAAAAAACATACTCACCTGTCCCCAGCAATTCAATGTCTGCCGGCAAAACCTGTTCAGTCACAAACCATGTCTCGGTTCCCAGAAGCCCTGCGCCTGCGCCAATTAGTGGCCGCAGCGGTCACTGGAGATGGACTGGTGACATATGTGAATAACATCATCGGTTCCTCTCCAGCAACTGCTGAAGCTGCTGATTGGCCTCAATGGTCATGTAGGGCACAGGGCCTCCAGGGACCGAACAGGTTTTGCTAGCAGACACTGAATTGCTGGGAATAGGTGAGTATGTTTTTTTTTTTGTGGTCTTTTTTTTTTTTATAATGTTACTCCTGCCCCAGCCCCATAAGAATTTATCTAATTCCTGGAAAACCCTTTAAGAATCATGTTCCATAGAGCACACAGTATGATGTCCCATAGCAACCCCTTTCTACAGTATAATGTCCCATAGTGTCTTTTCCATACAGTATAATGACCCATAGTGGCCCCTTCACACAGTATAAAGTCCCATAGTGGCCTCCATACAGTATAATGATCCACAGGGGCCACTTCACACAGTATAATGTCCCATAGTGGCCTCTAGTGGCGTAACTAGGAATGGCTGGGCCGCAAGGCAAACATTTGACATGGTCCCCCCTGAACCAAGGCACCCAACCCCCCAGACTGCCCCCTCTACCCCCCTTCGCACAAACCGCATTCCTACGCACACTATTATGCGTCATAGTGGCCCCCTACACACACTATTATGCCCCATAGTGGCCCCTGCACACAGTATTATGCCCCATAGTGGACCCTGAACACAGTATTATGCCCCGTAGTGGCCCCTGCACACCGTATTATGCCCCATAGTGGCCCTTGCACACAGTATTATGCACCATAGTGGCCCCTTCACACAGTATTATGCCCCATTGTGGACCACCCATGAACAATTATTATACTCTGGGGTCTTTTCAGACCCCAGAGTATAATGATCGGAGACTCAGGGGAGGATACAAACAAAAAAACAATGCTACTTACCTCTCCCTGGCTCCGGTGCACTCCCCGCTACTTCAGCCTTCTTCAATGTTAGACCAGACCTCGCGTGAGCCAGGCCAGCGTTGCGACGCATAATGACATCAGCTGACATCTGGGACGTCACCAAACAGGCCCGAAGCCTGCCGGAGCACAGGAGAGGTAAGTACCAGTGTTTGTTATGTTCCTTCTCCTCCCCTGGGCCTCCGATCATTATACTCTGGGGTCTGAAAAGACCCCAGAGTATAATGATAGCAGTGTTTGTGGGGTTTGCGGCCCGCAGCCTTACTTACCGATCCCCGCTCCTGCTCACAGCCATCTCCGCTTCCACAGAATGGGAAGCGTAGGCGGCTGTGAGCAGGAGCGGGGATCGATAAGTAAATAGGGCCCCTTACCTCCTGGGGTTACTCCAGCAGGTAACGGCCTATTAAAAAAAAAAAGCATCGGGGGCCCGCCGGGCCCACTAATGTCCCGGGCCCTGTGGCAGCCGCTACCGCTGCTACTCTGGTATTTATGCCCCTGGTGGCCTCCATACAATGGCCCCCTCACAGTGGCCCCTCCACAGAGTATAATGTCCCATAGTGGCCACTATGAATTTTCCAAAAATTTCAGGTTTAGTGGGGTTCACCACTCACAAGCTATTATTATACTCTGGGGTCTTCAGACCTCGGAGAATAATTAGTGGAGGCCCAGGGAAGGTGATCAAACATAATAAACAGTGTTACTCACCTCTACTGGGCTTTAGCACCGGCCTTTGGGCTTTTTCAGGTCTCAGAGACGTCATGAATGACGTCAGAGACTGCTGAGGCCCAATCACAGGTCTCAGCGGTTTCTGATGTCAGGCAGAAGCACTGAAGAGAATAGGGAGCCATGCCAGAGTACAGGGGAGGTGAGTGTGTTTTTTTTGTTTGTTGTGTTTGATCAGCTCTCCTGGGTCTTTGCTCATTATTAACGCTGATATAAAAACACTACTTAAGGAGAAAAAGATGGCATTCAGGACAAGAGATAAGGAGGGGTTGAGGGAAGTACAAAAGGAGCTGAGGCATCTAATCAGGCAAGGAAAAGCCAGTTATAAGGAAAAAATGGAAAAGCAAATGGAAAGAAAAGACATAAGGGGGGTCTGGGAGGGGCTTAAGTCAATTTCGGGTCATAAACAGTCGGTCTGCCAGATTGAGGCAGATGTTAACTGGCTTAATGAACTAAACCTATTCTTCAACAGATTTGATCACACACCAGCTCCTCCCACCCCAGAATGTCCTTCAGCTCCCCTCACCACAATGACTTCACCCCATTCACCCCATGTGGCTACTTCCCAACAGACCAGTAAATCCAGAAATCTGTCTTTATCTGACCACAGTCTGACCTTCACACGGGCCCAGGTGAGGAAGGAGATGAAAAAGATCAAGGCGAGGAAAGCCGCAGGGCCAGATGACATCAGTGCAAGGCTAATTAAGACTTGTGGGGACCAGCTGTGTGGTATAATTACATATATGTATAATATGAGCCTGAGGCAGGAAATAGTCCCTGAATTATGGAAATCTTCTTGTGTGGTACCAGTTCCAAAGAAACCTCACCCTATGGACCTCAACGACTACAGACCTGTAGCACTGACATCCCACTTGATGAAGATCTTAGAGAGATTGGTTCTCACACATCTTCGCCCTCTAGTGAGCCCCGCTATGGACCCTCTCCAGTTTGCTTATCGACCGGGCATTGGGGTAGATGATGCCATCATCCACCTTCTGCACAGGGCTCTGTCTCACCTGGAAAAACCAGGGAACACGGTGAGAATAATGTTCTTTGATTTCTCCAGTGCTTTTAACACCATACAGCCCAGGTTACTGAGAGACAAGCTGGGCCTTGCTGGAGTGGACCACCACCTCTCCAACTGGATCCTAGACTACCTCACAAATCGACCTCAATACGTGAGAGCCCAAGACTGTGTGTCAGGTACCGTGATCTGTAATACGGGGGCACCTCAGGGTACGGTTCTCGCCCCTTTCCTCTTCACACTGTACACTGCTGATTTTAGGTGCAACTCATCCAGCTGCTACCTACAGAAGTATTCTGACGACTCTGCAATAGTAGGCCTCATCACAGACGATGATGACAAGGAGTACAGAGAACTGAACCGTTTTTTTGTGGACTGGTGCCACCGGAACCACCTGAAGATTAACGCGGGGAAGACCAAGGAGATGGTGGTAGACTTCCGTAAAGGCAGATGCCCTCCAAAACCAGTGGACATCCTGGGGACAGGCATCGAGATTGTGAACACCTATAAGTACCTGGGTCTGCTCCTTAATAATAAGCTGGACTGGGCAGATCATATGGAGGCCCTGTACAGGAAGGGCCACAGCAGGCTCTACCTGCTTAGGAAGCGGAGAGCCTTTGGAATCCGGGGGGCACTTCTTAGGACTTTCTTCAACTTGGTAGTGGCATCAGCCATCTTCTTTGGAGTGGCCTGCTGGGGGAGCAGTATATCAACCAGGGACAGAAATAAACTTGACAAGCTGATTAGAAGGGCCAGCTCTGTCCTGGGGAGCCCACTGGACCCAGTGCAGGTGGTGGGTGACAGAAGGATACTGTCCGTGGTGAGCTCCATGCGGGAGAATAACTCCCATCCTATGCATGAGACTGTGATTGCGCTGGGCAGTACTGTCAGTGACCGACTGCTCCACCCTAGGTGTGAGAAGGAGCGCTATCGGAAGTCTTTCCTCCCCACCGCGGTTAGGCTGTACAACCAACACCGACCTAAGCGGAGATCATTACATACAGAGAACTGAAATATCTCTCTGCCTGTTAAATCCCCCCCCCCCCCCCTGCTACTTCCTATCTGTCTGTCTGCTATTAATGTAATGCCTCTCACCTTGGAACATTCCTGTACATGTTGTATTTGTATTTGTATCTGCTTATCTTATCTTTGCTGCTGTAACACACTGAATTTCCCCACTGTGGGACTATTAAAGGACTATTATTATTATACTCTGGGATCTGAAGAGAACACAGAGTATAATAATAGCAGCTTTGTTTCGGGCATGTTCGGTCTGAACGAAACCGCTCGGCAATTTCATCCAAATAATACTGTCAGTGGCGCCCCTCAGGGACTCAGAAATCACAGATGTGGCTCTGATTGGATTGTGTTTTCTACATCTTTGTAACAAAATTATATCAACCTCTCTCATGTTATAAGATCTTTGCATCTTGTCAGCAATTGGAAATATCATTGTTTAGATTCATATGCTGTCCTGGTTATGTTCCCATTACATATTTGCAGGGATGTTTGGAGAAAGTGCTCAGATACATTGTACAAAATTTGATCCTGTTTCTGTCTCATTAATATGGAGAGAGGGGGAGATAGTACTATCTGTACCTAAATCGTATGGAGCCAAATACAAGAAGGCAGTGATATCTACAAATACAGTGTTTAGACGGAGAGAGGAGGATATTTGTATCTACATAATGCACAGGAAAACACAGAATGATAGTATTATCTGTACCTTCATCTGCTACAGAGAGATGAAGGGAGACTGTATTATCTCTACCCACATAAGTCACTTATACACTCATCTCTATAGGCAACACAGAGTTGGCCCAAAAGATTGGAGGGTATTGGATATGTACATGAGTATATAGCTCTGGGATATGGATAAGGCTAGTCTGTGGGTTGATTTGGCATCAAATACCAAAAAGTAGGATGGGGATACATTTAGATTTTTGCCAAGAGACCCTCACAGAATTTTTGTATGCTCCAATAAGTATCTATTATGGGAATGAATGGGTAAACTACAGTGCAGCAACTGTATATATTTGTACTATAAATACAAAATGTTCTTGATAAGCTGTGATTTCTAGGAGATGACCTACATCTTAAGATAGAGAAGAAAATAATGTGTTACAGACTTAGCTATTTGTGAAAGTCAATGTTATACTTTGCTAATTTTTTATTATGCAAGCTAAATACTTTACATGTGCTGAAGCTGCTGTTAGAATCTTAATCCTGGAAATTTCCACTTCACAAAATAAGCCTGCTAGAAGACAAAATTTCTGGACTGCCCCAACAAATAGAGTAATACAGAGATTAATATTTTGTGGACTATAACATGGGTAAAAGGGCATTTGTCCTGGAGTCTACATTATTTAGGGCTAAAACAACTTGTCTTTACTGTACCATGCTCTAAACTCATGTCATGACACAGCAGTAATATTATTCAGGGCAGTGATCGCCAACTCATAGCTCTCCATCTCTTGCTACAACTATCAGCTTGGAGCCACTGATTTAAAGGGGGTTTCCCCATGAATATAATCATATTTAAATTTGTAGACAAATAAAAGTTAAACATTTTTGCTAATATGTTATTAAATTTTTTGCAGTGTTTTAAGGATTTTCTATAAACGTCTTAGTGGTTACAGTCTTAGGTTTCCAATGGATATGACCATTGCTGCAGGAACTTTTTATGGTCTGGGACTTCTTAGAAACTCAGGTGTGATTTGTTATTGCGGCCGAGTTCTCTACTCATAGATGCACTGCTCCTGTCTGATAAGGAAATCCTGGCTGGGTTTTTGACAAATCCCAGAAAACAGAGTTTCAGCTTTCATGGCCATATCTATTGGCAATGATCAAGACAAAAGACTGTTATGTAAGAGAAAATCTTTAAAACTCTACAAAATTTGTAATTATTTATATTTGCTAAATGTTTAACTATTATTTGTCTACAAATGTAATAATGGTTATGTAATGTAAGCCTCTTAATAATTTTGGCATATCTCACTTTGGTGCTGCCATTAAGATTGGCAAATAGTGATAAGCAAACCCAAACCACAAAGTTCAGGTTCGTGCCGAACTTCATGGGTTTGGGTACCCGAACTTGAACATCAGTGCTGACGTTCGGGTTCGGCTCATCCCTAAAGCTGGTTGATTGACTGCTGAGAAGCCAATCAACCAGCTTTAAGCCCACAGTCATCACAGACATGCCCAGTATGGATATGTGACCCCTCTGTATAAGAGGCAGGGTCACAGGTCCCCTCACCATTCCAGCTAGTTAGGCTAGGTAGGGAGAGGTTGCAGCTGGAGATAGGGACAGTCAGGGCCTTAGCTAAATGTAATAATTGTCCTTTTCAGGGCAGTGCAGCTAGGTAGGAAGAGGAGCCGGATCCTGTGAGGGGCAGTTAGCCTAGAAATAATAATTGCCCTTTTCAGGGCAGTGACTGTATAACTATGTGTGTGTACGCATACCATCTCCTAGCACAGTAACTGCATGTGTACCCATAACGTCTCCTAGCACAGTAACAATAACTGCGTGTATACCCATACTGTCTCCTAGCGCAGTAACAATAACTGCGTGTGTATCCATACCATCTCTTATCGCAGTAACAATAACTGTGTGTGTTCCCATACCGTCTCCTAGAGCAGTAACAATAACTGCGTGTATTCCCATACTGTCTCCTAGCGCAGTAACAATAACTGCGTGTGTACCCATACTGTCTCCTAGCCTAGTAACTGCGTGTGTACCCATACTGTCTCCTAGCCCAGTAACAATAACTGCGTGTGTACTCATACCGTCTACTAGAGCAGTAAAATTAACTGCATGTGTACCCATACCATCTCCTAGCACAGTAAAATTAACTGCGTGTACCCATAACATCTCCTAGCGCAATAACAATAACTGCACGTGTACCCATATTGTCTCCTAGCGCAGTAACAATAACTGCTAATGTACCCATACTGTCTCCTAGCGCAGTAACAATAACTGCGTGTGTACCCATACCGTCTCCTAGGGCAGTAAAATTAACTGCGTGTACCCATACCATCTCCTAGCGCAGTAACAATAACTGCATGTGTACCCATATTGTCTACTAGCGCAGTAACAATAACTGCTAGTGTACCCATACTGTCTCCTAGCGCAGTAACAATAACTGCATGTGTACCCATACCGTCTCCTAGCACAGTAACAATAACTGCATGTGTACCCATATTGTCTCCTAGCGCAGTAACAATAACTGCATGTGTACCCATATTGTCTCCTAGCGCAGTAACAATAACTGCGTGTGTACCCATACTGTCTCCTAGCGCAGTAACAATAACTGCGTGTGTACCCATACCGTCTCCTAGGGCAGTAAAATTAACAGTGTGTGAACCCATACCGTCTCTTAGCGCAGTAACAATAACTGCGTGTTTACCCATACCGTCTTCTAGCGCAGTAACAATAACTGTGTGTGTACCCATACTGTCTCCTAGCCCAGTAACAATAACTGCGTGTGTACTTATACAGTCTACTAGCGCAGTAAAATTAACTGCATGTGTACCCATACCGTCTCCTAGCACAGTAAAATTAACTGCGTGTGTACCCATACCATCTCCTAGCGCAGTAACAATAACTGCGTGTGTATCCATACTGTCTCCTAGCGCAGTAACAATAACTGTGTGTGTACCCATACTGTCTCCTAGCGCAGTAACAATAACTGCGTGTGTACCCATACTGTCTCCTAGCGCAGACTTTGACTCACATAGATAGGTAGATGAGTATCTGTTGACACGTCTCCTGGTACTGGAAGATGGGTCCTTCCCGTTAAATTTCTGGGTTGGTAAATTGGACACGTGGAGGTTTTATTTGTTTTCAATTTTTTTTTTTTTTTTTTTTTTCTTTATTATTTATTAAGTACTTTCCTTACCCCATTTTTTGCAGGGCACTTGGCTTGTTATTACCCCCATTTTGCAGCCCTCTGCCCCTTACTATCCCCATTTTACAGCAATTTTTGGTTCACCAAGTTCGGGTCCCCATTGATTTTAATGGGGTTCGGGTCAAGTTCGGGTACCCGAACTGAACTTTTAGGCCGAGGCCGACGGGTTTGCTCAACACTACTGGCAAACCAAACATAATCAATTGGCCCCTATATGTTTTAACACTATGTATTAAAGTTTGTTATTGTATGGCACTGTTATCTATTGTATGACAGTATTATGTAGATACTACAGTATATGGTAGTATTATGTTTGTACTGTATACTGCTCTTAATCTTTTCACTGTATGACATAGATACTATATGGCAGTATTCTGTACTGTTAATGTACAATTAACTATTCACAGTTTTACACTATTTTATGGGTACTATATGTCATTATATAATATCTGGATTATATCTGACCTGTTATTTGTTTACTATAGAATAGCATTATGTTGGGAGAAATGGCAGCAGTCTCTAAGCACTGTATTGTATTGCTATTTGTCACTGTATAGGGGCATTATCTATCTATCTATCTATCTATCTATCTATTTATCTACCTATCTATCTACCGTGCACACAGAGCTGACAGAGATGAGTATTAGACTAATCTCCTGTAATTTAAATGTTATTAAACTTAAATGGGTTTGACCACCAATGCAAACTTACCTTCTATCCCCAGGATAGGGGATAAGCGGCAGATTGAGTCAACTGTTGGGACCCCACCAAAAAAGCCTTGCACCCTAATTTGAATGGCGTCATTGTTGGGCAGATCCGTTGCCTTTTCATTCATTTCTATGGGACTGCCGGAAATAGCTAAAGTCTAGCTCTTAGGTATCTTGAGCAGTCCCATAGAAATTAATGGAGCAGCAGCAAGCATGGACCCCCACAGTACATGACCCCTTTTTTATGCCCCCCCACAATATGACCCCCTTTTCTGGTTCCCCACAGTATATGACCACTTTTCTATTGGCCCATCCACAGTATATGGCCTCTTTTTATGGCCTCCCATAGTATATGACCCCCTTTATTGGCCCCCCCACAGTATATGATCCCTTTTTTAGCTCCCCCACAGTATATGATCCCCCTTTTAATGGCCCACACACAGTATATGACCCCCCTTTTTTTTTGGCTCCCACACACTTTTTTATTGGGCCACGCACAGTGATATGTTGTATTATTATAATAGGTAGTAGACAATAATTTACTCACCCATCCACACTCCTGTACAGGCCGGCCTCTGCTGCCACCTCCAGGGCGCATTGTACGTGATATTGAAGAATTCCCTGACAATAGACATAGCATCCTGCCGTTCTTCAGCGTGGTGGCATATGTGCAGTGCCACCTTAGAAGCAGCAGCAGAGTACAGGAGTGTCAACAGGTGAGTAAATTATTAGTCACTACCTATTGTAATAATATAATAAGTAGCGACCGATTAAACATACCTGGCATACAGTGGGGAAAAAAAGTATTTAGACAGCCACCAATTGTGCAAGTTCTCCCACTTAAAAAGATGAGAGAGGTGTAAGGGTCTTGCCAAACATAGCAACCCTGACACTACTGCAGCGGTATGGGAGAAAGGACAGAGACAAGTGAGCCCTAATCTCACCCCAGCCACTGTCCCTTCCTATTGCCTCAGTTACCCTAAACGGTAAAAGGACAACCAGAAGACAAACCCTATACTGGGTAAGTGACACACAGAACAGGACAAGACAAAAACAACACAGAAGCAGAGTGAGCAAGCCAAGGGGTCAGTAACAAACGAGCAAAGCAGTACAAAGTCAAAATCCAAGAGAATAGTCAGGGGCAAGCCAAAGGGTCAGAGAATCAAGTAACAAAGTATAAAGGAGTATAGAAAGACAGCAGGCAAAACACAAGTGTAATAACCGGCAACCTGTTGAGAAATGACATCCTGTATATAGAAAGTCTGGGACCAGCCCCCAGACCTGATAGGTACACAGGCTGTCAATCACACAGGCCAGGAAGAGATTAACTCTATGCAGTCCAGAGAGAAATGTTCAGACACGGGTGGGGCCGGAAATCAATTACACTGACTAGGACCATGTTCAGACTGAGCAGCAAGAAACTTACACAAAGAATCAAACTGAACACGCCTCCTTCGCCACAGCGTGCGAGCGGAGGGTGGCGCCGAGACCCGAAATGGCAGAGACGTTACAGTACCCCCCCCCTTTATGAGGGGCCACCGGACCCTCACCAGATAAACCAGTTTTAGTAGGATCCAGTATTTTCTCTGCCTATAATTCAGGGTCTTTTTGCACAACCACAGACACTGGTGGGCCAGGCAAACATTTTTTATTCACCTGGCATTTCCCACCTTTTGCAGCCGAGATAGTCTCCTCAGTAACACAATTTAAGGTGTGCAAAACAATACAGTGGGATGAGCACTGATCTCCCCATTTTACCAACTCCCTTTTACCCCAATCAAAAATAGGGTTATGGAGGTTCAACCAGGGGAGCCCCAAAATAATATCGAAAGACAGATGCTCCATAACAAAAAAGCTCATGACCTCTGAATGAGCAGAACCAACTTGCAACGTTATTAAGGGGGTCTTGAATCGGACCTTACCCCTGGCCAGTGGGGCAAAATCCGCTCCAGTAACCGCCAGAGGAGTGTCAAGTGGCAAAAGCTCAATGCCTAAAGCTGAGACAAACGAGAATGTGACAAAGTTTGCCGCAGACCCAGAGTCAACTAAGGCCTGGCCAGAAACAGATCTGTCCCCAGAGGACAGAGACACAGATAACAACATCTTATTGTTACTACTGGCAAATACCTGGTTGCCTGAGTGGTTCTTCTGATTACCACTCAGGCACTGAAGCTTTTCCCCTGGTGTGCGGGGTCTGGTGGAGCAGTCACGGATGAAATGACCGGAAGCACCACAGTACAGGCAGAGGTTGTTCCTGAGACGATGCTCTCGTCGCATCTTGGTGTCCATAACTCTCAGTTGCATAGGTTCCTCACCAGGAGTCATGGGAGAAATAACAGGTTTCTCAGGAGAGAGTGAGGGAGAGACAGAAAACTTGAAAGAAGCAGACCCTATTCTCTCTTTAACATTTTCCCGGATCCTACGGTCAATACGGACAGCCAAAGTCATGGCCTGCTCAAGAGTGGGAGGATCTGGGTGACCAACCCAGAGCTCCTTAACACGGTCACACAGGCCTTGTTTAAAGTGGGCCTTTAGAGCTGACTCACACCAACCTGCAGTCACGCTGCACTTGCGGAATTCTGCGCAATATTCCTCAGCAGAGCGTTTGCCCTGCCGCATGGTGAGGAGTTGCGATTCCGCAAGACCAATGTGGTCTGGCTCAGCATATATAGACCCCAAAGACAAAAAAAAAATTTTTCAAAGTCAGTCCACTCCTCAGCCCCTGGAGGGAGTTTAAGGGCCCAAGCTTGTGGATCCCCCTGTAGGAGGGATATAACTACTCCAACCATTTGGGCCTGGGATGCATGTGGATTAATCCGAAAATACAGGCGACAGGACTCCCGGAAAGTCTCAAATTTTTCACGATCCCCTGAAAAACGGTCGGGGAGTAGCATCTTAACTCTAAAAGGGGCAGAAACAACGAGATGCTGCAGCGGCATCAGTAAGGGTCTGCACCTGTTTAGCAAGCTCATTTACCAGGACTGCCAAACCTTCCAACTTGGCTGCAAGGCCCTGAATAGGATCCATGCTGACCCTATGGGAAGCAATGGCAGAATGTATGGGCCGGTTATTCTGTAAGGGTCTTGCCAAACGTAGCAACCCTGACACTACTGCAGCGGTCTGGGAGGAAGGACAGAGACAAGTGAGCCCTAATCTCACCCCAGCCACTGTCCCTTCCTATTGCCTCAGTTACCCTAAACGGTAAAAGGACAACCAGAAGACAAACCCTATACTGGGTAAGTGACACACAGAACAGGACAAGACAAAAACAACACAGAAGCAGAGTGAGCAAGCCAAGGGGTCAGTAACGAACGAGCAAAGCAGTACAAAGTCAAAATCCAAGAGAATAGTCAGGGGCAAGCCAAAGGGTCAGAGAATCAAGTAACAAAGTATAAAGGAGTATAGAAAGACAGCAGGCAAAACACAAGTGTAATAACCGGCAACCTGTTGAGAAATGACATCCTGTATATAGAAAGTCTGGGACCAGCCCCCAGACCTGATAGGTACACAGGCTGTCAATGACACAGGCCAGGAAGAGATTAACTCTATGCAGTCCAGAGAGAAATGTTCAGACATGGGTGGGGCCGGAAATCAATTACACTGACTAGGACCATGTTCAGACTGAGCAGCAAGAAACTTACACAAAGAATCAAACTGAACACGCCTCCTTCGCCACAGCGTGCGAGCGGAGGGTGGCGCCGAGACCCGAAACGGCAGAGACGTTACAAGAGGCCTGTAATTGACATCATAGGTAGACCTCAACTATGAGAGACAAAATGAGAAAACAAATCCAGAAAATCATTGTCTGATTTTTAAAGAATTTATTTGCAAATTATGGTGGAAAATAAGTATTTGGTCACATACAAACAAGCAAGATTTCTGGTTCTCGCAGACCTGTAACTTCTTCTTTAAAAGGCTCCTCTGTCCTCCACTCATTACCTGTAGTAATGGCTCCTGTTTGACATTGTTATCAGTATAAAAGACACCTGTCCACAACCTCAAACAGTCACACACCAAACTCCACTATGGTGAAGACCAAAGAGCTGTGGAAGGACACCAGAAACAAAATTGTAGACCTGCACCAGGCTGGGAAGACTGAATCTGCAATAGGCAAGCAGCTTGGTGTGAAGAAATCAACTGTGGGAGCAATAATTAGAAAATGGAAGACATACAAGACCACTGATAATCTCCCTCGATCAGGGGCTGCATGCAAGATCTCACCCCGTGGGGTCAAAATGATCACAAGAACGATGAGCAAAAATCCCAGAACCACACGGGGGGACCTAGTGAATGACCTGCAGAAAGCTAGGACTAACGTAACAAAAACCACCGTCAGTAACACACTACGCCGCCAGGGACTCAGATCCTGCAGTGCCAGAAGTGTCCCCCTGCTTAAGCCAGTACATATGAAGTTTGCTAGAGAGCATTTGGATGTTCCAGAAGAGTATTGGGAGAATGTCATATGGTCAGATGAAACCAAAGTAGAACTGGCATACAGTGGGGAAAAAAAGTATTTACACAGCCACCAATTGTGCAAGTTCTCCCACTTAAAAAGATGAGGCCGGCCTGTAATTGTATTCATAGGTAGATCTCAACTATGAGAGACAAAATGAGAAAACAAATCCAGAAAATCAAATTGTCTGATTTTTAAAGAATTTATTTGCAAATTATGGTGGAAAATAAGTATTTGGTCACCCACAAACAAGGAAGATTTCTGGCTCTCACAAACCTGTAACTTCTTTAAGAGGCTCCTCTGCCCTCCACTCATTACCTGTAGTAATGGCACCTGTTTGTACATTGTACATTACTACTTAAAACTTGATGAATGCAATAATAATTATGAGCAGCCTTTTGAAAGATGAACAATTGGCAAGTGACTTCTATAATTAAAATTAAAATTATAGACATAAATATATATGACCAATAGGAAATAGCTGTTACAAAAGAGGTTAAAAGTGCTGTATTTACCTATTATTGTAATAAAACATTAACTTAATTACTATATTGTTATATTATGATATAAAAAAATGAATGAAATTCTAAATATCATAGAGATTAAAATACCTTATGTTAGTTATTTCAAATTCAATATTCATATTATCATATCATGATTAAGATAAACAAACTTCTAAATGCCATAAATATAAAAATTACCTTTTGTCAGATGCTCAGATATCAGAAAACACACAAGATGTGTTCAGCTAAAAAATAATAATAAAATACATAACCCAGTCTTAATATAGGAAGGGAGGTGTAACAAAAAGCTTATGTATATCACTTTTTAAGAGTTGTCACTCATAGCAAACTTCTTGCTCATAATTCAGGTGTGCCTACTCACATGTCCTCTGGCTAATAATGACAAGCCCTTCGTGTATGGGGTAGGTAAAGCTCTAAAAGCAAAGAGTAATCTTACCTGAATGCCAGTATCTGTCTGCTTGGTATAAAAAACGGTAGAATGCGTGAAGAACCTTTATAGCGGCGCGAAATGCCACCCGCGCATGTGCACTAGGGACTAAGTGACGTGTCACTAAAATGAAAGTGCGCGTCTGCGCACTAGATAGTGTATAATTCTATAGTAAACGTTAAAAAACGTTAGAAAATGAAAGTGCGCACTTGGATGTGACTATCTGTACAGGAATTACTAAAGTAATGATGTGCGCTTTGCGCACAGGAGCTGTGGGAACACTAAATGTCTAGTACTGACAATATGTGGGGATAGTGCTTCCCTAAAGGAAGGAAGTCGTTATGTATTTATGAGGAATCGGTCCTGTCAGACTAATCTGATCAGCTTCTATGAAGAGGTAAGTTCAAGACTAGACATGGGTAATACAGTGGATGTGGTGTATCTGGACTTTTCAAAGGCTTTCGATACTGTACCACATAAAAGGTTGGTATGCAAAATGAGAATGTTGGGACTGGGGGAAAACATGCATTTGGGTTCGCAACTGGCTCACTGATAGGAAACAGAGGGTGCTTATTAATGGTAAATATTCAGACTGGGTAACAGTCACCAGTGAGGTACCACAGGGGTCAGTATTGGGCCCTCTCCTGTTTAATATCTTTATTAATGACCTGGTAGACGGTTTGCAAAGCAGGGTGTCCATATTTGCAGCTGATACTAAACTTTGTAAGGTAATCAAAAATGAGGAGGATAGTAGAATATTACAAGGGGATCTAAGAAAGCTGGAAGTATGGGCGGAGACTTGGCAAATGAAGTTTAATATTGACAAATGTAAGGTTATGCATTTTGGACGACGAAATAAAATGTATGATTATGTACTTAATAGTAAATTACTGGGTCAAAATGGCAATGAAAAAGACTTAGGGATTGTGGTGGACAATAAGCTTACCTTTAGTGACCAGTGCCAGGCATCTGCTGCCAAGGCAAATAAAATTATGGGATGCATCAAAAGAGGTATAGATTCTCATGACAAGAACATAGTTATGCCTCTATACAAATCACTGGTACGGCCACACTTAGACTATTGTGCACAATTCTGGGCCCCAGTATACAAGACAGACATAATCGAACTAGAAAGAGTGCAAAGAAGGGCAACCAAAATTATTAGGGGAATGGGTGGATTGGAGTACAACTCTAGATTAACAAACTTGGGGTTATTCAGTTTAGAGAAAAGACGTCTACGGGGAGATCTTATAACAATGTACAAATACTGTACATCAAGGGACAGCACAAAGAACTTTCTAATGATCTTTTTACTCCTAGGCCAGTGACAGTGACAAGGGGACATCCTCTACGACTGGAGGAGAGAAAGTTTCACCAGCAACATAGAAGAGGATTCTTTACAGTAAGAACAACAAGGCTATGGAACTCTCTGCCCCAGGAAGTGGTGATGGTAGATTCATTGAACAAGTTCAAAGAGGGCCTGGATGCCTTTCTCGAACAGAACAACATTACGGGTTATGGGTTTTAGATGTTAAGGGCACGTTGATCCAGGGTTTTATACTGATTGCCAGATTGGAGTCGGGAAGGAATTTTTTCTCATGAAATGGGGCAATTGGCATAAGCCTCATGGTTTTTTTTGCCTTCCTCTGGATCAACACTGTAGGGGACTGTAGGGTTATAGGTTGGACTTGATGGACTGATGTCTTCATCCAACCTCATCTACTATGTAACTATGTAACTATGAAACTTGTATAGTATAGATATTTTTTATATTTTTTTTAATAATACCAGGATTTTACAGATATGGGGATGGGCACCAATGAACTTACTGATATTATACTGCAATTCAGTGATAAATTATGTGGCCATAAAGTGCCCAATTATTACACTTATATGACTGCCAAATAAACCCTTAATCTATAAATTTAGCATTATTTTGCACCATGCCTAATACAGATGATTTTTTACTACAATAGTGCTATTTTCTTTTGGTTAATGCTTGCTTGTTTGGCTGTTTCCATTTAGAAGCCATGCACACACACGGCCACCGATCCATTGTCCTCCCAGATGTGGCTACTGGGCTCCTGAATGGTTGATAAATGGGGGTCCAACCTAAATTTGAAGCAGAGGGATAGGTCATATCTGTTTGAGCCACATAATACCTCTATTGTTTTTTGAGGTATTCTTGATGTTAGGTATTTTGGAAGTGTATAAGATGTATACACTAGTAATAATGAAACAGACACACATTGTATAAAAATGATTTATTTTTAATAATTGTAATTAGCAGGCTGATTGTTTGATTAGGTCCTAAAAGGACCAGTAATATTCCAACCCCTGACTCATGAAGAGTCATCCACCAGCACTCATGAGAGGAAAACCCCCTGTGGAGGAAACCTCTGGGGAACCATGGCTGGAGGACTGCCCTTCCCTCTGGGCATTAAGGCAGAAAACAAACTGTTTTACAGCAGGCAATGTCACCTTTGCTACAGATGATTGAGCATGAACCTGCATAGGCTCAATACGTAAGACCCTTTTACATGGGCCAGTGATCAGGGAAACAAGTGTTCATGTCAGCACTTGTTCGTGACTATTATCCTGTGTAAACAGGGCACCTACCAGCCAACAAAAGAGTAAGCACTTGTTTGTTGGTTATTAGGATTTAATTTATTTTTTTTTTAAACTGTAGTTTTTATTGAAATTTTTATAAACATAACAACAATATGGGAGGTGAAATCAAAGTAAACAGAGAAAAAAGAAATATACAGGACAAATCGTCAAATGACAACCCAGAGAACACAGACAGGGAGTGAGGGTAACGACAAGGGAAAGAGGGGAAGGGAAGAAGAAGGAAGAGGGAAGGAGGGGGGAGGAGTGAAAGACCATGCAGAATACAATATGCGTCCCAGGATGACCACACAGCAGTAAAGGCTTCCATTGTATGACTAAGAGAAGCCGTCAAATACTCCATACTACGGACGTCTTTCACTTGAGCAATAAGCTCTGGACCAGTGGGAGAAATCTTCCTTCAATGGAGAGCAATAAGGGTTTTATCGACAGTACATAAGTATATAAACAATTTAGAAGACTGTTTACCCAGGTGCCTGGGGGGAAGATTAAGCAAATAGGTAAAGGGATCCAGGGGAACACCTTGAATAAAAAGGGCATCAGTGAGGGTTCTAACCTCCGTCCAGAAGGGGCGTATCCCCGGGCATTCCCAAAAAATGTAGCATAATGTACCCACCCCCGCCTGGCAGCGTCAACAAATGGAAGGAATGCTAGGATTAAGAGAATGGAGCAAGGCGGGGGTGTGATACCAATGCATAAGTAACTTATATTGGGTCTCGCGGAAAATAATATAGGTAGAGGACCAAATAATCTGCCATTGCCCTGGCGAGATCTGCCTATTCAGAGCCCCAGACCACTTAATCATATACTTATGGGAGACAGGGTCCTGTCCCTCCGGAGAGGAAAGGAGCCTGTAGATGCCCGATATCAGACCCACTCGGCAAACCCTTTCAAAGGCAGTAGGGACCGAGACCTTCAGGGATCCAAACTGGGAGGTCACAAAGTGGACAATTTGCTGGTAGTGGAACCACTCAGAAGTAGGCAAATGCAGCACAGAGGTAAAATAGACAAAGGGCCTGAGCTCCAAGGTCGACGGATCCACCAGATCAGCAATGTGAAAGAAGGCCAGTTTACTCCAGGGCCGTACCATAGCCACCGTCAGTCCCCCCGGGAGGATCGGATTGTACAAGAAGGAAACCATAGAGGAACATGGAGAGGCCAGAGGGAAAAGTTTGGAGCAGGTGATCCAAATAGCTTGCATGAAGCTGGTTTCTAGGAGAGGGGTGGAAGGGAGGGGAGAGGAACGGGACCATAAGAATGCATTAGGGTGGATCGGTGCTAGCCAAAGCTTCTCAATCTCAACCCATTTCGTGTAGGCTTGTGGAGCAGCCCAGAATGGGATACAAGGGAAATGGGACGCCCAGTGGTAATGCAAAACATGTGGGACCGCCAATCCCCCCTCACCCCTGCCTGATAACATCACCGAGCGGGGAATACGATGGTGTTAACCACTCCAGATAAACTGGAAGATCGATTTTTGGAAGGCACGTAGCTCTGAGCGAGGGACAGTGATTGGGAGCGTTTCAAAGAAGTGAAGAAGTTTTGGGAGGAGAGTCATTTTGACTGCGGTAACACGACCAATGAGGGAAATATGGAGAGGGCGCCACTTGTCTAAAAGAGAACATAATTCCCTAAACAGGTGAGAATAGTTAACTGAGTAAAGGGTAGAATAAGAAGGAGACAGTTGAATTCCTAAATAGCGGAGGGAGCTCTCCTTCCACTGAAAATTAAAGTTAGATCGGAGCAACTGTAAAGTAGAGTCAGGGATGTTAATAGGTAATGCTTCGGTCTTGGTAGGATTAACTTTATAGCCAGAGAAACTGCCATATGTTTTCAGCACTTGGAGAAGATTGGGGAGGGATGTGTGCGGATTAATAAGGGTTAAAAGAATGTCGTCAGCAAACAAGCTAATCTTAAAGTCCCTATCCCTATCCCTGGGAGGCTAGAGGTTCAATACACAAAGCAAATAGGAGCGGGGACAAAGGACATCCCTGACGCCAGGGACGCACCGCTAATGAGTCGAAGTGAAGCGGCCGCCTCAGGCGGCACTATCAGTCACTGTCTGGGGGACGGCATTTTTACTATTTATTTAATGTAAACCAGCCCAGGACAGGCTTCTTTAAAAAAAAAAACAAAGCTGAGCGGGGCCTGTCCTGGGCTGGTTTACGAGACCTCTGCATGTCAGTGCAGGCGGCGATACAATGACGTCATCGCGCCTCCTACGCTGAGATACAGACGTCGTGGACAAGAAGAGGAGGCGGCGGCGGCTCCATCAAGAGATCGCAAGTACGTGCGGTTAACTTTTTTTTTTTTTTTATATATATATAGATACTATGGAGCATAATACCGTGTGCAGGGGCCGCTGTGAGCCATAATACAGTGTGCAGGGGCCACTATGGAGCATAATACCGTATGCAGGGGCCACTATGAAGCATAATACTGTGTGCAGGGGCCACTATGGAGCATAATACCAGTGCAGGGGCCACTATGGAGCATAATACCATGTGCAGGGGCCACTATGTAGCATAATACCATGTGCAGGGGCCACTGCGGAGCATAATACAGTGTGTAGGGGTTGCTGTGGAACATAATACTGTGTGCAGTGGCCACTGTGGGGCATAATACCGTGTGCAGGAGCCACTATGAAGCATAATACCATGTGCAGGGGCCACTATGGAGCATAATACCGTGTGCAGGGGCCGCTGCGAGGCATAATACAGTGTGCAGGGGCCACTATGGAGCATAATACCGTGTGCAGGGGCCCATATGGAGCATAATACCGTGTGCAGGGGCCAATATGGGGCATTATACCGTGTGCAGGGGCCACTAGGGAGCATAATACCGTGTGCAGGGGTTGCTGTGGAACATAATACCGTGTGCAGTGGCTACTGTGGGGCATAATACCGTGTGCAGTGGCCACTATGGAGCATAATACCGTGTGCAGGGGCCACTATGGAGCATAATACCGTGTGCAGGGGCCGCTGCCAGGCATAATACAGTGTGCAGGGGCCACTATGGAGCATAATACCATGTGCAGGGGCCACTATGAAGCATAATACCGTGTGCAGGGGCCCATATGGAGCATAATACCGTATGCTGGGGCCAATATGGGGCATAATACCATGTGTAGGGGTTGCTGTGGAACATAATACCGTGTGCAGTGGCCACTGCGGGGCATAATACCGTGTGCAGTGGCCACTGCGGGGCATAATACCGTGTGCAGTGGCCACTATGGAGCATAATACCGTGTGCAGGGGCCACTATGGAGCATAATACCGTGTGCAGGGGACGCTGCCAGGCATAATACAGTGTGCAGGGGCCACTATGGAGCATAATACCATGTGCAGGGGCCACTATGAAGCATAATACCGTGTGCAGGGGCCCATATGGAGCATAATACCGTATGCTGGGGCCAATATAGGGCATAATACCGTGTGCAGGGGTTGCTGTGGAACATAATACCATGTGCAGTGGCCACTGTGGGGCATAATACCATGTACAGGGGCCACTATGGAGAATAATACCGTGTGCAGGGGCGCATATGGAGCATAATACCGTATGCTGGGGCCAATATGGGGCATAATACCATGTGCAGGGGTTGCTGTGGAACATAATACCGTATGCAGTGGCCACTGTGGGGCATAATACTGTGTGCAGGGGCCACTATGGAGCATAATACCAATGCAGGGGCCACTATGGAGCATAGTACCATGTGCAGGGGCCCCTATGGAGCATAATACCGTGTGCAGGGGCCCATATGGAGCATAATACCAGTGCAGGGGCCACTATGGAGCATAATACCGTGTGCAAGGGCCACTAGGGAGCATAATACAGTGTGCAGGGGTTGCTGTGGAACATAATACCGTGTGCAGTGGCCACTATGGAGCATAATACTGTGTGCAGGGGCCACTATGGAGCATAATACCATGTGCAGGGGCCGCTGCGAGGCATAATACAGTGTGCAGGGGCCACTATGGAGCATAATACCGTGTGCAGGGGCCGCTGCGAGCCATAATACTGTGTGTAGGGGCTGCTGTGGAACATTATAGTGTGTGTAAATGGGGCGCTATAAACAGGGGCTATATTATACGTTGTCTGTTTATAGTGACCATGTCATGTAATTACAGTCTTGTCACATGGACATGTATAGGATGAGGCTGTAGTTACATTACATGGCCGCTATGAGATGAATGACACTATGTAAAAAGAGAAGCGGTCATGGCGCTTACACAGGTACCATTCAAACAGCTGATCAGTGGGGGTCCCGGGTTTTTGAGCCCCACTGATTAGTTTATTAATGACCTGGAAAACCTTTTAATTAGTTAACACCTGGGGTATTATTAATAAGGGGCACTATTTATACAAGGTACACACGGACATTATTAATATAAAGATGCACTTGGGGGTATTATTCATTATGGGGGGTTATATCATATATTATATAATTGGGGGTAGCAGCAGAATGGGGGCTTTGTGTAGGTGAGGACAATGTGGGTTGGATGCCTGGAAAAGTGAGGAGCCAAAGATGTCTGTGTTGCAAACTTTACAGAGACAAGTCACAGCTGGAAGAAATGGTCATGGCGGTCCAGAGGGAAGAGAAGGGAAATGTGAAGGATTAGTCACAGACGTCACCTGTAAGTCACAGAATGTTACTGCACTGTATACACCTAAATGATAGAGGATAAATACCTGATTGATGGGGGTCTGTCTGCTGAGACCCCCACTGAGCCTGAGAATTGGATTTTTTCCCCCCACTGGGTGGGAATTCAGCCTGACCACAGCCAGGCTGAATATAGGTGTGTCACTTGGTGGATGGATGAACCCACGTGGCTCTCATGCAGCATCCCAGAGTGCTACTGCTTTTATGTGTTTGTCTTGTGTGCCTCTGGGTTTTATGTCTGTAAGTTCTGTTCTGTGTTAAGTGTCACTGTTTGCAGCTTTCCCTGTTATTTCTCCCCTGCAGTGTTCAAGTCTAGCCTTGGTTCAGCCCTGGCCTATCACAGGCCACTGGGCGGGGTTGAGGGAGACCCCGTCTCCACGGTAACCCTTGGTCTGAGAGCAGTTAGTTAGTCTAGTGTGAGCAGTGGAAGAGTAAGGGTATGCAGAGGTTTCCTGCCCCCACAAGCTGCACTGAGGCCAACGGTTAGCCAACACAGCCCCATTCAGGAGGACTATTACGGGCCTAGTCTTCAGGTTCCAGTTCCTTGTCAGGCCTCCTAGAACCAAGGCTGGGGTTTGGACACTGTACTACGACCCCCATCAAGAAGCTGCTGTTAATTCTTCTGTGCTAGTTGCCTAAATAAAAGGCTGTTTGGTTTACCTGCAACGCTGAATCCTGAGTCGTGCCTGCTTTAACATCAGGGCTCTTCCGACAAACACCACACCGGCTCAGGTAGGAGAGATTCCTCTTCAACTGGAAGTGCCCCGGGGGAAAGAACTACTACCACCACCATCCGGTAGTGCTGCAGGACCCCCCCTCGACTTTGTCCGGCCTAGGAGTGGGACTGGAGCCGCTTGGGAGCGTGCTCGGCCTGCTAGGTGGCACAGCATCCGCCACTACTACTCCCATCCTCCGGTCTCATCCGACTGGGTTGCGGCACTCATTCACTTCAATGGGATTGCCAAAAATAGCCGAAGTCCAGTACTCAGCTATATGCAGCGTTCCTATTATAGAGAATGGGGACCACGTGGGCTCGTCCATCTACCAAGCAGAAGATGTGTGAAGTTACTTTCATTGTTAATGCCGTGTTGTTGATCTGATACTGAAGTAATGCAGTAAGAAGAATTCTTAAAAACTGTTTTATAACTTTGTGTATTGTGTATATTGTAGGATGATAACAGCGTGTGAAGCTAGTAGCATGGAAACTCATTTTTTTTTTGGGGGGGGGGGAGTCTTTCTATAGTCCGCCTCTGGTGTTATCTCCCCCCTTGACGACAAGGGACAAAACCCACCTGGTCCTTATGGATTAGAGACGGAAGCCAGACGCTAAGCCTGTTGGCCAAAACCTTAGTGAAAAGTTTTAAATCGGTAATGCAATGGGGAGGTAATTAGAGCACTTCTGATGATCCTTGCGAGGTTTAGGGACTAAGGTGATATGAGAATGAAACATAGACTGAGTGATAGGGGCACCATCAAGGAAGGAGTTAAAGAGTTGGCGCATCTGCGGAAGCAGGTCAGATTGAAATGTTTTATAATACAGGTATGTAAACCCGTCTGGGCCCGGAGCTTTGCCATTTGGGATACCCTTAAGGGTAGCTGTAAGCTCCTCCTCTGTGACAGGAGCATTTAGAGTAGCAATTTCTGAGGATGAGAGCCTAGGGAGGGGACAAGCGTGTCCCGGGACACAGGTTCAGCATCTGAACTGCAAGGAAGGTTATATAGTTTAGTATAATAATCTTTAAATAGGGATACTATAGAGTCAGGATGATGTTGAAGGACACCATTTAGAGTCGAGAATTGCATGCGATATGGAAGAGGCCTGACGGTCGCGTAGGGTCTTAGCAAGCAAGGTATGAGCTTTATTGCCTCTTTCATATCTTTCATAATAGCGCTGGTGACTGTAAAGGAGGAGACGGTGGGTGGACCGAGTGGCGAGGTCGCGGAGGTCCACTCTGGCCACCACTAAGTGGCGGAGAGTGGAGACTTTGGGGGCTTGAGCCAAGCGATCCGATAGAGATCGGATTCGGGACACTGGGGCCGCCTCCCTGGCCTTTCTATCTTTCTTAAGTCGGGTGGCTAGAGCTATGCAGTGACCCCTCATGACCGCCTTATGGGCTTCCTAGAGGGTGGATTCAGAGGCGACCGAGTGTGCATTATGGCTGAAATAATCCAGTAGTTGAGTAGGGAGGGTCGCACAGGAGGCCGGGGAGTGGTCAAGTGACTCATTCAGTCGCCAGTGACAACGTTTAGTGGGGATGGGGGTAGGGGACAGTGTGAGCAGGACAGGAGCGTGATCGGACCAGGAAATGGGGCCGATATCAGCATCAACCAAGAGACTAAGGGCCAGGGTGTTACCAAAAAAATAATCTATCCTGGAATGTGTCTTATGGGGGTGGGAATAGAAGTTGTAGGACCGGGCAGTAGGGTTGTGGACTCGCCAAAGATCGTAAAGGGCGATGGACCTAATCAGGCTGCGGAATTCCCTGGCTAGGCGAAGCTGGGGGGCACCCGAGGCACCACCAGATAAGGACAATTTGTCCACCTGTTCGGAGAAAACCATATTAAAATCACCTCCCGACAGCAGGGCTGAGCCAGAGAAGGCCTGCAGGTGCCGTAACACTCTCCTAAGGAAGTGGATTTGGGACGAATTTGGAGCATATAAATTACAAAGGATAATGGGTTGGCCATGTAAGAGACCCTCTAAAATTACATAACGTCCTTCAGGATCTAGGTGGGAGGCAAAGATAGAGATAGGGCAAGAGCGAGAAAGCAAAATAGCCACACCACCTTTTCTATGGGAGTTATAAGCAGAGTAAGCAGTGGGGAAGTAATGGCTGGCAAAGTTAAAATTACCCATATGATCAAAGTGGGTTTCCTGGAGGAAAGCCACGTCCACCCGGAGGGATCTGAGTTCACGTAGGACCAAACGCCGTTTAAAATTGGAGCCCAGGCCCTTAACATTTAATGTGACACACTTAGCCATGGGGGATCCGTAAAAGAGGTACCAGCAAATGTATAGGAGAAAATGCAAAGGCAGATCTCACCCAGCCCATATGGAAGGAAGTCGGCATCAAGGCTCCTATGGAGTAGATCCCGGTGGTCAACCGCAGAGGTCGAGGGACTCCAAACCTGGAAAGGGAAGGGGGAAGGAAAGAGGGGGGAGGGAGAATAAACAAAAAAACTGTTAAACAATACAACAAAAAAGAACTGTATCATGGGCAGGACTAAATCTCCTGACCAGGGGCTAAAAGCAAATACTAGAGCTAATGCAGGCATACTGACCAAAAGGGTCCAAAAATGGGACCAACAACTGGGTAGAGCCCCCACAAAGGAGGGGTGGGAAAGGACCATCAGTAGATGGACTAGCTATAGGTATTGAGGAATGGTACTGAACTATATGGGTAGGAGGGAGGGCAGCCTCCTACCCTGCCTGGAAGAAGGTGAAAGGAACTGCTAAAAAGAAAAAAAAAACCTGCTAGGGATCAAAAAAAGAGTAAGAAAAAACACAATAATCAAGCGGCAGTAATAGATAAGATGGACCGTGTTCGCAATAGTCAGCCATCTAGAAGTACAGGAACGGGCTCCACCTCGGGACCTAAAAAAAGGGAACGAAATAAAAGTCAGTGTAGCAAAGGCGGGGGATCCACCCATTAACGTCCAGAAGCAGCACCAGGAGAAGGCAACTGTCGTCTCTTTGTCTTCGGTTGAGACCACACTGGAGATGGTGGCGGAGGAGGGGTAGCCAATTCCCAATCAGACATGTCCTGAGGGGAGCAATGTCCATAGCCAGGCAGAACGATTGTAGGTCTGAGTGGGAACGTAGTGTGGACGAACGGCCATTGAGTCTAGCAGTCGGGGCAAAGGGGAAGCCCCACCGGTAAGGTATCTGACGTTCCCGTAGCAGCTGGAGGAGGGGATGCAGGTGTCTTCCTTTCTGCAGAGTTATCCATGAGAGATCCTGATAGAGTTGTAACTTTGCCCCATCAAAATCAATGTCCTTTAAAGTTCTGGCCTTGGACAGGATTGCCTCCTTTAGGGTAAAATCATGCACACAGCAGATAACGTCTTGTGGATTAGGCCCAGAGCCTTTAGGGCGCAAAGCTCTGTGTGCACGGTCCAGCTTTATCTTGTGAGTAGGAGGTTCTTGTAATACAGAATTGAAGATCGCCTCTAGAGTAGCTTGTAAGTCCTCATCACGGGTAGCTTCTGGTAGCCCCTTAATTCTAATATTATTACGCCTGCCTCTGATATCTAAGTCTTCAAAAATGGCGTTGCAGGTCGATAGACAGGTGATGCTGAGATAGAAGCGAGTCCTGAAGCTGAGAAATATAGGCATGGGTCTGGTCATGATCATCCTCCAAGGAGTCGACCCGAGTTGCTATGGGATGAAGGTTTTGCCATAATGCGGAGATTTCTGCGCGGATTTCCATACGGATTTCCATACGGCATGCCTCAGTGACTTCAGCAATTAGAGAGCGAGAGAGGAACTGGAGCCATTGTGGCGGGAGGGAGGATGGAGGTAGTTCACGCTTCCAATTGTGGATGCTGAGAGGCAGGAGGAGGTGAATGAGGAGACATGGCAGCATATGGGGACATAGAGGGAGTTGTACTAATGTCCACTCCAGCTTCCCAGGAATGTGCAGGCGAGGAGTCCCCTGGGTACAGGTGCTGAGCCTGGGAGGGGGACACTGGTGGGGGCTGAGCCATGGAGAATATCTCTCAGGTGCAGACAGAAGCTACAGAAGAGCCATCATTGGAGCCAGGGGCCAGAGGCAGAGGAGAAGCAGGCTGTGTGAGGGGAGGCTGGGGGGGCAGAGCGCTGCAGGCAGGAGTCAGCGCTGGTTTACTGCAGTGTTGATGATGCAGTCGGGGAAGAAATTACCGGCAGCGCCATTTTGGATTGCGGGGGAGCACAAAGATGGGCCCCAGGAGCCGAGGGACCGCAGGTGTCAGAAGAGCTGTGGTGCCGTTGGAAGAGTGCAGGGTGGTCTCCCGTGGCCCTGAGAGAAGCGGCTGTGAAGCAGGTGCGGCCTGGGAAGATGGCTGCCGCCATGCGGGGCCCGGATAGCCGCCAACGGGGGGAGCAGGTAAGAGGTGATCCCGGGTTGTCCCAGGCCGACAGCAGAAGCAGGGGTCCCTTGGGTGGAGGTTCCAATAGTTTTCTTCCCCATGGAGGGAGCAAGTAAGCTAATTTAGATCCTGATGTAGGCAGGCAGGGTAGGAGCCGGAGAAAAACATGACCGGCTACATCAGGTCGTAGGCCACGCCCCCATAAGGATTTCATTTAATTTAACCATTGTCCAAAATGTATTGTCTTTCCAAGACAGCCTTCACATATGTGTATGCAATGATTGTCCATGACTGCATTTACTGCATAGGTCTGTGTAATGACTGTCAGAGACAGCCTTCCTAAGGTCTCTGCAGTGACTGGCTGAGACAGCCTTCCTAAAGTCTCCACAGTGACTGTCCGAGACAGCCTTCCCAAACGTTTATGCAGTAACTGTTGAAGACAGCCTTCCCAAACATTTACTCAGTGACTGTCTGAGACAGCCTTTCCAAACACCACTGCAGTGACCGTCCGAGACAGCCTTCCTAAATGCCTCCTCAGTGACTGTCCAAGACAGCCTTCCCAAACATTTCTGCAGTGACTGTCCGAGACAGCCTTCCCAAATGTCTATGCTGTGACTGTCCGAGACAGCTTTCCAAAACGTTTTTGCATTGACTATCCGAGGCAGCCTTCCCAAACTCCTCAGCAGTGTTGTCCAATACAGGATTCCCAAACTTCACCACAGTGACCATCCAAGACAGGTTTCCCGAACGTCATAGCAGTGACTGTCCTAGACAGCTATCCCATGTGCCTCTGCAGTGACTATCCGAGACAGCCTTCCTAAACGTCACCGCAGTGACTGTCTGAAACAGCCTTCCCAAATGACACTGAAGTGACTGTTTGAGACAGCCTTCCCAAACGCCACTTCAGTGACTGTCTGGGACAGCCTTCACAAACACCTCCATAGTGACTGTTTGAGACAGCCTTCCCAAATGTCACTGCAGTGACTGTCCGAGACAGCCTTTCCAAACACCATCGCAGTGACTGAGACAGCCTTCCTAAATGCCTCTGTAGCGACTGTCCGAGACAGTCTTCCTAAATGCCTCCGCAGTGACTGTCCGAGACCTCCTTCCCAAATGTCTATGCAGTGACTTTCTGAGACAGCCTTCCAAAACGCTTTTGCATTGACTGTCCGAGACAGCCTTCCCAAACACCTCCGCAGTGCTGTCCGATACAGGATTCCCAAACTTCACCACAGTGACCGTCGGAGACAGATTTCCCTGAACGTCACTGCAGTGACTATCCGAGACAGCCTTCCCAAACGCCTCTGCAGTGACTGTTCGAGACAGCCTCCCCAAATGTCACTGCATTGACTGTCTGAGATAGCCTTACCAAACGTTACTGCAGTAACTGTCCAAGAAAGCCTTCCCAAACACTTCCACAGTAACTGTCCGAGACTGCCTTCCCAAACATCACTGCAGTGACTGTCAGAGACAGTTTTCCCAAACGACACCTCAGTGACTGTCCGATACAGCCTTCTCAAATGCCTCCGCAGTGACTGTTCGAGATAGTCTTCCCAAACATCACTACAGTGACTGTTCGAGGAAGCTTTCCCAAACGACACCTCAGTGACTGTCCAAGATAGCCTTCCCAAACGCCTTCACAGTGACTGTCTGAGACTGCCTTCCCAAACACCTCCACAGTGACTGGCCTAGACTGCCTTCCCAAACATCATTGCAGTGACTGTCTGAGACAACCTTCCCAAATGTCTCTGTAGCGACTGTCTGAGATAGCCTTCCCAAGTGCCCCCTTAGTGACTGTCAAGACAGCCTCTCAAACGTCTCCACAGTGACTGCCCTTTACTTTCTGTAGGTAGTTTTCTGTTTTCTTGTCTACTAGTGTGTGTCTCTTATGTCTTCCTAGTGACCATAGTGTCCTCCCATCCTTGTGATTATCTGAAATACATAATTACAGATTACAATTTTACTTTTAGTTTGTTATAATTTATTATGTTACTATATGCAGGAGTGGTCATATATATATATATATATATATATATATATATATATATATATGTGTGTTATATACAGCTACTATACTGGTTATGTTTGGAACCATACTTGTCTATTATATCACACTGTTGCAAGAAAGAGTTCCATGGTTGTCATAGCAACCATTCATTCCAATGCTTTATCTAAAAATCTGCCTTGAAAAAATAAAGCTCTATTCTGATTGGCTGCTATAATACAGGCACAGCTTCTTACACCAGTATTTACACTTTTGACATTCTGTAGAAAATATTTTACATTTATTTTACATAAATAAGTTACAAAATTGTTGGTGCTGGTAAATTTGAAGCCATAGACATGTATGCGCTGAAGAACCAGTAAGGGAGTCAAGACTCTGGGTCCAGCCCTAATATTTTTTATGAACTTTAGTAGAAAATGACTGATCAGAACAACCACTATCCAATATGACTCATGTGAATGACCAGCGGTCACATCTATAGGGTTCAACTGATGGCTGTTTGGAAGTTAGCGGTTGCAGAGCTATAGCTAAGCGTTCTTATACCTAGACTAAAGAATTCCACCTCCCTAAACCTCTAAGTATTCTAAAATGTTGATTTTGCGCCGACCGTCTACCTGGCAGCCACTATCCTGGGCACATGAACTTCCAGCCCCACTTAGCTACAACTAGCTTCACCTATTTAATATTCTTTAGTTTACTTACCCTGCTTTCCTAAGTTTATCTTGGGGTATCTTGGCTACTCTTGTATGTAAATTTGGATGGATCACAGGAGCTGCAACTGAAGGGTGTGCATCACTGTGACAAGGGGACAAGACTGCAGCAGGTGCACTGTGTGTGTGGAATACAAGTTGTGGCATTATGACATCACATCATGAGCTAACAGTTGATGATTTTCTAGGTAGCTGAGCTCTGATTGGTCACTATGGGCATCATCATCAGAATTTACAATTTTCAATGAATAGGAGCCGCGGAAGCACGGCCGCAAAACCAGACAGGACTAGGACCTAGACTGTCTGCCTACACACTGATCCGTGTAATACACGGTCATGTGCGTTGGACGATACAAATGAATTGGTCAGTTTTCTATCCAGGCTTTTCCTCGCCCATGGTTGTCTGCAAGGGGTTTTATTGCAACTTTTCATAAAATACACCTCTTTCCAAGGGGCTGTCTAGTGGACTGGTGACAAAAATGAGACTAAGCCTCAAGGATTTCCAATGTAACTTAGGCTGCAAAGTAAATGATATATTAGGTTGCACACATTCAAATATATTTCTTATATATGATCTTGCTAAATCCACCAGAGAAGATGCGGCTCTATATAATAGAATAGTATAATAGAGCGGATTTTAAGAAATGCAGTGGAACCTTTCTATGTAGTATCTATCTATCTATCTATCTATCTATCTATCTATCTATCTATCTTTCTTTCTTTCTTTTTCTATCAAACAGTCAACCATTCCGTTGTAAAAATATATATATATCTACCAAAATGTGCAAATTAATGTATTTTGGTCACCTTGCTTCCCCGCAAAAATAGCAATAAAATATGATCAAAAAGTAATTCACACCAAAACTACAACTTGCCCCGCAAATAAAGAGCCATGACATATCTCTGTAAACTAAACAGTATAAAAGTTATAGGTGTCAGAATACGGTGACCCCAGGAAAACTGTTAATTTTTGAAAAATTACATTTTATTAGTAAATGGGATAAAACATAATAAAAGCAATATAAATATAGTATTGCCATAATCATAGTGACCTGCCGGACAGGGTTGCCATGTCATTTTTAATGCAGAGTGAACACTGATGCAAAAATAATGATAGAATTGTGTTTCTTTTTCACACAGACTTCAAAAAAGCTAATCAAAACATTATATGTACCCCAAAATGGAGCTGAATAAAATTACATAGATAGTAGGGGCCAGCTTACTACTAAATGTCCTTATATCTCCTTCCATGCACAGAGAAAAGTCGGAGCGCCTTCCCAAAGGTTAGAATCCATATTGAAAACAAAAATTCCAGCATGGTTGCTCTTCCATATAAAACTTTGCCTTTATTTACATAGTCAAAATTCCACCAGCATGGAACAAGAACACATTTGCTTATGCGTTTCGGCAACACGCCTTAGTCAGTGTGAATAAAGACAAAGTTTTATTTGGAAGAGGAACTAAGCCAAATAAAAGTACAACAAGAATAAGCCTTCACATAGCTATGCTAAAAAAGTTAATTTTGCATTTCGGGGAAGTATTAATGTCCAAACTACCCTGTGTCCTTAAAGGGGTTGTCCAGTTTCAGCAATTAAATGTTTTTTTGTGTGTATTGAAAAGTTTTAAGTTTTCTAATATACTATCCTGAGGATAAGTCATCAATAAAAATGAGCTGGAATACCCTCTTATTATTACATACAAACGATATATACTGTGGCACAATGCAGCGATTTTGGCTGTGACTCCAGTTGTGTGACCAAACATCGATGTGTGTCCCTGTGACCCATGTAAGGATGTTGTGACTTCAGCTTCTAGTCACAAAAAAAAATTATGAACTGCTCAAGATTTTTGCTACTAGACGTCCAGTTGCAGCAACCTCAATGGAGTCACAATGTGACTCCATTGACTTATCTTACTGAAGGAGTTGCAGGGTGACATGGCAATCTTTGGTAGCATGATATGAGTTGCTGCCGTGTTGTCATGTAGCTCTATATTCATTTTCAGCTTTATCGCTGGGTCTCTTAAGTGACCTATGTAGCAAAGCAACAAGTGCCCTCCACATAGGTAACAGTGCTCTAATAGTTCCCCCCTACAGGTAATAGTCCCTAATAATCTACCCCACATAAGTAATAGATCCCCCTACAGGTAATAGTCCCTAATAGTGGCCCTCACGCACATAGGTAATAGTATCTAATTATCCCCCCACAGGTAATCCCCCTTAATGCTCTGATAGTGCCCCTCCTACATAGATATGTGACTCCCACCGGTAATAGATTTTACCACCCCAACCCTACATAGGTAATAGCGTGTTCACATCATATCACACCTAGTCCAATTCTCACCACCATACCCCCACTTAGGTAATAGTGCCTGCACATAACATCCAGTCCATTCTCTAGTGAATTTCTTATATACCTTTTCTTCCTGCAAATCCCAAGCAGTACCATAGAAAAGGAGACAACATAGCCAGGAGTACATTAGAAGGGACGCACAGCTGGGCGCCACATCAGCGCTCTGTAGGAAGAAAAGGTAACTTACAACTCACCACAGCAGAAAGTAGTAGTGTGGCGAAGGGGCCTATGAAGCCCCCAGACTTAGGAGTCTGGTTGAAAGTGGGGTCTCATAGGCATAAGGGGGCCAGGTGCAGCTGCACCATTTGCCCTATAACTAAAGCGGCCGTGGGGTGCAGACACTGATATAGTTAGGTTTGGAACACTAAATCCAGCTGCATAAGGACATGCTGGTGGTTTAGTGGCCCTAATATTAGTGACAGGTTCCCCTTAACAGTAAACTTCTGTAAAAGTTTAGTATCAAGATCATTATTCTGAGCTCCATAAAGACACTGTCTCTGTCACAAAGTTCCTTCTGGGAAACAGTGGATACTAAGGGTGCAGAAGAATCAAACACAGTGGTCAGTGGACCAGACCTAACCCTTATTACTACTGCTTGGATGACCATAGCAAGACATTTGCAGTCTCAGAGAAGCTGCTTGTATCCATGCAATGTTTCCTCTATGACCTGTAATACACTTCTATAGTCTTTGTCCATGTTTGTTGCTTTTACACCTGTTTACACCTGTTCTGAATCTACAATGTATCCATGATTCAGAGGGCAGAGATCATTCATCCTCTCATTCAGAAGATTAGATAACAACTATCATACAATCTTCTTAGAGCATTCCATCTAAAATGCCTTTTTTGTTCTGGTATTTTGATTTTTTTTTTTTGGTAAAGTTAGATGACAATCACTGTTGATGTCAACAACCCAGCTTTGCTAGCTTCTTGAATTCTGCATGGTAATATTGCAGCACATAGCTCCTGTTTATACCTTAAAGTCAATAATAAAACTGTATGCACTAAGCTCTAAAGCTCTCCTAAAGCAGACAGAAAGTTATCATTTAAATTTATGTAGGGGGTTTGGAGCTCAGTATCAGAAAAGAAGAGCTCTAAAAGCTATAAAAAAAAACTGATAAAATTAACTGGTACAAAACATTGGCCTTAGAAATGACATTGTGTTTAAAGGTGGACGTCACTTTAAGGTGGAATTACTGTAGAAAATTCAGCATTGTATATATGTGACTGTGGATATTTCTTGTACAATTTCAGGGAGGTACTATTATTGCCATATAAAAATGTACACTGATGTTTTCTCACAAAGTTAACAATTTCCCCTGTGCCCATAAATCTGAAGCTGAAATGATAATATTTGCCTTGTGCAGTTTATACTGCAGCAGAATAAATGATTATGGGGCTGAGAGTAACAAAGCAGAATATTGTGTCCTCGGTTATAGGAGAGCAATAATATAACACAGCGCTACACTATGTATATTAAGAAGACTTTCACATGTAACACCAGACAATTGCTTGTACGGCAATTCCCCAATGTAAACCTATCATTGTAATTGCTCCAAATCCAAGCAGGAGCTAATATAAATCATGAAAGCTTCAGATATTCCACTTAAAGAGGTATCCTAACCATTAGCATTAATAACCAATCCACAGAATGGAGCACAGATACTGCCAAGTAGTAGGGTTGGATGTGGTACAAAGGTCCCCAGTACAAGCAGTTGGTAGGGTCCCATAAATAAATCCATTACATGACATGACCAATATAATTATTAGTTGTCACTCAATATCTGTTACAACTAATATCCAACCAAGGACACTATCTGCAAGGAGTTTGCACTGTATGTTCTCCCTGTGTTTCTGTGGGTTTCCTTCGAGTACTCTGGTTTCCTCCCACACTCCAAAAAAAACATACTGATAGAGAATGTACTGTAGATTGTGAGCCCTATATGGGACAGTGATTGACAAAAGTTCGTAACCGCTGCGGAATATGATGGTGCTATAATAATAATACATTTTATTTATTTATCGCCAACATATTCTGCAGCACTTTACAAATTGTAGGGTTAAAGTACAGACAAAATGAGACATTACAGAGTAATAAGTCAATTCTTACAGTGGGATTGCGTGCCGTGCTCACAAGAGCTTACGATCTATGATTTTTATTTTATGGGAAACTTGAATAATTACATGGGTTTTCCAGGCTGCAGATGTTTGGATACTGATGGCCTATCCTCAAGATAGGTCATCAATATCAGATCAGTAGGGAACCAACACTGCTGTCTTTGGGTACCGAAAGCTATACAGAGGAATGAACCATAAGCAGAAGTCTTGATCAGATTTATAACAAGCATACTGGGGTACTGCAGTTCTGTCCCCATTTAAGTGAATAGGGGCAGAGCTGCAGTTTCCTGGCACGGTTGCTATACAGGTAACAGAGCCTTCTATTTCCGGCTCCATTTCCTGTGTTGGTCGGTGCATGCTATGGGTTACACAGGTAACAGATGTTGGATGGAATCAGTTATTACAGTACATCACAGTATTGTAAGGGAATTGCTAGAGGAGCGATTCCCCAGTAGCTGCTGGTGAACCCTGGGGGGGGGGGGGGGATGAACAGATCCTCAGTTACATATCTTTCTTTGAAATGTATCATTCCTGATTCATAGTAGTCTTACCTAATTTTGGGAATGCTGTGTTTAAGTTGTGTTTACATTGGTGGTCACTCCTCTTCAGTGGTGGTATGTGCATACCATGGGGGATGGCGCTTCCAACAGCTGACAGGGCCTCATTACGCATAATGACACGACGTGACCCCAGAGACTCAATCTGCGGTCGCTGACTACAGGCAGGAGCGCCGAAGAGAACAGAGCGGCTGCGGAGCATGGAATGGTGAGTAGCATTGTTTTTTTATGTTTGTCACCTCTGAAGAGAACTATGGGACCTAATACCGTGTGCAGGGACCGCTATGTGACATAATAACGTGTGCAGGGAACGCTTTGTGACATAATACCGTGTGCAGGGGCCGCTATGGGACCTAATACCGTGTGCAGGGGCCGCTATGGGACCTAATACCGTGTGCAGGGACCGCTATGGGACCTAATACCGTGTGCAGGGACCTCTATGGGACATAATACCGTGTGCAGGGACCTCTATGGGACATAATACCGTGTGCAGGGACCGCTATGGGACATAATACCGTGTGCAGAGACCGCTATGGGACATAATACTGTGTACAGTGGCCGCTATGGGACCTAATACCGTGTGCAGGGGCCACTATGGAACATAATACTGTGTGCAGGGACCGCTATATGATATAATACCGTGTGCAGGGACCGCTATATGACATAATATTGTGTGCAGGGGCCACTATGTGACATAATACGGTGTGCAGAGGCTGTTATGGGACCTAATACCATGTGCAGGGGCCGCTATGTGACATAATACAGTGTGCAGAGGCTGTTATGGGATATAATACTTTGTGCAGGGGCCGTTATGTGACATAATACCGTGTGCAGGGGCCGCTATGGGACATTATTCTGTATAACGGTGTGTTTTCTGCATTAAGAATATGTTTTTGCACAGAAAACGCAGGCATTTTTTTTTTTGTGCAAAAATGCACCATGTGAACGCAGTTTTACATTGAAGTAAAAGTTCCAGTGGCCTAAGACTATATCTGCATCCAGATACATAGTGTGTCACCACCCTGAGGGTGCTGCCATACGGTGCTCCTGGACAAATACATTTACCACTAATTGGGGGCTGCACATGTACTTTCATTGCTTCTAATCAGAAAGTACAGGCGCGCCCCCAGGAAATAGCAGTAAACGCATGTGTCCTAAAGCATCTTGTGGCAGCACTTCTGTGTTATGGTTTGTGGTATATGACTTTAGTTTAGGGGTCGTCAGACTTACAATTATTGACCGGCACTCCGAGTACCTCATCTTTGATTTTTTAATTCAAATCGGCACGCCGAACAAAAAAGGTTGCCTACCCCTGCCCTAGACAGTAGATGCCATGGGGGAGGGAGGGCGAGCGAACCCCCCCAGCTCAACCCCAGACACACATCTTTCTCTAGCTAGGCAAACATCACCCTTTTCTTAGGTCCTGCAGGGTGTGGGGAGAAGGGGGGCCACCTGGGGGAAGGTGTGGCTGGACACTCAGTTTATACCCCAAGGAGAGGCGAGGCTCTTTGTCTTCTGAGTCTGGCTAGCATATAGGATATCACATGCTTTTGTAACTTGCTTAAGAAAGGACCCTGAAGCCTACCACATGGGCTCAGAGAAACTGACTACAAACGTGTGCCGGTATTTTTCTATCTTTTATTTCCCATTTTATTTTCTGTACCGTAATTTTACTTTTAACCGACCCACTTGGGTTAATAAATAAATAAAATTTAAAAAGCTCATTTCGTATTATCCTATGACCTGGTCCGCTCACAGTGTGAGTGGGAGGTAAAGAAGGTTGGTCACAGGTGTGTCAAGCGGCTTGGCAATGCGAGATCCTTCACAGAGGGGCAAGACAAGACAGTGAGCCCTAAAGCTGAACCCCCCCACTGGCCCTGCCTCTTACCTAACTGTCCTAGGTGACAGCCGACAACTTGGAGCTGGTCCCAACTCTGAACAAGTGACAACACAGAATGCAGACAGGACAAACAACAACAAAAGAGAGGTCAGCTAGCCAAGGGGTCGGTTACAGAATCACAATCCAAGGGAATAGTCAAAGCCAGAGGTCAGGAATAAGAATACAGGTAATAGCAGAAAAGGAGCTAGTAGGGACAAGTCACAAGACAGAATCACAATAGCCAGCGAGCAAGTGAGAGCTGACAACCTGTTTATATGAATTCCAGGAGCTACTCCAGACTTGAATGGTAGGCAGGCCGTCAATCACACAGGCAAAGCTAAAATTAACTATTTGAGGAGCAGAACAAACAAGGTGCAAGAGACTGGTGTGGCTGAAATTCAATTACATAGTCTAGGACAGTGTTCAGACTGAGCAACAAGAACCTTAAGCAAGGAATCAAACTGAACACGCCTCCTGCGCCGCCGCGTGCGAGCGGAGGGTGGCGCAGAGACCCGAACAGGCAGAGACATTACAAGTATATTCCTGACAAAGGTTATCACCCAGCTTTTTAGTGACACTGAATAACATAACATGCACTTTCTCCCACTTCCCGACTGGTCTATCTGTGTGTCACACTTTACTGTTATGTTGGTATTAAGTTCATGCAACTGGAAAATCATAATGAAGAAATAAGAATTGCCACATGAATAGTGGCAATCTGTGGAGTCTTTATAACAGCTTTCACTTATAAAATAGGACGTATCCATGTAGATTTTCCAATCTGGCATAATGGTAAAGTGAATTTAAATGGCTCTGCCTTTTCATTAAAAAAACGGAAGATTTGCCCAACTAATGTTCTATATATCCAGATAATGTGCTCACTTTCTGGAAAATAGATTGCTTTTAATTTGTGATATGTGGAGCCTGAGGGGTAAGTATGGCTCCTTGGTTTATTGTCTGTTGGTAAGAAGCATTGAGAATTTCCTCCTGACTGTCTGTAGTCATTAGCCGGAGATGGAATGAATTGAAGACATACATTGTAATTTCTTTGCAGTGAGCAGTAATCTTGGGAAATGAGAACTCCCCGAAATATTTGTGAAGCATATTGGTTACATCAACACGAAATGCACAGCGGGAACCTGGGATATTTAAGACCAATCTTGTGTTTTGCAAATTGACCTACAAGCAGCAAATTGGTATTTTTTTCCTGTCAGAGATAAACTCTAAAGTGAAATAAAAACTAAGAAGAAAACATCAGAATTGATTCCCTTCAATGATTATCATTTTCCAAGTTGTTTTTTATTCATCGCCATGATACAGAATAGCTAGACATTTATGCTGAGATTGCTGCTGTGTATTACCATCTCCATCAGCTAGTTCAGGAAAGTTCAGAAACAGAAATTAAGGGAGTCTGCCACTATCAAAATTGCTTCTAAACCACTTATATGCCCCTTGTAGGGGTGGTTAGTGACATAGTGAACATACCTAAGTGTGTCACAGAGCACGTTTGTTGCCAAGAAAAACAATGATTATTCCGTATGCAAATGAACGGTTCAGTGCACTCGAGTCTCAAGTGGAACTTGTCTTTGCCTGTGATTGCCAACCTCCATGGTGCCTAGGGTTCTAAGCCTTTTCAACCCAAAAATACTGGCAAAAGGGGCAGGGTTTCTGAGGAATGGCTGTGTTCACACTACATGACTGTGTTGCCCTATCTCTTGTTCTGATCAAATCAGTTTTCCTGACTGATGGGAACAGAGGACTTCTTGTATTTGTCTTTACTGAAGTCCATTCCATCATTTTGTTGTACACAACATGCTATACATGATTCCCGTGACTGCTGCAGCCAATCATTGGCCTCATGTGTCATGTGTCATACCTGCCCATTGGGGCTACTGACTGGCTGCAGCAGTCAGTTGAATCATATATGGCATGTGATTGCTGCAGGATATAAGCAGAGACCAATGGGGACCACCAGAGTAACTATGTTGGAGGAGTGGAGATTAAATAGGGAAGCATAGGGAAACATATTTAATCCATTGTCTGATCTTAGGGAATTTTTCATAAACCCTGAAAACCTTATTAGGCTGGGCCCCAATGTGGCGAAATGCCGCGGTTTGGCAGAGGCGGAAACGCTGCTGCAATAACCACTGTGTTTTACAGTCACTGCAAAGTGGAAATGCTGTGATTTCCAAAACCATTGTGGTTTTGGAAATCGCAGCATGTCAATTATACCTACGGAAATTCTGGTGGTTTCCCTTTAGGTATAATGGATGCAGAAAGACTTTCAGTGAAAGGCGCTGCAGGAAAAACCGTGATACATTGCCGCTGCAGTTTTTCCCACAGCGCTTTTTTGCTGTGGCTCGCTACGTGTAACCTTAGTCCCATTTTTCTTTTGCAATCAGTACCTATAGGCTACCATTTTACTGCATAGCTTTATCTCCCAGAGGGAGATCAGTATAGTAACAGGATAACCCATTGCTGGTGACTATGATACCAAAAGGAAGGCTGAATATTCCTGGCTAGGTTATAGGGCAGAGAAGTGTTTGTACAGTGGGGAAAAAAAGTATTTAGTCAGCCACCAATTGTGCAAGTTCTCCCACTTAAAAAGATGAGAGAGGCCTGTAATTGACATCATAGGTAGACCTTAACTATGAGAGACAAAATGAGAAAACATATCTAGAAAATCACATTGTCTGATTTTTTAAGAATTTATTTGCAAATTATGGTGGAAAATAAGTATTTGGTCACATACAAACAAGCAAGATTTCTGGCTCTCACAGACCTGTAACTTCTTCTTTAAGAGGCTCCTCTGTCCTCCACTCATTACCTGTAGTAATGGCTCCTGTTTGACATTGTTATCAGTATAAAAGACACCGGTCCACAACCTCAAACAGTCACACTCCAAACTCCACTATGGTGAAGACCAAAGAGCTGTGGAAGGACACCAGAAACAAAATTGTAGACCTGCACCAGGCTGGGAAGACTGAATCTGCAATAGGCAAGCAGCTTGGTGTGAAGAAATCAATTGTGGGAGCAATAATTAGAAAATGGAAGACATACAAGACCACTGTTAATCTTCCTTGATCAGGGGCTCCATGCAAGATCTCACCCCTTGGGGTCAAAATGATCACAAGAACGATGAGCAAAAATCCCAGAACCACATGGGGGGGACCTAGTGAATGACCTGCAGAAAGCTGGGACTAACGTAACAAAGGCTACCGTCAGTAACACACTACGCCGCCAGGGACTCAGATCCTGCAGTGCCAGATGTGTCCCCCTGCTTAAGCCAGTACATATCCGGGCCCGTCTTAAGTTTGCTAGAGAGCATTTGGATGTTCCAGAAGAGTATTGGGAGAATGTCATATGGTCAGATGAAACCAAAGTAGAACTGTTTGGTAGAAGCACAACTCGTCGTGTTTGGAGGACAATGAATGCTGAGTTGCATCCAAAGAACACCATACCTACTGTGAAGCATGGGGGTGGTAACATCATGCTTTGGGGCTGTTTCTCTGCAAAGGGACCAGGACGACTGATACGTGTACATGAAAGAATGAATGGGGCCATGTATTGTGAGATTTTGAGTGCAAACCTCCTTCCATCAGCAAGGGCATTGAAAATGAAACGTGGCTGGGTCTTTCAGCATGACAATGATCCCAAGCACACCACCAGGGCAACGAAGGAGTGGCTTCGTAAGAAGCATTTCAAGGTCCTGGAGTGGCCTAGCCAGTCTCCAGATCTCAACCCCATAGAAAACCTTTGGAGGGGAGTTGAAAGTCCATGTTGCCCAGCCCCAAAACATCACTGCTCTAGAGGAGATCTGCATGGAGGAATGGGCCAACATACCAGCAAAAGTGTGTGCCAACCTTGTGAAGACTTACAGAAAACGTTGTCATTGCCAACAAAGGATATATAACAAAGTATTGAGATGAACTTTTGTTATTGACCAAATACTTATTTTCCACCATAATTTGCAAATAAATTCTTTAAAAATCAGACAATGTGATTTTCTGGATTTGTTTTCTCATTTTGTCTCTCATAGTTGAGGTCTACCTATGATGTCAATTACAGGCCTCTCTCATCTTTTTAAGTGGGAGAACTTGCACAATTGGTAGCTGACTAAATACTTTTTTCCCCACTGTATAAGATGAAAAGATATAATCCTTCACAGGGAGGAGATTCAGGCTCTCATATCACTCCTGTGCAGACAGAGCCGCCATCTCCATCAGTCTGCTTGGTTTTAGATTTTTATTTCTTCCCCTCCAGGGTCTTTTTCTCTTTTGCAGATCACTGACCCCTTCTTCCTAGAACATTTTTCCAACAGCCACATCTAAAATCTCCACGGCAGTCTTATCCAGATTCCTATTGGCAGAGGATGCAGCAAGTAACTGTTTGTTCCTCCAATGTCCACAGCGTTTTTCACAGAAAGCCTGCAGATTTAGTCTGCAAACTTTCTGCCTCTATTATGCCTATAAGGAAAATACCAGAGTTGATATTCTTTGATGTACAAAAATGCGAGCATTTTTTAAATCACTACATTTCCACTACGGATTTTATTTCTGAAAGGAATGGATGGGATTAGCCATCGTGGGGCCCCGGCCTAATGGTTGCAATGAGTGTTTAAAGGGTTTGTCTGACTCATTTTTTTATTTAATAGTGCTACTGAAGGGGCCATAAATGTGAAAAATTTTACTCACCTCTGTGCAGGCCTCAGTTACGTTGTTGTGGTTATGAGCTGGCACGGAGAAGCTCTCCAGCTGCTAGGATGTTTAATATTTGGTGCGTTCCAGACAGGCAAGGATTTTCTTTTGTTGCTGTTTTGTTTTATGTTCAATGAACTGTCAACATTATCAATAAAAGCTGACACCTACCTACTGCTATTTGTCCTGGTTCTGATGAAAGAGACACGTGTCCTTTGACCCCAGCAAAGGTAATCTTGAGTACACCCTCACAATATATACTATATGGATAGAAGTATTGGATTGTAGAAACTAAACCATTACAAGACCCAATGGCAAATACCCCCTCAGGAGCAAAAACACACCACAACAGTTTTAACCCTTTAGTGGACAGTGGTCAGCCACAGCTTTAATAAATAAATATTTATTTATTTGCAATTAATAAACTTCTCAAATGTTTAATGTCACATAACATCATAACTCAGGTATAAACGTCACCTCTTGATAAAGATTGAATTTCGGTAGGGGATGATGGGGTGTGCAAGCCTCTGGTCTCCCAGCGGCCACGTCCACCTTCACCCCTTTCTCCTTTATGGGACCAAAACCGCGAGCTGTGACTTCACACTAAAAAGAGAATAAAAAAGCATAACCAACAATCCACATAATAAAAGGGGAGAGAGGGTGGGAAACTTGCTGTGATTAAGTATGCAGAGCGGGAAAGAGGCAGAACCAGGAAGAGCACCAGGATTTAAAGGATGGTAAGTACCAACCCACAGCACACGAGGGGTTGGGGGAGTAGCTAAGGAAGGGACACATAACATGCATATAAATACACCACTAAACACATAAACCCCCCGTCTGTAGATAGGTTTTACCCTGACAGCACATCTCAGGGAGTGGGGTTGATAGCTTAACTCCAAAAGTACCGCTACTACAGTCCCTGGGACCTCCCTATTCTGTACAGTCCCAACAAGGACACCTACGGAAGCTTTTATGACATCCCATTCTAAATCCATGGCCAATAATATGAAATTGGTTCCCCTTTACAGTTGAAATAACTTCCACTCTTCTATAAAGGTTTACTACAAGATTTTGGAGGGTGTTTGTGAGCATTTGTTCAGGTCAGGGTTCTGTGCAAGCCAGTCAAGTTTTCAACACTAAACTTGCCCAACCATGTCTTTTTTTTTACTTTGCCTTGTGCACTGGGACACAGCCATGCTAGAACAGAAAAGGGATTTCCCCTAATTGTTCCCAAAACGTTGGAAGCATACAATAGTCCAAATTGTTTTGGTATGAAGCATACCCATAGCATATGTCCCATATCCTTCCTCTACCAAACTTTACAGTTGGCACAATGCAGTCAGGCAGGTAATATTATCCTGGCATTTGCCAAACCAAGACTCATTCATCAGACTGCCAGATAGAGAAGTATGATTTCTCCACAAAGCATGTTTCAGCTTCTCCAGAGTTCAGTGACGGTGTGCTTTATACCACTCCATTGTGCTTAGTGATAAAAGACCTGCATGTCGCTGCTCAGACATGAAAACCCATGCCATAAAGCTCCTGGAGCATCGTTTTTTGTGTTGATGTTAATGCCAGAATGGGAAGGTCTATAGTAAGTGGCCATTCCCAGCCTACATATAGCAGCCCACAGCTCCCTTAGAACCAGACCATCAATTTACATCTGGAACTGATGGTACCCAGCTATTCAACACAAACACATACACACACATACACAAAACTTTATTTCAACTTTGATATTTTCCCACACATAACCTTTTTATTAAAAAAACAAAACAAAAAAAAAACACTGGTCAACATAGTTCACCAGATACTGGAACCATGCAGAAGAAAACAAAAGCCTAATAGCATGGTTTATTTCACTTTGTATACTTACCTGAAGATGTCTTCTTTCTTCCTTCTGTCCCAGTGCTCTGTTTCTGAACCTCCAGCTAGCCGAAACTACAACAATATTAATGTTTAACTCCCAACTTTTGGCAAATTTAGTGCATTTCCTGCCAGTTAAATTTTGGGCCGAACTTGTGGTGACAGCAATGTCTAAAGACATAATTAGTAAATATTCCCTATTGTCTTACTTTTTGTAGCTTAATAGTGATATCACACATGATCCTGCAACTGGGGCACTGCCATGCATCTACTGATGCTGTGGTAGGGTGGCAATATGGCAATCACATGGCTGGCACCACTTCTCCTTTCTGTCGCAGCCAACATTCTGCTCCTTCAGCCCACTCTCATTGAGCAGCTGCCCAGACACTCCACCCCCAGCAAGTCACCTGGAACTCCATCAGCAGAGAAAGGACCTAGACCTCTGGTGACTTGGAATAATTCTATACCCAGTATAGAACTTGCAGAGATGTCAAAGGGCCTTCACACGTAGTTTGGGTACTGCTCTTTCTATAAAATGAATGCCCTTTCCAGTCTTCTATATCTGTTTCAAACTCTTCACATTCAAGTCCCTTTAACATTCTTCACAACACTTTATCAGGACCTGACAATTTATTTGGGCCAAAAAAATGGCTAAGCTGTCCCATTCCTCGCTATTCCTCCCAAAGACACATGCTGGTTTGGGCCTAGCAGACCTCCACAGGTACTATGAGACCACCTTTGGCACAGGTCCGCTAAACAGTGGAGTTTGCTTGAAGGGTCCCTCTTAATTTATTCCCTTGGTTGGACTCCACTCCCTCTACAGCCTTAAAGTTACATCCTCTATGAGGTGACCTGAGGCAATGACCTCAGGTGGCGCTTCATGGAATAAACTGGGGGGGGGGGGGGGGTGCAGAATTTTTTTAATCAGTTACTTATTGTGTTATTTCAATAGGTAGTGGCGCTCCTGTCCTGATGCCTCTAGGCGGCGTCACAACGCTGAAGAATGCCAGAACGCTACCTACAGGGGGTCATATACCCTGTGTGTGGATAAAAAAAACCCAAAAACTGTGTATGTGGGGAGGGGGGGAATATACTGTATGGGGGCCATAAAAAGGGGTTATATACTGTGTGGGGGCCATAAAAGGCGGTCATATACTGTGGGGGACCATAAGAAAGTGGTCATATTCTGTGGGGGGGCCATATACCATATTCTGTGGGGGGTTATATATCATTTGCAGGGCCAAAAAAAAGGGGTCATATACCATGTGTGGGGAACAGAAAAATGGGGTCATGTATCGTGTGGTGGACAGCAGAGAGGCTAGGTTCAACCCTGGTTACACCTAACAATAGGCCTCACACTTGCAGTCTTTTTGACTCCAAAAGAGTTACTCTCTCCCACCCCATCACCTATGTTCCTGATCCAAGGTAACCCATGTTTATCTCAGGACCCTTTCAGCTCCTGGCGAGAGGCATGGAGGATACGTGTGATGCACTTCCATACAAGGAATAGCTGATCTATCTATATTAACTTACTTGGTGTTCCAGATATGGCTCCATTAGCTCCATTTCAGCTCACTCATTTTTTGTCCACTCTTACAGGTGCATCTCAATAAATTAGAATATTTTTGTAAACGTTCATTCATTTCAGTGATTCAGTAATACAATTCATAATCAGCGTCTTCCATGGTTGTGTGTCCTACTGAACCAGACTGATGGACCATTTAAAGGCTTAGGAAACCTTGGCAGGTGACACAATGAATTTACATTACTGAATTTTTTCTAATATTCCAATTTTCTTAGATTTTGGTTTTCATTACCTGTAATCCATAATCAACATTTACAGAAATAGAACACTCTGTGTGTAAAGAATCTAGAAAATATAGGAGGTCACTTTTTTTATTTAATTACTGAAATAAATAAACATTTCAAAGATATTCTAATTTATTGAGATGCCCCTGTACTTTACCTGAAAGCTTTCGAAAGCTTTCTGTGGTAATAGACATTTCCTGTCAGAATTTTACACTCTACTGATAACCCCTTCACAGACTCCCTTTACTCCACAAATAGTTGCCAGATCTTGTATTTCTGCTTTGTGGAAATCTTCTGCCTCTCCCACATTAATCCAATGGATTCATACGGCGGAGGATATATAACAGATGGAGGAACTCACCGGATCCATCCAGAATACTTGTGAATCCCTTTTTACCTACTGAACCTTGTGGATAATGTTTCAAGGCTTACAGGAATACCAAGAGATCATGAGGTCTTAAGGAGTTTTGAGCCATTGTCAGTCACCCTTTCCTCTTCACCTTTCTTCCCTCTTTGTACTGTCTGCCTGTTTATTGTAATCATCTCCTAAATACTTGTATTTTGCTGCTTGCTATTGTGCGCCTCGTTGGCATCTATTTCTGTCTGTAAATGTTGGCCTTACTGCTGTTTTTTTTTTTTTTTGTTACTGGAAATACTATAAATAACAAATTTATAACAATGAAAGGACCCAGACACAGGACACCTGGATTCATACTAAGGATTCCTCTTTACTGCAGATGTTACAGTACAGCAGGTCTTTCCAAGGACAACTCTCAAAGTGGGATGTTGAAGTGTAACCTGTGCAGGCTTCCAGACTGCAGCAACGAATGATCAGCTCCAGATGTCATGAGATATGCATCACCCCAGGTCCCATGTGCTTCCAGCCGGCCGTTAATTAAAGGCATGGGCGGCGCACGGGGGGACACATGGATGTCACCCGGGTGCCGCCTGTGCACGGATCATGCTTCCACGGCCCCTTACATTAAATGAATAGGAGCCACGGAAGCAAGGCCGCAAAATAGGACAGGAATAGGACCTGTTCTATAATTTGCGGCTCAGACTGTCGGCCCACACACGGGGACGTGTAATTCACGGTCATGTGTATGGGCCCATAGAAATGAATGGGTAAGTGTGCTATCCGTGAAAAACACTGATAGCACACTGATCTCTACCACAGTCGTCTGCAAGAGGCCTAAGTGTCCTTCTTCTTGTTTAAAGCAGATAGCACAGCTCTCTCAGTTCAGCTTTTGCCTCTTCCACGTGGGCTTCCAACAATAAGCTGACCTTCTGCTCCTACAAGCCATCTCCTCGTCTCGCCTCATGCTCTCTCCTCCGCCTACAGAATGCGGGAGCAGCCATTAAATAGGGAGCTGTTATCACCTCCTGATATCAAACAAGCCGCGCTACATGAGAGCAACACAACTTCTCCCTTGGGGAAACTCATGGGCGCTCCTTAGTTCAGCCTATAAGGTACCATTGCATGATCACATTTTCAAAAGTACTAGAACACTGATCATGTGATGTTCTGCAATACGTAAAGCAACATGAGCATGTATAAAACATATCATCCAACACAGTCAGAGGCGTAGCTAGGGGTTCAGCACAGGACATGTTTGTACATGTTTGTATACCGATACTATCAGTATACGGTGAGCGTATAGTGGTATATAGCGGCTCTACACAGGGCTCAGCAGACGATTTAGGTGAATACAGGGCAGTAGCATTTAGTGACTTACCAGTGACGTCTCTGACCAATCCTTCACATTTCCCATCTCTTTCATCTGGACGGCCATGACCACTTCTTCCAGTCTCTGTAAAGTTTGCAACACAGACATCTTTGGCTCCTCACTTTTCCAGGCACCTGACCCACATTGTCCTCACCTGCACAAAGCCCCCATCCTCCTGCTACCCCCAATTATAAAATATATAATATAACCCCCTATAATGAATAATACCCCCAAGTATATCTTTAAGTTAATAACTTCCCTGTGCACCCCTTTAAATAGTGCCCCTTAATAATGCCCCAGATGTTTCCTAATTAAGAAGGAAAAAAAAAGGGGGAAAAAAAATTATTGGGGTTCCAATACCCCGGACCTCCAGGAGCAGCTGTTTGAATGAACCGTGGTACCTGTGTAAGCGCCTTGACCCCTTCTCTCTTACATAGTGTCATTCTTTTCATAGCGGCCATGTAATGTAACTACAGCCTCGTCCTATACACATCTATGTGACAAGACTGGAATGACATCACACAGTCACTATAAACAGACAACGTGTGATATAAACAGGCGCCATAGCCCCTTCATACAGCTGATCAGTGGGGAATCCCTTATCTCTTACTGATGTTTTCTGAGGATAGATTATCAATAAAAATGAGCTGGAAAACTCCTTAAAGAGGACCTTTCACGTCCTCATATATATGCTGTTTTACATACCGCTAGAAAGCTGACAGCATGCTGAATTCAGTGCACTGCCGGCTTTCCCTGTACAGTATGTGCCCCGGGGCTCGAGATATCGGGGGTCTTAGTTTCACAATTTACTGTCAGAAAGGTGTTCCTGACAGTCTAGCTACGCTGTGAGGAACACCCTCTCTGACAGTTCTCGTTCATAGACTAGTACTGGGGAGGCGTTCCTCACAGCTCAGCGTCATCGCCAGGCAGTAAGGAACACCCCCTCTGACAGTGCCGTCAGGGGAGTAAATATCGGGGTAGCAGCGGTAGCGGCTGCCACAGGGCCCGGGACATTAGGGGCCCCGGAGCCCTGTGGCAGATGCTACCGCGAACCCCACAAACCAGTAATGATCACGGTCGCAGGGGTGCGACCGCGAACGGACCCGGCAGGTTACGGAGCCCGTGGCCAGCTGGAGATGGCCGGGCCCTAGACCATTATGATAGCGGTCGGGGAAAGCCTGGTTCCCCGACCGCTATACATACTGTTATTGGAAAGGAGTCCTGGCATATTGCAGGCCCCTTTCCAATAGATGGCAGCCCAGGGGAGGTGACTGAAAACAATAAATACATATTCTCACCTCTCCTGGGCGCAGAGTTCTCTCCGGCGCTCCTCCATCATGACTGAGGCCTGTGATTAGGCCCCAGCGGTCACATGGGGGCGCGGCCACGTAATGACGTCAGTGCGCCCCCATCCCATGTGACCGCTGAGGCCCAATCACAGGCCTCGGCAGCGACGTCGGAAGAGGGCCTGAAGACGCTGAAGACGGCAGGATGGAGCGAGGATGCCAAGGAAAGGTAAGGCAAGGTGAGTATGAATGTTTGATGTTTTTAATCACCTTCCCTGGGCCTCCGATTATTATACTCTGGGGTCTGAGGAGACCCCAGAATATAATAATAGCACCGAAGCGGAGGGGGGCTGTTGGGAGCTTATAATACTGTGTGTGGGTCACTGTAGAGCATATAATACTAGGTGGGGCCACTGTAGAGCATATAATACTAGGTGGGGGCCACTGTAGAGCATATAACACTGGGTGGGAGCCACTGTAGAGCATATAATACTGGGTGGGGGCCACTGTAGAGCATATAATACTGGGTGGGAGCCACTGTAGAGCATATAATACTGGGTGGGGGCCACTGTAGAGCATATAACACTGAGTGGGAGCCACTGTAGAGCATATAATACTGGGTGGGGGCCACTGTAGAGCATATAATACTAGGTGGGGCCACTGTAGAGCATATAATACTGAGTGGGGGCCACTGTGGGGGGCATATAATACTGGGAGGGGACCACTGTGGGGAGGATATAATACTGTGTGGGGGCCCCTGTAGAGCATATAACATTGGGTGGGGGCCAATGTAGAGCATATAACACTGGGTGGGGGCCACTGTAGAGCATATAATACTGGATGGGGGCCACTGTAGAGCATATAATACTAGGTGGGGCCACTCTAGAGCATATAATACTGGGTGGGGCCACTGTGGGGGGCATATAATACTGGGAGGGGACCACTGTGGGGAGCATATAATACTGTGTGGGGGCCACTGTAGGGAGGATATAATACTGGGTGGGGCCCACTATTGGGGGGCATATAATACTGGGTGGGTACCACTGTGGGAAGCATATAATACTGGGTGGGGACCGCTGTGTGGAGCATATTATACTGTGTGGGGCCACTGTGGGTAGCATATTATACTGTGTGTGTGGGGAGAAATGTAGAGCATATAATGCTGTATGGGGGCCACTGTGGAGCATATAATGCTGTGTGGGGCCACTGTTGAGCATATAATACTATCTGGGTCCCCTGCTGAGCATATTTTACTGTTTGGGGACCCATAACCGGTTCGGGGGGGGGGCCCATGTCAAATGTTCGCCTTGGGGCCCAGCCATTCCTAGTTACGCCACTGAGTACAGCGCTATAGACGAGTACAGAGAGGGGGCGTTCCTTACAGGGAGGGCGTTCCTGTCAGGGAGGGCGTTCCTTACAGCGCAGCTAGACTGTCAGGAACACCCTTCTGACAGTAAACAGTGAAATTAAGACCCCCAATATCTCCAGCCCCGGGGCACATACCGGGAAAGCCGGCAGTGCGCTGAATTCAGCATGCTGTCGACTTTCTAGCGGTATGTAAAACAGCATATACATGAGGACATGAAAGGTCCTCTTTAAGGCTAAGGCCCCACGTGGTGTCCTGCAGCAAAAAAGATCTGCGGGAAAAACCGCAGCGGCGACGCATCGCGGTTTTTCCTGCAGCACTTTGCACAGAAAGTTCACAGAGGTTCTGCAGACTTTCTGCTTCAATTATATCTACAGGAAAACCGCCAGCATTTCCACAGGTATAATTGACATGCTGCGATTTCCAAAACTGCATCTGTTTTGAAAATCGCAGCGTATCCGCTGCGCATATTTTACTGCACAGTGGGGATGGGGGCCACATGTGGCGAAAACCCACAGAAACAAACCCAGCATTTTACATCTAACAAATCCCATCCACACAATGCGGAAAAATCACGTTTTTTTCCTGCAGTGCTTTTCACAGAAAGTCTGCAGAGGTTTCCTCTGTGGACTTTCTGCTTCCAGTATGCCTATAGGGAAGCCGCCAGCATCCCATCCACTTTGCAGGAACTGTAAAAGGCTGCATTATTTCCATGGCATTTACACCGTGGCCACACCACGGCATTTACACCACGTGCGGCCCTGGCCTTGAGTTTCCCACCTCATTTTTATTGATGATCTATCCTCAGTAGTGATGAGCGAAGGATTCAAAAATTCGATTTGGCAACTTCGCCGAATTTTCCGATATGATTCTATTCGATCTGAATTAAATCGTGATGAATCGCGTTAAAAAAAACAGCAATTTATTGGCTGCAGAGAGCCGGGTGGGCGGCAAAACGGTGGAACCCCTTGGATGCCGCGGTCATGTTTGATCGCTGCATCCAAGGTGTTTAAACCCCAGATCAGTTATGAAGCAGGGTGTTAGCTGTCAGTTACAGCTAAAACCCTGCTCCATAACCGATCGGGGGTTTTAACATGTCGTGGGCACTCGCAAAGGGGTTAAAGGGATGTGACATCACAGGGCTGGCTGCTGATTGGCTGCACGCATGGCATTGTGGGTGATCCCGCTTTCCAAGAGTTCCTTGCCCCATGTCCTAACCTTCGTCAGCTTCGATTTGCTCATCTCTAATGCTCAGAATAGATCATCAATAAGAGATCAGTAGACCACCCCCCCCCCCCCCCTGATCAGCTGTATGAAGGGGCCATAGTGTCTGTTTATATCACACGCTGTCTGTTGTGACAATTGGGGGTAGTTTAGCATCAAAGGTAGCAGCTTCCTGGACTTAACAGAGGTGTTTGTGGTGCTGGGTGCCAAATAAACAGCAGAGCAGGTAACAGCAATCCAAAAGAAATGGCTTTATTCAGCTTGTAAAAGTAAACAGGAACAAACATAACAAAACAGCCTAGCCCACACACAGGGCAATACCTCACTTCTTGAACCCTGACTAACTTCTGGGGGCAAGAAGCTTTACTGAGGTTACTTCTTTGTGATCTGGCTCACACCGAGCTTAACCAGTCCTTTTGGAACCCAGTCCTCTTGGACAGATCACCTGTCCGTCTCCAACTGGTTCCACAATCCACCTGCTCCCTGCAGGTTACCAGCAGCACTCTCCTGCTGTGTGCACTCCCTCTGGAGTGAAACCCCCGGTATGGGTGTGGTCAAGGTCCTTTTCAACCCTGTTTTTGGGTTGCTCTCCAGCATCCTCTAGGTTCACACCCTCACACTTTTTAATTAGGAAACACCTGGGACATTAATAATAAGGGGCAATATTTAAAGGTGGTACACAGGGAAGTTCATTTAAAGATGTACTTGGTGGTATTATTCATTATGGGGGGTTATATTATATATTTTATAATTGGGGGCAGCGTTAGGATGGGTGTGCAGGTGAGGACAATGTGGGTTAGGTTCCTGGAAAAGTAAGGAGCCAAAGATGTATGTTCTACTAACTTTACAGAGACTGGAAGAAATGGTTATGGTGGTCCAGATGGAAGAAAAATGGAATGGAAATGTGAACAATTAGTCAGAGACATCACTGGTAAGTCACTAAATGATATTGCACTGTATTCATCCTGTGTACAGCCGATATCTACCACTATACGGTCACCATATAGTAATAATATCGATATACCTAAGTTGGGGGCCCACTTGAACATGTTGGCCCCCCCCCCCCCCGTGCTCAACCCCTAGCTACGCCTCTGGGCAGATTTATTATAACTGGTGAGTAGTATATAGTCTTTATCGCCTTCTGCACTCATATGACATATGACAAATTTATTAAGAGGTTTTCAGTTTGTAGTAATTTTCCACATTTCAGGATACTCCAGAAACTGTGCTAGAAGCTGGTGACAATCTCAGGTGTTATTTACTTTATTTAAGTAATAAGTAAATGAGTCAAGCTGTGATGTAGTGTGGGAAAATTGTAAAAGTTGTACCTTGGCATAGCTCTAGAGATTGCAGCGGTCACAGGCCCCCTCACCACCTTTTCTTCCTACACAGCACGGATGCAGCGCCTGGGTATGCGTCTCTTCTATTGTCCTCCCAGCCCCACGTCTCCTGCTCTCAGGACCATATGTACCAGAATAGAGCTACACAGTTAATTGAACCAAAGATGCTACAACTGTAACTTTAGTTGCATAAAGATCGAGCTGTGCAGCATTTTTTGTAACAAAAAATCAGTCAAAATCGCAAAATACCCTGGGCTACAATGTGACTCTATTCACTTACATTGGTGAAGAAGTCACAGGGCAACACGGTGATCTTTGGTCGCACAATGGGAGTCGCCATCAAAAGTGACTGTGTAACTGTAGTCTGTTACAGACAAGGACAGCACACATGAATGAAATTGTAAGCAGGGGTGGGTGTCCTGATCTCTTGTTACATTAGCGCTTGTACTGTATGTCATCATCTACATCATGAATTATATGACAACCCATGAAATCCAAAGCAAAAAAATGACACATGGTTCTGACTACAGTTTGGCTTACTACTGAAACTTATAAGCCCTGTTATAGTCAGACCCATTGCCTAATTTTCCATATTCTTTATGGTCCAGTAGTCCATGATTTCTATTGATATAGGATTGATACACTTTTACTGTCTTGTGATCCGGTGGTGATACCACCTTACCCGATGTAGTCAAATGGTTACATAGCATACAATCCATATGGTCTAGTGGTGAATCAGTGTTTTATTCCTTTTGATCCAGAGGTGATAAAAAACCTTACTCTGTTTGGTCTACAGCAGCTTGGAGCAGCAGAGTCTCTCTAGTGTCTCTCAACATTGTACCATTGTTGATCTGCTGTTTGAAGAGGCTGCAGCGTTTGGGTGAATGCTACGGCCTGTTCAATGCTTACCATGCACAGCCGCATATATTTGTGCAGTGACTGTGCTTAGTATCGCAGTTCACTTGAATGGAACTGAGCATGTGACTGATGAACGTGACATCACAAAGCCTGTGAAACAAAAGTGGCTCTCACCCAGCTGATCCATGGGACTCCCAGGTGTTGGACCCCCACAGATCTTTAATTGATGACCAATCCTGAGAATAGGTCATCAATTAAAAAAGACCGAGAAAACCCCTTTAAGTGAAAGCCACACACTGCAGAAAGGCATCTAAAAAAACTGAAAAAAGGCGACAAAAACATTTGCATTTTCTGTTTCTTTTTTAAATTTTACATTTCCCACCCTATATACAGTATGTCTGTGGAAAAAACGCAGTGTTTCTAAAGGTAAAATTAACATGTTCTGAGTGTTTCCGAATCGTTTTTTTTTATAAAGTGTGAATGAGGTTATACAAAATCTCATTAACTTTGCTGGTACTGTAAGACACAGTGGCCCAGATTTTCCATTAATTAGACTGGATTGGATTTGCAAATTTAGACAGGCGGTCTGATACTACACCAGATTTATCACAGTGATCAATGCTGGATGATATATCTGGCGTATCTTTAGACTAACTAGGCTACATTAATACCACCTTTCAGTTGGCTTACTTTGTGCCACATTTTTGAACACTATTTTGCTGCATTTTGGCACATCCTGGCACATTTAAACCTTATACATTCGAGTATGTCGAAAATTCTAGCCCAACCTACATGCGCTAGAGATGCGCCACACTGCATCAAGATGCACCCTATTTATGCCAGTTTCTAGTCGAAACCACAATAGTAAATCAGGGCCAGTTTTTTTTCCTGCTTTGATTCCACAACAGCCAAAAACATTGCTTTTCTGCAACATGTGGTCTTAGCCTTAGTCAAGTGATGGCACTCAGATCCCAAATCTGGAATGCAAAAATGTATATCTGTAGCCAGTTTAAGAGATTTAGGACAGAACATAGAAAGTAAAGTCCTTTGTCCTAGAGCCTGAGTGGCCCAAGTATTTTTATGTCTGTGATGTTGTGGTCAGGGCTATAAAAATGTTCTATCTTATGATCCAGTGGTGAAAAAGTATTTCACTGCAGGTGATCTAATAGTGACATAGCAAGTGGCCTTAATGGATCTCAATACTTTGAATAAGCCTTGTTATCTGGATCACCCTAGTTGTACACCTGTGTACTGTATGATTTCTATGACTATAAACCTAAAACTACCAAAAGGCTTATAAATATGCTCCTGCCATTAAGCAATAATTAAACTCCGATTACACATAACAAATAAATCATTAACTTTGGCTCTTACAAAAAGGAAATGAAGCAACAGCTGTTTGTTTTTTGGGGAAACATAATGGAAAACTGGGGAGGGGGATAACATTTGCCAAAAAATCCTCACCCACCTGGGGCCAAAGTGCTCCACCACCTGTTCATTTTGGGAACTTGCCCTTTCCAAATAAGCCTTAGCGGTAATTACGAAATATTCTCCAGCAAACAAACCCTATCCTTTTACCAGTAAGCGCTCTGCGGCTCAGCTGCTGGACTGCCAGATTTAAATATAAACAGGGATTTTGTACGAGACGTTTTCATTTAAAGCCACATTTGCATAATGACCGTAATTTTCACCTGGATGTTGAATTGTTGATGCTCGCGTGTGGCCAAGAGGAATTTGTGTGTCAATTTCAAATCAGAAGAAAATAAAACAGGGATAATGAAAAGGTGGAAGCACGCTTCTTTATCCGCGGGAAATAGGAGCATTAATATTTCCAGGACAAGGTGATCTGACAGATGCACAATGTAATATACAAAATAATATGTTATTTTTATTCTTAAATATCCAGAGACAACCAGGCAGCCATTTACACTCCCTCTGAATTGGTAGTTGGAAAATTAATCAACAGCAAGGAGGCTCGCCACCAAATGTTCCTTTCTTAAACTAATAACATATATTTCTCCTTCATTTTACTGCTACTGTATGCATATTTATGGATATTCCCTCAGTGAAGCTCTTAGCAAATATCCGTGTATTGTAGCACCCTAATGACCACCTATTATGAAGTCTCCAGTGGAAAACCAATTGAATATCAAGTAGTGGTAGTGCTGTAAATGAGAAAAGTTCGAAATCCAACGTCTTTGGGGATATAAACTTTAGTTCAGCCAAACTACCTGTAGAATTCATTGTTTTCTTAGAATCATGGAGGATGGTAGGTGACCACAACAGGGCCTAAACACTTTTCTATACACTACCAGCTTTAGGCTAAGGGCCCACACAGCGAGATGTGGCAAAAAACACAAAATGCGGCGGAAACACATTGCATTTTTTTCCACATTGCATTTTCACTGAGTTTTCCTCTGCAGACTTTCTGCCCCTATTATACCTATAAGGAAAATGCCAGTGTTTCCTCAGGTATAATTGACATGCTGCGATTTTCAAAAATGTGAGCATTTTTGGAACGTAGCTTTTCCACTGCAGATTTTTTTCTGCAATGTGTGGATGGGATTAGTCAGAATCCCATCCACCTTGCAGGTATATACAGTCATATGAAAAAGTTTGGGCACCCCTATTAATCTTAATCATTTTTAGTTCTAAATATTTGGGTGTTTGCAACAGCCATTTCAATTTGATATATCTAATAACTGATGGACACAGTAATATTTCAGGATTGAAATGAGGTTTATTGTACTAACAGAAAATGTGCAATATGCATTAAACCAAAATTTGACCGGTGCAAAAATTTGGGTACCCTTATCATTTTATTGATTTGAATACTCCTAACTACTTTTTACTGACTTACTGAAGCACAAAATTGGTTTTGTAACCTCACTGAGCTTTGAACTTCATAGCCAGTTGTATCCAATCATGAGAAAAGGTATTTAAGGTGGCCAATTGCAAGTTGTTCTCCTATTTGAATCTCCTCTGAAGAGTGGCATCATGGGCTCCTCAAAACAACTCTCAAATGATCTGAAAACAAAGATTGTTCAACATAGTTGTTCAGGGGAAGGATACAAAAAGTTGTCTCAGAGATTTAACCTGTCAGTTTCCACTGTGAGGAACATAGTAAGGAAATGGAAGACCACAGGGACAGTTCTTGTTAAGCCCAGAAGTGGCAGGCCAAGAAAAATATCAGAAAGGCAGAGAAGAAGAATGGTGAGAACAGTCAAGGACAATCCACAGACCACCTCCAAAGAGCTGCAGCATCATCTTGCTGCAGATGGTGTCACTGTGCATCGGTCAACAATACAGCACACTTTGCACAAGGAGAAGCTGTATGGGAGAGTGATGCGAAAGAAGCCGTTTCTGAAAGCACGCCACAAACAGAGTCGCCTGAGGTATGCAAAAGCACATTTGGACAAGCCAGCTTCATTTTGGAAGAAGGTCCTGTGGACTGATGAAACAAAGAATGAGTTGTTTGGTCATACAAAAAGGCGTTATGCATGGCGTCAAAAAAACACAGCATTCCAAGAAAAACACTTGCTACCCACTGTAAAATTTGGTGGAGGTTCCATCATGATTTGGGGCTGTGTGGCCAATGCCGGCACCGGGAATCTTGTTAAAGTTGAGGGTCGCATGGATTCAACTCAGTATCAGCAGATTCTTGAGAATAATGTACAAGAATCAGTGACGAATTTGAAGTTACGCCGGGGATGGATATTTCAGCAAGACAATGATCCAAAACACAGCTCCAAATCTACTCAGGCATTCATGCAGAGGAACAATTACAATGTTCTGGAATGGCCATCCCAGTCCCCAGACCTGAATATCATTGAACATCTGTGGGATAATTTGAAGCGGGCTGTCCATGCTCGGCGACCATCAAACTTAACTGAACTGGAATTGTTTTGTAAAGAGGAATGGTCAAAAATACCTTCATCCAGGATCCAGGAACTGATTAAAAGCTACAGGAAGCGACTAGAGGCTGTTATTTTTGCAAAAGGAGGATCTACTAAATATTAATGTCACTTTTCTGTTGAGGTGCCCATACTTTTGCACCGGTCAAATTTTGGTTTAATGCATATTGCACATTTTCTGTTAGTACAATAAACCTCATTTCAATCCTGAAATATTACTGTGTCTATCAGTTATTAGATATATCAAATTGAAATGGCTGTTGCAAACACCCAAATATTTAGAACTAAAAATGATTAAGATTAATAGGGGTGCCCAAACTTTTTCATATGACTGTATAAGGGATATTACAGCCTGAATTTTACATGGTGCTGAATTGCATGTACAGGTGCATCTCAATAAATTAGAATATCTTTGAAACTTTTATTTCTTTCAGTAATTAAATTAAAAAGTGACCTCTTATATTTTCTAGATTCTTTACACACAGAGTGTTGTATTTCTGTAAATGTTAATTATGGATTACAGCTAATGAAAACCCAAATCTAAGAAAATTAGAATAGTGGAAGAAAGTTCAGTATTGTAAATTCAGTGTGTCACCTGCCAAGGTTTCCTAAGCCTTTAAATGGTCCCTCAGTCTGGTTCAGTAGGACACACAATCATGGAAGACGCTGATTATGAATTGTTTTACTGAATTACTGAAATGAATGAACATTTCAAAGATATTCTAATTTATTGAGATGCACCTGTATTACAAAAAAAAGTATGGCCCACCATTACAATTATCATAGGTGTTGTGACCCAGCAGTCCTACTAAATTACGGTGTTCTTATTTTCCCAGTTATTCAGATTTGGTATAAGTAGAGATTTATAGACAGCTTTAACATTATTGACTGAAGAAAAGGTTGGTGAAAATGTTTTGGTGACTCATTCCTTTGTTTAAGCCATGCCATTTAAACTACTAGTGTAACTAATTAATAATATTATCATTGAACTTTGATAATGACATCATCAACCTGATGACATCACATCAAGTTCCATATGTTTAAAAATATGTTTATTCAGCGCTTGACTGAATTGGACCAAATGAAACCCCTGTACAATGCCAGTAATACAGTCATCCAGTGCCATATTTGGCAAATAGCCTAGAGCTACAATACAGCTTAATGTACCATGTATTCTCGTATTTTTGTGACTGTAATTAGAATTAATAATAATATTTCTTATTTTAATTCCTTGACCTTATAACAGCATATAGTTAATGATGAACAAGGGAACACATTATGATGTTGGCATTCTGTTTTCAGCCGTAGCACGGACCTTCTCTTTGTTCACAAACCGTCATCATCTCATTAAGGCAATGTCCTTGTGCCTGGAGGAGACAGTGGAAGGAAGGAAAAAATACGGATTTGTCAAGGATGATGTCATACGGATAGTTTCACACCACCTAAATTATGGTTCTTGCAGAACTGCTGATGGAAGCAAAGCAGATAAAGCCATATTTCAGGTCAATTTATACATGGGTTTAATCTTCCAGGATGTGCGGTAAGGTGACTCATGACTAAAGTTTGGACTGGTCCCAAGATGGATGCTTGCTATTTGTCTCATTTTCCATTAGAGAAGATTATGTAGAGAGTAACCTAGTAAAGCCCTGGGTGACAGTATGTGCTGCACACAGATGACATTGAGGTATGCTGGAAGGATTTTAAGAGAACATTTTATTTTAAAGGAAATCTGCTACTTGAACATATCCCTTTAAATTAGTACATGGACATATACCTAATGGAACTAATATGGACAGCAGTAGCCACTTGGCACATTTGTCTTTGTTATCCTTTTTAGCACTACTAATATGGGATCTGTGAGGTAATGGAGGTTCCTTGTTCTGCTCCTCCCATAATTGAGTCTTGTGCATCCCTACGATGCCTGGACTTGCGGCCATAATATAGGTGCACAAACGTGTTTGTATTATGTTTATGTGCAGCTGACCTAAGGGTATTCATTCAGGTCAGTGAAGGGTATACGCAGATAGAGAAAAATTAAAAATGTTCTCATCACTTGATGGATGATACAACCCTGTCCATATGATAACATGGTATAGCATTTTTCAGGTTATTTTGTAGGGTCTATTGCAGTTGGAGAGGATGCACCTTTAACCAAATAGTACCAGGAAGTATATACCCAAAAGAGATAAACTTAGGATAGGAAGTAAAAAGACAAAGAGGATACGTTGCACAAATCCAGCGCTGTGAATTATCGAATCCACAATTCTCTTTTTTCTTAAATTCTTTCATGGAGGGACAAATATATGCAATGATTTTTTCTATTGCATGTGATTTACATATTTCATACCATATTTACCACATTAGATGTGGAAGGTTAGCAAATTCTATGAAGGTACCATGAAATCCTGAACACGTGTGGTATTGATATGGTTCAGTGTGAGGTGCAGAGATGGTGTATGTATTATACGTTCTAAAACTGCTGCATTACCACACAGTACACCACATATCTAGCAGATTTTGCTAAGGATCTTTCTGGCTCGCCAATGATTTTACATTTCTGACAGGCCTGCAGCACTGCATTACTTTCAATTAAGCTGGCTTCACGAGCAGCATACCAGAACAGGGCAGCTTTCAAGAACCAATAAGTCTAAAGACACTGAGCTCCTATAATCAATGAGAAAAAATGTGCTCTGCAGGCACCGCAAACAACTGGAGAGATCTCAGGCTTGTTAACCACCCAGCATTGTGTGTGAGGTAATGCAGAACAGTCAAGAAATGCAGACTATCAGTGGCTGTCTACATAGCAGGGCCTCTGAGTCTCAGATTAGCCCTGTACCAATTTGAGGTGAGTCATTTGTAGTAATAGGGTTTGCAGAGTTCGTACTCATAATTGGGTCCTCAAACTAGAAGGCTCCACAGTCCCAGTTGATGGATGCTGTAAGTAGAGAGATGAGATGACATATCAAGCTACTGCCAGGGTTAGCTCATTATTAAAATGTCTACAGGTCATCAAATATTTCAATATGAGAAGCATATAGTATAGGTGGTGGGAGCAAAAAAAAAAAAAAGAATCAAGGAGCATGCATAGGGATTGATAGAAAACAGAACACTATGACATCTTTAGATCTTTGTATCTATGGAGGCATATATCTTATTAGGGCATATAGAAGAGGGGCTGTCTAGATGGGGTAACTCCTTTTAACATGTACTGTGTATGGCTAACCTATGCTCTTCAAAAGGGCATACATACAGTACTATAAAGGCATGGGTGTAACTACCAAGGTAGCAGACATAACAACTGGGGCCCAAAAACTATGCAGGTCTATTTCCACTGAGACCTAGGGTATAATTACTGATAATTACGCATGATGTAAGGGAATATGGAGACCTGGATGCCCCTATATCACTTTACTAAGACTTCATAATGCCTGCATGTGACATTTATATGCTGTGATGTCACAACGTACACAGAGCTAATTTGGTGTGTACACTATCCCTGTGCTTTGATGTCATAGTGGGAATTATCCTAGTACTGCGATATTACTGTTTGCATTATTCTGGTACTGAGACATCACTGTGTGCATTATCTGTACTGTGACATCACTGTGTATGTTATCCCAGTACAATGACATTACTGTGCATTATCCTAGTACTGTGACATCACTATGTGCATTATCTCAGTACTGTGATGTCACTGTATACATTATCCCAGTACTGTGAAATCATTGTGCACATTATTCCTATGACATCATTATGTGCATTATCCCAGTGCGTAAAGGAGTCCAAAATAATAATAATACACTTTACAAGTTCTGAACTTGCTGCTTAAATTTTGCTGTGGGGCCCCATGGTTACTTGTTAAGCCCCTGTATAAAGATAGCATCCCAGGCCAATTAAGCAGGACATCTTAAGTAATGCAATGAACAGAACCAGGGAATATGTGAGATGTAAAAGAAGAAGGCTCAATACCACGTGTCCTGCTGGTATGAACCAGCATCAGGAAGGGGGCTCATTTTAAAGGGAGCACCCTCTTTAATTTGAAAGTCCCAAAAGACAGAGGCATTTATTCTGTTACAGTAAATAGCAGGCACAACCCATGATACATTGCTTTTCCTTACGAGAGAACCTGTTGGTTCTCCTGGCATGACTTTAAAAGAGGACTTGTTGGCTCCCCTAGCTTGACTGTTTTGTAGTTGCATCTGTCATAACAATTCTGGAGCATATTTTCATATTGTGCCATTCCTCTGTTATTCTTCCTAGAAATATGTAAGTAAATTGACAGTTCGATGTTACGACATCTAGCTGCAGATTCTCACACTATCCAGTCAGTACTGTCACTGTCAAATTGTATAGGAATACACCTATTTGACAAGAGGAATGATAACACTCAGTTGTCAATTTATTCACACATTTCTAGTAGGAATAACAGAGGAACAGCACAACACATAGGTATACAAATGATCCAGAATCATTGTTTCATGGAGAACACAAGCATTTAGTAAAATAGACCCATCAAGTGTTCTGACAGGTCCTTATATCCTTTCAGGAAAGTATAAAAGACTCTTTGGCAGCCTAGGAGATACTCAACAATACTGAAATTCGGGATATTTTCTAGGCTGTCAAAATCAAAATACTAAACACACAGAGATACAATATACCATTATCCTCATCCTCCTCATCAACATCATCATCCTCATCATCCAACTTTTATCTGAACTCTTGTTGAACCACAAAAAGAATCTGAATTTGTCTCATGCCTTAGTATTTCAGCTCTGTTACGGCCAGCAAGGCAATGAATGAACTCCTTTATGATGTATTACATGGGATAAGATTTAATCTTAGATGCTTGGCTTTGAGGATGGATATTTTCATTTGTTACACCTGGAACATATTATATACAGAGAGGAGTTATTTGTTCCTGACATATTTGTCTCCTATGCCCCATATAATCTAACTTTATTCATTATATATTCACCTGTTATATATTATCCTTGCCCTCTCTCATGTCTATGCAGGTATATACAATAAAAATATCCAAAATCATTTTTAGGCAAGGACTCAATGACCGTGACATGATTTCAGCTCTTCTTTGTGGACTTTTTTCCTCTTAGGAAAACACTGAAGTTTCACCAGTCATCAGGGTTTGTTTATCATCTGCCCCTTTTTTTTTAGCCTTGTTTTGCGCAGAAGTGCCTTTTTGCAGACCAGTTTAACTGTAATATCTATTTATGATGTAGACGCACCTCTTTGTTAAATGTTTTGCACATGTGTACTTTAGTTTAGATGCGCCTTTATAGGCTATGTGCACTTTGCCACACTTTTGTTTAAAAAGGCCCAATTCCCCTTTTTTAATGCTGTCTGACATGAAGGGCGTTTTTACGTTTCCTATGTACTGGAGTGCATTTTTTTATTTCTTGTCCCTTTTTAAAAAGGAGCAAGACATAAATAGAGCGTGAAAAGGATCTCCATTTAGGCCATGCCGCCTATTCCTGACAAAAAGTAAAAGTAGCGAAGGCAGCATAACATGTGGAAAACATGAGCAAATGCTTAATAAATAAAGCACATGGCATAAATAGTCCACAAAAGGCGCAGTTTACATTAAAAAAAAGTAGTATAATACAGTGCTGGCCAAAAGTATTGGCACCCCTGCAATTCTGTCAGATAATACTCAATTTCTTCCAGAAAATGATTGCAATCACAAATGCTTTGGTAATAATATCTTCATTTAATTTGTCGTCAATGGAAAACCACAAAAAGAATTGTCAAAAAGCCAAATTGGATATAATTCCACACCAAACATAAAAAAGGGGGTGGACAAAAGTATTGGCACCCTTTGAAAAATCATGTGATGCTTCTCTAATTTGTGTAATTAACAGCACGTGTTACTTACCTGTGGCACATAACAGGTGGTGGCAATAACTAAATCACACTTGCAGCCAGTTGAAATGGATTAAAGTTGACTCAACCTCTGTCCTGTGTCCTTGTGTGTACCACATTGAGCATGGAGAAAAGAAAGAAGACCAAAGAACTGTCTGAGGACTTGAGAAGCAAAATTGTGATGAAGCATGAGCAATCTCAAGGCTACAAGTCCATCTCCAAAGACCTGAATGTTCCTGTGTCTACCGTGCGCAGTGTCATCAAGAAGTTTAAAGCCCATGGCACTGTGGCTAACCTCCCTAGATGTGGACGGAAAAGAAAAATTGATGAGAGATTTCAACGAAAGATTGTGCGGATGGTGGTTAAAGAACCTCGACTAACATCCAAACAAGTTCTAGCTGCCCTGCAGTCCGAGGGTACAACAGTGTCAACCCGTACTATCCGTCGGCGTCTGAATGAAAAGGGACTCTATGGTAGGATACCCAGGAAGACCCCACTTCTGACCCAGAGACATAAAAAAGCCAGGCTGGAGTTTGCCAAAACTTACCTGAGAAAGCCAAAAACTTTTTGGAAGAATGTTCTCTGGTCAGATGAGACAAAAGTAGAGCTTTTTGGGAAAAGGCATCAACATAGAGTTTACAGGAAAAAAAAAAAGAGGCCTTCAAAGAAAAGAACACGGTCCCTACAGTCAAACATGGCGGAGGTTCCCTGATGTTTTGGGGTTGCTTTGCTGCCTCTGGCACTGGACTGCTTGACCGTGTGCATGGCATTATGAAGTCTGAAGACTACCAACAAATTTTGCAGCATAATGTAGGGCCCAGTGTGAGAAAGCTGGGTCTCCCTCAGAGGTCATGGGTCTTCCAGCAGGACAATGACCCAAAACACACTTCAAAAAGCACTAGAAAATGGTTTGAAAGCATTGGAGACTTCTAAAGTGGCCAGCAATGAGTCCAGACCTGAATCCCATAGAACACCTGTGGAGAGATCTCAAAATGGCAGTTTGGAGAAGGCACCCTTCAAATCTCAGGGACCTGGAGAAATTTGCCAAAGAAGAATGGTCTAAAATTCCAGCAGAGCATTGTAAGAAACTCATTGATGGTTACCGGAAGCGGTTGTTCGCAGTTATTTTGTCTAAAGGTTGTGCTACCAAGTATTAGGCTGAGGGTGCCAATACTTTTGTCCGGCCCATTTTTGGAGTTTTTTGTAAAATGATCAATGATTTGACTTTTTTTTCATTCTCTTTTGTGTTTTTTTATTGAAAGCAAAATAAATGAAGATATTATTACCAGAGCATTTGTGATTGCAATCATTTTCTGGAAGAAATTGAGTATTATCTGACAGAATTGCAGGGGTGCCAATACTTTTGGCCAGCACTGTAAATGTGCCCCATTGTGTTGTTAGGCAGTTCTCTTTAGTCTATCACTGCCTCAAGCTACTTTAAACTGCTCCCATAGTGCTGTAGATGCTGTTAACAGAATATAAGCAATACCTTTCTTATGTATCAGAGCTCCAGAGATGTGGAGAAAAAGCACTTTTATTCTTTATTCAAATGAGGATCTTGGAGCACAGCGGGAGTTTTCTTCTATTACTGAGCACTGCTGCATCATCACTAAACACGCCCATCCTGCATTCAGCTCCTCCCCCTGGACAGTGTGAGGATCAACTGACACTGGGAGGATCAAATCACACCGTCCAGGGGGAGGAGCTGAATGCAGAATGGGCGTATTTAGTGATGATGCAGCAGTGCTCAGTAATAGAAGAAAAGGCCCCCTGTGCTCCAAGATACTCATTTGAATAAACAATAAAAGTGCATTTTCTCTGCATCCCTGGAGCTCTGATACATAAGAAAGGTATGGCTTTTATTCTGCTAACAGCATCTACAGCACTATGGGAGCGGTTTAAAGTAGCTTGGAGAAGTAATAGACTCCCTTTAAATAAAAGTTGGTCACTGCAGATCCTAGGCACCATCATGTCATAAAGGAGATCTGTCCTTAAAGAAATCCAAATCTAAAAAAAATATCACAGAACTTTAAAGGGAATCTGTCAGATCAATCTGGGACACTAAATCACCCACAGGGCCTTATAGACTTGGGGTTTAGTGTCCCAAATCGCCCTGTTGTAATGCAATCCGCAGGCGCATTAAAAATAAAAAAACCTTTATACTTACCTAGAGAAGGGTCCGATCAACGCTGTTAGGTGAGAACAGTCCGGCTTATTCATGAGCTTCTTTGTTGGCATGCTTCCCAGCACCTGTGCTGTTCTTCAGTGAAGCCAAAGATGGACACCCCGGCTTGACTGCGCAATTGCCGGAGGTACGGGGCATGCACACTGAAGCCGAGGTGTACTCCTCTAGTCCTCTGGCTTCACTGAAGAACTGCGAAGGTGCAGGGAGTACAGAGGCCGGGTGAGTATAAAGCTTTTTTATTTTTAATGTGGCCATGGATTGCGTTATAACAGGGTGATTTGGGACACTAAACCACAGGTCCATATGGACATGTGGGTGGTTTAGTGTCCCAAATTGCCCTGACAGATTCCCTTTAACAATGATAAGTATAATAGTAATATCAAGTATAATAAATAATAAAATTTGCTACAATAGTATTTAAACAAGACACTACTCTGTGAGCTAAATACAGTAGTACTTTGTCACAGTGTATCAGAGCAGAATAACTCTATCACTGTGGAGCCCAAACTGCTTGGTTTACACCTGGGATGGTCTAGCTGCATATTGTATCAAACACAGGTGTCAAAAGTCTTTGGTCCAGACAGGTTTTCAGCCTTGGGATGTACACAAGAATGCTGCCATTCTGTGATAGCAAGGAGAGAAGCATCTGAAGCAACATAAACATAAATAATATTAGAAAGCTGCAGACCTTGTCATTACACAGTCTTCAGATTATAATTTTTTTTCAAGATCTCACAAACTCTACATACAATATGTGAGAAAACCATCAGGGGCTCACAGCATCAACATCTGAACTCTTATATTTTGTTATAAAGAATTGCCTTGTTCCTAGTTTTATCTTTGAATTGTGTGCCTTGTTTTTTCAACTATTATCTCTATAATGGTGGCGCTACACAATTTACGATAGATAGATAGATAGATGGATGATAGATCCAAATCTTCTGATATCACTTTCCCCTGTCTGTGACTGACAGCAAGCAGAGATTTTGAAATGGTGTTGAATTCAAGCACTAAGTATATTAAAAAGATGCAGAACTTTTGATTATAGAAGAATTAAGCAATAATTTCAGACATAGCAATGCTCACGTACATATGTAAGAGTATCATCCGGAGCACACAGCATCCACACCTGAGCTCCTATAATATTGGGTGATGAATGGCCTCATTCCTAGCATTACTTTACTCTTGCATTGTATACTGAGTTTTTTCTGCTATTATCTTTTTGGCGGGGTTGTTACACACTTTACTATCTGATTATGCCTACAAAGGTAATTCTAATCTGCTCCTAAAGGAAGGCAGTATATATTGTTTCAGAGCTATGGCGGGGATCCAGGAGGTAGAACTGCCAGATGACTTTTACGGGGGATTATAAGAAGATAGAGATGGGGAAAAGTTTTCCCTGTAGAACAGTCACTAAAGATAGCTATGAATTTTTAGTGAGCCATCAGCATGATATAATGTGTATCTTCAAGGAGGATTCATGTTGATTTAACAACAACATTACCTGCTTTTCATACATGCCGCTTAATTAAAGCACCCTGATCAACAAATCAAATGGGTGATTTGGATGGCACAACACACTGCCGCTTAAATGCCAAGAATGGCAAATTATACATAATTGCCTTTAAAGGACTCACTTACCAAACTTCACAAATAAGTACAATTATATTTCTTTCTTTGTCTCTCTCTTTGCTGCACTGTACTCTCCAACTTTAAATGGCTTGCTGAGATCAAAAAACTGACTAAAGGGAGTAAATATAGAAAAACTATATAACCAATAACAAACTCACCATATAAATCCTGCACTGCTCCAGCACCACTGCTCAAGTGGTCCCTGACAGCTGGGATTGGCCCACAGGTGAACCCCCAACCCATGCTGGCACGGCACAGTATACACTCTGTACAGCATTTCCACTAGGCTATGCATCAGCTAGATTATTATATTATATTTATTATTATAAATTAACTATTTTTTATTTGTAAATACTGTAGACACACTGAGTGGCTGATATGACATCTAGATGTAGACTCAGGCCAGACACTATGCTTTCCCGCAGGGCCCCATCTCAATCACACTGCAGGGGACCTAGTCATCAATCATATTTCAGCTTTTTTCTGCTGCCTGAGTTTTGCTGCTATATAGGAACATATCTTTGGCTCACATAGCTAAATGGACCCTAGTTCACAGCCAGAGCCAGGCAGCAGACTACTGACAGGACCCCAGGACAGAAGCAATCGGAGGCACATGAATGCTGGCAACATTTTAGGAATTCGTGAATGAGTGTAGTGGACCCTAGGCAGCACAGTCTGACACTACCTGACTGTCTCTTTGTGATGTGCCCAGTGATTGGCTGCCAAGACCAATGATTGGCTGCAACCAGGAAAGTCAACAAAAGCTGCAAGAGCGGTGGACGATTTAAATGGTCACTAACTTTTCAGACAACTTAGTCTCATTTCATAGAGCATGTGATTCTGGACCAACATGTAATGCACTTTAAATTAAAATTGTTGCTGCTTTTTGCCTGAAAAACCTCTCTAAAGGTACTGCCACTAGATGTTTTCTTTCTAGCTATTTTACGGTTGACTTCTTTGTTACCAGGGAAGTACAACTTTAGCAGTGAGACAGAGGGGAGGGGTTTCTCTCTTTACACATTGAATGTAAATGGGAGGGACTGATTCTACACACAGCCTTACACACGTCTGCAAACAACAAGTACTGAATATTCTGCAGCATCTCACAGCTTATAAGAAAAAAGACTTCTATGTACTTGTATGTACTTTTGGCTGCTTATGTGGATACAGATAGGATATTATTCACAGACAGCAAGCAGCTTTACTGACTGCTCATAAAATGCTCATTTTTACATGTGCTTTATATTTGCAGTTAAGTTTTCCTGGATCTCTTATATTATGGTTATTTGGGTTTTTCTCAGCTATTTGCTTGATCTTGTACAGTTACTCCTGTATAATGGATAGGGGAGGAGCAGGCTGCCCCTTATTATACACACCCACCACCTCAAAATAAAATGCAAAATGTGCATCAGTCAAACATGGGGACATTAGCAGCAGAAAAACTGATAAGACATCACATATGAAGGCTTATATAGTCATAGAATAGACTGCCCAGCAAGACCCTGCACATATTTCAACTTTTCGTGAAAACTCAGATACCCTTTAACACATCAGTATTGTTTTGGTGTTTTATCACATTTATTCACCTTTAGTCATTTTTGACTGATCATGGAAAATCCCTTTAAACTGCAAGATATTCCTGAGGACAATAAATATGGACAGAGTATAGTAACTCTATGGCCTTAAAGTATTGGGGATTTAGGTCCAAATCTAACCTTGCTCCAAAATTAGAAATTGATCTTAGTGTATCTGAGATTGAGTAGAGACTAGAGAGTCTCATTGATGGTAAGTGATGATGTGAATAGCAGCAAGTTTTCTACAGCACTGTTAAATATGCTGGTATTGTGTATCAGAAAATAGGTAGCTCTAGTCTATCCTGTTATAAGGCCTATCTTCTTAGTACAGTATACACTCCTAATCCATCAGAAAGATGTCATGAACTTGTATCCCTTTACTCTTATGTTACAGCACAGTACGTTCACTCAATGGATCCAGCCTAAAGTCTTTGCTAATTGCCGCCTACAAGAGGAAGAGGGGAAAATAAATCATTGATGCAGAAGAGACCCCGAGGAGGGAATCTTGTCATTTCAGCATCTTACTATAGAATCCTCTATTGTCATCATAACCCTTTGACTCTAATAGTAGAATTGTGAATGTAATAACTTTATGTAGCCAGTCCCGATGTAGTATCTCATCAGTCCATGGCTCCAGGGACAATCCGGTTAGTTTAGAAGCAGGTCAGAATATTGAAGGTCTGACTCAGAGAAAAATGATTTTGGTGCTACTTCTGACTACTGCGTTTCTATGTGTCAGTGCAGATGGATCTCATTGCTTTCATGCTTTATAAGTGCAGAAATCGCTTCATCCATTCATACTCTATCTGTATTTTCTTCAAAGTGCAGAAAACTGTTTGCATAGTGCTTTTATATATATGTACATCCAACACAATAGGATGATGGGAGTCCTGGTATTACTGCAAGTCTCAAAATACAGCAATAAGAAAGCCTCTATTATGTGACTGACAATTATTCACTGTATTGTGGGCTTTGTGCTGCAATTCAGCTGGCTGGCTTTTTATGTCTGCTCTGTGAGGAGATCACAATGGCTAAAAGGAGTTTAAGATGATTGACAATTCAAGAAGCATTTGTCATGTTTTCAGTCAAAGGCAAGCAGATTTTGTTTTATTTTAAGTGTCTGACTTCTCAGGATGACAGATCCTAAAGGATAAAACATATATTGGGTTATACAGCGTAAGAGATTCCCATAGTTCACACCTAGAGGATCCAAGAAGCTGAAATCTAGACTGCTGTTTGGCAGCTGGCCAAGCTCCACCATTACATTTGTAACCATTGTAGGGAACTGCCATTTCTACTAGTATATAATGTATCTGGCTTCTTTGCCCCTGCAGTTTGGCTTCAGAGACCCCAGGCATTTAGTGCAAGTTTTGTTTTGTAAATACAGTGAGTCAGACACATGTGAGGCAGAGCTGCTGGGGGGAGAGATGTGAGCAGAGCTGCTGAGACAGACATGTTATGTCTGGGGGAGTCTAAGAGCCACTTGTTCCTCTTTACTTCACAGTATATAGTTAGGTATGTGTTACCCCCTATATACTCACAGGACCTAGCTAGTAACCGTAGTTAGGGATCCATATATATATATAGTTCAGGGCAGTGATAGGTTAGGCTTCCGAAGGCCAACTAGCTAGTTAGAGGCCCGGTGGCACTAGTAGTTTAGCTGGCAGGTTAAGGACTCAGTGTTAGGGTAGTCAGGCCTGCATCTACTGCCGTCACCGTCGCCCTGTTTGCTGCCTGTGAAGAATCTCACCATCATCATCATCATCATCTCCTGATCGGCTGTCTGTCATCTCCTGGAAGAATCCGAGGATCCACAGTCATCCACAGGGGCCCCTGCATCTCTTCTGTTGCCTGGAGGTATTGTGCACTGGACTCTTGCTATATATCTATATATATACCCGGGTATATAACCTAAGACGGTTGAGGACTTGCTGGTTGTTGTAGTATTGCTGTGTTCTGAGTATATTTTATGTATGTATTATTACCCTGTTGATTCTTATAAAGCTACTGTTATAACCTTATGTGGTATCTGTATGTATTCTTCAGACTGTGAGATTAGTACAGTGATCCTTGTTAAGGCTACTAACTGTACTTCATGGGTAAGTCCCAGGAAGAGATCCTCCCTGTAATACAGAGGCTCTATCCTGGGTGGAGGCACTGATATATTTCATATATGTTCCCACTCTTCCCTTCAGCGAAGGCTTCAGGTCCCATTATACACATAGGTCAGCGCCAGAGTCTGTTGCGGGAGGGATAATACTCATACCCCCCCCCCCCAAATAGGGCTACACCATCTAGATCACTCACCTCCTTGTGAGTAAAGTTTAGCCTGAACTGTTGCAATGTCTCTGCCTGCTTCTAAAAATAGGTCCCAATCCTACACCGATGCTCCACCACACACACTGAACACTATCATTCAGGATTGGACCCCTTTATTAGCCAATCTTTATATCTTAGTAACTACTGGGCTGGAGCTGTAACATGGAGATGGTTCTCCTTGCGGTCAGTCCATGTCTATTTGGGTCTAGGCAGTCTCCTCAAAAAGTATGCTCTTTTTTTTCTTCCACCAAAACATAAATACCTGCAACTGCCGAAGCTGTGGCTGCCAATTCCTAAAGGGCGCTAGGCCTGACCCGAGCCACATAGGTTCCAGTCTTAGCTAGGAAGTCCATCCAAAAATTCCCTCCTCAGCCTTTATTACGCACTAGTCCCAGAACGTGAGCAGAGCTAAAGTTCGTCTCCATCTTGACTCCAATATTGACAATTATCCTGACTTGTAACTAATAGACAGGGTCATTCTAAATTAATCATTCCAGATAACACACTATATAAGAGGGAGGAAGACTAGACTGCCTCCTTCTCCTCACTAGAATGAGCTAAATCAAGAGACCATCTTGGTGCCATCTACCTAGTTTAAGCCACATTAGTTTGGTCCAGTTAAAGTTACACCAGGCAAGAACACATTAATCAGCATTATAACATGTTAAAGTGCAAGTATACAATAAGACATGCAATCAGTCCTTTAGTAGTGATCCTTCAGAGATACTACATAGGACATAGGCTGTTCCATCTTTAAGACACTACCTAAACCCACCTTCCATTTGTGTATGACAATCATGGAATGAGAGAGATCTTGAAAGAGATTGAAGTGGCATTCTTAAAGAGAAATGTTCTTTTAAATAGACCACGCCATCCCAGCTCTAGTATGCCATGGAGTAATAGGCATATAAATATCCCCTGAATAGAACTTCTGCTCCTTAAACACTTCAGCTTCACATTACAGGGTTTATATCTGATAATTTATGCCACTAAGGCTTTCTCACAGTTAAAGATATGTAAGTGATCAATAGTTATGATCCGCTGGGCTCTCATCGGTATGCAGAACAAAATTTCACACATGAACTTGAGATCAAATTCCTTTTCTGCCGTGTTTCAAGGATATTATGACATTAAGAAGAATTTATATTTGCAGAGACCATAGTGCATAATGGTCTAGATTTTATTATTCAAAGCTCCAGACCTACGGGGAATGTAATTTCAGCAGTTTTAGAAACCATTTTTTAAAAGAAATACAGTTTCCCTGGTACTAAAACACCGCACATTCCGAGACACCATTAGAAATAGTGTATATATAATTCTGTTTATCGGATATATGACCCAATAAACTTACAGATCGTTTGCCCTAAAAAAACACTTGGATATGACTGTTTTACATCTCTGGGGGAAAAATACATAGTGTTAAGTACTAGTCGTGATCTTCACTATTATTTATATGAAAACAGCTAGAAAAGATGGGATGAAAGGGATGGGAATAATTAGAAGTAGGTGCACTGTTTGGCAGTATTAGGGCGACACTGTTACAGTTTTATTTGGACATAAAATGGCAGCATTATGTAAGTGATTGGTATTTAGCAATTGGCATCAGGTACTGTAACAAGGGGAAACTATAGCTTTACAGTATTTTGGCATTAAATTGCAGCATTATGTATGCAATATATGGCAGTGTTTTCTAGGCAGAATTTTAAAGGAAGTCTGTCACTAGAACCCAGCATATTGAATCAACGCCTCAGATACTGTAGGTTAAAATCATCTGAATCAAATGGTGTTTTTCCCTTGTGAATTGGTGCCTCTGTTGCAAAATGAATTTTTCTGGGAGAAACTTTTATCTCCTGACCACTGTTTCTGAAGTCTGAGTGGCATCAAGGATCAGCAATCGTCCCTGCTACCTGCACAGCTTCTGGTAAGGTATCAGAGCTTGGGGGACAGTGGTCGGGAGATAAGTGTTTCTCCCATCCATGATTAGTATCAATTATTTGTGGGGCACTGAACAGCATTATGCTATGGGTGGGCATTAATAGGGAATTATACTGTATGGTGGGGAGCACCGATAGTTCATTATAACATGTGGTGGCCACTAATTGGGGGTGCACTAATGTAAGATGCTCCTTGATGCCCCTCCAAAAAAGCATAATGCTCCTTAGTGCCCCCACACACAGTATAATGCTCCTTAATGACCCCCACATATTATAATGCTCTTTAGTGTTCCCCCACACAGTATAATGCCACGATGGTGTCCCTACAAACAGTATAAAACTCCTTATCACCCCCCTCAGGTTTATGCTATGTTAGTGGCCCCCACAGTAAAATGCCAAGTTAGTGCTCCACATACCATAATGCCACAGGTTTGCCTCCCACATCGTATAAACTACAATAGTGCCCCACCATAGTATTATGATACATTAGTGCCCAAACACAGTATAAAGCCCCTTAATGGTCCCCCACACAGTATAATGCCATGTTAGTGCCATGTTAGTGCTCAACACATAGTGTAATTCCACTTAGTGCCCTCCCACAGTATAATGGCCCATTAGTACCCCCTCACTAATTAGTGACCACCAGGCAAGGTTAAATTAATATGAAATAGATTTTCCTAATTTTGCTTGTGTAAACCTGGGTCCCCCCAGGGTACAGGGTCTGGTAGTGACTGCTGCTTCTGTACCCCCCTATAGCTATGCCCCTGAGACCCATGCCACTCTCAGGTTGATTGAAGTTCCACCAGCAGAAATACATTAATATAAGGTGCACTCACTCCGACTACACCAGCACAATGCGTGTGCACCCGATGCCTATAGGACTGCCTTTTAGTAATGTCTCCTGACCTATGGAATATCATGCAAACTAGGTGGGGTGTGTGGCTGAATTGTCCCCAGGAGACCAGGACCGTCCACATGACTTTCTACAGGGAGCACACCCTACTTTATCATTTCATTGTCTTTATTATACAAGGAACATTTCAGACAGCAACATCTATACCTATACATATGTATAATACATACCTCCTATACATCACGTATGATGTTATCGAGAGGATTAAGGGCTGAAAATATGAAGACAGTCTCCCTTTCGGTGACGGACATGTAATAATAACAATAATTTTATTTATATAGCACCAACATATTCCGCAGCACTTAACAAATCAGAGAGTACATGGACAGACAATACTTGACGTTACAATGAGACAAAGAGTCAACAGATCAAGAAATAGGAGTGAGGGCCCTGCTTGACAATTTACAATGTATGAACAAATAGGGAGACAGAATATGTAAGAGGGCTTGTTTAGTACAATGGTTGCGCCATCTATTAATAAATAAGGTCATATAATCGAAGCTGAATGACCCATCACCAGCCGTTATTTGTGAAGATACTAAGTTAATAGAGTACAGAGTAACTTCTAGATGGAGGGGACAGATTCTGAGGGATAGAGTAGAAAGCATAAACAGATGTGATTTTAGGGCATATTTGAAGCACCTATAGTTGGGGATTAATTTGATTGTCCAGAGTAAAGTGTTCCAGATCACCGATGCAGCTCAAGAAAAATTTGGAGATGGGAATGGCAATTTCAGATAACAGAGCATGCAAGTCTAAGGTTACTGGCATAACGGAGAGGACAGTTAGGGCGAAAGACATTGACAAGGGAGGAAATATAGGGGGCGCAGCGCTATGGATGGATTTGTGGGTCAGTGTGATAATTTTATATTGTATTCTGTGATGGATGGGCAACCAGTACATCGACTGACACAAGGTAGATGCATCTGTGTACCGATTTGACAGAAAGATGAGTCTGGCGGAAGCATTCAGGATAGATTGTAGAGGGAAGAGTTAAGCAAGAGAAAGCCTAATTAAAACAGAATTACAATAGTCAAGACGAGGGAGAATCAGAGTGACAATGAGGGTTTTGATGTTTCCACGGTGAGAAAAGAGTGGAATCTAGAGATGTTTTTGAGGTACAGGTGACATGAACATTCAAGTGGCTGAATATATGGGGTGAAGAAGAGATCTGAGTCAATAGTAATAGTAAGACCACAGACAGAAATGGAGATATTAGGTTGTTTAGAAGATGGGGGAAACACAAGAAGTTCAAGTCTAGGAACATTCAATTTCAGATAAAGTGAAGACATGATGTTAAAGACAGCAGAGAAATAGTGGCTAGTGTTCTGTAGCAGAGCAAGGGTGATGTCACAGAATGAGATATATATCTGGGTTTCTGGTAGTGAAAGCCAAATCTGCTGATGATTTCTCCAATAGAAGCTGTGTAGAGAGAGAAAAGGAGGGGGCCTAGGACTGAGCCCTGAGGAACCCCAACAGCAAAGGGAAGAGTAGAAGAAATATACATATACCACCAGCGAATTATACACTAAATGAGCGGTCAGAAAGATAGGAAGAAAACCAAGAGAGGGCGGTGTCCCTGAGGCCAATAGAGTGGAACACAGTGAGGAGGAGTTGGTGGTCTACAGTGTCAAATGCTGCTGAGAGATCCAGAAGAATAAGTAGTGAATACAGTGGGGAAAAAAAGTATTTAGTCAGCCACTAATTGTGCAAGTTCTCCCACTTAAAAAGATGAGAGAGGCCTGTAATTGACATCATATGTAGACCTCAACTATGAGAGACAAAATGAGAAAACATATCTAGAAAATCACATTGTCTGAGTTTTTAAGAATTTATTTCCAAATTATGGTGGAAAATAAGTATTTGATCACCTACAAACAAGCAAGATTTCTGGCTCTCACAGATCTGTAACTTCTTCTTTAAGAGGCTCCTCTGTCCTCCACTCATTACCTGTAGTAATGGCACCTGTTTGACATTGTTATCAGTATAAAAGACACCTGTCCACAACCTCAAACAGTCACACTCCAAACTCCACTAGGGTGAAGACCAAAGAGCTGTGGAAGGACACCAGAAACAAAATTATAGACCTGCACCAGGCTGGGAAGACTGAATCTGCAATAGGCAAGCAGCTTGGTGTGAAGAAATCAACTGTGGGAGCAATAATTAGAAAATGGAAGACATACAAGACCACTGATAATCTCCCTCGATCAGGGGCTCCACGCAAGATCTCATCCCTTGGGGTCAAAATGATCACAAGAACAGTGAGCAAAAATCCCAGAACCACACGGGGGGACCTAGTGAATGACCTGCAGAAAGCTGGGACTAACGTAACAAAGGCTACCATCAGTAACACACTACACCGCCAAGGACTCCTGCAGTGCCAGACATGTCCCCCTGCTTAAGCCAGTACATATCCGGGCCCATCTGAAGTTTGCTAGAGAGCATTTGGATGTTCCAGAAGAGTATTGGGAGAATGTCATATGGTCAGATGAAACCAAAGTAGAACTGTTTGGTAGAAACACAACTCGTCGTGTTTGGAGGAGAGTGAATGCTGAGTTGGATCCAAAGAACACCATACCTACTGTGAAGCATGGGGGTGGCAACATCATGCTTTGGGGCTGTTTCTTTGCAAAGGGACCAGGACAACTGATCCGTGTACATGAAAGAATGAATGGGGCCATGTATCGTGAGATTTTGAGTGAAAACCTCCTTCCATCAGCAAGGGCATTGAAGATGAAGCGTGGCTGGGTCTTTCAGCATGACAATGATCCCAAGCACACTGCCAGGGCAACGAAGGAGTGGCTTTGTAAGAAGCATTTCAAGGTCCTGGAGTGGCCTAGCCAGTCTCCAGATCTCAACCCCATAGAAAACCTTTGGAGGGAGTTGAAAGTCCGTGTTGCCCAGCGACAGCCCCCCAAACATCACTGCTCTAGAGGAGATCTGCATGGAGGAATGGGCCAACATACCAGCAACTGTGTGTGCCAACCTTGTGAATACTTACAGAAAACGTTTGTCATTGCCAACAAAGGATATATAACAAAGTATTGAGATTAACTTTTGTTATTGACCAAATAATTATTTTCCACCATAACTTGCTAATAAATTCTTAAAAAATCAGACAATATGATTTTCTGGATTTGTTTTCTCATTTTGTCTCTCATAGTTGAGGTCTACCTATGATGTCATTTACAGGCCACTCTCATCTTTTTAAGTGGGAGAACTTGCACAATTGGTGGCTGACTAAATACTTTTTTTCCCCACTGCAGTTCCCTTTAGATTTAGCCATCAGGAGATCGTTGGAGACTTTTGTAAGGGCCATTTCTGTAGAGTGTAGTGCACGGAAACCTGACTGTAAGGGGTCCAGAAGAGAGCTAGCAGAGAGATAGCGGATTAGGCAGGAATAGACCAAGCATTCCAGGAATTTAGAGATAAAGAGGAGGTTACAGATGGGTCGACAGCAGCATAGGATGGGTTGAGGGAGAAATTTTTCAGTAGTGCGGTAATAACAGTATGTTTGAAAGATTCTGGAAGTGAGTGAGAGGTTAAAAATTTTACTAAGGTGAGTTGTAACAGTAGTGGACAGAGACCAGAGGAGGTGTGATGGGATAGGGTCACTTGTGCAAATACTAGGATCAAAATAAAGAAAGGTGCTGTGAAACAAGTGCTGTTAAAAGAGTATAAGGTAGGGAGGAAGTCATCTCTATATATTCTCTATATATTTCACCCATGTCCACACAAATCCTGGCACAGCCAAGGCACATTGCTATGGTTCTTAAAGGCAGTGGTGTAAATAAAAGCTTCCCCAGTGCAAAATATGTAACAGTAAATTCACCTTTTTTGTTGCTTCAAGGGAATCTGTCAGGGCAATTTGGGACAATAAACCACCCACACGTCCATATGGACCTGGGGTTTAGTGTTCCAAATCACCCTGTTATAACGCAATCCATGGCCGCATTAAAAATAAAAAAGCTTTATACTCACCCTGCCGCTGTACTCCCAGTGCCTACGCAGTTCTTCAATGAAGCCAGAGGAGTACACCTCGGCTTCAGTGCGCATGCCCCGCAATTACGCAGTGAAGCTGGGGTGTCCATCTTTGGCTTCACTGAAGAACAGCGCAGGCGCCGGGAGACGTGCCAACAAAGAAGCTCATGAATAAGCCGGACCGATCTCACCAAACAGCATCAATCGGACCCTTATCTAGGTAAGTGTAAAGGTTTTTTATTTTTAATACGCCTGTGGATTGCATTACAACTGGGCGATTTGGGACACTAAACCCCAGGTCTATAAGGACCTGTGGGTGGTTTAGTGTCCCAGATTGACCTGACAGATTCCCTTTAAATGGAACAAATAAAACACAGCGCCAAGCTGTACATACAGTGGGTACGGAAAGTATTCAGATCCCTTTAAATTTTTCACTCTTTGTTTCATTGCAGCCATTTTCTAAAAGAAAAAAAAGTTCATTTTAATTTCTCATTAATGTACACTCAGCACCCCATCTTGACAGAAAAAAAAACAGAAAAGTAGATATTTTTGCAAATTTATTAAAAGAGAAAAACTGAAATATCACATGGTCATAAGTATTCAGACCCTTTGTTCAGTATTGAGTAGAAGCACCCTTTTGAGCTAATACAGCCATGAGTCTTCTTGGGAATGATGCAACAAGTTTTTAAACATCTGGAATTGGGGATCCTCTGCCACTCTTCCTCTCCATTTCCATCAGGTTGGATGGTGAATGTTGGTGGACAGCCATTTTCAGGTCTCTCCAGAGATGCTCAATTGGGTTGAAGTCAGGACTCTGGCTGGGCCAGTCAAGAATGGTCACAGAGTTGTTCCGAAGCCACTCCTTTGTTATTTTAGCTGTGTGCTTAGGGTCATTGTCTTGTTGGAAGGTGAACCTGAACCTTCGGCCCAGTCTGAGGTCCAGAGCACTCTGGAAGAAGTTTTCTTCCAGGATATCTCTGTACTTGGCCGCATTCATCTTTCCGTCAATTGCAACCAGTCGTCCTGTCCCTGCAGCTGAAAAACACCCCCATAGCATGATGCTGCCACCACCATGTTTCACCATTGGGATTGTATTGGGCAGGTGATGAGCAGTGCCTCCTTTTCTCTACACATACCGCTTAGAATTAATGCCAAAAAGTTCAATCTTCGTCTCATCAGACCAGAGAATCTTATTTCTCATAGTCTGGGAGTCTTTCATGTGTTTTTTGGCAAACTCTATGTGGGCTTTCATATGTCTTGCACTGAGGAGATTCTTCCTTCGGGCCACTCTGCTATAAAGCCCCGACTGGTAGAGGGCTGCAGTGATAGTTGACTTTGTGGATCTTTCTCCCATCTCCCTACTGCATCTCTGGAGCTCAGCCACAGTGATCTTTGGGTTCTTCTTTACCTCTCTCACCAAGGCTCTTCTCCCACGATTGCTCAGTTTGGCTGGACGGCCAGGTCTAGGAAGAGTTCTGGTCGTCCCAAACTTCTTCCATTTAAGGATTATGGAGGCCACTGTGCACTTAGGAACCTTGAGTGCTGCAGAAATTCTTTTGTAACCTTGGCCAGATCTGTGCCTTGCCACAATCCTGTCTCTGAGCTCCTTGGGCAGTTCCTTTGACCTCATGATTCTCATTTGCTCTGACATGCACTGTGAGCTGTGAGGTCTTATATAGACAAGTGTGTGCCTTTCCTAATCAAGTCCAATCAGTTTAATTAAACACAGCTGGACTCCAATGAAGGAGTAGATCCATCTCAAGGAGGACCAGAAGGAAATGGACAGCATGTGAGTTAAATATGAGTGTCAGAGCAAAGGGTCTGAATACTTATGACCATGTGATATTTCAGTTTTTCTTTTTTAATAAATTTGCAAAAATATCTACATTTCTGTTTTTTTTCTGTCAAGATGGGGTGCTGAGTGTACATTAATGAGAAATAAAATTAACTTTTTTGCTTTTAGCAAATGGCTGCAATGAAACAAAGAGTGAAAAATTTAAAGGGGTCTGAATACTTTCCGTACCCACTGTAGTGTAAACCTGTAATGGGTAAATATGTTAAAAAAAAAAAAAAATTATAAGACTGTAAGACTGTATAAGTTGGCCTCTCACCTTGTATTGTTGTGATTTGTCACAACAACGATCATACATATCACAGGTATAGCCAAGAGTGTTGCTGCAGACCATCAATCGCCATTGGAGGACCCAATATATCAAATAATCACCATGCAGGGTCAGGAGTAAACTATTAAAGAAGGAAACAGTCTGTGCTTAATCTGGAATGGGTCTTTTATTTGTGTCCAAACACACAATGCGTTTCAGAGTTCCTAACCCCTTTATCATGTGTACCAATGGATACTGAGGTTCATTCTCCATTGGTACACTTGATAAAGGCATTTTGAACCCGAAACGTGTTTTGTGTTTGGACACAAATAAAGACATGTTCCAACAGGTGGGCTCACTTTTTTATATGTGTTTTATAATACTTGTGTCTTCCTTTGTGGTATCAGAACCTGGTTGCAATTGTCACCTCTGTACCCCCTATAGCCATGCTTGCTTGCCTACAGGTAAATGGAGGTTGATCATTATCACGTGGCTTTATAATACATTTGCCTATATAAAATAATGTGTAATTGGTTGGCATTGGCTAAAAGGATCTTTCATTCATTCATAATATAGATGAATATTTCAGCTTGTATACTACCATAGCTCACTAATACATTATAGTATACATCCAGTCGCTCTACTCATCAGCCATTTCTCTTCCACTTTTGGCATAAATTTCTATACTTATCGGCATTTTATTAACACAAATTAAACGCTGAAAAGTTTTTATATTTTAATTAGATCCCAAACCGTGAGTATTTCCTGTTATAGGAAAAAAATATGAATGAGCTTATACAAAGAAATGTACAAAAAAGATGATGGTCCGGTTACTTACTTTACTTAAAACATAGGCAAGGAAGAAGGGAGAGAGGAGTGGAAGAAATGGATGACGAGAGGAAATAGGGTAGGTAGTGAGTGAGGTAAGGAAGGAATGAAGAAAAGGAAGGAAGGTAGGGAAAAGGAAAAAAGGATAGGATGCAGGAAAGGGTCTTTAATTCCACCATGCTCATCTCAAAACAGATCCTATGGAAAAACGTCTATACAATAGATATGGGCCTTAATGTCTCTATATAAGCAGTTAATGTGCAACTTAATATTTTTGTTGTCAATATAGTTATATACAAGTTGTGTCTTGATGGTAGGATGATTCAGCTGGTAACCATAGACCTTTAGGACCCACTTTTTCCTACTTATCATCCCGTGTAAAAGTCACTGTGCAAAATTTCACCTCTTGAATTCTACTCCTGAACGAGGAAGCTTAGGATGAACAGATATTTATAGTGACCCTTAGAAAAGAAAAAGAACACAGAAATCTGCAGATGAACTTCTTTCTAAAAATAAATCCTTGGCAATGTCTTCAGTATTTGTTGAGAACCACCACATGTACAGTATTACACTGAGGTATTTTGGTTTCCTCTAAATAGCAATGTCATGATGCACTGATATAAACATATTTTACATGCCCATTCTCCTAGTGTGAAAAATCCCCGCTATGATTATTGTTTATCCCTACAGACTTTATAAAGCAGATAGCTATATGGACACACCCAGGTATTACATTATGTGGATCACTGATGTAAAATTTCTAAAGCAAAGAAATGCTAAAAAAATCAGTAACAACAACCTTAAAATAAAGTCGGACACAAATTTGGAAAGGAAAAAGTAAAGTCACTATGGAAACCACATGTTTAGTTTGGATGTATCGGCAAAGGAAAGTACTGTAAATGCAATGTCTATAGAAACTGCACAGCAGGTAGTGTAGTGAATCAGATTGGAGATCACTTACAGGGACAGCATGCTGGGAGTTGTAGTCTAATACTTCATGGAAAACCACAGGTTGCCTATGTGTGTAGCAAACTTCTAAACAATGACATGGGCAATCAAATTCCCTATTCCCATTCTAGACATTTATGGCTTAGCCACAGGATATGCTAAAAATGTCTGATAGATGTGGGTCCAACCACATAGACTTGTAACTTACTCTAGAAAGGTAGGTCCCCTGACCCCATCCCGGGTTCCTTGCTGCTGCCAAAATAAACAGTGAGGTGGTTAGAATTACAGAAACAGCTGTATTTGCTGTTCTACATGGTTTCCATAACTTTCATAGAAGTGAATAGAAGTTAAGCAAACAGCACACAGTAGCTTGCTGTGTTATGCTGTTGCTATAACTCACAAATAACACAGACAGCGGAGTCTGCTGTAATATGCTGTTTCCTTAACTCCTATTCACAACTTAGCCATCTTAGCTGTTATCGTAAACCCAAATGCATATCCATTCAGTCAGGTGGCAGTCCAGGTTGGGGTCAGGGAACTCTCCTTCTAGAAATAAGTGTTGGTCCCACAGGTAGGGCATGTATCTATCAGACATTTAACCCCTTTAAGGCTAAGGAAAATTTTGTATTTTATTTCCTCTCTGCCTTACAAGAGTCATAACTTTTTTATTTTTCCATAGACACAGCCACACAGGGCTTATTTTTTTTTGCGGGACAATTTTGCATTATCATTGCAAAATGGTAAAAAAAAAGTAATATGTGGGTTGGATTTTGAAAAAACCTGTCTGCTCCGTGCTTCACCATTTGGCCCCTGCCTCTGCTCCCAGTGTCTGGAGGGGGACTGTAAACTGTTGGGGAACCTGGACTGGGACTGTATACTATGGGGACAACTGCAGTGATTGTGACAACCACTGTTACAGTATTTGAGGACTCTATTATATGAGAACTCTATTGGCTTCAGGGACACCGCTCTCTCTTGGTTTTCTTCACATCTTTCTGATTGCTCATTAGGTGTATCATTTGCTGGTGCATTTTCTTCTCCTCTTCCCCTTACTGTTGGGGTTCCTTAGGGCTCAGTCCTAGGCCCCCTCCTATTCTCTCTCTTCACAGTCCCTATTGGACAAACCTTCAGCAGACTTGGCTTTCAATACCATCTTTATGATGATTACACCCAACTATATACCTCATCCCGTGACATCACCCCTGCACTACTACAGAACACCAGTGACTGTCACTCTGCTGTCTCTAGCATCATGTCTTCTTTTTATCTGAAACTAAATCTTTCAAAAACTGAACTTTTTGTGTTCCCTCAATCTACTAAATGACCTAACCCTGATATCTCCATTTCTGTCTGTGATCTTGCTATAACACCAAAGCAGCATCCCCACTGTCTCTGGGGTTGTATTTGACTTGGATTTTACCTTCACCCCACATATTCAGACACTTGCACGCTCTTGTCACCTGCGCCTGAAAAATATCTCTAAAATTCGATCTTTTCTCATTGTAGAAACATCAAAACCCCTCACTGTCACTTTGATTCTCTCTAGTCTCGACTATTGCAATTCTCTTCTAATTGGGATTCCTCTTACTAAACTCTCCCCTTTACAATCTGTACTGAATGCAGCTGCCAGACTCATCTTTCTGTCAAACCCTTACACAGATGCATCCTTACACAGAGGCAAGACTTTTCTCGGGCTGCATCAGTGCTCTGGAATGGTCTACCATTGATAGATTAATCCCCAACTACAGAAGCTTCAAACATGCCCTAAAAATTACATCTGATTAGTCAGGCTTATCACATGACCTGATCACATTGTTCTACACCTCCACACATTACACTAACATGTGTTATCCTAAGCTATCCTTCCTACTCTATTCCTCAGAACCTGACCCCTCCTTCTAGAAGTTAACCGATGCTTCCTGCACTTAGTATCTGTATATTCACAGATACCAGTTGGTGACAGGCTCATACAGCTTCAGTTATACGACCTTATTTATTAAAAGATGGCTGATCCATTGTACCAAACAATCCATTTTACATCTTGTGTCTCCCTATTTCCTCATAGATTGTAAGTTCTCGTTCAGTTTGGGCTCTTCAAACTGAAAGAAATTGTCCAATAGGAACATCCCCTATAATAAAACCATAGTGATTATTTTCAGAAGCAGGTGACACTTTTTTCATATTAATAATATGGATTTACAGGATGACATTACCACACTCATCATATAAGCATTACTGACAAAGCACAAGGGCAATAAATCTTAATATTCATTTTAGGTTCAATCAACCTTCAGAACTTGATAGGAGGTGAATGTATCTTATACCCTTAATAAATAGATGACTAAATGGAAGGCAATTAAAAGTGACATCGGCTTTTATTAAATTTGTATCCCCCTATATAAATTCCAGAGCGAGATGAATAGAAGTCTCATTCATTAACCTGCTCGTTCCGAATTTCTCGGGAACTTTGACAAATCACTAGATATTAGTCACAACTGTAATTCTTGAAAACAGGGACTTTTCTTATTACGGGGCCATTCTTAATTTGTGCTACTCAATATGCTACTGAGAATGTTTTATCCAAATGTCAATGTAACCAGTATCATTTTCCAAGCAATTGCTGAGACAATTAGAAGCTATTTACTCTAGCACAGGGTAAATGAGCGCCTTCTCTAATACACAGCATAATAAATGAACACATGTTTTCTTAGCCAAGCTTCACATTAAACTCTCTTGAGACACTGCAGTGGACTTTCTAGGAGCTTCTGTCTAGTGTGCAGCTAAGGGATGCATATTGTACATGCAAGTACTAACTTGCTGCATCATAGTAGACCATAAGTATGGTATGGGATTTATCATTCTTGTATATTCTCAGCTTTGAGCTGCCTCTTTGCATTGAATGCATAGAATAGATCAGAATAGAATAGAATTCTATTGATCACCATAGGGAAATTTGGCTTTCCCTACCAGCTCTGTTACGAAGACAGCCACTACATGACATTTACAGGCCTAAAGGCCACTGTTGAAAAATAAGATGGCTGTCGGATGAAGAACAACCTTTTGAATCTTTCGCTGCCTCAATGTAGTTGAGGGAATCTACCACTGACTGAGCTGTACTGGCCCCTGAGAATAGGATAAAGGTGGAGAGAGGTATTGACTTTGATCGACCTCAGTTTGCCCAGACACCTCTGCCTCACAACATCCTTCCAGTTATCAAATTTGCGCCCTGCAATTAAGCCTGCCCTTTTAATCAATTAGTTCATGTTTTTATGTCTCACAACCTAGCATTGCCAACCTATACTGAGTCTGTGTAGAACAAGGCATCTGCAACCACTGATCGGTAGAAGGTAACTCGTAGCTCCTTGTGGACCTTGAAGGACCACAGTTGCCAGAAGACAAACTAGCTAGTGCCCTTATTGTAATCCTTGTCAGCATTAAGCCTCCAGTCAAGCTTGTCATCCAAATAAATCCCTAGGTGTTTATAGCACCTTGTTCTCTCAACCTTCTTCACCTCAATGCAGGTGTTGACTGTCCTGGTCTAAACAAAATACAAAAGCATTTACTTGGTTTTGGACATGTTCAGAATTAGACTGTTGTTCCTACTCCACGCAGACAGCAAAAGATTCCACCACCTCCTTGCCACTCCTTACCTTTCTCAGCTGTTTCGTAACCGTGTCAGGACTTAACGACCAAGTGGCTCCTTAGGTGGGGGCTATGATGTGGGTGGGCACCAGCAGCATTCCATTTGCTTTTACGATATTCCATTCTAAATACATAGCTATTAACTTGCAGAAAAAAACAGCTTCCACTCTTCTTGTGCACGGACTACTATGGGACATAATACCATGTGCAGGGGTTGCTATGAGATATAATACCTTGTGCAGGGGTCGCTATGAGACATAATACTTTGTGCAGGGGCCGCTATGAGACATAATACCGTGTGCAGGGGCAACTATGAGACATAATATCATGTGCAGGGGCCGCTATGAGACATAATACCTTGTGCAGGGGCCGCTATGGGACATAATACCGTGTGCAAGGGCCACTATGAGACATAATACTGTGTGCAGGGTCTGCTATGAAACATAATACTGTGTGCAAGGGCTGCTATGAGACATAATACTGTGTGCAGGGGCCACTATGGGACATAATACCGTGTGCAGGGGCCGCTATGGCTGTGGGACATAATACCGTGTGCAGGTGCTGCTATAAGATATAATACCGTGTGCAGAGGCTGCTATGGGATATAATACTGTTTGCAGAGGCCGCTATGGGATATAATACCATGTGAAGAGGCCGCTATGAGACATTATTCTGTATAACGATGTGTTTTTGCACAGAAAACACAGTCATTTTTTTTTCTTGTGCAAAAATGCACCATGTAAGCACAGTTTTACTTGGAAGTAAAAGTTCCAGTGGCCTAAGAATATAGCTGCATCCAGATACATAATGTGTTACCACCATAAGGATGCTGCCCTACAGTGCTCCTGGACACATACAGTTGTGCTAAAAAGTTTACATATCCCGTCAGATTTTTTTTTGTTTTTTGGCCTTTTTTTCAGAGAATATGAATGATAACACAAAACCTTTTTCTCCACTCATGGTTAGTGGTTGGTTGAAGCCATTTATTGTCAAACTTCTGTGTTTTCTCTTTTTAAATCATAATGACAATCTAAAACATCAAAATGACCCTGTTCAAGAGTTCACATACCCTGGTGATTTTGGCCTGATAACGTGCCCAGAAGTTGACACAAAGGGGTTTGAATGGCTACTAAAGGTAACATCCTCACCTGTGACCTGTTTGCTTGCAATCAGTGTGTGTGCATAAAAGCTGAGTGAGTTTCTGGGATCCAGACAGACTGTTGCATCTTTCCTCCAGCCAATGACATTACTGGTTTGTGAGTCATGGGGAAAGCAAAAGAATTGTCCACTGATCTACAGGAAAAGGTAGTTGAACTTTATAAAGTAGGAAAGGGATACAAAAAGATATCCATGGAATTGATAATGCCAGTCAGCAGTGTTCAAACTGTGGTTAACAAATGGAAACTCAGGGGTTCTGTAAATACCAAACCACGGTCAGGTAAACCAACCAAAATTTTGGCCACAACTGCCCAGAAAATTGTTTCAGGATGCAAAGAAAAACCCACACATAACATCAGCTGAAATACAGGACTCTCTGAAAACTATCGGTGTGACTGTTTCAAGATGTACAATAAGGGGGCACTTGAAGAAAAATGTTCTGCATGGTCGAGTTGCCAGAAGAAAACCATTACTGCGCAAATGCCACAAAGAATAATGCCTTCAATACGCCAAGCAGCATAAAGACAAGCCTCAAAACTTCTGGAACAAGGTAATTTGGAGTGATGAGACAAAAATCAAACTTTTTGGCCGCAACCATAAACGTTACATTTGGAGAGGTGTCAACAAGGCCCATGATGAAAGGAACACCATTCCTACTGTAAAGCACAGAGGTGGATCACTGATGATGTGGGGATGTGTGAGCTTCAAAGGCACAGGAAACTTGGTCAAAGTTGAAGGAAAGATGAATTCAGCAAATTATCAGCAAATACTGGAGGCAAATTTGCAGTTATCAGCCAGGAAGCTGCGCATGGGACGTACTTGGACATTCCAACATGACAACGATCCAAAACACAAGGCCAAGTCGACCTGTCATTGGCTACAGCAGAAGAAAGTGAAGGTTCTGGAGTGGCCATCTCAGTCTCCTGACCTCAATGTCATTGAGCCACTCTGGGGAGATCTCAAGCGCGCAGTACATGCAAGACAGCCCAGGAATTTACAGGAACTGGAGACTTTTTGCCAAGAAGAATGGACAGTTTTACCATCTGAGAAAATAAAGAGCCTCATCCAAAACTACCACAAAAGACTTCAAGCTGTCATTAATGTTAGGGGGGCAATACACGGCATTAAGAACTGGGGTATGTGAACTTTTGAACAGGGTCATTCTGATGATTTAAAAAGAGAAAACACAGAAGTTTGACAATAAATGGCTTCAACCAACCACTAACCATGAGTGAAGAAAAAGTTTTTGTGTTATATTATCATATTCTCTGAAAAAAGGCCAAAAAAACAAAAAATCTGCCGGGGTATGTAAACTTTTTAGCACAACTGTACATTTACCACTAATTGGCGGCTGCACATGGACTTTCAGTGCTTCTAATTGGAAAGTACAGGAGCGTCCCAGGAAATAGCAGTAAACTCATGCGTCCTAAAGCATCTTGTGGCAGCACTTCTGTGTTATGGTTTGTGGTATATGACTTTTGTTTTGGGGTTATCAGACTTACAATTATTGACCAGCACTCTGAGTACCACATCTTTGATTTTTTAATTAAAATCGGCACGCCGAACAAAAAAGGTTGCCTACTTATGATGTAGTCAGAATGGACGTGGTTTTAAAATATCTAACTTTACAACACATTCATGAAACAGAAAAGAATGACTGTGTCACAGATTTTCATTTGCAAAACATACCAATGGCTATGACTAAGGGACTACGCGTCTTGAAACGCATAAGTGCTTAACTAAGCGTATTCACATTGTTTTTCTTCATCTTGATGGATTTGTAAAGAATTTTTTATCACACTTATCACCCTGGCCTTCGTGAGATTATATTGGATTTTATGTTATTACCCCTTTAAAAAAATTCTAAACTTTGCAAAATCTTGGTGTTGCCATATTGTGACACCAGAAACTTTTTTATATTTCTGTGTGCAGGGCTGCATAAGGTATCTTTTTTTGCAAGGCCAGATGCACTTTTTATTTATACTATTTTGGAGAATGTCTATTTTTTTGATCACTTTTTGTCGAAATTTTTATGGGAGGAGAAAAATATTTTTATAAATTTGTAGACCTGGCATTTTCAGACACACGGACACCTACAGTGTAGGTGTTTCGCTTTATTTATTGTTATGTTATGTTATGTGTTCTAGGCAAAGGGGGGTGATTTGAATTTATAGTTTTTTATATATATTTTTTAATATTTTTATTTTTAGACCCCCTAAGGATCTTGAACTTCTGAGGGTCTGATCACTAATGCAATACACTTGCCTAGACTTCTATTATAGGATGCCTGTACTATACTGTACTGAGCATGGAGCCAGAAGCAAATAGCTCTGTATACTGTATAGTGGCCCAGTAGCATTGCTGCAGCTCAGCTCCTATTGATGTCTTGTTTATCTTTCACTGAATTCACTGAGAAACCATATTAGAGCCGTATAAGCATTATTCTCTCCTGTAAAGACATAAAAGGAGACAAAAGAATAGCTCAGGAAAATGACTTACTGATACAGAAATGAATATACTTGTTATGGAATACATTCCTATTGAAAGTTACTCATACGAATATGTATCATCCTGCTTACAACAAAACTATGAAAAAACATTAAAACAGAAAGGGCAGAGATTCCAAAGGATAAATGACAGGTTGTATTGAATCTTTTCCCACAACATTACATATCAATCTTCCCAGCTCCGTCTGCTCTACAAAATACTGCCTGTAGATTGGTCAACATTTCACACGTTCCCTTTAACATACAGAATTTTTATATGGCAAAGAGGCAGCAGGGCCTGGGTCCTGGATGTAACTGCTACTTCTGCACCTCCTATAGCAATCCTCTGTGTATCTGAGCATAAATATACTGTATGCATGAGTAAATGCCAATCTATGTATGTACAGTATGGTCTCGGAGTATGCATTCATGGCTATACGCCTATGCAGGGCCGGCGTCAGCACCCGGCATACCTGGGCAAGTGAGCATATGATACTGCGTAGGGGTCACTGTGGAGCATATAATACTGCGTGGAGGCCACTGTGGAGCATATAATACTGTGTGGGGGCCACGGTGGAGCATATAATACTGCGTGGGGGCCACTGTGGAGCATATAATACTGCGTGGAGGCCACTGTGGAGCATATAATACTGTGTGGAGGCCACTGTGGATCATATAATACTGTGTGGGGGTCACTGTGGAGCATATGATACTGTGTGGGGGTCACTGTGGAGCATATAATACTGCGTGGAGGCCACTGTGTAGTGGCACTATTAACAGTATCAGGCCCTGTTCACACAGTGGAATCTGGCACTGATTTTGCAGCATATTCCTCCCTCATTCTGCCTCCTATTAAAACTAATTGGAGCAGGAAGCTGGAAAAAAAAAAGTGTCCTGCCGGACCTTGCCGCAGATTCTGCAGCTGATTCGGAGGCTGCGGCTTGAGACTCCGCACTGGTTAGACTCATTCATTTGGGCCTAAGCAGCGGTGGAAAACTGCAAGGGCATGCTGATGTTCTACACCATGAGCCGGGGGCAGAAAATAAAGAAGAATCCGAGGCAGATGTCCGCCTCAGATTCCTCTTTACTTTCTAATGTCTCAACAGGTTGTATCTACTTGTATGGCGTTACTCCAAAAGGGGCCCACTGGGGCTCTGTCGCCCAAGGGCTCACACAAACCTGGAGCTGGCCCTGCGCCTATGTACAGTATGATCTCTGAGTATGCATGCGTGGCTATATGCCTATGTACAGTATGTGTTTGAGTGTGCATGTATGCATGTATGTCTTTATCAGTATGTATGCATTTTTATATAGTTCATGTACTTGTAGAGTGGGTATGTTTAGGTGTATCTGTATTATATGTATATATTATATGTATGTGTTTATGCATCTATAGGCACTATAGGCACTAGCGTACAGTATATATAAGTATATGCACAACATGTGTTGTGTTGTCAATTTGTGAGTATGTCATATACATACTGTATATGGTACTGTGTAAGTGTATAACATTTGTATGTATATATATATATATATATATATATATATATATATCTTTATCAGCATGTATGCATTTTTATGTAGCTCATGTGCTTGCAGAGTGGGTGTGTTTATGTGTATCTATGTGGTATAGATATCTTATAAGTGTGTGTTTATGCATGTATAAGCACTAGCGTATGTATATGCATATGCAGTAAATGTGTGTATCTTTGTTTGTATCTGGTTGCCTATCCCTTGTTATGTTTTTTTCTGTAAAAAAGACAGAAAAAGTAAATAAATTGCTGCGATAGACCTGCTGGCCCAAGCCTCCCCTCCTGCTGTCTTACTTTTCTCAGATAAATTAGTTGAAGGAAAATAAAGTGATGTTGCTCCATTGGAATATATGAGCTCTTTGTGATCACAATGCAACTTAAAATTACTCCGCTTAATAAAAAGGAAAACACATGGAGCCCGAACATGCTGCTTGCTAGAGTCAATAAAGACACAATATATCCCCATTTACTATAGATGATATGCCGCTGCTTACTGGTTGGCTTTCAGTAATCCTGTATAAATTATTAATACCTTCCAACCACAACCCCCCCTTCCTTATCCATAATGATCCATTTGTTTAACAGTCAACATTAATTGCAGTTCTGGCATTCTATTCACGAAACAGAAGGATTAGGATGAACATTAGTATTAGGCCTCATATGACCGTACTTTTGATCTGCAACTGTAGATCCACAATTGTGGAACAAAGTACACATGCATTTCTATATACACAACAAATTTTCCCCTAGTGTCCCTGCCCTATGCAGCCTGTAATACAAGTGCCACATTAGCATTGCAATGCATTGTATTAGTGATCAGGCCCCCTAGGTAGTCTAAAAATTATGGTAAAAAGGTAAAAAAGAAATAAAATTTAAAATCACCCCCCTATTCCTATAACACATACATATTAGGTATTCCTGTGTCTGAAAATGCCCGGTCTACAAAGATGTATAAAAAATATTTTTCCCATACGGTGAACGCCGTAGCAGAAAAAAAATAAAAAGAGCTAAACCACCGTTTTTTCGTTGTTTTGCCTCTTATAAAAATTTGGATAAAAATGATCAAAGTAATAGACATTCCCCAAATTGGTATAAATAAAAAGTACATCTGGCCCCGCAAAAAAAAAAAAAAGATGCTTTATGCATCCCTGTACATGGAAATATAAAAAATTTGGGGATTTTTTTTTAAGGGGTTAAAATGTAAAAGAAGGTATTTAAGGCTAAGGCTCCACGTTGCGGAAACGCAGCTTTTTTTTTGTTGCAGATTTTGCTGCGTTTTGGCTGTGTAAAAAAGAAAAGTCATTTGTTATTCAGAAAAGGTTTTGAGATGTTCCTGAGAGTCTTCCTCCTCAAAAGTGGTGTTAACTGCTATTAGCAACATCATCCATAATAGCACTATTGACATCTACATGCAACACACTTGCCAAGTGTTTTAGATATCCATGAGACCATACCAAGAACTATACTGTACAGATGGGTGGGGTTTATGATAATTTTATTGAAATTGAATCTGTGGTGATTTTGAGGCTCTTCCAGGGCACCGGAGGAATAGCTAACATGTTTCTTGGAATTATAAAGAAAAGAAATTAGTTACTATTTAACATAAAGTCAATAATGATATTTTAGTCACCAAGTATCCTTGTGTAATCTTAAAAGTAACTCCAAATCCATGAAATCCTGGTTCAATTGACTTGCTCTGCCCTTTATATACCTGAATAATTCAGACACACACAGATAAGAGCTCAAAGTACGAGAATTATCTGGATTTGCACAAGGCCTTTCAAGCATATTGATGGAGATCATTTCTCTATGGCATGTAAGGGGCTGAACTGCCCAAAATGCCTGCCATGTGTTTGACATTGCATTCAGTCTTGTCATAGCAATTAATTTATGGCTTTGGGAAATAAATGAATAAATGTTAGTTTAAACAGGATCCCTAGAGCCAGCAGGGGAGGACAACAATTAAAAGTTCAACAGAGCAAAGATGGAATTAACGAAAGCGAGATTTACCAAGATGATTAATGCCACAACAAGCTGGGTATGTGGAGTTGAAGCAAGGATGAGATATAGAGGACACTTGTGAAGAACAATGGCTCAGTATAGGGTTAAATGTACTGCAAGGACAACTAGTAATGTGGTCCAGCCTTACACTGGATAATGTACTGTGTGCTACCTTCTGTTGGTGCCTCCTCTCTGTACTGCACTAATACAGTGTACATACAGTTATACAGTATAGTAATATACAATGTACTAATAGCTTTACTAAACAGAGCTTAATTAACAATATACAGCATAAGATACAATATGATACTCAAGTAAAAGTGACAAAAATGCACCTTCATCTAATTGCCTAAATAACAATAGAAAAAATAACATACTGTACTAAAGCCGTGCACACAATAATAAAGAAAATATCACCATACAGCAATAAAATACTGTACAGTGCTACGATAACAGTAAAATAACCTAATAACAGAGATATACAATGACCCAGAATTAGTGTTGTGGTTACAACTAGACACTGAAGTAAATATGGAACCTCTTTGGATCAATGTGGCACATCTTTGGTGCAGACAGTTGGGGCTAACATTTTTGGACTTGCTAGACATGTACATGCGGATTCTCAAAAAAAAAAGAGTGACTTAAGTGCATCACAATGTGACAAAAATGCGCCAAGATTGTATTGTAAAAAATTGGCTCAAAATAAGCCAACTAAAGGTGGTGTAAACTTAGACTAGACAATGTAAAGCTCTTCCAGATTTATCATCCAGCATCATCTACCACTGGGATAAAGCAGGCAAATATTCAGGTTGCCTGTCTAAATTAACTCTATAGTAGTATAATGTTGTACCGTGTTAGCCATTGAAAGTAGTGGAAGCTTCATGTCACACTATGTATGAACTGTGAGGGTCACAAATCACCTCCTGATAGCAAACAGATAACAGATCCCCCTGTCACGCACCACAACTTTCCAGATTGTTTTTTGACCTGTTGTAAATAACTTCTCTACTTAGATTGCATTTTGTTTTGGTTTTTTTGTAAGGACTCTAAAATCCTTTGAAGATCATGTGTATAGAGTATAAATAATCTGTGAATTTTCAGTTCTTGTATAACACCATGTCTGAAGAAGAGAGCTAGTACTCTTGAAAGCTTACTTATAAATATACTCAGTTAGCCTCTAAAAGGTATCGCCTGATTTCTTCACTCTTCCACTAAATTAACTCTAACTATTAGTAAATCTGGGTCAATATCTAAATAAAACTGCTAAACAGCTAGGATTCCTAAACCTCAGGGTGACAAGTCACAGTGCAGTTTTACAAGGTGCAGTGCAACAGTGCAGCTCACAGGGTGACAGCTCCTGTGCAGTAACTGCATGCAGCCGAAATCCCTCCCACCAGGGGCAGCCTAATATCCGTATGATGTTGCAGGTAAAACCTGTTTGGCCGTTGGTTTGCGGAAGGTACGTGGGATTTGACACATGCGATTACTGCATGGAGACTGCTGTCACTCTCAAGTGCTGTATCCTCTGTGGCACCTCATTCAGCTGGCGTATTATACCTTATTTGTACACATTGCCCAATAACCTATATTGTTAACGGCATCATAAAATTCTTTGAAATTCTTATCAAACCTAAAAAGCTAATATTTCTCCCTTTAAAGGGATTTTTTTTTACCAGATCAGGACCCATTAAAGCTGAAATTAGATGGGGCCAGTCATAGGGTCAGACTCATTGGTACCAGGAAATGTACTGTATGTTGCCAACCTACGTGCTCACAGAAAAGGGCAGTTTATGTAAGTTCATTTCCAGCTCCAGACTGAAACTTTGGAAAGTTGTCTAACAAGCTCATCTGCATCTATTTATTTGATACCCCTCATTCCTCTACACCAGGGGTCTCAAACTCGCGGCCCGCGGGCCAACTGCGGCCCTCGGGACAATAGTTTGCGGCCCCCACCTCAATATCAAAGTTTAATGTTAGTGCGGCCCGAGTTTGATACGAATGGCACCAGGGGCGCACTGTCTGGGGGCGGCATTTTTTACTATCTAATGTAAACCAGCCCTGGCTTACGAGACGTCCGCATCACAGCGCAGGCAGCGATATAATGACGTCATCGCGCCTCCTACTTTGAGATATAGACGTCTTGGACAAGAGGAGGAGGCTGCGGCTGCATCAAGGCATCACAGGTAGGTGAGGATAAGTTTTTTTTATTTATATAAATAGGCCGTTACCTGCTGGAGTATCCCCGGCAGGTCACGGCCTATTTATTTCCCTACCCGGCGTCTGCTCGCGGCCGCCCCGCTTCCCCCTTCTGCTATGCGACGCAGAAAGGGAAGTGGATGCCGCTGTGAGCAGCCACGGGCATCGGTAAGTGAGGCCGCGGGCCTCAAATACTACTATTATTATACTCCGGGGTCTTTTTAGACCCCGGAGTATAATAATCGGAGACCCAGGGGAGGTGAAGGAACATAAAAAACAATGCTACTCACCTCTCCTGCGATCCGCTGTCACTCCGAGCAGGCTTGGGCGCTCTGGTGACGTCATCAGGTCACGTCGCCGGTCTCATCACGTGACTTAATTAGACAGGGCCGAAAGCTGCTGGGAGTACTCCGGTTTCCAGTATAGGTAAGTAACACTGGTTTTTATGTTTGTCACCTCCCCTGTGTCTCCGATCATTATACTCTGGGTTCTGAAAAGAACCCAGAGTATAATAATAGTTCTTGGGTGGGCAACTATGGGGCACAATACCATGTGCAGGGGCCACTATGGAGCCTAATACCAGTGTAGGGGCCACTATGGAGCATAATACCGTGTGCAGGGGCCACAATGGAGCATAATACAAGTGCAGGGGCCACTAGGGAGCATAATACAAGTGCAGGGGCCACTAGGGAGCATAATACAAGTGCAGGGGCCACTAGGGAGCATAATACCGTGTGCAGGAGCCAATATGGAGCATATTACCGGTGTGGAAAACCTGATGCGGCCCAGCCTCACCCAGACTCTACCTCCAGCGGCCCCCGGGTAAATTGAGTTTGAGACCCCTGCTCTACACGGAAACATGCAATAACTATGTATACTCACAAACAGAAAGGTCTGTCTCTGTGACTACTTAAAGAAACCTTTAAACTAAGGAACCATATGACCAGTATTACCAGTCCAAACATTTCCAGGATGGGTCAGATGTGGGTAGTGAAAAGGCAACTAAATACAGTATTTACAAAGTGAAAAAAAAATGAAATAATCAACAAATGAATACGAGAGTATAGTAGTAACTGTCATAATGATATTGCTTGGTTTAACCATTTCATTACCCAGTAAAAGTCTTTAAAGCAGATCTGTACCACAGCACTGGGGACAGTGTATGATACTGTATAATTTACATTTTCTCTGTATACCGTCACACTTATTGTGCCCAGAGCTGCACAGAACATTGTAATCAATACTCCACCTAGTGGCTGAAATAATAATTTCACACTAATATTGTACACTATGTGCTAACTTCTTAAAATGTGCAACATGTACATTGGGACTGTGCTTCAGTAGAAGCTGTCATTCTATACACAATATGCTCTTTAGAGGAAAAAGGCTGAATGACGTGTCCATCATGAGTTAAAAGGATCTGTTATTTTTCCAGAAACTGTGCCACTGTTATCCATAGGGTAGGTCTGCTATTGCAGCCGAGCAGCATTAATGGAATTGGTATCTTATGCAATACAAGCAGGGGTGCGATTCAAATTTTTAAGAACAGTTTCTGTGAGATTGGGGGGAAGAATGCAAAGCTACACCCTCTCTTTGAGCTCGCCACAGTGTTTCCTGTCACATAGAATGTCCCCTGTCTCCCACATTAATGTTCCTCTTATATATAGGACAGGACCTACACCTTCCTGCTTTACCCAGGGTTCAGGGCCAGGCTGGGGTGCCCCTTCTCTCTGTTCTGTGAACCAGCAGCATTTTTAACAACAAGGTCAGCAGAACCAGGGAGACCTGGTTGCATCGTACCTATAAAAATATATTTTTAACATGAACTAAGGGGGCCAACAACACAGCAAGCACCTACTGGCAATGGTGCCCACTCAACTCCTGAGTCTGTACCATATTCAAACCCCTGGCATCTGTGTATCAGTGGATATCAAGAGGGGGTTCAAAGTGGCAGAATTTTTATGACACAATTTTGCCACATTTTTAGTGCATATTGATACATTTTTCTCAGTAGCCACACCCACATATTTAGGAAAAACACTCCAACTAGATTTGCCAAGTTGTACTAAAATGTGCCAAAGTCGTGCCACATTTGCACCAGTGTCTAGTTGTAACTGCAATAGTAAATCTAGGACAACACATATTGGCAGCAGCATAGATATAGGGGTTCCAGCAGTAGCAGTCACTACCGGGTCCTGGACCTTGGGGGGCTCCAAAGGTCCCTCTGCCACATAAGCTATTTAGAGTAAGGGCCCATATCATGTTCTCGTTCATGACCTCTCTTATCTGCTCTAATGTGCAAAAGAAACTTCTGCAGGACACAGCCTCTGCTCTCCTGGTGGACCAGTCTATCTTTACCCATGACCTTCCACCTGAACACTATAGGCACCAGCTTATGTGGAAAAACCCAAGCTGCTCTAGTCTCATCTGTAGTTACTGTGCATCTATTTGCATTCTCCTCCATCTGCATGCAATCCTCCATCGCTATTATCTGTCCATACATTAACTCCAGCATCTTAATGAACAAGTGAAATCATTGCCATTATATTAATAATTGTTCCTTGAGCTCCTCCATAAAATTCTTACAGCCGGCCCATAAAATCAGCCATCGCTATAGCTTCTTCTAGTCCTAGCAGCCTCTGTTTTATGTGGGACTCAATACTGACCACATAGTAAGAACCTGAAATCAATTATAACTGTGTTTTCTTTTCCCTCATATATCCCAAGACGCGTATTCTCAGGATATCACTGATTCAAATAAGAAGACATGGCTGCCCACTAGTAAAGTGGAAATGTTATGCCTGGCAACCAATTAGATTACAGCTTTTATTCTCTATTCTACACTGGATAAGTAATAACATGAGACCTTATATGTGCAGGAAATTGTAGAGAAAAAAAAATGTCATTTATCTAATTCAATTTGTTAGCCAGTCCTAGCTGAAGATATGGTCTGGACATGGGGTGGATATGTAGTGACTTTATTGGGCATGATATTTTTTATATTAACCAAACATGGACGAACAAAGAGAAGAAAGATGCTGGCGGGAAGAAGAACAGCAGTTATTTGCTAAAGTACAGTCATATGAAAAAGTTTGGGCACCCCTATTAATCTTAATCATTTTTAGTTCGGCGACCATCAAACTTAACTGAACTGGAATTGTTTTGTAAAGAGGAACGGTCAAAAATACCTTCATCCAGGATCCAGGAACTGACTAAAAGCTACAGGAAGCGACTAGAGGCTGTTATTTTTGCAAAAGGAGGATCTACTAAATATTAATGTCACTTTTCTGTTGAGGTTCCCCTTACTTTTGCACCGGTCAAATTTTGGTTTAATGCATATTGCACATTTTCTGTTAGTACAATAAACCTCATTTCAATCCTGAAATATTACTGTGTCCATCAGTTATTAGATATATCAAATTGAAATGGCTGTTGCAAACACCCAAATATTTAGAACTAAAAATGATTAAGATTAATAGGGGTGCCCAAACTTTTTCATATGACTGTATAAACAGCAACAGGAAGCCAGTGGCAGGAAACAGAAGATGACCACATGGGTCAGTACTGGTCCTTGAAGATATAGATCAGTGCTGAAGGAGGTGTCATAGATGGTCTGGCACGCAACACTTTTGAACAGAATGAAATTTATTAATAATTAATACACTACAATTATACACTATTTACAAGTAATACTTCAGCACTATATGGCGGTATTTACCTTGTGCTGCACTACTAATTTGTCATTGTACCGTATATTATTAATGCTGTGGCAGAAATGTATAGTATTCTTATTTTTGTTTTATTTGAACTATACCATAGGCTCTAATATTTAGCACTGTACGGTATGGTTATTTGTATATTGTATATCATATGGTTGGCCATGACACATTACCTACAATTCTTCAAAGTATTCACAAATAGAGAAAAATGAATAATATTCAATGTTTATTATAATTTAGTAATAAACTAAAGCAAATGACATCATCAGAGTGCGACAGCATGCAGACACCTATCCCTGGCACAACATAAACCTGGTTCTTTTACTGCCAGCAACAAATTAGTAAACTGACTGTAGGAACCTGCACAGTGCACATTATTTTAATGTGTATAAAACATTACACAAATACAGCAAACATTACTGTGGGCACTGATGTGTGAAATAGAATGTAATACCCTCACCCACTTTTCCTGGGCATCGTGTGCTTGCCTCAATACATTGCAAGTTAAGCATATTGCATGTACGCACCAGAGGCTTCAAGTCACTTCGTCAGTAAATAAGAAATGTTATTATGTTCACAAATCACCTTTTCCATAACATTACCCTGTGTACCCATTTTCCAAGGTATGAGCAATTCTTCCAAATATCTATGCACTGGCAGATCCTAATATTGAGTAATTCTATTGTTGGACAGGATTCCCGCACACACTACAGCAACTTTCTATCATAATTAAGCCTTATAGCACATGAAGGGCAAAAGGGCATATACCATCTTGAGCTGATGAACTATACAACAATATAGCTTTTGTTCATTTGTTAATACCTCAATTAGAATATTCAGACCTTAAAAGAAAGACATTTGTAAAATATATATAAAGTTTGCTTCTTGATTTAAAGGTTCCGCTATCAATCTGGAGACATCAGAGTGAAGACTGGCACATGTTTTACAATGCTTTAATATTTTAGGACATGCTGAATGCTAGCTGAAAATCAATGGCAACAGATAAAAAATGTTTAGATACCAGGGAGAATATCTCAGAGTCTCTTAGCAGCAAATTGTAGTTTAAATTGAGTACTAAGTAAAATAGCTGAGTTGTGATAAAAGATTGAGATGGGAAGGGAGGGGAAGGGAAGGGAAGGAAGGAAGGAAGGAGGGAAGGTAGGAAGGAAGGAAGGATCGATCAGTTGGCAAACTGTGTAATGCCCACTGACTAAACTTGGCATTCTCAATAACATCCATCTGTTCCGCTAACTCAGAATTGTATAATTGGATGTTTAAAAATGATCTTTCTAAACCAGAAAATCCTATTAAAGCAAGAAAACTCCTTAGTTGTAACATCCTCATACTACAGACCCCTGAGTGAAGCTACAACCTAGAAACATTTGATGTTCGGACCTTATAGTATTTGATCTGTGTTTACTTTATTTAGAGTAAGACATCTTGAAGATTCCATTGCTCTTCTCTACCACATGAAAGACTTGTTATTATTCTGTTTGCTTGGTGGGGTCACTATGACCCAACCTCTAGACATCTACAGTCGAATATTTTTACCTCGACACCTTTCAAGTATTCTCTTTCATATTCTGGCACCGTGCCTGGCAGACTAGGGTTGTTAATTGTGACTGTAACATGTCATGCTGCTCTCTCCTACATGTCTCTGATTCCATAAAATAGCAACAAAACTGTGAATAGTAAAAAAAAAAAAAACTTCATATATTGCCTTAATGTTCTCATTCTGCAAGCAAAAATCTCTACTTAGTCCTGAGAATGCATTAATGTTTACAGTGTGGTCACAGGTCTGGTGATTGATTCCCTGGGTAATGTGTAGTGGAAGTGGAGCCACTCTCTACCTATTTATCTATCCATATATCAGTGTATCTATCTTTCTATCTATTTATCTTTTGTTAAAAGAATTAGCTTTATCCAGATAACGGTTTCCATCACAATTACCACTCTGCTGATAATAGGTAACAACTATATTCTGCGCCTTGAGCATGGGGTCACTACTATCCTGTAGACCTGACACATTTCTTGCGGACCCTGCCAACAGGATTACACAGTACTGGGCCGGCTGGACAGTCTCCAGACCAGTTAGGGTTCTAGTTTAGTTTCACTGCCAAGGAATAGCAAATTTATTGTCTGGGTCATACCAAATTTCTGCTCTGGCTCACAGTGCTACAGCCCATTTATGGGGAAAACTACATTTTAAAAACACACCATATACATGACACAATGCAAACACATTATACATAACACAAACAAGCTAAATATATTTTGTAGTACTCCCAGTGGGACACTACAGCTATGCTAAGATCAAACCAAAAACATTGCACTCAACTACAATAAGTTCAACTTAAGATCCCTCAGTGGTGTTCTAGAGACCTGCACACCCAAGTCCACCCACATGAATCAACACAATGTCCAGAGCTCTAGCTCAACCCACATAATAATGAATTTCCAGCAGCAATCTGCTCCACAAAAGATCTTAGACCCCCATCCATCTGACCTACAATTCCTCTTTATCAAATCTCAGTTGACAACCTGCCAGCTATCATCTGCTTTAATGTCGCTCAGTACATGCTGGATAACCTACAATTCACATTGGACATGACCTGTTTCCTAGAAAGCAACAAAGGAATAATGTCAAACAATCAACACCTGAAACATTAATAGTCATCAACTCACTACAGCATATAAGGGTTAACATACAGTTTGGAATGCTCTAAATTCCACGGACAAATCTTTTTTCCACCATAGAGGCTACTCTCCACCCTGCCATCTCTGTCACCCCTATACAGTGAGTGTAACAGGCTTGGTTTGGACACAGAAAAGACACATTGGATTTAGTTTAAATTCTTACTGTAACTTTGGTAACATATAACAGTCCCAAATAGTTTGCAAACAGGGAAACTGATAACAATGGTAACCTTCACTGTTGGTCTTCAGCGGTAACTTTCCCTCGCATGGAGTTCATTGGGACGCTGTTGAGGCTGCTCCCTCTTTGCAGGCTTCATCGTCAATGTATCAAGATAATATCATATACTTCTACAGTCTGAGACTCACTTCTGGATTACTCTGGACACCAGTTCTTGGTCTCCTCTCAGTCTACCTCTGCAATGCTAGTTGCGCCCTCTCTCAAATGAACTGTGTACTAAAAACCGAGTACGCCCAGAACAGTGTTTTCTTCTCCCCTCACTTAGATTCCCATCCATAGCAGGCTGGCCTTAACAACAAGTCCGCTGCATCCTACTTCACCAGGGTTTGACCCCTGTACTAGATGAGAACTGAATTCCTGACTCACCATACCAAAGAACATCTAAAAACCTACACAACTTGGAAAAAAACCAACCCTTTACATTCCTTATAGCAGCACAATAATGGGATTTCTCCGCCCTGCGGGCTGATAGGACAGATGGAAATTTTAATGATAGAAATTCTACAAATAATGCCCCTAAACTTCACCTCTTGTGTTTTTTTTTCTGTTGTACAGCACAGCGGCTCAGTGGTTAAGCAATGTGGCCTTGCAGCACTGGAGTCCTAGGTTTCAAATCAGACAAAGGACAATATCTGAAAAGAGTTTGTATGTTCTCCCCATGTAGTTATTTCGAAACATACAGGTCACAGGAGCTATGAACGCAAACCACATGTAATTTAGATCCCAAGGATTGTCTGAGGCCCATATTCAAAACCTAAGTAAGTGCAGAGACTCTGCTACAAAGCATATCTATTGTAGGGTAAGATGAATCTTTCTAAACTGATGTTCAGCTTGGGATCTACCCACTACTCCTCTTTATACTACTTCAGTGCTAGAATGTCTTCAGTAGTGTCTCAGCACTTCAGTTCTGAAGGTACAGATTCAGTGATGTAAGTACCGCCATAGCAGCTGTAGCGGCCACTACAGAGACCACGACCTTAGGAGGCCAGGTGGGCCCCAACTGCTTTTTTATTTTAATAGGCCGTTACCTGCTGGTATTACTCTGCTGGGGCCCTATTAACTTACAGATCCCCATTCCTGCTCACAGCTGCCTCCGCTTACCCTTAAACCCTCCAGGGCACCCCATGAGTCCCAGCGATGAGATATGGGATGCACGGGGCCCCCTGGAGGGAAGAAGGGGAAGTGAAGGCACCTGTGAGCAGAATCGGGGACCAGTAAATAAGGCCGCGAGCCCTCGGCAAGAGTATTTGTTTGGCGAACCCCAACAAATACTGCTATTATTATACTCTAGGGTCTGTGACGTCATTGAAGAGGGACAAAAACAGCAGGGAGTCATGCCTCCCCTGGACCTCCGATCATTATACTCTGGGGTGCACCCCAAAAATTTTGTGTTCTGACAAACCCAAAATTTTTGCAGTATTTGCAATGAACACCATAAGGGCCATCATGGGACATTATACTGAGTGGAGAAGCTGCTATGGGACATTATACTCTGTAGAGAGGCCACTATGGGACATTATACTGTGTAGAGAAGCCACTATACGACATTATACTGTGTGGAGGGGCCACTATGGGACATTATATTGTGTGGAGGGGCCACTATGGGACATTATACTGTGTCAAGGGGCCACTATGAGACATTATACTGTGAGGAGGGGAAGCTATGGGATATTATACAATCTGGAGACCATTATGGGACCTTATAGTGTGTGTAAATGGGGCGTTATACTGTGTGGGGGCCAGGAAAGGGGGAACTATGGCGTGGGGGGGCCCAAGTCAAAAGGTTGCTATGGGGCCCCTGTTACGCCCCTGTACAGATCTCTGCATTGTCTGCCTCCTTTGGTGTCAGGTATACCCAGAATCACATGGTAAGAACATTCACTATAGCAGTTTCAAGACTTATAAGTCAAGTTCCTCAGCCTGTTTAACTCTTGGGATCTTACCTTGGTCCTTAAAAGATTATGTCAACTTCCTTTTGAGCCTCTAGAAGAGTCCTCCATTGCTCATTTCTCTTGGCAGGTTACCTTGCTCTTAGCCATAACTTCTGCAAAGAGGTTGAGTGAGTTACAAGCTTTTGGCTCTTCAGATCCACTCAATGTCTTCTTACCTGATAAAGTTTTACTAAGTTTCCTTCCATATTTCAAACTCAAGGTTCCCTCCTTGACCAACATAAATCAAGTTATGTATCTTCCAGTACTCTCAGGCTCGCTTAACACAGGAGGAAATTCAGTGGCGTTCCTTGAACTTAGCCAGATGTCTTTAGATTCATCTGAACAAAACCTCCAAATGTAGGAAGGTGGAGAAGCTCCTAGTTTCCTTCTCAGTTTCCAATAGGGACTATAAGACCTCCAAGGAGAAGGATTGAATAGCTCACTCCACTAGTGCTCTCTTTACTTCCAGGTTCCTGAACCACTTCCAGACCGGGCCAATTTCCCTGGTTCAGGACCTCATACCCCTGCAGTCCTGGCGTATCAGTGAACAACTAAAGGTTAGTACTGGATGCTGAGCCATCCATGAACATCAACCTCTCAAGTAGTCCTCCACAAATCTCCTCATACTGCAAAATCTACTCTAAGCAGGGCCAACAAAATTATGAAATAATAGGACTTACCCACCCCGCCGTCTCTACAGCTAACCACTTCCAAAAAAACTGCCTCATGGGCATGATTCTGCATGCAAGATTAAGCTTTCCCAACAATAACTAAGTCTCACAACTTGATCTTTCACACTTCCATCAACTCACACAGCTTGTCTTCTGATAACTAATATTCTATTCATTCTATGACAAATATGCCTTATTCCTGTAGACCTAATGGGATGCTGAATTTAGTGTCTACCATCATTAACTTGTGCAGTATTGCTGAGGAGACTCTGGTCCTTCTGGGGTCCAAAAACAGAAAATAAACCAGGTAATGCAATATGGATGACAATTGCTCTTCCGTCTAGGAAAGTAGTGAAGGTCTTGAAACAGGGGCAGAGTTAGAGCAGAATTTTCTTACCCAGACTAAAGCTTCATCTAAGCAAGTATAACACTGTGCACAGATTTGGGCCAATTCCATCATTCCCCAAATTGCGCACAGGATGGATGGATCTGGGGGATGTATTGTGTCTCGTCTGTCTTAGCCTGGCCCTGCAGTTGTGTGTTACACTACTTCCTTATGTTATTAAAAACAAGAAAATAAGCAGAGGCTGCCAGGAATATGCAAAATGTTTAAAAGCTACAAACCATACATTCTTACAAGGGTAAGGCGTATTACATCCCAAAATCAGCTGTAATTTCCACCCCAATTCTTGCTCCCATTGGAGGCAGAGATCACAGCTGGACACTGAAAAAATAAGCATCCTGCTCGATCTTGCCTTGGATTCCATGGCTGATTCAGTCGCAGAGTCCACAGCTCAAGACAGGCGGCGCATGAGACCCATTCATCTGGGCCTATTCAGCAGCAGAATCCCACAGTGGAATGTCAATGCTCTGCTTTGGCATTCTGCCGTTCGGAGAGGGGGTCGAAAATGAAGAGGAATCTGAGGTGGATGTCCTTTACCCTAACAATGCAAAAGACAAAAGAAAAGAGTCTATAAAAAGAGTCAATAAATAAATAGATATAAAACAATACCCAGAGATTCTCAGCAATAGTAATCACTGCTGGGCCCTTGCAATAATATACCCAGGAGCAAATAAAAACATCAAATATATATATTGATATAATATACTTCAATAACTATGACACCACCTACTGATAACAATGATTGATGACAATCAGAAATTGATGTTTATAGAAACATTAGATATCATAAACCATATTCTTTCATCATATCTATAAAACATTATGGAGTGCAGATTTAATATATGCTTTAGCCGATTTATATATATGTAACTCCCCAAAAGGTTAATATACAAGTTCTGCCAGCTGATGATGTTCTATAAAAGTTTGTTTCACAGATGGAATATAGATACATATAACACAACTCCAGTTAGAACCACGTGAAAAAGTAAAAAAATAACTCATCACACCCCGTGTTTGGTATACGGCAAACAATGTGCCAATGTGCTGTACAACCTTCAGTGTATTGCAAGGAACGTCTCAGACATTGCCAGCTAAGCGCATGCGCATTGAGATATTCTGAGATGCCAGTCTTACACATGGTGTTCACAATCTCCCCCTAATGGTGGACCTGGGTATACTTCAATATAAATGAAAAGTCTGTATTGTATTAAGAAGTGGATCGATCCCAATAGCCAGATAAAGTACACTGTTCCAGGATTTAGGGATATGGATAACAAAATGAAATAAAGGTACAAACTGAGTTTTCAATTGGAAAACACTAAACACGTCTTGGAGTTACCATAAACTCTTTTCTCAGCAAACCTTATAGTATATTATGTACAGACAGTTGAAAATGAAGGTAATGAGAAAGAGTAACACAAGACTGCAAAAGACGACCCCACAAATATAAAGGGTTGTCCTCATACATTTGACCATGTAATACATTGCTAACAAATTGTTTGAATTAGCTCCTGAAATATCTTCTACTTAAATTAAATTCAAAATAACACCGAGAGAAATTCACTATTTGTATATTGATGGACATTGGCAGGCTTCATCTCCTATTGGCTTATTGGTTTAACATGCTTGTGTCACACAGTCCAGCGTACATCCCAGGGAGTTACATTATCTTCTCACAAGTCTCTAATCCATTTTTACAGCTTACCACAGCAGCTACCCCACTTAAGGCTGGATTCATACCGGCGTTTGAACTCAGTTCGGGGCAGACTCCATTATAGTCTATGGGGTTCGCAGGTAACTGCTTTTTAAGTGGATTAGGTTTCAGTTTTTGGGTCCCCAAGCAGACCCGAAGAACGGAAAGCCGAATGCTAGTGTGAACCTAGTGTAATTTTAAGAGGCGTCACTTTCCTAATAAATCAAATAAAAGAAATTAGAAAATTATTTATTTTCTAAAGGTGCAAACTACTAAATCAGAGTAGATAGAAAGATAGATGATAGATAGATAGAAATACAAAGAGACGGATAGATAGATAGATAGATAGATAGATAGATGTGAGATTCTGTAGATAGATTTTGTATTACTGTCTGCAGCAATAACAGTAAGAAGAATACACATTACATGATCCTAGGGACGTAATAAAAACACAGTGTAATTAGATTTTAAGCATGAACTAATTATCCTCAGATTCTGTCATCCATTTATGAGCGGATTCACAAGAAGTGCGCCGTCTCAATTACATTTTGTAAATTTGCATCCTCCTTTTAATCAAAAACATAATTAATTACAATGAAAGTCTATTTGTCCTTAATGCAGCATCAGCCACTATAACTGATCCGTTTCAACTCTAACCACAATTGTAGACCAAGTTCATTGTGAAGATCAGAGGATGGAATTTCCATATGGTATTCAAAAGGAACACAGTGTCCACTGATCTCCATTTGTATGAAGCTGAAATTTCTGCAGAGCAGACAAACATCTGTCTTATATACCCTTTGGTTATATTTAAGCAGCCCAAGTAGATATGAAGAATAGATAGATAAATTTAAATGTAGTGGATGTCCTCTGAATTTCTCTCTGGCTTTGTAAGCCCACAATATAGGGATATAATCCATGAGTCACCAGCATGCAGCCACCATAACTGAAAAGACCCCAGAGTATAATAATAAAGGCATAAGACTGTGTGCTGGGACCACTGTGTGGTATAATACTGTGTGTAGGGGCCACTGTGGGGCATAATACTGTGTGCATGGGCCACTGTGGGGCATAATACTGTGTTTAGGGGCCACTGTGGGGCATAATACTGTGTGCAGGGGCCACTGTGGGGTATAATACTGTGTGTAGGGGCCACTGTGGGGCATAATACTGTGTGTAGGGGCCACTGTGGGGCATAATACTGTGTGCAAGGGCCACTGTGGGGCATAATACTGTGTGCAGGGGCCACTGTGGGGCATAATACTGTGTGCAGGGGCCACTGTGGGGCATAATACTGTGTGCAGGGGCCACTGTGGGGCATAATATTGTGTGGAGGTGCCGCTATGAGACATTATACTGTCTGGAGGCCACTTTGGAACATTATAGTGTGTGTAAGGGGGTGTTATGCCGTGGGGGGGCCAAGTCAAAAGTTTGCTGGGGGGCCCAGTCTTTGCTAGTTACGCCACTGCATGTGATGCATACAGTATTTTAAATCTGCAAAATTGCCATGCCTAATGGAATAAGGACAAATTCTAGTAATTACCTACACATATTGTGGGGCTATAAATATGTGAATTCCACCTCAGTAGACCTGGAAGAAGCCACAGGTCAAAATGTGGGACTAAGATGGAAATCATGTACTTTTCTACATGATACTATAATTTTGTACATAATGTATTTGCATTATTGTGATGTGTTGCAATTTTAAATGGCTATACATTGCCAAAATAGTATAATCTTTATGCAGTTTGTCTGAATTATTGTATTCACTGCTGTTGCTTAGTTTGTGACCTCCCTTAACCAACATATTTAAATGTTTTATACTATGGTGATTGTATAGATACTAGATGTACTAATTTATAAAGTTTATATGTATTTTGCATCGAAAAATAATCTATCCATTTTTGGGCAGGGTAAAAAAATGAATGTATCCTTTTTTTGGGCAGGGCTAACTTAAGGGGGTGTCCATTATACACAATTGCTTCCCTAATAATAAGCTCATCATAGGATATTTTAATAATGGAACCCCGAGTGATCGACTATAATTTGTGAGGCAACCCAAGAGCAAATGCTTCGTTTTTCTGCAGTACCACCACAGGGGACATGAAGCTTTACACAGCTCACATTAAACGAATAGTCTGCTGTTGAAATATAAAGATGTGTTGGGTCCTCCAAAGAGAGAGGTATTCTTTGTACATTGTGTTGATGTAGTAGGTATACTTTTTTTTATTATTATTATTATTATTATTATTATTATTATTATTATTTATATAGCACCATTAATTCCATGGTGCTTTACATTTGAGGATTACATACGGTACACAAGATATACAAAACAAATATAATACTAACAGTGACCAACTGGCACAGTGGGATAGAGGGCCCTGCCCAAAAGGGCTTACAATCAATGAGGGAAGAGGGATAGAGACAGAAGGTGAGGGGAGAGGCTGTACATATGGTGGTGTGGTGACAATAGCGTTATTGGAGGTTGTAGGAATCCTGAATAGTTGAGTCTTCAGGGCCTTCTTGAAGCTTGTGACTGTGGGGGACAGTCTTATGTGTCTTGGTAATGAGTTCCAGAGTATGGGGGATGCACAGGAGAAGTCTTGGAGACGATTGTGTAAAGAGCGGATAACAGCACAGCGGAATAGGAAGTCTTTGGAGGATCTGAGGTTACGTGTGGGCAGGTAGTGGGAGATTAGGTCAGAGATATATGGACAGTGACAGAATGTGGATGGCTTTGTATGTCAGCGTTAGTAATTTGAATTCTATTCCCTGGGCAACGGGTAGCCAGTGAAGGGATTGGCAGAGGGGAGCGGCCAATGAAGAACGGGGAGAGAGGTGTATTAAGTGAGCAGCACAGTTTAAGGTGGACAGGAGGGGAGCGAGAGTGTTAGCTGGGAGGCCATGGAGAAGGGTGCTACAGTAGTGTAGGTGGGAGATTATGACGGCATGGACTAGCATCTTTGTAGTTTCAGGGGTGAGGAAGGAGCGGATTCCATGGATGTTCTTGAGTTGGAGGCGGCAGGAGGTGTTGAGGGTTTGAATATGCGGCTTGAAGGATAGATCAGAGTCTAAGGTTATCCCAAGGCAGCGGACCCCTGGGACTGGGGAGAGTGTGGTTCCATTAACTTTGATAGATGGGCAGGTAGGGGGGGCCATGCGAGGAGGGGTGAACATTATGACCTCCATTTTCTACATGTTGAGTTTGAGAAAGCGGGAGGAGAGAAAGGAGGCTACGGCTGCTAGACATTCTGGGACTCTGGACAACAGAGAGGTAATGTCTGGTCCAGAGAGATATATTTGGGTGTCGTCAGCATAGCAATGGTAATGGAAACCATGAGATTCTATGACTTGACCAAGGCCGAGGGTGTAGATGGAGAACAGGAGGGATCCTAAGACGGAGCCTTGGGGGACACCTACAGAAAGAGGGCGTGGCGAGGAGGTGGTATGCGAGTGGGAGATGCTGAATGTGCGGTTGGCGAGGTATGAGGGGATCCAGGAAAGGGCCAGGTCTGAGATGCCAAGGGATGAGAGAGTTTCTAACAGGAGAGAATGGCCGACTGTGTCAAAGGCAGAGGAGAGGTCAAGGAGGAGGAGGACAGAGTAGTGACGCTTGGCTTTAGCAGTTAGAAGGTCATTAGTGACCTTGGTTAGGACAGTTTCTGTGGAGTGATGGTATCTGAAACCTGATTGTAGTCTGTCAAAGACCACATTGGACGAGAGATAGAAGGATAGTTCGGAGTGGACATGTTGCTCCAGCAATTTAGAGGCGTATGGGAGCAATGAGATGGGGCGATAGTTGGCTGGAGAGGATGGGTTGAGGGAGGGTTTCTTGAATATAGGTGTGACGGTAGTATGTTTGAAAGCGGAAGGGAAGGATCCATTGGTTAGGGATAGGTTGAAGAGATGGGTTAGGGCAGGAGTAATGACTTCAGAGAATTTGGGGATGAGATGTGACTGGATCAGGTCAAGCGCGCAGGAGGTGAGGTGGGATTTAGAGATTAGGGTGGAGAGCTTTTCATCAGTGACTGTGGAGAAACAGGTTAAAGAAGAAGAGCACCAAGCAGTTGGGTAGAGCAGTTGTCGGTGGAGTAGGATTAGACTGTCTCTGTTGGTGTCAATTTTGCTTTTGAAATAAGAGACAAAGTCATCAGCTGTGATAAGTGATGTCGGAGGGACGCTGGAGGACGGAGTAGGGAGTTGAAGGTAGTGAATAGCTGTTTGGGGTTGCGGGATAGGGCAGATATTAGTGTGGAGAAGTAGACCTGCTTTGCAGAGGTGAGTGCGCTCTTGAATGTGAGTACTGCCTCTTTGTACATGAGGAAGTCCTCCTGGGAGTGGCTTTTCCTCCAGAGGTGTTCTGCAACTCGTGAGGCACATCTCAGTTTTTTAGTCAGGTCAGTGTGCCAGGGTTGCCTATTGATCAGTCGGGCTCTGGTGTTAGTGAAGGGGGCCACAGAGTCAAGGGCTGAAGTGATGGTGGTATTGTAGAAGTCAGCGGCGGTTCCTGCATCCTGGAGGTATACCAACAGACTTGTATAAAACCATAATAATACCAAGAACTGAGGCACACCAGAGCTTCAACTCTGCTACATGTGAACAAAGTCAGCTCTGCTACATTACTAGAGCGATGATCATGGATATTTTTAGTACTTGAATCTTATAAAAGACAAATGTTGAGAAAGAATGATTTGGTGAACCAAACTTGAGTTCATTGCACAGAACCGGATAGCCCATTAATTACTGTGGACATTGGACCTCCCATTGTTTATAGATTTCAAAGGCGTTTTTCCAGCCGAGAGACCAGGATTAATTTGCTTGCTCAAACCCTTCCAGATGGCCTCAATTCAAAGTACTTCTGAGACGGAGGTTCATATGTGTGACCTCTTTCATGTCTGTTGTTTTTGGGGCAGTGTAATCCTCCAAAAATATTTTCACTTTCATACTTTTCCAAAAAGAAAAAAAAAGCAGCAGTCGCTTACAACCTCAGACACTTTAATTAAACCTCTGATGATGGGATTTGATCTCTGGAGCCATGTGTGTTGTGTATGAGGAGGAGTGTGACAGGGACGCAGTCAGCAAAATATTTAAGTTTTATGCAAGGGTAACTTATTGATGTGGTGTGAGGGAGCCAAGCCTACAGAGCTTGCCAGGTTGGATTCTAGAAAAGATTGTGAACACGCCACTGTTAAAGGGTTTGCCAAGTTTAGAAAACACATATACCCCTATTGAAACTCTTTATTTAATAGAGGGCAGTCTTCTGTTCCGCAGGCTCATCGCTTTGCCTGAATGCATAACAGTTATAAAGAACATCTATCGATTTGGAGGCCTATTCCATCTTACATTACAGAGACAATGATGTGAATAGGTACTAGGTAGGGCTTCATTTCCCCTGTGGTAGCACTGCAGGGAAATTGCACTGTAGCCAGGTTTCGCACTGAAAAAGCCATATTGATGGAGTTCTAGCAGGCTGACATTTTGAGATTTTTTGCAGATGATTGCAGCTTATCCAAAGTCCTTTAACATAACCATTAACCCCTTAATGTTCTATGCTGTACTGTTATGTTTCATGAGTGTATAGTTAATGCTCACTGCAGTAATAGTAGAGCACATAGCTATAGCAGGAACAAGAGCTGTGCCTGCTACACCACTTATGAGTTCCAAGTGTATTAAACAGCCAAGACCCTGGACTAGCTGCAGGAATCAGAAAATGGTCCAACTCTAGCAGACAAACCCCTCAGATGCCATGATCAATAGCGATCATGGCATCCGAGTGGTTAGGGGGTGGGGAAGACCTTGACTTCCCAGTGGTGAGAGCTCAGGGTTCTAGTTGGCTGCCATGGCAGTCAGGAGGCCAGTTAACAGCCTTCTACGTGTCTTAGCCTAATACACACAGTGAAGTATGTAATGTGTGATACACCGCAATAAAGAAGTATTGCAGTATGTTGTACAAAGGATTATGGTTCAAATTCACTTGTGGTACAATAAAAAAGTTTGAAAAAAAGTATATAAATAGTAATAATATTTCAAAAATAAATAATGTAAAGAAAATATAAACAAACATATCAAGCATCGTCACGTGCATATAAATCCAAACAATCCAAAAATAAATGTATTTATCCTATACGATGAACACAATGAAAAAAAAAAATAATACTGCATTGTGTCTACTTGTTTTCATTCTTTGTTTACTTCCAGTGTATAAAAATCAGTCCATGGTCATGTGACAGACTGTCCAGGGTCATGTGATGGACACACAGGTGCATGGCTTGTTAAAGTCACAATCCAGTAATCAGATCTTTGTCTAGTAATGAGGAGCTGTTCACCTGTGTGTCCATCACATGGCTATGGACAGTTTTTATCCACTGGAAGTAATCAAAGAATGACAGCGAGCAGAGATGTATGTATAGAATATGTAACATGCTATTTTTTGTCCTTTGGAAACTGCCAAGTAAATTAGCCTATAACACAAATCCACAATACAATACAACTCTTAATACCAGGCAGAGCTTCTAATTGCCGAACAAAATAGATTCTTAATAAGGGCCCCTGGGAGTCTGAAGAGCTGAAAAGCAAAACGTGATGGAGCTCAAAGTAAATTGAATCAAAGGTTTTGTGTAATGTATCAGTGTCTTGTTATTGGATACTATTACAAATCTATTCATTTGCATATATTTTGTGAATATAAGTGGAAACATTGAATTTACACAATGATGCCATAGTACAGGGATAATAAATACAGCAGTGTCATAGTTCAGCCATATTCTGGCATAGTACAAGCATATACTGGCATCACAATACAGGGATAGTACTGTATATACAGGGATGTCATAGTTTACAGTACCGGGATACAAAATATAGATAATAAGTGATCTCAAAGTAAGGGATAATAAAGGATAAAAGGGATAATAAGTGATGTCAAAGTACAGTATTAAACAAAGTACAGTAATAAACAGAGTAATCTTACATACAGTTATAAATATGGTGATGTTACAGTACAGATATACTAACTACAGTGATATAGTACAAGAGTGACATACACAGTGATGTCACAGTAGAGAGATGATGAACAAAATCATGTTAGGGTGCATGGGTAATAAACACAGTAATGTCAAAGTACAGGGATAACATATACTGTATAGTGTTGTCACAGTACAGAAATAATAAACAGAGATGTAACAGCACCGGTATATTAAATGCAGTGATGTCACAGTACAGAAACAATAAACACAGTGATAAGAAACACTAGGTTTAGTGGGCACCACAGTATGCTAAAAAAACATGAACATATATCAATGACAAAAGTTGCATACAAGAGAGAGACGCTACACCCAAAAATATATAGAAAAATACAAATATTTATTAGTACTGTGCATCAGGTACATACATTTTAAAAACCATTAAAGCCAACCAAGTCTCATAGTTATAATAATATGAATTCATCAAGATGGAAGATCAGAGATATAAATGACCAGATTAGGAGCAAATAATGACTCTGATAACCAGGTGCATGGTGGACATCCCTTATAAAAATATATGTTTGGCATATAAATTGTGCAATTGAAACGAAGATACAGATATATGTGTCAACTGTCCCTTAAAGGTATAATAGAGTAGTGCAAGGGATAATGTGCCTAAAAAATAAATGCAAACAAAAACAATCATGAAGAATAGTTAATTGCACTAGCTAAATGCCATTAGAAAAAGGGAGAAAACATGAACAATAAAAATAAAGCTTACCACACAGTGAATTCAAGTAAGAGAATAAAGCATCTCAATATGAGATAATGAAACCCAATGCGTATCGCCCCAACTTTGTGGGATTTTTCAGGGTGATTTTACAGTACAGTAAACTAAATTCAGTGATGTCACAGTACAGAGATACTAATTATAGTGATGTCACATTACAAGAATGATAAACACTGCAATGTCACAGCACAGTGATATTACATACAGTGATGTCACAGTACAGACATAATAAACACAGTGATGCCACAGCACCAGGATACTAAATACAGTGACGTCACAGTACATGGATAATAAATACAACAATAAATTCACAGCATACAGTATGTATAAAAGACATAATGATGTGAGAGTAAAGAGATACAGTGATGTCAAAGTGCAAGGATAAAAACACAGCACCCTGCTACAAGGACTATGTACATATAATTGCATACAGAACACTGGTATCCCTTTAAGAGGCAGTGGTCATTGGGCTTCTCAGGCTACTTCTGTAACCTGTGCACTCTCCACAGTTACACCTTTGAAATCTGGACACATATGTAGAAATTAACTTAGTGGTCAGTTCTGGTTCCTAGTAATAAGTCTCTGAGGTATCTACTATTACAGATTCTTGAAGCAAAATGAAACAAGTGACCACGCGTTTTTACCCTGTGCAAGCTTGGATCCCTTCCTTTCAGTCCAAAGCAGCCAAACAATTCAGGTGTTTCTAAATCCTCCAATTCATCTCCAGCTGCTCTCAATGTCAGATGGTGTTTGCATTGTATATTAATTCCTGCCTTGATTTGTAGGAAATGTTTTGCTTCTTGATTTCTTTTTCCTGGCTGGCTTTTAACTATTTGTACATGAAATGATGTTAAAGCATAAGTAAATTTTTATCTATTTATAAACAACAGAAATAATGATTTTTTCGCCATCTCAAATAAATTAAAAAAATATCAACTAAAGTTTACCTTTAACATGTAGGACAAAGTGTCATGAAAAAAACCACTCTCAAAACCACTTACCGTAGTTTTCGGACTATAAGACAAACCGGACCATGAGACACACCTAGGTTTTAAATTAAATTATGGGGGGATCTGCTGATGACACTGTTATGGCAGAGATCTGCTGCTGGAATGCCATAGGTTGTGCAACACTCTCGTATGGGGACAGCAGTTTTGTGCAACCTGTGTGGCTTTCAGCTGTTGACAAACTACAGCTCCCATCATCCCAACCTGTCTATGCATGATGGGAGTTGTATTTTTGCAACAGGTTCAGGACCACAATGACAGGTGGTCCTGTAGTGGAATTCCTATGTTAATGTGGGACACACTAGTCATGTGATGGAGGCACATACTGCCTGGCACACAGTACAATATGCTCCCCACAGCATATGGGGGAAAAAAAGTGTGTTTTATCGCCAAAAAAATATGGTATGTACAGTACAGACCAAAAGTTTGGACACACCTTCTCATTCCAAGAGTTTTCTGTATTTTCATGACTATAAAAATTGTAGATTCACACTGAAGGCATCAAAACTATGAATTAACACATGTGGAATTATATACTTAACAAAAACGTGCGAAACAACTGAAAATATGTCTTATATTCTAGGTTCTTCAAAGTAGCCACCTTTTGCTTTGATTACTGCTTTGCACACTCTTGGCATTCTCTTGATGAGCTTCAAGAGGTAGTCACCTGAAATGGTTTTCACTTCACAGGTGTGCCCTGTCAGGTTTAATAAGTGGGATTTCTTGCCTTATAAATGGGGTTGGGACCATCAGTTGTGTTGTTCAGAAGTCAGGTGGATACACAGCTGATAGTCCTACTGAATGGAGTGTTAGAATTTGTATTATGGCAAGAAAAAAGCAGCTAAGTAAAGAAAAACGAGTGGCCATCATTACTTTAAGAAATGAAGGTCAGTCAGTCCGAAAAATTGGGAAAACTTTGAAAGTGTCCCCAAGTGCAGTGGCCAAAACCATCAAGCGCTACAAAGAAACTGGCTCACGTGAGGACTGCCCCAGGAAAGGAAGCCCGAGTCAGCTCTGCTGCGGAGGATAAGTTCATCCGAGTCACCAGCCTCAGAAACCGCAGGTTAACAGCAGCTCAGATTAGAGTTCTAGCAGCAGACACATCTCTACAACAACTGTTAAGAGGAGACTGTGTGCAGCAGGCCTTCATGGTAAAATAGCTGCTAGGAAACCACTGCTAAGGACAGGCAACAAGCAGAAGAGACTTGTTTGGGCTAAAGAACACAAGGAATGGACATTAGACCTGTGGAAATCTGTGCTTTGGTCTGATGAGTCCAAATTTGAGATCTTCGGTTCCAACCACCATGTCTTTGTGCGACGCAGAAAAGGTGAACGAATGGACTCTACATGCCTGGTTCCCACCGTGAAGCATGGAGGAGGAGGTGTGATGATGTGGGGGTGCTTTGCTGGTGACACTGTTGGGGATTTATTCAAAATTGAAGGAATACTGAACCAGCATGGTTACCACAGCATCTTGCAGCGGCATGCTATTCCATCCAGTTTGCGTTTAGTTGGACCATCATTTATTTTTCAACAGGACAATGACCCCAAACACACCTCCAGACTGTGTAAGGGCTATTTGACCAAGAAGGAGAGTGATGGGGTGCTACGTTAGATGACCTGTCCTCCACAGTCACCAGACCTGAACCCAATCCAGATGGTTTGGGGTGAGCTGGACCGCAGAATGAAGGCAGAAGGGCCAACAAGTGCTAAGCATCTCTGGGAACTCCTTCAAGACTGTTGGAAGACCATTTCCGGTGACTACCTCTTGAAGCTCATCAAGAGAATGCCAAGAGTGTGCAAAGCAGTAATCAAAGCAAAAGGTGGCTACTTTGAAGAACCTAGAATATAAGACATATTTTCAGTTGTTTCACACTTTTTTGTTAAGTATATAATTCCACATGTGTTAATTCATAGTTTTGATGCCATCAGTGTGAATCTACAATTTTTATAGTCATGAAAATACAGAAAACTCTTGGAATGAGAAGGTGTGTCCAAACTTTTGGTCTGTACTGTAAGTTAAATGATCATTTATAGGGGTTGTCCTCTCAAAAAAAGAAGTATAGAAGAATGCTGGTTAAAGGGAGTCTACCACCTGTCTCCTGTGTTACAAGCACTTTACAGTTTTAAACATCATACCTTTCTTGTGTATGTCAGTTTTGTAAATTTAGAGAAAAACAACTTTAAGGTCTGATGCAAATGAGGCAATTGGTGCACTGAGGATGGACCTTTAGCTATATGGAGCATTTGCCATTCAGATGCTTACCATCTCCTGACTGTACCACCCCATGCAGTGAGAGTCGGCCCCAGGGATTAAGGCCACACCCCCAGTGCACCAACTGAAGTTGTTTTTTCTACAAATCTACAGAAGAGGTAATAAAGGTATGTTGTTTATCACTGTAATGTGCTCTGTAACACAATGATGGCAGTTAAATATACTCGGGCTGGGGGTGTCTAATGAAGTCAGCAAGCATGTATAGTTCCCCCAAACCCTAACATAATAATTAGAGATGAGCGAATTTCTCAAAAATTCGATTCAGCAGCTTCGCCGAATATCCCGATTCGATTTAACGAATTTCACGATTCGATTCTAATTAATTCGCAGCAAATCGCATTAAAAACAGCTATGTTCTTAGCTGCATAGAACCTTGGGATCTGGGTATATGCATTTTAAACTAATGACACATCGGAATAGCCTTTAGAAAGGCTATTCTACTCCTACCTTTGCCGTTGCATCACACCCCCTGTGATGTCCGCTAGTGTAGGACTAGAAAAAAAGATGGCCACCGGACATGCGCAGAACCGTTCGTGTAGGTCTAGAAAAAAGATGGCCTCTGGACTTGCGTAGAGCCGCTCGTGTAGAAATAGAAAAAAGATGGCCACAGCTCTGCGCATGTCCGGCGGCTTTTTTTTTTCTATTCCTACACGAACGGACATCGCAGGAGGCGTGATGCAACAGCAAAGGTAGGAGTAGAATAGCTTTTCTAAAGGCTATTCCGACGTGTCCTTAGTTTAAAATGCGATTCGCTACCACGAAGCGTGAGGAAATCCGGATTTGATGCAAATCGAAGATTTCCTGAAATTCGTATTGAATTCCACTTCATCAGCTTCAATTGACTCATCTCTAATAATGATGACAGAGCCAAAAATCCTGTATTATATGCTTCAGCATATTACACAGAACAAGGTATCACTTCAGCATATTACACAGACCCAGACCTAGGCAGGGACTAATAAAACAGCCTTGAAACTGTACACAAGTCACTCCAACACACACATAACCATAGGGAGCCCCAACTCTTTATTACCTCTCCCTGCTGACCTGCACATTTCCTAGTTCAAGGTGGCCCTATCATTCTTGGGCGCCAGCATGGCAGGTTTCTAAATCTTGGTCCCCAGCATGGCTTTCCTCTTGTTTCTGGTCCCCAGCATGGTTCACCATCTCATTCCTAGTCCCAAGCACATTATCCCTTTAAATCTTGATCCACAGCATGGCTACCCCTTTCATTCCTGGTTTCTAATATGGCTCCTCTTTCTGCTCCGCCTTTACTGCTAACCTTGACAATACTTGCTGACATTTCATAAGTCAAAATCTGAACTTTAAAGCCCACCTACGAAGAACCCAAAAGAGTCCATTTTGATGTGGGGTATACATAAAATCCATCCCTTTTATGGCCCAATTCAAGAGATAGTCCTGGCAAAATTGGGACTGTGGGCGTGTATGCACAGCATCTCTGGAGCAGAAAGTGCATGCCATAGTGAATGGACTCTCTGCACACCTCAGTGTGACTCTTCTCCCTTGATGTCCGTTGCAAGTCTCTTGCTAATGCTGAACAGTAGAAAGCTGAGTCCATATTAGTCTCTTACTATATGTTAGTCTAATGTGTGGCTTTTCAAAGGGGTTTTCACTGAAAAATTTTCTCTCTAATTGGTCTTTGGTTGCATAAGGGGACAGTCTACTTGTAGAGAGGCAATTTCCATAGAGTATAACGGAAGAATAAAATAAGTTACCTGTGAAAGCCATTTAACAGCTCAGGAACAGGCATGGCATGGGCATGGATGTATGCAGAAATGTAGGAATGCAGGGCTGAGTGCTTCTCTCCTCACCAATTGTATAGGGCCACATCAAAGTTGGTGGGTGGATTGTGTGGTCATGGATCCACAGGAACCTCAGGCCCTGGGCAGCCACCCAATCTGTCCATATTATAATCTTCCATTATTTTCTTTATAGAAGTAGGGGATGCAGGCTGCTTTCTGGGATTTCAGATAAAATTGTACTCAAACCTAAAGCATATTTCCAGTTATAAAATAACTTTTCATAAATGAATAGTACAAGTAAGTCTAAGAAACTCTGTAATATATCTTATTAAAGAATAATGTTTCCTTCTCCACTTCCAAAGCTGTATTCCGTCTCCCTCCCTTCAGTTTAACTCTATTAGACATCTCAAATAGCACCCATATCCATATCCAGCCTCACACATAGTCTATGGAGGGGGAGGGGAGGAGAAAACTGCTGACAGCTAGTAATTGCCTCATGCCTTACATTGCTGTCTTAGTTACTATGTGTAGCAGGGCTTAGCACCTGCAGTATACGTGTCTTTTCTAGCAGCCTCCTCCTCCCCTCTCTTCTCCATAGTCTTCTATGTTAGAATAAACTCAGCTTGATAAATGGAGAATGAAGAATTTTTCTTTAAGAATATATCTTACAAAGTTTATTTTATTTAAAGAGGACCTTTCACGTCCTCATGTATATGCTGTTTTACATACCGCTAGAAAGCAGACAGCGTGCTGAATTTAGCCCGTTATGTGGCCCGGGACTGGAGCTATCGGTGCCGGTAGTTCTGTGCCCCATCGTCAGAAGGGCGTTTCTGACAGTCTAGCTGCGCTGTGAGGAACGCCCTCCCTGACAGTATTCCTCCATAGCGCTGTACTGAGGGGGCATTCCTCACAGCTCAGCGTCATCACTGGACTGTAAGGAAGGCCCCCTCTAACTGTACAGGCTAAGGATGAGTACTGTCAGGGAGGGCGTTCCTTACAGCCCAGTGATGACGCAGAGCTCTGAGGAATGCCCTTCTGACGATGTGGCACAGAACTACCGGCACCGATAGCTCCAGCCCCGGGCCACATAACGGAAATTCAGCGCGCTGTCTGCTTTCTAGCGGTATGTAAAACAACATATACATGAGGACGTGAAAGGTCCTCTTTAAGTGTATTATTCATTAAGCTGTAGGCTGTGACCAATGATACACATCACCTTCAGTTTACTCGAAGAATTCAATTGGTGACATGTTGGGCAAGAACCCACTTACTAAGGCTAGATTTTTAGCTGTGTTGGAGTCTCCATGGGATTCCGCTTAAAATTGGCAGAGAGAAAAGTCCTGCAAGGAGGACTTTTATCTCCACCGGTTTCAATACAAAATCATCGGAAACTGTGCGGAAACCTGGGGGACCCCATTATAGTCTATGGGGTCCCCATGTTTTTGCAGGTAAATGCTTTTTAAGTAGACAGGGTCTCCGTCTTTTGGGTCCCCATGCAGACCCGAATAACGGAGACCTGAATGATAGTGTGAACCTAGCATAAGAAATATATATAATTTAGAGCATATCTCTAGCCCTTAATGCTGTATGATATCCCCTTCGTGCTCGCACACAGCATAATGTCCCCTTAGTACCTCCACAAAGTATAATGTCTCCTAAGTGCTCCCATACAGTATAATGCTCCCCTTAGTGCCCCACACAGTACAATTTCCTTTCAGTTATTCTCACACTATATAATGCCCCCTTGTGGCCCCCACACAGTACAATGCCCCCTTGTGACCTCCACACACTATAATGCCCCCTTGAGGCCTCTGCACAGTAAAATACAAAATAAGTAATAACTCATCCTGTTCCCCTGAGCTGTCTACAGGTACATTGTAGTCTCTGATATCTGCTATCAGCAGCTTGCAGCAGGTGCGATGCAGTGATGTCACTAGATTGTGTCTGCCTGTGTCCAAGCCGCCAGCAGCAATGACAGGGAATGAATGATAGTGCAGGTAGCTAATGGTTCCCTTCTTCACTATTGTATTCAACTCTACCAACCGCTGCCTGGGACAGGAGGAGAGAATCTGAAATCTGTGACTGTCCTGTTGAATCTGGGACAGTTGTGAGGTAAGTAATAGCAGACATAAGTCCATCTTAGTGCTCACTTCTGCAGACATATAGTACTTCTCTAAGCCAACTCCAGTCTTATTTATTCATGCAAGTAGGATCTTCTTTGAAAGGTTAGCTCATCACTTCCAATGCATCTTAAATGTAACCCTGTCAGAAGTGTGCTGTACGAAGGGAGCACCCTGCCGAGACCATTTTAGTCAGGCTTCAGATATAAAATTAAACCGCTGCTGAAAGTCGAAATTCTACTTTGTTATTTAAAATCCACTCCAGTTACACTTTAGGCTGAGCCAAAAAAGCAGAGACCTCTGAGTATGATCATAGATGGTTTTCATGTAGTGCTCTGACATGAACACAGCCAGACAGACATAAGCAGCATGTTGCTTTTGTGAGGCATTGGGGTGTTTGAATAGCGTTCAAGTAGGAATGGATACAGTCATTTATATAACTGCTCAAAGCAAATATGGACACCTAAGTGCTCATGAGCTTAACTCACCATACATCCATTTTTAAGGTGCTTTTCAATGAAATCATAAATTCCCTAATATAGTGTAATTTGTGAAAAGGGTCTAAGATCTATTGTCATCTATATAGAGACTAAAGGAGAATTACTAGATGTATAGAGACATAGACATATCTTTGCTAGTAAAGCCTCAGCGTTTCTTCAGTGTTGATCTGACCGCTAAAGGGATCCTTAAAGAGTAACTGTTGTTTCATTATTTTTTGGAAATGAATAGTTTAGGTAAACATAATAAATTTTGTAATATATCTCGTCAGAGGAAAGTGCTTCCATCTCCTGCTATCAGCTCCTCTCCTGCCTGCTAAACTGCTCACTTCACGAAGAGATCTATCTGTGAAGATGGGTTACATAGAGGTCTATGGGGAGGAGTGGCCCTGTGGGTGAGAAACAAACACATACACAAGCTGCTACAGGAAACGGTCACATTTCTTTCTTTTGTGGCACTTTTTCAGAAGGTATTACCTGGAGTGTAATATGAATGCAATATAAATGTGAATATATCTCTGGTTAGATGGATATCTTGCTGTGATCTGTTTCAGGATACCTGTATCCCTGTGCTTTTCACTCACTCCCATCCTCTCCCCCTTCCCCTCTCCATATAGTTCTGTGAACTGCAGCCTGTCTTCAGTGAAGTTGGATTTCTCTCACTGAACTGAGCAGTTTACCAGACATCAGATAACAGGAGATGGAAGCATTTTCCTCCAATAAGATATATTACAGAGTTTTTTATATTCACCTGAACTGTTCATTTACAAAAAAAAAAATTTGAAACGATTTTAACACAAATGTTAACTTTAATTGGGTTTTCCAAGAGTTAAATACTGGTGACCTATCCTTAGGATACATGTATAAAAAAAAAGAAAAAAAAACTGCATCACTCAGGTTAAAAAAAAATAATAACCTGTTTTAATCAACAGACATGATGTAATGTTGCATCATGTCTGGTGAGTAAAACAGGTTCCTTTTTTCTAAAACCTGAGCACTGCAGTTTTTTCTTTTTTATACATTTAGGTGGCATTCCCTTGGACCACAAATATATTTCTGCTTGCACCATTTGCTGTTATAGGATTACTTAATTGCTGGTTTCTATTGTTTGCCTATCCTTAGGATAGGTCATAAATATTTGATCAGTGGGGGTCCAACACCATAACCCCCATAAATCAGCAGCATGAAGGGGCAGCAGACTCAAGTGAGTGCTGCTTTTGCTTCATGGGTCATGTTCTTTTGTCACGTCACCTGTATGTACAGTGGGGAAAAAAAGTATTTAGTCAGCCACCAATTGTGCAAGTTCTCCCACTTAAAAAAATGAGAGAGGCCTGTAATTGACATCATAGGTAGACCTCAACTATGAGAGACAAAATGAGAAAACAAATCCAGAAAATCACATTGTATGATTTTTAAAGAATTTATTTGCAAATTATGGTGGAAAATAAGTATTTGGTCAATAACAAAAGTTCATCTCAATACTTTGTTATATATCCTTTGTTGGCAATGACAGAGGTCAAACGTTTTCTGTAAGTCTTCACAAGGTTGGCGCACACTATTGCTGGTATGTTGGCCCATTCCTCCATGCAGATCTCCTCTAGAGCAGTGATGTTTTGGGGCTGTTGCTGGGCAACACGGACTTTCAACTCCCTCCAAAGGTTTTCTATGGGGTTGAGATCTGGAGACTGGCTAGGCCACTCCAGGACCTTGAAATGCTTCTTACAAAGCCACTCCTTCGTTGCCCTGGCAGTGTGCTTGGGATCATTGTCATGCTGAAAGACCCAGCCATGTTTCATCTTCAATGCCCTTGCTGATGGAAGGAGGTTTGCACTCAAAATCTCACGATACATGGCCCCATTCATTTTTTCATGTACACGGATCAATCGTCCTGGTCCCTTTGCAGAGAAACAGCCCCAAAGCATGATTGTAACGTCTCTGCCTGTTCGGGTCTCTGTGCCACCCTCCGCTCGCACACTGCGGCGAAGGAGGCGTGTTCAATTTGATTCCTTGCGTAGGTTTCTTGTTGCTCAGTCTGAACATGGTCCTAGTTCCCTTGCTGTGTAATGGATTTCCAGCCACACCCATGCTCTGAGCATTGTTTCTCGTTGGACTGCATAGAGTTAATCTTTTCCTTGCCTGTGTGATTGACAGCATGTGTACCTATCAGGTCTGGGGCTGGGTCCAGACTTTCTATATATGGAATGTCACTTTCTCAGCAGGTCGCCGGTTATTGCTCTGACTTTGCCTGCTCTCTTTGTGCCCTTGATATTTACTGTGCTATTTCTCTGACCTTTGGCTTGCCTTGTGACTATTCTCTTGGATTGTGATTTTGACCCCACGTGGTGAGATCTTGCGTGGAGCCCTGATCGATGGAGATTATCAGTGGTCTTTGTATGTCTTCCATTTTCTAATTATTGCTCCCACAGTTGATTTCTTCACACCAAGCTGCTTGCCTATTGCAGATTCAGTCTTCCCAGCCTGGTGCAGGTCTACAATTTTGTTTCTGGTGTCCTTCCACAGCTCTTTGGTCTTCACCATAGTGGAGTTTGGAGTGTGACTGTTTGAGGTTGTGGACCGGTGTCTTTTATACTGATAACAATGTCAAACAGGTGCCATTACTACAGGTAATGAGTGGAGGACAGAGGAGCCTCTTAAAGAAGAAGTTACAGGCCTGTGAGAGCCAGAAATCTTGCTTGTTTGTAGGTGACCAAATACTTATTTTCCACCATAATTTGCAAATAAATTCTTAAAAAATCAGACAATGTGATTTTCTAGATTTGTTTTCTCATTTTGTCTCTCATAGTTGAGGTCTACCTATGATGTCAATTACAGGCCTCTCTCATCTTTTTAAGTGGGAGAACTTGCACAATTGGTGGCTGACTGAATACTTTTTTTTCCCCACTGTAGCTCCGTTCTATTCAAGTCATTGGGGCTGAGTTGTAATACCAACATCCTCTACGCAATGTACAACACTGTGCATAGTATTCACTGAAAAGGCCACAGTACTCACCCAAAACCTATCGTCTCTTCATACAGTTGATGTGTTGGGGTGCCGGTGCTGGACCATCATCAATCTAATATTGATGACTTATCCTAAGAATAACTTATTAATTAAGAAAAGATACATAAACATTTCCAGAGCTTTATAAATAAAATACAATACAATTGCAATGTGTATCATGCACTGTCCCTGAGTTGCAGAGCTGCATTCCAGAGCTGAATTCACCATTCTGCAGGCTTCGGTTCCAGCATTCCATTTTAGCTCAGGGTGTGAGAGATGCTTTCTGTGGAACATAGTCTGTGGTGTGATCAAAGCCAAAAGCATTACTTGAAGCTCCCAGGCCCCAATGCAAAATCTGTCACAGGATCCCTACTTAAATGTGTTATGTATAACACTGGAAGGTCTTGAATGATTCCAAGTTCTCCTCACAAAAGTGAGCCCATTGGGGAAGAGGGGGTCTGCAAGTCACCAAAAAACATAAGATTGACCTTAGATCTACTGTTTCAGCTGCAGTTTTTCCCTCACTTTACACATACTACTATAAAGACTAATTTGTTCAGTTTTATTTGATAATTGGAGGGTTGAGTTTTTTTACCTGTTGTCTCGACACCTGGAGAGTACAGATTATTTACTAAACAGTAGTCATATCCATCCATCTGGTGAACAACAGGTTAAATAGGGAATCAAGGAAACATCTGCGTAAATGAAACATGTATGATTTTCCTGCACAGATTGTCATGTTAATTGCACCTTTTTGTGAGAAAGCTTCAAACTGTCAACCACCATTCTTTACAATCTAAAATATATATATATTTATATATATAAAGCCCTAAAAACCTTTATATTCATACAGTGGTTAATTTTATGCATTCACTATGCAGGTGAATCACAGCAAGCGAGAGAGGAACATTGTACAACATGAAAAGGCGGCTGTCAGGCTTTAGGACTGGACGCAACTTTATCAGCCCTCCAGCATTGTTAAGTGTGTCACCTTTTCACAAATTCCCAGTTTGAGCAGAAAGCCAATGCAAAAACATCATTATTTTAATACATCGTCCATTTACAAAATGAACAGCTAGAATTAAACTGGCATAATCCGACTGGTTTATTTGGAAAGACATTCTATTAGCAAGAATATATATGTATGTATATGGCACACCCACATACGGTGGCAGGAGTACTATGCGTAATAAACCTTTGTGACGATTGTATAGTGCATATACAGGTGAGGAAAAAACACCAACTCTGCGTGAACTAAAGGCATTTTTACAGAAATAACTGGTTATATTTTTAACAAAGCAGCCACATTAACAGCTCACAAAGAGGAAAAACAGCCGACAACCACACGCTGCTAACAGGGTTTTGTTGTCTGGAAAAAATAACATACCTGAAATGTCTGCCCAGAAGAATAATACAAGGCATATCATTAAAATATACCTTAATGTATAAGGAAAACCATGACACAAATAGAAAACTCAGGTCCTTTGCCAACAAACCCATTGTTGATGAATGGTGAAAAGCAATAAAAAAAAAAAAAAAGGTTGTAAAGAGTATTTGTGTGATTTTTTTAGGATTGTTGGGTAGAAGAGTAAGACCAAGTCCATAACTCATCACTTCTCAGCCATACAGTCACTATAGACAAACATTGGTAATAGTATAGCAGCACTAAAGACACCTGTGACTTATGGCAAAGTCATAAGATGTCACCTAGTCAGTTTTCAGATTTTCTACATCTGTCACTTTGAATTATAAGAGTTATTATTGTTAAGTGTCTAGGAGTAACACTAGCACAACCATAAAGCAGTAGGTCACAGTGTACATCCTATCCTCTGTTGCACATCTCACTACAGAGTTTTGAAGCTCTGGAGGTTATATCAGCACAAGAGCTATGCCAGGACCTACATGAAATAGGTTTCTATGGTCAATCAAGTGCAAATGTAAATTGACAACTTATATGCTTTCAATTTTGTAGCAAACGTTTGGGGCTGGCTTTTTCCTTTTTAAAGCATGACTGTGCCCTTGAAGACAAAGCAAGGTCATAAAAACATAGTTTGATGAGTTGGTGTGGAGGAACTCAAAGCGTTGTGCTCCACCAAGTCACCAGAGGGCACCAGTACCCTGGGTAACAATTCCTTACCTATTCCCAGAGACTTCCATGAAGCCTATCCCAGGTCCCTCTAGCATTGATATTATGACATGGATAAGTGACACCACTGATGTCACATGTCCTTGTCAAAATGTCATCACTTAATGCAAACTAGGGGATACAAGAACAGCAGGGGATTGGTAAGGTGAGTATCACTCATTTTGACAATTTATAGCTTTCCAAACATTTGCTGATAAATTTTAGAGGGGATGGACAACCACTTTAAGAGTTCATGGACACAAATGTATTCTAAATATTTGTAAACTTTGTAATTTGTATTTGTAAACTTTGTAATACTGCACCTCCTTACTCGCATGCTGTCTCACAGAGGTCTTTTACCCCAAAAAGACATTGTTTCTAGGAGAAAATATAATACCTCAAGCAGGCACGACATGACACACAGAGTATCTTATGGGTCCTATATACAGACCCATAGGAACTCCATGTAAAGTCATATGCAATCCATGCCCATATCTTCTAAATCTGAAAAATGAATTATGGAAGGAGTTATGGAGATCCTTGGACCCACAAGAGGAAGTGGTTCTAAGGACCCACCCTCTATCTACATATTACAATTCATGGCAAACAGGTTATTTGGAAAATAGTCCCTAGTGTCAAGTGACTGGCTCCAAAATCAGCTCAAAATGAGGTTGTCTTCTGCTAGCCCTTTTGTATTAAAGGAATATTATGTCAGAGTCAGGACCCAGTGAAGCATTTACTACCATGCCGATGGTCAGACTTATGACATATGATCTAGGCCCTGGAAAATGTACATTAGTTCAGAGCCCCCTTGCTTCTTAAAGATTGTGACTATTGACATAGAACATATTAAACTGTAAAACAGAATCCCAGTGTTGTAGGAAAATTGTACACTAAGTTTCGAGCAGCCACAACCTCTCAGACAAGTCGTAATCTACTATTTTCTCTGAAAACAAACAACTTACCGAAAACAATACAGTTCTTTGTAACTCCCAGAGCTCTGCTTGAGTGACAGGCCAAAGGCACAAGTGGTAACACGAGGACTTGCCAAATTATAAAAGTGTTTAAATTGTAAACAGGGACGTCTTCGGTACAACATCTTAAGTCTGTTATATAGTGCCAGTAGCTGAAAACCACATCCTTCCCAAGGAAGGCTCCTCTGTTAACGCATTTCATTTGGTTCCTAAACAGTTTTCTATGGAAGGCTCCTTTTTATGCCAAGAAACCTTTTTATCTATGTATCAAGACGAAGAACATGACTTATACAGTGAATCAATGGTATGTAAAGAGCTGATAAATATGGAAATTTGTCATCAAAACCCAGGTCACGATCTAGAATAGACTCATATTAAATGTGTTGCCAGGAATGCTTGAGACTCTTTTTATCTCCAAAATGTAGAGTTCACTTTCCCTGGCTCTTCATCATTTCTCACATTATACTAGGTGAAAGGCCGCTTCCTTTAATGTGGAATAGACATACATTGGTAATGTCATCGCCTTTGAAGTGGGGAAGCCTGGTTAAATCTTGGTGTCACTTTTATGACCTTGTAAATTAATTTTTATCTTCCCAAACATTCGATTTCAAAAATTTAGCACTGGAAATGTTTTCTTCAGGCTCTCACTGTTGCTTAATACTTCTATGTGTTCATATAATGAGGTGTCAATAAGAATGGAGGCAAATAGAAGCATGTGCGGTGACCAGATGGAAGGCAACGCTGCAGTTGGGATTGCGGGGTGCAAACAGCGCAGACTTGTCACGGTCTCTGGGCACGAGGGCGCAGCGCTGGTGCTGTCCCACGTTACCACCACTGGTACCGGTGATGAGGGGGCTGCACAAATGTTGGTGGTGATTGTTCCCCCGGGGCGCTTCCCCTATACTGTGCCGACTGGTGGTGTTTGGGGGCGCCCTGATGTTGTCGGTGCAGAGTCAGACACAGAAACGGTTGTAAAGTTGAACTTTTACTTCCATGGGTGTGGAGGCACAAATGCTTAAACAGTTTCTTCAATACAAAACAACGGGGTACGCCTGGTGACACAGCAAAGTCCTGGGGTGCAGGGTAGACTTGATGAAAGGTGTTCCTAGCCCCTTATACTTCAGTGTTACAGCCCTAAGGTGCATCTGGGTTCCTATTTGGCTCATAGGAGGATGCCCACCATGATACTAGTACATAATATTCCCCACTCACGTTATGTGGTCCTGATAGCTCAGAGTTTCGGGGTGCAATATTCAGGGTGGCAGGATATTCCACAGGTCTGGCCTTGGCCCCTGGATCCTGTGATACTTGCTATGGAGCACGTGTTCCAGAATGTTCTCTCCACAGTCTCAGGCTGACAAGATAATGATGCTTGACTTCCTTCAGGGCGATGGCTAGGCAGACAGGGGACAGGATCTTCTGAATAGCTGGAGTATGTCAGCTCTCCAACCTTCCTGGGCCTGTCTAGGACTTGAGATTCCTGCACTAAACTCACTGCTTTCTTCACAGGACATCACACTTATCTCCTCACCTCCTCCTCCTAACACTCCACACTTCTAACTCCTCACACGCAGGACCTTCCTGCAGGGGTGTTACCATGGGGACCCAGTGATCAGCTGACTCCTCCCCTTTTCCCAGGCGATGTCCTCCCATTGGACATTTGGTTACTATTCAATCCTATGGGAGGTGTAATGCATGTGTGAGGCTCACTAGGTGGCGCTGTGTTGTGTGAGACTCAGGACCCCCTGCTATGTCACACAGGCTATGAAGCAACAGGAAATAATACAATGCACAGAGATCACCCTCAGCCCAGCCATAGCCAGCTCTGGGATGCCACATACTCCCCCTCTTTCACTGAGCCGACCTCGGCGACGGGCTGGGGTGAAGGTGAGAAATGTAACATAACGTTAATAAATACGAATAAAGTGCAAATGTCACTAACAGTTTAGAAAAATATAATACTTAGAAACTTGAGGTAAGACCTCCCGGCATAGTCCTGAAATGTCCATGAGAAGTCTGAAGGGTAACGGAGAGATAATTAAACTCAGACTTATGGAACCTTTTGGCGGTACCATCAGACAGTCCATATAGAAACAACAGTAGTGCAAATGGGGCCAGAGGCTCTCTGGTACAAATTTCGTGAGTGTCCATTATCATGAGAGTCTCTCTGAGAAGCAATAAACAGTCCTTTCTGTAAGGAAGAGTAGGCACTCTAGCACGAATGTCCATACCGCAATGGGGTAACAGAACTTCCTTGGCTCGGTGAGCCAGGCACTATGGCTTGGATTGTTGCATATAAATGTAAATACTATATTACATGGCAAGATATTATATATATACTGTATATACACACAGGAAAAACATTAATGTAATCAGAGCAGGAATAACATATATACAGAAGCAGATACAGTTAACCTCTTTTACCCAAGGACAGCCATGGCATCACTATAGCGTGTTGGAGGTATGCCTTTTGTGGTACGCTCAGAACGCCTAAGTGGAACGAGATTTGGATCAGGAACAGAGTCACTGAAATTAATTAAATCATCTGTCGAAGGGTTCTCTTGCACTAGAGCAATTGGTGGATAACAGCTAAATGGTAGTAGTTTAGGCGCCCACATAAGCTCAGTTAACGTTGGGGGTCTCTCTTTCGCTTCAGAAGGTGACAAGATCTCTGTACTCGTTGTCTCAGCTGGGGGCACCTCTGTGGGTAGTCCTTCTTTAAGGCACAGCTTCAGACGGTTTCGGTGTACTACTTGGGGCTGTCTCCCAGGTTTAGAGATCTCATACACGTCGGATTCAGGATATGGTATGGAGATGACACTGTATGGTTCTTTCTCCCAGAATGGATCCAATTTCCCATTCCGATGGTTATTCCTTAACCATACACGGTCGCCAACTTTCAGGGGCGCTGCATGGGCGTGATGGTTGTAATCCTCCTGTTGTCTCCTACGAACCTCATCCATGCGCGTTTCAACTATCTCTTTAGCTTCCTCCATACGTCGGCGGTGTTCAACAACCCAGTCTGTTATGGGTAGTGGATTGATGGTGTCAGGGACCTTCACACCAAGGGTTAAGTCTGAAGGAAGTTGACCTTGTCTTCCAAACATTAGATAAAATGGTGCGTATCCCGTAGATGTTTGGGGTGTGTTGTTGTAAATATAGGCCAAGTCCTTGATACGTTCAGGCCACTCAACACCAGGTGTAACTGTGGCTGTTCTTAGCATGCCGATGATCACTTGATTTGCCTTCTCGCACATACCATTCCCTTGAGGGTGATACGCTGTGGTTCGCAACTTCTTGCAGTCTTGGAACTGACACAGCTCACGGAACAATTGGGATTCAAACGCCGATCCACGGTCGGTGAGGATATGCTCAGGACAACCGTAATGGCGGACAAACTCTGCGTAGAAGGTCTCAGCCGTAGTTCTTGCTGTAAGATCTCTGACAGGCACGATGACAAGGAACTTGGAGTAATGATCCACCATTGTCAGAGCGTAGCTGTAGCCGGAACGTGTGGGACCCAACTTCACATGGTCCAGAGCAACAATTTCACACGGCTTTTGAGTCTTAATTGGATGTAGAGGGGCCTTCTGATCTCTTCGACCTTCCTTGGTGATACTACAGGCGGGACACTCTCGGCACCAACTCTCAATGTCACTCCTCATCCCAACCCAATAGAAGCGACGACGGATGGTAGCTTCGGTCTTTTGTACCCCGAAGTGACCAGATCTGTCATGATACGCCTCAAGTATCATCTGTGCGTCTCTTCTTGGTACGAGGATCTGATGAAGCCTTTCACCTGTGACAGGATCAAGAGTGTTTCTATGTAGAAGGCCTCGTTGGACAAACAGGCGCTTCCTCTGTCGCCAAAGGCGTTTTAATTCCACGTCATGAAGACCTCTCTTTACACGGGTTGGTATTCTTCCTGTAAGCAGGAAATCTGACAATTCTCCTAAAACTCTGCTCTCTTCTTGGAATGTTTTCCACAGAGATGGCTCCTGGAGGGATTCGGCAGCTGTTTTCGCCAGAGATTCTCCTTCTACAGGGACACCAATAGCAACCTGTTGGGCAAACTTGTTGTAGAATGGTGGCATCTCCACCTCTTCCCAGATGTCTTCTCGGGGTGGTTCTTCTCCCACAGGCAACCTTGAGAGTGCATCAGCGTTAGCGTTGGACTTGCCACTGCGATACTTGACAGAGAACTTGTAATTCGCGAGTCTTGAGGCCCACCGTTGTTCAAGGGCTCCCAGTCGAGCAGTGTCCAGATGTGCCAACGGATTGTTATCTGTGTACACGGTAAAGGGTGTGGCAGTCAGGTAGTCTTTAAACTTCTCTGTCACGGCCCAGACAAGCGCCAGAAGTTCGAGTTTGAAAGAACTATAGTTCTGGTCGTTCTTCTCCGCGCCTCTCAGACTCCTGCTGGCGTAGGCGATGACTCGCTCTTTCTTGTCCTGAACCTGGGACAACACTGCACCCAAACCTTGGTGACTTGCATCTGTGTACAAGCAGAATGGCTGACTGTAGTCGGGATAGGCTAGAATTGGTGGTTGCGTCAGAAGTGCTTTAAGCGCTTGAAAGGCTTCCTCTTGATGCGCTGTCCAGTCTACCGGAAGCTTTCGGGTGTAGTTTTCTCTGGGACAACCGCGCAACAACTCGTTCAGAGGCTCGGCTACTTGGGCGAAGTGTGGTATGAAACGCCGGTAGTAACCTGCGAATCCAAGGAAGCTTCGGACTTCTTTGACGGTAGTTGGTCTTCGCCAGTTCTGGACTGCAGTGATCTTTTCAGGATCAGGTTGGACGCCTTGTGCGCAAGGTAGTGAACTTGGGGTTTCAACAGGTAGCACTTGGAGGGCTTCACCTTTAGGCCGTGCTGTATAAGTACCTTGAATACCTCGGACAGGTGACGAAGGTGTTCTTGGTATGTCCGGGAGAATACAATAACATCGTCCAGGTACAGTAGCACACTCTGGAAATTCTCATGGCCGAGGCACCTCTCCATAAGCCGTTGGAATGTGGCTGGGGCATTACATAGCCCAAATGGCATACTATTGAATTCAAAGAGTCCCATCGGGGTTGTAAACGCAGTCTTTTCACGATCTTCAGGCGCCATAGGGACTTGCCAGTATCCACTGGTTAAGTCCAGGGTCGAGAAACAGGTAGCTGATCCCAAAGCCGTTAGAGATTCCTCAATCCGCGGCAATGGGTATGCATCTTTGTGCGTGACGTTGTTGAGTTTACGATAGTCCACACAAAATCGTAGGGTTCCGTCTTTCTTCTTGACAAGGACTAGCGGGGCTGCCCAGGGGCTGTTACTCTCCCGGATGACATCAGCATCTCGCATCTCTTGGATCATCTTTTTCACCGGTTGGTACATCGCTGGTGGTATTGGACGGTGACGCTCCTTGATTGGATGGTGGTCGCCAGTCAGAATGCGATGTTGTATGGTCGTGGTCTTACCAAAGTCCAATGGGTGTTTGCTGAATGCCTGTTGGTAACGCTTGGCCACATTGCGAACCCCATTGATGTGCTCTATAGGGGTATTGGCGTCTCCCACGTTCAATTCATCCCACCAGGACTTCGTGGCTCCATTCTGAATGTTCTCAGCAGCTTGGGTGGAACGCTGTGTAGCGGTAGAATCACCAGAGAGAATGTCTTCTGGTGCTAACCGGTGTAGCAGGGCCACAGAGTGGAACTTGTGGAGGTTCACGGGAGCATCGCCCAAGTTGACTAAGCGGACAGGAACACGTCCATTGGAAACTGTGACAAGGCTGCGGGCAGCCATGACAAGTGGTTGGCCATCTACCTGTATGGGTTGTAGCAAGGCCTCGTAGTCCTGATTTTCTATGCCTGGACGGGCACGGCACCACACCATAGTTTCTGTTCCAGGCTGTAGGGTTACTGGACGGGTATCTTGGATCCGGACTCGACCAATTTCACCTTGTTTGTTGGCGAACTTGTGCTGGGCATTGAGTACACGAATGGCCCGCTGAATGGTCTGCTGGTCACTGGGAGAAGCTGTAAGGAGAGAGGCATGCAAGGCATCCAACACTTCTGCAAAGCAATGGCGTAAAACATTCATGCCTAATATTGCAACTGCAAACCTATCATCCTCTACATCAGTGACAATTACACCCTGTCTAGGCAGTTTCAAGTCCCCAATCTGGATAGTGGGTTCCCAATAACCCTGCTGTGGTATGGGCTGTCCATTGCTGGCACACAGATTTATCCATGTGTCAGGTGTTCTATTCAACACACCTAAGTCCCAATGTTCAAGGAACACCTGCTTGCGCAGGGTTGTTACCTGAGATCCAGTGTCCACCAACGCTGTCAGAGGGACGCCGTTCACCCGGATTGTGATGTGTGGGCAGGCTGAGACGAAGCGTGACAATGGCACTGAAGATTCACCTGGGCCCTTCTTCTTTCCTCCCGAGGGGCGGCCCGCTGCCTTGGGGGTGGCCCGTTTAACTGAAAACACTGAGGCCTGGTGTGTCCATATCTATGGCAATAGGTACAGTATGGCCTCTCACTCTGCGGAGGTTTCACTGAAGACGGACGTCTGGGTGGCGACTCAGGTGAGATGTTGAGACTTCGCAAAGGATCACTGGACGATGAAGACGGCTGGGTCAGACGATCTAGACGGACGGTGATCTGTTCCATGGCACGGGTCAGATAATCCACTCGGGCCAGAAGGTCATCTCTGGAGTCTGCTGGTGTAGTCTGCGCAGTTTGGGCAGCAGGTGAGGTACCCAGAGGTAGTGGCAGGACAACGGGAGCAATGCTTGTTGAGGGTCCAGGTAAGGGAGCACAGATGACTGGGCTCGGCTGGGGCTGCTCCTGTCCCAAGACCTGGATGGCAAGGGCCTTGAAGTCAGCAAACGTGATGCTGGGATGTTGTGCAGCAAGCATTCGCAATTGACTCTGGAGCAATGTGGTACCCGCCCCTTCTATGAAGCGGTCAAGCAAGATTTTATCAGAGTCCACATTTTCACGTGGATCCACTTGCACCACAGCTCTGAATGCCTCTTGGAGGGATAAAGCATAGTCCCGCAGGGTCTCACCAGGTAGTTGTCGTCTGGAAAAGAAGCGCATCTTTACCTCGGAGACAGATCGCAAGTCAAAGTTCACCTGGAGTTTGTCCAGAATTTGCCCAGGGGTTCTTTTGTCAGAGGCAGGCCAGGATTTGACCTCCCTAGCTGCAGCACCCTCAAGCTGGCCCAGCAGGATCTGTATCTGCTGTTCTGTATTCAGAGGATAGAACTGGAAGAGAGACAGCATCTTCTCACGAAAGTCCCTGAGGGTATGCGCCTCCCCTTTGTAGCGCGGCAGCCATGGTGCGCCAGGGTAAAATGGCATGGAGAATGGTAGGCTGCTCGCCATGGGCACTGCTGGATCACTAGAAACAGATGGCACAATGTCACTTTGCTCAGTCATGTTGTTTGCAGGTATGACTGGAATTAGGTCGCCGTCTCTTTAAGAAACTCAACTGCTTGCTGGCAGGGAATGGAGACTACAACTTGGAATGCTGTCCCTTTAAGAATGCTGTAGCTATTAACAGAGTCACTGTGATGCAGGCTGACGGTGTGTTCCCCCTCTTTAATGGTGGCACTCCCCACGGACACGGAAAACACTCGCTGGGGCCGTGGGAGGACTGAAGACAAGGACAGGGAGGCACAGTACTCACTGACAGCAACTGCAGCGTGGACCAGAGATCAGCGGTGCACAGCAGGGACAGTGATGCGGCATCAGAGAGTCAGAAATGGCGCTGGCACGTTCGCCTTTCACTTTCTTGTATGGGTGCGCTGGAGCATTGCGCTCAGCATTCTGGGCTCTCCTAAGATGGCGGCAGATGGGTCTCCTGGCCTCATGGGCAGTGCTAAAAATCTCCCGCACTTTTGCAAGGTACAGTTAACCCTTTGTGGGCGTTCTTACACAGCGATGTGGCGCAGCAAACAAGTCCTGGGCGTTTTAACTCTTCCAGGGCTGTAAGACACTGAGAGGACAGTCTTTAGGGCTTGCTTCAGGGGTATAGGGCTCCCCCTCTTTGTGGCAAGCACTCTCAGGGAATAAACTTGATCTTCGCAAAGTCCACAATAAAGACCGATGCTCTGGAGACAATTTGGCGCACTTTTCGTGGCGACTTTCTCAAAATGGCACACACCCGTATCCTGTTCGTGACGCCAGTTTTTCTTGCGGTGACCAGATGGAAGGCAACGCTGCAGTTGGGATTGCGGGGGTGCAAACAGCGCAGACTTGTCACGGTCTCTGGGCACGAGGGCGCAGCGCTGGTGCTGTCCCACGTTACCACCACTGGTACCGGTGATGAGGGGGCTGCACAAATGTTGGTGGTGATTGTTCCCCCGGGGCGCTTCCCCTATACTGTGCCGACTGGTGGTGTTTGGGGCGCCCTGATGTTGTCGGTGCAGAGTCAGACACAGAAACGGTTGTAAAGTTGAACTTTTACTTCCATGGGTGTGGAGGCACAAATGCTTAAACAGTTTCTTCAATACAAAACAACGGGGTACGCCTGGTGACACAGCAAAGTCCTGGGGTGCAGGGTAGACTTGATGAAAGGTGTTCCTAGCCCCTTATACTTCAGTGTTACAGCCCTAAGGTGCATCTGGGTTCCTATTTGGCTCATAGGAGGATGCCCACCATGATACTAGTACATAATATTCCCCACTCACGTTATGTGGTCCTGATAGCTCAGAGTTTCGGGGTGCAATATTCAGGGTGGCAGGATATTCCACAGGTCTGGCCTTGGCCCCTGGATCCTGTGATACTTGCTATGGAGCACGTGTTCCAGAATGTTCTCTCCACAGTCTCAGGCTGACAAGATAATGATGCTTGACTTCCTTCAGGGCGATGGCTAGGCAGACAGGGGACAGGATCTTCTGAATAGCTGGAGTATGTCAGCTCTCCAACCTTCCTGGGCCTGTCTAGGACTTGAGATTCCTGCACTAAACTCACTGCTTTCTTCACAGGACATCACACTTATCTCCTCACCTCCTCCTCCTAACACTCCACACTTCTAACTCCTCACACGCAGGACCTTCCTGCAGGGGTGTTACCATGGGGACCCAGTGATCAGCTGACTCCTCCCCTTTTCCCAGGCGATGTCCTCCCATTGGACATTTGGTTACTATTCAATCCTATGGGAGGTGTAATGCATGTGTGAGGCTCACTAGGTGGCGCTGTGTTGTGTGAGACTCAGGACCCCCTGCTATGTCACACAGGCTATGAAGCAACAGGAAATAATACAATGCACAGAGATCACCCTCAGCCCAGCCATAGCCAGCTCTGGGATGCCACACATGTTAACTATATCATTGCCAGAAGTTGATGCTGTATCTGGTAACCTGAATTCTGACCCCCACTTTTGCTATTTTTGTTCTTGTCTTAGTTTTGTCTACAATAAATTTTACAGTCATTGACAATATGAATAAAAAATCATTAAGTTGAGGAAGACATTTTGGGTTTAAGTCTAGGACCCCATTACAACTATTGGTTGTACAACCATTGAAGAAACTAACAAAACCTCAATGTTTCCCGTATACTGGAGGGTAAGAAGTTATGGCGTCTGTTATGAAATTGCCTCTAAAGCAATTCTCAAAATGCAGAACACTGGCAGATAACAGAGAGCAGTAGAACAAGCTACCCAAATCTCACACTGCCCTGGGTGATAGAATCTAAGACTACCTTGATGTCTTCACCAGAGCCCGCCATAAGGTCAGATGGTTTTGGTAGAATCAGGACCCAGGTTATCACACCAGAAGCTAGTGTAAAAAATAGGTGCACTGCAGACTAAAATTAAACCAGGAGACTATAGCAAAACTCACAATCTGAGACACCCAGGAGAGCACAGGCTATTCCAAAACAGAATCTGAGGAGTATACAAATCCAAGTCAAGGTAAAATCACAGTCAAAGCCAAATCAGCAAGCAAATATAAAAAAATACTTAAAATAATATGCCACTAACACACCATTATTACAGGTTCTAGCCCCACCCCCAACGACACCATAAAAAATAAAAATTACCGTAGAGGAAAGGAAAAACTATTTTAAAAAGTTTTTTAGTAGCACTTTGTGCTATTAAATAAAAAAATTAAAAAAATGAGAAGTGAAAAACAGACACATTTTCTCTCCTCTTTTGTTTATATTTTCCCGGATATAAAAAAAATTAAAACAACATAAAAATAAAACCCTATATGTCACCGAAAAAAGACACAGAAATTAGTTGAATAACCCAAATGATAAAAATGTTATAGCCCTCAAAACCGCACATACAAAAAAACTAAAAATGTGTCTGGTCCTGGTACTATTACGGCAGATGTTGGGAAGGGGTTAAAGTGACAGTCTTGAGCAGTGTTGCAGTGAGAATAGATGCTGAAAAATTTTATCAGGGTCTTTATAAAATATGCACTTATAAAAAAAAATACTATATTAGATTGACTATGAAAAAATTAATTCTGCAATCTATGTCAAAAAAAAGTCAGTTAGGAACACAACAGGACATCATACAAATTGCAGTTGAATTGTGATTTCAGATTATGCAATGATACATTGATGTTATGCGCTTGTGAGAAAGCTCAAAGCTGAATCCTCCAAAATCTGCTCATATCTACCTCATAATGGTGTCAACTATACACTGAACTTTCTCTAGAATCCTTTACATTGCTACAAGTTACATTAGACCCAGTTGTGACGACAAATGCTGCTGTGTTTACCATGCTTTGCTGTGTTATGCCTTAAAAATGTATGCTATACTGTATATCTGTTATGCTTTGCTGCACCATGTTGTGTACCCCACAAACTGTGATGCCAATTAGGTACCAATTAGCATTTATTTTACCACTTTGAGTAACAGGACTACAATATCAATATGTGTGACTGTTAGGTACAGCACACTCTAGCTAGACTGGGCCCTTTTTCATTTTTGGATCAAGAGCTGACATTCCAAGAGCCTTATTTTTTTATTTTTTGGTTCACAGAGTCGCATTGTGGCTTATCTTTTGCAGGACAAATTGTATTTCATAAAGGTATAATTTAATTTTATGTGCAATGTACTGGGAAGCTGAGAAAAATTCTGAATGAGAATTGAGGAAAAAGACACATTTTCAGCAATTTAGTTTTACCACATTTGTTATATGGTGAAAATGACATATTACTTTTATTCTGTGGGTCAGTATGATCAGAGCAATACCAAATTTATGCAGTATATTTCATGTATTAATGCCTATTAAAAACATTTTTTGCATCGTCATATTCTGACACCTGTAACTTTTTCATATTTCTGGGTAAGCGTCTTTTTATGTGGGGCAAGATGCACTTTTTATTAGTAGCATTTTGGGGAATGTCTGATGGCTTGGTCCCTTTTTGCTAAAATTTTTCTCTGAAAGGCAAAGCATTGAAAAAAAAACTGTACTGCGCCTGTGTGATACACTCGGTTAGGCATCGAAGCAAGATGGCGGACAGAGCATGCGCTGTGGGCTCTGCACGAACCCGAAGAGGCAGATCCAACAGTGCATGTGTGAGATTTCAATCCCAAAGATGATAACTTTGGCTCCTGATGAGTGAAGAGGCCGGACAAAAGAAGCAGGGGGTGTGCTGAAAAATACACATAGGTGGCGTTGCAGGGGATGATTAAGCTCTCTGTGCTCTCTGAGCTTCATTTGCATAAAATCGGGAATAACGTGAAAACAGCGGCGAGGACAGTGTAAATAAAGGTAGATGAATAGCCTTTATAAAGGCTATTCCTACGTGGTGTCAGTTAAAACTTGAAAAATCCAATGATAGAATCCCTTAAAGGAGCGACTGGTAAGCTACATTCATTACTTATCACCCTGGTCGATTAAGGGTAGCATGGACCTCAGTCTGTTAAGAAATATAAAGTCCCATAGTATCTCTCCACATAGTATAATATCCCATGGTGGCCCCTCCATACAGTATAATGTTCCGTAGTGGCCCTTCCATACAGTATAATGTTCCCACGTGGCCCCTACATTAATTATTAATTAATAAAAAAAAAATCCCACATACATAGGGATTTTCTAACAATTTCTGGTTTAGTTGAACACATTTTCTGGGGTTCGGCCAAACCCGAAATTTGGAAGATTCGGCACTCACAAACTACTAGTATACTCTGGGGTCTCTTCTGACCCTTAGAGTACAATTAGCGGATGCTCCGTGGAGGTGAATAAACATAACAAAAATGTTACTCACCTGTTTGTTATGTTTATTCACCTCCCCTGGACCTCCACTAATTATAGTGGTCTCTGAAGAGACCCCACAGTATAATAGTAGTTCTCGGGAAACCACATGAACTACCATTAGGGGTGGGGGGCTCTCAAAATGTCTCATACCCCTGGGGATAGCTGGACATACCCCCAGGGGTACGTGTACTGTGCCTTGAGAACCACTGCCTTAGGGGACTGGGACCCTAAGGGGTCTGATCACCCATATATCATATATATCCATACAACCAATTGTATTGCAGTATATTGTAGAAGCCATTGTCTTCTATTACATGCTGCCTATAGCAGTGTGTAATAGAATCATAGTAATGACGGGCTTGAGAGAATTCAATAGGCTCCCACTGTCAAGGCAACAATCACTGCCCTCTGATGACTTTCTAGGGGGCAGAGACTGTTACAATATGGCTTCTCCCATGGCACAAGCCCCGTTTAGATGCCGCTGTTGCATTTGATTGAAAAAAAAAAAGATTAAAAGGATAACAGCTGTGTTTTGTGCACCCACCATTCACGGCTGTTAGCAACAGGTGCTGGCTGTATTATACAGCCAGAAACCGCCTTTTATAGAAAGAGAGATCATCAACTGAGTCCTCTTCATACAACACCTTTTGAACAGTGACGTATTTGTACGTCATTGATGGTTAAGAGGTTAATTGTTATACTGCATGATTTATATGTTGGCGATGGTGCAGCAACTTACAACAGGAAGTGGCAGACACATCTCTAAATTTCGTATGGTGAAAGGGTCATGGACAAGACCAAATATACATAAAATATCTTGTTCAAGATGCCACTGCATAGCTAATAAAAAACAGAAGATTCTTCTGCAAATGATATGAATTTTGCACTGTGCCTCAAAGGGAAGGTATATTAAAACTGCAGAGGGACTTGGAGGTCAAAACACATCATGAGGTTCACCAAGACCTACATCCTCACACACCCTTATGATGCAAGGCAAAGCATAAAAGATAGCTTTTAGCCTCAGGTCAGAGCATGCAGGCAGTGTAGGTTGAGGCTAGGTTTACATGTGCGTTGGAGTAAAATCATCAGATAAAAAAGTCCTGCATGGAAGACTTTTCTCTCTTCCGGTTTCAGTATAAAAACGTTGGAAACCCAACGGACAGTTTATGGGGTCTGCAGGTGTTTGGGGGTAACCGCTAGCAGACAGTTTCTCCGTCGTTCGGGTCCCCCAGCGGACCCAAACGATGGAGAGCCCGACGCAAGTGTGAACCTAGTCTGAGAGAAATACTGAGCTGTCGCCATTAGTTAGCTAGCAGTTCAGGGTGAAAATTGCACCTGCCATATAGTATGCGCCTCCTTCAAGGCTTAACAGAGCCAGGTCATTGTTTTTGACATCTGCACCAGAGAAGGAGCAAGAGAAAGCCATAGCAGAGAGTGAGCATAAGTCTACTACCTGCCTATGAGAAAGAGAAAAAGCCACATTAGATAGGAGTGAGATTCCCGAGGCCTAGATTCCCAATTGTGAGGTCATCTCAAGACAACTACAAACCACCCAAAGATGGAATGCGTGGATGTGAAATGGGCACTGAACGGCTGTTTACTATGAGGGTAGGTTGCAATATATGAAATCAGTCTAACTACTTAGGAGATTGCTAAACTTTAAAGGTGACCACCAGAGGGGCTGAACTGTACTTAATACCAGAGACTAGAGTCTACATAAAACTTGCACAATTGTTCCAAGTTTACTTTGGATTGGAAAAACTTCCTTCATTGTTGCAACATCTCTGCCTGTTTCACTCATAACACTTAGTTCACAATCCAATTTACAGTATCTGGGCTGGCACGCCATCCATTCATCAGGGTGACAAACTTAAATGTGGACTTCTGCTGCACACTGTCCTACAATGTCACACTCTATATGGTCTATATACACTAAAAAGGATGCATCATCTCCCTAGGTGTTGTCATTCACCAATAGCAGAGAGCATATGGCAGGCTCTTTTTACTGCCATTGACTTTTATGCACATCTTTCTGGTGATAAGGGGTATTGCAATAGTCCAGATGCCCTGCTTTTTTTGTCTCTACACCCTCCCCATTTGCTAAACTATCTACAATAATTCCATTATGCATTGTAACACATTACAATATTTTGCAACCAGAATCAAAGACTTGCAGTTGCCTTGTTAATCTGAGCATGCCAATGCATAATGTACGCATATTACAGTAATTAATTGGATGTCGTCAGGTAAACACAACGTAACGGGATGATGTCTCAGAAACAAAGCGTTCTACCGCACTGATGATTCCCTTCAAAGCTCTCTCCATATGTGGATACAAAGGAACAGTCCCTTCAGGTTTACTAACACTCTACCTTTGTATTTCAAATAGGCTGAATTTATAATATGAAGCGGCAAGTAGAGATGGGTGTCTTGGTGATGGCTTTGCATACAGACCCATCAGGTCCTATATCAGTGCCACAAGTGAGATCATGACATTTTTATAAGGCCTTGGCTAATTGGCCAAAAGCAAATGGCACTGGAATTAATAATCAAACATATGATACGCAAATGGGTCAGGTCTTTGTTAGCAGTATTTTATGCTGTTTAATAGAATAGGGTTCCAAGCAGAATAATTCCTTTTGTGATACCCTTAAGCCAGGCTTCTAATAGGGCATATGAGAAAGGGGTTATCTTCATGACACAACCACTAAATAATACAAATCAAATCTGCTCATAAATGTCCACTGAACTAACTCGGCATGATATTTCATACGCTAGGGCAGTAGTTTGTGCTCCAGAGCTGTTCTTCCAACTTTAAACATGAAAATTTCAACCATAGTTACCCATTACGGTGGCTAGAGAGCTGTCTTCGGTCACCCACTCACACTACTGAAATACTTTCTTGTTCTCTCCTTCCCTCCTTTGTCCAATATTATCTTATACTATGTTATAGATATGCTACTGTGCTAGACAAAGTCAAACAAAAAAGAAGCTGTACTGCAATGCCGAACAAGATTGGACCTATTTAAGAAAGAAAAAAAAAATCATATTAGGGATACAATGGAGTCTTCTAATATAATGAGAAGTATATCCTCAAATCGGAGGAGAAAGGGCCACCTCAGTTGTGATCATGAATCTGTACTACTCTGTGTGATTCTAGCAGCTACCGAGCAGCCATCTCTTCTATAACTCCACAATCTCTAAGTACAATTTCTTGTTTTTTTTTAGTTTATCATTAACACCTTGGATTTTGACAGCCGGAGCGGATCACTCTGGTTGCCTTTTTTGAGGCTTCGTTGAACAGGAGCCTTTCAAAAGCCCCGAGGCAGTCTGAATTCTTTATTTTCTTTTATACATTTGCTGCATGTCGACCGGCAGAAGCATCAAAGCAGGTAACGTCTTTCTTCTACAGCCAGGCAGCACATTGAGGTGCTACATACAAATGGAACTCGCTGGGAATTATCAGAGGAGAAACAATTCTGTGGCTTTCGGATGACATTCCATTTTGCAAACCAGGGGACAGTACCCTCATGGGGTAAAATGTGTCAGCATCTTCTCAGCTGGTCTGAAAAGCACAGTCTCACTTTGCGTGGGAGGCGATGTGACAAGATGTGACCTGTGTGGAGTGTGGGCATCTTTTCATCTCAATAGTGAATAGAAACATTAGATGGAGAGGTGATATGGAAGACAGGCTTCTTTGCATCTCAGATGCAGATACCAGGTTCCAAAACTGAAACTGAAACTAAAACTGAAATTTGAAGTTCCATATTTCTCTAAACTTGTGAAATCTCCAGTGACATGGCAATGGAGACCCCACATGATGCAAAGGCAAGAGGGCATTTTTAAATAAAGTGCATTTCACTTTGGTACAGAATCACAGGCTCTATTAAATGAGACTACGGTAAGTTGTCTGAGACATTAGTGACCATGTAATTGAGAATTGGAATTTGGAATATGGAATTTTCTAATGTGTTTCCTAAACCACGCAACCCTTGTCATTTAGTCAATACATTGTGCCAATAACTTATGCTCGTGTGACCCATTTCCGGTCCAGAGATGATTTGATCTCAGAAACTGAATCCGAGTATAAGTCCACCGTGAACCTCAGATACCCACAAGTCAATGGGGGAGATTTATGAAGACCTGTATTTTCAGATCATCTGCTCCGGTGGAGGATTCAGCTGATTTATGAGCAGACATAGTCCTCATAAATCAGACACATCCACTAGCAGGCTGTGGGCCTACACTGAAATCTATGACAGTGCTTAGTTGATGTATATTTCAGGCATTATTGTACTGGTGTACATGATGATAAATATGGCCCCAGCACACCCTCACTACATCCCCTAAAATCCCCTTGATTCAATTTTTGTCACATCTGGCATCTAAAAAGTCTGTAGCCCCCCAGTTATGACTTTTTATGCCAGAAAATTGATGCAGGCAGATAATAAATCTGCCCCAATATGTGGGGAATGTGGAATATGAATTCATATGACTCTCTCAGGATTCATGTGGGAAGTCATGTGGTGATTCCTACCCCAATATATGTGCAGAAGGTGTGGAACCTTGCCTATGCAAACAACACACACAAGACTAATAGACATGCATGGAAATAATAGAGAGTGAGGCAGTGTCTATGTAAACATATAGGAAAGTGGGTGACTGAGTGACATGACAAATTCATAATGAAGAAGTGGCTGCCAACCTCCTGTTCTTAAATTCAGCAACTTCTTTAAAAAGAAAAAAAAGTGGTACTGTGCCAGCCCTAATCTCAGCCACTAAGTCATGCTGTATTGCCTGCCCCTGTATTCCAGGATAGGAATTTAGCCTTGAACTGCTTGTGATGATAAGAGCCCCAGATATGTATTTCTTGTTCTAATACTCGTTCATATGGTTTGGTTCCTGGCTGTTATCAGCCATTTGGTCATAGGCTTGAGAAATGTGGTTTGTCGACTCTGTAATCAACAACCATTTGTAGTCCAATATATAGCCCAATTAAAATACCCTTGTCACACTAGTCATCTCCACAGGGGTTCCCTGCAGAGAGGTGGAATTGCCAGACCAGATGGAGCCGGCTACACATCAAAAGTATTATGGTTTTATGACCATATCTTCATTGGGGAACCTCTTACAGGCGCCCCAATAACTTCCCCAGATGCGTTAGGTCAAGGCGCACGTTTCGAGGTCAAACTAGTTACTGTTCAAAGCCCGGAAAAGGTCCAGACACTGATCTCCTTACCCAAATGGGATTGGGGTGTTATCCTTGGGGTGTACGCGATGGGGATCTCGCCATGAATCCTATCATACCGCTGGCCCGACTTTACAGTCATTGGATGAGGAATTATAAGGAAAGATGATTCTGATGGATTTAGAAAGGAGGACGGGGCTCCTCCTCCTGGTGACATCACTTAGGGAGGAGACCAGGTTAGGTAAAAGTTCTCAGACCAGGAAAAGATTTGTCTTTGATCTTTTGTTGTTCCTGGAGGAGATGTAAGGGGAGGTCATGGTGTGGACTTCAACCATGTGGCCTACCATGCGACCTAGCATTGAGGCCTAAGACTCTTTGTTATCCTGGAAGGAATGTAACAGCATGTAGGAGACACATGCTCTAAAACTTGCCTAAGGAAGAACCCTGAAGCCTACCACACGGGCTCAGAGAAACGGACTATCTACTTATTCTGGTAACCTTCTGCTGCTGAAAGCCACCTGGATAGCACTGCCTAGAGCTAGGGGGTGCTGCCACTGGAATAGCATGCCTGGATGCATGCTTTTGGACTGAATTTAAGTACGTGCCCTGAGCGCAACATCCAGAGCCCAGAGAACCAATCACAGGCTTGTGTTGGTAATATTTCCTTTTCTTCTATTTATCCCCATTTTTATTTTGTGCACCATGTCATGTTGCTTTCCACTTGTATTTGTTTGCTAACTGCTCCATGTATTCTCTGTATGTGTTAGTACCGACCCCTTTAGGGGTAAATAAATTTAGAAAGCTCATTTTGTATTATCCTATCGGCCCAGAAAACTCATTGGTGGTGGGTGTGAGGTAAATGAAGCGATCTCAGGTGTGCTGAACGTGGGTTCGGCAGGACGAGATCCTTCACACTGCTATTTAAGAATCTAAATATTTGCCCCTATGAAAGCTGTGATGTTAGCCATATTGGTAGTAACCAGGGGTGGGTCTGTCACATTGGAGGCCCCAAGCAAAATTATGTTTGGGCTCCCCCTGCCAAATCAGAATTTTTGGCCATTCCTCCTTTTACTGGAACATTAGCACACAATATAATGGCTCCCCCTTAAGTATATTTTCCCCTTTACTGGCCCACACACAGTATAACAGCCCCTTACCTGCCCCACACTCAGTATATTGCCCCCTTTTATGGCCCCACAAAGTATAGCAACACCTTTTATGTCCACCGCAAGGTACATTGCCTCCTTTTATGGCCCCCACATTACATAGTTCACACAGGTATTCACTCACCCATCCCCACTCCTGTTCAGGGCCACTTCAGAGAAGAAGTGGAGTGAGCCTGGAGAGGAGTAGGGATGAATGAGTAAAGTAACAGCTGATACCTTTTGGAATAATCCAATAGGTAGCTGCCAATTTTAAAAAAAAAAAAAAGCTATAATGCAACCTACTCCAGGGTCCCACACAACTGTGTGAGTTTCGTTGTGTCCAAAATTAATAATTAATAGTGATTTTTACTTAAAGGGGAAATGCTCTTCATCTGGTCTGTAATTTTGCATCAGGTTTTAATCCTTTGTGCAGTCCAGGGCACTGAGGTTTCTCTTCATATAATACAAATTACTTTGAAAAGCATGCTATTTATAAATCAATGCCCCGGGATTGTTATTGGCCTGAGTTCAGCGGATGTCAGCAGATTCCAGGGGAGTGTAATAGAATTGGGCTCCATCCTTGTTGTGTCACCACTAGATAATACAGATTTGCTTTATTTGAAGACAATTCCGCTTGTGGAGATTTAGTTGCAAGTCTAAAGTTAACTGCTGACACTTCTCCTCACAGTAAGATGTACGGCCGCAGATCAAAGGAGCCTTGCACCCAGCAATTCATAATGGCAGAAGCAGATATATTTTATAATGGGACTGCCTTAAAACAAAAAATAATAGATTTCCCTGTATAATTATTCCCATATTTGTCAACTTTCAACAATTTTGCTGCATTGTTTTACAGTACCTGCAAAGTGGATGGGATACTTACTGGCTAATCCCATCCACACAGTGAAGAAAAATATCAGCATCGGACTTGCTGCAATTTCAAAAACCAGTGCATTTTTGTAAATGGGCCTAGGGGAGGTGACAAACATAAAAAATCATGTTACTTACTTCTCCCGAGCTCCGGCGTCTCTCCCTGCTCAGTCTTCAGCTCTCTTCGATGACGTTAGAGACATGGGTTATGTCGGCATCATTATGCGTCGCGACGTTGGCCTTACCCACATGAGGTCATTGAAGAGGGCTGAAGATAGTATGGAGTCGCATCGGAGCTTACCTCCCCTTGGCTTCCGATCATCAAACTTTGGGGTCTGAAGAGACCCCAGAGTATGATAATATCATTTTCGGTTTGGACCTATTTGGTCCAAACCGAACCACCTGGCGCAGGGACGTTTTAACACATTGGTCGGCCCTGTGCAAAGGTTTCATAAGTGGGCCCCCCATCACCACCACTTAGAAATACTTGACCTGCACAAATTATAATGCCTCCTGAATGGCCCACACATAGTATAATGCCTCACTAGTGGTCCTATACAATATAATGCCCTCATAATGCCCCTCCCCTTCCAGGTTGCCCACACATTTTCATGTCCCCCCACCCCCTGGTTGCCCTTACAGTGTCATGTGTCCCTCCCAAGTAGCCCCCACACTGTCATGTCCCCCTCAGGTTGACATCACTACATCGAGCCTCCTGCTCCCAGGAGAATCCTCCGGACGCCAATGAGTTGGGGCAGCCCGCACCCACTGTCCTGGACAGTGGGACAGAAAATGTAGGACTGTCCCGCTGTCCAAAGAGGGCCCCAGCTACCATAGGGCCCCGTGCAAGTGCACCCTTGGCCCTATGGTTAAAACGGCCTTCAGGAGCTTGGGCCCCGGCACTTGCCAGGGTACGCCGGGTGCTGACGCCGGCCCTGCATGGCAGGTATGATGTTGAATCCAACGACAGAGGGCAATGCTGCCACCGAGCAGTAAGCTTTCCACAAAGAGAGTCTGTCACCTCTACTGACATGTCTGTATTCGCCATGCCAGGCTTAGTACAGCCTGTGAAATCTTGAGGCAACCATTCATTTATAGGTCACTCCTACAATCAAATGGTGCAATGCCAGTAGGCTACTGCTACTGTATTTAAGAAATTAGCAATACATTTTGCAAAGTTGCTCCAAACCGAAGCTACACTTTAAGTAGGACACGTTATATAGAATCTGGTGCCTTCCCATATCCTTAAAAGAGCATTTTTACTCCCCATGTCTCCAGCTATGTGGCCTAAACCTGTGTGTCATCTTAACTTGAAAAAGACATTACAAAAACATAAAATTATGGAGGAAAAAATACATTGCTAGCATTCATAGTATCATTTGATGCTGGGGGATAATACAGCTGCATCATGATGATTTCCTATGTATATTCATATGAAAATTGTGAAATCCATAATTCCTGCTCTGCACAGAGAAATGTCATGCAGAGTCCTGTTATAATAATGGCTGCTAACACTATTGACTGTGGCTTGTTTATCCCACGAAGCCTCCACTGATAGATTGCATTGTGTTCCCTTGCAGTGTAATTGGATTTTACAAAAGAATAAATCACACACCGTATCCGTGGAGCATGTATGCCGCTTCTCTAAGGCGAGCTCTTTAATGGTAATGTAAATTAGTCACCCCATCGCTAGAGCAATTGATTTTTTAAGGTGTCCAACTATCACCCATGTGGCTATTTGGGTACTGCTGGTGAACTGCAAGTACCAGCATTTTCTGCAAGGCATTCCCTTCTTGTCCAAATGGCCCACCCAAAAAATAATGAGGTTCTGAGGTTCTAAATTTCCCCTGGCATTATTTATTCCTTATTTTGGTAAACAAAGCCCTATACAGTATCCACGCATGGTATGGCCATTCTCTGTAGTAAAGCCCCACCCTGGCTGATTAAGAGGTTAATAAGAAAGGTGTTACCCACCAGTAAAAGGGTTGTCTCCCAAAACCCCCTCCTCTCTTAAAACAACCACACATGATCAGCTGATTGTCAAGGGTCCTGTTCCTGGAACCCACAGCAATCAGTTCCTTTCCCCGGTCAAAGCGTCTACTGCTGGGGAAATGTAGTATAACATGGCATTCATGCAAATTAATGGCCCACTGCAACACGAAAGCCAAGGCAGTGCACAAGAGAGAGAGCTAATCTACAGGGACTCAAGTGGGAATTGTTTATATGCCCTACTAGGGGTATGGTCTCATACACCCCTACATGTACCAGCACTTCCTGATGAAGGGCATGTTAAGGGCATGGGAGAATGCAGAATCATTTGTTTCTAAAATAAACAAATCCTGGTAAGGGAGAATAGTGTGCTCCAGGCTAAGAGGAACCCCTTTTTCTCAGGACAGAAAATGATGACTGCACAGGTCACAGGTACAAGTCACCCTAAAAGTCATAATTGCGGAGAATGGTTGCTTGTCATTCCTGATGCCGTGGGTTACCTCCAATACCACTTATTCCCGGGAAGAAGACTGGGCAAGAAAATCCAACTCAATAAAACATACAATGAAAACACTTGCAGGGATGGCTATATTATAGCATCTCACTAGCTATTACCAGAAAAGTGTGATGGATATATCTCAGGTAATGGGTTCTAGATTACTTTAGATCAATGGCGTGCCCTTTAACCCTGCAGCACGGGCAAGTCTTGACATAAATATATTGATTTTAAACCTTTGGAGCTGCCGTCCGTTTGAGTAAAGAGCTTATGTCTATGTGTCCTACATATGCAGCAAAACTGTGATTGTCATTTGGCACAACTCATCATATCACCATATGTTGCCAGTGATCTTACATAAGAATATAGCTAAACCTTCTAAACTATCTTGAAATAACAAAAACAAAAACAATAACAAAAACAATACAAGCTACATCTGGACTTGTGTGATTGTATTGTTGTATAACAGCTATTTCAGGAGGCCCCATAGATTGCAGTCACATGGGGTGCATCATTCATCATAATTATGTGCTCTGTTATTTTCAAGACTGTCCTTCATGATCCACCAAGTTCAAAAACAGAATGCCTCAACTATTGATACTACCGACCCTTATGCTAGGTTCACACTAGTGTTTGGCTTTCCATTCCTCGGGTCCACTTAAGGACCCAAGAAACGGAAGCCTAATCCGCTTAAAAAGCAGTTACCCTTGGAAACACGCAGACCACATAGACTATGATGGGGTCTGCCAGGTTTCCGCCCGAAAAATGTGGAGAGAAAAGTCTCTGTTAGGGGACGGAATCCCCGAACGGAGAGCAGGAGCAGGTGTGAACCTAGCCTTACACTGGCAGTAGGGGGTAGGGAAGAGAAGTGGGTAGAAAACTGCCTTCAATAACAATGTAGTATCTAGAAAGGTTAATGGCAACTCCTGTACGTAATGTTATAGCTCCCACTAGAGGTTATCTTAAGGACTGTTGATCCTGATCTTGGTTTAGGAACATTGGGCAAAATGTATTATGCCATCTATGCCAGTTTTCTGACATATATGTGTGACAACATGGCACATCTTTGGTGCAATGCCCTTTCTTGTGCCACAGATGCTCCATTTCCCCTTCTAAACCAGAGCAAGGACACTACGGGCCAACATTTTTATTATAAGTAATGCCAGTTTTCTGACATGAGTTATACACCAAATCTGTGCCAGTTCCTGCGTGGCATAGATTTCCACTCTGTGAAAAATGTGTGGCAATCCTCAAAAACAATGTCATAGCTTTCATTAGGAGTTTTCACTTACAAGTGTAATACAGCATGATGTATCATAATAACTGAAGATGAAAGACCGGCAGACAGGAAGGTCAATAGAAAGACGGAGAAGGTTAAGGTATATCAGTGAAGAATGAAATGCTGTTTTCAGTCTTTATATATCTGGATGGCAACCCTTATTAGCAGTGGAATAACTTCCATGAAGTGTTATCTTACTCAACTTTCCATCCTGATCTTCCTGGTCCAAGAATAGAAAAACATAACTACAGTTAAGACTGACACAAAGACACGATTTATGATGCCCCTCTGCTTAATAGAAAGCTGAGTGACAAATACCATGAGCAATGGTGTATCCAAACAGATATTTTATGCACCAGGTGAGGTAGAGGCATCCTGACTTGAGGGTTGGTTTCACCATAATCCACCACAGAAGTCCAATATAGAAGAATGGTACAAGGCACTCCCAAAGACAGTTTTCAAAGTACTGTCCATCCTCATCTTCCTGCTTCATGAGTAGAATAACAGAACTGTAGTTAACACTAACAAATACAAAGGTTATGTATATCAATGCAGATTTATATGCCACTGACTGTCTATAGAAATCAACGTAAACTATACAGAAGATTGGGATAATTCAGATATAGCACAATAACATTTGATTTCTGTTTTCATTGATATGGAAGGAATACAGTCACATATAATTGACAAGGAGCGAGGGAACTGTGAATTTTAGTGCACTCCCATCTCATCACCTTCATGCTAAATGGAATAAAATGGATTCTGTTCTGCTAGACCCTGAATCGGAGTGGGGAGGGGGTGTCTGCTGTCCTGGTACATGACGCTTTGCTTATCTATCTTCAATGACCTTCCTCAAGGTAAATTATACAGGAGGTGATTGTTTCCCTGTTTTTCCCCCCCCCCCCGGTTCTGTTTCCCAGTATAATCACCAGGCTTTCAGACCTCACACAGCGTCTTGCTAGGATACACAAATTGTTGTAATGACATCTATGATCAATAGAAGTCTGGAGAATCAGAGTATATGTGATCCAGGCAGCCTGGAGAATAACATAACACCTCACCTTCACAGAATATTACACTATATGCAGGTCCTGGCAGCATTGTAACAGCACAACATAAACAGTCTAACATCCTTATTACTGGCATTGTGTGGCCATGTACAGCTGAGGAAAGGACAATAACCTGAAATATTCCATATTCCTAGACATGTCAGGATTCAGATTTAATAAACCCAGCAATATCTGGAAATGGAGATTAGATATACTACTGACACTTAGGTGTGTAGGGATATCAGTAGTTGGCACACAGCATGTGTTGCTGGAACACATCAAACATCAATTTTTCACGTCCATCTAGCACCCAAGGGGTGGTCGTTTTCACAGACCCCCCCATACATTTCAGTGTATGGAGGAATCCGTGAAAGCAGCAGAAAATAGGACATGAGTTAATCATGAGAATACGACTAGGTCATGAGAATAGCCCCCATTCACTGACTGACAATGAAATTAATGCTGCCGAGTGACGTCTGTTAAAAAAATGGACGCTGCACAGCCAGTTTTTACTGTCTTGTGAATATAGCCTAATGGATCCATTGCTAGCACAGTAATATAGGGGAATCTGTAGAGAAAAAGTGTTATGAGGTTTTGTATAGGTGCTGCATTATTAATGGATGCATGTGTGGCTGGTGCACTAATATGGAGATACACAAATGTGAGAATAGCTAACCTAATAACTAGCACATTAATATGGGGGCATCTGTACTTGAAAATTATTATGTAGGTATACTGTATGTGACAGGTACACTGATATGGAGACAGCTGTGGGTAGCACATTAATATGGCAACATCTCGGACTGCAACACTAATATGGAGGCATCTGTATCCGGCAAACAAATCACAGTTGAAACTGGCAAACTGATATGAGGATGTAAACTCCTGACACAAGTGGGGACGCCTGTATGTAAAACTGTTTTGGAGGCATTTTTGGCAGGTACACTGCTGTGGGAACAACTGTGGTTGGGATACTAATATAGAGCCATATCTGGTTGGCACGCAAAATCAGGGCTCACATAGGTGACTCACAGCTTGTTATAGGGGCATCTATACACAGTAATGGGGAATGAGTACTATATACATCCACATTATACTGCATATACAATACACTGACATATAGTAGCTGAGGCCTCCAAAATGTGCTCTTATTACAGCTGCATGCATATTATGGGCACATATATATCTCACTTTAATAAACATTAAAGAAACCTGGAGAAATGCTTACTATTGAGGCATCTGTGGATATTATTTCTACACAGCTAGCCTCCATCAACCAAATGGGTTACAGCTTGTCCATGAACATAAAGGAGCATCTGGTGCCAGGTCCCCTTTAAATATACAGTATCTATAGTATGTATAAAAAAACATATTTATCTATGTATTATGTTGCACATTACTGTCCTTGTCTGTTTTCTGCCCCACTGAATGCAGTTGATCCTTAAGGTTTTTGCAGGTTTGCACCTTTCCAATATGTCGCTGCACTTAGGATCCTCTACATGAAACTTTAATGTTGCTGTCAGAACAACCACTTAAAAGTTGTCATATAGCAACAAAACAGACATCAAAGTAAGATGCATTCTGTTTGTTCCAGTCTCGTAACTGGATTCCAGTACAGACAGCATTGTCAAAACAACCTTTAATCCAGTCCAGTCAGGGGGATGTAGGTGATGCGTCCTCCACTGTCGGCTTCATTCTCATAATTGCATCCTCTATGGTTTGGCATTTTCTATTCAGCCGCCATACATAAAACTGTAGTAAAACGCCCATGGAAAATGGGCATATTATATGAAGAGCCTTGAGTCAGCTGTAAGATTCCGTTTGGCCTTATGTAATTGCTCTGTTTTGATGTTTCCTTAGGTTAGTGTTAATACCTAGTTTCTTGATGGAATGAAGCTGGTTTGTGCCTGTGACAAGAGCCTTTTTTATCTGCCAGAGATACATGGAGTGGCACAGCGGCACAGAGACAGGAATCAGCTGTATCCCAGTGCTCAGATGTGATGGATACAAGAACTCACCAGTCTCTGCGTTTGTACAAATCAGAGACATCACTTAGACATGTGCGGGGACAAGCTACACATTCTGACAAAGAAAAACTGATGTAGCAGAGCTGAGTTTGGCCAGTGCAAAAAAAAGCTTACCTTGTTATAGTATAAAGGGGGGGGGGGGGGTCTTCCAGACCAGTGTAAACAGTCTCTTAATATGAGGACATGACACTTGACTACTATGGTGCAATGATTTACAGTATCCCCCATGCAAATCACACATGAGAACGCTTAGAGTCTGTCACCAGAACCCAGCATATGAACCCAGCCCCACAGACAAATTGGTTAGGGTCACCTGAATCAAATGGTGTGTTTCCCATGTGAACCAAAGCCTCCATTACCTATATTTGTCATTATGCAAATGAGCTCTTTGGAGCAAAGAGGGTGTTACCATTTACCTTTTTGGAGCATTGATTTACAAGGAGACTACACAGTTTGATTCAGGTGGGCCTAACCTATCTAGTGTATCTGTGGGCTGGGGTAATATAATGGGTTCTGGTGACAGACTCACTTTAAATGGGGAGTAGTGTCTCTTTGGCACCTTGCTTACTTCTCTATGGCTACCAGTCTGGCCTACTCTTCAGCAAAGTCACTACCCCAATACCTCCCAACCATCCCAGATTCAGCGAGACAGTCCTGGATTCCGGGTCCTGTCCCACTGTTCCAGTTGGTGGTAGGTATGTCCCGGGTTCAACTCATCTGTGTCCAGAGGACACAGATGAGTTAAATACAGTGGTGAAAGGAGCCGTCCGCTCCCTCCTTCACTGGTGTGTCCCTGTGTATTCCAGCCCTGGGATCTGTAGGCACTATGTGATGATGTTCCTCACATTGTGCCTGCAGCAACCTGAAGCCTCCAGGAGCAGAAACTGTTGACAGAGCAACAGAGGAGCGAGGGGAAGTGAATTTCATTTTTTTTTTTATGCTAAACTTTGGATGCAGATGGAGGGGGATATTAAACTGGGGGGGCATATGGAGGGGGATATTAAACTGGGGGAAACATGAAGAATGATATTAAACTGAGGGGCAGATGGAAGGGGACATTAAACTGGGATCAACTCGAGGGGGACATTAAACTGGGGGCACCTGGAAGGGGACATTAAACAGGACAACTGGAAGGCGACATCAAACTGGGGTTTACAAAGGTACCTTGTCCTAAGCGCCTTGCACCTCCTTGTCTAGCTCTTTCTGTGTCACAGTACTTAATAGTTCTGCTATTCCATGAATATGAAAGCACAGAATGACTAGTCCTCCCAGTCCTTCCTAGATACAAAAAAAAATAGTTGAAGGACACTGTAAAATGTGATGTGTATCTTTGCAATACACCTTCAATACAAGAGGATGAAATGTAACTCTTCTTCTCCATTGTAGATAAGTAACTTAAATTGGGATTTTCCCCCTTAGGATGTGCTGAGCAACCTGCAGATATTGGGGTTGCCGTTGACATTCACAGAATGAGACAAGTGTATTTACCGGAATGAAATCTTTCTTTGCCAGGCTCAGTGAGTCTGACGAACAACATGTACATCTGTCCTCATCTCTATTCCTTGGTGGCAGGCGGCTGTCACATTTGATGGGGGATGCCACAAGGAGATAATGAAATGAAACGCTTGCAAATCCACCACGGGACACTTTAAATGTCACCTTCTTTTGTGGTTTGCTACATTGTAGTTATTTCAGCTTTGAAAGAGGCCAGCCGTGTATATAACTCTTCCTACAGACACAGAGGCTTCAATGTAAAGTGACAGCATTAGTAATATTAATAGTGGAGATTTCCCCTACACTTCACACAATAGGCACACAGAAGTATTCTGCAGATAAGAATTTCTAGGCACGGTCTAATCACACAGTGAAACATGCTGCATTGTGTAACTATGATGTCACATTATTTTTATAAGATGCACACCCATCCCCCACTATGAAAATCACTGGTAAATATACAATGCTTGGTTTCTATATTATTCTATAAGTAATACAATAAGGAATAATTTCAGTATATGTTATTAATTACAATGAATATCCATTAAAAAGCATTTCCCCTTTAAATAAAAAATCACTTTCATATAAGTACAAAGCTATGTTAAGGGGGTCTCCATATTTGGCAAGTTCCTAGACATTAAGCTGATTAAAAGGGCTCCTATAGCTAGAACCTACAGCAATCGCCTAAAATCTGTGAAGTAAGTGTTCATATTCCCTGCAGCATCACCGCAGGGGGAATGAAGTATTGCACATTTCTCATTAAAATCATGTCTGTGTAATGTATGATCCTGCCGGGTCCTCCCCAGCAACACCTTACTTAAAAATGTTGCAATACTTTAGTTCTCTACTTTTCATGCTGAGTTACTTGCTATAGATTAGTCAATGAAAAGGGGAGGGGGAGGAGGAGGAGGCTACTGGAAAAGATACTCAAATAACTGCTGCTATTCAAGCTATTCTGTGTGTCAGGGAGCACTTTTGTTTGTTGATAACAGGCGACCTGTTGGTCCTTAATCCGCAAGTGCATCTATTTTCTGGCACCTTGCCCTAGGGTTGCAACCTGGTTTCTAAAGCATCAGTTCCGTTCTGCTCTGTGGCAGGCTCTGGTGAAAACTTTGGGGTAACCTTATCCTTTGCAAGCCAGGGTGGTATTGGATGATAGGTAGCTTCTTTTACTTGCTGTATTTTGTCCTGCTTCCAGTACTTGCTTTATATTAAAAAAAAAAAATTGATTAAACAGCAATTCCATCACCTTGGGAATTACTTAAGTGCCAATTCCATACCAAAAGGCTGCATATGCCCCATCCCTCTTAGACATGACACACTTCTTCCCTGAGGAGTAATGGGGTTGGTTTTGTCCAGTAGCAGGAAGTCAATTTAGTGGACTTATTTGCATCTAATATCATTTAAAGTAGCCCTCCCACAAATAGATCTATTCTCTTGTCCATTAGAAAGGTAAATGATGTAAACAGTCCCTTCTGGTCCTCACACCAATTCACACCAGTTTTCTCCCAAAAAAAGTAGTACTTTTTTAGTACACAGCCACTTTGTCAATTTTCTGTTCTTGCCTCTCCAGTTTAACAAAAAAGAGGGGGCGACCGGGATCAAGGCAGGCCAGGATGGAGACTCCTTGGTCTGACAGATTTACTGTAAGGGTAGGTTGACAAGGCCTGTTCTTTGTCATGGTTTTTGTCACTTTTTTTATGCAGTTTTTTGCTCCAGTACACTGTATGGGCCTGGAAACTTCAAGAAAATGCTAGTGGATTTGATGCGGTTTTTGCAAAAAAAAAAAAATGCATCAAAAATCGCATCAAAAACCACATCAAAAAACCACATAGTATTTTTTCCGCCTCCAATTGATTTGAATGGGTTTTTCAAGGCAGAAGCTGCCTGAAGATAGGTGATGTCACTTTTTTCCCCTCTAGCTGAAAAAAATCAGCTAGAGGAAAAAAACTGCTACTGACTCCCATTGAAATGAATAGGACGCGTTTTTTGAGGTGGATTCTCCCTCAAAATCAGCCTGCAAAAATCTCTATGTGAACATACCCCAAAGAGGAACATAGCAAGAGACATATTTGGAAGCAGATGTCAGGAAAAGTAGCAAGTCTGAGGCTAGGTTTACATGGAGGAATCTGTCATGGCTTTGGGAGCAGATTCCGCCCCAAATCTGTGGCAGATTCCGCCCTGAATCTGCCTCCCATTGTTTTCAATAAGAGGCATAATTCATAGCAGGACACTAAAAAAAAAAAAAAAAAAAAATCAGCGTCCTACTCGGTCTTGCCATGGATTCTCAGCCACGGATTCTGCAGCTTGGGAATCTCTGCTAATTAGGCCCATTCATCCAGACCTAATCAGCATAGGAAAACCGCAACTGAATACCGATAGACTGCAATCACACAGCCGAAAGCGGCGGCGGAAAATGGCCCCGAAGGCCCCTTGCACATGTGCGAGTTCAGTGTGCTATCCAGATTTTTCCATTCATTTCTGTCCGTATTACACGGAATAGTGTGCAGGCCCACAGTCCGAGCCGCAAAACTCAGGACAGGACCTATTTCTGTCCAGTTTTGCGGCCATGGAAGCATGGCCGGTGCATGGGCAGCACATGGATGACATCCGTGTGCCGCCTGTGCACCGACCGTGCCATTAAATCACGGCCAGCAGCCCACACCCGCTCCTGTGCAATTAGCCTAAGGGTAAGTTCACATGGAGGAAAATAAGAGTAATTCCTCTTCTTTTTCCACTGCCATTTTCCATACGGGTTCTACTTGTTACAGGATGCCGATGCAGGGCAATGGCATTCAGTCATGGCTTTCCGCTGCTGATTAGGCCCAGATGAATGTGGGCAGGGAGTAAAAAAGCGCTGCAAGAAAAACCGCGGCAGAAACACATCAAGTTTTTTCCTGCAGCGCTTTTCAAAGAAAGTAAACCTCTGCGGACTTTCTGCTTCAGTTATACCTATAGGGAAATCACTGGCGTTTCCGTAGGTATAATTGACATACTGTGATTTCCAAAACTGCAACGGTTTCCGCTGCACGTGTTTTTCTGCAATGTGTGGATGGGATTCGCTAGCAGGGACCTTAAAAACTGTGCCTAAGAAGGCAGGACTGCTTGTAAAACTGCCCAAAACAGAGGCAGACTATTGGAGGCAAGCTGATGCCATTCTGCAAGAGGTACAGGGATCCTAGCTAAAGAACCCATCTGTGAAGGAGTCACCTGCCATGAGGAACCTATCTGCAAAAGAGTCACATCAGTGAGGCGACAGCTGAGAGGAGAGGGAGGTCAAAGGGAACTGTTGGAGAGCGCATGGAACAGAGACGCATCATTCTTAATAAACACACTCCAGTGTCTCATGTGTGAACAGGAACTTAGTTTCTTTATTAATTCCTACTAGTATACGACTCACATCAAGGCTCTTAAATGAAGGAATAAAGCTAATTGACTTCCTGTTCACCACCAGCAAGAAAATTACCTTTGCAGTAATTTTCTTCATGCACCTTTCTAACAATCCAGAGAATACAATTTTTTGAGGAAGTGCTACTTTAAGACATTAGAAGTTGTAGTTTAATCCCAACTTTAACCATAAAGATCTCATGAAGGGCCCAGCATGATTAACATGTATTAAAATGTAAGTATATTGAGCACAATCGTGGTATTGTTTCGGAACAACCCTATAACTGATTTGTAATTGCAGGCGGAGAGGTGTACTGCTGTTTGCATATGCCACACTAATTGCAAAATATATTGTTTCTTTCAAATCTTAATGCATCGCCTCAAGTGATCTCTACTTAAGCACCGACAGCCTTGAGTAAATGGAGTGACAGCCAGCAGTCTGGGAGATAATATTACCACCGTCTCCATGTAGCAGGCAATGTCTCACATGCATTAGTATAATTCCGCATGTGGTGTGTCCCAGTTGGATGCTGAGCAGGTGTCAGTGCTTTGAAGTAGAACTATATTTTGTAATGCTGTACCACCTTGTTGTTCCCTTTCTGCCATATGCTCCCTCTCTGATGTGAATTACGCAGGATAATCAATGAAAGATATTTTCCTCTCTCCCTGGGTATGCCAGTTTATGCTATGTAGGTGACTATGTAACCCTTTTAAATAAATGAGCATCTGTTTTTATTACAGCTTGAAAAAAAAGAGAAGTAAAGCTTATTAGTTTGTTAAAAGGGAATATACTCGAAAACTTTAATATCTATGATTTAACGGGAACCATTCATTTTTTTTATTAAATATTGCAATTATAGGACGATATCTAGATTTGTTTATCCCGATCTTCCTGAATGAATGGAATGGCAGAACTACAGTGTATGGTGAAGACAAATGACAAATACCACTGATAGAAAAAAAAAATACAAGAATAGCCTCAGACATCTAATACTTAGATTTTCCTTGTAATCTACTTTTGCACAATAAGAAGTGGTCTGCCCCCTTCCCTATCCATTATTGATACTCTATTATATATATAGTATATTTACATAATATGTAAATACACTGAAATCAGCAGCTAAAACACAGAAAAAAAAAAACAACAATTCATGAGCACAGTCAGGAAAGCTGTTTTCTGTCTTTGAATAATATCCCATCTGTAATGACAGAAGCAGAAGTAGATACAAGTACATAGAAGACTTTGCTTACATTGTTAGCTGTAAGATTTGCAGAACCTTCAGTCCTTTGCATAGCGCAGTTATGCAGATATGCTGTGAGGAGAATCATCCCTTCCCCACTGCATTACCTGTGTGAAGAGGAAAAAGAACTGCCTCCTCCACTCACTGTGATTTGTCTTGCTTCTATCCTTATATCTGGAGACATACTGCCCTAGTAACAAAGGAGTGACTGCAAATTAGCTAGAAGGGAAATACCCAGTGGTAGAAACTTTACGACAAATGAAGAAAATAAGAATTCTATACATTTCCATAAGCATTGTGCTATTTAACTGTAGGAAGGCATCTAAGCTGCTGTAAGGGAATTGCCAGTTGAGCAATTCCCCAGTGCTGCTGCAGAACCCTGGGGGGAGGGGCACAACAAGACAGTGAGCCCTAAAGCTGAATCCCCCGCTGTCCCTGGCTAACTTGCCCAATCTGTCCTAGGCGACAGCCAGCAACCGGTCGATCAGTCCCTTCATAATATAAGTGACACACAGAACAGGACAAGACAAAACAACACAGAAGCAGAGTCAGCAAGCCAAGGGGTCGGTAACAGTCGAGCAATGCAGTACCAAAACTAATCCAAGAGAGTAGTCATGGGGGAGCCAAAGGTCAGAAGTCAGAAATACAACAATAGCAGAATAGGAGCTAGCAGGGACAAGTCACAAGACAGAATCAATAGCCAGCGAGCATGTGAGGGATGACAACCTGTTTATAGAAAGTCAGGACCTGCCCCAGACTGGATTGGTAGACAGACTGTGAATCACACAGGCAAGGCTGAGATTAACTATTAGAGGAGCAGAGAGAAACAAAGATGCAGGAGACAGGTGTGGCAGAAATTTAATTACATACAGGAGGTATTAGGATAGTGTTCAGACTGAGCAACAAGAAACCTATGCAAGGAATCAAACTGAACACATCTCCTTCGCCGCAGCGTGCGAGCGGAGGGTGGCGCAGAGACCCGAACAGGCAGAGACATTACAGCTGCCTTATCTTTTGAGGAGATTTTACAAGGAACAGCTTTTTTCCAACTGTAAGGAGGGCAATGAGGGATAAAAAAGCTTTTAGAATACTAAAACAAGATAAGATAGTAATGCAGCATTAAAAATTATAAAGATAAAAATAAATTGTGTAAGAGACAAATAAAGAAGGTAAAGATCGAGGCAAAGAGAATAGTTGCCAAGGAAAGTAAAAATAATCTAAAATTATTCTTCAAGTACATAAATAATAAGAAAATAACAACTTGCTAACTTGCTAACTAACTGGCTAACTCTCAAAAATAATGGTGGAGGAGGATGAAAAAAAAAGGCAGAACTACTAAATGCCTTCTTTTCAGGTAATGTAAATTCTCCATGAAAAGTCTAAAAATGTCTTAAAAAAATACTAAAATAAACAAAATGCCAAGTCCAGATGGCATACACCCCAGTTCTGAGGGAATTATGCACGGTGATAGACAGACCTTTATATCTAATATTTAAGGATTCAGCAATGATTGGGTCTGTTCCACAGGATTGGTGCAAAGTAAATGTGGTGCTAATAACGGGTCTAAAAATGAGCCTGGAAACTATAGGTTGGTAAGTCTAACCTCAGTGGTGGGAAAGATATATGAAGGTTTTCCAAGAGATGCTATCCTGGAGTATCTCAATAAAAATGATCAGCATGGGTTTATGAGGAATCAGTCATGTCAGACTAATCTGATCAGCTTCTATAAAGAGGTAAATTCTAGACTGGACATGGGTAATGCGGTGGACGTGGAGTATCTGAACTTTTTAAAAGCTTTTGTAATGTACCACATAAAAGGTTGATATACACAATGACTTAGGAAAAAGAGGATGCTTGATAATGGTAAATGATCAGATTGGATTGAACGGGTTGCCACCAGGGTTCAGTATTGGGCCCTCTCCTTTTTAATTAAGTTTATTAATGACCTGGTAGGGGTTTTACAGAGACGGATCTCCATATTATCAGATGATACTAAACTCTGCAATGTAATAAAAAATGAGGAGGATCATAGAACAGGGGGATCTAGGGAAGCTGGAAGCATGGGTGGAGACTTGGCAATTGAAGTTTAATGTAAAAAATGTAAGGTTATGCATTTTGGTTGAAGAAATAAAATATATGATTATGTACTTAACAGTAAATTACTAGGTAAGACTGCCACTGAAAAAGACTTGGGGATTTTGGTGGACAGTTAGCATACCTTCAGTGATCAATGCCTGGAAACTGCCACCAAGGCAAAGCAAAATTGTGGGGATTCTCATGACAAGAACATAGTTATGCCTCCATAAAAATCACTGGTACGGCCACACATTGTATGTAATTCTGGGTCCCAGACTATTGTATGTAATTCTGGGTCTCAGTGTACAAGAAGGACATAATTGAACTAGAGAGAGTGCAGAGAAGGGCCACCAAGGTTATTAGGAGAATGGGTGGATTGGAGTAGAAAAACAGATTAACAAATTTGGGGTTATTCAGTTTAGAAAAAATGTCTATGAGGAGCTTTAATAACAATGTACAAATACATGAAGGGACAGCACAAAGCACTTTCTAATGATCTTTGTACTCCTAGGCTGGTTACAGTGACAAGGGGTCATTTTCTACATCTAGAGAGAGAACATTTCACTAAGAAAACAGATTGGGATTCTTTACTGTGAGAGTAGCAAGACTATCAAATTCACTGCCACAAGATGTGGTGATGGTGAATACACTGTGTAAGTTCAAAGAGCACCTGGATCCCTCTCTTTAACAGAAAAATATTAAAGGTTATGGGGTTTAGATTTTTGTAAAAACAAGTTGATCCAGGGTTTTACGTATGCTGATTTCTGGATTTGGATGGGGAAGGAATTTTTTTTCCTCTGACATAGGACACTTAGCATCAGCCTCACGGGGTATTTTGCCTTCCTCTGGATCAAAACTGTAGGGTTATAGGTTGGACTTGATGGACCTTTGTCTTCATCCAACCTCATCTACTATGTAACTTTCTAATTATGTTTCTTGTATGGGCCATTTTTTATATTTACACAGGTGTATCATGTCTTTCCTTAAACACTTCTTCTCAAGGCTTAACAAAATTAACTTCTTTAATCTCTCCTCATAACTAAGGTCCTCATGCCCCTTTTCACTTTTGTGGCCCTCCATTGTACCTTTCCAACTCTAGGACATCCTTTCTATGAACTGATGCCTAGAACTGAACTACATGTTCCACCCTTGGGACATTTCTTACATGCAGATTATTTTTACCCAGATGCATAATGTAACACTTATCTACATTGAACCTCATTTGCCATGTGGATGCCCACTCAGTATGTCCAAGTCTGCTTATAATCTACATCAATCCTTCATAGACTGTACTATACTACATAGCTTGGTGTCATCTGCAAAAATAGACAAAGTGCTATTAAACCCATCTTCTAAATCATTATAAATAAGTTAAATAACAGCAGACCAAGCACTGAACACTGGGGTACACCACTTATAACAGAGGACCAGTCTCAGTAGCAGTCATTGACCACGATTCTCTTAACTCTCCGGTTATGACACCTTTAAGTTTCCATTCATTTTAATGGAAAAACAGTCAACTATTATAACACGGTGAAATGCAATGTTTAGATAATATAGAGAGTATCAAGACACATGCCATTATTATAGCAGACTAGAGTCAAATCTAATGCCAGTGAAGGAATGCAATAATCCAACAACTGCATGCGATGAGTAAAAAAGCTTTCAACAAAGATACAAATATTTTAAAAAGTCCAAAGTGCACAGCATGAAGAAAGAACATCACATGCCGCCTGGAAATGTCATCTCCGTCTGGATGCCACTCTGTCCTGTGTGCCTTGAATAAAGAGAGTGGGAGAAATGTAATTGGTTTGCTGGTTATGACTCACTTGTGGATCATAAGATTTTTAATATCCTGTAGAAGTGCATGTAATGAACAAAAGAATCTCGAGTATACTTGAAGCCACAGAATGTCGCCGCTATGTGATGGAAGGGAAAAGACACAGATAAACGATATGCAACATAACCTCTGCATCACCACTGTTTAACATTGTGGTAGCCACTGTTAAAAAAAAATACTTTACGCCATCCAACTCATTTAGGGGTCATTTGAGAAGTTGATAGGAGAAGATATTTGTATTCCTCTTAGCTATGGACAATAGCATCATAAAAATATGTTCTCACAAAATAACATTTACAGTGAAATTCCTTTATTCTGGCAACATATAATCCAGAAAATCCGATAGTTTGACACTTGCTTCCATCTTTGATTTTGATTTGCATAAATGACCAAAAAATCTGAGTATCTAAAGATCTGCCATCTATCGGAACCCTCTTATGCCTGAGTAAACACGTCTAGCATTTAGATGTTGCACCCCTGAATCTAGGTGAACCTTTGCCTCAAGGCAAAATAAATGCAACCTGTGAGTATGGACTAACTAGAGCTCTGTGGAACTCAGGGCATATTTTGAACCGGTCAAACCAACCTTACTCACTTCCCCTTCTTTCTTTTTCATCCCTCCAGCAAGACAACTCAGAAGACAATTTTTTAGGCATGATAATACATCACTAAATAAAAAGTCACACAATTAAGAAACAACTCCACTTTTCAAAGAAGGAATAGCTATTATTACCATACTGTTATTAAAAATAACTAGTATATCAAGACCAATTATACCAATATCACTATATAAGGGCAAAACAATATCTCCAGATCATGACAACATATTACCAATAGAGGGTGACTATAGTGGCTCTAAATGAAAATCACCTCACCACCGATAATGTCCTGTCCAATAGTACTGCCGATCAGCCGATTAGCAGGCAAGCACGCGATGGACAACCACTTGCATCTTTTATACAGATTATCGGCACCACATTGCCCTGTGTATTCAAGGATGAGCTGCTGACAATTCATGCAGCCAAATGAGATAGTAACAATCGCAGTAGAGATAATTCCCCCCATTTAGTATGCATTAGCCTGTATAATTAGGCTGATGCAAACGAGTGTAATCAACATGTTTCCCATTGATCTGCGTTCCTGCGGGCCAACATCTGGCTGTGTAATGGAACCTTTACAGATGATATCATCTCTGAGTAGAGTTGTTTACTTACCCTTTTCTTCTCAATCCATACCAGAATGCCATGACAACTTCTTCCAGTCATGATTTGTCTTTGCAGAATTTAATACACTGACTGTCTTTGGCTCCTCAATTTTCCAACACATCTCTACCCTCTACACAATCTCGCCAAGTCACCATCCATAGCGCCCCCAGGGGGGAAAATGGACCTCTATAAACTGTAATTGACAGTGTACCACAGAATGTAGTAAAATTGTCCACTATTTGGTAATAATGCTCTCCTGTGTTCTCTGATATAGTAATAGTACCCTTTCTGTACTCCCATACAGTAATATTGCCCTCTTTGTGTTCCTCTATAGTAATAATGCTCCCTTTGTGCCCCATATAGTAATAATGCTCCCCTGATGTGCCATGAAGTGTAACTGTCATTTCATTTTTCTTTCTATTGTTTAGGGAGGGGTTGTTTTTATAATATACTTTATTAACCTATTGTACTTTCTTTTAGGAGAAAACAAGTTCTAAAGTTCTCCCTAGCAACACAATTACTAAGCATTGCTAGGAAGGCCGTCCCATATTCAACCTGTATTAAGGGGAGGTATCGCTGATTATATACCACTTAGGAAAGTGCTTTTGTGTCGTGTCCCCTTCCCATCTACGCCTGGTCGCAGTAACATCCCCTGCAACTATGATCTTTATGCTCTAACCTGTGAGGTACACTAGTAGGGATTCACTATGGATCCTGAAATGACAGGACAGAGGTAGCAGAATACATAGTATTGAGACAGATGGAGGCCGGAATGGCAGGTCATACTCACTTGAGGCTGCAGCATATAGGAATCACATTCCCAACTTGTTTTTAACTAGTGACTTCTCTGTTTCTGTTATAGCAAATGCTGAATAATGGAAATTGAGACTCACGGCTTTTAAATGACACCAAGAGAGAGAGAGATAGCCATTTGATATTTAGACCTGAGACATGCTGCCCCACAAAAATGTCTCCCAAAGCGTACATAAAGAAACGTTATTGCTGAACCATAGATCAACACAACAGTGAGGAAACATGCTATCCAATGCTGAAACAAGCCCTACAATAGAGGCTGAAACTAAGGACAAAATTAGGGACTTGGTCACCCCACATTTGCCACAGTGAAAAGGAACAGAGAAATAAAGAAGTAGTGAATAGCACACACCATTGCCATCAGTGACTGTGAGTGGATATTGCTAGCTAAAGAAACTGTTCTTCCATGCTACTTCTGACTGGAAGAACTGCCACTCTGTCTCCTTTGTCTTAAATACACCATACATGGAGAGCACCCCAAAACTGCAATAGCCAGAAGAACCAAAACCACCTCTGGGAGGGCCCCAGGGGAAACCTATACCATCCATCATTTAGGTGCGCTCCCCTAATCACTGTGCCACCCTAGGACCTGCAAGACGATTTGGCACCAGAGCCACCGTGACAGGAGATGACAAGACCAGTCACCATATTAGGCCTCCATCATGTCCCTATCTCCAAAATGCTTTGCATATAGTTGCACTCATGTACAGTAATAATGCTCCCCTATGTGCACCAATAAGCAATAATGCTCTTCAATGTTCCTTCATATAATAATAATAATACTGCTTCCCAGTGTGCCCCTAGGACATGTTTGTTTCACAAAACCAAAAAGCCTTATTGATGTGATATGACTGGGTATGACAGCAATATTTGATGTCTGTTTATGATCCGTAGGTATACATTCCTTCAGCTTCTTTGTCTCCCATGTATTGTCATATTCAGATGGCTTATACAGATTACAGACCCTCACCCCATTTAAAGGTAGTATATATTGATCTGTAGCATGTTACATCATGTTAGCCTCAACTGGGACCATAGAGAAGTTCCCAGCAATCTTTGGTCATCATTGAGTGAGATAGGTCTATATTAGTTCATATATATATCGGGGCTCCCCATTTCATTCAAAATCCAACAAAAATAATCCCAATATTAATTGAGGTAATAAATTAATACATAACTTTTAATAATGAAGAAATATAAAAATATCACAAATAGATCAATAGATAAAAATACATATGTCATTCAATCTACATAAAAAAGACCTGTTGTCAATATTAGATATATTCAATACAAAAAGGGGAACTAGTAGTCCAAGCACGGCGGCCTGGCCAGAAAAAATATATAAATAAACCAAGGCTTACCGTGACTCAGACAGACCACCGTTCCCAACCACTAACATAAGGATTAGGAGATGCGGCTCAGCTGGAAACCATCAGCAAAGCAATTACAAGGGACCCAAATTACCGATATATAGTTTGTCCCTAAATACCATCCTACAGCAAGGATATCCTGGTATGCCCTAATAGCCTAAATTCGGGGCCATCGCCCTATTTGCATGTGCCCCTGACATGAACCTGACCCTAAGGTAACTGTCCCTATGTTCTCCCTAGCAAACAACAGGTACATATAAAGCGCCTTAGTTAAAAGATAGACATATCAAACTCCAATTAATCCGTACATGCAATCCCGACATGCATGTTTCGCTAAACTCATCAAGGGATTGAACTGGTAAAAAGAGCATATACAATTATGCCAGTAACGCGAGAATTAAAGCCACAATCATGTAAGCACAAAACTCTCTGAACAATAGTTCCCACTAAACACTTGCAAATGTGAATATACCAAGAACCATGACAAATGCTAAAATAGCATAGACGTGCATTTCTATAGTCAGGGTAAAGTGCACACCAGTAAAGTAAAGCATATCATACTGCAAGGCACAGGAATGCATAAAATGTCAGCAGTCCCATTTTAAGATCAGGGAGGGGATAGCACAGTCAAAACGCTATAAAACCCCCCTAGAAGGTATATGGAGTGCCAAACATACCTGAAATTTCCCCATTTTCATTGTAGGGAAAAACTACTGTTTGTCAACTGTAACGTCTGTAACTGCAGCCAAGTATTATCTCATATCATTTATTTACACCTTTTATTTTATTATATTCTGTGTGCTTGTAGTTATTCTTTGACCATCATAAAATAAAATCATTACAAAGAGGTCTAGAATAGAGCTTGTCCCTTTAAGTGAAATTATTTTGAGATCACATGATAAGTCTGAAAGAAGAGAGACTTACCTGTAATGCATCTCTATTGAGGGAAAGGAATTGGAAAGGCAAACACTGATGCTGCAAACTACTGCAATGGAAGAAGATAATGGGGTGCTGAGAACAAAAGGAGAGGGGCATGGGGAGCAGTCTGCAAGAGAAAGGGGGCATAGGTAGGAGTTTGTGATGGAGGAGGGCAAAGGAAACAATCTGTGAAAGATGAAGGGGCATGATAGCAATCTATCAGAGAAGGGGCATCACTATGTACATTATTCCAATAGTGAGACATAACTGTGTTTATTATCCTTGTACTGTGACCTAGGGTGGGTTCACACTAGCGCCGGCACTCCGTCCGCCGCAAATCCGACCTAAATATTGGAAAACTGAATAGGAACTGGATAGGGAAAGGTTTGCGACGCTTTGCTTAAAAACACATTCACTTGAATGGGTTTTTAAAGCAATGCACGGGTGTGCGCTTACACCCTCTGCGCCGCAAAGCCGTTTTTTTTCGTTGGAAACAAAATTGGACATGCAGGACTTTATGTCCGACGAAAAAAAACGGCTTTGCAGCACAGAGGGTGTAAGCGCACACCCGCGCATTGCTTTAAAAACCAATTCAAGTGAATGGCTTTTTAAGCAAAGTGTCGCAAACCTTTCCCTATCCAGTTTTCCAACATTTAGGTCGGATTCGCGGAAAACGGTCAGTAAAGCGGGTTTTATACAATGTGGGGGCCAGGAAACAGTGCGTTATACCATGTGGGAGCCAGTAAAGTGTGTGTTATACTGTGTGGGGGCCAGGAAATGGGGCTTTATACTGTATGGGAGCCAGTAAATTGCTGATCAGCTGATGAAGCTTTGCTTTGGCTTTCTTCCATGGGGAGCTGGAGGGACAAAAAATTAAGAGGAATCTGAGGCAGAAGTCTGTCTCAATTCCTCTTCATTTTCCGCCATTTGAACAGACCCTTAATCTTCTCTGAATCTCTGAGAACTACAACCCGCAGCAACCCCAGATTCTCAGGAAATGCAGAGAGTTGTAGTTTTATTCTTGCCAACCACTGTACCATTATGCTGCAGTGACAGTGCCTGCTCTAATGGCATCAGTTTCAGACATTTAACCCCTCAGATGCTGCTGTCATTACCGACTGTGGCACCTCTGAGTAATATAGAAAATATAAGGGCTGATTTATCAAGAACAGTGTTTTCTACCTAAGTTTGTTCCTAATTTATAATGAAGTGCGCCCCTCCTCATAAATTAGGAGCATCCTCTGGGGTTTGTGTGCCTAAACAACAACTCCACACCAGCTCCTGGCTGGAGTAGAATTCTGGCATCATTTAAGCCAGAAAATTGGCCTAAATGATGATAAATCTGACAGGGCCAAGAAAGTGGCATGATGTCTGTAGTGGTAGGGTGGGCCCCTAAAATCAATTCCACTGGTGGGACCTAAATATCCCAGTCCGACACTGGAGCTGAGAGTTAAATAATCATAAGCCTTTCATGTTCTGAACTCATGACTGAAGGAGATTCTTGTGGTTATGCAACCCATTGCAACTTCGGTCATAAACCCCCCTTGCCTACTCGTGTAGCATCCTAGTGGAACAAAGAAGAACTGACTTATGTACATATACTTATAAGGAGTGGCGATATAGTGCAGTTATCTACAATTCAGAGGCATGACATTGTGCAGTCAGGAAATGGGTCATCCTCGCTTTATAGCGCATAGCTACAATCCGATATGTGAGCCTTAAAGAGGACTTTTCATGTTCTCATCAATGTGCACTTTTATATACCGCTAGAAAGCCAACAGTGCGCTGTTGGCTTTTCCCAGTATGTGCCCCAGTACTGGAGATACTGGTGCAGCATCCCAGAGTGCTACTGTTTTTATATGTTTGTCTTGTGTGCCTCTGGGTTTTATGTCTGTAAGTTCTGTTCTGTGTTAAGTGTAATTTTGTGCAGCTTTCCCTTTATATGTTTCCCCCTGCAGTGTTCAGCCCTGGCCTATCACAGGCCACTGGGCGGGCTTGTGAGGAGATATAATCTCCCCGGCGACGGTTGAAGTTCAGTTCAGTGCATGCAGCAAGCCAGACAAGGTGTGCAGAGCTGACCTGCCACCAGACTGGACTGAAGGCCAACCGCCGCTACCACAGCCTCAGGAGGGATAACATCAGCCCCAGGCTCATCTAAAGACAGCTCAGAGCAAGGGAGTAGAGATTTCCGAGTGGCTGGACTTATTTGGTGTAGTGCCCGGAGGAGCAGGAGAGGACCCTGATAGGAGAGTCGCATTCGGGCCTAGTCTCCAGGTAACCAGATCCCTGTCAGGACTCCCTGTAACTCTATCTCCAGTATATCTAGCTGGGAGTGGCACAGAGGTGGAGTAGAGGAAGCCATCTTGTGGAGCCTATACTGTCTTTGGGCACCCTCCTAGAACCAAGGCTGGGGTTAGGACACTGCAGGACTACTACTCCCATCTGGAAGCTGCTGTTGTCCTTTTGTTCAAGTTGCCTAAATAAAAGGCTGTTTGGTTTACCTGCAACGCTGAATCCTGAGTCGTGCCTGCTTTAACATCAGGGCTCTTCCGACCAACACCACACCGGCTCAGGTAGGAGAGATTCCTCTTCAACTGGAAGTGCCCCGGGGGAAAGAACTACTACCGCCACCATCCGGTAGTGCTGCAGGACCCCCTCGACTTTGTCCGGCCTAGGAGTGGGCCTGGAGCCGTTTGGGAGCGTGCTCGGCCTGCTAGGTGGCACAGCATCCGCCACTACTACTCCCATCCTCTGGTCTCATCCGACTGGGTTGCGGCACTGGTGCCGTTAGTTTTTGCATTGATATCTCTCCACTATCAGAAGGGTGGGCCTTACAGCACAGAAACATTGCTGGGCGGTAAGGAATGCCCCCTCTGACAGTACAAGGCTATGTTAGAGTACAGTTGGTAAGCTTTCCTTACCACCCAGCGATGATGCTGAGCTGTAAGGCCCGCCCTTCTGACAGTGGGGAGATATCAGTGTCGAAACGGCACCAATATCTACAGCACCAGGGCACATACCAGGAAATCCGATTTTAATTCAGCGCACTGTCGGCTTTCTAGTGGTATATAATACCAAACATTGGTGAGGAAATAAAAGGTCCTCTTTAAGTCAGTTTGGACACCCTTTTTGGAACCTTCACCCTGCAGTATGGGTATTGCAGGTCATTTTTTGTGAATATTTAAAGTACAATGTTCATGGACAAGACTGCCCCTGAAAGGGAGACACACTGACCCCAGGGAATACCATCACCCAGCCACAGCTCCAGTCCTATGGTTATAAGGAAATGTGCCTCCATTTCATGGAAGGTTTGCTGCTGCTGTTAACTGTCTTACTTCAAGTAAACCATGAGTTTTTGCACCATTCAAAATTGTCTCCTGAGTTCTCCATTCTGCATTTACCATCAAGGACACTCTAACCTCCATCAGACTCAGGGAGGCTTACTATAGGCAAGCTCCCCAAGGGATACTATTACCACCATTTTCCACACTGCAGGCCCCCATGTCACTGACCCAGTCCTGAGGAATGCTGGAGGGATGGCCGAGTCCTCTATAGCTAGTGTGAGCCCAACTGTCACCAACTACTACTCATAACCTTCCTGCCTTTCTCCACTGGGTTGCTGCACTTTTTACACCCCATTTTGGATCAATAATAAAACAAAGCAGACTGTCACTGATCCAGCTATCTATGCCTTCATGTGTCTCAGACCACCAAATAAACATGAATGTCCTTTGTTGCATTCGCTTATCTTTTGCACTCCCAATGCTCTACCTGTTTGTCAGTCTTTATCATAGTTCTGGAATTCTCTTCATGAATGCCTAAAATGAACAGTGCTTTAGTTTCTTTTCAGAAAGAGAGCTGCAGTGCACAGAGCGGTGGGGACTATTGAAGATGAATGGTAAAGTAAATAAATTGGATTATCATCAGTAAGCAATGTTGCATCAGTAACTGCAATGTATGCAATGTAATATTCATATAAAAGGTATGCTAATACATTGTACAGCTCCAACGGGACAGACGTGTATAGATATAAGATCTGAGTGGATGACTGATATATTCCCACTAGCGTTCCGTATATTAGCACATTACACAAAAATGTCCTGCCTCCAAGCGTTTACACAAGTCAAGGAGAAAATAAAGTAATGTCAAAATGCGTTAGTAATTCTCTGGGTTGTCTTATCTGTCACCTGCTTTCTGAGCTCTTTACATCCATAATAAGGTTTAAGTTCTGTTTCACTGTGAACCTATAGAGGAAAAATCAAAGGATTTCTGTAGGTTATGTCAGTTTATTATAGAGGAAATGCCCGGCGTGTTTCGTGTCCCCTTAAACTCATCTCATCTCATTTCATGCTTTTATCCAATATTCTGTGAATAAGACTGAATGCAGAATGCCAGCAAGTGCAATAGGCTACTTCATTTATTATGTTATCAGGGGGAGAACTTTTACGGGAAGCCTTCACCGACACAGCAGATATGAAATGGTATTCCTATTATGAGGTGAGTTTTGATATCTAGCCAGACAGTTCTGGCAGGAGGACATCAATTATACCTGATTTAGAAAATATGCTAAAGTGAATGTCCAGTCTTCAATACCATTTTTAAAATCTAAATAGTTTCCAAATTTTATGTGGATTAATTTCTTATTATACAGTATCTTAATAGGACCATAGCTGAAACAGCGCTCCAAATCTCCTGCATAGTCATAGATTTAAAGGAGTTTTCCAGGTCTTTTAAATTGATGACCTATCCTTAAGACAGTTCATAAATTGAAGATCTGTGAGGGTCTGACATCCAGGACCCATGTTGATCAGCTGTTTGAAACAGCAGCACTCCATAGGTGATGCTTCCACATTCCAGGCCATGTCCATGTCCAGGACATCACATTAATTGGTGACATGGCCTATTTGCAGCTCAGTCTCAGTCAAATTAATGCAATGAGCACAAATGTATGGATCTGCGCTTGGTAAGTACAGAAGAGATTGCAGTGCTCACCTAAATGCTGCAGCCTCTATAAACAGCTTATTGGCCAGAGACTCTTGACAATCTTTAATAGATAAGCTATCCTAAACATAGGTCATCAATTATTTACCCTAGAAAGTCCCTTTAAAACATATAATTCTGACTGTATACAGTTACCACCAGAGGGAGTTTAGGAGCTTACTGCATACTGTTTAGACATTATCATCATCATCACCAACTGCTTCTCCTACTCCTTCTCTTTCACACCATCAGTCATCCACAAGGGAATGTGTGTCCAGGAAAGTTCCGGCAGTTGTGCAACTTAACTCTCACTTGGCCAAGCTACTGGCGGTGCAGTCAATTACCACTTAGTGGAATCCGCTGGGTTTCCCCAACTGATGGAATGTGCTCAACCTCATTGGAGGATACCTAGCCGCCATTGTTTCTCTAGGAAAGCTGTCCCTGCTTTATATCACCAGAATGTGAGTATTTCCCTGGATATGTCAGTCTGGGGAAAGGTACTCTGTTGACACGTGAAGCAGCACTTATGGACAAGGACAATACACGGCTTTCACGGCCCACTGGGTCAATGTTTTGAGTGTCAGCAACCACAATCCAGAAACGCAACAAGGCCAGATACTAGTTCCACCCTATTTCTGCAGGTCCAGTTCCAACATCATGGACAGTCCATCCAACTCCTCTGGATCCTCCTCTCTGGACCGGTTCTCAACACCATCTTCACCAGGACAAGGCATTGCTTCCACTCCTCTCCCTCGTTTCATGGGTGTATGGTGACGTCTGTGTGAACAGCAGAAGATGGTGATCGATTACTGCATGCAGCAAACCACAGGGACAATGTGTTGTTTTAAGTCATTGGAGTCATGAGGGAAGTGTGTCGACTTCTCAAGGTCCTTTGAAGAGGCCACCAAATTTGACAACTGCAGCATCAGAAATGTGATCCTTTTTTGTATATCTTACAAGAAACATTTACACTCATGCAATGATGGACAAAAAAGGAGAAACAGCTTCCACCCCTTAGTCAATGTTATAATCCTGGGCTGATGAAGGAGGAGGATAACCTCTATCTATGTTGAGACGTCAAGGAGTAAGTCCTACTAGTGATTGACAGCCTCCCCTCTATGACTGTCCATACTGAGAGAGAGATATATCTGTGCTCTCATTAGTGTTCCTGCTACACAGGTTCTCTAGGACTTTAGCTTTTCTTAGGATAGACCATCATGTATTAATCAGTGATGGTCCAACCAACAGCACAAACTTGTATGGATGAGCTGTCAAGCCTATGTAAGGAGGAACTATGTCCCATTTATTGTCTTGATAGTCATAAGGTCTCTGATCAACCATTATTCATCATTTTATGAATTCCTTATAACCCTTACAATGAAGCAGAGTACTGTACTAATAGTTTAATTTCAATAAAATTGTTAACGCTAAGTATACATTATATACAGTGTTGTCCTCTATCAGACTTCATGAGGTCTGTTGTTCCTGGGCCCCATGATAACATGACATTCCAGGTCTAGCTGAGTTTCCTCTGTTCCTGGTGGGATAGTCGACCCTGAATGGGATTATACATATCTGTGATAGATATGTTAGTTTATGTGATTGATTTTACTCATCTATAGATTTACCCAAAAATACTAAATTGCAATTGGATCCACCGACTATAGTGGTTTGGGAGGTGATAGACCTTCTTATATGTTTACATTTGAAGCAAAGGAGAAAGGCTCAGCCGCAATATATTTGTGGAAGTCTCATGTGAAAACGTGGCACAATGTTGTAATTTTTGATCATTTACATTATAATTTCTGGTTGTTTGGGATGCTTCCAGGGTAGTTGGGTTGTAGCTTAAAATGTTTTCTGATTTTTGATTGAAATATAACATTGACAACATCTGTCTGATTGTTGCCTCCACATGTGGACCTTTAAGACTCTGCATCTGGATTCTGAATTGTGCTCTTTGTAGTACTAATTTGTTGCAACGTTACATTTCATCCTATTGTTCTCGCAGCTTTTCAAGGTGCTTTTGATAATCCTCTTGGCGTTTGCAGCAGAAGGGAACAGCACACAATCAACAAAACAGCAATGTAATTAGTCCATTATGAATATGACTGTATTAGCAGACGCAGCACTCCCCATGATCACAAGAAAGGAAAAAAAAAGACCCTCTGTATTTTGTTTTGACTCGGCATTACTAAACAGCTTGGCTCTTTAATCAAAGCTCATTGTTACCTTTCTCGCATTATGCTGCAAATGATTTCTCATTAAGACCAAATGAATTCTATCGCGCATCATTTAAAGGACAACAACGGTACTTGTTACTTAAGTTACCTCTGCAAAAAGGATGAATGGGAAATGTGGGCAGTGAGAATTTCAGGAAATGAAGCCAATTCTTTTGTGCTAATGCTTGCGTCATCAGTGAATAGGATGTTGGATGTCAGGAAGGGGTTAAGGAGTGTTAAACACTCATTTACCTATCACTAATAACCACCTATCATTTAGCAAAACTTTGGGGCACTTAGCCACTTTTTATTTCCAACACATCAAGAACAGTTGGATGAACCAAGTCTATTGTTGCACCTCATGCAGTGAGCCAGGCACAGCTGCTACCAGCCCTTTCACCAACTTGGATACCCGCATCACATCCGCTAGCTACAAAACATCACAACCAACATAATGTTGGATGTGTAAGTAAAACAGATTTAGGCTAAGGCTCCAAATAGCGGGCCGCAACAAAACAGCGCTGCGGGAAAAACTGCAGCGGCAACTCATCGCGTTTTTTTCCCGCAATGCTTCTCACAGAAAGTCCGCAGAGGTTTCCTCTGCAGACTTTCTGTTTCAATTATACCTATAGGGAAACTGCCAGCATTTCTGTAGGTATAATTGACATGCTGCAATTTCCAAAACCGTGACAGTTTTGAAAAATTGCAACATCTCCACTGCACGTATTTTTCCTCAAAGTGGTGATGAGATTCACTAGAATCCCAACCACTTTGTTGTGACTGTAAAACGCCATGTTTTCGCCACGTGGGGCCCTGGCCTTAAACTGCCCTTCCCTCGCTTTCCATGTCTTAAATCAACTTGGATCACCACTCACCTAATCACTGCACCCAATTACTTTGACATGCATTAACCCACCTGAACCAACCTCTATAATTTCCATATCTCACCTCTAGACTACCCAGTGCTGTCCTCCATGTGGCTAGCACCTTTTGCCACAAAGAAAAGCATGTCCTAGCCGTAAACTAACTATGCCTGTCCTTACATACCCCTCCAAATACCCTCTTACCTTCCATCCTTATGACTACTTATGGCATTCAGCCCATTTGTCACTCTTTGTAGGCTGCAGTTTTTTTGCCAACATGTGTCAGGAATTAATGGGGGTCACAGGTGTAAAAAAATATACATAAATTTTGGGTCTATGAAAATTGTCAAAGGGTGCTGAACAGTGCACAAAGGTATGTTTAAGATGCCATTAACAGAATCTACCACAGCATATAAAAGGCTTAGAAACAATTTTAGCTATACTCCCTTTAACCTCTCTTGCCCTGTAACATACTCTATTCCCACATTGTTCTTGAGGCAAATCCTACTCATATGTGGTATTAGGTTATATCTATCATAGAGAGAGAACCCCAGCAATGTTCAAGCTGCATATGTTCATATGTTCAGGCAAAGTGCTACTGAATTGTTTTTCCCAATCATAGAGAGAACTGTGCACTTCTACAACTACTGCGGCACAGTCCTCTGTATTCCTCCATGCACTTATCAGTGCAGTCAAGAAGCAGGGAGCTGACCACTACACAATGTACACTGTGCAGATCTGATGGCTGCAGCAACTGATTGGTGTGGATGCTCAATGTGGAAGCCTCATAGATTTGATATTAATAAACTATCATAAGGATATGCCATGAATATCTACTCTTGGACATAGCTAATTATGGTTAATTATTTCACACTAATTAGCACTATCATTACCACCATTTTGGATGGTCCAATTTAGAAGTAACAGCACCCAGGTTCCTAACTTCCCAGCTCACTATTTAAAAAGACTTGGAGGGGACATTGTTCCCCAGGTCTATGAGTGCAATGTATTAAGACTGAAGCTGTAAACACCTGTCTTGATCTGAAGTTCATGACATAAGGTGTGGCAAATTTGTTAAAAGGTCCACAAATCTTAAAGTGGTTTTCCCATCAAAGCAGGTTATTCCTGGTTTATAAGATGGGGATAACTTGCAGATCAGTGGTGTCCGATTGGTCAGACCCCCACTGATCAGGAGAATGGAGATTGACAAACACTGTACTTTAGCTATCTCTGGTACTCCCCATAGAATCGAATGGAACAGTGTGCCTGCAGTGCCGTAAGCACAGCGGTAGCAGCCGTAGCGGCTGCCACAGGGGGCATAATCCCAGCAGGTAACAGGACCTATTTACTTACTGATCCCCATTCCTGCTCACGGCCGCCTCTGCTTCCCCTTCTGCCCTCCAGGGGGCCCCGTGCATCTCATATCACGCCGCTGGGGCCCCCTTGAGGGAAGAAGGGAAAGCGGAGGAGGCCAGGAGCAGGGATTGGTAAGTAAGGTCGCAGGCAGTGTCGGACTGGGATGTCTAGGGCCCACCAGTGGAATTGCTTCTAGGGGCCCACCATCAGGACCCCTACAGATCAGCGGTACCGAGATAGGGTGGCTAAAGGTAATAACATGTCGGGAGCCATGCTGCTCACCTGCCATAACATGTGCACCACTGCACTACCTAAATTTACTGCTACGCCCTGTATGGCAAGTGAACAGAATGGCTCCTAGAATTGTTACCATTACCTGTAGATCATCATTACATCGCAGATGTAATATTGCTGGTAAGCACAGGCCATCAATATTAGAAAGATAGATAAATACTTTGAAGAGGTTGTCCAGGAATTGGCACAACCCAAGTCCCGGGCGGGAGGTGTAAAATAAAAAATAAATAAAAAAACATACTCACCTGTCCCCGGCGCTCCACTGTCCGCTGCCAGTGTCCATTCAGTCTCGTGCCGGCGCCTTCCTGCTGGGAGTCCTGCACATCATGTGACCGCTAAGAACAATTAGGTACAGGATTTCCAGAAATGAGGCACCACCACCACAACGGGGTGCTGGGGACAGGTGAGTATACTTTTTTGAAATGTTTTTATTTTTACACCTCCCAGGCGGCCGCCACAGTGGTTGCTCCAGTTAATAGACAACCTCTTTTAAGGGGTTGTCTGGGTCAAATTTTTTTATGGCCACTTCACTGGTCCCCCCATACAGTGGCCTCTTCACTGGTCCCCCATACTGTATTGGGGAACAGTGATGGGGCCAATATAATGTGTGGGTGAAGTGATGGGGGCTAACATTCTGTGGAGGGGGGGAAATTAAACTGTGTGATGCATATTAAAGGGATTGTCCAGGGTTAATATTTTTTATGGCTTATGCTCAGGATAGGCCATAAATACCTGATCGGTAGGGGGCTGACACATGGCACCATCAGCTGTACAGCGTCACTTCAGGTGCTCGTTCTGTACACAACACAGGGACGGAAGCAAAAAGTTCCATCCACTGTATAGTTGCCCGGTGCCGTCACTGCAGCTCAACTCCCGCTGACTTCAGTAAATGCTGAGATGCAGTGAAGGTGCCCGGCTAATATACAGTGGACAGATCTTTCTGCTTCTGGCCCTGTATTGTGTACAGGACGGGCACCAGAAGTGGCTCCATACAGCTGATCGGTCTGGGGTCGGCCCCCAACAGATCAGATATTTATGGCCTATTCTGAGGATAAACCATAACAAATTATGCCTAGACAACCCCTTTAATATACACCCCTAATGCACAACACTTTAAAGAGGTTGTCTAGTATAATTTTTTCTTTTTTATAATTAGTCTGGGGGAGGTGAACCCCTCCCCCAAAAAAAACAAAAACATACTAAACATACTCACCTATCCCCGTTCCTCCGGTGTCAGCAGGTTCCAGCACGGTCCGGTCCTGCAGCTCCGCTGTCTTCTTTTGCCGGAAGTCCTCACTGGCTGTGACGTCCCAGGTCCCTATCCTGCCCAACCCCTTTAATGTCCCCCAGGCTATTGGCCTCCATTAGTTATCATTTTGCCAATGCAAATGCATTGGCAGAGGAATAACTAAGGTCTTGTGGGCTCGGTGCAAAGTTTTGTCTGGGCCCTCCTACCCCCTCCCTAGAGAGAATTCTTGATAGTGACGGTTACGGGTGCTGCAACAATATCTCATATACTTTAAAGGGATACAGATTTAGTACCCACAACTGCAGTTATCAAGAATACGGTGAGTGAGCAGCGCAGCGCGCAGCATGTAAACAATACTAGGACAGTGTTATATGCTCTGCAGTGGCCCCCACACAGCATTATATGTTCCAGCTGTGGCCCCCACACAGCATTATATGCTCCGCAGTGGCCCCCACACAGCATTATATGCTCCGCAGTGGCCCCCACACAGCATTATATGCTCCGCAGTGGCCCCCACACAGCATTATATGCTCCGCAGTGGCCCCCACACAGCATTATATGCTCCGCAGTGGCCCCCACACAGCATCATATGCTCCGCAGTGGCCCCCACACAGCATCATATGCTCCGCAGTGGCCCCCACACAGCATTATATGCTCCGCAGTGGCCCCCAAACAGCATTATATGCTCCGCAGTGGCCCCCACACAGCATTATATGCTCCGCAGTGGCCACCAAACAGCATTATATGCTCTGCAGTGGCCCCCAAACAGCATTATATGCTCCGCAGTGGCCCCCACACAGCATTATATGCTCTGCAGTGGCCCCCAAACAGCATTATATGCGCCGCAGTGGCCCCCAAACAGCATTATATGCGCCGCAGTGGCCCCCACACAGTATTATATGCCAACAGTGGTCCATACACAGCATTATATGTTCCGCAGCAGCCCCCACACAGCATTATATGCTCCACAGTGGCCCCCACACAGTATTATATGCCAACAGTCCCCGCCCCCCCCCCAAGAGCCTGTGCTATTATTATACTCTGGGGGTCTCCTCAGACCCCAGAATACAATAAGTACAGAGAACTGAACCAGGATTTTGTGGACTGGTGCCTGAAGATTAACGCGGGGAAGACCAAGGAGATGGTGGTGGACTTCCGTAAAGGCAGAAGCCCTCCTAAACCAGTGGACATCCTGGGGACGGGCATCGAGATTGTGAACACCTATAAGTACCTGGGTTTGCTCCTTAATAATAAGCTGGACTGGGCAGATCATATGGAGGCCCTGTACAGGAAGGGCCACAGCAGGCTCTACCTGCTTAGGAAGCTGAGAGCCTTTGGAATCCGGGGGGCACTTCTTAGAACTTTTTTCAACTCGGTAGTGGCATCAACCATCTTCTTTGGAGTGGCCTGCTGGGGGAGCAGTATATCAACCAGGGACAGAAATAAACTTGACAAGCTGATTAGAAAGGCCAGCTCTGTCCTGGGGAGCCCACTGGACCCAGTGCAGGTGGTGGGTGACAAAAGGATACTGTCCGTGGTGAGCTCCATGCAGAAGAAGAAGTCCCATCCCATGCATGAGACTGTGATAGCGCTGGGCAGTACTGTCAGTGACCGACTGCTCCACCCTAAGTGTGAGAAGGAGCGCTATCGGAAGTCTTTCCTCCCCACCGCGGTTAGGCTGTACAACCAACACCGACCTAAGCAGAGATCAATACACACAGAGAACTGAAATATCTCTCTGCCTGTTAAATCCCCCCCCCCCCCCCTCCGCTACTTCCTATCTGTCTTTCGGCTATCAAAGTAATGCCTCTTACCTTGGAACATTCCTGTACATGTTGTATTTGTATTTGTATCTGCTTATCTTTGCTGCTGTAACACACTGAATTTCCCCATTGTGGGACTATTAAAGGACTATTATTATTATTATTATTATTATTATTATTATTAAGTAGAGGCCCTGGAGTAGCGATTAAAAATAACAAACACTTAACTCACCTTGTCTTACCTCTCCAGGACATCCTTGCTCTGTCCTGCTGTCTTTCCCATATTCCTTGGTCCCCTGGTCTCACGTCCCGTTCCCCAAACGTCACTGCTGGGGCCTTTGATTGGACCTCTGCGGACACGTCAGGCGTGATGATGTCATTACGCCGGCGCTCCCATGTCACCACTAGGACCTAACAACAGACCCCTGCAGTGAGGCCTGAGAAGTGCCGGACAATGCTGAGCCCAGGAGAGGTGAGTATTCTATTTTTTTTTTTGTCACTTTCCCTGGGCTGGCATACCCTTTCCATTAACAATAGCTATAGCGGTAGGGGAACCAGGCTTTCCCCGACCACTATCATGGTAGTCCGGGGCCCGCGGCCTCCGGTCTCGGTCGCACCCCCCTGCGACCACGATCCTTACGCCACTGTTCATTGGTCAGGGGCCCGATCGGGACGGTCAGGGGCCTGATCGGGCCCCTGACCATCCCAATTGGATTCCTGACCTTTGCATTGGCAAAATGAGGACTAAATATAGTCGGGGCTCGGGGCCCACCAGGGGATTCACCAGTTCCCCGGTGGGCCAGTCCGACCCTGGTCGCAGGTCCGCTGCAAGAGTATTTGTTGGGCGAACCCCAACAAATACTGTTATTATTATACATTGAGGTCTCTTCCGACCCCAGAGTATATTGATCAGTGGCCCAGGGGAGTTGAGCGAACATAAAAACCAGTGTTACTCACCAATCTGGCGTGACTAAATGCCGTCTTCGGCCTCTGTAATGACATCACAGATGTCATTATGTGTCACGATGCAGGCATAACCCACGTCTGTGACGTCATTGAGGAGAACCACGGCGGAGCCAAGGAGAGGTAAGTACCACTGATTTTTATGTTTGTCACCTCCTCTGGGCCTCCAATCATTATACTCTGGGGTTTGAAAAGATTATAATAATAATTCATGGGTGGTGTAAAAATTTCAGGTTCTGCTGAACCCAAAATTTTAGCAATATTTGCAACGAACACCGTAGGGGCCACGATAGTACATAATACTGTGTGGAGGGGCTACTATGGGACATAAAAATGTGTGGAGAAGCCTCTGTGAGACATTATAGTGTATGGAGGCTGCTAAGGAACATTATACTGTGTGCAGGGGCAGGGCCGGCGTTAGGGGGGGGGGCAAACTGGGCAATTGCCCAGGGCCCCGTCCCCAAAGGGGCCCCCGGGATCCGGAACCTGATGACTCCGGATCCCGGAGTCAGGCCCGGCCAAAGCAATAACAGACGAGGTGAGTAAAAATAAAAAACATTTTTACTCACCTGTCCTTGGCGTCCGACGTCATCTTCTGGCGTTCTCGGACATCACCGCTGAGGCGCTGAGGCCTGGCCTCAGCGGTCACGTGGGGCGTGCCTCACGTAATCGCTGAGGCCCAAACACAGGCCTCAGAGGTGACGTCCACAACGCGTGATGTCAGCCGCAGAGAAGAAGAAGTGGTCGCTGGCGGGGATAGCGGAGCAGCGCGAGGAGGCCCAGCAGAGGTAAGAACTAGGTGAGTATAACTGTTTGTTATTATACCTTACTTACCCCGGGCCTTCGATTATTATACTCTGGGGTCTGAAGAGACTCCAGAATATAATATAATAATAGCACTGTAGGGCCCCTGTGGAGCATTATACTGGGGGCCACCTCTGGATAGCATATTATACTGTGTGGGGCCACTGTGGAGCATTATACTGGGGAAGGGGCCCCTCTGGAGATAATGTTATATTCTGTGGGGCCACTTTGGAGCATTATGCTCTCCAGAGGGGCCCCCCAGTATAATGCTCCAAAGTGGCCCCACAGAATATAACATGCTCTCCAGACCCCCCCACTTTATAATACTCCATAGAGGCCCCGCAGAATATAACATGTTCTCCAGAGGGCCCCCTCCCCAGTATAATGCTCCACAGTGACCCCACACAGTATAATACGCTCTCCAGAGCCCCCTCCCCCCCAGTATAATGCTCCACTGTGGCCCCACACAGTATAATATGCTCTCCAGAGGGGCCCCCCAGTATGTTATACTGTGCGGGGGCACCGTGGAGCATTATACTGGGGGGGGGCTCTGGAGAGCATATTAAACTGTTTTGGGCCACTGTGAGTATTATACTGGGGAAACCTCTCTGCCTCTCTGGATAGTATATTATACTGTGTGGAGGCCATTCTGGAGCATGTTATACTGAGTGGGGTCACTGTGGAGCATTATTCTGGGGGGGCATCAGCAGAGCATATTATATTGCGTGGCGCCACTGTGGAGCATTATTTGGGGGGGACTAATGAGCATTATACTAGGGGGCCCTCTGGGGAGCATATTATACTGCGTGGGGCCTACTGTGGAACATTATACTGGGGGGACGCTCTGGGGAGCATAATATATTGCGTGGGGCCACTGTGGAGCAAAATACTGGAGGGGGGACTGTGGAGCATTATACTAGCGGGGGCCCTCTGGGGAGCATATTATACTATGGGCCACTGTGGAGCTTTATACTGGGGGAATGGACAGTGTGGGGAGCCTGTTATACTGTGTGGGGCCACTGTGGAGTGTATTATGTTGTGTGGGGCTTTTCGGGAGCATATGATACTCTGTGGGGCCATTGTAGAGCATTATACTGGGGGGGACTGTGGGGAACATATTATACTGTGGGGGACCACTGTGGAGCATTATACTGGAGGAACCCCTCTGGGGAGTATATTATACTGTGTGGAGGTCATTATGGAGCATGTTATAACTGTGTTAGGCCACTGTGGAACATTATACTGGGGGGGCATTGTGGGGTGCATATTATACTGTATGGAGCATATTATATTGTCTGGGGCTGCTGGGGAGCATATTGTACTGTCTGGGGCCACTAAGGGGTAGTATACTGTGTGGGCCACTGTGGAGTATTATACTGTGTGGAGCCTTACAAACCATGTGGGACCACAATGGGGGGCTCAGGGGAGCATTTTATACTGTGTGGGGTCACTGTGGAGCATTATATACCATGTGGGGAAACTGGAGGGCTCAGGTGAGCATTTTATACTGTGGAGCATTATATACCATGTAGAGCATTATACTGTGGGGGGGCTCACAATTCCTGCTGGCAGCCCTGTGTGCTACGTCTGCATCACAGCTCCCTCACTATAATCTTGCACATATGTGTAGAGCTCCATGGCCATGTCATTCCCCATACAGTACTGTGCATGAGCTGACCATGGAGTTATTGGGACCTACACGGTACAATAGGGGCTGACTATACTGGGAACATACTCAGTAACAGCAGATAGTCAGCACATATGTAAGACTTCAGTGAAGGAGCCGTGGTGTAGGCTATTAGCAGGAAGCTGTTGGGTGGGGCCCCAGAACAAGATCCTCTGGTGGGCCTAAGGCCCTTCAGTCCGACGCTGAATAACGGAGAACTATTATATATAAGGGTGGGTTACTATATATAATTGGGAAACTTAAGTATGAGGGGGCTATTATAAGGGGGAACTATTTATAAGGGGGGTATAATTGTTAAGTGGGCTTATTTATAAAGGGGGCTATTAGTGATAATGGGGATTATTATTTATAAGGGTAACTATTATTTATGAGGGGGCTATTATTTATAAGGGAGCAGTATTATTTTTACGGGGTGACTTACTGATAAGGGGGGATATTACTTATACAGGGCACTATTTATCATTTATAAGGGAGCTATTACTGATAAAGGTGTAATATTATTTATAAGCAGGGACTATTATTTATAAGGAGGTGCTATAATAACTGATGACTGGTTGCAAAAATCTAATAGGTGGTACAAAGGTGCTCATTTGAATTGTATGTGGTAAAATGGGGCTTGTTATTACTTTTTTGTTGGCAGAAAGGAGGCGTTATTATAGGGGTTGTCACTGGAAGACGATGGTGTTGTTTGCATATCAGCATTTGGGGCCCCACTTTTAATTTTTGCCCAGGGCCCCACTTTGTCTAAAACCGGCCCTGTGCAGGGGCCACCATGGTACATAATACTGTGTGGAGGAGCCACTATGGGACATAATACTGTGTGGAGGGGTCACTGTGAGACATTATATTGTATGGAGGCCGCTATGGAACATTATATTGTGTGCAGGTGCCACTATGGGACATAATACTGTGTGCAGGGGCCGCTATGGGACACTATACTGTGTGCAGGGGCCGCTATGAGACACTATACTGTGCAGAGGGGCCACTAAGGGACATTATACTGTATGGAGGGGCGCTATGGGACATTATACTGTGTGCAACGGCCACTATGGGAAATTATACTGTGAGGAGGGGCCGCTATGGGACATTATACTGTGTGAAGGGGCAACTTTGGGACATTATAGTGTATGTAAATGGAGCTTTATACTGTGTGGGGGCCAGGAAAAGGGGCTCTATGTCATTGGGGGCCCCAAGTCAGAAGTTTGCTATGGGGCCCAGTCCTTGATAGTTACGCCACTGTGTGCCTGCCTGACCACCACTCCATTATCAATAGAGGTCTGAGCTGTTGGACCCCCACTCATCTGCAAGTTATAATTTACTTTGATGGGAAAATCTCTTGGCATTGTAATAACTTGTCATTGGCATGTCTTGTCACAGTCAGTGCATCAGAGAATCAAATCTATGCCAGCTATAAACTAAAACCCAACTTTTTATAAAAGTGACACAGGCAGCGGAAAATCACAAAATGGCACAAATAGTGACTTTTTTACGCCCAAACACTGGCATAAGTAGCTTAATAGATTCCCTCCCCTTGAGTCAGAAAGAAGCTGCTTTGAAGACATTTGGACCAAAATATAATTGGCTTCAGTTAAGAAAAGCAAATTACATTGGCATCCACATTGTAATGCATTATTAGAAAGATGTGCCATTCAGTACTTTGGGAAAGTTGAGTGTCAATCAATTTCTGTACAAACTACAATGGTTACCTTAGTTGTCACCTAGCCCTAGCTTTCTAAGAAGCAGATAAAATTATGAGGGTACTGGTTCTTTAAGGTAATGTCATACGTTGCTCTTATGATTTTTGTAGTCTGATCCTTTGGCATGTTCTTAGTGATGTGGTAATTACAGAATATATCCAGCAATGATTCCCTATGACAGGAATTACATGGAATACAATAGGGAGCTATTCACCAGACAACTGAACAGGCATGAAAATGGAAATTCATGCAAATATGTTAAATGTCTGGCCTTCTATATTTAGGAAAAATAAATGAGTATATTTGACATAACAAAAAGTTGGAGAAACACGATCAGCCGTGTTAGCTAGCCCGGCGCAATAACACGCTGGAATTCATTCCAATTTACTGTGCTCAATTCATAGAAAATGGGCACTTAACAAGCAGCAAATTAAAATGTCAAGACCAATCATGGTAGGAAGCTGTTTACAAGGGGCTTGTTATTTGGGCTGCGAGCACCAGCAGGACCCGCCTGCCCTTTCTGTGGATCGTGGGCCGCTCTCTCCCTGTACAGGAACTCGCTCTGATATGATTCCGCAACTTTATTTTTGACACCTTAATTTAAATTGTAATTCGTCTCCGGCTCGCTAAGTATTGCAAGGCCTTCACTTTCAATTTTAATAAAAAGGCAAAGCCTGGAGCGATACTATAGGTGTGGGAGGACATGGTCTATAGTGGGAAATGGGCACAGGGTGTTCACTCTATTGATGCTGTCAGTCTCTCCTGCTCCCTACAAAGACTCTAATTGCTTTCTGAAAACCTTTAATTGAGGAGCATTTCCACCGAAAATTGAAAACATGTAAACATACTTCATCCATTTGTCTCTTTCTGTCAGATTCTTAGCCATAGCAGACTCTGGGAAAGCTGGGTGACAACCAATATGACAGTTGACATTCTGGGCTACTAAATTTGATACATTTGCTATATGACTGCATAATAAGGTGATTCTGGTGATTCTTTCCCAGAACCCAGTACGGCATGTTTGCCTAGCTGTACAGCTGAACACAGTAGTACATGTACACACGTGGACAAAATTGTTGGTAACCCTCGTTTAATGAAAGAAAAACCCACAATAGTCACAGAAATAACTTGAATCTGACAAAAGTAATTTGCCAAACTACATGTTGACAAGCCACAAAGCTTCTGGGAGAATGTCCTATGGACAGATGAGACAAAAATCCAAATTTTTGGCAAGGCACATCAGCTCTATGTTCCCACATGGAAAAATGAAGCATATCTTGAAAAGAACACTGTCCCTACTGTGAAACATGGAGGAGTTCTGTTATGTTCTGGGGCTGCTTTGCTGCATCTGGCACAGGGTGTCTTGAATCTGTGCAGGGTACAATGAAATCTCAAGACTATCAAGGGATTCTAGAGAGAAATGCGCTGCCCAGTGTCAGAAAGCTTGGTCTCAGTCACAGGTCATGGGTCTTGTAACAGGATAATGGCCCAAAACACACAGCTAAAAACACCCAAGAATGGCTAAGAGGAAAACATTGGACTATTCTGAAGTGGCCTTCTATGAGCCCTGACCTAAATCCTATTGAGCATCTTTGGAAGGAGCTGAAACATGCCGTCTGGAAAAGGCACCCTTCAAACCCAAGACAACTGGAGCAGTTTGCTCATGAGGAGTGGACCAAAATACCTGTTGTGCAACAAAATATTAAGTTAAGGGTACCATCATTTCTGTCCAGGCCTGTTTCATGAGTTTTTCTTTTTTAAAAATTCTGTTGAAGCATGGTTGAAAAGCAATGTCTGACTTTCATTTATTAATTTTCATAGAATTTTTATATATTATTACTTTTGTCAGATTCAAGTTATTTCTGTGACCATTGTGGGTTTTTCTTTCATTAAACGAGGGGTACCAACAATTTTTTTCCACGTGTGTATCCCTGCAGTACAAGGTGGGTTTGCCATTTAGGAGCTGAGCTGGATAAGCTGAGTGCTGAGGTTGCAGTTATGCCTGATCTATGGAGTCTCAGGAGGTCCAAAACCTCTTTCATATGAGACTAGGACTTTAAATTTGTTGTGTTTAAAACTGCCACCTCTCCAGTATACTATTATCCAGGATCGTATTTTTACCAATAGGCCAGTCCCTGTATAATTTTTTTACCAGCCTCATTGTAGGCCTGTATTTTGAACATAACATTTGGAGGAATGTTTCAGTTTCTTCGGGGCTCAGATATACTCGAATACAATAGTGGAGCAAGAGTCAGTGATATCCTTGCTCTACCACTCAACCATGCTCCATGGGAATGTGGCTAGGCAACTATTACCTTTTTTATTTATGCCACAACTTCTGTGTGGGGGGGGGGCACTAAGGGAATCATTATATTGTGTGGGGGTATTATACCGTTTGGTGGCCAAAAAGGAGACAGTATACTGTGTAAAGGCACTAAGAGGGCATTATACTGTGTGAGGCCACTAAGGGGGCATTATACTGTCTGAGGGTCACTAAGGGATCATTATATTATGTGCTAGCGTTATACTGTGTAGAAGCCACTAAAGAAGTATTATATTGTGTAGGGGGCATTATACCATGTGGATACATGGCTTAATACAAACTTTTCAATACTTTTCCCTCTTTGTGTCCACACAGGACAATTTGACCCTGGATGGGGCACTAAGGGAGCAATTTATTGTGTGTGGTGAGCATTACATTGTGTGGGGCTACTAAGGAAGCAATATATTGTGTAGGGGGGCATCATACTGTGTTGATACATGCCTTAATACAAGCTTTTCTATACTTTTCCCTCTATTTGCCCCTGATATTTTGATACAGATATTTTTCATGATTAAATTTTGAATAGAAGAAGGCGGTTTTATTTCTTTTCCTGGTCATTATGGGGGTAAGGAATAAAAAGTCTCCTGATTTTAGATTCAGATGTTACTATGTATTTGTGGACCATCTGAGATAGATGCTTCAGTGTTGAACCCTGCATAGAACCTAATAGGCATATCTGCTAACTCAAACAAACATGGAAATAGGACGGATCAGTTCTAGGAAGGGCATAATTACCTCTCAATTTATGCTAAAAACAAGTTTTTTTCACAGGTATTTTAGCCCATTTTCACCTATGGTGTGTACAGTATTTCCCTATGTGTGCACAGTGCTCAAGCTGACACCAGAGGGAATACTCAAACCCACCCCCAATGATATACATGATGAGAAGCCATATCCCTGTATTTTCTGTAACATTATAACATTACACTGACTATTACTGGGTCGCTGGCCTGACACTCACATGTATGTAATTCTGTATATGATAGAAGATTAGGTTCAGCAGCAGGACAAGGGGAAACCAAAAAGCAGGAGTGTTTATAAAAGCGGAGTGCTCCCATAGTAACAGCTAGATAAATTCCTTAATTAATTAAGGTGAGATGATCAGCGGGTGCAGTCAGCGGCTAAAAGAAAGATTAAGCAAGTGATTGTTTTTTACCCAGAGCATCAGGGGAAGTTGGCAAGTGTAATGTATTTGTAGAGCTGCTCCATCTGCAGCTGACAAAGCAGAGTACACCTAGGGAGAGACTGACAGAATAATTTAGTGTTCCCAGGGTGCCAGGGACAAAACTGCACCCATGTGTTATCCTCACATTATCTGTGATTTCTCTGCCAGCGCTGGATAGAATCTACTTAACTGGCACAGAACATTTCTACCAGAATAAAAGCATTAATAAAGGACTGTCCAGGCAATGCTGATACATTATATTAAGTCAAGTATATGGCTTAAGGGGGCAGGGATTTCTCTATTCTCTTGAGCTCCAGGTAACTTATTAAAAGTGCTCTCAAATTTGGGCTTTCTTGACAATAAGATGATCACACAACATGACACCCACTGACATCCCCAGAGTCATCTACATTCTGTGGGAAGACATGACAATAGGGGTCCAGTTTCCCTGCAATGTCACAAAAAGACAAATGTTACACAGCGTCCATTCACATTAATGGGTTGTATGTCTAACACAGGACAAGACAGGTCCTCCAAAGCAGTACCCCCTAATGAGAAAAAGTCTCTGTGGATTACTCCTAAAGTAGTGATTTCTTATTAATGACTAATAACAGTTATGTAATGGTCCCATGTGTAATATAATGCCCCCCACAGTGCCCCCACACGTAACATAATGGCCCCACAGTTCTCCTACATGTAATATAATGGCCCTCACAGTTCTCCATGTAACATAATGACCCCACAGTTCTCCAACATGTAACATAATGACCCCCACAGTTCTTCAGCATGCAACATAATGACCCCACAGTTCTCCTACATGTAACATAATGGATCCCTCAGTGCCCCCACAAGTGACATATTTGCCCCCACAGTGCCCGCAACACCCAGTGATGTCCATATTACATGCTGCACTGCATGGAAGTCCCCATGCCCGGGACGAATGACCACGGGACGCACTCACTGCAGTTACTGGCACTCTGTGAGGAGTGGTGAGCTGCATTTATTCCACACCACTCTGCTCAATGCTTCCTCTCTGCACTGGGGCTTGCTGTGCACCAGGAGACGAGAAGAAGTGGGGAGCAGAGTGATGAATGCAGCTCGCCACTCGCTCCCAAGGCACTAGTAATTGCAATAAGCACCTCCATCCAGAGCAAGAGATCCTCTTTGTAACGAGTACCACTATTCTGGCCAAAAGACAAGTTTCCTTGAACAAAGGACACCTCTCTGCAATTAAAATTTTATTCTTCCCTAGGCAGAACAGGAATCCACTGTATGTTTGCAACTCCTATTCTGGTGGACGGAATTCTGAAAAAAGTTGTCTCTTAGATAACCTCTTTAGCACATAATTTTCTAACATGATGTATTAAAATGCGTTTCCTAAACTGGAGAAAAATCCTCTATTACAGGTTAAACATGGGAGCAATACTCTGGTTGGTGATTCTGGCTAACCTCTGTAAGTGAAAATGAAAAAAAAGCAACCAAACAACAGTGTTATAATCCAGAGCGTCATTCAGAATTCTGCAGTTTGCATAGTTAGGCCAAAGCCAAACGTTCTGGAAAAGCTGCTTTTATTGGTACCGATTTAGCTGCGTTTTTTGAGCCAAACACAGGAGTAGTCACAAAAGGAAAGGGAAATATAAAAGAAACTCTTATACTTCTCCGATCTGTTCAGTCCAGTCCTTGCTTTGTCTCAAAACCACAACAAAATATATAACTAAAAAAGCAGCTTTTTCACAACGTGGGGCCTTAGCCTTAAATAGGTTGACCAGGATTAGAAAATATTCCATAAACAGTGCCATTCCCATCCATAGGCTGGGTGTGGTATTGCAGGTCAGCATCATTTACAGGTGCATCTCAATAAATTAGAATATCTTTGAAACGTTTATTTATTTCAGTAATTAAATTAAAAAAGTGACCTCCTATATTTTCTAGATTCTTTACACACAGAGTGTTCTATTTCAAGTGTTTTATTTCTGTAAATATTGATTATGGATTACAGGTAATAAAAACGCAAATCTAAAAAAATTAGAATATTGTGAAAAAGTTCAGTATTGTAAATTCAGTGTGTCACCTGCCAAGGTTTCCTAAGCCTTTAAATGGTCCCTCAGTCTGGTTCAGTAGGACACACAATCATGGAAGACGCTGATTATGAATTGAATTACTGAAATGAATGAACGTTTCAAACATATTCTAATTTATTGAGATGCACCTGTACTTCCTCTGAAATGAACTGCACTCCCAGCTATAACCCATGTACAAGTGCCTGGTTTCTGGAATAAAGTAGGCAATCTTCTTTAACCCTGGACAGCTCTTTTAATCTCTATTACACTTTTCTGTTATACTATTAAAATTTCTTTGCAGCCAATTCTAAATTATATCAATTCCTTGAAAGGCAGCCTATACTGTATGTCCACCAAAAGGGTTGGCAAATAGCCAACAATATGAATGCAGGAAATGTATCGCTACCTTAAAAGGCAAATACTGTATGCCATTCAGGATTCTGAAAAATAGTTTGACAACTTTCCTGAATCTAGATACTAATACAGAAAAGCATTGGCTGCTCCAATGGTTTTCTTTTTTTTTTTCTATACAAAGGGCAGGGGGATCCACAATAGTGCCACCTATGTGTAAGGGGATCCACAATAGTGCCACCTATGTGTAACTTGAAGCTCCGTGGCCCCTATAAAAAAAAAAAATATATATATATATATATATATATATATTTGCAACAGCTCCCCTAATTATTATGATATGCCATTTATATTACTCATGGCCTACTATCAGGCCCCTTCAGCTACCATAGTTAGGTATGACTGCTAACTTTGCACCAAATATAGCTATACCCTTGTGCAAACAAAACCTATTGCCCCCTGTGAGTCAATCTGTAACCACCTCAAAAAGTTGTACTCCACATTTGACAGATCTTTAGATAATATCTGCTACCCACCATTATGCCCATGCCAATCCAAGTAACAGTAGGGTTATACAGTCATGGCCAAAAGTTTTGAGAATGACACAAATATTATATTTTCACATGATCTGCTGCCCTCTGGTTTTTATGTGTGTTTGTCAGATGTTTTTATCACATACAGAAATATAATTGCATTCATATTATGAGTAACAGAAGCTTATATTGACAGTTAGAATGAGTTAATGCAGCAAGTCAATATTTGCAGTGTTGACCCTTCTTCTTCAGGACCTCTGCAATTCTCCCTGGCATGCTCTCAATCAACTTCTGGACCAAATCCTGACTGATAGCAGTCCATTCTTGCAGAATCAATGCTTTAATTTTGTCTGAATTTGTTGGTTTTTGTTTGTCCACCCGTCTCTTGATGATTGACCACAAGTTCTCAATGGGATTAAGATCTGGGGAGTTTCCAGGCCATGGACCCAAAATCTCTATGTTTTGTTCCCTGAGCCATTTAGTTATCACCTTTGCTTTATGGCAAGGTGCTCCATCATGCTGGAAAAGGCATTGTTGAGCGCCAAACTGCTCTTGGACGGTTGGGAGAAGTTGCTCTTGGAGGACATTCTGGTACCATTCTTTATTCATGGCTGTGTTTTTAGGCAAGACTGTGAGAGAGCCGATTCCCTTGGCTGAGAAGCAACCCCACACATGAATGGTTTCAGGATGCTTTACAGTTGGCATGAGACAAGACTGGTGGTAGCGCTCACCTCTTCTTCTCTGAATAAGCTGTTTTCCAGATGTTCCAAACAATCGAAAAGGGGATTCATCAGAGAAAATGACTTTACCCCAGTCCTCAGCAGTCCACTCCCTGTACCTTTTGCAGAATATCAGTCTGTCCCTGATGTTTTTTCTGGAGAAAAGTGGCTTCTTTGCTGCCCTCCTTGAGACCAGGCCTTGCTCCAAGAGCCTCTGCCTCACAGTGCGTGCAGATGCACTCACACCTGCCTGCTGCCATTCCTCAGCAAGCTCTGCACTGCTGGTAGCCCGATCCCGCAGCTGAAACACTTTTAAGAGACGGTCCTGCCGCTTGCTGGTCTTTCTTGGGCGCCCTGGAGCCTTTTTAGCACCAATGGAACCTCTCTCCTTGAAGTTCTTGATGATGCGATAGATTGATGACTGAGGTGCAATCTTTCTAGCTGCAATACTCTTCCCAGTTAGGCCATTTTTGTGCAGTGAAATGATGACTGCACGTGTTTCTTTAGAGATAACCATGGTTAACAGAAGAGAAACAATGATGGCAAGCACCAGCCTCCTTTTAAAGTGTCCAGTGGTGTCATTCTTACTTAATCATGACAGATTGATCTCCAGCCCTGTCCTCATCAACACCCACACCTGTGTTAATGGAGCAATCACTGAAACGATGTTAGGTGGTCCTTTTAAGGCAGGGCTGCAATGATGTTGAAATGTGTTTTGTGGGATAAAGTTCATTTTCTAGGCAAATATTGACTTTGCAAGTAATTGCTGTTAAGCTGATCACTCTTTATAACATTCTGGAGTATATGCAAATTGCCATTAGAAAAACTGAAGCAGTAGACTTTGTAAAAATTAATATTTGGATCATTCTCAAAACTTTTGGCCATGACTGTATATATATATATATATATATATATATATATATACCCAATCATTTCCTTTAATAGTTTTAACATTTACACTATGGAAAGTTACTACAATCTGAAGTCTTCCTTCTGTTATCGGTAATATGGTGGTTTCATATAAATCATCTGAGGAAATGTATGTCTTATTGACTGTGGTAGAGAAGAAATTCACTTTAAGATGGCACAAGAGACATCCACTGTAATAGCTATCTACAAACGATTACAGTCAGCAATGAAGCCTGGCATTACAGACGGGGCTGGTATTCCATTCTTACAGATACTTACACTTATGTACCACTGCCCATAACACACTGGTGCTCATATATTCATTTACAGTTCCATACAACGTATTTTCTTATATTTATTATTATTATTGTTTATTTATATAGCACCATTAATTCCATGGTGCTTTACATTTGAGGATTTACATACGGTACATAATATGTACAAAACAGATAATGCTAACAGTGACCAACTGGCACAGTGGGATAGAGGGCCCTGCCCGCAAGGGCTTACAATCTATGAGGGAAGAGGGATAGAGACAGAAGGTGAGGGTAGAGGCTGTTCAGGTGGTGGTGTAGTGACAGTAGTGTTATTGGGGGTTGTAGGCCTTCCTGAATAGGTGAGTCTTCAGGGCCTTCTTGAAGCTTGTGATGGTGGGGGACAGTCTTATGTGTCTTGGTAATGAGTTCCAGAGGATGGGGGATATTTATTATACTGTATATATGGTAAAAAAAAAGCAGAAATAAACACATGCTATAGCTCACAAACATGTCACTCCCCTTGCCTAACTCTTTTTTTGGGCTGAGAACTTTGCTTAGCACAGGCTGACAATAAGAAAAAGGTCTGTGAAAAATCTTATATATGTTCCATCTCTGTGAACCCATTTTTAAGTTCACCTTAGGCACCAAAACTGTTTGCACTCCTTAAATTGCAAGATACTAATCCTAGGGGCAGTCCTATTCTGTCAGGTGGGAGAAGCATCCTATTTATTGGTGGAGTCAGACTATGGACTATGGTCTATCTGCCATTTCCTTTATTTCTGAGATGATGCCAAACTTACTGTATCTCTATAGACCAAGCAATAGAAAATAGTGATGTATGTTTTCCAACATTAATGAAGGAATAAATCCTTCTATCATGCAGCGTTTTAGCAGCTGTTTAGCTACTGATATCTTGTTTCATGAACAGCAGCTATTACAGTGTTTTCAGTGTTTTACTACTCTTTATTTACCTCCAAATATCTGTGGGTCTCGCGTTAAGAGGTTTCTTTATTAAAGTTGTCATACGCTTGTTGGATTATTGTAATCATATTACAATCCACTAACAAGTCAAAAGTGTAGTGACTCGAAATTAACAGCTTCTTTTCATTAACAGCATTTGTGAAGCCTCTTAATAAATGTGTCTGGAAAAACGTCCTATTAGAGCTTAAAGCTGCTGCAAATCTGCTCTATAATGAGCTGAAGAGCAAACTGGAAGCAGATTTCAGCACATCAATGGTAGGCAGGATTTGGTGAATTATACAGTAACACTATCCTGGTATGTACTGAGCTGCAATACCACACACAACCTATGGACAAGAGTGGCACTGTTTCCGGAAGAGAGAATACATGTTTTTAGAAGTCTTTTACATGGGGACCCACCTTTGTTATCATATTTTGTCATTCTTAAAGGATTCTCCTATAAAAAGATGTGTAGAAAGAAATGGAAAAAAACAGCGCAGAGCGCTAATAGTGTAAAACCAAAGGATGATAGATATCTGAACACTGATACAAATTGCTCACCTTGGTGGGTTGTGATCAGCTCACAACAACTTAGTAGGCATGTAGAATCAGATTATCTTCATTGGGACCTTGTAAAGCAGCTGCTAGCCTCGGAACCGTGGTGTGAAGCACGTGTGGAAGAATCCAGATGCAGGTAGAAAAGAGGAGGCAGATGAGCGCTGGTACAGTATAAATGTAGTCTTTAATCCAATTGAATAAAACACACGACGCGTCCTATAAAAAGAATTAGCCTGAGGCCCCACGTTGCAGAAAAGCAACTTTTTTCTTGCAGATTTTGCTGCTTTTTTAAGCCAAAGCCAAGAGTGGCTACAAAAGGAATGGGAAGTATATAGGAAGCTCTTAGACTGCTCCCTTCTGCTCAATCCACTCTTGGTTATGGCTCAAAAAAAGCTGCTTTTCGGCAACGTGGTGCCTTAGCCTTAATGGCATGTCGATCAGAGATGCCATGAAGGTCTAGTCATTGGGACTTCCAGGGATATCTTAAATGAAGGAGGCATGGCATTTTTTAAATCTCTTTATGGCTATTTTGACCAGGTACTGTGTCTGAACTGTAAGAGAACACCATTCACTTGTCACTGTTGGGAATAACACTATTCAGGAAAATATGAACATCTGTAGCTTATTTCAAGGCAAAGCGTAAAAAACCTTTGCCTTGAAAATTCAGTATCCCTAAAATTTACACCCTATCCTCAACCTAGTGGTGATGATAGGTCATACATGGCCCTGCGGGAACAATGATTAGTGGACTATTACTCTCTGGAACATAACAATCTCCCTTATTGCTTGGTGGGAATGACTGGTGCATTACTTACTTGTAAGCCATGGGTATTAAAGAACTGTGTCTAGTAGATTGCCAGTATGGAATACAGATGTGTCCACTCTTACCCTTAATTGATTTTATTTAAAGACTCCAATTTTCTTACAAACCAAATTAAATATAATATTGCACCATGCAAGCAAAACCCTTGACAGTCTGCAATTCACATCACAAAAACTAGGTGGCCACACATGTCTCACGTTAGAGATCTTGTGACAGATTATCAAGAAATCATGCTGTTTTTTCCCAAAACTAGTCATTTTGTGCCACACAAAAAATGTTGGACCAAGAACAAAGGTAAGAAGCAACTCATCTGTATTTTATTGTGCAAAGAGCAAGACAGGAGGAAGTAGCTAGTAAAAAAAAAATTGATCTGTAGTGGTACCATACTTATCGAGTCCCTCAAATTCAACATATCCTTGTCAGAAAAGGAGGCATGGCATACAAAGCCACATCTCAAAGTAGGCAGAATCTGCAAATTTAGGAGTGGGACCATATAGTAGGGGGTGTAAACAGGCGTTGGGTTACTTGTCCCTATTTGTCCAACTTCAAAGTTGGTAAGTATGTGGCACTGGTTGGCACTACCTATACAGTAGCTAGCTATAAATAACTGAAAACTAATAAAGGCTGTCCCCTTTAATGTATCCAGATCTAAGCATTCTCTTCAACCTGTTGCATTCGTATAACATAGTTTTATATTCTGTTGCACATTGCTTTGCATGTACATCTGTATGTACATAATTATTATATATATAGCAAACATTTATTTAGCGCCACATAATCTGTGATGCAAAACTTCATTTACTCTGTAATAGCAGAAAGGTATTTTTTCTAGTTTACAACACATAATTTATCGCTTTATATTTAATGATGTAGAAAATATATTAACTGACGGGCTCTTAAGATGCCAGTAAGGCAGCTTTAGTGGGATTCAGTATCATTTTAGACCCACTCACTCGTCATTTCATGTCTGGTATGCGTCATCTTGTAAGATCACATGATTTACATTTTATACTGGATACCTTTTCTTTTTCCGTGCTAATTTGGGCTGATGAGTACATATCTAATTTCTGGCTAAGCAGCTTCGCGGTGTCATAACATTCAGCATGCTGCAGATGTACATTGGCTCCATGAGCTGTAATTACAGAGGGAAAAATATATCTTGAAATGAAAGAATATTGCACTCGTAATAGGGGTGTTTATAAGAACCACAAACAAACTACTTATTAGGCTAATATGGGACTAAACAACGTCTGCCACGCATGTCCCAGTATACTTAGCTGTGATCATAAATGGCTATAACTGGGCACTGGGGGATTTCAGCAAACTATTGTTTGGATTCAACTGAATTGTAATGGTTGGGGGTAGTGGGTATTGTTTTCCTAAAAACAAAAAGGTAACACCTAGACTTTTTTCCAGGTGGTCCAATTTTAATTGACCCCATTTATATCCTACCAGTAACCTTCTGCATTGGCTTGCTTCTGCCTGACCTCATGACATAATCTTTTATAACATTGTCAGGTTATCCAGGACCATCCATTAAAAATGTATAAGGCTTTAGACACAACTACTCAGCGGTGCTCTACCATATTAATACATTTGTTAATGGAGTACTGACACTTGAAGATCCGATAACTATTGAGCACTGACACTTTGGGTGCAATAACAATGGAGCAGTTGCAACTGGCGTATGTAACAAGGGAGCACCAACACTTGAGAACCTTTCAAACTTAACCCCCTTGCACACCACCGTGTGCTAGGTCAGTATGCTATCCAGGTTTTTCTCAGATAGCACACTGACCCTTTCATTTCTGTGGGCCTGTGCACATGACCGTGAATCCCGTCTTAGGGTCTTACAATAGTAGAGCTCTGATACTTGGCGTTCTCTAACAAAGGAACGCTGACACCTAGGGTTTTATAACAATGGAGCCCTAAACCTCAGTGTCCCCTAACAATGTAGTTGTGATACTTGTGGTTCTAGAGGAATAGCTGATTGTCCAACATGGGATCAGCATAAATCTCTTGTTGGTGACAAAATCAATGAACCCCAATACTCTGCTGAAATGTTGGTATCCTCCATCAGCCATCATAACATTCATGTGCATCATTCAACAATTCCGATAAGGCTGTAAGATCAATTCCATTTTCATTCTAAAGCATGTCAATGAAATCTTATGTGAAAAGTGTGAATAATGTCAGGAAATTATTCTTCAAATCACATCCCTTTGTGTGTATCTAGTTCAACTGTATATTGCTGTAGCTGAATGACTTCAGAAGGGAATGTTTCAAAGACAGGTGTAAAAATATATTTTAAGTGCCATTGCAATAAAGATGCATACAAAGAGAAAGAGATACACATATATAACTATATATGGATCTTCAAGTTCTGCCACGCAGTATCTCTAATGCACCACTTACATGCTAATATAACATAATATATAATTGTGTAACAGATGATAAGAAGTAGAATACTAACATTAAATTATTGATTCCCTATATATTTATTGATACTATGTAAACGTAGACCTATTTAGAGTTTCCACATGCAATCACATGCAAATATGAAGTAAAGTAGTCAATCACTAATCCAATATGATTCTGCTACATTGAAACAGTATGTGACTTTTATGTACTTGAGATAATGGAGAAAATTTACAGATGGGTTCAGCATGCCCCCTACCCCCCCCCCCCCCCCCCGAAAAAAAAAAAAAAAGATACCCAACCTGGTTATCTTTGGTTGCATGATGGGGTCCCTGTAATGAAAGCTATAGGGCACATTCCCATTTGCAAATTAAAACATCCCCTTATTTTGCCCCCACACGGTACAAAAAACCCCTTTTTTGGCCCTAACATGGTTACATCGTCCTCTTTTTTTGGACCCCCACATGATATGGGACCCCTTTGTTTTGGTCCCATACGGTTTATGACCCCCTTTTTTTGGCCCCATGCAGTATATGACCACCTTTTATGGCCCCACCCCACACACTATATGACCTCCTTTTTCTGCCCCCCACAGTATATGAACTCAGTTTTCTGCCCCCACACAGTATATGATCCCCTTTTTTTGGTCCCTAAACAGTACATGGCCCCCATACAGTATATAACCCCCTTTTTTAATATTCTATACGAAGTGCTGGAAAACTGGGAAAAAAAAATCGGAAAGGGGTGGAATTAGAGAAAAACTGCAATCTTCTTACAGGCTTCATTTTTACAGCATCAGTGTATTCACAAAAAATTGAAAAGACAGCACTCTGGAGTGTTTTCTGAGCTGAATTCTACTTCATTATGACAACTTGTATATTTATGCGGTTTTAACTGTTATGTAAAATCATTAAATATGCAAGCTCAGAAAACAATCCGAAGTGCTGTCCATTTTTCATGTATACACTGAAATTGTCTGGAGGGGATCAGTCAGACCCCTATGGAAATTGTGCACCCATCTGCATCCTCAGTAAAGTGCTGCTCAGACACAATATATTTGTTTTTACAGCATTCACGGGCAAAATGCCACCTGTATTCTGTGAATTGGTAGGATTATAGTGATACCAAATTTCTATACAGTGGGTATGGAAAGTATTCAGACCCCTTTAAATTTTTCACTCTTCCTTTCATTGCAGCCATTTGCTAAAAGCAAAAAAGTTCATTTTATTTTTCATTAGTGTACATTCAGCACCCCATCTAGACAGAAAAAAACAGAAATGTAGATATTTTTGCAAATTTATTAAAAAAGAAAAACTGAAATATCACATGGTCATAAGTATTCAAACCCTTTGCTGTGACATTCATATTTAACTCACATGCTGTCCATTTCCTTCTGATCCTCCTTGAGATGGTTCTACTCCTTCATTGGAGTCCAGCTGTGTTTAATTAAACTGATTGGACTTGATTAGGAAAGGCACACACCTGTCTATATAAGACCTCACAGCTCACAGTGCATGTCAGAGCAAATGAGAATCATGTCAAAGGAACTGCCCAAGGAGCTCAGAGACAGAATTGTGGCAAGACACAGATCTGGCCAAAGTTACAAAAGAATTTCTGCAGCACTCAATGTTCCTAAGAGCACAGTGGCCTCCATAATCCTTAAATGGAAGAAGTTTGGGACGAACAGAACTCTTCCTAGACCTGGCCGTCCAGCCAAACTGAGCAATCGTGGGAGAAGAGCCTTGGTGAGAGAGGTAAAGAAGAACCCAAAGATCACTGTGGCTGAGCTCCAGAGGTGCAGTAGGGAGATGGGAGAAAGTTCCACAAAGTCAACTATCACTGCAGCCCTCCACCAGTCGGGGCTTTATAGCAGAGTGGCCCGAAGGAAGAATCTCCTCAGTGCAAGACATATGAAAGCCCACATAGAGTTTGCCAAAAAACACATGAAGGACTCCCAGACTATGAGAAATAACATTCTCTGGTCTGATGAGATGAAGATTGAACTTTTTGGCGTTAATTCTAAGCGTTATGTGTGGAGAAAACCAGGCACTGCTCATCACCTGCCCAATACAATCCGAACAGTGAAACATGGTGGTGGCAGCATCCTGCTATGGGGGTGTTTTTCAGCTGCAGGGACAGAACGACTGGTTGCAATTGAAGGAAAGATGAATGCAGCCAAGTACAGAGATATCCTGGAAGAAAACCTCTTCCAGAGTGCTCTGGACCTCAGACTGGGCCGAAGGTTTACCTTCCAACAAGACAATGACCCTAAGCACCCAGCTAAAATAACAAAGGAGTGGCTTCGGAACAACTCTGTGACCATTCTTGACTGGCCCAGCCAGAGTCCTGACCTCAACCCAATTGAGCATCTCTGGAGAGATCTGAAAATGGCTGTCCACCAACGTTCACCATCCAACCTGACGGTACTGGAGAGGATCTGCAAAGAAGAATGGCAGAGGATCCCCAAACCCAGATGTGAAAATCTTGTTGCATCATTCCCAAGAAGACTCATGGCTGTACTAGCTCAAAAGGGTGCTTCTACTCAATACTGAGCAAAGGGTCTGAATACTTATGACCATGTGATATTTCAGTTTTTCTTTTTTAATAAATTTGCCAAAATATCTACATTTCTGTTTTTTTTTCTGTCAAGATGGGGTGCTGAGTGTACATTAATGAGAAATAAAATGAACTTTTTTGCTTTTAGCAAATGGCTGCAATGAAACAAAGAGTGAAAAATTTAAAGGGATCTGAATACTTTCGGTACCCACTGTAGGTTTTTTACATTTTAACCCTTTTGCAAAACTTTGCAAAAAAAATTTCTTGAAGTTGCCACATTCTGACACCCATAACTGTATATAAAAAGCCTTTTGTATGGGGCTGCATAAGGCGTCTTTCTTGCAGATCAACTTTTAATTTATACTATTTTGAGGAATGTCTATTGTTTTGATTGCTTTGTAAACTAATTATTATGGGAGGCGAAACAGCAAAAAAATGTCAGTTTGGCTCTTTTGATTTTTTTTTTCTCCCGTTACAGTATTTACCATATAGAATAATTTTTTTATAAATTTGTAAACCGCGAGTTTTTAGAAACAGGAATACCTAATGTGCATGTGTTTTACTTTATTTATTTCCTTTTATATGTATTCTAGGGAAAGGGGAGGTGATTGATTGTCTTGAAGCCCAAGGAGGTCTGATCCCTAATTCAATACATTGCAATGTATTGAGAAATACCATTGTGCAGCCTGTAATAGAAGCATTCTAATGACAAGCATTGGATCCTTCAATAGGCTCTGGGCTATCACAGTAACAGATCTGAGGCCGGTGAACCACCCCAAAATAGCGGTGCCCATGAGCCACCATGAAAATGGCACCTCGATCATCTTTGATCGAAAAGTGTGGGTACTCATTGCAGCTGTTTCTGACACATCTCCACTGTATAACACTCAGCTCCTGAGTGTCCACCATATTTAAACATCCAACATCCAACATAGTATGGCGGATATCAGGAAAAGCTTAAACATAACCTGTCATGTGTGTACATGAGGGCTAACAGTATATCTGGTCATTTTGTGACTTTTATCCTGCTTTTTAGCAGTTTTCCATCTGTAAATTCTAACTGTCAGTTCTATCTAATCTAATGGGTGTAGACTAGCTGCTATGATACCTCCCATAGAACATGGAGAAAATAGGAACTCCCTAAGTCTCTCACTCAAACACAGGACAGTATAGAAAAGTACTGAAGAGCATTGATGTAAATAAAGTCTGGGCTCAGACAGGAAAAACTTACTATTTTGCTCCAGAAGCCTCTTTGCCTGTGTAAGGAGAGGCCAAGCTTGGCGGGAGATCATTCTGCACAGCTAAAAATAACTGAAACCAGGAGAGATGTGTTAAAAGAACAAAACAAGCCCAAACTTTCCTTACGTCAAAAATAGATAGACTGTTCACAAAAATAACACTCATCTGCTCTGCTACTTCAGCAGGTACACAATAAATTTCTCTTTACACAGTGCTTTAGGTCTCTTGTCTCTTTATGGCAGCTTCATGTAGCTAGGCATTATCCCTCCTCAAGCTACAGCCACAGCCATTCAGCCGCTATCTCTCTAAGCTTGGCAGTCTTCTGCTGTTGAGCACAACACTATCATTTAACAGAACCCCCTCAAAGTGTGCCGTTCAAGGAGGTTTCTAATGCTCCGTTTATTATAGATCATGTCCTATCCTGGTTCAGGAAATTGGATCGGAACTCCCATTTAAATCAATGTGGGACAGAAGGCACTCGGATGACACTCTTTAGCATACTCTCGGGTTTTCTGCTTGCTTGTCTCAGGACCTCTCTTTCCTGGCAGGCAAATAACTGTCCTCAGCCCTTCATCCACCCGCATTAGCATGGCTCACCAAAATCGTACCAGGGGTGGGAATCTTTCTCTCATCCACTATCTCCCTGGATTTTAGGGGCCTGACTAGTAAAGGTAGCACTGACCCTGCTGTGTCCTTTATTGCAGCTACAATAACTACATATGCTCAGGGCACTAACCTATATACCCTCTGCCTTTTTGCATATTCTGCAGACATAACTAGTCCCCTCTCTCACTCAGACAAGGAGGTACTTACCAGCCCATCCACAATTACACTTCAGGTAAATGTGCACATAAGGTAACCCTGGATGAGCCTAGACCCATACACTTGTGTCTCTCTTTCTCTCACATAGCCCCCCTTCCCCTTTCAATAGACTTCTATTGTAATTTGACACTTCAGTGAGCTTCAGTCCACCTTGGGAGGCCAAGCCTGATTTAGCTACAATTAAGAATGTATGTCAGGTTAGGAAGCAGAGTTTGGAGGACAGAGCCTGATAAGTGAAGAAAGAAGCAGTTTTCTTATATTTGCACATATATATATATATATATATATATATATATATGTACACACACTATTGATTTATGCAACCATTAAGACAAACCCTTCCCATATGCCCTATTAGGTCATATGGGCACTATATTGTGGGTTCTCCGCTCATAGGCCAGAGCAGATACTGGCTAACAAAAGCAGCTCCATTAATATGAATAACCGCTATGAAATGCTACATTTGCCTTTTGGATAACATCTGATCGCTAATGGTTTTTCACAACAGACTTGCACCAATTAAATGATCACCAGGTATGGTTGCCATCTTGAGATATCCCCTTTAAGGACACAATGACCTTACATTGTTGAGCCAGCCCCCAGACTAGATTTCATAGAATCAGTCCTGTCTAATAGTAACAGTTCAGGACATACATTAATCACAGAACATATACAAATGAAAGAGCTTACCCGTGAAGGCTACATTGCATGGGGCAGACTCATATGTACTATGGTTGATTACATTTTATATTTACAGCAATATAGAGCATTTTCATTACCATACACTTCATTTAATTGCTGTACATTTCCTATGCATGGCTTATTTAGGGAAATCACATTATGAGAACAGTTTTCCCACCACAGTTCTCTCATAAGTTGGTAAATTAAACACTCAGAGAGGACCCCATGTTCAAGAACTTGAGTTACCTACGAGATCATAACACATACTGGGCAGTGGGAATTATCAGTAATTGAATTGTCCTCAGCACATCTGTTCCAAAATAATCAGACAAAGAAATATTCAATTAGTTTTATAAAGCAGAAGCTTCCTGCTCCTCGCTGAATCTTCTATTATGAAATATTTACCATCAGGCTCTGCCGAGATCAATGAGACAAAGGGCATAATTCACAAAACAACCATGGGCTCTCCTGAGAATATGAACAATTAAAATGACGTAAATTGCCAACAGCAATACATTGTATAATAGCACATACAATTACATTGGCCATAGAGATGGAATATATAGATAGATATAGAGTAATTCTGGATGATTCTAGAATATTATTCCCCTAAGGGGGTTAAGGAGTTCAACAAGATGACAATGGATAAAATATGGGCTGCCATCTTAACGTTGGTACATTGCTATAAAATCCATTACTGCATCCATGAAGGAAGTACTGGAATAAATGCAATTTAAGATAGTAGCCCCAAGCCTGTCACCATAAGTCCCTCTAACGCTGGGTTCACACTAGCATTCAGCGCTCTGCTATTCGGGTCTGCATGGGGACCCGAAAGACAGAGAGCGCGTCCGCTAAAAAAAAGTGGTTAACCGCGGACACCCGCAGACCTCATAGACTATAATGGGGTCCACCGGGTCTTATATAGTTTTATAGTCCTCTGTGCAGGAATTTTTTTCTCCACTGATTACAGACGGAAACTGTGCCGGAGACTCCAACACAGATGTGAACCTATCCTGACGCTAGGTTCAGACCTGCGTTCAGGTTTCCCCAAGCGGACCCCCCGAACGGAAAATCCCCCTAATCTACTTAAAAAAGTGGTTACCTTCGGAAACCCGTGGACCCCATAGACTATAATGGGATCTGCCGGGTTTCCTCCCAAAAGGACAGAAAATGTGGAGAGAAAAGCACTGTTTACAGGACTTTTCTCTCCGCATTTTTAAAGCGGAATGGGGAACAGAATTCCCAGGCAGAGACCAGGCGCAGGTGTGAACCTAGCCTTACCTGGCTGTTAGTGTGCCATTTCCTCACGAGAGGCATCATTTTTTCATGTCTTGGTAAGTACTCTTGTCTTAGGTTGAGCCCTAGGGACAAGAGAAATAGGGAATCTGTCGGCTGGAATATCAACTAGAACTCACCATTACTATGTTATGAGCCTCTAAGAACTGTATTAGGGTGGGTTCACACTTGCGCCGGAGTCCCTCCGCCGCGAATCCGACTAAAAATCTGGGAAAACTGTATAGGTACTGGATAGCGAAAGTTTGTGACGCTTTGCTTAAAAACCCATTCATTTGAATGGGTTTTTAAAGCAATGTGCGGGTGTGCGCTTACACCCTCTGTGCTGCAAAGCCGTTTTTTTTCGCTGGAAACAAAGTCGGACATGCAGGAGGTTTCTTTGGAACTGGTACCACACAAGAAGATTTCCATAATTCAGGGACTATTTCCTGCCTCAGGCTCATATTATACATATATGTAATTATACCACACAGCTGGTCCCCACAAGTCTTAATTAGCCTTGCACTGATGTCATCTGGCCCTACGGCTTTCCTCGCCTTGATCTTTTTCATCTCCTTCCTCACCTGGGCCCGTGTGAAGGTCAGACTGTGCTCAGATAAAGACGGATTTCTGGATTTACTGGTCTGTTGGGAAGTAGCCTCATGGGGTGAAGTCATTGTGGTGGGGGGAACTGAAGGACATGCTGGTGTGGGAGAAGCTGGTGTGTGATCAAATCTGTTGAAGAATAGGTTTAGTTCATTAAGCCAATTAACATCTGCCTCAATCTGGCAGACAGACTGTTTATGACCCGAAACTGACTTAAGCCCCTCCCAGACCCCCCTTATGTCTTTTCTTTCCATTTGCTTTTCCATCTTTTCCTTATAACTGGCTTTTCCCTGCCTGATTTGATGCCTCAGCTCCTTTTGTACTTCCCTCAACCCCTCCTTATTTCTTGTCCTGAATGCCATCTTTTTCTCCTTAAGTAGTGTTTTTATATCAGAGTTAATCCAAGGTTTGTTGTTGGAGAAGCACCTCACCACTTTTGTCGGTACTGTATTGTCCACACAAAAATTAATGTAGGTAATAAAGAGTGGCTAACGTCACAAACAATTTGCCACAAGTCTGTTTGGGGTGGTTATTTATTTTAGATGAATTTAACCTGTGCACTCCTTATGCAGTGAGGAGAAATAGGAGGAGGGCAATCCCAGCTGTTTAACCCTCTCTGCAGAGCCATCATTGCAGATATGAGTATGGACAAATGTAGGGGTTCCCTATTGTCAACTCACCATTAACCCCTGTAATGTGATGTGCGGGTTCTGGTGATGTTGATGCGACAAGTTGTCTAAGTTGTGCAGACAGCCCAGACTATAGCCCACTGAGTACTAGTCTTCTCTTAGACACCAGAATCTGGATATGACTGTTGCATCTGTGCCCAATACCTAGATTTACACTTGTCATACATGCAACCTGTACAACTGCACAGCACCCATGAGTTAATGGTTTTACTTCTGTCTTTGAAAAACACAGTACTTTTCTTTGAGGCTAAGGTCCCACATAGCAAAATGCAGCAAAAAAATGCTGTGGAAAAAAACGTGTTTTTCATTGTGTTTTCACAGAGTTTTTCTCTGCAGACTTTCTGCCCCTATTATACCTATATGGAAAATGCCAGTGTTTCAGCAGGTACAATTGACATGCTGTGATTTTCAAAAACGTGGGTTTTTCTGCTGCAGATTTCTTTCTGCAATGTGTGGATGAGATTAGCCAGAATCCCATTCACTTTGCAGGTACTGTAAAACCCAGCATTTTTTGCTTCGGTGTTTCCCCAGCAGCAAAAATGCTGCTTTTCGCAAAGTGGGGCTTCAGCCTAATAGTTATTAGCATGTGCATTCTCATCTGTGTCTCACTGGCGGTCTCTGGCTATCAAACAACTGTCATTAAATAAATAGCAGGAAATCAAGGGGTCTCTTGCATAGGACCCCTCTGTTTTCAATGTCATTGAATGGCCTTATGCAAAGGACCCAGACAGTTCTTCACAGGGTTACCATGTAATTAATTTATCAGGTTCTTGACTTCAGGAGAGTGGAGCACCAAAAAAAAACCTCATATTGGCGCTGAGCCAAACTGAGTGTAATGCCAGCTGTCTGTATTCACTGACATTCTGCTTTCCAAGCCGACCTAGCTGACTGACCTATGTGTGTGCTCCTGTAACGTTGAGAATTAATGTTGGCCTGCGAGTTTACTCCCCGAATCTGCCTCCAATTGCTTTCAATAGGAGGCAAATATTGCAGCAGAACGCTGAAAAAATCAGTGTCCTGCTTAGTCTTGCTGCTGATTCAGCCACAGATTCCAAGGTTCAAGACTCCCTGCTGAATAGGCCCATTCATCTGGGCCTAATCAGCAAAGGAAAGCCCTGCATTGGAATATGGCGGTGGAAAATGAAGAGGAATTTCTATTAATTTTCCACCATGTGAACTTACCCTAACTCTCTGTATACCAGAAACATTCACTGTTAGCAAGCTGAAGTGCTTGAAGTGCTGAGAAATTGAAACACAAAGTAACAGAAAGTTGCAGAACTAGTAAATGATGTTTTTCTTACAAACTTTTTAAGATCTGATAAAATACACAATATCATACGATTCCAGTTCATGCCATACACAACATCCGTGCAGGTAATGGGTTAAGCGGCTGATGTATGTGATCAGCTTTCTTAATCATAGTAGAAACGGCAGCCAGAGTCCATGTCAGCGCCTCTCACCGCTCTCTACATCTGACTGAATCAGGATGGCAGAGCCGTGACGCTGTCACATCTGCTGCTAATGTGAACGTGGAGCTCATCACTCCATATCTCTCAATGTGACAACTGAAATGACCCAGAGCCAAGACCACCTGTAAATGTGCCAGCCCGCGTTACATAGAGCTGCTAAGAGTCACTGATGCCATTTAAACATATGCTGCATTCTGAAATCCAGGATTCCAATGGGAATTATTTGAAATTGGTTTGATGTTGGAAGAATCCGTCAAACATACATTATTAATGGAGTTATCCATTATTTACTAAACAAATATATATATATATATATATATATATACACAGTACATCTAAAAACAATGCAAGGGACATTAAGTATTCTATAATACACTACAACATGTATAGGTGTTTAGTCAAAATACGGTAACAGAGGGGGCGAATAGTTTGTCATCGACCACCCCCTTATACACTGTATTCCACTAAGCAGGACCATTTCTAAAGAATTTAGCTACCAAGGACAAGGGATGTCTACAACAATTTATTCTGCTTTATAACATGCCTCTGAGTGCTTTAGGATTCCAAAATGCTATTTCAGACACAATCTTGTAGATACCTGTAACTGGTAACATTAAAGCTGTTAACATTAAAATAAGCGCAGCTGACATGTGGAAATCGCAGCATGTCAAATATACTTACGGAAACGCTGGCAGTTTTCCTATAGGTATAATGGAAACCTCTGCAGACTTTCTGTGATGTGTTGCCGCTGCAGTTTTTCCCGCAGCGCTTTTTTGCTGCAGCCCACTACGTGGGGCCTTAGCCTAAAATGGCTGCTTATTTCCAAAAACAGCATCACTCTTGTACAAGGATTGTGTCTGGTATTTAGGTGAATGGGCTGCAATAGGCAATGGCTAGGGTTACATGGGAACGTCTGCCACATATCCAGGGGTGTAGCTATAGGGGGTGTAGAGATAGCAATTGCTACTGGGCCCTGGAGCTTCAATGCACCCAAAGACCTGTCTTCAACATAAGAAGACTGTATAGCTCTTTGCCCGTTGTCACGCTCTCTCAGCATACTCTGTCTCTGGCTTGGTTCTAATTCACACTGTGAAGTTCCTGATTCTCCAGGCTGCTGTGTGTTCCTTTTTGTTGCTGCACCTGGTTCAGCCCATAAGGCTTAACAATTATACCTGTGAGCCTATCCCTGTCTGCCTCCACCTATTTCAGTCAGCTCTGTTCTCTGCAATGCGGCTGAGCAATATATATATATATGTATGTATGTATGTATGTATGTATGTATGTATTTATTGGTGTGGTTGTGCAATGATTGTTCAGTTGCTTGGGGGGTAAAGGGTTAAAACAAGGGAGTCTACTGGGATAATGCCTTTAGAGGTGGCACCAAGCCAAACCGGGCAGGTAGCACTGCAGGTCCACAATCCATTGCCTGTGATAAAGATATTAGTATTATAGATTTTTTTTTTTTTTAACAGACATCACAGGACAGCATTCATTTCATTGTCAGTGAATGGGGGCTATTCACATGACCGTTATCATGGACTGTCAAAAAATATAGGTAATGTCCTATTCTTGCCCATTTTCACAAATCCCTCTATACACTGGAATGTATGGGGTATCCGTGAAAACGGGTGCTCCTTCGGGTACACATCATCCATTAAAAAACATTTTCATGGCCGTTATGCTCCGCTTTCGTGTAAATGTAGCCTTATCCATCTCTTCTTTTAGGTTCAATAAGAAGCACACATATGATAATCATATGTTTTTTCCTATGCTTCAACTTTATAAAAAAAATATCAAAAATACATACACATATGGAATATAACCATGTCAAGGACATGAGTGTCACACAATATATGGAACAATGTTCTTTTCGGCAGTCTCTGGACTGCAACAAGATCCCACTGATTGTATTCCACAACCTGTGATGTCAAGGAAACTTGCTGGATTAAAATCATGTTCGAATTCATAATATTAACAATGTTACTATAATAACATCAAAACGACAATATAATAACGCTTTATAACAAGAGGAACAGTATATCTAGAACTCCTAACATATTGTAACTATATCCAACATAGTACTTTCTAGCAGTCAGTATCAGATCGCCTATGAAATATCAACTTTAAAGAACAATATTAAAATCACAATGCTCATCGTGCCCCTTAGGGCATAGTGAATCCATTGTATAGATCTAAAATACTTCTCTTTAGAGAAGTCTAACCTCCTACTGGTCTGCATCCGCATCCACAACCTCGTCTAACACTGTCCAACTTAGGCAAATACCTTATGTTTTTCTGAAATAAGTGAGTTTTCTGTGTTTTCTCCACCTCTTTCATCCATTGCTCTGATCCATCATAGGATCAGAACAATGGAGTAAAAATTGGTATAATGACAGGTGCAGATGGAGTGCATAAAATCATATATACTGGAGTTCTGAAGAGTAAACAACAGAGCTTCTGTCTTGTTTTTTACATTACAGTGAATGTGCTCCATCTGCACTTGTCATTCTGTTGGCTTTTTAGACTGTTGTTCTGATCCTATGATGGAACAAAAATGAAGCTGATGTGAACTTATTACATTCTCTCTCCCTACCAACTGTTCTTTTAATTTTGTCTGCACATGATATAATAACTGGACAATGTATATTTTTATATTTTTAAAAAGCTGAAGTAGAAAAAAATGTTGTGTTTGAATGCGTGCTTCTTATTGAATGTCTAGGCACAAGGGTGTGGAAGACCCTTTGCACACTGAAATCCATGCAGCAGTTTGTTGGTTATTTATCCTATTGATGTCTTTTGTTTCAGGTTACATACACCCAAAAAGTCCCAATGTGCTTGCAGTCATAACCTTTCCTATAACGTTGTATCTATTTTATGGACCCGTATGACTAAAACAGATACATGGAACCTCCATTAAAAGTAATTTTGTGGTCACTATGCATGGAGACAAGATTTCCATCCAAAGTAATATCCCCACAGAATAACCTACAGTTTAATGTAATAACGCTTTATAACAAGAGGAACAGCATATATAGAACTCCTAACATATTGTAACTATATCCAACATAGTACTTTCTAGCAGTCAGTATCAGATCGCCTATGAAATATCAACTTTAAAGAGCAATATTAAAATCACAATGCTCATCGTGCCCCTTAGGGCATAGTGAATCCATTGTATAGATCTAAAATACTTCTCTTTAGAGAAGTCTAACCTCCTACATACACCCAAAAAGTCCCAATGTGCTTGCAGTCATAACCTTTCCTATAACGTTGTACCTATTTTATGACCCGTATGACTAAAACAGATACATGGAACCTCCATTAAAAGTAATTTTGTGGTGACTATGCATGGAGACAAGATTTCCATCCAAAGTAATATCCCCACAGAATAACCTACAGTTTAATGTTACATCTCTTTTGATATTTTCCAGATGAAACATTTCCTCATATTAATGAATATTGAAAAATGACCTTTACTCTGTATACCATCATCGCTCATGTGCTGTGCGCCAGTGTCACTTCATGGTAAAATCCTTATTCACAGTTCCTGGCAGGTGCCATATCAGACCTCTAGTTGCTGTCTGCACTTGCCTTTCCGCTGTCTTATTTCACGCAATTATATAGAAGCAGTTTAGTTTTGATATGTTTATCTCACAGTTATATTTTAGCATGTATCATTGGTGAGTGTACAAGGTTCATAAACCAGCATCTGCCAGTATATGCTGTACAAAAAAGAGGAGGAAAATAATGTTGCGACTGGAGCAGAGCTAAAAGAACATAATACAATGTACAACAGAGAACTTAGAGAGACCCCAACACTGATATCAAACAACCTTTAAAGTGTAAAAAAAACATATATTTGCCCCCCTTTTAACTTTCTAGTCCCCCAGTACAGACAAAGGCTACGATTAATCAGCATTAAATGGTCCAGATCAGTGAGGTCCATCAGCACTGGTACCGCCCATCATGCAACTCAACCTGCACTGTCATGGTTTCTGCTTCTAAAGACCACAATGTGAATGGGATGTCACAATACAACAGAGGGTCAGATTTGCTATTCACATAGAGGCAGAATTTCACGTGTTCCATGTTAAAGGTTTTACGCTAGGTTCACACTAGTGTTCGGGTGCGCATGGGGACCCAAAATACAGAGACCCTGCCTGCTTAAAAAGTGATTACCTGCGGAAACCCGCAGACCCATAGAATATAATGGGGTCTGCTGGGATTCCGCAGGTTTTAAACAGAATCTGCGGCGGAGTCTCCTACGGAAACTCCAACGCAGATGTGAACCTAGCCTTAGACACTTTCTGTGCCTCACTAGACATTTTTGTAATGTAGCTAAAAAAGAGGGTGTAGCTAGGTGGATTCTTAAAATGTACCAGATATTCACCAGTTCTTGGCACAGAATAATGCTAAAAGGTAAACCAGCACTGAAAATAAAGAAAGTGTTTACCTTACCACATATATCACACAGCATGTGCCACTGTAATACATTTGATGCATCCTGTGAAAGCTTTTTCTAAACTATAATGTGTAAATATTAGGCAGCATTAGTAAATGTGGGCCACTGTTCCCACAGATGACAGACAGTGCCCTGAAAAGTGTCAGCCCCAGTGACCCTACAAACCCCAATGGCCTCGTAATTGGAAGCCAGTTCCATTATATTTACCAGACACTATGCCATCATAAATGCTAGCCCATGTTAAGTATCAACCCTAGCATGGTCAGTGCTCCATAAGTATCATCCATGATGCTCCTATAAGTGCCAGGCACAAGGTCAGTACCAGGCATCATTAGTCGTAACTAGTGTATCCATAAATGCCCGCCATAATGCCCTCATGTGGAAGTTAGTGGAATGCTGGGCATTATCTTCAGCCACTGTGTCATTTTACCAGCCATAATTGGCTAAATTGAGGACAATTGAAAAAGCAATCACATATCTTGGGGTGGCCCAAACCTGGCAAATTCTGTATTTTTGGCATATTTAATGTAGTGGCATCCATATTGATTGAATCAGGTGGGCAGAGGTTTGATTCCTTGGGCATTCTGGTCATCCTAGTCAAACTCATCAATAAACCTGAGATTCCTGAGTGTCTGGATACCACGTCTAGCATCAAAATAAGCGTCACATAATGGCATATGGTAGAATAGCCTACCTGTTGGGTTGCCTCAATCATGGTGTGAAATGTAACTAGCCCAAGGTCCATCATCATTGGTACCCGAAGCCAGATATAGTGCAGTGCTCACTGCTATGGTATGGGCCACAATGGACTGCTTACATAATACTCTGTTGCTATGTAGAGACGAGCAGCTGGAGCAATAGTCTGAACCTTGCACATGACTGGAAAAAGAAAACATAATTCCAGGTTAAATATCCTATGAAGCTTGCCCTCTGGCATGTGCCTGATTAAATCTAGAGCTCCTCCAGGGGCAGACAATGATGTGAAGGATTACGTTCTCTGTACAGCACTGCAGAACATGTCAGAGATATATATAAAATATAATAAGGGATGTTGCAGCCTCCGTGCACTGCCCTGTTTCTCTACTTCTCTTTATTAAAAATTCATATTCACTAGTCATTCTCTTCATCCTGGCAGATAAGGCAAGTCTGTAACTGCTCATTTATGCATTTCGTGCCCTTTCTATATGAACATTTGCATCGCTGCATCTCCAGCCTCTGTAATTCATATATTTTACATTATTACTTGGAAGTCCCTTGACAATTTCGAAGCATCAAGACAGTAGCTATTTTAAATCAACAAAAGTAACCCAAATTGAGGCTTAGAGGAAAAAGAAGTGGCAGCCTGGAAGCGTGCGGAACACTTAGTTTTATGTTCTGTCATGTAGTCTTTTATCTTGTGTGTTTATTTTAGCGAGGCTGCCAGCAGAATCTATCCTGGGTGCTTGTCCTGCATACATCTAATTACACCATGTGGCAAATCTGCCTTCTCTTTCAAGCACAATTTCTTGTCTCCCTCCCCCACCCCATAAATGCCCAACTTTATACAGAGGTTGCTAAAAGTTTCTCGGAAATGTTCATCAGAAGTCTAAAGACTCATAACTCACAGCACGGTGCAGCCCCAAAGGCTGTGGGCTCCCCTGTTCATGGGCCCTTTGGCACTGCCATAATAGTCGGCTTGCTGTCAGTGCTCATAGTTACAGTCAGCAAGTTACCAATCTGGACAGATATGTATACAGTTACAGTTACTTTTCCAAGGGACATCTCTAAGACCCTGTTCACATTCACATTAAAGGGTTTTTCCATGAAATCAAGTTATCCCCTATCTATAGAATAGAGTATAACTTGCAGATCAGTGGGGTTCTGAGAATGCAGGACTTTTGACCCTGCTTCTGAAAGGAGCGTCAATTCATTTCAAGGGAAGTGCCAGAGATAAGACTAATGTCCCCCATTCTCCTGATCAGTGCAGGTCTGAGTGGTCAGACCCCCACTGATCTGCAACTTATTCCCTATCCTATGGATGCAGGATAACTTCCTTCTGTGGGGAAAGCACTGCTCCAAACACAAGGAGGAGGCTTGTGCAGGACATCTTTGTAGGCTTGTGGACACATGTCTGGTGTAGCACAAAAAGGATTTATTTGTCACACACCAATAGAACAGCTGCATATTGTCAGCCCATAGTAACTGTGGTCCCTTCCTCAATGCATACAGTGTCATCCATGGCCTATAGGCTCCCATGTTAAAAAAAAAAAAAAATAAATCCTGAAATACTTATACTAAATACTATTTTACCATATCTTTTTTGGGGATATTCCAACACTCCTTTGGCGTCTGTTAGGTTAATGGAGCCGGATTTTCCTGGCTTCCACACTAAACAGAGATCTTAACATACTAACAAATTAGATCACAGTGCCCCTTCTGTTCTAGTTTATCTAGGGTAAAGTTTTATGTAATGAGGCTTAAAGCGTACCTCCAGTTATAAACAACAAACTTTGTAACAGGGCTGGCTCCAGGTTTGTCTGGATCCTTGAGTGACAGAGCCACAGTGGATACCTTTGTGGTGCAATTCATGCCGCAGCAGTGTTTTCATCCAAAAGCGCTGCAGCAAAAAAAAATGAATGGGCCTGATCAGCGGAGAGTCTCGAGCCGCAGACTTCATGGGTAAATAAGCTGCAGAATCCAGGGCAAGATTATGCAAAAGACTGGGCGGAATCCAGGGCAAGATTGAGCAAGACACTTATTTTTTCAGTAACCTGCTCCAATCTCTGCCTCCTATTGAAAACAATGGTAGGCAGAATGAGGGCTGAATCTGCCACTGAAGTCTGTATATACAGGAGACGAATATAATGTAACAAGAAGTCAGAATGAAGATAAGGAGCAGGAAAACAGCTTAATAAGTGATGAAGGAAACAGAAATCCTTAAGATATATCACAAAGTTTCTTATATCCAAATGCAATATTCATTTATGTAACTGGAGGTATGCGTTAATGTCTGTATAATGAAAAGTTGTGCATATTTTATAGCATTTGTTTCAGTTGCTCATCATTTTCCAGATCAGATTGCTGCCATTGTTTACACCCAGAGGCCCGTACGCACCAAACACTTCGCTGACAGTTTGCTGCGTAAAATTGTCTGGGCCCTAGGCTGATACGTTTTGCCTCCACTGACACACTGTAGCAAAGTGTGAGGACAGGAGACATATGTGCTGCTCATCTATCCATCTCAGTATTGTGAATAGCTGGGCCTGTAGAGGTTTGGTCTGAAATGGAGTGGTTTAAATTAGTTGCGTCGAGGGTTCAGTAAGTAGCACTGCCTCGACCCTGGGAGTGTTAGCTGTGTGGTCAAAATAGCTAACAAACCAGAGCCTTGGCATTTTCAGGTGTTGCATTGTTGAAGTAGAGGCTAACTATGCCTAAAGCCGCCTGTTTTGACATGGATACAGCAGGCGGTGCCTCATACTTAAGCCCGTTTCAGACGACCATGGGAGATCTGTGTGCTATCCTTGTTTTTCGTGGATTGCACACTGACGCATTAATTTCTATGGGTCTATTTCTGTATACATGCAAACGACCATATTTTTCACTGATCAGTGTGCGAGCCGTGATTCCGCACCGCGTCAGATAGAACATGTCCTATTCTGTTCAGTTTTTGCGGAACGGACTCTCCCATAGAAGCCTATCGGAGACAAGAGGCAGAGCCACCTACTGGATCCACAACATGCAAGGCAGCACCTGATTTTACCCACTCCATTCTTTCATCAACCGTAAAGGTTTTCAGCCTGTTACTGTTGAATCGATCAAACAGTGACTGCCCATCCAGTAATGTTTTCATCTCCTGACATCAAGCAGAGGTCTTGAAATCTGGCAGGTTGGCTGTATTACTGGGTCTCCCATTCATTGATGATAAAGAAAAATAATCATTATCACTATAGCCAAATTAATGAGTCCTTATTGAGAGAACCCCTTTAATATTGGTGGTCAAAGAAGATGCACATCTCTCATTGCAAATATTATAAGATACATAAGGATATTTCCAGATTATTATGCACAACCTAAATGACCCTAGCAGCACTCAGATTTTGCATTAAGCTGCGCATCTATTTGCCCATTAATTTGTCTTTGTCCTCTTCACTCCAATGTCACCCTCTATTAATTACTGTCACATATAAAACTTTTAATTAATTTTTTAATGACTAATGCAACTAATATTGAGAACTTTTCCTAAGTCTGCAGTGTATGTGAAGCCGACCATCACTGTGCACTGTAAATATTCCATTCAGACTGCGTTGTAGCCGTGGAGATTGCATTGATCTGTGATAACAATGTATTATCTATACGCTTTTAATTAATTAAGTTTCCTGTGAACATATTTGCAAAAAAGAATGATACAATCTCATTGTACAAGACAATATAACAAAGTCAATCAACAAACAAGAAGTCTTATTATCTTTCCCGCTTACATATCAGGGATGTCTAGTAATGGACATACAACAGCTATTGTCTAGGGCAACAATCGGTTACAGTAAGTCCTGTTACAGAAGACCTGTTAGCAAACTGGCATGCCAAGAGTATATTACAGCAGCCTTTGTATGTCAACTCTACAGCTTGCTTATTGTTAATGAATGAGATGTTCAGGTCCACCATACGCATAACAGAAAAGTTGGCTGAATCTAACAACTTCTAATGTGCATGGAAGCTTCCCAACTCTCCCCTGACAGACGATGTCTGAGAAAATATGGATCAGGGATGGTGAATTTTATTATCCCGGATCCGTTGTTCCCCCAGTTTATTTTACTCTTTCTTATGAGAAAGAAGGCTCGAATGCTAAGGTTCCATGTAGCGTCCCGCAGCAAAAAAGAGGTTTTCTTTCCTGACTTTCTGCTTCAATTATACCTATAGGGAAACTGCTGGCGTTTACGTAGGTATAATTGACATGCTGTGATTTCTAAAACCGCAATATACACATATTATTCAGCAGAAAACAACCAAATTTCGGCCGGGGCCCCACGTGGTGGAAATGTCGCAGAAAAAAATGCAGCGTTTTACAGTCACAGCAAAGTGGATGGGATTCTAGTGAACCTCATCCCCACTTAGGGGAAAAATACGTGCAGCGGCCACGCTGCGATTTCCAAAATCGTTGCGGTTTTAGAAATCACAGCATGTCAATTATACCTACGTAAACGCCAGCAGTTTCCCCAAAGGTATAATTGAAGCAGAAAGTCAGGAAAGAAAACCTCTTTTTTGCTGCGGGACGCTACATGGAACCTTAGCCTTCGAGCGTTTTTGCTGTTGCGCTGTTGGGCGAATACCCTGCCACAGGATTATTTGAGCCACAAAAGGGTTTACTGAGGCTATGTCGCTCAAAGGGTCCACACAAACCTGGAGCCAGCCCTGGCACCAACCACTCTAAGGCCAGCCCTGGCAATACTTAATTATTTGCTTACATTAAACAAGTCTGTGTAGTGTTTCTGGAACTGTAGAGAGACAGGCCAAAACCTAAATAGATACCATCCTGCTTGTCCAGGTATACTGTGAACCCTATGCAACTGGTGAGTCCTCATTCAGGGTAATATGAAGAAACAGTAAGAGAGCCACCATCTTTAACTGTCCAGTACACCTCCTACTCTAATAGCTTTTGTGGCTGCTTGCCTACAGTTCATAGCAATGCTCCCCTTATGTGCCACTGAGAGTATATTGATGCTATGTAATTAATAGGAAATTCTGTAGAAAAATTGGCCTTAGAAGCATCTCATCTGATCATCTTCACTCAAAGCTTCTTTGGCTGCTGCAGTTTCTTGAACTCAAGATAGAATTTCATAATGCAGCACTATACTCCTTCCGAGAACCAAGCCCTGGAGAATATCCGTCCAATATTTTCCCCTTACTCGACCTTTCAGAAACCTGTGCACAAACCGGTTTCTGAAAAGATATTTGTACACATCCATATATATGCAGATTTTATTTATGGCCTAAACATGTGGGCTTCTCCAGATAAATTACCAATCACCACTAAGTATATTTATTATAAAATGTAAAAATGTACAAAAAATGAATTTCCACCAAATGTCTACGAGCCTTTCCTTGTGAAATATCCAGAGGGCTAGCAATATCATGGATGTAGCTCAGCAGAGGGCTAAAGCATGCAAAGCGCAAAGATAAGCTGAAAGCTTATCAAACTTCTCAAATAAAAAATGGCATGTGAGAATAATGAGTGCCGGAGACACGCACGTCCTGTAGCATCCAGATTAGCTCACAGAATACATTTAAATCTTGCAGCTTGCCTTTGAAATATGGAGACACCTCAGTTACCCTGGGACTTGGGGGGAAATAAAACTTAGTATTCTTAAACTTTGTCATTATGTTGCAATGTGGAGTTCTACTAATATGTGATATAAAACATAAGGTATATACAGTAAGCCGAGTATATGGGAATGTGATATGGCGCCTAATCGGTCTTCTACCACTACTAGGTTTTAATAGAGTATACTTCGTGGGCTATGCTAGGTTCATACTAGCGCTGGCTCTCCATTGTTCAGGTCTGTTGGGGAACCTGAACAACAGAGGTGGACTGCTAAAACAGCGGTTACATACAGAGCCCGGCAGACCCCACTGACTATAATGGGGTCCGTTGGTTGACCATTGTTCTTAAAGTGTAACTAAACTTTCAGACAACTTTTGATTTTCTGGAAGTATTTGTGTCTTTAATAAATTTTGTAATATACTTTATTAACAAATTTTGCCTCTTTTTCTTTATTCTTCCCTTTGCTTCTGTATTGAGAGCTGTTCCAGCCTCACACTAAATAACTATGCATGGAGTACAGGTTTGGAGTACGGGGCTGTGTAAAATATAGTCCAGGACAGGGTGTCAATATGGCACTCATGCGCCAAGAGTTACTTCTCCTTTCCATTGTAGCAGTCACAATGCTTTTCAGTCTTGCCCTCATGAAGCCTCTGCCCAAACATTCCACCCCCTGCACAGAGTAACCGCTTTTTAAGAGGATGGACATGGGGACACAAATGAGAGAAAGACCAACGCTTTTGTGAACCTAGCATAAATAGTGTAGGCCTCCGAGTTGTGGGGAGGTATATTACATACACCGAAACAGCAAAACAACATAAATGAACAAATTCTTACGATGATGTGCATGCAATGCAGTCTTTTACAACGTGGGGAAGTATGAGGTTTACCCCCATAACAAACTGACAAGTAATGTATTTGGCAATCTATAGTGTAAATGACTTCCAGTGAAACTGACCATCATGCAGTGACAGTGACTGATGTGAGTGTATACGTTCATTTACGGTGAAGATTAAATGCCCCTAGGGTTCTACCACCCTCCGCAGGACAATTATTATTTGGGTATTATTTGTATTTATTTATTTTGCTTACTTACATAGTGCCAATGTATATTACAGCACTTTTACAGATCTTGTCATCCTTCACTGTCCCAAATAGGGTCACAATATGAATTCCCTATGAGTATGTCTTTGGAGTGTTGGAGAAAACCGGAGTACCTGGAGGAATCCACGCATACATGGGCAGAACATACAAACTCCATGCAGATGTTGTCCTTCATAGGAGTTTCTGAGTCACTGTCATTTCCCTAACTTCAAAAAAACATGTAGGGGACTTACAACACAATGTTTTGCCCAGAGGCCACCAAGCTTCATTTAGACTGAAGTCCCACATTGCAAAAACGCTGCGTTTTACAGTACCTGAAAAGTGAATGGGATTCTGGTTAATCCCATCCACATATTGCAGAAAAAAATCCATAGAGATAAAGCTGTGTTTTCAAAAACATTTGCATTTTCAAAAATCACAGCATGTCAATTATACCTGCAGAAAATACTGGCGTTTTCCATATAGGTATAATAAGGGCAGAAATTTTTGCTGCATTTTGCTACGTAGTGCCTTAGCCTTAGACTCCTGTGTACAGTGCTACAGAATACTGTGGCAATATATAAACAACAGCTGACACTAATATCACAGCCATGGTGAGAATGGGATATTAACTTTAACTATGCAGTGTCTCTCTCGCCTCAGATAAATTTTCCCTAAAAGACTTATTGTGATTTTTTTTTCACAGATCACCGCCATGTTGCTCTTATTTATTTTCTAAGCAGCTTGTTTCAACCTTATGGAATTGCTTTTGATTTCAATATGAATGTCACAGACTCTATGTGAAATCCTACACAGCCTGATATGTATTATTCATGTCATTTATCTTTGCAAAATGACACGTGCTAACAGACTGATGACATGTAAGGGGTTGGGGTTTTTCTCTCCTTCTGCTACTATAACAAAGATTTCACTGTAAATATCTTACTTCTAGTCAATAAACAGGTTTATTCTTTCTACAGGAGAGATAAAAATATTTTCCAAAAATGTTAGTAAATTGACCTTTTATCACAGCTCTGGGGGGTCCAAAGTCTTTGAACACTATTATGGACAATTGACATAGTGATGTGGCACCACGCATGTAACTTGGAGCTTTCAGGCTCTACTCTAAGTCTGCAACAGGACCCCCTTCCCGACACTCATGTCTAATTTAAGGTACTGATCTACTGATGTACTTACCGATCTCCAGTACTCTCATAGAAATGAATGGAGTGGTAGTATGCCTCTGTGACCATTGCACCATTCAGATGGGGCTACAATAAACTCCTGTTCTTATGACCGATGGAGGTCCCAGCAGCACAACCCCTACTAATCTACAACTAATACCCTGTCATGTGGGTAGGAAATACATTTTATTTAATTTTCTATTGACCTGGTGTCTAGAATTGTAGTTGCAGTAAAGGTAAAAAGAGATAAGAAAAAAAGAATCTATTATCTGTTCTTAACATTTTTACTGTATATTAGTTAGTAAAAAAAAAAAACACACAAAGTAATACATTCCTCTCAACAATAATGGAATGTGCACATAAAAATAAATAATTAAAGTCACCATATTGCTGAAGAGATAGGGGCCCTTTAATGAGATTACCAGTTTACATTTCAGATTATTGATGCTCAGATAAAGTCTTTAATAATTTAAAGAATCCCTCATGGAGTGTTATTTATCTATGGAGACAAGGGGGCATCTCCTCTTCTGCAGAAGCCATCTGTTGTAATGACCTCTTAAAATAAACCAGGCTGCGAGTGGAACATTCAAAGCAACTGCAACTACCCTGCTGGGATTTCTTATCCAATTTTCTAAGGACTTCTATTGTTATGAAAACCTATTATCAGGCAATTAAATGACTCTAAGCACATAACAAACTGCAAACGCTTCCTTGTATCATTACCAGGGGTGCGGATGGTAATGAACGCCTATGACACCCAGGTCTACAATTTCAAAGCGATGTTGTGTTGAAATTTGCCTTCTAGACCTTAGCATAGTTATTGGGGATCTAGAGACCTTATAGACAAGAGGACCCTTAGGTGACACAAAAGACTGGGCAAACCAACAGTGGAAGGTTGTGAAAGCACAATTGTGTCTTAAGTGAAGGACTTATAGTTCAAGAGCAGGGACACACTCTGGACATTTATTGCATGCATTTATTCTCTGCATTTTAGTAAAAAAGGACTTTGTGAATATTGTTGGTTTGCTATTGCTAGTAATACTCCTGTATTTACATTGTAATACTATATTATTGTATTAGGCTGCTGTCACTTTAAATGCCACTTCCTATTTTATGGAATTCTGGAAGGGAGTCGATGCAGTGATTCCCCCACAGGCAGAACGTTGTCATACCTATAGGTTGTGCTGCGAGCTGAGTTCTAAACCCTGCGCTATAACATTTCTGTCATACTGGGGCAAGAATACTCACAATGAATAGGAGTGTTTCCCTGCCTTTCAGGAGTCCAAGTTTGAAGCAATCCAGGAGTCAGCTCAGCACAGACCAGAGTATTCGTGGCCATAGTATTCGTGGCCACTGATTAGTAGAGTCCGTGTGAAGTTGGTGTGCATCCCCTGTGAGAACAAGAGTGACGTCTTTGTGATTCTTACATTGTCATGGAGAGCCATCCACACAGATGCCACTACTGCCACAAAAACATCTTCATGCACATTATGATGTGCCCTGAAGCTATGGCTAAGCAGGGGAGAGAGGTCACCTGACAGCTCCATGGTATCTTTCAGGTTCTGTTCACATCTTGTATTGTGGATTTGTATCATCAGCACTGACTTATAATTGAGACCAGTGGGTTTCATCCATTTTTTGAGAAGAAGAACAGCAATGCATTCTGTGCTATTCTTCCCGTCAAATATTGCAGAGCCTCTGGTGCAGAAATAAATATAGCCTAATACAAGGGTCAGCCTGGCAGATTTTGCTTCTTGGTCATAACTTTGATCAATTGCAGTTAGGGAGGGGCGAGCAAGGCATGGGCCTGGGAGCTGTGTGCCAGGAGGGCACTGATAAGTCAACCAGCCTTGGCCAAGATATGGAGGCACAGGTCAGAAAACTAAATCTCACACACGATAAAGTGGTATAGTTCTATCATCTGCTATAAGCAAGTTGTCACCACTGTACATAGACATCACAGGCACAATGGTATCTGTTATAATACTTTGATGATTGGTGAAGTTTACAGAGGTGTATACTGTGGGTTGTTTACTGGACATCATTTTGCACATATAGCTTAACTGAGATTTCATGCAGTATTTTAATCTACTAGGGAGATCCAATGCTACTTCTAATAACACTCGCTCAGCTTTTTCGGTCACTCTCCGTGGACAGTCAGTGCACTTCCCCTACTTTTACTCAGTTTCAAGGCAGGTATGAGATACACATGACTTCTTTTCTGCTGATTTAGTAGGGGTTCATAAGATTGGAGGTATAACAGCACCACACTGACTGTTATATATATATATATATATATATATATATATATATATATATATAATATGTATACAGTATATGACTTCAATTCCTTTTTTGGCTTTATACCTTTCTCCTACATCATATTAAATACAGCAAAATCTACAGAAACATCTGTCTATGACGCCTAAGGCAGCTGCAGATAATATGATTCATTAAAGGTCAACACAAAATCCAGGTCTCGCCCTTCTACTAGATTCTACACCACTTTTATGTAGAGCTTCTTAAATCAATACCCTTGAGTACAGCTCTGGCCCGGAGCTCTTCTCCATCTGCTCAGAATGATGCTATTCCATGTCTTGAGCTGCTATACGGAAGTACTTTGCAACATTAAAGATAGACTTCTAACAGTGACTTTGGCAAGTTGGCTGTTAAATATTTCTTTATACTTTTATCAAGTATTTTATCCATGTATTATGCTTATTTTACATGGCACCAGGGACAGAACTAAATAGTGTGCAGAGGTAGCAGTCCCATCAGCCCCTAATGCCTGAGGAGTCCATAAGAAACCTCTACCATATGAGAAGACACTAGTTATATAAACTGCATATGGTATGTGGGGATTGTTACAGGTAATGCATTAGGTCTTGCCTTGACTAAGGGTCCCTTGAAGTAAGGCAAATCACTAATATGGTCCCGTTTCTGGTATAGATCCATACTTTATCTGTATGTGCATTCAATGTTATAAATATAGCAACATAGAAGGATTTTTTTGAGTCCTGCTCTTTTACATGTCACATGTTACCAAGATATTCTCCCTATATGTAAAACAAATCTGCAAAACAAGTATTGATCTGTTACTCATTTAATGCTATGCATCCATACAAGTGCCTTGCTGTGAATGGGATATGGGTCAATTATCACATGTATATCCCATGCAACCCTAATAATTCATATAGTTATATTTAAAATACAAAAAACAATATGATCAGCTATCAGCAACAAACCAGCTTGTTGACAGTTTCCATTTGTTTCTAGACTACACATAAAGACGCATATTATATAGCAAATATTAATCACTGATTAATTTACAAATTAGTCAAAAAAAGGAGCGAGTGACACAAAGTAATAAAATAAAGTAACATAAAGTAGTAACAGTATTATTAAAAATTTGCCAGATTTTGACTCCTTATCAGAGGTGGAATAGCCCATTAGAGTACCACAGTACCCTTCAGTGGACCTAGCCTCTGACACAATATTGAACTTCTAGTACAATAGATCCCCTAAGGACAAGCAAAAGTCCATTTGAAGCTACCTGTGGAGCCAATCACTAGCCATTTTAAACCTCATTGACAATATGTCATTATGTCATATATAATGGACACTCATAAATGTTTAGTCCGGTGGGCCTTCCTCTGACACCGACTCTAGTATTAGAAATGCAAATCATCTTCTCAGCAAAAATGTGATAAGATCCTTTAACAGCAGCAAATCAGCTTGTGTACAGTTTCCCCTCCACCTACCTGCTCATAATGCTAGTACTATAACAGGGGTCATGGAATCAAAATAGCCCACCTATCAGGAACCATTTAGGACACTATTGTTTGATTATGAGCAAAGTGGCCTTTGGACTACAGTCATGGCCAAAAGTTTTGAGAATGACACAAATATTATATTTTCACATGATCTGCTGCCCTCTGGTTTTTATGTGTGTTTGTCAGATGTTTTTATCACATACAGAAATATAATTGCATTCATATTATGAGTAACAGAAGCTTATATTGACAGTTAGAATGAGTTAATGCAGCAAGTCAATATTTGCAGTGTTGACCCTTCTTCTTCAGGACCTCTGCAATTCTCCCTGGCATGCTCTCAATCAACTTCTGGACCAAATCCTGACTGATAGCAGTCCATTCTTGCAGAATCAATGCTTTAATTTTGTCTGAATTTGTTGGTTTTTGTTTGTCCACCCGTCTCTTGATGATTGACCACAAGTTCTCAATGGGATTAAGATCTGGGGAGTTTCCAGGCCATGGACCCAAAATCTCTATGTTTTGTTCCCTGAGCCATTTAGTTATCACCTTTGCTTTATGGCAAGGTGCTCCATCATGCTGGAAAAGGCATTGTTGAGCGCCAAACTGCTCTTGGACGGTTGGGAGAAGTTGCTCTTGGAGGACATTCTGGTACCATTCTTTATTCATGGCTGTGTTTTTAGGCAAGACTGTGAGAGAGCCGATTCCCTTGGCTGAGAAGCAACCCCACACATGAATGGTTTCAGGATGCTTTACAGTTGGCATGAGACAAGACTGGTGGTAGCGCTCACCTCTTCTTCTCTGAATAAGCTGTTTTCCAGATGTTCCAAACAATCGAAAAGGGGATTCATCAGAGAAAATGACTTTACCCCAGTCCTCAGCAGTCCACTCCCTGTACCTTTTGCAGAATATCAGTCTGTCCCTGATGTTTTTTCTGGAGAGAAGTGGCTTCTTTGCTGCCCTCCTTGAGACCAGGCCTTGCTCCAAGAGTCTCCGCCTCACAGTGCGTGCAGATGCACTCACACCTGCCTGCTGCCATTCCTCAGCAAGCTCTGCACTGTTGGTAGCCCGATCCCGCAGCTGAAACACTTTTAAGAGACGGTCCTGCCGCTTGCTGGTCTTTCTTGGGCGCCCTGGAGCCTTTTTGGCACCAATGGAACCTCTCTCCTTGAAGTTCTTGATGATGCGATAGATTGTTGACTGAGGTGCAATCTTTCTAGCTGCAATACTCTTCCCAGTTACGCCATTTTTGTGCAGTGCAATGATGACTGCACGTGTTTCTTTAGAGATAACCATAGTTAACAGAAGAGAAACAATGATGGCAAGCACCAGCCTCCTTTTAAAGTGTCCAGTGGTGTCATTCTTACTTAATCATGACAGATTGCTCTCCAGCCCTGTCCTCATCAACACCCACACCTGTGTTAATGGAGCAATCACTGAAACGATGTTAGGTGGTCCTTTTAAGGCAGGGCTGCAATGATGTTGAAATGTGTTTTGGGGGATAAAGTTCATTTTCTAGGCAAATATTGACTTTGCAAGTAATTGCTGTTAAGCTGATCACTCTTTATAACATTCTGGAGTATATGCAAATTGCCATTAGAAAAACTGAAGCAGTAGACTTTGTAAAAATTAATATTTGTATCATTCTCAAAACTTTTGGCCATGACTGTACACCAGGCACCAGGGTCTGCATGGGTATGTGAAACAGAGGAGCAACAGCCAAAAAGGACAAAATTAGTAATAGAAATAATACTGGATATTGAACAAAAGTAAAAAAAGAAACTGTAATATTCCAAAATTAGCAGAATTCTGTCTCCTTTGTTAAAAATGACAAATTGCTTACAATAAAATATAAAATCTGTCTTCATCAACAAACCAGCTTACTGATAGTTTCTATCCATTTACCTGCACAGTACAAAAAAAAGAAAAAATAATAACATGAAGTAATGACAGTCTTATTACATAAGTAAATGGTTACTGGCATATACAAATTAGCCTGGTTACTAAGATGACACTGCTATTTGGTTTTTGTAATATGTAAATGATCTGATATCCATTGAAGAATTGGTTGGTGTTTAATAGTTGACTGTGCTGGATGAGGGTAGTCACCATTACTGACACCTAGCAGATTTTGTGGCATATTTTGGACAGTAATATTTCGGCATAAACAGTGCCAATGGAGGAGTGTTAATATCAGGATTTGGCCCCAGCTGTGATTAGTGCTCACAGTTTCAAGGAAGTGACAAACTCTTTCTGACAGCTTCCTTATCTTGATGTACTTGTCTGCTTTGTCTGCTGGAAATAGTAGGGAGAAAAAAAAGGAGATTTCTGGAAAACATGTGTATTCTCCAGGAGACATTGAAATACAGAGAAATCTGACAACTTCACACAACGCTCAGGATATATGGTTGTTTTACAGACACAAATGAGAAACCAAGAGCTGGTACTAGGATCAGGTAGCCCAGGTGATGCCAAGTTTCTATGTTACTGAAGCACAGTATTTTCTTATTTGTAGAAATGTACTTACACGTTACTAAAGGGGCAAGCAGCATTATTATATCCAAATTGTCAGGAGAAAGAACATGGGGAAAACAGATATTGTGATACTTGATATTTGTAATACTTGATACTGACTTTGAGGCCATTGCATTGTTATGTACGCAAGGGCCAGTGGTACAACCTATTAGGAGAGGAGTGTGGCAGTGACAACGTGTAGTATCAGACCTATTTGTGAGGTACACCCATTGTGAGATAAGCCGGTGGGCTGGTGGTAGAGACTGAAAGACATTGGGAGCCAGGACTTATCACTGTAATGTGCTCTATAATGTGGTGGTATCAGCTGAATATGTTTGGGGAAGTGGTAGACTCCCTTTAAAGTTATTTCCTATAGCAGGTTGACAGCTTGAGTACCTTGAGTTGGGAACACTCTTGTAAAGATGCTGTCCATGCTGACTGACAAAGGAACCCTGCTCTACAATGCCTATATGTCCTAATAGGACACAGTGGGAACTTAAACTACTTTATAGTGACACATTGGGGGAAATTTTTAAAGTCAGTTTTGCCGGAGTCTGCATTTGCATAAATTGCCTCAAATGTATCAAATGTTACTTGATGTTTGGCACATTAGGCTCACCTACATCTCCCACATTAGACTCACCAGAAATCTTAGTCCAGTTTTTTACCCTCCACTCAATGCAATGAGATTGCTACAATTTTAGCAAATGTTTAAAAAGTTAAATGAGATAAACCTGCAGGACAGACAGCTAGACAATCTAACCATGCCTACTTTCCAACATGGAATCAGTGTTGTAAGTATGCAAAAAATTGCAGAACTTTTTTGTGGTTATGAGATCAAACATACTTATTTTGTGGCATTTTATGCCAGAATTCTGGAGTGCAGGGCATGATAAATTTGTCCCATGTGCTTTCTCCTCTTGCTTTTTTCTTTACATGCTTTAAACTGCAGCTCTTCTTGTTCACACACTACTTTGTATAAGCACAAACCCACCACCAACTTAGCAGGATCTCATGAAGGGCAGACTTTTACTACAACAAAGACAACATGATTATCAACTCTAAGCAACAAAGCGCCAGGGAGGAAAAAAGAAGATTGTTGGGTAACTACTGCCCTACTATTGTATGTATACAGCTGAACACGAACTTAGTACTAATGGGAAACTTTATGTGTCTTGCCCAAATTTTCTTTTAAATATAGAAAAAAGAAACAGAACAACAACAAGTAATTGTATATTTTTTTGTCAAATATTCTGCATATTTTATGTTTTTAATTAAAAATGTTTTAGAGCTTTAATATTAGTATTAGTATTTGCTCACTAAATAATTACTGGCGATTACATGTACAAGTATTATATTAAAGCATAAACTTACTTCCCTATCTAACATACTGTAAAGCACAGCAGGTGACAGCAGGGCTTCAGATCTAGATGAGATAGTAGCAAAGTGTTCTTGAAGGACTGGAGGAAATATCACTATGAATTGGTAATTGATGTAATATATACATTTTACATATATATGATGTGTGCATGTGTGTATACTGCTTAGGTTCTCTGCATTAACACATGATCATTGGTAAACCCCATGTTAGCTATTGCTTCTGCTTCTGGTGATTGGTTATCATGGCTCTCTCAGCCTTCCTGTGCTTTCGCTTGTATAAAAACCTCTCTCCTTCTATCAGAGTTAGAGAGAATCTTTTACATGGTACAAACTCATGTATGACAAAAATGAATTAGGTTCCTTCCCCAGCCAACCCAAATAAAGTAATAGACAATTGACACAGTTCCTGCCATTTTATGTGCTGCTTGATATCATTGCTCTCTTGGGGGAACCAACTGGACTGGGCTCAGTCTGACAACATAACATTCTAGTGCAATAGGAAATATTAGTGTCTTGTCTTTAAACAGCTTTTTCAGTAATAGAAAAATATTTTACAGCATTCTTAAAGAAACAGCGCCACACCTGCCTATGGATTGTGTCTGGTATTGCAGCTCAGCTCCATCAAAGTCAATGAGACTGAATTGCAATACTGCTATTAACATAACAGTATTGAAAGAAAGCTGCTTTATTTTTCTGGACAACTCCTTCAATTCTGATGCTGCAAGATGCCCCGTTCATATAAACAACAGCATATGTTAGACAATGAAGACATACAGTATATGACATTGCTATAAATGAAAGAACTAGAGGGTAAATTTTGGTGGACATATATTACTGAATGAACCAACTACAGTACCTTAGAACAGAATGTTAAAGAATGTGAAAAGTTTTTTCCTGTACCCACCCATTTAAAGTGAGTCTGTCACCTGGGTAAGGCATATTGAACCAGCAGCACAGGTCAGACTTACCTTAATATAATGCCTGCTTCCCATGACAATTTGTGCCTCCGTTGCAGAGATATTAATTTATTTCACAATATGCAAATGCAATGTCCGGAGCACCAAGGACAGATCCATTGCTGCTAACTACTACACTCCACACTGCTCTAATACACTGTCTCCACCAAAACCTTGCCTCACTCTGTGTTCTCAAATTCACAATAGCATATTAAAGTAGCCTTGCAGCATCAAGGACAGGTCCATTGCTCCACACCGCTCTATTATAACACAAGAACACAGGGCCATACAAGATTTTACCATAGTACCTATCCCTAGAATGGAGGATGGAAGATGGTATATTAGGGCAGTGTGGAGTGTAGCAGTTTGGAGCATTGGAGCCGCCCTCAGTGATCCAGATTGCTCATTTACATATTCTGAAATAAATGAATATCTTTGCAACAGAGGCACCAATTATCATGGAGAAAAAGGAGCTACATTCAGGGAAGCCTGACTTATCTAACTGTGCTGCTGGTTTAATATGCATCACCCTGGTGACAGACTCCCTATAAAATCTCCAAAAGGTTTCAATTTGAAACAGTAAGAAAGCTTCCTGTAATGCAAGGATTCAACATGAGATGCCTTGAATGCAAGAACTTTTCTGGCACATCCTTGCAGTTATCATCACAAGAATACAGGTGCATCTATACCCTTGGAGCCATGTGCCATCTAAGACTCAGCACCCTGGACAGCACCTATAAAGATACTAAATCAGCAGTTCATCTAATCCTCATTTACTGTGTAGTTGATCATAATCCATTGTTCTCTGTTATCAGTCATTTCAGACTGAGGGAAGAAGAAAACTATAATTTTTTCCAATGACACAACTGACAGGGAGTCCAGGAAATACGGCTGCACCCATAATGACAATTTGTCTCCCATTTCTTCAGTGCTAGGAACCTCTGGATATACTTTGTGAACCCTTCCGATTTTTTTTATATTTCTGCATAAATACAACTAAAACTAAAACTACTACAGATTTTCCCACAAGTCCAAAAATTAAACGCAAGTCAAAAATATTAGACATGGCTATGTATGTATAGAGGAAAATGTTCCAATACCACATACCTGTGAGTGGAAAAGGTATGTGAACCTTTGCTTTCAGTATCTGGTGTCTCTCGTGCAGCAATAATGGCATCTAAACGTTTCCAGTAATTTTTGATTCATCCTGCAGATCAAACTGGAGGAATTTTAGCCCATTGTTCTGTACAAAACAGCTCCAACTCTGTTATGTTAGTGGGTTTACTCCCATGAGTTGCTTTTAGGACAATTTTTTGCAGAAAAATAGAAAATTTTGAAGGGTTCACAAACTTTCACGCACCATTGTAAATTTTTGTACATATAATGACTGATGAAAAGAGATGCTCATTGGTTCAGCTAGTTGATGGGGGACACAAAGACCCCCCCCCCCCCCCTTTTTCCTCTATTCATTTATATTCTACTAATAGATAATAGTGTGTTTGAGCATAAACCTCCTCATGGCATGTCCACACAGTACAAGTCGGGAAAATGCAACCTGTATTTGTGATAGAATTCATAGCAGATCCTCAGACTTTGCAGTTTTGCACTTCACAATGCAGCAGATCCTCATGCTGACAGTCTCTACTGAATGGGACTAACCAGCTTGCGGCTACCCACTATGGTTTCTGAGCTGTTTATTAGTAGAAACCATACAACAATTGACATGCTGCTTCTTTTTTTCTCTGCAATGCTGAATTTGATTCATGCAAGTAAAAAACAGCTCAGATTGTCACTGAAATCGATAGGGCAAGAATGAACATGACTGTGTGAACAGGACCTCATCCAGACACACACTCCATGAACATACATGTGCATTTCCTGATGCAGAAAACTGCATCGTAGGAATGGCTACTTACAAATGCAATGTAGAAACTGCACTGTAAGACCTGCTATGGAAAAGCTTCAGAATCTCCAGTTTTCTGCCACACTCAACTCTCATTGTAAAGTACTGTGTAATACATTATAACAGTGCTAGAGACTAGGGGCGTTAGCAAATATTAAACTGGGCTTAGTGTTGCTTTCTTTCTCCACATCCTTTCCTGCACCCTTGGGCCAATTTGCCACCCTTTCGAATGCTAACAATGCAGTTCTTCTAGAGAGTCCTGCAGTTTCTTGGCATGTATAGTGAATAGCAAAAGATAAAGGGCTTCTCTCTCCAAGGATCTGCCTTTATGGTTCTACACTTTTGGCTGAAGCTACACTTCATCTGAATCTACTTTATACTGTTTCTATGTAGAATATTGGTTATCATTCTATCATCAGTGTTGCCTAGCAACAGAATTTGCTGTCATTTATGCCACAGTGAGCATCTTGGGAAATGTAGTTCAGTGACAATAGCGAAGGTTGCGTATCCCTGTGTTAACCGGCATCTAATAAGACGGATGAGTGTTATTTTATCCTTAACATTAGTGAAAAGAGGATATATGAGGGCAGAAGGACATTTTTCATGCTGATCTTCTTTTGCCTTTTATGAAGTTCCTTTACTGTCGTCTTCGATTAAGATTGTGCTTTGTCCCCATTTGACCTCTTTTTTAAACACCTGGGCACTTTATGTGCCAAGCTTGCAGCCTGGATAATACTGCATGCATCACAGACACACATGGTAAATCTCCCTAATATATGGGGGATGTGTGATAGATTTGTGGACATCTGCGGCTGCTTTTATGCCTACCGACGGTTACTTTACGGGAAACATATCATTGCATTTTACAACGAGGGATAAATCCACAAATAGTACCGTAGCTTTATGCTTTGTTTTTCATGCAGAGGACGGATGGGAAATCAGGAGAAGAAAAGACTGAACTGACAATTTATTCTTTTCCTACTTAACAAGGCTTAATGATGTGGCTTGGAGGAACAACCAGATCACTGCTTCGGGAATGGAGACACTTTACTTAATAGCAATCTTAATTTTTTCCCCAGCGAGGCTAAATGAATTCAAGAGACCGGTACACTCCATGCAGTGATGATGGCATGTGCTACCAGTATGCTAGGGGTACTCAGAGCTGCAGATGATTGGCACTGGGGGAGTTATGGGCACATAACCCCATTCTTTTGTGTCACTTTATCCTCCTTAGTGAATTGTAAAGCCTATATATATTGAATAGGAAGTGTAGGTAATGACAAGCGACTCTCGCTAAAGGTTCCCATTTACATAACAAAAATTATCCAGGCAGCTATCTGATTTGAGGAGTAGACTGTTTTCCTGTGCCCCATCATATATATAGGGTTTTTTTCAGTCTGGAGGTATTACTTCTGGGACTCCCTTGACCCTGGAGTGGAGGGGCCACAGCAATGATTTAATGCTGCCGGTAAACTATAGTCTGAAGTTACATCAACATTATGACTACCACAGGGATAATGGGGCAATGTGAGGAAAGAATGTCAGGGATGGGTATAATATTATGTCTGTGATAATAAATGTTTGGTTCTAACCAAGGATAAATTCATACTTGCCAGCTTTTATAGGAAGACATCGGGAGCAGAAAATTTCTCATATGGCTATGCCCCTTTTTAAGCACTTGCCCCTTTGGGGGTGTCATCCTCCTTTTAGGGGTGTGACATGCCCCTTTTGAGACATGGGTATGAAATGTGCTGGTCACGTTCCTTTTTTGTAATGTGAACAGCACAAGTGTTATTCCAGTGGACTCATGGGGGATATTTAATAAACTGTCTAAAAGGGGGATATTTCTAAATGGAAATCTGTCTTTGTTGCCTACAGCTACCAACCACACCACAGCTTTTATTTTTTAAGAGCAGTACACGAAATGAAAACTGTGCTGTGATTGGCTGCTGTAGGCAACAAAAACAGTTTTCCTTTTAGACAGTTTCTTAAATATCCCCCCATGAGACCACTGGTTGGTCCTATTCAAGAAATAAGTAGACCTTCCCACTGGACTCATAATCCCAGGGAAGTCTGATACTGAATCTTTTTCCACAAAGTGATATATCAGTCTACTCAGCCCTGTACATAGGACAGTCTATTTAATATGACAGTTTCTCTCTAAAATGGCCTAATCATTAATGTTATCCTTTATCCCATTTCCCCACCTCAATGGACCGGAAGGCCAAACATATGCACTGCCATTCCATTTACTTTCACTAGCAATATTAGAGATAGCCGAGAGATGTCGTTTTCTCCAGTAGTCCCATAGCCAGTGAATGGAGTTGCACTGTACTTTCTCGACCAGCTGGTCCATTTGGACAAAGGAACAGATCCCTCGTTCTCATTATCGGTAGGGATCTCAAAGGTCGGATCCCCACCAATCAGCATGTTATCTACAGGATAGGGGATAACATTAAAACTTGGACCAACCTCTTTAAAGAGGATCTTTCACGTCCTCATGTATATGGTGTTCTACATACCACTACAAAGCTGACAGCGTGCTGAATTCAGCGCACTGCCGGCTTTCCCGGTATGTGCCCCGAGGCTGGAGATATCGGCGGTGTAAGTTTCACGGTTTACTGTCAGAAAGGCGTTCCTGACAGTCTAGCGTTCCTCACAGCTGTGCGTCATCGCTGGGCTGTAAGGAACGCCCCCTCTCTCTGTACTCACCCATAGCGCTGTACTGTCAGAGGAGGTGTTCCTTACTGCCCGGCAATGACGCTAAGCTGTGAGGAACGCCCCCCCAGTACAAGTCTATGAACGAGAACTGTCAGGGAAGGCGTTCCTCATAGCGCAGCTAGACTGTCAGGAACGCCCTTCTGACAGCAAACCGTGAAACTACGAACCCCGATATCTCCAGCCCTGGGGCACATACCGGGAAAGCCGGCAGTGCGCTGAATTCAGCGTGCTGTCGGCTTTCTAGCGGTATGTAAAACACCATATACATGAGGACATGAAAGGTCCTCTTTAAGGTATCTCATCTGGACTGTTTATCCATTGATATAATACAAATGTATTTTAAGGCAATTTATCTACAAGATGCCAAAAAAGGGTTAATCAGGTGACAAAAACACCTACTTTACACTACTATTATACAGGCAATGCACTATTTCCATTAGCTCCCATACATGTAGATTCGTAGTCTCTTAAGCTAATCATTCAGCTTATGAGTACTGTGACAATTGGGGGTAATTAAAGGTAGCCTTAAAGGTGGCAGCTTCCTGGACTTCACAGAGGTGTTGGTGGTACTGGGTGCCAAATAAGCAGCATATCAGGTAGTAGTAATCCAAAATAAATGGCTTTATTCAGCTTGTGAGTGAAAACAGGAACAAAACAAAAAAACAGCCTAGCCCCCACACAGGGCAATACCTCACTACTTGAACCCTGTCTCACTTCTGAGGGCAAGCTTTACTGAGGTTTCTTTTTAGTGGTCTTGCTCACACTGAGCTTAACCAGTCCTTTCTTGGGACAGACCGCCTGTTTGTCTCCGACTGGTTCCACACTCCACCTGCTCTCTGCAGGTCTCCAGCAGCACTATCCTGCCATCTGCACTCCCTCTGGAGTGACGCCCCCTCCTATGGGGGTGGTTGAGGACCTTTTCAAACCTGGTTTTGGGTCACTCACCAGCGCCCTCTAGGTTCACACTCTCACAGTACCTTCTTCATGACAGATGAATTTACCGCTGGTTTGATATTGCCTGTATATGTCTACCTCTAAATATCATCTAAATACAATCTGAATATTATATTGAATAACAATGATATGATACTGTACGTGACTTTACTTATAATATTCTGGACTGTTAAATACTTTTGATGTTCTTATGTAATGCCTTCTGTTTTATTGCATTCGAGGAGATGAAAGTTTTTCATTTTACTTCAGGCTACTTTACAATTTACTAATGTAAACCAAATTATGGTAAGTTCACACTACACCGCCATTATCAAACCATGGTCTAGCTGCAACGGGAAGACGATGCAGGGCAACGGCATTCCGTCACAGCTTTCTGCTGCTGATTAGGCCCAAATGAATGGGTCTAATCAGCAGGGAGTCTCGAGCTGCGGAATCTGTGGCTTAATTGCAGCATCCCAGAGTGCTACTGCTTTAATAGTTTGTCTTTTGTGCTTCTGGGTTGTGTTGGTATGTCCCGTCCTTTATGTTATATGTTATATGTCACTGTTGTGCAGCTTTCCCTGTTGTTTTCACCCCTCTGCATCAAACCTTACCCTTGGTATAGCCCTGGCCAATCACAGGCCACTGGGCGGGGTTGTAGGATACCTTGATCTTCTGGGTGTCCGTTGAGAGCTGAGACCAGTTTCCTGTGTAGTTGAGTTCCTGCGTTGAGCAGCCAGCATTGGTTCTGGACTTCAACGGTTACCCATACAGCCTCTGGGAGGATTGTTAACAGCCCCAGGCTCATATTGAGACAGCCCTGAGAAAGGGAGCATTGCTGTCTGGACATTTGGACACCGTGCCAGGAGGAGCAGTGGAGGACACTGACAGTAGGTACTCACTCGAGCCTAACCAGAAGGTAACCAGATCCCTGTCAGGACTCCCTGAACCAATATCCCAGTATCCACACCTGGGAGTGGCACGAGAGGAGGAGTAGTTGGAGAAGTCTGCCATAGAGTCTGTATTATCCCTGGGCACCCTCCTAGAACCAAGGCTGGGGGATTGGACTTTGTACTACTACTACCCCCATTTGGAAGCTGCTGTTGTACCTGTTCCCAGTTGTTGCAATAAAGCTGTTCTCTGTTCAACTGTTACCACTGGCCTGAGTCGTGCCTGTATTACCATCAGGGTCTTTCCGTCCACCATCACACCGGCTCAGAGAGGAGAGGTCCCCTCTCCAATTGGAAACTACTATCACCACAATCCAGGTAGTGCTGCAGGACCCCCCTCAACAGTGTCCAGCCCTGGAGTGGGGCTGGGGGCTTGGTTGGGTGTGCTCAGCCTAGTAGGAGGCATATCATCCGCCACTACTACCCCCATCCTCCAGTTCCCTACATCTTGGTTGCAGCATAATCAGCTGCGGCATCTGTGGATAGATTGAGCAGGACACTTATTTTTTTTAAAAACAATGCATGACAGAATCTGGGCTGAATCTGACACAGATTCAGGGACAGAAATTACCCTTAGCGTCCCAGACAATGAACCAGAAGGAGATACTAAAGGTCAAGTCAGAACTTAACAGGTGCATGTCCTTTAAAGGACTTAAGGTACCTCATATGTGAAGAAAATTATTATCTTTATATAGCACCATTAATTCCATAGTGATGTACATTTGTTTTGTTAGGTTCACACTAGCGTTTGTCTCTCCATCGTTTTGGTCTGCATGGGGACCCGAAAGACGAAGAGACTGTCCACTAAAAGAGCAGTACCCAGAGACACCTGCAGACCACATAGACTATAATAGGAGTCCTCCATGAAGGACTTTTCTCTCCAATGATTTTAGACAGAATCTGCAGAGAAAACTTCAACGCAGATGTGAACCTAGCCTTAGAGGGTTTACATATATAGTACAAGTACAACAACAAGTACAATAAACACAAAACTAATAAGATGACTAACCTGACAGAAGTAGTAAAGCGGACCCTGCCCGCAGGCTTACAATCTATAAATGAATATAGCTTTAATAGACACAGTTATTGCATGGCATCAGAGCTGATGAAAAGTTCAAAGAAACCTTTCAAAGTATAATGGGAGTAGGAGTTTGCCAACAGCTGCAGAGATATAGGTTAGAGATCACTTCTAGAGAGTACAGGTTTTTTTGTTTTTTTTTTACCTAAAATTGGTTAGATACAGTGATTCATGACCTCTGACCATGCAGCTGGGTAGGAAAACGGATTGTTAACCACCCCCGCCATGACCTCTGGGGACAGAGTTCATCCAAAAACACTCCTCAGTGCAATATGTTGCTCAAGAAAAAAGGAACTGGGGGTGGCATAGATCCTACATGACTGGCAAGGAGTTCAGTATTAACAATGAATCACAGCCCACAGCACATTGAAATCTATCTTATAATGCAGCTGTTAGTGAAGCAGAAAAAAAAAAAAGAAAATACTGAGCTGAATATATAGATTTCATGAAATTGGATGACAGAACTTTCTGTAAGAAATGTCACTGTCTCCCACAAGATCAACACACTCATCTTCTGCTGCTACTAATCAAATAATATACAAGCAAGGATATGTTGCACTTGTAGAAGATGTTACATGGCTCAGCATCTCGGGGAAGGGGGGGGCTACCTTCACTGTTAAAAAGTCTCAGTGATTTGGGCCCATTAGTGATCATCAATGTGATTTAGTGTTGTTATTGTGAAAATGTATGATGCATAATGATCATACATATCTGATCATAATAGATGAAAAAAGAGGTGGAAGATACTTAGTGAAGACCACAATAATCATGTACTTTTTATTTGTACTGATGGTGGATATGGTGGAATAAGGTCCTATTATATTTTATGTTCAACCACATGATACTACAGTCATGGCCAAAAGTTTTGAGAATGATACAAATATTAATTTTTACAAAGTCTACTGCTTCAGTTTTTCTAATGGCAATTTGCATATACTCCAGAATGTTATAAAGAGTGATCAGCTTAACAGCAATTACTTGCAAAGTCAATATTTGCCTAGAAAATGAACTTTATCCCCCAAAACACATTTCAACATCATTGCAGCCCTGCCTTAAAAGGACCACCTAACATCGTTTCAGTGATTGCTCCATTAACACAGGTGTGGGTGTTGATGAGGACAGGGCTGGAGATCAATCTGTCATGATTAAGTAAGAATGACACCACTGGACACTTTAAAAGGAGGCTGGTGCTTGCCATCATTGTTTCTCTTCTGTTAACCATGGTTATCTCTAAAGAAACACGTGCAGTCATCATTGCACTGCACAAAAATGGCCTAACTGGGAAGAGTATTGCAGCTAGAAAGATTGCACCTCAGTCAACAATCTATCGCATCATCAAGAACTTCAAGGAGAGAGGTTCCATTGGTGTCAAAAAGGCTCCAGGGCGCCCAAGAAAGACCAGCAAGCGGCAGGACCGTCTCTTAAAAGTGTTTCAGCTGCGGGATCGGGCTACCAGCAGTGCAGAGCTTGCTGAGGAATGGCAGCAGGCAGGTGTGAGTGCATCTACACGCACTGTGAGGCGGAGACTCTTGGAGCAAGGCCTGGTCTCAAGGAGGGCAGCAAAGAAGCCACTTCTCTCCAGAAAAAACATCAGGGACAGACTGATATTCTGCAAAAGGTACAGGGAGTGGACTGCTGAGGACTGGGGTAAAGTCATTTTCTCTGATGAATCCCCTTTTCGATTGTTTGGAACATCTGGAAAACAGCTTATTCGGAGAAGAAGAGGTGAGCGCTACCACCAGTCTTGTCTCATGCCAACTGTAAAGCATCCCGAAACCATTCATGTGTGGGGTTGCTTCTCAGCCAAGGGAATCGGCTCTCTCACAGTCTTGCCTAAAAACACAGCCATGAATAAAGAATGGTACCAGAATGTCCTCCAAGAGCAACTTCTCCCAACCGTCCAAGAGCAGTTTGGCGCTCAACAATGCCTTTTCCAGCATGATGGAGCACCTTGCCATAAAGCAAAGGTGATAACTAAATGGCTCAGGGAACAAAACATAGAGATTTTGGGTCCATGGCCTGGAAACTCCCCAGATCTTAATCCCATTGAGAACTTGTGGTCAATCATCAAAAGACGGGTGGACAAACAAAAACCAACAAATTCAGACAAAATTAAAGCATTGATTGTGCAAGAATGGACTGCTATCAGTCAGGATTTGGTCCAGAAGTTGATTGAGAGCATGCCAGGGAGAATTGCAGAGGTCCTGAAGAAGAAGGGTCAAAAACTGCAAATATTGACTTGCTGCATTAACTCATTCTAACTGTCAATATAAGCTTCTGTTACTCATAATATGAATGCAATTATATTTCTGTATGTGATAAAAACATCTGACAAACACACATAAAAACCAGAGGGCAGCAGATCATGTGAAAATATAATATTTGTGTCATTCTCAAAACTTTTGGCCATGACTGTACAATTGTCCTTATTCTAGGTAAATGAGTCGCTGCCATAAACAAGATAAGCACACTGTTCTCCTGCTGCTGTGATGACCATTTCCTTGGTCTGATGGCTGCTGGCATGGCTATCCCTCTCCACAGTATCACAAAACCATTGTCTCTGGCATAGAAATGGCTGGCAATGGGCTGCAAATATATTTGAGGGTACCTGATTTTTCATGAAAAGTTGAAATATGTGCAGGGTCCTGCTGGGCAATCTGTTCTATGAGTGTATATGCCTTCATAAATGGAGTCATATCAGTTTTTCTGCTGCTAATGTCGCCATTTTGGCTGAAGTCCATTTTGTACTTTCCTTTGAGACTGTGGACGTGTACAATAAGGAGCAGTCTGCCCCCTCCCATATCCATTATAACGAGTTGAGAAAATCCCAATTGCCCATAATATAAGAGATCCAAGGACACTGAACAGCAAATACAGGGCAAATACATGCAGGTAGTCAATCCATTCTAGCATCTACCATGTAGGCATGACACAGGAAAAGAGCAATCTATGAGCACAGTCAGGAAAGCTGCTTGCTGTCTGTGAATAATATCCCGTCTGTAACAGAAGCAGTCACAAGTATATACAAGTACATAAAAGACTTTTTTCTTACATTATAAGCTGTGATATATGCAGAATGTTCGGTCCCTGCAGTTTTCAGAGGTGTGTAAGGGTGTGAGGAGAATCAGCCCCTCCAATCTGCATTCACTGTGTGAGGAGAGAAAAAAACCCTCCCCTCTCCCCTCACTGTCTTTCCACCTTGCTTTGAGAGTTGTACTTCCCTGGAGTCAACTGTAAATTAGCTAGAAGGGAGACACCTAGTGGCAGGGACTTTAGAGAGGTTTTCAGGTTTTTTTAATTAAAGTACATTAAATTTTGGTCCAGAATCACATTCTCTATGAAATGAGACTAACCTGTCTTAAAAGTTAGATAATGATTGGCTGAGAGACATTTCCAATCATTTCCTGCACAGTGGGCATCCGTGCACTGGTTGAAACAGTGACAACTGGGGAACGATGGCGGTGAGTATAATCTCCTTTAAATGTCAGCCCAATGCCAGCTGTTGAAAACCCTTTAAGGCGAAGACTCCACTTTGCGGGGTGCAGTGAAAAAGCGCTAAGGGAAAAACTGCGGCGGAAATTCATTGCGGGTTTTTCCCACAGCGCTTTTCACAGAAAGTCCACAGAGGTTTCTTCTGCGAACTTTCTGCTTCCATTCTATAGGGAAAATGACGGAATTTCCGTAAGTATAATTGACATGCTGCAATTTCTAAAACCACAACGGTCTTGGAAATTGCAGTTTCCGTTTTGCATATTTTTCTGCAATGTGTGGACAGGATTTGCTAGAATCCAATCCACTTTGCAGTGACTGTAAAATGCAGCGATTTTTGTCGCAGTGTTTCCGCCACGGCCAAACTTACGCCATTTGAAGCCTCAGCCTCAAGAAGTAGTCTGTTTTGGACAATTGCTACTTGGGAGAAGAGTGCCTTGATGATAATTTGATTACAAAGTGCTCCCCCACACTTGCTGGAACCCTCAGCAATCAACTGTGATCTATGGGGAAACCTGGTAGTAAGTGTTAAATTTTACTGCAGCATTACCACAGCGTAAATTAAGTATTACACAGTGCTGAAATGCAGGACAGGAAAGGTCCTCCAAAGAGAGAAACTCTCTATAACCACTCCGCACGAAACAAGAATCGTAAGAATCCTGGCAAACAGGCCCCCACTTCCCCCATTAACTCAGAATATGCTAATAGGTAATATGAAAATAGGTTTTCTAGACTAGACAACCCCTGTAATCACATGAGTAAAGAAGTCATTGGAGCAAATTTATGAAGACTGGTGTTGCTCACGCCAGTCTTCATAGCTGGGCTATGCGCCTTGGGGGAATTGTACACCAGCTCGTAGTTGGCCCACATTTCCTCCATCATTTACGCCAGATTTCTGTTGATAAATTTGATGAAAAATATTCACCTCTTGTAGCTTAAGAAAGCAGCTGTTTACTATTAAAGGGGTTTTCCAGGATCAGGATATTGATGGCCTATAACGTGTGACTGGCATTTGAGGAACAGTGTTTGGTGATGATAACATGATTGTAATGCAGCATTCTTCCTTCTCACTGTGGCATAATATTTTTTGGGTCCCTAAGGCAACAATGGAACAGGTAATAACATGACCTTTATGTATTGTTTCAGGCTCATATCATATGTTTGGAGGGTTCCTGGTAAATAAAGTCCATTCATTCAATACAATTGTGGTAGTCCTATTTAGTGACTACTGAATGGTGGCTGAAAGGCCACATCTGTGGACTCATTAGCCTGTGCTACTGACTACCATCTAACGGTGGTCCTGGGCATCTAAGTAGTTCTCTTTCAGAGACAGAGTCCTCTATTCAATGACTCTAGTCTACTCTATGAACTGTAATAGGAAACAAGTTGTTGGCCAAGGTGGACAATCCCCTTGAACACATTCATGTCTTGCAGCTGTGATAATTCCACCTCTAAGTTGGCTAGAAAAAACTGTGCCCCCCACATTGAAGCAGGCAAGACACTGACAAGAAGATGAGGAAAAGTATATTTTTTCCTTTAAAACTGTCACAATGTCTGGTTAACATTCCATTCACACAGCTGCAAGTCACTTGAGGTCTTCTGAAAGAGATAGGCCGAACGCTATTATCACCACTCCTACCATGATGATGATGATTAAAACATACTTCTGGCCTTATTTTATCAAATAGATTTCTAAATATTAGCAATAACAAAGCAACTATTTCTATGCACAAGTACATAAAAGCACAAGGGATCCGTTCCATAGAATGCTAGCATGCTACTGCCCTCTGCTGGCAGAACCATTAGCTTCATGATAATTAGTATTCTACAATACAAATTGGTTTGCATGAAGATACACATTTTACCTTTTTTGCCTTACTTTCACAGTTGATTCTTCAGTGAACAGTTAATAGAAATGTTATTTGTGGGTTTGTTTTATCTTTTTTATGTTATTCAACCTAAGCCTATGGGGATACCTTGTATTTTCTAAAAGGATATTGCCTGATTTATGTTTTTTTATTGGTCTTACTTCTATAGCACCTACATATTCAACAGAGCTTTACAAACATTATCATTCACTGCTCCATTAGGACTCACAATCTGGATGTGCCCAGCATCAACTTTGTGCCCCTATAGGCCTCAGAGGTGGTACCACATCTCTCCTAAGTTGAAATGCCTTTTTCACACAGTTTGGTGGATATGGTAATGGAGGCTTTATATACCCCTTTTATAATTTCTCTTTTGACACCTAGCCAAAGGTAGATGAGGGAGAAATGCATAACAGGTGCTACTGTGTCCCAGTATACTAATAAAAGATGTTACATCAGAATACAACTCTGCAACATATTGTATTATGGATCTTTATTCAAAGTATGCAACCATGTGATATGGTCATTACGTGGCCAGGGTGTGGATTAAAGCTGGATGGTAATGCCAGCTGCCACTGCATTCTGTTACAAATCATTAGAAACTGATGGTCTATTGAGTGTTACTAGTTAAAGGGGTTTCCCAGGCTTTATAACTGATAACCTATCCTTAGGACAGGTCATCAATTCAAGAGTGGCAGATATCCCACACCCAGAATCAGCAGTTTGAAGAGGGTCATTTTAACATTTAACAGTGGGGCCTATTCAAAGGTTTCACCCCCAAATAATTTTAATAACCACTCAATTGGCCCACAAAATAAAGTGTCTGCTCCTTCATTGACCATTTAATCAATATATTACATACACATATATTAAAAAAAAAAAAAAAAGTCATATTCATCTAACCCCATTCCCACAGAGTTGCCTGCAGGCTCCAGCTGTAGAGACGTTTCCAGATTATCAAGCCTACTTGTCGCAGTCATCATCAGCCAAAGCACGAATGGTGGAACGCCATGTGCTCTACCATTGTATTCAACTTTATCTGTGACACAGATAGAGCTGCAATGCTACCTGTCACCCAGAACAGCCAGACAGCACCCGAAATGTGAGTATGACCCACACAATCTGGGAGGGCTGAGGGGTCCCCCACTACCATTGGGCGCAGTGCAGATACATCCCTTGAAATATGACTAAAGCTACCATTGCACCAGCCTGTACAGTACTCACCAAGCATTTGTACAGCAGCTATGCTTGGTATCGAAGCTCAGCATGTTTACTTGAATTAAACTGATCTGCAATGACACCATGTGAAGAATATGCACAGATCTTCAATTGATGACCTATCCTAAGGATAAGCCATCAATTAAAAAGTCCCAGAAAATTCCTTCAAGGCTAAGGCCCCACGCTGCGGAAACGCTGTGTTTTTTGTTGCAGATTTTGCTGCGTTTTTTTGAGCCAAAGCCAAGAGTGGCTACAAAAGGAATGGGAAGTATAAAGGAAAATATATAGGAAGTTCTTATACTTCTCCCTTCTGCTCAATCCACTCCTGGCTTTGGCTCAAAAAACCGCAGCAAAATCTGCAACAAAAAAGCTGCGTTTCTGCAACGTGGGTCCTCAGCCTTATGGCAGCCTGGTATAGCAGGTTACCCACACATGTTTATCGAGCGATTCTAGTTCATAGTTTAGCAGGTTATCATACAGCCTTTAACTAAAAACACTAGCAGATGGCCACCCAGTTTTTGTCTACCAGCACGTCTCTGTCGTGTCATTACTGTATTGTGACCACACCATGTGGTTGTACCCAAAAATGACAGATTTCATTATGACACAATGCTGTGTCAGATGATATTGGCACAAAGCCTTTATTGTCACATGCATTTTATATCTGAACTTTGTTCCCTCCACTAGCGATGCCGCACATGTTTACTGCTTCACATAATTAACATATTACCTTCAATATTTTTTAAACAGAATAAAAGAGGCACAAAAGACATAAAACACAAAGAATCATCACAAAACAAACCCTTTGTACTAATACTGCAAATGTGAATGTGCCTTCCAAGGTTAAAAGCAGGAACACTTGGCATCATTCCTGAGTTCTTGCAGTCCCTAATATAATTACTGCCTCCAGGTGACATTGGATTGTTTCAGCCCACGACAAGGTGTGTAGAGGGCAGGTTCTAGTTAGTAGAAGTCACTTTCACGGACACAGTTTGGATTTGCTCAGTTTTAGCACCTAAAATTCCACACAGAATATTTAGAAAAATACCTAAAATAATGTAAAGTATAAAAAAATGATACCCTTAGGAACTGTCAGTAGTTTTACAGCTATTGGATAAGTATATCTCGTATCACTTACAAGAGTTTGCAAGACCCTTATATGCCCATTTTTTTAATCAAATCTGTTCCAGCAATTCTGTAGAGCTACTTGCCTTGTTGCCTAGTAAGGCTAAGGTTCTACATTGCATACTCGCAGCAGTGAAATTGCCAATTGCTAACCCACTTCGAAATACAGTAGCAGCGTAATGGATGGGATTTAAAGAAATTCCACCCACACTCTGCAAAAACAAACCTGCAGCACAAAGAGTCTTGCACTGCAGGTTTCAAACATGCAGCATATCAATTATTGTTGCTTGTTCACCCAAGGTGAAAGCAGAGGCCTGCCGCCCGGAAATTGTGGCTGAGAGTTGCTGTAAAAAACAGCCATTTTCAGCTGCTTTTTTTCTGCCGGCGAGTCAGCTGTGGCATGTCTGCGACAGACATCCTGCAGAAGTCCCAACACATGGGGCCTTAGCCTTAGGCCGGTTGCAGACGACCATGGCCATTGTCAGTGTGCTATCTGTATATTTCACGGATAGCACACTGACCCATTCCTTTCTATGGGCCCATACACACAACCGTGAATTTCACGGTCCTGTGTGCGGGCCGAGAGTCTGGGCTGCAAAATATAGAACGGCACACGGCCTGTGCTTTTAATTCACGGCCAGCCGGTTGCAGCACAGTCGTCTGCAACCGGCCTTAGCCTTAGCTTCACTTGGGGATTGCAGAAATCCAGGAGCTTGCCTTTAAAATAACCCCATTTGATTTTCAGCCTTATAAATTTCTTCAATAAATCAGCTATGTGTGAATTTGCCCTAAAAGTAGTTGATCACAGGCAACATATCAAACTGCAGCAGAGGAATGACGAAGTGTAGCGTGCAGACACTTACCTTATTAAGGAGCAACACTATAACATACAAGATTGGAGATGTTTCTTCTTTGCTCAGTCTTTTATGCATGTCTGCTAAATCTTCTGTGGTGTGACATTCCATTATTCCTTTCTTTCTCACCAAAATTTTGATATACTCCATTATGCAATGCAGTCACTGAGGTTGGTGTCGATAGAGAAAATAAAACTTATGATTCTCACTACTTCTAGTAAGTTACATATATACAGTTGGTACGGAAAGTATTCAGACCCCTTTAAATTTTTCACTCTTTGTTTCATTGCAGCTATTTGCTAAAAGAAAAAAAAGTTAATTTTATTTTTCATTAATGTACACTCAGCACCCCATCTTCACAGAAAAAAAACAGAAATGTAGATATTTTTGCAAATTTATTAAAAAAGAAAAACTGAAATATCACATGGTCAAAAGTATTCAGACCCTTTGCTCAGTATTGAGTAGAAGCACCCTTTTGAGCTAGCACAGCCATGAGTTTTCTTGGGAATGATGCAACAAGTTTTTCACATCTGGATTTGGGGATCCTCTGCCATTTTTCCTTGCAGATCCTCTCCAGTGTTGTCAGGTTGGATGGTAAATGTTGGTGGACAGCCATTTTCAGGTCTCTGCAGAGATGTTCAATTGGGTTGAGGTCAGGGCTCTGGCTGGGCCAGTCAAGAATGGTCACAGAGTTGTTCCGAAGCTACTCCTTTGTTATTTTAGCTGTGTGCTTAGAGTCATTGTCTTGTTGGAAGGTGAACCTTCGGCCCAGTCTGAGGTCCAGAGCACTCTGAAAGAGGTTTTCTTCCAGGATATCTCTGTACTTGGCCGCATTCATCTTTTCTTCAATTGCAACCAGTTATCCTGTCCCTGCAGCTGAAAAACACCCCCATAGCATGATGCTGCCACCACCATGTTTCACTGTTGGGATTGTGTTGGGCAGGTGATGAGCAGTGCCTGGTTTTCTCCACACATACCGCTTAGAATTAACACCAAAAAGTTCAATCTTCGTCTCATCAAACCAGAGAATCTTATATCTCATAGTCTGGGAGTCCTTCATGTGTTTTTTGGCAAACTCTATGCGGGCTTTCATATGTCTCGCACTGAGGAGAGGCTTCCTTCGGGCCACTCTGCCATAAAGCCCCGACTGGTGAAGGGCTGTAGTGATAGTTGACTTTATGGAACTTTCTCCCATCTCCCTACTGCATCTCTGGAGCTCAGCCACAGTGATCTTTGGGTTCTTCTTTACCTCTCTCACCAAGGCTCTTCTCCCACGATTGCTCAGTTTGACTGGACGGCCAGGTCTAAGAAGAGTTCTGGTCGTCCCAAACTTCTTCCATTTAAGGATTATGGAGGCCACTGTGCTCTTAGGAACCTTGAGTGCTGCAGAAATTCTTTTGTTTCCTTGGCCAGATCTGTGCCTTGCCACAGTTCTGTCTCTGAGCTCCTTGGGCAGTTCCTTTGACCTCATGATTCTCATTTGCTCTGACATGCACTGTGAGCTGTGAGGTCTTATATAGACAGGTGTGTGCCTTTCCTAATCAAGTCCAATCAGTTTAATTAAACACATCTGGACTCCAATGAAGGAGTAGAACCATCTCAAGGAGGATCAGAAGGAAATGGACAGCGTTGAGTTAAATATGAGTGTCACAGCAAAGGGTCTGAATACTTATGACCATGTGATATTTCAGTTTTTCATTTTTAATAAATTTGCAAAAATATCTACATTTCTGTTTTTTTTCTGTGAAGATAGGGTGCTGAGTGTACAATAAAGAGAAATAAAATGAACTTTTTTGCTTTTAGCAAATGGCTGCAACGAAACAAAGAGTGAAAAATTTAAAGGGGTCTGAATACTTTCCGCACCCACTGTATGTACAGGTTTTCTCTGGTTGTGGGAATGGACAGCAGTCCATGAGATAATAATGTACTTTAGCAAATGCAAGAGACAGAAGTTTTTAGTACTTCAGCGCAATACCAGACACTGCCTGTGCACAGGAGTGGTGATGTTTTAGATAAAAAAAAAGCTATTCGTTTTAATGAGTGGTTACACTCTGTGTACAGTGCAATAGGAATATGTTGTAGCTATAAAAACGACAAGCAATAAATATAAAGGTCAGACAGAAAATGTATAAAATAGTCAAAAGTTTTATGACAAGCAAATTGTGAAAATCTGCTATGTATACCTTTTAACAAAGGCAGAGTAAAACAGTGGTTCCACACAGTGGTGTGTTGGGGTGCAGCGTGGTAGGATTCTCCAATCCAATCGTAAATGTTACAAAACCACAGCCAGGGCCGGTTTTAGGCAAACTGTGGCCCTGGACAAAATTAAAAGCGGGGCCCCAAATGCTCATATTCAGTGAATTCAGAAGGCAGTTGCAATACTTCCAGTGGCAGCCCCTTTAAAAACGCCTACTTTCTGTCCCCAAAACCGTGCAGACACCAATCTAGTTAAAAATAAAGCATGTATTAATGGTGGCCCCGGGGTGCGCCCCCACAGAGTTAGTGGGCCCAGGGCAACCGCCTCCTCTGCTCCTGCCCGCTAGCTATGCCACTGGGGGCCCCTTTGGGGACGGGGGCCCTGAGTAATTGCCCAGTCTGCCCCTCCCCCAACGACAGTCCTGACCATGGCACACGCATATAAGTGAAGAGAAAGCTTTATTAAGACTTCATATACAAAAAACATACGATCATCCACCAATATACAGGCTAACACTTTGTGCAAGCAGTATATACAGGCGACGTTTCGGTCGACTCAATGACCTTTTTCAAGCCCAATCTGCTTAGATGGAGTATGGAATATGGAGAAGGTGGAGAGCGGTTCAGACGGGGTTAACAAACCTTCCTGGTGAAGGCCTCACCTCAGGCCGTGTGTCATAAGACATGCAAGTCAGATAGCTTAATATTCAGCAGGAGTATAGCAGGTCACAGGTTACCATGAAAACTGCCCTCAGATATTGGACAGCAAGAAAACCAATATTGAACTGCACCAAACTGTGACTAGTCTCTGCTGCAGAGAAACTTACATCAAGTGCGGCACAAACACATGTTGGTACATGCCAGGAAGTTATGGCTTATAATACATGCTCAGACCATTGCTTAGGACAGCTGCATATGGCGCGGCAAACCCATCGTAAAATCTGCATCTATAACATATAGATATTGCTTCTCTCCCTCTGGAGAACTCTGTGTATTACATAAATGGCCTATTGATTTTATTGAGCACCATATAATGTTTAAGGCTGATGTCACACGTTATGGAAACGCAGCTTTTTTTGTTGCAGATTTTGTTGCATCTTTTTGAGCCAAAGCAAACAATGGCTACAAAATGAATGGGAAATATATAGAAAGCTTCTTATACTTCTACCTTTTGCTCAGTTCACTCTTGGCTTTGGCTCAAGAAAACGCAACAAAATCTGCAACAAATATAGGTTTGTTTCCTCAATGTGGGGCCTCAGCCTAAGGCATTTTACAGTACATGCAAAGTGGATGGGATTCTGGCTAATCCCATCCACACATTGCGTTTTTGTATGTAATTCGCAGCATGTCTATATATCTACGGAAATGCTGGCATTTTGTTTATAGGTATAATTGAAGCAGAAAGTCCACAGAAGAAAACTCTGCAGACTTTCTGTGAAAAGCGCTGCAGGAATAAACGTAATGCATTTTCGTCGCACTTTTTCCCGCAGCACTTTTTAGCTGCAGCCCGCTACGTGGAACCTTAGCCTAAGGGGTTTTTCATGATTTTAGAAAATTACAGATTTTTTTCTAAAAGTGCCATTCTTGCCTACAGGTTTTATTGCGTTGCAGTTATACTCCATTAACTTCAATGGAGCTGAACTGTAATATCAGTCGCAAACCATGGACAGGCGTGGCACTGTTTTAGGAAGAAAGCACCCGTTTTTTTTCTGCTGACAGACAACCTTCATTGGCAGCTTCAGCTAGCAGATCACATGGTATTCCAGCGACACAACCCTACTAGTCAGCTCATCAAAGGGATTTATGTGGTAAGGGGTTTACCAAACTGGACAACCCCTCTACAGAGGTCCTCTCTGCCATACTTAAATGACAATTCTGGGACATTGTTGATGCCTGTAAGGTAAGGTATGTAAGGTATGTACATTTCTATAGGGTTAAAGGGGCTTTTCATCCCCAAATGGATTTTTCATACTGATGAACTATCCACAGTATGTAATCTGTGGTGGTCTGACACACAAACACCACACGGATCAGTTGTTCCAGTAGCCTCCAGGTCCCAGGAGCTGCTGCAGTCTACGGGCAGTGCGTGCAGTCTGCTCTTATTCAAGTAATAGGAGCGGAGCTGCAGTTCCCTGGAACAACTGCTGTACATTAGAAGCGTCTGCAGTACTACTCTTATTACTTGGATAGGAGTAGATTGCATGTGCTCCCCATCAACTGCAGCATCCGCCAGTGCCTAGAGGCTGCCAGAACAGCTGATCTATGCTGGGTCCGAGCATCAGACCCCCACAGATCACATACTTATCACCTATACTATAGATAGGTCATCAGTATGAAAAATCAATTTGGAGTCGGAAAAACCCCTTTAGGCTAAGGTCCCACGTAGCGAAGCGCAGCAAAAAGTTTAGCCATTGCTAGGTTATCCCATTCTTTAGCCAGTGTTCAGGCCTGCAGCTGAGCAAACAAGTTTGTGAAAAAGCATCTTCAGCTCTTCAGTTTAGCCCCCTTACAGACGACCGTATGACTGGTTAGTGTGCTATCTAGGTTTTTCCCGGATAACACACTGACACATTTATTTCTATGGGCCGGTACACATAACTGTGAATGACACTGTCACATTTACGGGCCGACAGTCCAGACTGCAAAATATGGAACAGGTCCTATTCCTGTCTGATTTTGCGGCCCTGCTTCCCCGGCTCCTATTCATTGAATGGAAGGGGCCGCGGAAACACGGCGGTGCACGAGCAGCACACAGGTGACATCCACATGTCCCCCATGCGCCGCCCATGCCGTTCATTCACAGCAGCCGGTTAGCACACTGTTGTGTGCAACCGGCTTTAGTTAGTAGTAGTTAGGCTACAACAGGCAGTCCCATGTCACCAGACCTCTCTGCTCACAGAATAAGTCTTCTTGTAACTGCTTTGTAACCGAGCATCTCCACTGCTATACCAGTTAGAAAATGTTGGTATCTAGGGGCACAACATGCTGTGCATTTCCCCAATAGTGGCTAGAAAGAGAGGACCAAGTCCCATGGGCAGCCCCAGATTGCCAAAATGGAAAGGGTCAGAGGACTAATGAAGGGAGTGAAGAGCAGATGCCACTTATGTCCTTAATTGTAAAGTAGCCAAAAGCGTGGATACTGCTTGCTGTAAGTTGATGTGTCTCCATGTCCTTCGATGTAACTGTAAGAAACCTGCTAAGTAAACTGTGCCGTGAGCATTGCCTGTTCTTCATTGCTTTCTGTGCTTCATTTACACCCACCATAAAGGGCATCCTACCATGCAGGAGACACACAGCAGAGAATACCCCAGGGCAGTCTTTAACATCACCCAATTGCAATGCCCTTATCATAGTGCCACCTCATGGCCTGTAAGTCACTGTGACTGGAAAAGGAATGAGCAGCTACCATCTTGACCTCCGCCACCCATACCATCTACACATGGATGGCCCCGAGGCATTGCACAACTGTGTTGCCCATAGCAACCTTCTCTGGCCAAGGTTGATAGCTATATGCAACTCCATCACTACTGTATTAGACCACTGTTATAGCAAGTAGATTCCAGCACTCTCTCAATTTGGCCGATTGCAGCCACACCCGAGTGTTGTGGCCCAGTAACGTCTAACAGATGATTATGTGTCTAATTTACTGTACACAACCACCGAGTGATGTCGCATCTAATTTCCTACAAGCCATAATTAAAAGGGATTTCCAAGCGACATAAACCGCATTTAACCGAATAATATGCATGCAGCCATGAATCTTCCCATGAAGGATGCTGCATCTGCTCCTCATGAATATATATTTTTAAGTCCATGAATTTTAAATGGTTTTGTGCGAGTTTATTCCAATTAATTAAAAGAGAGAAATTCCTGTGAATGCCACATGGTTAAGAAAATAAAATGTACGGCGTCAATTAGTGAAATGCAATAAACGTGCTCCTATTTAATGGCTCTGCCTAAAACGTAACAAGATTTATTTGGGGGGGGAGATTTATAAATCAGATAGATAAAGAAGGGAAGAGATGGAAATTTATAGCTTTGAAATTTGAGATAATATAAATCCTGAGATAAAACGACAGACTCTTCTGCGGAGAAAATGCCTCAATTACACTGTCAGGGATTTTGGCTAATTAGCCGCCATGTCACTTGGCAGAGAATATCAATGTGCTAGCTTCGGAGATTTTGGAGGACCATATAGGTAATGTATAAAGTGATGTGGTGACAACTGGAATTACACATGGAAGCTATGCAGACATGAAGTGTTACATGTAGCAACCAATCAGATTCTACGTTCCATTCAGAGCAGGTGAGAAATGGAAAAGTCATCTGATTGGCTGCTACAGGACCCTGCCTTGACTTTACCATCTTTTGTGTTCATTTTTCATCTTATTTGTGTTTTTATTGTTTTATACCTTACTTATTTTTATATAAAGATACATGCTTGGCAGGTTTACATTACAATTCACACATGCTACAACCCCTTGTGATTAATGCTCACATTTTGGTCTGCAGTATTGTGTACAATATATCGTATAGTACATACCATTGTGGTATCTTTTATTTGACACTGTAATGGCTAATTCACATGGGAATATTTTTGCTCCTTGTGACATCCATGTGTACAATTACAGAGTCAAAATGGAAAACTGCTAAAGTGTTGATAGCTGTTGTTGTGAATTTTCAGCTTTCCAGATGTCATTCAGGAGGCCAGAAGAGGCCCATAGAGGACAGGGACCTGTGCCACAGCCCAGGAGGTGAGTTACTTTGTTATGTTTACTCACCTGCCCTGGGCCACGGCCAATACCAGAGGACCCCACACTGATGTGATACAGATTGATCCTTAGGCCAGGGCCCCACTTAGCATAAACACTGTGATTTTGCCGTGGCATTTTACAGTCCCTGCAAAGTAGATAGGATTCTGACTAATCCCATCCATACACTGCAGAAATGCTGTGATTTGAAAAACATCATCATCAGTATGCAGGTGAAACCCCACCCGTACGTGGCCGGCAGTCACATGTGGGTGGTATTTCGTCTGCAGGCAGCTGCCACTATGTTAGAACACAACCTCAAAGTAATTATAACTAAATTTCTTTTTCATCTTCCCTGTTTGTAGCTGCCATTTTTGGTACAGTTCATTTTGCTTTGCTCATCCTTTTAGGTATATATTTGTATTATATTTCTACCAGCAAAATCTACAATAAAAACAATGTGCATCAAGCCTTTGGGCCAGAGAATATTGTAGAAAGAAATTTTGACACAGTTTTTGAAGCAATTTCAGGCACAAAAAAACCACAGAAAACTGCAATGTGTATTATGTTCTCAGACATCTCTTTGGCCTTCCAAACTGCCCATGTTATAATCCTCCATTGCATCCAGTGGACCATACCACAATTATTTTCTGGCCTGTGACACTCATATGATGCCTGAATGACATTACCCATGCTCTGCAAATGTAAAAAGTGAATTACTATTCATTAAGCCATGTGGATAGAATTGTGCATCTCCCCGCACTCTATAACCTTCAGTTTTAGAACTGTTTGATGATGCATTCCCTTTAAGTCCAATCTTCAATGAGTCATTGTCATTTTTTATCACATGTGGACTTTTATATGTGAGCCAGTACAAACATTTCCTTCTCAATGTTAGAACTCGGCAACCATGTGCACTGAAAGGAGAGTCTTTATGGTAAAAAGGCAGCAGTTGTTTCAAGCAACACAATATTTTTTTTCATTTTGGGACATTTTTAGACATTTGAATACAAAATGTCGAGGGAAAAAAATGTGTACTGTGGAAACTGCAGACTATTAACCTGGCGGAGTTGGCAAAAAATACCAGCTCATAAAAAGCTATAAATCAAAAGGCAGAAGATTCTGATCTCTAACTGTACATGAGTAGCCTTTCCTGACACTGTACCGCTGCTAATCGCCTGAAAATGTGAAAAGGTCCATCGTCTTCCTCACTGGTATAAATGCCGGCCCGGAGACTGATACTGCTTGCTGATACATATATGGATACATCCGGTGTTATACGCTGACCTAGAACCCACGGCTGATACATAGAACCTGAACATGCTTACACTATATCCTATATTACCAGTAATGGCCTGTAACCTTAATGAGGAGACTATCAGAGTATAATCAGCTTATAAATGATCATAGTAGAATGCAGAGGACTGCTAATTGCTGTTATGCAGCACTGCCCTCTATTGAGCAAACTGGGTTAATACAGGTCTTTTTTTTTGTGATTTGTTTTATTTTGTGCTGGAATGTAGCTCCACTTTATCTAGTGGTACCTGTCTTGTAGCCTGTATCTATAGAGCACCTTTTACAACCATTGGATCTAAGAGGGGAAAAGCGTTGGAACGCTTAATGTGCATTGGCTGGAACTACTAATGTGTACAGTTTTTTTGTGGATTGCTTATACATTCCTCTGCATGTTATATACCGTATTGCAGTGGATGTAGTTTTAACTTTGAGGGATCCATCCACACAGGCATGGTACTTATAGGGTTAACAAGGATAAGTTTAGCCCCTCTTGATTTTTTTCTGTATCCCTAGATTGTATAATATACTATTTGTATAATATGAGTATATTTGGGTGACGTATATAATTATTTATTAAAAGATATGTTTTAAAGATGCTGGATTGTCTTTGCAGTGATAAAAGTTTTTCATCTCCAATTTATATGATTATTGGTTTATAAGCAGTGAAGTTCAATGTAAAGCTGGTAATAATTCTATACAGGGTCCATCATAGAATGAATGGAGCCCTGTGCAGTACCTTCTATTGACACCCCCAACTGGCCAATAAGGGGGCCATTTTGGAAAAAAACAAAACAAAATTGAGTCTGCACAGTATGGCAGATGAGTGGCTAAATTCAGTGTATCATGCCGTATTGTTAAAATGTCCATGCACATTACATTTTCATTAGCTGACAGATGAACAGATATCCGATGTGTAGATGGCTCAAACAGCCGTTCATTGCTGGCCAATGGCAGACTATAATCTGCCAAAACCAGATTGACGATGCTGAACGTCAGCCAACTTGCGCTTTGTCTAAATAACTAAACTGCCCCCCTGATCGGGCACCTTACTTGTTGATGGTACAGCTGTCCATTCCCGCCCCTCTGACCTTTCCCCCACTGATTAGGCTCAGATGAACAAGCCTACTCAGCGTAGTGGCGCACACCACATGTCCTGCGGTTGAACCAGCCACATAATTGACGGCAAGATCGAGCAGGATGCTTAATTTTTCAGCGTCCTACAAACTTTGTCTCCTGTTGAATGCAATGGCAGGCATATTCAGGATAGAATTTGGTGCTGATTTTGAGTGATATTAAAACATATTGTCAGGATTCTCAATCCAGCTGCTTTACCTTTAAGGATACTGTGTCAACCTGGGAGGCTTCTGCAGTTTCAGAAGTTTTCTGGGTTGGTTAGCAGCTGAGGAGGCCTATATAAGACTCCTCCTTCCTGACACAGGCGCTGACTAATTGTTGCTTTGTTTCCCATTTGTGTTCACGTTTGCTTTATACTGACCCCTTGGCTTGCTTTTGGATACTCTATTGCCTGCTAATTCTGCCTGTGATATGTCCGATCAGATTTTCACCCTTGGTCTGTATGATGATTCTGCCTAAATATGGCCATAACTCAGAGATGTATTTTGGTCTCTCTAGTTCCATTTATTCATACTGTGTGCAGCTATGAGCCTAGGTGTATATTGGCATAAGTGGCAACACTGGAACAATAGGGCTCCATTGAATTCATACACAGTCCTGGCTGATCAAACAAACATGCATTGTCCAGCTGCACTGGTTGATCAGATAAGGCTGATAACAGTGTATCAATTCACTTGGTCTCAGTTCTTTACAAAGGATCTGGACCTGATTGAATTAACTCATCAGACGTGCTGCCGCCGATGACCTCATTCTGGGAGGTGGCATAAAGGGTATAAAAGATGAGGTAAGAGGTCTGTGTGAGGAGAGATCATGCTATGAAGACTGTGCTGAGATTATGCTATGGAGATTATGCTACAGAGTTGTTACAGACAGACCATGAGGAGATTTTTGTGATGAGACTATTGGACTAATGCTGAGAGACTGTGAAGAGCATGCAGGCGGGATTATTGTACTGTGATGCCACATGCTAGGAGTTAATGCCACATGCCAAGAAGCCTCCACTGGTGACTCACACATGCTATGTGTGAGTGTTGGACTATAGAACCACATCAAGGACATGTGTGGTAAAGTAATTATTTCACCTTTAATCTCTTTTATTTGATTTGTACTGTATCTTGTAACTAGTAACTGTTAATGCTTGCATATATCTGCATATCTGTTCTGATCTGTATATGTTAGATTTTAATACCGACCCATTTAGGGGTTAATAAATATATAAAATTTAGAAAGCTTGTCTTGTATTTATCTGGTGAACCCGACATTCACTGGCGGTGAGTGTGGTTTTTTATATGAAAGAGGACTCAGGGTGTGGCCAAAGCGGTTTGGCGCACGGAGGATCTTTCACAGTCTGCTTCTGGATATCGCTTCTGTCTTCTGATTTAGCGTCTGACGTCCCCTCCTGTTTCTGACCTGTTCCTGTGCGACTTTTCACCTCCTCCCAGTCTACTCTGTAAGTCAATAGTGGGTTTTGTTTTGGTTTCAGCTTGCATTGCATTTATTATTGGTTCAGCCTTCTGTTTGTGACAAGCTGAGACTCTCAGATTCGGCTAAAGTCCATCCGGCCTCGCGGCTCTCTATACTGTTCTGTTTTTAAATAGCTGTCTCTACTGCTCACTGTTATCAGCCAGCTCCTGCTGTTGCTTCTGTGAGGCTTTGCATCAAAACCATAACACGTATGGGTTCCTAAACGGCACAGTTACTTGATTACTGTATGGCACTATTTAGATGATGTACAGGTGGATTATATTTATCATCATCAGTCATTTAGGACAACATTGGATCATTCAGAGATCCTCACTGAACTTCTGGAGTGTTTGCTGCACTGAAAGTAAAGGGGCCCGAATAATATTGCACTCCCCACTTTTCAGTTTTTTATTTTTTACAAAAGTTTAAAATAACCAATAAATTTCGTTCCACTTCACAATTGTGTCCCACTTGTTGTTGATTCTTCACCAAAAAATTTAAATTTTATATCCTTATGTTTGAAGCCTGAAATGTGGCAAAAGGTTGAAAAGTTCAAGGGGGCCGAATACTTTCACAAGGCACTGTATATGATGCTATATAAGCACTAAATGGTGTAAAATTTTATTATGGTAATACCATGTACCAATGGAGACAGCATTTGTTTGAGTGACCTCTTTCAATGAAAATTTTCTGAAAAATAAAAGCAATAATTTTAAATTAGTCATTGTCAACTATAAAAATCTGAAAAAAAATCTGTACAGCTGTTTGTTGATTCCAACAGTTTCTAGGAAAGCTGAGTGGCAATCCATTTAGCCACTATTACATTTTTCTTCCCTTATCACTGCAGAACCAGCAGCAGTTTGTTGGCTGCCATGGCAGCCATATTGTTTGTCACCAAACTTTTCCAGGAAAAAATACTGATAAGAATTGTTGATACTTTGACGGGAGAAGGTTATATTTTTTAAGTTTTTGGTGGGAAATGGTCTATAAACAGATCTATGGCCTGTTAAACTGATTCGTGGCCTGTTATTCACTATCTCTTAGTGAGCTCCTAAGACATCTTATTCTGCTTTCTTTCAAACAGATTATCATCATTTTATGTCTTGTCAGATTGTCACAGCGCCCGTTTTTTTTCCCTCCGCCGGCTAATTAGTTTTAGCTTTTGGAATTGAAATATTTGACACTCCGCAATCTGCCAGAACATGTGTACATTTAACTCCTATAAAATATATATAATTTAATCACCCTGGGGAAAATGCTGATCTCTCTCCCCCTGTCTGTACTGGTTACAAATGATTCTGTGAACACAAGCATCTCTCTGAGCAGATGACATATCTGGATTTAGCAAACACGGGCGCTGCTGGTACTGTGTCCAATTATTCACCTGCTTAAAAATTGATCGTTATTTTCCAATATATTTTTCCAATACATTAGAGCAGAAGACTCTGTAATAGCCTGGGAGTGCAGTTTGCTGACTCTACGGCTCAATATCTGTTTGCTGAAGTTTGGCCGAGATCATTAGTATCTCATTAGATGTGTCTAACAAATGGCGACCAGAACACCGTAAGGTAAAGTACATGGCAAGGAAAAATAAACATACTCTTTGGCGATGCTGACAGCCATTGATCTTGCCTGGAGAAATATTGCATTTTAAGGGCTGCAGATTTCACTGCATGGAATTTGTCTCATCTGACAGGTAACACAGGCTTTAAAGGTACAGGATTATTACATATCAAATGCATATGCACACACACAAAATATATATATATATATATATATATATATCTGTGATGTGCAAAAGTTTTAGGTAGTTGTGGGAAAATGCTAAGGCTAAGGCCACATGTAGCAGGCCTACGCATCAAGGTTTTTCTACAACTTTTGCATGATAGTGTTAGATAGATAGATAGATAGATAGATAGATAGATTTTTTGTGAAGGCATAAGGCAGATTCCAAGAGTAGATATAAGAAGCAGATATACAGTAGGTTATAGGAATCAACTGAATAAATTCATAATCATATGGAATTACAACCAAAATTGATTACAGACCAAAGACCAGACCTCTAATCAAACAAATACAAACCCCAGTTAAGACTGAATAAATACTGACACAAGACCAGACCCCTTAAATAAATACAGACTCCCTAAATAAAAAAAAAAAACAAAGACTAAACCCCTTAAAGGGATTCTATCATTGGGAAACCCTATTTTCACTAACAGCATGTCGGAATAGCCTTTAGAAAGACTATTCTTCTCCTACCTTTATTTTTCAGGTCCGTGCCGCCGTTTTGGAGAATTTTCTTCTTTCTTCTTGATGCAAATTAGTCTTCAGAAAGCACAGGGGGTGTTCCCCGTGTGCTCACGTCACACGCTCTTCTGAAGATCCTCCTCTCTCTTCTGTTCCTGACGTGTCTCCTCCTCTTCTTACACGAGACCACCACAAAATGGCGATAGGACATGTGCAGTTGGCTGTTCCGTCAGCCCTTTTGCGGTGGTCTCTTACATAAGACCACCACAAAATGGTGACGAAATATGCACAGTCGGCTGTTCCGTCGGCCATTTTGCGGTGGTCTCGTGTAAAAAGAGGAGTGAAGAGGAGGAGACGCGTCAGGAGCAGAAGAGAGAGGCAGTGCTGGAGGCTGTGCTGTGAGCACAGGCGGAACAGAAAAATAAAGGTAGAAGAAGAAAAGTCTTTCAAAAGGCTATTCCGACCTGCTGTTAGTGAAAATAGGGTTTCCCAATGATAGAATCCCTTTAAGGATAAGGCCCCACATTGCGTAAAAGCTTATTTTTCCTTCCACTCTTGAGCCAAAGCCAAGAGTGGATTTTACAAGAATCTCTTATACTTCTCCCTTCTGCTAAATTCTATCCTAGCTCTGTTTCAAAATATGCACCAAAATCTGTATAAAAAAAAACAGCTTTTCCATGATGTAGTGCCTTAGCCTAAACGGGCTTTCCAGTACTTAAATATTATTCGCCTATCCTTAGGATAGGTCATCAAAATCACATTGGTTGGAGTCTGGCATCCAGCATCCCCACCAAGCACAACGTATGGAGCTGAAAGCAGCTGGCTTCATCCACTTTGTAACGGGGCCAGACCCCAAATTAAAGAGAGACCCTTTATAACCCTTTATAATAAAGACCCCAGACCAGATTTGCTAAACTAAAACAAAACAGAGGACTTCTAAAGAAATATGTACCTTAAACAAATACAGGGCCAGTGTTAGACATTGTCTTCAATGGCACCTGGGAATGCAGAGGGCTATAAAAACACAGCTGGGCAGATTTACTATTATGGTTTTGACGAAACTCCACTGTATTTTGGCACATAAAATTTGCTGCTTATTAGTTACATAAAATCACAAAAAAAAACCCAGAAAAAATAAAGCGGAGAATTGCCTAAACCCTAATCATAAAAGACGACATCACAGTGGGAAGGCATGTGTAACACAAAGCATGTGTGTCTCCTAGAAAATATAGGTACACATATATGCCGGTGGTAGGGTTCCAGGAATCTCCGAGATGAGTTAGTACGAAGTTCTTTTCAGAAAGAGTCAGAGCAGTGTGCCAAACAAATTGGGAGACATGGATGCGGCGAATGTGTAGCCTGCCCCAATGTCGATACGGCTTCAGTGTTTTGGAATTATGATTGGAGCCGACAATATGACATTTTACATTCCTTAAACTGCCAATGCACAGGTATAATCTATTTTCCTATCTGTCCTTGTGATCTTATTTATGTGGGTTTGACAACTAGATAATTTAAACGTTGGGTAAGAGAACACGTACTGGGCAGGATTAAAGCCAAAGATGCTTTGGAAATTGAAAACCTGGAGATTATCCCAAAACATTTTGGACAATGTCACAACTCTGATCCATCCTTGTTACCTATACACGCGAATAACCATGTGTACACTGGTCCTTGTGATGGGGATTGGAGGAAGCGCTTGGCACAGATTGAGTGTAGATGGATTTACCGTTTGAACACGGTGGTACCGCACAGCCTAAATGATAACATTAGTTTTGCTCCGTTTATGTAGTTTCTGCCTCATTGTATGGTGCTTCATTTTCCATATTATAGTATTTTATATTTATTTCAAAATAATTTTGTTGGTTGATCATGTGTTTTGACTTTCGAATGTGCCTCTGATGAACACATTAGTAGCTTACAGCCATTTCTCTTGTTTACATGTATAGTGTTTGTGAAGTGTTTTTATTATGTTTTTTTAAAAATTTTTTGTTTCTTAGTTTTTTCTTTAGTTCACCTGAGTCATTAATCTGCTGCGGACCATTTTGCATCATTATAGGCGAACTCATCATGGGATTCTGCGTCATCAAGAAGACTACAGATTTATATATATATATATATATTATATATACACACACTCTTTTTCTCAGTTGGATTTCTAGTATGTATTGGACATCTTTCATCAAGCACTTGGCACATTGTATTCGCATTCATAGTGACCTATGAAATTTTGCATATTATCGTATTTCTTCTTCACATTGTATTTTGTATATGGTGTATTGTTATCATATACTGTATGTACCAGTGTATCATGAGTTGTTTACAAACACACTAGCATTTTATCAAAAAGTCTTTGCATTTATTCTGCAACTCTTTTCCAGTTTATTTTATTTGTAATAATATTCCCTTCTTTGTATGTGATAACTATTTGTTATCTTGTGTTTTGCATACATATTATATATTTTTATATCACTTTCATGTTTTTGCACTTTTGCACCAATCACTTTTTGTTTTCACTGTGCACTGGTCTTCTGTGTATATGTACAGTGCCTTGCGAAAGTATTCGGCCCCCTTGAACTTTTCAACCTTTTGCCACATGTCAGGCTTCAAACATAAGGATATAAAATTTTAATTTTTTGGTGAAGAATCAACAAGTGGGACACAATTGTCATGTCCCAGGACTTGGTTTAATTCACTGACATGTATCTGTGATACTGTTTGTCTTTGTAGTTTGTCCCTTCTCTCTCTCTGTATCCTTAGCTGTGATGCTGTATCTCCTCCTCTCTCTCTCTCTCTCTCAGTTTAGTTTCACTTCTTTGTAAGCAACATGTCTGCTCAGCTCCTGGTATTTCATCATTTTTCACCTACTGCTGTATGAGGTTCTACAAGATTTACCTGGATTAAAGCATCTGGAATCTTATCTACGCCTCCTCAGTTGAGTTGAACACTATCTGATAAATATCTTGGTGTAAATTGCTGGTTAGCATAGAGACTACAGGACACTCTCACAACCTCACACTTGCAGCCAAGCTATTGAGTCAGAACAGTGAAAAATGATGCATAAAGACTGCCAGATACGGCTGTAAGACAGTTCACCAACTTCTGACATACAGTCAGTCACAGCAAGTTACCTGAAGCCAGAAGGAATCAGCATTGTGTAAGTTGCATCTGCAGCTCAGACTCCCTCAGCATAAGAAGATTCTAGCAAGCAGCCATCTCACTCCAGCAAAGTTATATTTATCCTGTTTGTGTTGCATCATGGCTGAAGGGCACCCTGAAGCACAAGGTAGCATGGACCTCAGTCTGCAGCCCAGTGAGAAGGCTAGACACTCAATTAAACAGGTTAGAGACAATCTAGAAGGTTTAAAGCATGAACTTTCCTGTGAACTCTCAAAATGGTGGCAGAAAATACAGACTAAGATGTCTGCCATGTGCTTGCCTGCACACCATGTATCACCACTAGAGGGAGCTCTGCGACAGCTTTGTGCTATGCATGGACATTATAAAATGAAAGCTGAGAAGTATGAAAGCATATTGAGGAAACTTCATACAGACGATTCTTTAGCTGAATTGCAAAGCTTCCAGCATCTCAATTCAGAACGAGACAGCTTAGTACATGAAACTAAGTTAAGGTCAGAGGCCAGAATTGTGCAACTGCAGGAAATGGCATCCCACGTTTCTGAGTCTACCAAGCGTTCAAAGCGTACATCTAAGTCACGTTCCTCAAAATCTTCCACACTCAGTGAGCAACTTATAAAAGCACGTGCAGAGGCGGAAGCTACTAAGATACAGGCAGCCTTTGCACAACAGAAAGCAGAGATGGAAGCTAAGGTAGCTCAACAGAAAGCAGCGATGGAAGCTAAGGCAGCTCAACAGAAAGCAGAAATGGAAGCTAATGCAGCTCAAAAAAGGGCAGAACTAGAGGCTCTAGAGAAACAGTATGAGCATGCTGCAGCCATGGCAAGGTTAAGCATTTTAGAACAGGCCATCAGTGGAAGTGAAAGCGACAGCACCAGTTTGTGTGATGTGGAAGCAGAGGATCCCCTCAAGCGCACAAGAGACTATGTACTAAGCCAAAGCAGTGAATCCCTATTTGCCACAAATGTTCCTGTCAGGGACAACATTTCTCCAGAGCAACAGGGCACAGTATCTTCTGCAGCACACCGCATTCAAGGTCAGTACAATGCCCTGCCTGTCCAGCATCCAGTTTCTTCTTCCTTCATGGATTCCCAAAGCCTTGCACCTCAGCAAATGCAATATACTGATACTCAGGTAAACACCAATGTGACACCATACCACCAGACTGCAAACAACCGTCCAGTCTCACATCCATATGTGGCTAAACCTATGGACTTTAAGCTAGCTCCTAGGCTGAATGCCTACGCAGCCCCTACGCTACCTACCTCTGTTAACCAGAACCCCACTAACAACGTAATCACCGCTACTCAGCCAGCAACTCAATATTTAAAGTCAGAGAGAACAGACATGTCAGAGTTTGCAAGGTACATGGTTCGCCGTGAGCTTACTAAGACTGGACTCACAAGGTTCGATGACCAACCTGAGAACTACAGAGGCTGGAAATGTGCCTTCAAAACTGCAATTAGTGACCTTGGCATTACTGCAGCTGAAGAATTAGATTTGCTTATCCGGTGGCTTGGCCCACAGTCCACAGAACGTGCTAAAAGACTCAGATCCGTCCACATTTACAACCCCATAGCAGGCCTTACCGCTGCTTGGGAAAGACTGGAGAAAACCTATGGCAGTCCTGAAGCAATAGAGAATGCTCTGTTCAAACGGTTGCAAGGGTTTCCAAAGATATCTGGTAAGAATCATCAGAAATTTCAAGAACTTAGTGACCTACTCATGGAGCTCCTACTGGCTAAGGCGGACACTCTCCTACCGGGCCTCAGTTACCTGGACACTGCTCGTGGGGTAAACCCGATAGTCACCAAGTTGCCATATAATATTCAAGAAAGGTGGACCACAGTTGGGTCAAGATACAAAAATGAGAATCAAGTCTCCTTTCCTCCATTTTCCTACTTCTGTGAGTTTATCAAGAACATTGCAGAATCCAAGAATGACCCAAGCTTTTCCTATGGGGATCCCAGTGTTCCTGGTTCACCTCCTATTAAGTATGACAGCTCATATTCTAACTACAGAAACCGCAGAGGCCCAGTTTCAGTGAAAAAGACTGATATTCTTCCTATACCTACATCAGCACCAGAAGAAAGCAGTTGCAACAGCAACCAAGACGAAAAGGTAGAAAATCCTAACCGTCTGTGTCCTATTCACAAGAAGCCTCATCCCCTCAAGAAGTGTATTGGCTTCAGGAGGAAACCAATCCAGGAACGTAGAGAGCTTCTTAAGAAACTAGGGATATGTTTCAAATGTTGTTCCTCTACTGAACATGTTGCTAGAGACTGTAAAATTGCTATTAAGTGTATAGAGTGTGGCAGTGAGGACCATGTACAAGCTCTTCATCCAGCCCAGCCTAGTGCCACACCACCTAGAGGTTCCCCTTCCCCAACTAAGCATGGCGGGGAGAACACAGATCAATCAGCAAATACTACCACAGTATCTTCCTCATGTACAGAAGTCTGCGGAGAAGACCTTTGTGACAAGTCCTGTGCAAGGATATGCCTAGTCAATATATACCCCAAGGGCCAACCAGAAAGGGCTCTGAGGGTGTACGCCATCTTGGACGACCAGAGCAACCACTCACTTGCAAGGTCAGAACTCTTTGATCTGTTTAACTTAAAGGGTGATACTTATCCGTATACCTTGGGTACTTGTAGTGGCATATCAGAGGTTTCTGGAAGAAGGGCCAGCGGTCTCGTAATAGCTTCTCTCAAGGGCAATTTGGAGATACCTTTGCCCACACTTGTTGAGTGCAACCAGATACCATCAAACAGAGAAGAGATACCCACACCAGAGGCGGCTTTCCAGCACCCTCATCTAAGGGCTATAGCCAGTGAAATACCATCCCTTGACAAAAATGCAGACATTCTAGTTCTGCTAGGTAGAGACATTCTCAGACTGCACAAAATACGCCAGCAAATTAATGGACCACATGATGCACCATTTGCCCAGCGCCTCGATCTAGGATGGGTTATCATTGGCAACGTCTGCATAGGTAGGATGAAAAGGCCTACCAATATTTCTTCATTTAAGACGCATATGTTACCAAATGGTCGCAGCACTTGTTTTCAGCCATGTCCACATCACTACCAAGTGAAAGAGAAGATAAGCAACAGTAAGTGGCTGCATAATCACCGAGACAATGTGAATACTTTCCTGCCTGGGGACGACACCCTTGGATTAACAGTGTTCAATACAACAAGTGATGACAACAAGCTGGCACCGGCTATAGCTGATAAAGAATTTCTCAAACTTATGGACAAGGAATTCATTCAAGATGACTCCAACAGTTGGGTAGCACCTTTACCTTTCCGCTTCCCGAGATCAAAACTACCAAACAATCTGAAGCAAGCAGTTTCTAGATTTTCCTCTTTAAAACGTACCCTCAAGAGGAAACCAGAGATGGAGAAACACTTTGTAGGTTTCATGCAGAAGGTATTTGAGAGAGATCATGCAGAACCTAAACCTCCACTAAAGGAAGGAGAAGAATGCTGGTACCTTCCATCATTTGGCGTGTATCACCCTCGCAAACCTGACCAAATCAGGGTCGTGTTCGATTCTAGCGCTCAGTATGAAGGCGCCTCTCTCAACAACCTGCTCCTCACTGGTCCTAACCTAAACAACAGCCTCATAGGAGTCTTAATCCGTTTCAGACAGGAACCAGTTGCAGTGATGGCCGACATCCAACAGATGTTTCATTGCTTCATTGTTAAGGATGATGACAGAAACTATCTCAGGTTCCTATGGCATAAGGACAATGATGTCAACAATGAAGTCATAGATTACCGGATGAAGGTACATGTCTTTGGCAATAGCCCATCTCCTGCAGTAGCGATCTATGGACTGAGAAGGACCGCCCATGAAGGTGAGAAAGAGTATGGCTCTGATGCTCGTCAGTTTGTTGAGAGGAACTTCTATGTTGATGATGGTCTTAAATCCTTACCTGCAAGTGAAGAAGTGATCGATCTCCTCTCTAGAACACAGGAAATGCTGTCTGTAGCTAACCTCAGACTTCACAAGATCATCTCCAACAATATGGAGGTAATGAAGGCATTTCCCTCTGATGATCATGCAATCAACTTGAAGGATCTTGATCTCAGTTCTGATGCTCCTCCTATGCAACGCAGCCTAGGATTGCTATGGAACACTGAACAAGACACATTCACATTCCAAGTGTCTTCTTGTGACAAACCTTTCACCAAACGAGGAGTTTTATCTGTTGTGAACAGCATTTATGATCCTCTTGGTTTCATTGCTCCCATCACCATTCAAGGCAAGCTACTACTAAGACAGCTTACCACTGAGAACATGGACTGGAACACTCCACTGCCTGCTGAGAAACAACTGAGGTCTGACTGTGGCACTAACTTCGTTGGAGCCTGCAAAGAACTGCAGTTAGACAACTTCTTATCCAACAATGGGTGCACTTGGACGTTTAACCCTCCACATTCATCCCATATGGGAGGTTCCTGGGAACGTATGATTGGGATCACACGCAGAATCCTTGACTCTATGTTGATGGACCACAAGTCGACACTGCTTACCCATGAGACGTTAATAACCTTTCTTGCTGAAGTGTCTGCGATAATCAATGCAAGGCCACTTGTCCCAGTATCTTCAGACCCTGAATCTCCAATTATCTTAACCCCAGCAACGCTTCTTACTCAGAAAATTGGTACTGCTGCTACCTCTCCACGTACCTTAGATCACAGTGACATTTACAGACGCCAATGGAAACAAGTTCAACACCTGTCCAATGTGTTCTGGCACCGCTGGAAAACAGAGTACTTCCACATGCTACAGAGCCGTCACAAATGGCAGACCTCAAAACCTAATCTCCAGGTGGGTGACCTCGTCCTTCTAAGGGATAAAGAAGTCCATCGGAATGAATGGCCTATGGGTCTCATCACTAAAGTTGTCCCTAGTGATGATGGGAAGACTCGGAAAGTGGAGGTCAAGGTAACCAAGGGAGGCTCAGTGCGAGTTTTCTTCCGCCCAATTAATGAACTGGTGCTTCTTCTTCCAAGAGGAGACGTCACATAAAAGAAGATAAGGACACCATTCACAGCTCATGGCGGGGAGCTTCCTTCCATGAACTAAAACCGTGTTCTTGTGGATTACAGTGTGGGTCGGTGGAGGTGTTGGCAAATTGCGGCTTCCCGACCAGAAGATTGGTTTATTTGGACTAACTGTTGATTATTGTTTGTTGTGCATGTTTCTTTTTTGTTTTTCAGGTTTGAAGAGGACTTTATGGACATCTCAGGACATTTAATGTTTGTTTTCATTGAAATCTAAAGATTTCAGGCGGGGAGTGTCATGTCCCAGGACTTGGTTTAATTCACTGACATGTATCTGTGATACTGTTTGTCTTTGTAGTTTGTCCCTTTTCTCTCTCTGTATCCTTAGCTGTGATGCTGTAGCTCCTCCTCTCTCTCTCTCAGTTTAGTTTCACTTCTTTGTAAGCAACATGTCTGCTCAGCTCCTGGTATTTCATCATTTTTCACCTACTGCTGTATGAGGTTCTACAAGATTTACCTGGATTAAAGCATCTGGAATCTTATCTACGCCTCCTCAGTTGAGTTGAACACTATCTGATAAATATCTTGGTGTAAATTGCTGGTTAGCATAGAGACTACAGGACACTCTCACAACCTCACACTTGCAGCCAAGCTATTGAGTCAGAACAACAATCGTGAAGTGGAACGAAATTTATTGGTTATTTTAAACTTTTGTAAAAAATAAAAAACTGAAAAGTGTGGTGTGCAATATTATTCGGCCCCTTTACTTTCAGTGCAGCAAACTCACTCCAGAAGTTCAGTGAGGATCTCTGAATGATCCAATGTTGTCCTAAATGACTGATGATGATAAATATAATCCACCTGTGTGTAATCAAGTCTCCATATAAATGCACCTGCTCTGTGATAGTCTCAGGGTTATGTTTAAAGCGCAGAGAGCATCATGAAGACCAAGGAACACACCAGGCAGGTCCGTGATACTGTTGTGGAGAAGTTTAAAGCCGGATTTGGATACAAAAAGATTTCCCAAACTTTAAACATCCCAAGAAGCACTGTGCAAGCGATCATATTGAAATGGAAGGAGTATCAGACCACTGCAAATCTACCAAGACCCGGCCGTCCCTCTAAACTTTCATCTCAAACAAGGAGAAGACTGATCAGAGATGCAGCCAAGAGGCCCATGATCACTCTGGATGAACTGCAGAGATCTACAGCTGAGGTGGGAGAGGCTATCCATAGGACAACAATCAGTCGTACACTGCACAAATCTGGCCTTTATGGGAGAGTGGCAAGAAGAAAGCCATTTCTCAAAGATATCCATAAAAAGTCTTGTTTAAAGTTTGCCACAAACCACCTGGTAGACACACCAAACATGTGGAAGAAGGTGCTCTGGTCCGATGAAACCAAAATCCAACTTTTTGGCCACAATGCAAAACAATATGTTTGGCTTAAAAGCAACACAGCTCATCACCCTGAACACACCATCCCCAATGTCAAACATGGTGGTGGCAGCATCATGGTTTGGGCCTGCTTTTCTTCAGCAGGGACAGGGAAGATGGTTAAAATTGATGGGAAGATGGATGGAGCCAAATACAGGACCATTCTGGAAGAAAACCTGTTGGAGTCTGCAAAAGACCTGAGACTGGGACGGAGATTTATCTTCCAAAAAGACAATGATCCCAAACATAAAGCAAAATCTACAACGGAATGGTTCACAAATAAACGTATCCAGGTGTTAGAATGGCCAAGTCAAAGTCCAGACCTGAATCCAATCGAGAATCTGTGGAAAGAGCTGAAAACTGCTGTTCACAAATGCTCTCCATCCAACCTCACTGAGCTCAAGCTATTTTCCAAGGAAGAATGGGCAAGAATTTCAGTCTCTCAATGTGTAAAACTGATAGAGACATACCCCAAGCGACTTGCAGCTGTAATCGCAGCAAACGGTGGCGCTACAAAGTATTAACTTAAGGGGGCCAAATAATTTGGCATGCCCCACTTTTTAGTTTTTTATTTTTTACAAAAGTTTAAAATATCCAATAAATTTCGTTCCACTTCACGATTGTGTCCCACTTGTTGATTCTTCACCAAAAAATTAAAATTTTATATCCTTATGTTTGAAGCCTGAAATGTGGCAAAAGGTTGAAAAGTTCAAGGGGGCCGAATACTTTCGCAAGGCACTGTATTTTACCTATAAAGTACCAACACATTCTGCAGGTTTTTACAGATATTGTCATCCAAAGTAGGATTCACAATCTAAATTCTCTATCGCTATGAGAGGAAACTGGAATACTTAGTGGAAACCCACCCAAACATGGGGAGGACATACAAATTGCATGCAGTTGTTGCCCTTAGGCTGAGGCCCCACGTTGCGGAAATGCCGCTTGTTTTGTTGCAGAATTTGTTGAGGTTTTTTCAGCCAAGAATGCCTACAAAAGGAATGAGAAATATATAGAAAGTTCTTATACTTCTACCTTCTGCTCAATCCACTCCTGGCTTTGGCTCAAAAAACCGCAACAAAATCTGCAACAAAAAAAAAGCTGCGTTTCCGCAACATGGGGCTTTAGCCTTAGCTGGATTCATATTCAACAGTGCTAACCTCTGAGCCACCGTGCTTTGATGTGCTAGAAAGGTGGATGTGATTTCACATGAAATGAGGGTCTACCTTAAATGTGATAAAATACACCAAATTGAGGCAAAATTTTGACATATACAGTACAGACCAAAAGTTTGGACACACCTTCTCATTCCAAAAGTTTTCTGTATTTTCATAACTATAAAAATTGTAGATTCACACTGAAGGCATCAAAACTACGAATTAACACGTGTAGAATTATATACTTAACAAAAAAGTGTGAAACAACTGAAAATATGTCTTATATTCTAGGTTATATTCTAGGTTCTTCAAAGTAGCCACCTTTTGCTTTGATTACTGCTTTGCACACTCTTGGCATTCTCTTCATGAGCTTCAAGAGGTAGTCACCTGAAATGGTTTTCACTTCACAGGTGTGCCCTGTCAGGTTTAATAAGTGGGATTTCTTGCCTTATAAATGGGGTTGGGACCATCAGTTGTGTTGTTCAGAAGTCAGGTGGATACACAGCTGATAGTCCTACCGAATGGAGTGTTAGGATTTGTATTATGGCAAGAAAAAAGCAGCTAAGTAAAGAAAAACGAGTGGCCTTCATTACTTTAAGAAATGAAGTGTCCCCAAGTGCAGTGGCCAAAACCATCAAGCGCTACAAAGAAACTGGCTCACATGAGGACCGCCCCAGGAAAGGAAGACCAAGAGTCACCTCTGCTGCGGAGGATAAGTTCATCCGAGTCACCAGCCTCAGAAATCGCAGGTTAACAGCAGCTCAGATTAGAGACCAGGTCAATGCCACACAGAGTTCTAGCAGCAGACACATCTCTACAACAACTGTTAAGAGGAGACTGTGTGCAGAAGGCCTTCATGGTAAAATAGCTGCTAGGAAACCACTGCTAAGGACAGGCAACAAACAGAAGAGACTTGTTTGGGCTAAAGAACACAAGGAATGGACATTAGACCTGTGGAAATCTGTGCTTTGGTCTGATGAGTCCAAATTTGAGATCTTTGGTTCCAACCACCGTGTCTTTCTGCGACGCAGAAAAGGTGAACGAATGGACTCTACATGCCTGGTTCCCACCGTGAAGCATGGAGGAGGAGGTGTGATGGTGTGGGGGTGCTTTGCTGGTGACACTGTTGGGGATTTATTCAAAATTGAAGGAATACTGAACCAGCATGGTTACCACAGCATCTTGCAGCGGCATGCTATTCCATCCGATTTGCGTTTAGTTGGACCATCATTTATTTTTCAACAGGACAATGACCCCAAACACACCTCCAGGCTGTGTAAGGGCTATTTGACCAAGAAGGAGAGTGATGGGGTGCTACGCAAGATGACCTGGCCTCCACAGTCACCAGACCTGAACCCAATCGAGATGGTTTGGGGTGAGCTGGACCGCAGAGTGAAGGCAAAAGGGCCAACAAATGCTAAGCATCTCTGGGAACTCCTTCAAGACTGTTGGAAGACCATTTCAGGTGACTACCTCTTGAAGCTCATCAAGAGAATACCAAGAGTGTGCAAAGCAGTAATCAAAGCAAAAGGTGGCTACTTTGAAGAATCTAGAATATAAGACATATTTTCAGTTGTTTCACACTTTTTTGTTAAGTATATAATTCCACATGTGTTAATTCATAGTTTTGATGCCTTCAGTGTGAATCTACAATTTTTATAGTCATGAAAATACAGAAAACTCTTGGAATGAGAAGGTGTGTCCAAACTTTTGGTCTGTACTGTAATTCTGTCTGAAAGTAAGTCAACTAATAGGTGGTACAAGCTTAAACTACACAGTCTAAAGATGCATCAGATTTATCATCCAGCAACAGCCACTGTTCGTAAATGTGAATATTATGTTAGGACATGAGACATGGAACTCCTGGCAACTTACTTGCTCTTCTGCAAATGGCAAAATTGGAGTCCCATGTATCCTGCAAAACACTGAAAAACTGGTCTGGGAAAGAAGGTGATTGGTTGCTTTCACCAAGGCAAATTTCTAAGAAAAAGTAAAAAAAAAAAACCTGCATGTTTTTGTATAGGGCTTATTCTCTCTTAATGATCCCCGTCCAGCCCGGCAAAGACATGGTTAACTTTAGAGTTTTCTCCCACTGCTCTCCCTTTCAGGCTGCAGATCACTTTAAAGCAGCATATAATATATATGATTTGGTAAATTCCATCCCTTCAGTCTGTCTTGCAGCTTTATAAGACATTTATAAGTTCACCACACGTCTAAGCATGGATCAGTTTCCTGCTATTATTGAGCCTGAACTACAGCTGGCGCATTGCCTGAGCCCTGAAATAAATGGGTGCTATAGCACACTGGCATGATATTTTCCTAAGTGTAGAGTGGGATAAGCCGGTATGACTCATTTACAGGAGATTGGCAGCTGCTTTACTTTCTGACTTCCCTGCTCAGTTTAGAAGTTCATTATTGTGACAAAGATTCCTTCAAAGCTGCGACTTTCCTGCCTTTATGCAGCTTTCAGCTAGAACGGCTGGGTACAAGCAGACAGCAATGGCAAATGTGGCCTAGTGTTCAGGAGGAATTCTATATTTAAGGCTAGGGCTACATGGCGACTTTGGCTGCGTCTCCCTTTGTGCGACCAAAGAGCGCCATGTCGCCCTGCAACTCCTTCACTCTTGTTAGTGAATGGAGTTGCCCTGGCACCCTCAGGGCCACAATGCGACTGCATTCACTAATATGAGTGAAAGAGTCGCAAGGTGACACGGCAACCTTCAGACACACAACAGGAGTCATGGACATAGTCAGGCTAGGGCTACACAGGTTTTCTAGTTATTGCAATAGAAATATGGCAGGGTTACATTTGTCACGCAAAGGGATTGTCCAAGTATTTTTTGAAGGCTTACAAAGGAATAACAAAATAAATAAAAGTGATATTTACCTCATAGATCCCCTGCTGCTCCTGTTGTGATGCTTATACACAGGAATGCCGCTCAGTGATTGGCTGAGGTGGATCACCCCTGTGAGCTGTGATTGGCCGAGCAGGTATTTCCTGTGTGCCAAGAGGAACCAGGAAACAGAGAGGAGCTGGAACTTGGTAAGACAGGAACAGAAGGGGCAAAGAATCAGTGAGGTGTCACTTTATTTGTTATGTTGAAAGGTGTTAACATGGAGCATCCAACCTGTAGCTAATATCCGTTATATTAGAAAATACTATATGGGGATATGTATCAAGACCAGCATTTAGCATACCAGTCTTGATAATCCCTGCACGGCTGGCGGACACGCCTCATTTATGACAAGGGGCGCTATCCTTTGGATGTTTTAATTTGCAGCCCACTAGTTGTCCACTGGCTGCAGTGGACAATTCAATCTAATCTCTCTAATACTATATTTGACTTTCCTAATATTATATACGATTCTATGTGAGGATAACATGAAGTAAGTTATAGGTGACAGAAGCAATTAACATCCACATGGGTATTCAGTAAGGTACTTAAACCTGGGTGGCAGAGGCTGTGATTTTAGCCTTGGGTTGTTCTAGGTGGTGGAATATACATTTTGGTGCAAGTTCAATAAAGTTAAGTTTTACTTCTGTGCTGCTAAGTGGGTTTGACATACCTTTGGGTATTAAAGGGATTGTCCCACAAAGTAAACTCAGCAGGACCTTTGTCCTGCTCCACATTCAATTAAATGTGTGCAAGACTGCTGATGGTTGGAGCTCCCATTCACTTCAATGTATTGTTCTGCGCTGTATTTCCGCTATCTTCGGCACTCCCATTGAAGTCAATGGGAGCACAGACCACCACCAGTCACATTCAGCCTGGTTGTCCTGCTGAGTTTACTTTGTGGGACAACACCTTTAAATTTTCTCTAATTTAAGTTCCCCAAACAACATAAGTTGGGCTCTCATTTCTAGGTTTGTTGTCATAGCTGGTGTACATTTTAGGCATCGTTTACTCCACTAAACTGATGTAAATGATCATAAATCTGATAGGGATGTACCCCTGCCTACACTATGCCCCATTTCAGAAAACTGGCAAGAGTGGCATAAAAACACCATTTGCAAATAATGGTGTAGAATGATCATAAATATACCTTAAATGGTCACTAACTTTTTAGACAGCTTAGTATGATTTAATAGAGCATGTGATTCTGGACCAAAATATAATGCACTTTAATTAGAAATATTATTGTTTCTGCTTGAAAACATTTCTAAAGTTCCTGCCAGGTGTCTCCCTTCTACCGTGTTTCTCCGAAAATAAGACAGGGTCTTATAATATTTTTTGCTCCGAAAAAAGGGCTAGGGCTTATTTTCGGGGTAGGCTTTAATTTTTTCCATGAACAACAATCACACATTTGATCGCTTTTTTTTTCAACTTTTATCAGAGGTGAAACAGCGAAAAAACAGCAGTTCAGCACTTTTGATTTTTTTTTTTTTCCGCTACGGCATTCACCACAGAGGTAAAATATTTTTATAAGTTTGTAGAGTGGGATTTTTCGGACACAGGTATTCCTAATGTGTATGTGTTTCACAGTAATATTTTAGTTTTATATGTATTCTAGTGAAAGTGTTGGGGGGGGCTTGAACTTTTATTGTTTTGTTTTTTAATATTTTTTTACTTTTTTTACTATTAACCCCTCCTAGGGGGCTTGAACCTGCAATCATCCCATAGACATAGATTATCTACATTACTATTGAGGCTGGACCTCAATAGTAATATTCCTATGACAGGCCTGGGAGCCTTCATAAGGCTCCCGGCTGTCAAAGGAACAGGTCAGCTCCCGCTTTCTCGCCGCACGGGAGCCGACCTGCAACTTGAAAGGTACGGGGACAGTGGGGACCGGTCCCGGGGATAGTTGCTCTGCTTTGGGGGTGGGGGGGCTATAGGGACTGTAACTATAGTATAGTAGCTATAGGCAGTTGGGACCGACCCTGGGGACTGCGGGGGGGGGGGGGATGCCCGCGGTCAGAGTCCACTCTGATCAGTTCAGTCCACTCTGATTGGACTGAACATTCTGCACATCTCACAGCTTACAATGTAAAAATAGTCTTCTATGTGCTTGTATATACTTCTGGCTGCTTGAGTTATAACAGATAGGATATTATTCACAGACAGCAAACAGTTTTCCTGACTGTGCTAATAGATTGCTCTTTTCCTGTGTCAACTGCATAATACTAATATTTATGTGCCATATATTTGCAGGTCAGTGTTCCTGGATCTCCTATAATATGTTCACTTGGGCTCTTCTCAGCTATTTTTTTGGTATTGTATAGTTACTCCTGACAGAATTACATGTAAACAAACCAGTAGTAGTGTTAGAGTTAAGACGCCATCTTGTATAACTTGACTCCATTTTGTCTGTCCTCCATCTTGTCTCCCCTAACAGCCACGTTTGAAGTGATTAAAGATTTTGCTGAATGTGCAGCCTTGAGACAATCTTCAAGGTTTAAGATAGTATTTTCTGGGCGTTTAGCCATGTTCCTGGGTGTGTGGCCACAGTGTACTTTTATGAGATGCTGCTTGTTGCTGTGAAGGCTGCACCTGGTGGCTAGCGCATTTCCACATGTTTTTATGTTTAATATAAATTTAGCTTATGCGTATTAATCTTGTAATGTCTGGGCCCTCTGCCACAGAACTGTGGATGTCCTACATTGCAATAAGTGCTAGATCTCATTAAAAATGTTTTATGAGATTTCCAAGACCTACTTGGCAGGATGAACTAATATGGTCAGATGCTAAGATGGCGGATACCGGAAGTGCATGCGATGTCCACGTGCTAGTCATGCAGAATGCCCATTCTATTTTTAACCAATTGTATTGCATGCTTTATATAACGTATTTTGTGATGTGTAAGCTGGCACAAAGCCATTATTTTCCTATAAAGATACCCTGACACATCTCAATAAACAGAATTCATTAAACACACAACACGTGTACATGTGTCTTCTCTGAGCTCGTATTGATTACCTGATTAGAAACTCAACATCATATCTCGGGGTCCCTTGTAATCCCCAACAGTAGTTATAATGGATGGTTGAGGGGGCAGACTGCTCCTTATTGTACACGTACCCTCCGTCAGAGACAAATGTAAAATGTGCTGCAGCCACAATGGGGATATTAGTAGCAGAAAAACTGATAGGACAACTTGTACGAAGGCTTATACAATTATAGAACAGATTGCCCATTTTCATGAAAATGCAGGTACCATTTAAATGGTTATAGGGAGTAGGTCACCGGGTTGAAGAATATTAAACCAGCAACACAATAAGGCTCACCTGAATGTAAAGCCTTTTCCCTGTGAAAATTAATACCTCTGTTGCCAAGATATTAATTTATGTCGTAATTTGAAAATGAGCAGTGTGGAGAATCACGGGCAGTTCCATTGCTCCAAACTGCTATGCCCCACACTGCTCTAATATGCTCACGTGAACACTAACAGAAGACCAGGCAAGGTTTCAGTATAGCTCCCTGGCCTTATTAAGCTAAGACACCACACTGTGGAAAAGTTGCTTTTTTGTTGTTGCCGATTTTGCTCTTGCTTTTTGAGTCAAAGCCAGGAGTAGATTAAGCAGACAAGTGTAAGTATAAGAGCTTCCTTTATATTTCCTATTCCTTTTGTAGCCACTTCTGGGTTTGGCTCCAAAAACCTGCAGCAAAATCTGTAAAGAAAAAAAGAAACTTTTCTGCAATATGGGGTCTTAGTCTAGCTCAAAGAAGGGGGAAGGACTTATTAGGGCAGTGAGGGGTATAGCTGTTGGCAGCAGTGGAGCTGCTCTCGGTGCTCCAGACCTCTCAGTTGCATGTTGTGTAATAAATGAATATCTCTGTAACAGTGGCATGAATTTTCATAGTGAAAAAGGCATTACATTCAGGTGAGCCTGACCTATCTAACTGTGTATCTAGTGTATCATACTGATACACAGCCTGCTTGGGATGCTGTATGATGAGTGTCTATATGAAGTACAATGTGTGTATTGTGCCGTATCAGGGTGAGTTGGGGGCCCACATGACGCAGAGGCCCAGTTGAAATTTACCTGTCCACCTGTGGTCCAGTCTGAGTCTGACTTTCTTAACTCTTTTAAAAATCGGTACGTGTTTCAAAAAAGGTTGCAGACCCGTCTTTTATAATATGTATTCTGTTGTGCATTTATACACTATGTTAGTTATGTGCTTTCTATTTTATAGGCTCCTAGATGTCTGATTAACCATTTTTTTGCTGTATTATAATTAACTTGCCAATGATTGAATATTGTTAGGTTGCCACCTAGTGACAAGCTGTAGTATGTATGTTATAGTATAGTGTACAGGACAGGGAAGAGGACCTTTGAGTCCTCCAGGGTAGTTTCTTGAGTCAGGAAGAGAGTAGCGCCTGAGGGTTGTTCCTAGAATGTGGGGGCTCCTAGAAGGTTCCTACTTGACATGGATGCATTCGGTTCAGAGATAGCACATGTATTTGAGGAAGCTGAGTGAGCAAAGTTGCAAAAAGATTAGTCCAGCAGAGGAGACAGAGCGGGACAGTTCTCAAGTCTGCCAGTGAGTACCAGTACATTAAAGAGTCAGGTGATGGTACAGCAGGGTAGCTCCAAGGTGACTTAGTGCAGTCAGTTGGAAGTGACTGTATCGCATACTTGCCAACTGTCCCGGAGCTTAGGGAGACTTACGAAACTAGGCAAATCTCCCAGCAGCAATCACATTATGTGACCTTTATGTGCCGATTACCTCTAAAGGGTGTGTGGCCATCACATTTACTGCCTGAAGGGGGTGTGGCAGTAGCCTGAAGTGGGAGTGAGTACATTCATAGGGACATGGCTTCAAAAATTGCCATAGTTTGCTGTGCACGCAGGATATCTCTGCCAGAATGTTGCTGATAATAAATAGTGATGTCACAATACAGGGATAATAAATACAATGATGTCACAGTACCAGGATAATGTACAAAGTGATGTCACAATGCATGGATAATAAACACAGTGATATCATAGTACAGGAATTATGCACACAATGATGTCACATTACAAGGACAATAAACACAGTGATGCCACAGTATGGGGATAATAAATACAGTGATATTCGTTTACAGGGATAATGCACACAGTGATGTCACAGTTAGGGCCGGCTGACTGCCTCACTTTGTCTCCCCCCACGTTACCCCGATAAGTCTTACTTTACAACTAAAATTGTCTACGCAGACAGACAGCTACCTCCTCCTCCCCAAGTCTTATACTGGGTTGCCACAGCCCAATGTAATCAATCCAGGTACAATCCAGGAAGCTGTAGGTATATAGATACAGCATCTGCGGGGACCACTCAGTTTCTTCTGTAATACAGATGAAAGCATTTATTGTTAACAGTATTAGGCAGGGGTGTGATTCTAAGCTCTGACACTGTTCACCTCTGATTGGAGCTCTGAATCACACCCTTTGTTTGCTCCTGCCTGACATTGCCCACCTGACAATACAGATGCAAAGTAGCATATCAGGCACCAAAACTAGCTGCAGAGATTTCTTGGTAATATTAAAAGCTAGAGGAAAAATTACAACTGTGCTGGCGCCTATTACCAGATGCTAAGAACTGGAGTTGGTGAAAGATCCTCTTCAAAAAATTCAGCTGCACATCCCTTTTAACTCTTTTGGATTTCTTTAATTTACATTGTGTGCATTTTTATAATTCAATAAAGCTAAGTTGACCATACATATTAGATGACTGTTGGCCAAACTTGATAATTTTGATGGAACTGGCTCACCATCTAATGTGTGTGGGGTCCTCCCGACTCTCCCCTGATTGTAAATAGATAGGTATCAGGTATTTATTTGGATTCCATCTGTCCAATCCTTTTGTCCACAAGAAGACAAGTCATGTCTGTCCGAGGCTTTCTCCACTCTTCCATTCACTACACATTGAGCAAACATGCATGTGTATGGGGAGATTGGGCGAGATAGCTGTCGATCAAATGATATAGCTTCAGTATCTCATGTGCATGGCCAGATTTCGAGTCAGTTCTAAAATGACTGATAACACATATTTCTCTGATAACACATATTTCACAAATCCACACAACATGTTTCACATATCACTATAAAATCACTGCTTGTGATATCATGATGAAATGCTACAGCAAATGAACAAGTGAGCTCTGCTGCATCTGACAAACCCAGCTTAGGTAAAACCAGCCATCCAATGCATCCATCAATATACAGTGCTGGCCAAAAGTATTGGCACCCCTGCAATTCTGTCAGATAATACTCAATTTCTTCCAGAAAATGATTGCAATCACAAATGCTTTGGTAATAATATCTACATTTAATTTGTCTTCAATGGAAAACCACAAAAAGAATTGTCAAAAAGCCAAATTGGATATAATTCCACACCAAACATAAAAAAGGGGGTGGACAAAAGTATTGGCACCCTTTGAAAAATCACGTGATGCTTCTCTAATTTGTGTAATTAACAGCACCTGTTACTTTACCTGTGGCACATAACAGGTGGTGGCAATAACTAAATCACACTTGCAGCCAGTTGAAATGGATTAAAATTGACTCAACCTCTGTCCTGTGTCCTTGTGTGTACCACATTGAGCATGGAGAAAAGAAAGAAGACCAAAGAACTGTCTGAGGACTTGAGAAGCAAAATTGTGAGGAAGCATGAGCAATCTCGAGGCTACAAGTCCATCTCCAAAGACCTGAATGTTCCTGTGTCTACCGTGCGCAGTGTCATTAAGAAGTTTAAAGCCCATGGCACTGTGGCTAACCTCCCTAGATGTGGACGGAAAAGAAAAATTGACGAGAGATTTCAACGAAAGATTGTGCGGATGGTGGCTAAAGAACCTCGACTAACATCCAAACAAGTTCTAGCTGCCCTGCAGTCCGAGGGTACAACAGTGTCAACCCGTACTATCCGTCGGCGTCTGAATGAAAAGGGACTCTATGGTAGGATACCCAGGAAGACCCCACTTCTGACCCAGAGACATAAAAAAGCCAGGCTGGAATTTGCCAAAACTTACCAGAGAAAGCCAAAAACTTTTTGGAAGAATGTTCTCTGGTCAGATGAGACAAAAGTAGAGCTTTTTGGGAAAAGGCATCAACATAGAGTTTACAGGAAAAAAAAAGAGGCCTTCAAAGAAAAGAACACGGTCCCTACAGTCAAACATGGCGGAGGTTCCCTGATGTTTTGGGGTTTTGCTGCCTCTGGCACTGGACTGCTTGACCGTGTGCATGGCATTATGAAGTCTGAAGACTACCAACAAATTTTGCAGCATAATGTAGGGCCCAGTGTGAGAAAGCTGGGTCTCCCTCAGAGGTCATGGGTCTTCCAGCAGGACAATGACCCAAAACACACTTCAAAAAGCACTAGAAAATGGTTTGAGAGAAAGCACTGGAGACTTCTAAAGTGGCCAGCAATGAGTCCAGACCTGAATCCCATAGAACACCTGTGGAGAGCTCTCAAAATGGCAGTTTGGAGAAGGCACCCTTCAAATCTCAGGGACCTGGAGAAATTTGCCAAAGAAGAATGGTCTAAAATTCCAGCAGAGCATTGTAAGAAACTCATTGATGGTTACCGGAAGCGGTTGTTCGCAGTTATTTTGTCTAAAGGTTGTGCTTCCAAGTATTAGGCTGAGGGTGCCAATACTTTTGTCCGGCCCATTTTTGGAGTTTTGTGTAAAATGATCAATGATTTGACTTTTTTTTCATTCTCTTTTGTGTTTTTTCATTGCAAGCAAAATAAATGAAGATATTATTACTAAAGCATTTGTGATTGCAATCATTTTCTGGAAGAAATTGAGTATTATCTGACAGAATTGCAGGGGTGCCAATACTTTTGGCCAGCACTGTATATATATGTCAGTTAAGTTGGTCTATTCCATGTCAGTCACTTGTACCTCATGAAATGGTCGCCTGACAACATTTATTAATAATTTACACTGGATGGATTTAAGGAAACATGGTCCCTTTCATTCAGCTCTTCTGTGCAGGCGTTGGAGTGAATAAAACATGTTTTTGTTTTTGTTTAATAAAATATGACATTTCAGATTTTCTCATTTATTCCCTTTAATGCTTTTGTTGCCATAGGGATCTGCCATTCATATCCAGGTAGAACTTGTCAGCCTGTGGAAAGCCAGTCGAAGTATGCATACATGGCATATTGTCTTGGTTGGGGGTTAATCTCAGGAGCACAGCAATGATTATACTTCATACTGGCAGCTTGGATGTGTCATGTTATAGTGTATCTGGGAGCAAGTCACTGCCGCCAAGTTATAACTCCTGCCCCAGAAAGCTGCTGCAGAGGAAAAACCTTCTGAATACTGTAAAAGCCTAAAACTTGCCTTACACCTTAGATAGCTATTCCTCCCGATTCCCCACTGCAGATGCACAGTCTTCATGATGATATCCAACATATTAGATCTTTTTCTCCCAACATCTTAGTAAGTGCCCATACATGAAAAATAGTTGTCTGGACTTAGTACAGCTGACTTACATAGTAACATAGGTGATGAGGTTGGATAAAGACACAGGTCCACCAAGTCCAACCTATAACCCTACAGTGTTGATCCAGAGGATGGAAAAAAAAACTCAATGAGGCTGATGCTAATTGCCCCATATCAGGGGGAAAAAATTCTTTCCCGACTCCAAATCTGGCCATCAGTATAAAACCCTGGATCAACTTGTCTATATCAAAAGTCTAAAACCTGTAACCCGTAATATTTTTATGTTCAGGAAAGACTTCCAGACCCTCTTTGAACTTGCACAATGAATCCACCATCACCACATCCTGTGCCAGTGAGTTCCATAGCCTCACTGCTCTTACAGTAAAGGATCCCTGTCTATGTTGCTGGATGTCCCCTTGTCATTGTCACCGACTTAGGAGTAAAAATATAATTAGAAAGTTTTTTTGTGCTGTGCCATCATGTATTTGTACATTGTGATCTCCCCATAGCCATCTTTTTTCTAAACTAAATAACCCCAAATTTATTAGCCTGTCATTAATAATCTGTCCATTCACCAAATTGTCTTGGTTGTCCTTTCCTGCACACTCTCTAGTTCAGTTATGTCGTTCTTGGATACTGAGGCCCAAAACTGAGCACAATAGTCTCTGCGTGGCCGGACTAGTCCAATGTCTATGCCCACTAAAACCTAAGGATTTCCAATGTAACTACAACCTTTCCTCCTAAGTGTCTGCTTCTTTGAAATTCACTATATTGCAGTTCTATGTCACTTTTCTGTATTATTGGATGTTGGATTGAAGGAGTTTCCATCAGTTTTATTAAATATGTAAAAAAAATGTCCTTATATATAACTTTTCTGTCATGATGCTTGTGCCATTTAATACATATTACTGAGTCTTTCCTGAAAGGAAATCTATTTATATCATGTGACGTTACATGGAAAGTCGTTTGTATACATTATTGTGTATTCCAGGATGGGATCTATCTCACCTCATGTATCCAGGTTCTGGGAGCCTAACAAATTCCCATAGTGCTAAAAATTTTAAATACAATTCTAAGACAGAGAAGAGGGGTGAAGTGAACTTAAAATATCCCCTTTACTCCAATCCATTGCTGGTTTGCACCCTTAGGATCTTTCCACTTGATATATTGTTCTATTGTTGACATGAGGACATCTCAGTACCAGGTCCCCTCTTCCCCTAGCAATGACAAGACTGTCTCTATAAGGTATATATGGTGAAGTTTGAAATATAACATGCAAAGGTAAAGACTCCAAGCTGTTTGTGGCAGTCAAATGGTAAAAATTATAGGGAATGCGAAGGGGTACATACCTTGGGGACTACATCATCTATTATCCTGCTTAGAATGACGAGTTTAGCTATTAGTGTCTTAAACTTGGTCTAAAAATCCAGGACCTGTAAAGCCGGTCAATATGTCACTGTAGATTTAATCTGCCTTTGTGGGACAGCCTTGTAGAGGAAAATAAAATGAATATCTCGCAAATAACAGACTTTATATCTCATTGTATTTTGACTCTGTATTGATATTGTGCTGTTATCCAGTTATACCATGTAATATAGTATTATTCTGGTATTACAATAAAATATAATATTAAAAAAAAAACAATTGTTTAAAAAAACATCCAGGACGCGAGGAATATTGTTGTAGCGCTGTTATTTAGGCACTATTGTCAGGGCACTGTGTGACATTACTAATTGGGTAGTATAGCATTTTGTAATCTGGGGAGAACTGTATTGCATTGTCTGAACACTGTGTTATAGAACAGTTGTTGCCAAAAGTTTTGAGAAATGTGCTTTATTAGCGTTCTAGCTATGTTTTTCACAGCTAACACACTGACCCATTTGTCTTTATGGCGCCATATGCAAGCCTGTGTATTATCATGGGCCCATGTATTTGGTAGCCTGGGACAGGTCCTACACCTGTTCGTTTCGCAGCTGGGGCTCACTATATGAAGTGAATGGGTCTGTGGAGACACAGATAGCACATGGAAGTCATCCATGTGCTGTCCATGCCGTTTTTCCACAGACTGGGCACATGCACATGGTCCATGGATAAAAGTTGACCTTTACATACCAGCAAGTACCAGGACTGTGTCCCAAAGAGGATTCAGCTACAGGATGGGATTAACACCATTGTAGAGATTGCTTAGGAATGGTAGCAAGCAATTGTAAGTATATATGCGCGCACAATGAGGCAAAGGCTTTTAGGGGCTGACCAGGTGTCAAGAAGGACAACAAGGAAGCCACTTCTTTCCGAAAAAAACATCAAAGATCGACTGACATTCTGAAGGATGTACAGGGATTGGAATGCAGAGAACTAGGGAAAACTTATTTTCTCTGTTAAAGCCCCCTTCACGCTATTTGAGACATCTGGAAGAATGATGTACGGATAAGTAAAGGTGAGAGCTCCCATGATTCGTGTGTCATGCTAACAGTAAAGCATCCTGTGACCATTCATGTGTGGGGTTGCTTTCCTTCCAAAGGAGTGGGTTCACTGACGATTTTGCCTAAGAACGCTGCCATGAATTAAGGCAGGTATCTAAACATCCTCCAAGAGTAAATTCTCCCAGCAATCCAAGAACAATTTTGTAAAGAACTACAGGTGCATCTCAATAAATTAGAATATCTCTGAAACATTCATTCATTTCAGTGATTCAGTAATACAATTCATAATCAGCGTCTTCCATGATTGCGTGTCCTACTGAACCAGACTGATGGACCATTTTAAGGCTTAGCAAACCTTGGCAGGTGACACACTGAATTTACAATACTGAACTTTTTTACAATATTCTAATTTTCTTAGATTTGGGTTTTCATTACCTGTAATCCATAATCAACATTTACATAAATAAAACACTTGAAATAGAACATTCTGTGTGGAAAGAATGTAGAAAATATAGGAGGTCACTTTTTTAATTTAATTACTGAAATAAATAAACGTTTCAAAGATATTCTAATTTATTGAGATGCACCTGTATGCTTTTTCCAGCATAATGGAGCACCATGTCAAAAGGTTAAAAAAAATGATAACTAAGAGGCTTTTTGAACAAAACTTTGAAATTTTCAGTCCATAATCAGGAAACTCCCCGGGTCTCAATGCCATTAGGAACCTGTCAAAAGTTGACAAAAACACAGAAATTATGGTAAACTCCAAGCACAGATTAGGCAAGAATAGGTTGACATCAGTCAGGATTTGGGCCAGAAGCTGATATCCAGAATACCAGGGCAAATTGCAAAAGTCTTGAAAAATAAGGGTCAACACTGGAAATATTGAGTCTTTAAATAAACTTGATGTATTTGTCAATAAAAGCTTAAAAACTTATGAAATGCTTATAATTGTACTTCAGTAACTATAGAAACATCTGGCTAAAAGATCTAAAAACTCTGAAGCAGTAAACTTTGTGAAAAACAAAATTTGCGTCTCAAAACTTTTGGTCACAACTATACAGACTTTAATCTGGTCTTTATCACTTACTCTAGCCTCACATATTATGTGACATCACTGGGAGAAGCAGTGACATCACGCAGAATGTTTCAGACTTCCCCTGATGCCTGGTCTCCTATTATAACCAAAGGGCCAAAAAAACCTTATTTGGCTAAGGCCCCACGTGGCGTCCTGCAACAAAAAAGCACTGTGGTTCTTCCCTGCGTTTTGCACAGAAAGTTCGCAGAGGTCTTCTGCGGACCTTCTGCTTCAATTATATCTATAGGGAAACCGCCGGTGTTTCCATAGATATAATTGACATTCTGCTGTGTGTCCACACTGCGTATTTTACTGCAAAGTGGGCATGGGATTCGCTAGAATCCCATCCACTTTGCTGTGACTGTAAAACGCTGTAGTTTTTTCCGCAGCATTTCCGCCACGTGAGGCCCCGGCCTAAGGGGGGTATTGGAGGCAAATCCAAAAAACAGTGCACCCATTCAGATTGATTTTGTGTCTATTGTAGTGTGAAACCAAATGTGAATGAACCCCTTAGCAAGTTTCTAGAGCATAATATGATGAAAGCAATTGAAGTTGAGTTTCTCTTCCCAATTGATTTCTTAAACCACTTCCTTTTTCTTATTTTCTTGATAGCACTAATTAAATATACAAGATCTTCAGCTTGTAAAAGGAGACAGGAGCGTCCAGACCAAGCGATGAGAGGAAATTACTTGTAATGCACTTGTATAGGCATTAGCTGCATTGTCCTACAACGCTCGGCTGTGAGGGACGTAATCAGAGCTGTATAATATAACAGGTAGCGCGCTACAAGCCAACACATCATTATTTTCTTCCCGACAACTGGTAAATTGGCTGTTAAATTACAACTCCTGCATTATTCACAGATTGTCTTTTTAGCGGAAAGCTAAGCTATCTATTTCGTATAAGAACGCACTGCACTGATTAGAGGCGTCACTTGAGTTGTTTCTTACATTTCACTTATGTGATGTCACGTAGCTCTGTACAAATTATGTTGTCTTAAAGAGGTGGTATAACATTTCTCAAAAAAGTACCTTTTTGTTCCCAGAAACAGTGCCAGTCTTATCAGATGGCTGTGTCCAGTATTGCAGATCAACCTGACAATATCTGTAAAGCACTGCAGAACAAGATGGCGCTATATAAGTAAGAAAAGTTAATAAATATAGTGTAGTAGGCTTGAACAGCAATAGTAGAGAGATGGATATATCGAACCCCATGCCCAGGGCCGGTGTTAGGGGGGGGGGCAAACTGGGCAATTGCCGGATCCCGGAGTCAGGCCCGGCCATATCAATAACAGAAAGGGACCGGAGGGCCCCTTTCAGAGGTGAGTAAAAATAACAAACATTTTTACTCACCTGTCCTTGGCGTCCGACGTCATCTTCTGGCGTTCCGGACATCACCGCTGAGGCCTGGCCACAGCGGTCACGTGGGGTGTTCTGACAGCCTGCCTCACGTAATCGCTGAGGCCCAATCACAGGCCTCAGAGGTGACGTCCACAACGCGTGACGTCAGCCACAGAGAAGAAGAAGCGGTCGCCGGCGTGGATAGCGGAGCAGCGCAAGGAGGCTCAGCAGAGGTAAGAACAAGGTAAGTATAACTGTTTGTTATCTTACCTTACCTACCCCGGGCCTTCGATTATTATACTCTGGGGTCTGAAGAGACCCCAGAATATAATATAATAGCACTGTAGGGCCCCTGTGGAGCATTATACTGGGGGCCCCCTCTGGATAGCATATTATACTGGGGGCCCCCTCTGGATAGCATATTGTACTGTGTGGGGCCACTGTGGGAGGGGGCCCCAGAACATGTTATATTTTGCGGGGCCTCTATGGAGTATTATAAAGTGGGGGGGGGGGGCTCTGGAGATAATGTTATATTCTGTGGGGCCGCTTTGGAGCATTATGCTCTCCAGAGGGGCCCCCCAGTATAATGCTCCAAAGTGGCCCCACAGAATATAACATGCTCTCCAGAGGCCCCCCACTTTATAATACTCCATAGAGGCCCCGCAGAATATAACATGTTCTCCAGAGGGTCCCCTTCCCAGTATAATGCTCCACAATGGCCCCACACAGTATAATATGCTCTCCAGAGGGGCCCCCCAGTATATTATACTGTGTGGGGCCACCGTGGAGCATTATACTGGGGGGGGGGCTCTGGAGAGCATATTATACTGTTTTGGGCCACTGTGGAGCATTATACTGGGGGGGGCTCTGGAGAGCATATTATACTGTTTTGGGCCACTGTGGAGTATTATACTGGGGAAACCTCTCTGGGCAGTATATTATACTGTGTGGAGGCCATTCTGGAGCATGTTATACTGAGTGGGGTCACTGTGGAGCATTATTCTTGGAGGGGCCATCAGCAAAGCATATTATATTGCGTGGCGCCACTGTGGGACATTATTCAGGGGGACTAATGAGCATTATACTAGGGGGCCCTCTGGAGAGCATATTATACTACGTGGGGCCTACTGTGGAACATTATACTGGGGGGACGCTCTGCGGAGCATAATATATTGCGTGGGGCCACTGTGGAGCAAAATACTGGAGGGGGCACTGTGGAGCATTATACTAGCAGGGGCCCTCTGGGGAGCATATTATACTATGGGCCACTGTGGAGCATTATACTGGGGGAACCCCTCTGGGGAGTATATTATACTGTGTGGAGGTCATTATGGAGCATGTTATACTGTGTTAGGCCACTGTGGAGCATTATACTGGGGGGCATTGTGGGGTGCATATTATACTGTATGGAGCATATTATATTGTATGGGGCTGCTGGGGAACATATTGTACTGTCTGGGGTCACTAAGGGGTAGTATACTGTGTGGGCCACTGTGAAGTAGTATACTGTGTGGAGCCTTACATACCATGTGGGACCACAATGGGGCTCAGGGGAGCATTTTATACTGTGTGGGGTCACTGTGGAGCATTATATACCATGTGGGGAAACTGGAGGGCTCAGGAGAGCATTTTATACTGTGGAGCGTTATATACCATGTGGAGCATTATACTGTGGAGGGGGGTGCTCAAAATTCCTGCTGGCAGCCCTGTGTGCTATGTCTGCATCACAGCTCCCTCACTATTATCTTGCACATACGTGTAGTGCCCCATGGCCATGTCATTCCCCATACAGTACTATGCATGAACCGGAGTTATTGGGACCTGCACAGTACTATAGGGGCTGACTATACTGGTAACTTACTCAGTAACACCAGATAGAGAGCACATATGTAAGACATCAGTGAAGGAGCCGTGGTGAAGGCTATTAGCAGGAAGCTGTTGGGTGGGGCCCCAGAACAAGTTCCTCTGGTGGGCCTAAGCCCTTCAGTCCGACACTGTATAATGGAGAACTATTATATATAAGGGTGGGTTACTATATATAATTGGGAAACTTAAGTATGAGGGGGCTATTATAAGGGGGAACTATTATTTATAAGATGGGCTATTATTTATAAGGGGGGAACTATTATATATAAGGCATCCATTATAAGGGGGAGCTATTATTTATAAGAGGGGAACTATTTATAAGGGGGGTGTAATTGTTAAGTGGGCTTATTTATAAAGGGGGCTATTAGTGATAATGAGGACTATTATTTATAAGGGTAACTATTATTTATGAGGGGGCTATGATTTATAAGGGAGCAGTATTATTTTTACGGGGTGACTGTTACTGATAAGGGGGATATTACTGATACAGGGCCCTATTTATCATTGATAAGGGTGCTATTACTGTAAAGGTGTAATATTATTTATAAGCAGGGACTATTATTTATAAGGAGGCGCTATAATAACTGATGACTGGGTGCAAAAATCTATTAGGTGGTACAAAGGTGCTCATTTGAATTGTGTGTGGTAAAATGGGGCTTGTTATTACTTTTTTGTTGGCAGAAAGGAGGCGTTATTATAGGGGTTGTCACTGGAAGACGATGGTGTTGTTTGCATATCAGCATTTGGGGCCCCGCTTTTAATTTTTGCCCAGGGCCCCACTTTGTCTAAAACCGGCCCTGCCCATGCCTATACTCTAACAGTATAGATTTGTGCTAATGCAGGGGTCAGCAACTCCCCGGCACGTGTACCAAGAGTAGGACACGAGCCATATTTTCCTGGCACAATTACTTCCCTCTGTGCAGCCAGTGCTTTATAACTGATGATCACACCTGCAGACACCAATCCCTTCCATAACTTAGCATTGGGGGTGGACTATGTGACTGTACACATCACTCAACCTCCTCCATGCGCCTGCACCAGTTTGCAGAGCGCAGTGTGTTATTATAGAGGATGGGATCAATGTCTGAAGGTGACAAAGGCTGACACACGGCATTAGTTATAAAGCAGGGATGGGGAAATACAGAATACAGATACAGGATGACATGGGACATTATAACAGTGGGATGACATGTGCAACAGTGGGGCATCATATTGTTTATAGGGGAAACAATGGGGCATCATATTGTATATAGGGGGCAACAATGGGGCATCATACTGTGGCATGGCATTTTACTGCACAGCATGCTGCATTATTGTGTCATTTTTTTTTTACCTGCAATTTTCATTGCATTTTCTGTCAGAAATTGCTGGATGAAAAGGTCCTTTAAGTCTGACTTTTTCATCGGTTTTAGTTAAAAAAACAAACACATTATAGTCAATGGTGTCTGTTGTCCGTCATTTAACAGATCCAATTGTGTCCATTTTTCGGTTCTTCTGGTCCTCCAACAGACCAGAACAACAGATAGAAGGATGGAGGTGTGAAACTAGTGTAACAAAGCATCCAGTGCACATATGAGCACATATTTGGCCAGATTTACATGGCTGTAATACTGAGGTAATTTACACTCTGTATTTCAGCTGTATGTCCCATTATAATGACTTTTAGGTAGGGGTCAACAACCTATGACACACAGAGTAGCTTATCCTTGTTTTTTTTACAATCAGCACGCTGTACAAAAAGGTTTCATACCCCTGTGATAGTGTGTAGGCAAAACTCCATAGTTTGCTTTTGGAGATAGAGACCCTGAAGCACCTGGTGAAAGCAAACCCCTGTCCTCAGTTCTCACGAAGGAAGATCCATGTACCATGTACAGAATTAAGGAACATCACTGCCAGAAATCCACAGGTTTTACATTTTTGCCACATGTTCCAGAGACATCAAGTGAGGAGCAGAAAATGTATCGCAGGTGATATCCTGAGTAGTGGGGAGCAGAAGATGTATCGCAGGTGATATTCTGAGTAGTGGGGATCAGAAAATGTATCGCAGGTGATATCCTGAGTAGTGGGGAGCAGAAGACGCAATTCAGGTGATTTCCTGAGTAGTGGGGAGCAGAAGATGTATCGCAGGTGATATCCTGAGTAGTGGGGAGCAGAAGATGTATCGCAGGTGATATCCTGAGTAGTGGGGAGCAGAAGACGCATGTCATGTGATATTCTGAGTAGTGGGGAGCAGAAGATGTATCGCAGGTGATATCCTGAGTAGTGGGGAGCAGAAGACGCATGTCAGGTGATTTCCTGAGTAGTGGGGAGCAGAAGATGTATCGCAGGTAATATCCTGAGTAGTGGGGAGCAGAAGATGTATCGCAGGTGATATCCTGAGTAGTGGGGAGCAGAAGACGCATATCAGGTGATATTCTGAGTAGTGGGGAGCAGAAGATGTATCGCAGGTGATATCCTGAGTAGTGGGGAGCAGAAGACGCATGTCAGGTGATTTCCTGAATAGTGGGGAGCAGAAGATGTATCGCAGGTGATATCCTGAGTAGTGGGGAGCAGAAGATATATAGCAAGTGAAGGTGATATCCTGAGTAGTGGGCAGCATAAGATGCATGTTAGGTGATTTCCTGAGTAATGGGGAGTAGAAGATGTAGCACAGGTGATTTCCAGAGTAGTGGGAAGCAGAAGATGTATCACAGGTGATATTCTGAGTAGTGGGGAGCAGAAGATGTATGTCAGATGACTTCCTGAGTAGTGGCGAGCAGAAGAGGTATCACAGGGCATATTCTGAATAGTGGGGAGCAGTTGGCACACCGAGGGAGTTACAACCAAGTAAGGACTTGTTCAGACAAGATCCTGGGTATTTTGACTGGTTAGCCACTTGCGTGGCTACAAGACAAATGACTAGATAGTCTGGTGTGGAGCTGGAGGTCTGTAGGGAGGCAGGGTCCGGGCACACTGTGGATTGGTTACTCTATAAGTAGGGGAGCTTACAGAGTTCATGAATTTGTGCTCCTAGCAGTTACATTTGCAACCGTTGTTGGCCTTATCCGAAGTCCAGCTGATGTGTCACCGGGGCCGTTTTAACACATTGGTGGGCCCAGTGCAAAGGTTTCATAAGTGCCCCCCTCCCATCACCACCTGCTATTATACCCATCTGAAAGCTGCCAAAAGCTGGGATTTTATATGGTGACATTCAATGGGTGACAATGTGTTATCTGACTGATGGAACTTTTCCGTCTGTCAGAAATGTTTTATACGTTCATGTCTAGTAATAATCGTTATTGCTATTATTTTAGAGTGTAACGGATATCGCTAGAGAGGTGGTCAGAGTATTTTACTCTATAAAGATCAGGTATGGACAGGACAGGGACAGGGTCAAATGTAAACTTTATTGATGACTTTGTGTATGTGTTGTGTAAGTGTTTGGTGCAACTCTTTTGGCGCTGCAACCTAGACGATGGTAAACATCTGGGTCACAGCGCCAATAACTTCCTGGTTATGTTGTGTTCAGAGGGATATTACATAAAATACCCCTGTGATTAGGCTATGAACGCCGCAGCAAATTTAGCTCCACCAACTTGTACGTTGACTCCGCCCATTCTCATCCAGTATCTGTCATAATGTATAATGTCCCATGTCATCCTGTATCTGTATTCTGTATTTCCCCATCCCTGCTTTATAACTAATGCCGTGTGTCAGCCTTTGTCACCTTCAGACATTGATCCCATCCTCTATAATAACTCACTGCGCTCTGCAAACTAGTGCAGGCGCGTAGAGGAGGTTAAGTGATGTGTACAGTCACATAGTCCATCCCCAACGCTAAGTTATGGAAGGGATTGGTGTCTGCAGGTGTGATCATCAGTTATAAAGCACTGGCTGCACAGAGGGAAGTAATTGTGCCAGGAAAATATGGCTCGCGTCCTACTCTTGGTACACGTGTCGGGGAGTTGCTGACCCCTGCATTAGCACAAATCTATACTGTTAGTGTATAGGCATGGGGTTTGATATATCCATCTCTCTATTATTGCTGTTCAAGCCTACTACACTATATTTATTTACTTTTCTTACTTATATAGCGCCATCTTGTTCTGCAGTGCTTTACAGATAGTCAGTTTAATGTCCCCCCCTTCATGTGTCACCAGTTTAATATGCCCCCTTCATCTGCCACCAGTTTAATGTCACCCTCCATCTGCCCCCTCTTTAATGTTCCTCTTCATCTCCCCCAGTTTAATGTACCCCCTTCATCTGCCCCCTAGTTTAATGTCCCTCCTCCATCTGCCCCCAGTTTAATGCCCCCCTTCAGCTGCCCTGTTTAATGTCTCCCTTCATCTGCCCTCAGTTTAATGTCTCCCTTCATGTGTCACCAGTTTGATATGCCCCCTTCATCTGCCACCAGTTTAATGTGCCCCCTTCATCTGCCCCCAGTTTGATGTCCCCCCTTCATCTGCCACCAGTTTGACATAATAAAACACTAATACTCACCTCTCCTCGCTCCGCTGCCACTCTGTGAGGTCTCTTCTCCTGGACCGTTCAGGGAGCTGCAAGCGCAATGTGAGTGAGGTCATCACATCACGCCCGCAGCTCCAGGATGTGCTTCACACACAGGGACTATCCGTGGACAGCTCCTACTTCATCACTGTATTTAACAGATGAGTTGATACCGGGACATACCTCCCGCCAACCGGGACAGGACCCGGAATCCCGGACAGTTGGGAGGTATGCCCAACGGGGCCCCCAGTACCATAGGGCCCGGTGCAAGTGCATCGTTGGCCCTATGGTTAAAGCGGCCCTGTGTGTCACAGATGCAAAGAGTGTTGACTATATTGGTATTTGCCTTCTCTGTTGCTTCAAAAAAGGACTCTTGTAAAGAGAGACTTGTGCATATGTTGCTCCATTACTATTGTGCAGCTAAAATGTGTGTTAGGTTGCTTTGGCCGCAGCATTTTACAGTCCGTGCAAAGTGGCCAATCCCATCCACACATTGCGGAAAAATACGCACAGCGGACACGCTTCGATTTCCAAAACTGTTGCGGTTTTGGAAATCACATCATGGCAATTATACCTATGGAAACAACGGTGATTTTCCTATAGGTATAATAGAAGCACAAAGTCCGCAGAGTAAATCTCTGCGGACTTTCTGTGAAAAGCGCTGCAGGAAAAAAATCGCAATAAGTTGCCGCCACGGTTTTTCCCACAGCGCTTTTTTGCTGCAGCCCACTATGTGGTGCCTTAGCCTTAAAGGGGTTTTACTGCCCCAAACAGATTTTGCATACTGATGATCTATGCACAGGATAGGCCATCAGTATGTGATCAGTCGAGGTCCGACACCCGGATCCCACATAGATCAGCTGTTCCAGCAACCTTTGGGTGCCAGAAGCTGCTAGTGGATGGGAGGGAATTCTGTACCTTTCAAGTATCCTTTTCAAATATTTACTTAAAGAGGACCTTTCACGTCCTCATGTATATGTTGTTTTACATACCGCTAGAAAGCCGACAGCGCGCTGAATTCAGCGCACTGCCGGCTTTCCCGGTATGTGCCCCGGGGCTGGAGATATCAGGGGTTGTAGTTTCACGGTTCACCATCAGAAGGGCGTTCCTGACAGTCTAGCTGGTCTGTGAGGAACGCCCCCTCTCTCTGTACTCGTCCATAGCGCTGTACTGTCAGAGGGGGCATTCTTTACAGCTCAGCGATGACGCTGAGCTATGAGGAACGCCCCCCCCCCCAGTACAAGTCTATGGACGAGTACTGTCAGGGAGGGCGTTCCTCACAGACCAGCTAGACTGTCAGGAATGCCCTTTTGATGGTGGATGGTGAAAGTACGACCTCCGACATCTCCAGCCCCGGGGCACATAACGGGAAAGCTGAATTCACCGCGCTGTCGGCTTTCTAGTGGTATGTAAAACAGCATATACATGAGGACATGAAAGGTCCTCTTCAAACATTAGCGGTGCTATATGTGCTCCGTCCACTAGTACAGCAGAATACATAGTTATGGCCTGTCCTGTGGAATGAAGTTCTGCCTGTATAATTTTGTGTGATATCACGACACAGTGAGGATTGTCATATTTATAAGCAGCTGATCTCAGTCCTGACTGTGTTTTTAAATGTAAATATCTTTGGAAATTTTACAAGCAGAAAATGTGATCTTGGAGTCATATAAAATAAGAGACATAGGTTTTATAATGCCAGAGATATAACTACTTTAAGTGACCCTTTCCCATCCTAAGATTCCTCTCTTATGCGAACCCACCCCTTCCACATAGTGCAAGCATGGTACAGATTTCAGTTATCAATAGAGAAAGAAAGTAGAAAAGTTCAGTATTTCACAGAAAACAGCCAACATTTGTTAACAAAGTATATTACAAGATGTACTAATGACACAAACACTGTCAGAAAATCAAAAGTTGTTCGAAAGTTTAGTTACACTTTAAGTAAAAGCTGGTTTGTACTTTATGTGGGAGTGCGTCTTGTGTTCTACTTTAAGCACAACTACACTTAGGATCCCTGAGCCACAACTACAGACAGGGAGGGTGACACCACAATGAATATCAGCCAAAAGTGAAAAGCTGGTAGTGCTCCTGAGGACTAACACTGACAACCTGAGCTTAACGTCCAAGTCTGCACACAGGTAGTGTTGAGCGAACCCGTCAAAGTTTTTGGGCAAAGTTCGGTTCGGGTACCCGAACTCAAACCGAACTCCATTGAAATCAATGGGGACCCGAACTTGGTGACCCAAAAATGGCTGTAAAATGGGGAGAGTAAGGGGTAGAGGGCTGCAAAATGGGGGTAATAACAGGGCAAGTGCCCTGCAAAAAATGGGGGAGAGAAAGTACTTAAAATAATAACATAAAATAAAAAATAAATTATATAAAAAAATAAATAAAAAAATAAATATTAAAAAAAATAAAAATAAAATAGTAATTTTGAAACAGGTGGTAGAGGTCCAGGGGAAGGAGGAGGAGGTGGCGGTGTAAGTGGATGAAGAAGGAGGAGGTAGCCAACAATTTAACCACTCACTCAGGCGCTGGCACAGCCAAGTCCTGTGGGATCCATGCCTGGTCCATTTTAATGAACGTAAGTATGTCCACGTTGGCTGTGGATACGCAGATCCTCTTGTTGGTGATGACACCCCCTTCGGTGCTGAACACATGTTTTGATAGGACACTTGCCGCAGGGAAGGCCAGCACCTCCAAGGCATAGAGGGCAAGCTCTGGCCACGTGTCCAATTTACCAACCCAGAAATCATATGGGGAGGACCCATCACTCAGTACCAGGAGATGTGTCGACAGATACTCATCTACCATGTGAGTCAAAGTATGTCCAAGGAGACAGTATGGGTACACACGCAGTTATTGTTACTGTCCTAGGAGACGGTATGGGTTGTTTCAGAGTGCGATTGCTGTATGTGGCAGAGTCAAAACCAGATAGACAGTTGTATATAACAGGAACAAAACTTTAGTGAAACATGAGAGCAGTAAGAGAAGATCAACTCACATGGTGAATAACAGATCTAGTTCAGTACACACACTAACAAAACAGGATGTGTATATCAATAGCATCAAAAACAACAAAAGTACAGAGTGTCTACAGATAAACATTTAGTAACAGATACATCTAGTGTCATAAATGTGAACTGCAGTCAATCCAGCAAATATAGAGACGAAGCTGGCTGTTGTATATCTCCAACACCCCTTCTCAACAGCTAAGGCTTAGTCTGTTAGGCCCATCTTCTTTGAAAGCCTCGAGTGTCTTTCATCGGTCAGAGGCTTGGTAAGGATATCTGATGTCATATCTTCAGTCGGGCAATAAAGTAACTCAAGAAGTCCCTGCTCTTGAAGATCCCTCAGAAAATGGTACTTCACATCAATGTGTTTGGTTCTCCAGCTAACTCTTTCCATCTGCGCAAGTGTAAGACATCCTTCATTGTCCTCAAAGATTCTCGTTGGTTTCATCTGTGGTTGACCCAAGTCTTTTAATAGTTGTCTCAACCATATGACTTCTTGACTTGCCTGCGCTGCTGCAACATACTCTGCTTCAGTAGATGATAGTGTAACAGAAAGTTGCTTTCTACTAGTCCAACAGATAGCACCTCCTGATAGAAGAAACAGGTACCCACTTGTAGATTTTCTGTCACTGGTATCTCCAGCCCAATCGGCATCCACATATCCTGTCAGGGTGCTTTCGTCACTTGCTGGTAACTTTAGCTTGTAGTGTAAAGTCCCTTTAAGATAGCGAATGACTCACTTCACAGCATTCCAGTCCATCTGACTTGGTGTTGAAGTCTTACTACATAGGATTCCAACTGCTGCTGCAATGTCAGGCCTTGTAGCGGTGCTAATGTACAGCAATTTCCCTATTGCTTTCCTGTACTGAGTGTTAGTTGGTAGTGGCAAACCTTGGATGTCTATCTTCTTCAGGTAGTTGGTTTCCATGGGAGATTTTACTGGTTTTGCATCTTCCATTCCAAATGTCTCCATTATTTCTTGTATTTTGTGCTTTTGGTTCAGAAAGAAGCTGCCATCTTCCTCTCTCTCAATCTGAAAGCCAAGATAATTAATTACATTGCCAAGATCTTTGGTCTTAAAATGCTGATTTAGGGTTTGGAGTATTTCGCCTTCATCCCTTTCTTGCTTGAAACAAATCAGAATATCATCCACATAAATGAGTACATATATCCACCTGTCTGCTAATTTCTTTGTGTATAAACAAGGGTTTGCTTTACTCCTCTGAAAGTCCTCCTGTGTAAGCACTTCATTTATTCTCATATTCCATGCTCTGGCGGCTTGCTTTAGACCATATATACTCCTCTGTAGTTTGCATACTAGGTGTGTTCTTTGCTCATCTTTGAATACTGGTGGTTGTTCCATGTAGATGTCTTCTGCTAACTCACCAAGTAGAAATGCTGTTTTTACATCAAAGTGTCTTACTTGTATTTTCCTTATTGCAGCTACTGTCAGCAAAGTTCTTATTGTAGCATGTTTGACTACTGGCGCAAATGTCTCATCATAGTCCTCTCCATATTTTTGAGAATATCCCTTGGCTACGAGTCTTGTTTTGTATCGCTCCACTGTACCATCTGCATTGTATTTTACTTTGAAAGTCCATTTACAACCTATGGCTTTCCTTCCTGGTGGTAGTTCTGTAAGTGTCATGCATGGATTTTATCTCTTCCTTTGCAGCCTTTATCCATTTACTGGCTTCCCCTTCTGAAAGCTGAGATATACAGTGCTGGCCAAAAGTATTGGCACCCCTGCAATTCTGTCAGATAATACTCAATTTCTTCCAGAAAATTATTGCAATCACAAATGCTTTGGTAATAATATCTTCATTTAATTTGTCTTCAATGGAAAACCACAAAAAGAATTGTCAAAAAGCCAAATTGGATATAATTCCACACCAAACATAAAAAAGGGGGTGGACAAAAGTATTGGCACCCTTTGAAAAATCAGGTGATGCTTCTCTAATTTGTGTAATTAACAGCACCTGTTACTTACCTGTGACACATAACAGGTGGTGGCAATAACTAAATCACACTTGCAGCCAGTTGAAATGGATTAAAGTTGACTCAACCTCTGTCCTGTGTCCTTGTGTGTACCACATTGAGCATGGAGAAAAGAAAGAAGACCAAAGAACTGTCTGAGGACTTGAGAAGCAAAATTGTGAGGAAGCATGAGCAATCTCAAGGCTACAAGTCCATCTCCAAAGACCTGAATGTTCCTGTGTCTACCGTGCGCAGTGTCATTAAGAAGTTTAAAGCCCATGGCACTGTGGCTAACCTCCCTAGATGTGGACGGAAAAGAAAAATTGACGAGAGATTTCAACGAAAGATTGTGCGGATGGTGGCTAAAGAACCTCGACTAACATCCAAACAAGTTCTAGCTGCCCTGCAGTCTGAGGGTACAACAGTGTCAACCCGTACTATCCGTCGGCGTCTGAATGAAAAGGGACTCTATGGTAGGATACCCAGGAAGACCCCACTTCTGACCCAGAGACATAAAAAAGCCAGGCTGGAGTTTGCCAAAACTTACCTGAGAAAGCCAAAAACTTTTTGGAAGAATGTTCTCTGGTCAGATGAGACAAAAGTAGAGCTTTTTGGGAAAAGGCATCAACATAGAGTTTACAGGAAAAAAAAAGAGGCCTTCAAAGAAAAGAACACGGTCCCTACAGTCAAACATGGCGGAGGTTCCCTGATGTTTTGGGGTTTTGCTGCCTCTGGCACTGGACTGCTTGACCGTGTGCATGGCATTATGAAGTCTGAAGACTACCAACAAATTTTGCAGCATAATGTAGGGCCCAGTGTGAGAAAGCTGGGTCTCCCTCAGAGGTCATGGGTCTTCCAGCAGGACAATGACCCAAAACACACTTCAAAAAGCACTAGAAAATGGTTTGAGAGAAAGCACTGGAGTGGCCAGCAATGAGTCCAGACCTGAATCCCATAGAACACCTGTGGAGAGATCTCAAAATGGCAGTTTGGAGAAGGCACCCTTCAAATCTCAGGGACCTGGAGAAATTTGCCAAAGAAGAATGGTCTAAAATTCCAGCAGAGCATTGTAAGAAACTCACTGATGGTTACCGGAAGTGGTTGTTCGCAGTTATTTTGTCTAAAGGTTGTGCTACCAAGTATTAGGCTGAGGGTGCCAATACTTTTGTCCAGCCCATTTTTGGAGTTTTGTGTAAAATGATCAATGATTTGACTTTTTTTTTCATTCTCTTTTGTGTTTTTTCATTGCAAGCAAAATAAATGAAGATATTATTACCAAAGCATTTGTGATTGCAATCATTTTCTGGAAGAAAATGAGTATTATCTGACAGAATTGCAGGGGTGCCAATACTTTTGGCCAGCACTGTATCTTCCCAAGTTGCAGGTTCATTAGCACTGGCAGTGCTTGCTTTGTATGAGAGATGTACAGGTGGTTTACCTTTATTCTCTCTCATTGAGCGTCTTGGTTCTGTGTGTGAGCTTGGTTGTGTCTGTTCTTCATTACTGATGGATTCTGCGCTCACTTCAACTGTTTGTTCGGAAGTTACAGATGTTGGCTGATCAGTGTCAGTTTTCTCTTGTGTTCTTACTTCCTCTGTTGTCATTACATTGTCTCTCAGATCTTCAACAAAAGTTATGCTGTTGCTAATGGTAACCTTGTCAGTTTTGGGATTTAGGATTCTGTTTTGAAGTTTGGTGCGTTTTTCTTCTGGAATGTAGATGAACGCCTTGCATCCAAAAACTCTTAGATGTTTTACACTAAGTTTCTCATTGTGCCACAGTTCATATGGAATTTTCTCCATTGTTCTAGAGAAGAGTCTGTTTTGCAAATAAGTGGCTGTCATTGCTGCTTCACCCCAATATTTTGGTGGTAATCCGGAGTCTGTCAGCATTCATCTGATCATTTCAGTCAGAGTTCTGTTCTTTCTTTCAGCTACCCTGTTTTGCTCTGGTGTGTAGGGGACTGTCTTTTGATGCTCTATTCCATTCTGCTTTAAGTACTCTTGTATTTTATGTCCTGTGAATTCACCTCCATTGTCACTCCGAAGTATGAGAGGTTTTCTCCTGTAATTTGTCAAAAACTTCACTCTTGTGTTGCATTAGGTAAGTGACTGTGTATCTTGAATAGTCATCTATGAAAGTCACTATGTACCTGTTGCCTCCAGGTGTAGGTGGGTTTAGAGGACCACATACATCACTGTGAACTAGGTCAAGAGGTCTTGAAGCTCTATTGTGACTTACTTTAGGAAGTGTTGCTCTTGTAGCTTTGGATTTGATGCAACATTCACATTTAACAATAACTGAACAAGGGGATACTGTTAGATCCTTTGTCATATTCCTCTTTTGTAGTTCCTGTATGCATTCTGGGTGTCTGTGACCTAAACGCCTGTGCCACACGTGTAACAGTCATTGTACTTATGTGTGCATAGTCTCACCTGCTCCTTCACTGTGTTGAGGTGATATATATGATCATCCAACTTGGCACTTGCTATCATCTGCTTGCCGTCTAGGATAGAACACTTGTCACCTTGGAATTTTACAGTGAGTCCTTTGCTTGTCAGACGCTTCACAGATAAGAGTCCTCCTTCTAGATCAGGAACATAAAGTACATCTTTTACTGGTATTGCTAAATTGTGTCCCGCATCATTGGGGCATACAAGGGTTCCATGCCCATATCCTTCTGCACATATTTTACTCCCATCTGCGAGGTAAATAGTCTCTTTGTTATTCAGATCAAGTTCTGTGAAAAAACTTCTATCACTTGTCATGTGACTGGTTGCTCCAGAATCAATACACCAGCCTTGCAATTGTAGCCCTATTTGGGGGGGGGGTATGAGTATTATCCCTCCCGCAACAGACTCTGCCTCACATGTGTCTGACTCACTGTATTTACAAAACAAAACTTGCACTAAATGCCTGGGGTCTCTGAAGCCAAACTGCAGGGGCAAAGAAGCCAGATACATTATATACTAGTAGAAATGGCAGTTCCCTACACTCTCCCTCTGGTGAAATCTTTACGTCACGTCAAAGACATACAAAGTCATAGTATACAGTCAACATTACCAATGACAATATCAATATGGTTGCTTTTGCATTTACAGAGTCACAACAGGTTAATAGGTATACATGCCAGCAGGAGCGAAAATTGGTAACATATTGACCAAAGTGGACACTGCACCCACCCAAGCATGGTATAAATGAGGCTGAGTAGTAAATCTGGGGTCCCCCAAACTATCATATGTCAGCATAGGTGGAGGGTGTCTAATTCTCTCTCCTCTCCGTACCTCTCTCTGAGGTAAACTAGCATGTCCAGGCCCTAAACTAGGGTTGTCTGCCATGGGAGGGGATGGTGCTGGTGGCGTAGGAGAGCTAGATCCCTGCTCATCTGTAGACACAGATCTAGGTACGAATTCTGGAGTTTGAGGGTTCATAGGTCTCCCTGAAGGAGAAGATACTGGTGATCTAGGAACTTCAGGAGCCACAGTCCAATCACTCTCAGGAGTTTCAGGAAGGTCAGGTGGAATATCGGCTAAGGACTGTGGAGAATCGCAGGCCGAGCCATCATTGGAGATATCCATACCATCAATCTGAGGTACAGGCAACAAATGATTTCTATGCCAAGTCCTGATCCTCCCGTCCCGTCCTTTTATCTTGTAGACTGGTATTCCAGGCAACCGATCTACCACTGTAAAGAGTTCACTCCGCCATCGATCAGCCAGCTTATGTTTTGCAGATGCTCCCAAATTCCGTAGCAGAACATGGTCCCCAGGGTTCAATTCTCGGTATCTTAACGAAATCGAAAATCAAATCTCCCAATCTTTATTTCCTTCATTCACTTTGGCCGCATTTTCCTCAGCCAGCTCATAAGCACTCTTAAGCGTTTCTTTCAAACGTGCCACGTATCGGTAATGATCTCGATGACTGATACCATCGGTAGAGACTCCCAACAAGATGTCAATAGGTAGCCTAGGCTCTCTTCCAAACATCAGAAAGTATGGTGAATATCCTGTGCTCTCGTGCCTTGTACTATTATAGGCATGCACTATAGCCTCCACTTTTCGACTCCAGGATCGCTTATCCTCAATTCGTAAGGTACCAAGCATATCAAGTAAAGTCCTGTTAAATCTTTCAGGAAGGGCATCTCCCTCTGGATGGTAAGGCGTCGTCCGACTTTTGCGGATGTTCAACAACTGAAGTAACTCTTTGATCAGGTTACTCTCAAAATCCCGGCCTTGATCAGAATGCAACCGGTGTGGTAAGCCATAATGGATAAAATACTTTTCCCAAAGCACTCTTGCAACAGTGACTGCTTTTTGATCCTTAGTCGGAAAGGCTTGAGCATATCGTGTGAAGTGATCAGTCACCACCAATACATTTCCAAATCCTCTGGAGTCGTTGTCAATACAAAGGAAGTCTATGCAGACAAGATCCATGGGGCCCGAACTCTTCAAGTGTCCCATGAAGGCCGCTCGAACCGGGACAGTCTTCCTCTGCAAACATCTGCGACAGCACCTACACAGACGAGTCACGGTATCTCTCATTTTGGGCCAGTAGAATCGGTCTTGTATTAGGCCATAAGTCTTCTCAGGTCCCAAATGACCATGATAATCATGCAGACTTCGGAAAATCATCTTCTGAAAGCAGCTTGGAATAACTAGTTGGCGCCTTCCAGGGTGATCATGATACAGCACCACACGATAAAGTAGGCCATTGTCTATTTCAAACTTCTCCCAATCTCGTAGAAGTTGACTGCATTCAGAGGGTAGGGATGTCTTTAACATTTCTCTGTCTTGAGAACTCACTGCTTGATAAAGAGGTCCAATTAAAGGATCAGTCTTTTGACTCCAGATCATTCGCTTTGAAGATATAGAACAACTCTCAAAGGATCCTAAAGCAGCAGGGTAGGCAAACATGTCTGGTACAGCTTCGGGACCTCCCCCAATAGAGTCAATAAGCCGAGTTTCAGAAAAGGCTACTCGGTCTTCAACTACAGCAGCCATGGTACACAAAGCTCCTACTCCAGGACTTGGCACTTCTTCCCATTCATCCACTACTTCCGGACTAGGTAATCCAGGCCGTCTTGATAGAGCATCTGCCCCAATGTTCTTAGGCCCCGATTTATACTTGAGTGTGAATTGGTAGTTGGATAAAGCTGCCAACCAGCGATGTCCTGTAGCATCGAGTTTAGCGGTTGACAAAACGTATGTCAGTGGATTGTTGTCTGTTCTTACTTCAAACGTGGCTCCGTATAAATAGTCATGTAATTTATCAACAATGGCCCACTTGAGCGCCAAAAACTCCAATTTATGTACTGGATAATTTTTCTCGCTGGGAGAAAGACTTCGACTTATGAAAGCTATGGGCCGTAACCCGGCCGGGTATTCTTGGTGCAGCACGCCACCTAATCCTTCAAAGCTGGCATCTACATGTAGCACATATGGCTTCTGTGCATCAGCATAAGCCAGAACGGGAGCTTCTGTCAATTTCTTCTTCAACAACTTAAATGCTTCTTCACAATCCGCAGTCCACCTATCGCCAAAAAGGCTTTTGGAAGACCCTTTCTTCTTTCCCGGATCTCCTGCATCACTCTTCAACAGGTCGAGGAGGGCTCGAGCAATTTTTGAATATCCTTCCACAAATCGTCGATAGAATCCACAAAACCCCAAGAAAGATTGCAACTCCGTAATATTTTGCGGTCGGGGCCAATTCACCACAGCTTCAATCTTACCAGGATCGGTAGCAACTCCTTCAGCAGAAACAATATGACTTACATAAGTGACCGAAGATCTACAAAATTTGCATTTGTCAGCCGACAACTTCAGCCCCTCTTCTTTTAAGTGATGGAGTACTCTCATGAGTCGTTCTTCATGTTCTTCCAGCATCTTTCCAAACACAATAATGTCATCAAGATATACAAGGCATTCCCGGGGCACTAAATCACCTAACACTCTTTCCATCAACCTTTGGAACGTTGCTGGCGCACCTTTTGTACCTTGCGGCATACAAGTGAACTGAAAGAAACCCAAGGGGCATATGAAAGCTGTCTTTTCCTGATCCTCAGGTGCCATTGGGACTTGATAGTATCCCGATCTTAGGTCCAGCACTGTGAACCAACAGTTTCCATTCAGAGCTTCCAGAGCTTCTTCAATTCTCGGCAGTGTATACTGATCAGGTAAGGTTCTCCGGTTCAGAGTTCTGTAATCCACACATAGGCGAATTGCTCCAGATTTTTTTTCTTACCACCACAATAGGTGAGGCATAGGGGCTCTTACTGTCCACAATGATCCCCTGACCTTTCATTTGCTGTAGAGTCTGTCTTAACTCATCAACATCCTTTGGAGCAACTCTCCGTGGTCGCTCCCGGAAGGGAGTAGAATCGGTCAATCGGAAAGTGTGTTGAGCACTTTTAGCACAACCTACATCCATATCATCCATGGAGAACACTTCCGATAATTCAGACAACTTCTGTGTCAGTCGCTGATTCCAGGCCTCTGGTAAATGTGGATCACTCAAGTCAAGATTGAGATTAGGGATTGCATCTCGGATTTGAATCCTGCACACTTCAGCGTATGGATTTACTCCAAGCACAGGGTAGCAGTGGGCCACATTCTGGAATGGTCCAATTACGATCGGATGCGGTGAACAGTTCCTCACTGTCACACAGGTAGATAACTCCACTTTATTTCTCCAGTCCTTTCTCTCTGGGATCACCATCCAGCCATTCTGGTTAATCATTTCTTCAGGGGTTTCCATAAGGACATAACTCCCCCCTTCAAGCAAATCGGGAGCAATGCTGGAGGCTACTCTCAGAATTCTCTCCCCGCCGGCAGGAACTTCCACGGTTCTCTCACCGATATGATATACCATTCCATGTCGATAGCCAGTAGACAGGGCATCACAGAGTTCTCTAAGATCAGAAGATATATTCACCGGCTGAGCTGCAGGGTTCCAATCTCTTCCAAGAAACTTCTGAAAAGCATAATGCACTGCGGGACAATTAGTGCCAAGTATCACAGGAGCTGCACAAGAATCCCCTGTATCAGGACAGACAAGAGCCGTAATCTTCATGGGAGCGACACTCTGATCTTCTAATTCAGGGACAGCTATAACTACTTGTAGGCTGCCATCTACAGGATATGATCCTGAATTAAGCCCCCACAATTTCATTTGTCCTGTAGACTGAAGAGGTATATCCCTCAGATACTTTTGGTAGAACGAGCGATAAATCAGGGTCACTTGAGATCCTGTATCAAACAGGGCAGGAGCGGCATGACCATTGACAGTGACTTTGACAACGGACCTGGAGCCCGTGATAGCGCCTCTGGTCTTTACTCGGCCCGCCTTCCTTTGGTGTCTTTGATTCTGAATAGAGAAGACAGCACTGTGTCCCAATCCCTCACTGTCCTCCGTACACTGTCTGGCAGTATGACCCGTCTGACCACATTTATAACAGGTTCTAGCATCCTTCCTCCGTTGAGTGGCAGTGGGTGGAGTGGCGGACTGTCTAAGTTCCGACCGCTCCGCTGGTTTGTCCTTGTTTGAATTAGGAACAACATCTTCTTTAGAGATGCTTTTCGCTTTCTTAGGGGTACTAAAACTAATGTCAGCTTCTTGTTTCTTCACTAACTTCATTAAGTCAGGAAATGGAAGGACTCTATCAGATAGTAAGACCTTGAGTACTTGAGCAAGAGGATGATGAGGTTGTAACCCTCTCACCAACTGACTGGTTCTCATAGCGTCTACCTCTGAAGTAGATATAGCTGCGTGGTACACCAGACGTGAAAGAAGTAGCTGTAAACGGTTAATAAAAGTAGAGACATTTTCCCCTTCTTTTTGACGAACCATTCGGTAATCAGCAACCATCTGGGCAAGGTCATAGTATGGCTCAAAGTGATCAGACAGTACTTGTATATAGTCCAATGCACTCACTCCTTCATGAGAGTCTCTGTACAAGCGGATCAATTCTGCAGCAGGAGACCGCAAACTTTCACTGATACGCTGCCGCTTGCCTTCTTCAGAGCAAGACCATTCCTTCAGGCATTGGAGAGTATGTTCTTTCCATATCTCAAAGTTTTCCTCCCCTTGTGGTACTGGGACATTACCAGAGAATACTTTTAGTTTCTTGTAGTGAGTGGCCTGCAGGCCCTGAGCTAACATTTCAGTCAGACTGGCTAAAGTGCTAATAGCACTGTCACTAGAGGAACTGCTAGCGACGGCCATACTGGGGGGGTAACTGGCTGAGCGGGGTTCTTCCTTTACCTGAACCAGGGGAGGAACAGGCGGTCGGTAATCCCATGTAGTAGCTAGTGGGAGGTTCCCCTCTGAGCTATATCGCTTCTCCATATCAATGATTATTCCCACTTCTAAATCTCAGCAGTGCCTCCAAATGTAGCCCTATTTGGGGGGGGGGGTATGAGTATTATCCCTCCCGCAACAGACTCTGCCTCACATGTGTCTGACTCACTGTATTTACAAAACAAAACTTGCACTAAATGCCTGGGGTCTCTGAAGCCAAACTGCAGGGGCAAAGAAGCCAGATACATTATATACTAGTAGAAATGGCAGTTCCCTACACAATTTATGGTTGCCTGTCACTTTAAATGTGGCATTCCACTTCCCTTCACTTGAATCAGAAATTGTGGCTTTGACTTTCTGCTTAGTATAAGAGGGATGCTGCCTCATCTGCTCTGCTTTCCATATAGTGCAGTCTTTCTTTATGTGTCCTTGTCTGTGGCATCTAAAGCACACTCTGGTTTCCTTCCTGTGTGACCTTGTTTCTGTAGCTTTAAGAGCAGTCTTGGAGTGAGTTTCTGTATAATCATGTGTAAACTCCTTTCTTCGCTGATACTCATCTATCAGCCTGGTCTTTACGAATGTTAGTGTCAGATCTGTCTCAGGCCTTGTCTCCAGCGCATTGATCAGTGCAGTGTATGTGTCAGGTAAACTGCATAATAAAATGGCTGCGCCGTGACTGTCTATTATATTCTCACCGACTGATCTGAGTTGTGTGATCACTTCCAGCATGGCATTTATATGCTCTTGCATGTCCTGCTCTCTGCTAAGCCTCATTTTGTAGAGTTTCCTCAGCAGAAACAACTTGTTGTTTAAACTGGATCTCTCATGCAGTCTTTTCAGTACATCCCCCATGCCTTTCTCTGTATTCTCACTGCGTATGTGAATAAGCTGATCATCTTCTACTAGTAAGCTTATAGTGGCCCGTGCCCGTCTGTTTTTCCTGTCCCAGTCCTGATAATTATCTTGTGGTCTCTCTGTAGTGATAACTTCCCACAAGTCATCCCTGGATAATAGCATTTCCACTATAAATTTCCATAGCTGATAATTGTCATTGTTCAGCTTGGCCACTGATAGTTTAGGTTCTGAACTACAGGCCATTCTCCCTCCTTTATATATATAGGAACAGTCTTACTTCTGTACAGGAGATGTCTCTGTGGAAGCTTCCTTATGTCGATCTCTGCTTCTGCCACACTGTCTTCCGTTCTGGACTTCACTCTGCCTGGGCCGCTTCTGTTTACTGGGGTTTATCCGGTTACTGAGGCTTCATTTGATCACTGGGGTTTCATTTGATCACTGGAGATTCATTTGATCATTGGGCCCATAACCTGTCGCAGACTGCGATTGCTGGATGTGGCAGAGTCAAAACCAGATAGACAGTTGTATATAACAGAAACAAAACTTTAGGTTAAACATGAGTGCAGTAAGAGAAGACCACCTCACATGGTGAATAACAGATCTAGTTCAGCACACACACTAACAAAACAGGATGTGTATATCAACAGCATCAAAAACAACAAAAGTACAGCGTGTCTACAGATAAACATTTAGTAACAGCTACATCTAGTGTCATAAATGTGAACTGCAGTCAATCCAGCAAATATAGAGACGAAGCTGGCTGTTGTATATCTCCAACATGGGTACACACGCAGTTATTGTTACTGCACTAGGAGACAGTATGGGTACACACGCCGTTATTGTTACTGCACTAGGAGACGGTATGGGTACACACGCAGTTATTGTTACTGCAATAGGAAACGGTATGGATACACACAGAGTTATTGTTACTGCGCTAGGAGACGACATGGATACACACGTAGTTATTGTTACTGTGCTAGGAGACAGTATGGGTACACACACAGTTATTGTTACTGCGCTAGGAGGTGGTATGGATACACACGCAGTTATTGTTACTGTGCTAGGAGACAGTATGGGTACACACACAGTTATTGTTACTGCACTAGGAGGCAGTATGGATACACACGCAGTTATTGTTACTGTGCTAGGAGATGGTATGGGTACACACGAAGTTATTGTTACTGCACTAGGAGACGGTATGGGTACACACACAGTTATTGTTAAAGTGCTAGGAGACATTATGGGTATACAAACACAGTTATTGTTACTGCCCTAGAAGATGGTATGGGTAAAACCACAGTTATTGTTACTGTGCTAGGAGACAGTATGGGTACACACCCAGTTATTGTTACTGTGCTAAGAGACAGTATGGGTACACACACAGTTATTGTTACTGTGCTAGGAGACGGTATGGGTACACACACAGTTATTGTTACTGCTCTAGGACACTGTATGGATACATACGCAGTTGTTGTTACTGCACTAGGAGACAGTATGGGTACACACACAGTTATTGTTACTGCGCTAGGAGACGGTATGGGTACACACGTAGTTATTGTTACTGCGCTAGGAGACGGTATGGGTACACATGCAGTTATTGTTACTGCGCTAGGAGACAGTATGGGTACACACACAGTTATTGTTACTGCGCTAGCAGACAGTATGGGTACACACACAGTTATTGTTACTATGCTAAGAGACAGTATGGGTACACACACAGTTATTGTTACTGCTCTAGGAGACTGTATGGATACACACACAGTTATTGTTACAGTGCTAAGAGACAGTATGGGTACACACACAGTTATTGTTACTGCTCTAGGAGACAGTATGGGTACACACGCAGTTATTGTTACTGTGCTAAGAGACAGTATGGGTACACACACAGTTATTGTTACTGTGCTAGGAGACGGTATGGGTACACACACAGTTATTGTTACTGCTCTAGGACACTGTATGGATACACACGCAGTTGTTGTTACTGCACTAGGAGACAGTATGGGTACACACAGTTATTGTTACTGCGCTAGGAGACGGTATGGGTACACACGTAGTTATTGTTACTGCGCTAGGAGACGGTATGGGTACACATGCAGTTATTGTTACTGCGCTAGGAGACAGTATGGGTACACACACAGTTATTGTTATTGCGCTAGCAGACAGTATGGGTACACACACAGTTATTGTTACTATGCTAAGAGACAGTATGGGTACACACACAGTTATTGTTACTGCTCTAGGAGACTGTATGGATACACACACAGTTATTGTTACTGTGCTAGGAGACGGTATGGGTACACACACAGTTATTGTTACTGCTCTAGGAGACTGTATGGATACACACACAGTTATTGTTACTGTGCTAGGAGACGGTATGGGTACACACACAGTTATTGTTACTGCTCTAGGAGACTGTATGGATACACACACAGTTATTGTTACTGCACTAGGAGACAGTATGGGTACACACGCAGTTATTGTTACTGCGCTAGGAGACGGTATGGGTACACACACAGTTTACTGTCACTATTATTATTTATAGGCTAACTGCCCCTCACAGGATCCGGCTCCTCTCCCTACCTAGCTGCACTGCCATGAAAAGGAGAATTATTAAATTTAGCTAAGGCCCTGACTGTCCCTATCTCCAGCTCTCCAGCTGCAGCCTCTCCCTACCTAGCCCATTTAGCTGGAATGGTGACAGGACCTGTGACCCTGCCTCTTATACAGAGGGGTCACATGTTCCACCTGGACAATCACAGCAATGCCAATACTGGGCATGTCTGTGATGTCTGTGGGCTTAACGCTGGTTGATTGGCTGCTCAGCAGTCAATCAACCAGCTTTAGGGATGAGCCGAACCCGAACTTTAGAGCTGAAGTTCGGGTTCGGGTACCCGAACCCACGAAGTTCAGCATGGACCTGAACTTTGCAGTTCTGGTTCACTCAACATTACACACAGGCCATTGAACTGAGTCATACACACTTCAGTTTGTTTCAAACTGGTTGAAGTACATTTTAATGTGTAGTCCGAGATTCCTCAGAATACACATTGAGCTTCTTGGCCCTGACTGATGGCACCACAGAGAATGAAAACATCATCCATTTGAACTGGAGGGAGGGGGTCACTGAGTCACTGTTGACAGTAAATGTAGAATGTAAGCTCTTGCGAGCAGGGCCCTTTCTCCTAGTGTGTGATATGTTTATTCCTTTGTCACATTGTAATGTCTCATATTGTCTGTTCATGTGTCCTCTGATTTGTAAAGTGCTATGGAATATGTTGGCGCTATATAAATAAAATTATTATTATTATTATTATTATTATTATTAATCCATGGGAGTTAAAATGGCTTCCTCCAGTTCAATAAACTGAAGAGAGGTCAGGAGACTGAATTTGCTTGTATCTGTGAGAATTTGCTTCTACCTTCACATGTGCATTTATATGTTATTTTACATATGATATATACAGTAAGCCGCAGCACAATGAAGGGAATCGGAGGATGGGAGCAGTAGTTATTGTTGTAAACGGTGGTCAGCAACCCTCAACCACCTCCACCAGTCCATCTTCCCAGGAGCAGTGTTGAGGGGGCCTGCAGGCTACCTGAAGGTGGTGTTGAGCTTCTAATTGGTGGTTGTCTTCAACCTCACTGAGCCAGGTGTGATGATTCTGCTTAAATATGGCTATAATTCAGAGCTGTATTTTGGTCTCTGGGTAGCGTATTTCTCTCTAGTTCCATTTACTCATAAGGTGCGCAGCCATAATCATAGGTGTATATTGGCAGTAGTAGCAACCTGGAACAATAGGGCTTTGTATCCATCACAGCAGGGCTCCATTGTATTCCTACGCAGCTCTGAGTGATCAAAGAAACATGCATTGTCCAGTCTGCACTGGTTGATCACATATGGCTGATAACATTGTATCATTCCACTTGGTCTCAGCTCTTTGCAAAGAATCTGGACTTGAGTGCATGATTCAATCAGACTTGCTGCCGCCGGTGACCTCATTCTGGGAGGTGGCATAAAGGGTATAAAAGATGAGGTAAGAGGTCTGTGGGAGGAGATTATGCTATGGAGATTGGGCTGAGACCATCACAGACTACAGAGTTGTTACAGACAGACCATGAGGGGAGGCTGCTGTGATGAGCATGCAGGTTGGAATGCTGCTACTTACTATGATCAGACTACAAGAGACTATTACTGAGAGATTATGCTATAGAGATTGTGCTGAGACTACAGGATATTACAGACAGACCACTGTAAAGAGCATGCAGGCTGGATTATTGTATTAATGCCACATGCTAGGAGTTAATGCCACATACCAAGAAGCCTCCACTGGTGAACTCCACATGCTATGTGTGAGTGTTGGACTATAGAGCCACATCCAGGAGATGTGTGGTACAGTAATTATTTCAATGTTATTCCCTTTTTATTTTTATTGTACTGTATCTTGTAACTAGTAACTGTTAATGCTTGCATACATCTGCATATCTGTTCTGAACTGCATGTGTTAGATGTTAATACCAACCCATTTAGAAAATTTAGAAAGCTTGTCTTGTATTTATCTTGTGAACCCGACACTCACTGGTGGTGAGTGTGGTTTTTATATGAAAGAAGATTCAGGGGTAGCCACAGCGGTGTTGGCGCACTGAGGATCTTTCTCATTGGTGGCAGCGTAGTGGGATCTTAGGATAAAACAGCGTGTGTTGGTGACCTTTATCACTCACATGCTGGGGATTATGGTAATCCTATGAGACAAGCTCGGTATTAAAGCAAGCATTAAGATACAGTGAAAGTTTGATACAGTGCTGTTCCCCTCCCTTACTCTTTGTATTCTATCCTATCTTTTATTTGGCAAATACCAGTGGATGGCTAGTGGGCTCAGAAGCAGATCTCCAGAACTGCTGAACCAGGCTTTTGGAGATCCTGAGCGTATGGCTGAAATGGAGGCAGCCACAGCCATGCAGAGAATCGAGCAGAGTCCGGATTTTGGGGCTAGGCCAGGAAGTGAGGCAAGCAGCCCGGTCCCAAGGATTACTTCACCAGGAGGGACCAGTAGCCCCAGCCTTGCTATGGGAATGGCTTCATACTGGCAAACGGCCCTGCAGCAAGTAGGCACCAGTGACCTTTAACACATACCTGCAGGTGTTGTGCCACTTTCAGGAAGCTGCAGAACGAGAACGAGAACAGCAGGCCGCAGAACGGCAGGCCGATCGTGAAGCTGCAGAACGAGAGCGGCAGTATCAGCTTGAGCTCAAAAGAATGGAGCTCTCCCAGCAGGCACCGTCTGTCACTGCACACACTCCAGAAGCCCAAGTACCAAGGCTCCGATCTGAGGACTTTCCAATCCTTGAAACAAACGGGGATTTGGACTCGTTCTTGCGGGCCTTTGAGAAAGTGTGTAAGCAGTATCAGCTACCACAGATGGATTGGGTCCGTTACCTGGCTCCCCGGTTGAGGGGAAAAGCCCTGGACACTTACGCCAATTTGCCAGTTGACTAGGACTATGAGTCCGTTAAAGCAGCGCTGATCCGGAGGTACCAACTCACGCCGGAGCTGTACCGTCGAAGGTTCCGAGGCCTGCAGAAAAAGCCTTCAGAGAGCCATGAGGATAAAGCGGCCCAACTGCGCGTGTGGTTCCGGGAGTGGACGAAAGGCAAGTCCGTCACCTCACAAGAAAGCCTTGCAGACCTCATGCTTCAAGAGCAGTTCTTGAACATTTGCACCGAGGAAGTGCAAAAATACCTCTTGGACCAAGAGCCCAAGGACCTTGAAACAGCCGCAGCAATGGCGGATCGTTATGTTGCCAACCAGTTGCCGTGGAAACCTGCCAGCGACGGCTGGAGGAGGGGTAAGACACAATCTGTCCGGGGGAATCCTGAACCAAGCTGGAGGTCACCACAGCCCTCTGCTTCCAGGTGGGGTAGGCCAAACTCTGTCCCGGGTGGTTCCTATACGTCCCCTGCCCCTCGAGCTCTGAGCTCCCCGGCGACCTCTCTCATACCCCAGGGAGAGATCAGGCGGTGCCACGCCTGTAATCAAACGGGACATTTACAACGAGACTGCCCCAACCGCCCCTGCTCCCCAAACTACAGCGGCCGGCCCATCTGTGTATCTAGTTGCGAGGGAGGGGCCCCAGCTTAATGCTAACCGTCAACAGGTCACTGTGGGGGACAAAGTGGTGATGGGATTCCGGGACACTGGGGCAGATGTCACGCTGGTACAACCCGATTTGGTCCCCCCAGACAGTATTGTTCCCGGGAAAACTCTGACCCTGCGGGGTATTGGATTGGAACGTTTTACTGTACCCATGGCTTGTGTTCATTTAGACTGGGGTGCAGGGAAAGGAATGCGGGATGTGGGAGTGATGTCTGAGTTGCCTGCCAATGTACTGTTGGGGACAGATTTGGGGCCTATGGTGTGCCAATATGCAGCGGGGGCTAATCACCCTCCCTCTGAAATGTCTCCTCATACAGTTTGTGAAAATGCTAATTTTATTGTACCTGTGGGAATACCTGCAGAGGGGGCTGGTAACCCTCTCTCTGAAATGTCTCCTTATACATTCTGTGAAAATGCTAATTCTACTGTATCTGGGATTAATGTAGGTGTAAAGGAGCTGAGTGAGGACTGGGCTGTAGACCCGCCCACATCTGTGGGGGCTTCACCCCCCCAGTCTGTGTCTCTATGCCTGCCAGTCCTCCCTCCAGCTCAGTGTGATAAGAATGCTGTTAATGATATTGTAAATGTCTGCCATGAAACTGTACCTATAAATGTTGTCAATGTAATTGCCAATGCTTGTTGTGAAAGTGTACAGGGTAGCTCTTCTGAGTCACTGGAAGCGACTTCTACTATTTCGCCCAGTGCATCCGATAAGCACCCAACTGCTGACCATGTACCAGGTGGTCAGGAAGGCTATGGGGATCTTATGGCCGATCCAGGTGAGGGACGGACTGCTGGTAGTGCGGTGTTAGCCCGCAGCCAGAGTGCTACAAGGGTGGAGGGCGAGCCGACCCTTGAACCGTTGCCTACACCACCTGGAGTCGGTGCTGAGACCGCCATGACTAGCCTCACTCCCTTGAAGCCGGAGGAGTCCGGCCGGTATGAGACATACACGTCTCTTCTGTCCAGTTCTATTCCAGGAGCGCCCATGGCCCAAGTGCAGATGGCATGGGGTACTGGAGGTATGATCCAAGAAGGGGGTAGGTCAAATGTATTACCTGTCAATGTATTGTGGGGGGATGGTTTGGGGAAGCATGATCTCAGTCATTTGCCCAAGGTATCACCATCACCCACCCAAGTACAGGAGGAACAGGGTCCAAACATACCTTTGCCAGAACCAGAGGTGCCCCTAGGTTTGGAAGCAAAAGGGGAGGTGCAGAATCCCCTAGAACTCTCCCAACTAGCGGTTAGTGTGAGAGAGACCCTGAGAGACCGCTTGGATGGGGTCTCTGAATTGGTATCCCAAAGACTTGGGGTTATGAGTGTAAAGCTACGGGATGCCCGCACTCAGAAAGCGGACCCAGAACAGGCAGGAGGTAGCCAAGTGTACGTGGCTCAGAGCCTGGGCCTTAGAAGCGTCCCTAGTCAGACTAGAGAGCCAGAAGGGTCCAGCCGCTATGTAACATGCACCTCTCTTTTGTCTCACTCCAGCCAAGAGTTCAGAGATGCTGTCCAAGATGACCCTAGTGGGCCCCCAGGGGGAGGTGAGGGAGCCTTGGGGCCAGAGCCTGAGAAGCTGGAGGCGCTCTCAGAAGAGGGGCGTAGGCCCCTACTTCCTGCAAGCCCCATCTAAAGGGGGAGGTGTGATGATTCTGCTTAAATATGGCTATAATTCAGAGCTGTATTTTGGTCTCTGGGTAGCGTATTTCTCTCTAGTTCCATTTACTCATAAGGTGTGCAGCCATAATCATAGGTGTATATTGGCAGTAGTAGCAACCTGGAACAATAGGGCTTTGTATCCATCACAGCAGGGCTCCATTGTATTCCTACGCAGCTCTGAGTGATCAAAGAAACATGCATTGTCCAGTCTGCACTGGTTGATCACATATGGCTGATAACATTGTATCATTTCACTTGGTCTCAGCTCTTTGCAAAGAATCTGGACTTGAGTGCATTATTCAATCAGACTTGCTGCCGCCGGTGACCTCATTCTGGGAGGTGGCATAAAGGGTATAAAAGATGAGGTAAGAGGTCTGTGGGAGGAGATTATGCTATGGAGATTGGGCTGAGACCATCACAGACTACAGAGTTGTTACAGACAGACCATGAGGGGAGGCTGCTGTGATGAGCATGCAGGTTGGAATGCTGCTACTTACTATGATCAGACTACAAGAGACTATTACTGAGAGATTATGCTATAGAGATTGTGCTGAGACTACAGGATATTACAGACAGACCACTGTAAAGAGCATGCAGGCTGGATTATTGTATTAATGCCACATGCTAGGAGTTAATGCCACATGCCAAGAAGCCTCCACTGGTGAACTCCACATGCTATGTGTGAGTGTTGAACTATAGAGCCACATCCAGGAGATGTGTGGTAAAGTAATTATTTCAATGTTATTCCCTTTTTATTTTTATTGTACTGTATCTTGTAACTAGTAACTGTTAATGCTTGCATACATCTGCATATCTGTTCTGAACTGCATGTGTTAGATGTTAATACCGACCCATTTAGGGGTTAATAAATATATAAAATTTAGAAAGCTTGTCTTGTATTTATCTTGTGAACCCGACACTCACTGGCGGTGAGTGTGGTTTTTATATGAAAGAAGACTCAGGGGTAGCCACAGCGGTGTTGGCGCACTGAGGATCTTTCACACCAGGTGATGGTATTTGTAAGGGCCCATAATGGTAAGTGCAGGAATGACTCTGGAGACAGCAGTTGCAGTTGAATAAATGCTGAAACTTTACTGAAGTACTGCAGCAGGTGCAGCTTCCAGGTGAATGCAGTAGTGCAACGGGAGTCCCACTGTAGATGATGGTATGAGACTGGTAATGGAAACCCAGCAAAGGATGTCCAGTATAAAGATGTTAGGACCAGTTCCTGATCTCTTCACTTCTGTATAACTAACTCTTGCCTCTTCCACTATGTATGGGGGCTGAAATGAATAAGTCCCACTGGTATTCTGTCCAACTTGTGAGGCTCTAGAAGGCCTCAGTTTCTCCTCTTGGCACTTCTCTCTCTTCTCTGTAGGCTGACATCACAATTCTTCCCTGTCTCAGGCCTGCAGCAATAGTCTTGGGAAAACTTGGGTTCTTGCTAGAACAGGCTTCCTATCACGTCCTCACCCTCTGGTAGGTGTAATGGGCTGCCAAGAGGTGATTTCCAGTCTTCTACCCCAGCCAAACATAATTTGGGCTGGACCAAACTCTCCCAGAATGAGGGGTGTACCATATCCACAGTGGAATGGTCCACTGTGATAACAGAGGAAAATAAACTTGAAAGCTTGCAAAACAGCAGTCGCATAGAACACAGCATAACAAGCAATGTAGTGCAACATAAATGAAATGTGTTTTAGCAGTGTCCACCAGGAAGCTACAGTGGGGACAAAAAGTATTTAGTCAGCCACCAATTGTGCAAATTCTCCCACTTAAAAAGATGAGAGAGGCCTGTAATTGACATCATAGGTAGACCTCAACTATGAGAGACAAAATGAGAAAACATATCTAGAAAATCACAGTCTGATTTTTAAAGAATTTATTTGCAAATTATGGTGGAAAATAAGTATTTGGTCACCTACAAACAAGCAAGATTTCTGGCTCTCACAGACCTGTCACTTCTTCTTTAAGAGACTCCTCTGTCTTCCACTCATTACCTGTAGTAATGGCTCCTGTTTGACATTGTTATCAGTATAAAAGACACCTGTCCACAACCTCAAACAGTCACACTCCAAACTCCACTATGGTGAAGACCAAAGAGCTGTGGAAGGACACCAGAAAGAAAATTGTAGACCTGCACCAGGTTGGGAAGACTGAATCTGCAATAGGCAAGCAGCTTGGTGTGAAGAAATCAACTGAGGGAGAAATAATTAGAAAATGGAAGACATACAAGACCACTGATAATCTCCCTCGATCAGTGCACGCAAGATCTCCCCCCGTGGGGTCAAAATGATCACAAGAACAGTGAGCAAAAATCCCAGAACCACACGGGGGGGACCTAGTAAATGACCTGCAGAAAGCTAGAACTAATGTCACAAAGGCTACTGTCAGTAACATACTACGCTACCAGGGACTCAGATCCTGCAGTGCCAGACGTGTCCCCCTGCTTAAGCCAGTACATATCCGGGCCCGTCTGATGTTTGCTAGAGAGCATTTGGATGTTCCAGAAGAGTATTGGTAGAATGTCATATGGTCAGATGAAACCAAAGTAGAACTGTTTGGTAGAAACACAACTCGTCGTGTTTGGAGGAGAGTGAATGCTGAGTTGCATCCAAAGAACACCATACCTACTGTAAAACATGGGGGTGGCAACATCATGCTTTGGGGCTGTTTCTCTGCAAAGAGACCAGGACGACTGATCCGTGTACATGAAAGAATGAATGGGGTCATGTATCGTGAGATTTTGAGTGCAAACCTCCTTCCATCAGCAAGAGCATTGAAGATGAAATGTGGCTGGATCTTTCAGCATGACAATGATCCCAAGCACACCGCCAGGGCAACAAAGGAGTGGCTTCGTAAGAAGCATTTCAAGGTCCTGGAGTGGCCTAGCAAGTCTCCAGATCTCAACCCCATAGAAAACCTTTGGAGGGAGTTGAAAGTCCATGTTGCCCAGCAACAGCCCCAAAACATCACTGCTCTAGAGGAGATCTGCATGGAGGAATGGGCCAACATACCAGCAACAGTGTGTGCCAACCTTGTGAAGACTTACAGAAAACGTTTGACCTCTGTCATTGCCAGCAAAGGATATATAACAAAGTATTGAGATGAACTTTTGTTATTGACCAAATACTTATTTTCCACCATAACTTGCAAATAAATTCTTAAAAAATCAGACAATGTGATTTTCTGGATTTGCTTTCTCATTTTGTCTCTCATAGTTGAGGTCTACATATGATGTCAATTACAGGTCTCTCTCATCTTTTTAAGTGGGAGAACTTGCACAATTGGTGGCTGACTAAATACTTTTTTTTCCCCATTGTACATATGTGAAACCAATAAATTCCCTACACTATACTACTGCACTGCACAGTTGTCATTTAAATCAATGGGTTATCTATGTAATGCAAAGATTTGACATGCTGGGTTTTCCAGAGAAAGAAAGAGACATTCTTTGCAGCTGCATGCTACTCTGGCTGAGTTTTATAACCCCCTGCCCCTCTCAATAATTTGACAACACTCATGCAATACCCCCAATGCAAAAATATTAGCAAAGGACAAATGCATCAAGAATTCTTTTTGCTTCTCTATAAATTACCATCACAGGATTTGTGCATTTCAATGACCAGACAAAATTATGATTCGATGTGACAAACAAAGCAAGACTTGAAAAACACTTACACAAAGGTGTCAGATTATTCAAGGAGCACAACTTCAAAGTTTATGTGTGCTGGCACTCGGAGCGCACGATAATTAATTATGCAATCCGGGGCTGTACTTAACGGGCTTAAAATTAGTGCCCATGTCTGTATCAAGCTTGTTACAAATCTCTTCCTAGTTCGCAATGCATGTTACAATTTATTTTATAAGTGAGCGAAAGTATAATTATCAGAGCAGCACTTACATCTGTCACCTGAAACCAGCCAGAGTATTATAATGGTTATAATTAATATTATTATAATTATTGTTCTTTCTTTGAAGACACACCGCTGGTTCCAACAATCTCTTTTTTAAAAAAAAAATTTTAAGCCACTTGAGTGTTACATCCACTTATGCAACATGATTTCCATTATATCAAATCGTTGATTGTAATGTCAATCTGTATTCCCTTAGTCCAGACAGCAGCACAATATGGGGTATCTCTGCCCCTGTGTGTTGTTTAGGACAGTGGAACCTTTAATTAGCACCAAATTTAAGGTGCCTCCTACTAGCCCTATAAGAGGGCACCTGAGACCTCCCTCCACTGTGTAAATTATAAAGTAACAGGAAACAAGCTTCTAGGGAGGGAAGCCTTGTGCTGCTGTCTGGACTAAGGGAATACAGATTGACATTACAATCAACGATTCCCCTTACGTCCGACAGCAGCACAATATGGGGAGATAGCAAGTAATTCCCCTAGGGAGGGTTTCCTCGCCTTACAACGTCAAGGACTGTCTGACCAAAGGCAGTTGTCTGGGAACTGCGGACGTCTAAACGATAATGTTTGACAAAGGTCAACTGGGATGACCATGATGCAGCCGCACAAATCTGGTCCAAAGGTAAGGACCGGTACTCAGCCCAAGAAGTCGACACAGCCCTGGTCGAGTGGGCCGTAGAAAAAACTGGAGGGAGTAACTCCTGAATAAGGAAGGAAGACCTAATTGTCTCCTTGATCCATGTGGATAGAGTAGGCTTGGAAGCCTTGAGGCCTTTGTTTTTACCCTGCATATTAATTAGTAGGTTTTCGACCTTCCTAAACGGTTGAGTGCGGGATAGGTAAATCCGCAGACACCTTACCACATCTAAGGTGTGGAGCTTTTCTTCCTCCTCAGAGGTTGGAGTGGGGAAAAACACTGGTAGCGAAATTAGCTGATTGCTATTATAGCATGAGGGGACCTTAGGGTTAAACCCAGGCAAAAATCTAAGGTGCACCCTATCTGCAAAAAACACAATGTACGGTTCTCTAGAAGAGAGAGCCTGGAGTTCCCCTACTCTTTTGGCAGATGTAATAGCCAACAAAAAAACGGTTTTGTAGGCCAAATATTTTAGCTCCGTAGTCTCCAAGGGTTCAAATGGAGGACCGCACAGGCCTGTAAGGACTACCGCAAGGTCCCACTGGGGAACTGGAGATGATACTGAGGGCTTTAGCCTCATTGCCCCTTTAAGGAACCTTGCAACCAGAGGATCCTGAGACAGACGTCTGTTCAAATGAGCGGAGAGGGCCGCAATCTGCACTTTCAAAGTGGCAGGGGCAAGGCCCTTATCCAAACCGTCCTGAAGAAAATTTAAAATATCAGCCGTTGAAGGTTGTAAATTATTAATACCCTTCTTGGAGCACCACTCCATGAAAATCTTGGCTGTCCTCTGGTAGTTCTTATTGGTAGAGTCTGCTCTTGCAGAAGAAAGGGTCTTCAGGACGGCCTCTGACAGTCCTCTATCCTGCTGTAGGGACTGCTCAACCTCCAGGCTGTCAGGTTGAATCTCCAGAGATCCTGGCACTTCAGAGATCCTTGGGAAACCAGGTTCTGGATGGGGGGAAGCCTCCAATATATCCCTCGACTCATCTCCATGAGTTGGGAAAACCAAGCTCTTTTTGGCCAGAATGGAATGATGGCTATCACAGAGACTTGGTCCTGTCTGATTTTCATCAATACCTTCGGTATTATTGGAATTGGAGGGAAGATGTATGCCAGCCTGGACCTCCAAGGGATGGACAGGGCATCCACTGCCAAGGGATTGTCCTCCTGGTAAAGGGAACAGAACGTCTCCACCTTGGCGTTGAGTCGGGTTGCCATGAGGTCTATTTCTGGAAGACCCCACTTCAGGGTAATCTGATGAAAGACTTCTGGATTGAGTGACCATTCTCCTGATACGGCATGACCCCGACTCAACCGATCCGCTACTATGTTCAGGGAGCCCTTGATGTGAACTGCGGATAAATGGGTTAGATTTTTCTCTGCCCATGTAAATATCAGATCTGCCTCCCTGAGGAGGGTTGGTGATCTAGTGCCTCCCTGTCTGTTCACGTACAGCACTGTGGTCATGTTGTCTGACCGGATTTTGACTGCTCTTCCCTTGAGAAGAGGCGAGAAATGGAGTAAGGCACGATATACAGCTCTGAGCTCCTTCCAGTTGGACGAGGTCCTTCTTTCTGGAGCGCTCCAGACTCCCTTTATGGAGTTTTCGTCCAAATGGGCTCCCCATCCCGAGAGGGATGCATCTGTAGTCAACAGGGTCCAAGAAGGTTGGACCGTGGACCTTCCGTCTTTCAGGTGCAACCACCACTTGAGGGAAAGACGGGTCCTGGGGGAGAGTCGAATCTTCTTGCTGAGTGTAAGAAGGGAGCGATCCCAAGCCTCTAGTAACTCCTTCTGGAGGGGACGTAAGTGCCACAAAGCCCATGGGACTGCCTCCACTGAGGAAGACATCAAGCCCAGGATTTTCATCAATGTTCTGATGGAGGCTATCGGCTTTTTGAAGAGGTGCTGGACTGCACCGACCAGTTTCTCCTTCCTTGCTGGTGTCAAGGAGACCTGCAGGCAGACTGAATCCAGGAAGTAGCCGAGGAACTTCCTTCGGGTTGAAGGGATCGTTACCGACTTCTCCCAGTTTATAAGCCATCCCAGACTCTGAAACAGGGACACGGCTGTCTGTAGATGCTGGAGCAGAACAGACTCTGACTGGGCTTTTATCAACCAGTCGTCTAGATAAGGCACCACGAATATCCCCTGAAGTCTGAGGGCGGCCGCTATAGGAGCCACTACCTTTGTAAAGGTGTGGGGAGCAGAGGAGATCCCGAAGGGTAGTGCTGTGAACTGAAAATGCTTCGTGTGGCCGGAAACTACTACGGCAATCCTTAGAAACCTTCTGTGTGGAGGATAAATAGGAATATGCAAATAGGCGTCTTTTAGATCCAAAGTCACGAAAACATCGCCTTGGAGGAGAAAAGTGGTGACAGACTTTATGGTTTCCATACGGAAGTGCTTCTTTTTGATGAAGCGGTTGAGGTACCTTACGTCTATGACCATTCTCCACTTGTCTGCCGGTTTTGGTACCAGGAAGACGGGAGAATAGACACCGGATCCTTCTTCTAGAGAAGGGACTTCCTCCAGAGCTCCCTTGTGAATGTACTCTCGGATGGAGCATTCCAATGTAGTCTGCTGCATTATAGGCAGGCTGCGAGTTAACACAAACCGATCCTGAGGAGGATGGAGGAACTCGATTGCATATCCTTTTTGGATTACCTGCAGGACCCATGGGTCTTGAATTTTTTCCTGCCAGCAGTTGAAAAAATGGGGGAGACGACCCCCGACAGGAATCTCGGCCACAGGAAGACTGCTCCTGATGTCAAAAGCTAGGCTTCTCCTTTTTATCATCAGACTTCGGGAATCTCCGGACGGCGCCTCTAGAGGAATATCTAGAGCCTCTTTGGGACTGCCGTCCACGACGAGGCGGATAGCCTCTATCACGGCCAGAATTAGATCTACCTCTAAAGGCCTGGGGTAAAGTTTTACCCTTCCTATCAGCCAAGCCCTCCAGGATCTCGTCTAGGGCACTGCCAAAGACTCTACCTGGCTCAAAGGGTAATGCGTACAAAATATATTTTGAGGGGAAATCAGCTCTCCAGGGTTTTAACCATAGAGGTCTTCTTGCTGCAGTGGTAAGTGCCAGAGATTTGGCCGCCAGCCTTAATTGATGGTGGGAGGCCTCCGCTAAATATTCAGCTGCCAGGGAAACCGAGCCTAGAAACCCTAGCAGCTCATCTCTGGAGACTCCAGAATCGATGTCCCTCTCGAGATGAACCAGGTCAGTGCGTAATTTGGCTGACACTTCACAAGACGCAACCGCCACAGCGGTCTGGGCCGAGGCAGCTGAATACGCCTTCTTGAGGGTATTGTCGATGCGCCTGTCCATGGCGTCGTGCAAATTTGATCCATCATCTGATGGTACCATAGTGCGGCGGGACAGTTTGGCCACCGCCATATCCACCTTGGGAGGAGGACCCCATTGATCCCATTGAGCAACTGGGAATAAAGCCTTGAACCTCCTAGAAACCACAAGAGGTTTTTCAGGACATTTCCACTCTGAAGACATTAATTTTTGTAATGTCTGGTCCACTTGGAAGACCCTAGGCCCTCTATAGGTGGACGCGGAGGCTTCCCCGTCAACATCACGATCCTTAGACCGGATGGACTTCAGCAGCCGGCTTAATTTTTCGAGTGGGAAGCACGGCCTGCTGGAATCTTCAGTGGAATCGTCAGATGAGAGTGTCTCGTCCACTATCTGATAATCTTCGTCAGCGATGCATAGGGAGGACTGTGTCTCAACCCGTGGTTTCTTGGCAATCTGGGCGATGGAAGAACGGATCTCCTTAAGAGACTCCTCCATATAGTCCTTTACCCAGGTGACAACCTCTCTTATAGAAGGTTCTTCTGACGGAGGTCCGCGGCATTGGCGACAGCGGGTAAAATCATAGCCGTCAGGTAAAGGGGTATTGCAATCCAAACACAGTAGGTGTTTACATTTAGAGGACTTTTTCCTCCTAAGCCCATCGCCATTACCTGATGCAGAAGATGACATCTGAAACATCAAAAGCCACATGACAATGTAGAATAGAAGATTGCCAAGCATCGCTTACAAGAAGAAAAAAACCAAGGGGTACCTTACTTTTTTAAATCGGTCACTTGAAAAAAAAGATCCCGTCAGGAAAAACCCAGACACCGCAAACCGCAGCAGAGGAGCTAGTAACCACGAGCTCACCCAGTAAAGGACTGAAGCCCTTTTAAATGTAAGACAGCAGCGAGGGGAGGAGCCAAACAAAGAAAATATTCATACAGCGCCAAACAAGGTCAAATGCCATAATGGAACATAGAGGAGCATAAGCCTAAGCCAGAGGCTCCACATACAAGCAGCAAAAAACAAATCTATATTTTGCCATTAAAATTCCAATTTTCAAACTTACCGCACTTTTCCGAGAAAACCGGAAGTAGGCCGCGGTGGTGCGCAAAGGCTTCCTTCCCTGGGGAACACGGGACCAAAAAAAAGGTTCCGGCCGAAGAGGTTCCCCGCTTACTTCCGGGATCGCGCTGCCTGCAGAGCGATGAGCCGGGTAACGCTGCGCTGCGGGGCGGAAAAAGGCCCAAAGGACCGGAGGATCTTAGGAACGTAGGAGAGGACTGAGGTACCCCCAAAAGGTAAGCCAGGAGCTTTTTTAGGAAAAAAAACCCCTAGCAACGGGAGGTCACCAGAGACCTCCGTCCACCTGTCCCACACAGGACAGAAAAAAACACAGTGGAGGGAGGTCTCAGGTGCCCTCTTATAGGGCTAGTAGGAGGCACCTTAAATTTGGTGCTAATTAAAGGTTCCACTGTCCTAAACAACACACAGGGGCAGAGATACCCCATATTGTGCTGCTGTCGGACGTAAGGGGAATAGGCTTTTTGCTCCATCTGAAAAACTGGTAACTAATGCCACAAGGAAACTATCAGCAAGCAGGATAGCAGTAATCTCTGGGCAAGATGGTCGTAGTAGTTGGTCATAGTTGGGATGTAGTCAGTTCCTCTAAAGCTCTGGTACTCCTCAGGTACTGGTGCAGTGGTGATGAGGGAGGCCTGCAGTATGTATGTTGGTGGTAGTAGCTTCCCCCATGTCATTCCCTGTGGTATGTTTCCTACCTGAGGGCCTATTGGGGGTTGGGGTTCCCTTGATGTTGTAGGTGCAGTTTTAAGGACTCAGGAGACAGCAGATGATGGTGAAATTAATTTATAGCTCTTTACTGCAAAGTTCAGCAAGGCACAATAGTTCCTTATTTTGCAAGAGGCACAGTTTAGGGTACCACTTGAACCTAAAATGACAGTTTGGTGCAATGCCAAGAAGGGCAGGAATGACGCTTACAATGTCCCATGATTTGGGATTTATCCATGGATAGGTCCATTCAGCTGAAATTCCTATATTCCCAATGGAACTGTACCAATTATGAAGCTATGCAGTATGAATAGGAAAGGGCATAACTTCATGACCAGTGGGGGGCTGACTGCTGGGACCCCCAGCAATCCTGAGAATGGGGCTCTGGTTCTTCCATCCTGGTGGAGAGGCTACATTCATTCTCGGAGGTAGCCGAATACAGCTCTCGGGTATATTCAGCACTCTCGTAGATAATGAAAGGAGCTGGACATGTGCTTAGCCAGCTGCTGCATCAGAGTGGGAGAACTAGAGTCCCATTTTGAAGTCCAATAGCTATGCATACATTGATAAATTCCTTAATAAATCTGCAATGAGATGTCTGAGGCACACTGTAGAACATATTTGACAGCTGAGTTGTTTTGGTATATATTTTTGTGTACTAGATACAGCAGTATAATTTCACAGCTCTTATATACCCACATGCATTGCAACCAACCACGGGTTTGTGAAAATAGAAATGTCTGTTTTAGCTTTTAGCCTTTATATCTAGAGTAGAATTGTTCCATTGTTCCATTCACTGACCTCGAGCAGAGATCTTGTAACTAGAAAGGAATTGTAAAAGGAGAAGCATCATATATCAAAACTGACTGACACAAAAGTGTAAGGGGAGTTCAAACAGAGGAAATTTTCCTAACTGAAAAATTCAGCTTCAGGAATTTGAAACTAATTTTTCTTCTTGTCCAAATTCCGCGTCAAGATCCATGTCAAATTCCACACCTGCCGGGTGGTATTTTCTGCCTCCCATTCACTTCAATGGGAGTTATTAGACGGAATCTGCCTGAAGATCATGCATGATCCATAGGGTAAGTTCACATGGAGTAATTTGCTACAGATTCCTCCCAGAATCTGTCTCCCATTGTTTTAAAAAGATAAGCATCTTTGCTCGATCTTGCCGTGGATTTCGCAGCTCGAGACTCCCTGTTGATTAGGCCCATTCATCTGGGCCTAATCAGTAGCGGAAAGCCGCAACGGAATGCTGATGCCCCACTCGGCATAGTGTCCCCTTTCTTAGCCCCCACACGGTATAACGCCACATTTACACAAACTATAATGTCCCAAAGTGGCCTCCAAACAGTATAATGTCCCATAGCAACCCCTCCAAACAGTATGATGTTCCATAGCGGCCCTTACACACAGTATAATGTCCCATAGCAGCCCCTTCACACAGTGTAATGTCTCATAGCAGCCCCTCCACACAGTATAATGTCCCATAGTGGCCCCTCCACACAGTATAATGACCCATTGTGGGTCCCCTACACAGTATAATGACCCATAACGGCCCCTCCACACAGTACAATGTTCCATAGTGGCCTTCATACAGTATAATGTCCTACAGTGGGCCATACAATGTTTGTTGCAAATACTGCAAAAATTTCGGGTTTCACCAAGCACAAACTTTTATTACACTTTGGGGTCTTTGCACACCCTAAAGTATAATGATCAGAGGCCCAGGGGATGTGACAAATATAAGAATCAGTCTTACTTACCTTTCCTGGGCTCCAACTTGACTCCCTGCTGTCTTCAGCCCTCTTCAATGACGCCACAGACATGGGTTACTCCTTCATCATTATGCATCGCGATGCCGGCCTGACCAACATAACGTCTGTGACGTCACTGAAGAGGCACAGCAGGGAGTAGTGCCGGATACCAGGAAAGGTAAGTAACACTGTTAGTTATGTTTCTCCACCTCCCCTGGGCCTCCGCTCATTATACTCCTGGTATAATAAAAGTGGAGTATAATAAAAGCAGTTTCAGTTTTGACATATTCGACACAAACAGAACTGCCAGGTGAACCTCGTGAGACAAATCCCGTGGGCTTTGTCCAACAAATACTCTTGCTGCAGGTCTACAGCCATACTTACCGGTCCCCTCACCTGCTCACTGTCGCCTCTGCTTCCCCTTCTGCCCTACAGGGGGCCCTGTGAGTGCCATATCACATCGATGATGCCGACACTGACATGATATGGGATGCACAGGGCCCCCTGGAAAGCAGAAGGAGAAGCAGAGGCGACCGTGAGCAGAAACGGGGATCGGTATGTAAATAGGGTCTCGGGGAGGTAGGAGGTAGTTACGCCACTGATGTGAATATACCCTAAAGCTGAACAAAAGTAGTAGTTACTGGAAATAGTCAGTTCTGATACATAATGTCATTTCCCTTCTTGCTGTTAGTGAATAGAAGCACTCTTCATTGTTCAAATTGTACAGACCAATTCTCTATTTTCACACAACTGCACTTGTGGGAGATGCACCAGGATTATTAAGAGGCTCCGGCCTCTTAATACTTGTGGCTCACCAGAGGGGGTCCTATGCACCAAAATTAAAATCTAGTTTTGTGGTGTGAGTTATAGTAAATCTGTTGACCCAAGGCGTCCCTGCCCTGACCTGCCTTGGTTCCCACCTTGCTCCACCCACTTTTCTCTACAGTGGCAAGCAGGTTGGAAAAAGAACACAAAGTGCCACATTTTTGGTGAATTTTATTTGGCACCAAAAACATGCTACTTTTGCACCAGAAAATTGCTCTGGTAAGACTAGTACATTTGCCCTAATGTATCAAGGCAGATAATAGCTGCTGCTGTGTGCTCACATAGTCATGGTTGATATCTCTTTTAATTCAAGACCAGTACAACATTCAGCAGTTGGATGGATTCTAAGAACCCGACAAACCCTATTATATTCAATGGGTCAGGTTTACTATTGTGGAGTAAATGTGGCACATCTGGTGTATCTTGGCACATCTAATTTAGGCTAAAAATTTTCTGAATTGCTAGACATTTAGGTGTGGCTTCTGGGAAAAGTGGCTGTGGCTTACATGTAACACAATGGGCCCAGATTTCATCAAAGTTTTGGTGTAAGATTCTGGCTCAAAAGTAAGCCAAATAATAGGTGGTATAAACTTAAAATAGAGAGTTTAAAGATGCAACAGATATATCACCCAGCATCAGACACTGTCATAAAGCTGGCACATTTTCAGACAACCTGTCTACATTTACACTGTCTGTTAGTAAATCTGGGCCAATGTGTCCATCGATGACCTTTTTTTTATCATACAAAGTGTCTTGGCGTTTTTTATAGGCTGACAAGCTTTTCCCACATTCAGGGATAGTCCTCTGCTATCTGTGACAAGATGCAGTTGATTCTTTATTCTTCACCTTCATTGTTACAGTGACTACAGTGCTGGGAGTTTTAGTGCAGCAACAGCTGTCAGTGGTTCTGTGCTATAGTAGCACAACAATGCATTGTGGGTACGTCTGTCTTGGCAGTCGGACTAAGATAACCCAGTAAACTATTCGTATTGAATGACTTTTGGGGCTAATAACATTAAAAACAAGTTGGACAACAGGAGTGCATTACTTATTCACATAATAAGGGCTGCGAGCAGCAGCGGGGACTGGACTGCGGAAGCGGAGCATCCTTTTCATGATTGGTTGGAGTGCTTTTTTCTGTTGATGTATGGTTTAATCAGTGGCAGGCTGCACACGGCTCGGCTTATTTGTAGCTACTGTGACTGTCTCGTCCCTATGTGCCTCTGTCTCACTTTAATGCTCATCAGCCTGATTGCCGCAGGACTGGAGTTTATCCGAGCTGCAGCTTTTTTGTCTTCTGCATCTTATTTATGTGTGGTACATCCAATTTTTTTAACCATTTTTATTGCTCCAATAAATCTAAAACACATAAAATACAGCAACTTTGAAAATCTTTCACCATTTTGAGTACACAGCTTCTTTGCAAACATATGTGTCTCCATGGTTACAAAAACAAAAAACAAATCCTGTGTGCATTCTAGACCTGCATACATGTTGTGCCCCCACTATTACTATCGGTAGGTTGTAGTATAATGTTGTACCATGTTAGCCATTGAAAGTAGTGGAAGAGTGAAGAAATCAGGCGATACCTTTTAGAGGCTAACTGAGTATATTTGATGGTAAGCTTTTGGAAGTACTCGCTCCCTTCATCAGACATGGTGTTATACAAGAAACTGAAAATTCACAGATTTTTCTACCCTAAAGACATGGGACTTCAAAGAATCTTAGCGTTCTTAAAAAAAACAAAATAAGGTATTGCCTGATTTCTTCACTCTTCCACTATCGGTAGGTTATCAAGAGGTGGGGAGGCAGAGCAGCAATTGACTGTATGGTAAAAGTTAATGCACACTTCTACAGTATATTATGAATCTGTAATGTACAGATTTCTACTAAGGATGGCCATAGACTGCTTTGAGCCCATGCTATACCTCTTTGTGCCTCTGATATTATAGGTGTGGTGTCTCTATACATTTGAGATGTTGGTGTAAACCCAGAGGTGAACCTAGCCTCTCTGATGCTTGAGGCAAACTAAAGAAAGGTGCCCCTCCCCCCCAAAAAAAGATACACACCCAGTACACAACTCCTTTTTTTTGGCCTCCACATGGTACACAACCACCTTTTTTTTGGCCCCAATTCAACATATAGCCCTCCTTTTTTTGGCCCTCACACAGAATATGACCCCATTTTTGCCCCCTCCACAATATGTGACCCCATTTTTAGGCCACTAACAGTATAAGGCCCCCCTTTTTGTCCCCCCACAGTATATGCCACCCTTTTTCATGGGCCCCTCCAACAGTACATAACCCCTTTTTTATGTTGCCCCAACAAGTATATACGTAGCGTCCTGGCGTCCTTCAACATTGTGACGTAAGTGCAGCGGCAGCTAGAGGCCATAGAGTCGGTCTGCACAGGAGTGTGAATGGGTGAATAAAAAGTATCATCCGCTACTTATTGCAATAATACAATAAGTAGCAGCTGATTAGAAAAAGAATGCCACCTCTCAGTTTATACCATGAGGCATTGCCTCAGGTAACCTCATGGAAGGTGCGCCTGTAACGTCCCTGCCTGTTCGGACCTCTGCGCCATCCTCCAGGCACATGGTACGGCACAGGAGGCATGGCCATATATGATTATTTGCATCTGCTGCTATAGCACTGCTGAGGATTCGTTGCAGTGTGTCAGTCCAGCAGTGCTATTAGTCCTGGTTACTAAGGAGTTAACTTTTGTGTGCTGGTGATTGACAGCGTATCTGACAATCAAGCCTGGGGTGAGTTCTGGACTTCCTTAAACTCGCCATCAGTCCACACATGGTTGCTGGCTATTGTGTCTCTGACCTTGCTAAGCGTTTCTCCTTATATTGTATTTTCTGACATTTCTGACCCTTTGGCTTTTCTTGACTACTCTCTTGGATTTTAATTCTGTACTGCGTTGCTCGACAGGTTCCAACCCCTTGCCTAGCTGACCTCCCGTTTTGTTGTTCTTTGTCTTGTCTGCATTCTGTGTTATCACCTTTATCTAAGAAGGGACTGGCGCCCAGTTGTCCTCTGTCACCTAGGGCAGTGAGGCAAGTAGGCAGGGACAGGGGGTGGTTTCAGCTCAGGGTTCACTGTCTTGTTGTCCCCCTCCTTCCAGGTTTCAGCAGCAGCCCCTGGGGAATTGCTCAACAGGCAATTCCCTAACAGCGCCCCTGGGTAAACCTCATTCTGATATATATATTGAAATGTCTGACTCTGAATATGTGTCTATAATATTGTACAGTATCAGAAGTACAAGCATACTTATGGCTCAGTGGTGTTAATGGCATGCTGAGAGTTGTCATTTAACCAACTTGGACAAACTACAGCACCAACAGTGGTGGTCACACAGCTCTATTAGAATCCAGAATTGCAAATTGGTCCAGTGATGGTAATAATGTATCAAACTAAGAACATCTGCTATTCAGAAGTATGGGAGATCTGGATTACAACCCTTGAAGTGGCGATCAGCTAGTAAGTAGAAGACAACTGGAAGATCTCACATATACTTTAGATCAGTGGTCTTCATGCTACTGTTGAATATAACCATTGGAGATCACTGCCTTAGAACTGATTCACACGATCAAGTCTTGTCTGTGTGTGGGCTGAAATCACTGTGTGAATTGAACTCACTGCATCATAGTTTGGTTATGATACAGTGAGCTCCTGAACGGCCAGTTTGCTGCAGTATTGAACTGATAGCCATAAAGCTATCATTTGAGAGCTCACAGCATCAAAACTCACTATAATGCTGTGAGTTCAGTTCACACTGTCAAGTTCAATGCAGTAAATATGGCCCACACCCAGACCGTTTTTCCTGAACAGGACTCACTATTGTGAATCCAGCCTTACCCTACATTCACACAATAGATGTGAAAAACAGACGGGAAAAACGTCCATTTTTAATGGCCATTTTGCATCTCAGGGGCGGCTGTTTTCACAGAACCCCCATATATTACAGTGTATGGGGTTGGGGTCCGTGAAAATGGACAAAAATAGAGCATAACTTATATTTTAATGGTCTGTGGAAATGAACCATCAAATTATTGTTCATGTGAATAGCCCACATTCACCAACAGTGAAATTAATGCAGACTTGTGATGGCCGTTAAAAAAACATGGCTGATTTTCACTGTCGTGTGAATATACATTTAGGTTATACTCACACAACTGTGTCTGTTTCTTGGCTATTGATATATTGGTCCGTTTTTAATAGTCGATTTGCAACTGCTTTGCATCTATTCCTTGTACATTTGTCTGTTACCTGTTTGTTGTTTTTTTTTTTTTTTTTATGAAACCCACCCATTTGTTTTTAACTTTCGTCACTCAGATGTAAATGGACAACTGACTTCAATGGGGACCATGTGGCTGTCAAAATGTGCAAATATAGAATATGCCAGATTTTTTAACAGACTGTTTTTTCTGTCCAGACGTGTGAATACACTCATTTACTCTTGTTGTTTTTAAAACGGCTGTATGGCGATTGTGATGTGAATGTAGCCTTAGAATGTGGAGAAGATGAGGACATTTTACGAATAATCCCCTGTGGGGCCTGTGTAAAGAAAACCAGTGCTGGCTGACTTTCGTCTAATCAGCACAATGTAAAATCAGTGTCTGTTTCCTTCCTCTTGACGAAGACCCATTCTCCCGCAAAGAGGAAATCCTCTCCAGCCAGTAACTGGCAGCCTGACACTGGTGACCTGACAACTGAGATATCACACTGTACCAATATAATGCCTATGCAAGGTCACGTGAATAAACAGATTTTTCAGATCTAGGTTGAGTACACACACAGAGTCTCTATAATCCTGTACAGTCATTTCTGACACAAAATCAATACACTGTATACAAAACACAAAGTATAGAACTTCATATTTTGTATAATATAAGAGCATAATATACAGTACATGACATTGGCACTGAGGATGTTGTTTTGCCCATAACCTTACTTACCATTGCTGCGGCCTCACCATCCACCCCCCTCCCCCATTTTTATTCTACCTAAGAATGAAGACAACACAAGTGAGGTTGGATTAATTGGCCACAGCAGCCATTTTATTAGAATAACAATGTCGAACCACAATGCCACTAGGTCTGACCACAAAAGCCCCAATGGTCCTATTGACCTTGGCCCTCGCCCGATTAATGCTATGCACCGACCTGGCCCCCCTCCACAATTGCCGAGGGACAATATCCGACCACACCACAACCACTGCCGAACACTCCACCCACAAGCATAGCAAATTGTGCTTGACATCTCTAACAAATTCTCGGAAGGGGCAGGCACACAAATCATTCCCACCCAAATGCAAGACCAGGACATCAGGGTGGTGATCTAGGCGAACATACCGGATAAACTCACGCAACATATGACCCCACAGCATGCCCCGAAATCCCAGCCACCGAACAACCGCCACCAACCTGGGGAATCCTAGCTGCCGACCGCGGGGCACATTTTTGCTCTCTCTGCCCCCCCAGTGGACATAAGAATGCCCCAAAATCCACACCAGGCGCGAGGGATGACCTACAAAACAAAAGAACCGAATCCGAACATCAGCAGAAAACACAAAATTAAACCAATACAGTCCACACCCCCCGATAAAAAAGGTTCCCCCCCAACTGGAGTTAAAGCAACACTACAACAAATGGGGGCGCACATATCAAACAAAACGACGTGACTCCCATCTGCCAATCCGACGCATTACATCCGGTCCCAACCCCCACACAGAGGCCTCGGTAGCAGCACCAATCTAAAAAGAATGTGGAGCAAAAACAGACGGGTCAAGGCCCAAGACCCTTAAACATTTCCTAAACATCCACGTAAACTGATAATGCGATAAAAAGGACCCATCCAAATGGCACAACAGAGGTCCGGCATGCCCTTGTCACAGGCCGCTAAAGTTTTCAAAACACCTCACCGGACACATAGCCGACTCGGGCACGGGAAAAAGAAGTACCCTCCGGCCCCTGCCAGACTGATCTGTCTTAGAGCGCCGTATAACAAACTCAACCCCAGACCCCCCCAACAACATGTCCTAGAGCAATACACCTCCCGCCGTACTCTTACACGGGGACACCAATTCCCCCACCCGTAAGGCCCCAAAAAAATCCCCATGAAAAAACTAAATGAAATAACGCAACCTCAAACGGGGAAGAACACACCCCTTGCAAAGCCTCGCCTAAGCATTCAAGCAACTGAAAAGAAACAGGCCTTACGGGCGGGTCCGTCCTCTCCGGAAACCCCGTAACGCCTGCAAAACCAAAATATCCTTAGTGACATCCGAAGGAACACCCCCTAACTTGCCTGCCACAGACTCAAAGTCCCTCCATGCCGCCTCATAGGCCGCCCTGGTACCATCCGCTAAGCAAGACCGAATCAACTCACCTGCCATGGCAAGACAACGCCCCACAGGTGATCCGGACAGGGGATTCCAGTGACGTCCGCCTGGGGGGCCACCTGCCGAAACCGTTCCCACTGAAACCGAGAAAGAAAGTCGGCAATTACATTGGTAACACCCGGGACATGAACAGCCACCACCCAAGCATTCAGAGCTAAGCAACGCAGCACCAATTGCCGCAACAGGCGAACAACCGTCAACTAATTAATGGCACCAACTACAGACTGATAGTCACAGTGAAAACGCACCTTCCTGTTTCTGAAACGATTCCCCCAAACCTCCAATGCCACCACAATAGGGAATAATTCCAATAGACACAGGTTCCGAACCAACCCCTGCTCCACCCAATCCGACGGCCACCGGTCCGCACACCATTGTCCCCCGCAAGAAGCCCCAAAACCATCCAACCCCGACATATCCGCGTATAAGTCCTAATCATAAACATCAGCCACAGGCGACATAACCAAGGAGCGGCTGTTATACATGAACAAAAATCTGGCCCACACCTCTAAGTCGTCCCTGTGATCCCTCATCAGACAGATAAAAGGGCGACGACACCCCAGACGTGGCACCCACCATGCGCCTACAAGACACACGCCCCATGGGCATGATCCTACAGGCAAAGTTGAGATTTCCCAATAGCGACTGCAAGTCCTGAAGCGTGATCTTATGTAATCTCGTAGCCTGCCGTACCTCCTGACGCAGCGCAACCAATTTGTCCTCTGGTAATCGGCACTCCATCCGCTTGGTATCAATGATGATACCCAGAAAGCTCAAACACAGGATCTTTCCCGGTTTGACCCGGCGCCAGAGGGACTCCATAACGTGCCACCACCCACTCCAGAGTCCGAAACAATGAAAGGCAGACGGTGGAGCCAGCCGGACCAAGACACAAGAAAACATCCAAGTAGTGGATGACGGACCCGACACCCACCAGGTCCCTCACCACCCACTCCAGGAGTGAGCTAAAGGCCTCAAAATAGGCACAAGAGATCACGTAACCCATAGGAAGACAACGATCCACGAAGTACACCCCATCCCAATAACACCCTAAGAGCTGCAGGCTCTCCGGGTGAACCGGGAGGAGGCAAAATGACGACTCCACGTCCGCCTTTGCCATCAACACCCCTCTCCCGTATTTCTGCACCCAATGAATGGCTGCATCAAAGGAAGTATACACGACGGAACTCAGTTCCGGCTCAATACCATCATTAACTGACCCCTTTTGGGTACGACAAATGATGGATGAGCCGAAACTTGTTGGGCTCTTTCTTGGGCACTACACCTAATGGGGAAACTACAAAATCTGCAAACGGCGGTGAGCTCTGCCACCTCACCTCTACCGGTCACGGCCGCTGAAATGGAGGCCTCCCAGGCCGGGGGGCTACTGCCCGTAGCTGCAGGGCGTGCCCGCCGGCCTGGAGGATCCCTGGAAGGGCTCCATAGCCAATGCCAGGACCTATGTGCCGTATCCTCGCTTAACCGCTCTGGCGGCCTAGCCCGACGCTGCCGCCAAGCCGAGGCCCCACCCACCAGAGCCGTGGAAGGAGGGGGTGAAGAAGAGGCACCCGACGTCATGACAGGCCCCGGAGAACCAGGCACCGGACCGCTGGGGACTGCATCTACGATCCCCTGCACCTGCTGCTTCAGCCAGGTAGCATCCACCATGTGAGCAGCAGTGTGGAGCTGCCCCAGGAGGCCCTCAAGGTCCGACATGCCGCAGGTAAGGGAGTGCGTCTTGACCTGCTCTGTTCCTCCTTCCCAGTGGTAGCTGACCTCGGGAAACCCAAGCTGGTCCCTTATATCCTCTCCCCTTAGATACTCCCGCCACGGCACCTTCACCCCTCACCCTAGCAACTTGACGTCAACCAAGTCAGGCCCTGTCATGGCGGCCTCCCCCTATGTTTTACCCCGGGTCCGGCCTTACTATAAAGTGCTTACAAATAAGTCAGAAGATTGCAGTAGTCTAGAAGGGAAAGAATATCACAACTATCACAAGTTTGGTTCAGTAGTTGGTGGGGGTATGATGAGCACTTAGTTTTATTGCATAGTATAGGGCCGTGATGGCGAACCTTTGGCACGCGTGCCAGAGAGGGCACGCAGAGCCCTCTGAGTTGGCATCTTAGATGCTTCAGTGTCCCCCATACAGTATTAGATGATTCACAGGGTCCCCCACACAGTATTAGATGCTTCAGTGTCCTCCATACAGTATTAGATGCTTCAGTGTCCCCCATACAGTATTAGATGCTTCACAGTGTCCCCCATACAGTATTAGATGCTTCAGTGTCCCCCACACAGTATTAGATGCTTCAGTGTCCCCCACACAGTATTAGATGCTTCATTGTCCCCCATACAGTATTAGATGCTTCAGTGTCCCCCACACAGTATTAGATGCTTCAGTGTCCCCCATACAGTATTAGATGCTTCAGTGTCCCCCATACAGTATTAGATGCTTCAAATACTGTATGGGGGACACTGAAACATCTAATACTGTGTGGGGGACACTGTGAAGCATATACTACTGTGTGTGGGGCCCACTGTGGAGCATATACTACTGTGTGGGGGCCCACTGTGAAGCATATACTACTGTTTGGGGGGGCCAAAGTGGAGCATATAATACTGTGTGGGGGCCACTGTGAAGCATATAATACTGAGTGGGGCCCCTCTGGAGCATATAATACTGAGTGGGGGCAATTCTGGAGCATATAATACTGTTTGGGGGCCACGGTGGAGCGCATTGTACTGTCTGGGGGCCACTTCGGAGCACATTGTACTGTGTTGGGGCCCTTCACTATTTATATCACACAGTATCTGTTTTATAGCAGACATGTGATATTATTACAGGCTGTAATAACATTGCACGGTCAATATAAAACAGATCCTGGTTAATTTAAGGCTAAATTGACGTGTTGGCACTTTGCGATAATTTAGTGGGTTTTGGGATGCAGTTTGGGCACTCGGTCTCTAAAAGGTTCGCCATCACTAGTATAGGGGATAGTGCCCATAAAAGAGAAACATATAGTAAAAGAGCAGCAGGAGCTGGTAGACTCTACTACAAGTAAGTGGTATGGTGGCCAGCCATGTGTGGAAGTAAAGGGCTTGGAGGATCATAAGGAAAATGTATTATAAATAGGAATGTTAAGAATTTGTGAATTAGATGGATGACAGGGGCAATTCAAGGGAACCTGTCAGGTGGTTTTTACACCATCAGTTTAATTCCCTTTCCATTGGTGTCTGTAATCTTTCTATTGCAGTAAACTGAAGTTATAAATGTTTGAAAGCATAAAAAGTCCTATGTAAATTATCCTAAGTAGTCAACGTACGTGGGCAGGAGCCTAGTCACACTGTTACACTGCTGATAACACCCCCAGGGCATTATGGGCATCACCCTTGTGACGTCATGGAGTGAGGGGACTGTGAGGGAGATGGAGGGTTACATCCTGAAACTATTGCCTTGGGCACCAACCGAGCTTGTCTCACCACTAATTTTAGATATACCCTAGCTCTTCATATCCTGACCATGTGACTGTAACTCCTGCCATATGTCATCAGTGCTAAATCATTTCTGCTGCTTTTATTTAAAGATATACATACAGAGGACGTTTCAACCCATTCTTCAAGCTTTTCTCAACTGTATATGGAAATGAGCATTAGACATGTTGTGGAAAAATATTTGAAAAGGCCTAAGAATCAATAATCAGCAACAATTGTGCTTTAAGAATATATTCTTGTATTATTAGTAAAAGCTGATTTTGTGTGAAAAAGTTATTTAGCCAGATGGCTTCAGGCCTTAGAATGCCCTATTGTTTGAAAGCCTTTCTCAAGCTTCATAGCCAAGGTTATTTGATAAGAGTGTCTGGGTATACATCTTGCTCTCTTGCTTCCCCTATACTCTCTTGTTCTCTTCGTGTGAGAACAAGAAGTATTGTATGGGATAGGAGCTAGGTGTCAGAAGAGATGTTTTAATGAAACATTTCAAGGTCTACTGACAATGAAGGGGCTATGTGGTCAGATGCTTTCTTACGCATCCAAGATGGCAGATACCGGAAGTTTCACTTACTGGTCATGCGAAACACCCATTTTCTTTTAACCAATTGTATTGCATGCTCTATATATGATGTATTTTGTGATGCATAAGCTGGCATAAAGCCATCATTTTCCTTTATAATCCTGTGCACCGCTTTAATAAAGAAAGAATTTTCACAAGAAAATCACCTGTCTCTTCGTTGATTCCCCAAGCTCGATTTAATTAATTATTTGGATTAATTTAGACATCTCCTGACAGTTGAGATTGGGACCCTTTGAGTTTCGATAACAGACAGAAGTATAAATAATACAAAGTACTGCCTCTTACCAGTGATGTCAGAGTTAGAGGCAGTACTTTGTATTATTCACACTTTTTTCTTTAGGAAAGGGCAGAAACACGTCCTACTAAGTGGAAATGCACACAATAATCGATGATGATTTCATTGTTCCAGTTTTACTTGAGTCTCCTATTATGGATGTAAACGCAAATGAAAGGACATTCAGCCACATTGTAAAGTCTGGAGCAGATAAGCATCACTGTGCCACATCCTGACAGGCTAAAAGGATGAAGACAAGATGATGACTCTGAAAATCTTGTACCATCAGTGTCATACAGACAGGGATGTGCTATGCCTATGATTCAGTCACAATCTGCTGAAGTGGAGGAAACAGACTTGGAGAGGAAATGTCTCAGGACAAGGTACAAGCTGATTAGACATCGCTCCATGAAAACATCCACTTGTAATCAGTATATTTAGCCAAGCCATGTCTTGTTTGGCAATGACACCGCGCATACGTCATAGTCAATGATATATCCTATAGAGTCACAATCTGAGTCATGAAAAGGCTCATGTTATATGAAGTTCTTTATAGAAGCCTGGATTCTCAGATAGGTCTGCGGGGCAGAGATGCATCTCACAATCCTGAAGGTTTTTAGAAGCAAAATGACATACCAGTATTAGCGTTATATAGGAAATTACTATTTATGTAATTGCCTGATACTGTAGAAGGTCATCTAGACGTATTATACATTAATTTGCATTCCTCAACATTGAAATTGCAACACCAACACCAAAAAGGAAAAGTCATGGAATTCACAGCATTGATAGATATGTCAATGATATACAAATGATAAAAAATGGAAACAAAATATTAAAAACATCTGGATTTATTCAGAATAAAGTATGAGGACCTGCAATATATGTATTTAGACACCTTTGCATGCTATCAATAAAGTTATTAATGGTTGTCTGAGGAATGTTATATGACATGACACTGAATGTACTTGGGCACAGAAAGATTGGCCATTGGCAGCTCCCTTTGCAATTGCCAACCAATGATGTCCCAGATGGGATGGGAAACAAGTCCGAGGACACTGCAGGCCATGGTAGCATGTTTAGGTCACACTTGCTGTTCACAGTAGCAAAAGCAACATGCGGGTCGCCGCTATCTTGTTGAAAAATGGCTCCTGGGACACTTTGGAGAAATAGCCGTTCCACAGCCAAATCAATGTAAGACTGTGCCATTAGTGTACCTGAAATGAAGGCCAAAATGGTCCAGCTACCATATATTATGCCATTCTACACCGTAATCCAGCAAGTATGACATGGTCTCTAGACCAATCTCTAGTTTTGATTGCATCAAAGTGGGTTTCATCACTGATAGACCTCCATTCCAGCCTCCATTGCCATCTCCGTGTGCACCAGGATAGATTTTAAGAGCAGTCAATGAAATATCGGTACCTGACTCATAGATGTGGTGTAAATCCCTTCTGATGATCAACATGGTTTGTGGTCCCAAACTTGCGATGTGAGGTCCAATTTCATTTGCAGTAGAGAAAGGATGACTGTGCGCTATTCAGGGGAGTAGATAGGGGGGGGGGGGATAGCTTGAGCTTCGGACCTGAGTTCACTGCATCTGTGAAACTCACTATGGGGCCACCATAAATACATGCAGTACTTTCACCTATATCAGTATCTGCAGGATGCCAATATAGTTGAAATGCATGGTAGAGCAGGAAGCAGTTGGTGTGTGATGTGTCCACGTGTCTGCCTAAAGCTCTGTGAATGTGCCAGCCACTGATGTCATCAAAGAGTGCTGGCCAGGCGTGTGTATGGAGTCACATGATAACTGTGCATCACTGAAAGGACAAAGAGGGGAAATCATGAGGAGCACAGAGTCACGTGATCTATGTGTATGAATGAAGCTAGTATAGTCTATGAAATGTAATGTAAATGGAGTGTGAAGAGAAAGTAAATAAAAAGAGAGTACAAAGAAATGAGCTGTTAGGCAAGAATGAGAAGGGATAAGTTGATGTAAATGGAAAAATAATGAAAATGTAATGGTAAAATATGAATGAAAGAAGTAGTATAAACTAAATAAATGGGAAAAGTTATGTAATGTATATTAGGGGCAAGAAGAAGAGGGGGGAAGAGTGGAAGGGAAGGAAGAAAAAAAAAAAGAAAAGGGAGAGGCAAAAGAATAAAGGGAAAGAATAGACAATCCGGAGTTGGGACTTTTTGTTCTTCAAATAGAGATGCTTTTAACAGATCTGTATTAGGAGGAAAAAATTATGTAAATGTCTGATTTGATGAAAAAACTGTTGACTATAATATTAATTTCTAAAGCTGCAAATATCATAGTCCCTATTCAAGCCTTTGGGATGTAATGTTTGAAGCTCATGAATCGAAAAGGCTTCCCTCATCTTTAGACTTCATGAAATTGAGTGTCCAAGTACTTGAAACTTCAACTGGGACCAGTGTGGTGAAAGTGGAATGAAAGTGGAAGAAGTAGATTGTTTGTACATATAGTCGATTTATGCGTGGATATCCTGTCGCATATTGTTTGTGTAGTTTTGTCCACATAATGTAACCCACAGGGGAATTTAACCTTTTATATCACATAGGAGGTGTCACACTTTGTGAAAGATCCTCAGTGCACCAACACCGTTTTGGCCACCCCTGAGTCCTCTTTCATATAAAAAACACACTCACCGCCAGTGAATGTTGGGTTCACAGATAAATACAAGACAAGCCTTCTAAATTTTATATATTTATTAACCCCTAAATGGGTCGGTATTAACATCTAACACATGCAGTTCAGAACAGATATGCAGATGTATACAAGCATTAACAGTTACTAGTTACAAGATACAGTACAAATAAAATAAAAGGGATAAAGGTGAAATGATTACTTTACCACACATGTCCTTGATGTGGTTCTATAGTCCAACACTCACACATGGCATGTGTGAGTCACCAGTGGAGACTTCTTGGCAAGTGCATTAACTCCTAGCATGTGGCATCACAGTATTCCAGCCTGGATGCTCTTCACAGTCTCTCAGCATTAGTCCAATAGTCTCATCACAAAAAATCTCTCTCAGTCTCTTGTAGTCTGTGATGGTCTGTCTCAACTCCATAGCATAATCTCATAGTAGCATCTCAATGATAGTCTCTGCACTGTATTCTCAGTGGTAGGTTCATCATAGTATCCTCTCAGGGGTAATCTGTCTGTAAAAAAAACTCTCCCACTGGCCTCTTACCTCATCTTTTATACCCTTTATGCCACCTCCCAGAATGAGGTCACCGGCGGCAGCAAGTCTGATTGAATAATGCAATCAAGTCCAGATTCTTTGTATATGGCCGATCCAAGTGAAAGGATACAATGTTATCAGCCATATCTGATTTCCCTGCACAATGCATGTTTCTTTGATCACTCAGGGGTGTGTGGGAATACAATAGAGCCCCGCTGTGGTGGGTACAACCCCCCCTTCCCCCCCCCCCCCCCCCCCCCCCCATACACCCCCGGGTGTGGGGGCGCGCGCCGTGAAAAAAAAGGAAGGGGGGGAAACCAATCCCCCAAAAAAAAAAACACACCCCCCCCCCCCCCCCCCCCAAACCCAACACCACACAACACCAATAAAAAATTATTAATATATACCCCCCCCCCCGGGGGGTGTGCCCCCCCCCCCCCCCCCCCGCTGCTCTGCGGGGGGGGGGGGGGGGGGCGGGAGAGGTTCTTTTTTGGGTTTTTTTAACAAATAATTGGTTTAACTCCCCCCCCCCATCTTTTTTTTATTTATAATAAAAAAAAGGGGGGGGGGGACCCCCCCACACCCCCCCTAACAAAAAAAAAAAAAAAAAAAAAAAATTAAATAAAAAAAAAAAGGGTTTTTTTTTTTTTTTTTTTTTTAAATATTTAAAAATTAATAAAAAAATGGATGCCAAATTTCTCCGCTCCTCCGCTCCCATCTCCTCTTGTGGGGTTGTGGTTTTTTGTCCTTTCACTTTTATAAAAAAAAAAAAAATAATTTTAAAAAAATGAAGAGAAAAAAAAAAGAAACAGAGCGGCCACTGAGGGTTAATCTAGGGCCCTCCTGCTCCTGTGGCCATGGACTTCCACCTGGGCGCTGCCAACAGCACTTCCCCTATGTTTCTCCGTCATTTTCTGGGTTCTGAAGTATATTGTGTATTACATGTACTAAATGGTTGATACTGCTTTTCCTCCTTAAGAATTTCACATGTGATATTGTACATTGCTACCTTAAGTTGGTTCCACCAATCACCAGTCTATCTCCACCCCTAGGGAGGAGCTAGTCTCCCCTGTAGTGTGTGTGGACCTAGAGTCCAAGGAGGACACATCCTGTACTCGGCTCTCAGGCCTGTACAGGCCCCAAAACTACTACTACTGCTCTCATCATCCTGTCTAAGCGTTCTTCTTCAATCCAGAAGCTGCAGGTCCCTTCCAGGTCTCAGTTGAGGTCTGGTTTCCAGTTGTACCTTGGGCCAGGAAGCTGTATCCCGCCAGGGCAACCGTACTGAAGTGCCTGCACTCCACCAAGGGCCTGTCCAGCCAAGTATCTACTCTAGCCCCGCAAGCTGAGGATTATCTCTTCCAGAACCTTCTACCTGCCTTCCAAAGGTTTCCTTCCGCAGACAGAGAGGATTACACTACTTCTTCTGGGCCTCCCTGCAAGCTGGTAGCCTTTAATGAGTCACTCAGCTACCGCACCCCAAGGACTCTGCGCAAAACCGTAAGTCCATTTTCCCGTGGCCGAGCCAAACCACGAAGCCTCACGCTTGTTGTAACCCACAAGGGCTGGAACTCTGTTTTTCTTCTATTTTCAATCTCCTAATAGACTCTCAACTCTGTCGTTGCTATTGGCAACCGTACAACTACTGCCCCCAACATCTACCTTAAGGGGAATTATAGACTTGGTGCATTGGTGAATCACATACTTGAACGTGCCTTGAACTGCATAAGGTTTTGCACTACTTGACCAGCTGCTGAAGCACTGTATTGTTGTATACTGACTTTTGCACTAAGTAAAGACTTTACCTGGTTATCCTAACTCTGTGTGGTCGATGTTCCTGCACACTGCACCTGGGTAACACAGATGAGTGAAAGGGAGTGGAGAATCAGGGATTACACCGGGACTACCCCTCGAGCCAAGTGACACTACACTACCCGTTGCCCCTGGTTACCACAAGGCCCTTTTCTGGCGTCACGAACAGGATTGTATACTGTGTACCATTTACAAAATTTTCTTTGCTGGACATTGTTTTTGGGCTTTGTTGTCCCCATCCTGGGCTGTCAGCCACTTAAAACCACACTAAGGACTGTTTGGCAAAATTGTGTACTGTCGCTTTAATTTGGCCGCCATTACCGCATGGACGGCCCCTCTGTGGATTACAACTATATTGGCACTGCTGCCGCTGACTCCGCCCCCCTGTGGGCGCCAAAAAACCCCGGGCTTTGCTGGGAACGCCCACTGCCTGGGCCCTGCTCATCCCTCCGTGCAGGCTCCGCCCCCCGAAGCCGCAGCTCCGGCGGCCATCTTGCCGTAGCCCAGCCTGCTGACTAGGGCTCTAGTGAAGCGAAGAGGGAACCCGGAAGTCCCACGGCCCTGCACGGAGCCGCCGACCGACACCCGGACACGCCGTCCCTACCGCAGGGAAGCGGCGACAGCCCCTACACAGAGACTCCCCTTCAAGGGAAACGCAGTGAGTACCTCCAGCGGTGCTGGCAACAAGTAGTGGTGATTGCAGACTGTCACTCCAGCGCAGCACCGCTTCAGAGGAGCACTTAAAGAGACAGTGCATACCAGATTCTTTAAAGGAACAGTACCATTATTATAAAACATCATGTCTGACACGGACTCAGCCCAACAAGCTGCCATACCTCCTCCAGCTGCAGCGGCGCCTGCTCCAGAAACCGCAGCCGCTCCAGTTGCCGCAGCAGCGGGTGTGAATATTCTTCTAGGGGCCCCACACCTACCCAGCTACAGAGGGGACCCCCATACACTGGCAGATTTCCGTGAGAAGTTGCTCAGGGCTTTCCACTTGTTACCTTTATCCCCTGTGCAGCAGGTGAACGTGCTTTTGGGTCAGCTGGAAGGAGTCGCCTTCCAAGAAGTACGTTCCTGGCCCACATCTGACAAGGAGTCAGTGGAGAAGATCCTCGCCAGGCTAAAGCGGGAGTTTGAAACACAATCCCCTACAGAGGTGAGACTCGGCTTCTTCAACCGAAGACAGCATCCAGGTGAGACCCTCAGAGACTATGCCTTAGCTCTCCAAACAGCTTTCAGGGCCGTCCAACAAGTAGACTCTGTTAGTGCTGCTGAAGCCGATAAAATGATTCTGGACAGATTTATTGAGGGTGTGGACTCCCGGCTAGTGCAGAGCCAGTTACGTATGCTAGCTGTCCAAAACCAGAACATTTCCTTTGCCGATTTTAAATCGCTAGCCATACGAGTACTAGGGACTGAGTCACCCTGTGGTTCCACCACTATGTATCCTCACCCTCCAAGCCTAGAGAGTGGACTTGCTGCCACACCTGCACCTCTGGTGCCTGCTGCTGCCACTGTTCCTACTGTCACTCAGGCTGCCCAAGCCTCTGCTCCTGACTTAGTGGCTTGCCTAAAAGACTGTATGGACAAATTTGTTGAAAGTGCTGTTAAGAAATTAGAGGGACTGACCCTGCAAGTCGCTCCTCCCTCCCAGGAGCCATCCTTGTCACGCTCCTCCTCACCTGAGCCACGACAGTATTACCCACGTCCCAGACGACCTCCGCCTGAGAGGCCTCCACCTGCTGGTAGGACTGTCTGTTCATACTGTAAAAAGTTTGTCCATCACCGATCCCAGTGCTTTTCAGTTAAACGGGATGCCCCCCGAGGCAGAGGACCACCCCTCGGGAGGAATATGCAGAGGTCCCTCCAAAGCGCCCAGATTCATCGCACCCTGCCCGTATATAACTGTGCGGATCAACGGTGTCCCTATTGAAGCCCTTGTAGACACCGGATCACAAGTCACTACCCTCAAAAAGCATGTTTTTCTCCAGCACTGGGACATCAGAGACTTATCCAGAGACCTTGATGACCGGAAACTGTGTGTCCTGGCTAGTAACGGCCAACCTGTCCCACAAGTGGGCTACTGGGAACCCACCATCCAGATTGGCGACTGTCGTCTCTCTAAACAAGGCGTAATTGTCACAGGGGTAGAAGAGGAGAGCTCCGCTGCCCTGGTGCTAGGCATGAATGTCCTGCGAAATTGTTTTGATGACATAATCAGTGCCCTGCATGTTTCTCTCTCCACCGCTTCTTCTTTCCACAGGAAAGCTATTCAGCACCATGTCAAGGTGTTGGTGGCACATCAGAGGTTCGTTAACCGCAACGGAGAGATCTGCCGTGTCCGGATTCGGGACACTCACCCTGTGACCTTATCAGCCAACTCAGAGACGATCGTCTGGTGCCACGCTCGCCCTGGTGTCAAGAATGAAGACTATCAGGCTCTCCTGGAACCTATCCAGCTGGAGGCACAACCCCTGGTAAAAGCTGCACGTAGTCTCGTGACCGTCTCCAACGGTAAGATACCAGTACGCCTCATCAACATGAGTGACACACCTGTGAGCCTCTACAAGTTCACACCAGTCGGCCAATTGCACCAGCTGTGCCCTGCAGATGTACTTGCTGACACAGCTACGGCAACTCAACGGTCTGCTACCACCACACATCACACTGATAGGGCCAACCCGTCACCCTGGTGGACTGAACTTAATGTGGGAGACGCTAACACCCCTCCTGAATGTATCAACGGTGTTATCAATATGGCCAAGCGTCATCACCACGCTTTCAGCAAGCACCCCTTGGATTATGGAAAGACCACCCTGATCCAGCACCGCATCATTACTGGTGACCATCCGCCTATTAAAGAGCGACATCGACCTGTTCCCCCTGCGATGTATCAGCCTGTTAAACAGTTACTCAGGGAAATGAAGGATGCAAACGTCATTAGAGAAAGCCAAAGTCCCTGGGCTGCACCACTGGTCCTGGTGAAAAAGAAAGATGGTTCCATTCGGTTTTGCGTGGACTATAGAAAGCTCAATGATGTCACCCACAAAGACGCTTATCCTCTACCACGCATAGAAGAATCCTTAACTGCTCTCGGCTCAGCTGCCTACTTCTCTACCCTGGACTTGACCAGCGGCTACTGGCAGGTCCCCATGGCAAATGAAGACCGGGAGAAAACGGCCTTTACCACCCCCATGGGCTTGTATGAGTTCAACAGCATGCCCTTTGGACTTTGCAACGCACCAGCTACGTTCCAGAGACTTATGGAAAGGTGCTTGGGTCACGTGAACTTTCAACATGTGCTGTTATATCTCGATGACGTCATCATCTACTCCAAATCCTACAAAGAACACTTACACCACCTCTCTGAAGTGTTCCAGGTGCTGACAGAGCATGGACTTAAAATCAAACCCTCCAAGTGCCATCTCCTCAAACCTCGTGTTAATTACCTAGGGCATGTTGTCAGTGCAGAAGGTGTGTTACCAGATCCAGACAAAGTGTCCGCTGTCGCAGATTGGAAGACGCCCTCTACTGTGAAGGAAGTAAGAAGTTTCCTGGGCTTCGCAGGCTATTACCGCCGATTCATTCCCCACTTCGCACAAATTGCTGAACCTCTGACAGAGCTGCTTCGGGGATGCCCTAAGGAACAATACAATCGTAGATTGCCAGTAGAGTGGTCTGAACGACAAGAAACCGCCTTCCAAGCGCTAAAAGCACTTCTCACCCAACCTCCTATCCTGGCCTATCCGGATTACAGTCAACCCTTCCGGCTATATACTGATGCCAGCTTTCAAGGACTGGGTGCTGTCCTGTCTCAAGTACAAGATAACCGTGAGCGAGTAATTGCCTATGCCAGTCGAAGTCTCAGAGGAGCCGAGAAAACGACAACAATTATAGCTCCTTCAAGCTGGAACTGCTGGCACTCGTGTGGGCTATCACGGAAAAATTCAAGGACTATCTTGCTGCCTCGTCCTTCGTTGTCTACACAGATAACAATCCGTTAGCGCACCTGAACACAGCACGGCTAGGTGCTCTTGAACAGAGGTGGGCTTCTAGGTTGGCAAACTACACCTTCACTATTAAATACAGAAGTGGAAAGACTAACATCAATGCAGATGCACTGTCACGCCTCCAAAATGGAGAAGAGTCTGCTGCCCCAGATGAATGGGAAGAAGTTGAAATGCCTCCCTTCTATGATCGGTTCGCCCAGCAAAATGTCATCTCTGCTGCCATAGATGCTGAAACAGCCCCACACGACTCAGCTGACCATCTACAGGAAAACTCCAAGTGGCTGCTGCTGCAACAAGAAAGTCGCATCTTAGGCGAAATCCACGACTTTCTCCTCACAGGGAGAGTTCCTGTCCGTCTGCGCCAGTCCTGCCCAGATGTCGAACTTCTTCGCTTATGGCGACAACGCAAGCGTCTCTTCCTGCAAAAGGGACTGGTCTTGAGGAACACGCTAGATCCCGTGTCCAACCAGAGACTACATCAAATCATCATCCCTAGAAGAGATGCTAAAATGGTGCTAGATGCCTACCATGATCAGTCCGGTCACTTTGGGGTCTACAAAACCGAAGCCACCATCCGCAGAAGGTTCTATTGGATCGGGATGAGAAACGACGTTGAGAAGTGGTGTCAGGAGTGTACAGCCTGCAATCTGACTAAAGCAGGAAGAAGAGATCAGAGAGCACCACTTCACCCTATCCAAACACAGAGACCCAACGAACTTGTAGCTTTAGATCATGTCAAGCTTGCGCCCACTCGTTCTGGCTATGCCTACGCCCTCACTATGGTTGATCATTTCTCTAAATGGACTGCTGTTGTCCCTGTCAAGGACCTCACCGCACGCACCACAGCCATTGTCTTTTACCAGGAGTACGTAAAGCATTATGGGTGTCCAGAGAAGGTTCTCACGGATCGCGGATCCGCTTTCGAGTCCCAGCTATTCCAAGAACTGTGTCAATACCATGAGTGCAAGAAGCTGCGGACTACTGCTTACCACCCTCAAGGCAATGGACTATGCGAAAAAGTCAACCAAGTGTTCATAAATATGTTGAGAACTGCTTCAGTGGCTAAACAGGCAGAATGGCCTACTCTCCTCGATGAGCTGGTGGAGATCTATAATAATACTGTGCACTGCTCCACTGGCTTCACGCCCTTCTACCTGATGTTTGGGCGACAAGGCCAACTGCCCAGAGACCGGGCTTTAGGGATTCAAGTGCCGGACTCCACCAATCCCCTGCCAAGGGATAACTGGGTGTCAGAACACCAGAGGAGGATCACAGAGGCACAAGAGATAGTTAATCTTCGTATGGACGAAGCTCGGAGGCGACAGGAGGAGGAGTTCAATCTCCGTGCACATGCTGTCCCCCTCCAAATTGGAGACAAGGTCTGGCTCAAGAAGGAGCATCGGAGCCACAAACTGGAGCCGCTATGGGAACCGGAGCCTTACATCTTGACGGCCATCCCGTATCCGGATGTTTGTGAGGTCTTCAAAGAGGGAAGAGCTCCTCAGGTGGTACACAGAAACCGCCTCAAACCCTGTATCCGGGAAGAACTCTTCACTCCACCGGTACTTCCGCCATCTGACATCCCCATCAAGTATGCCATACCTGCTCCTGAAGTGCCTATTCCCGCGCCCTTCAGGACTCTCGTGCCTATCAGTGAGCTACGTCAGGACACTCCTTTCCTCCTGACAGGGTACTACCCAGCAGCTCCACTGCCTGCAGCCATGCCTCCGGCCTTGCCAGCTATGCCGGCTACTCAGCCACCTCTACTTGCTACAGATTCGACTGTACCTCCTCCCGCTGCAGATATCTCCCTCAGAAGATCTGAGAGGAGCACTAAAGGCGTGCCTCCTGCACGCTATAGAGACTGAAACTTGTAGCATATTTTATGGACTCTCACATACCAGAGCCACAAAGGACTTGGCCCTGTTGGCCTACCCCTGAAGGGACTGTTGTGTGTGCCTTAGCCTGTTGGCTACTGTTCGCAACGTTTCAAGAACTGTGCCTGGCCCTGCCATGAACTCTCTACACCTTCTTCTCCTAAGTTATATTACCCCTAAAAGCACTTTATGGACTTTGTCCCCCTTGTTATTTATATATGGACTGTTTTATGGACTGTGTTCTTATATTGCCCTGTGGTGCACCTTGACCCCGCAGCTCTGCTGTCGTGCACCCCCCAACAAGTGGATTTGTACCCCTGTTGCTACCACAGGATATGGACGTTGCCCACAATGCCCCTGCTGCTACAGCAGATACATGGACTCTTTATTTGCTGAGCCCCACTTGTTGCTTTTGTGTATTTTATATCTTTGTTACAGTTGTACACTGTTTTATTTACTGCTGCATTTACAAAAATGTGTTTTATATCCTGCCTCTTTCACACTAAAGTATTTATCTGTGTTTGATAACATTTTTCCTCCTCAGGTTATTTCGGGCCTTGCCTGCAGGCCTCTCTAATTGCCTGCTCTCACCAAACCCTGAGTGTAGATGATGTCAGAAACCCCTGTATAGTCGTTTGTGGACTACCCATGTCCACCAGTCGCCCTCGCGCCCTGCGCCGAGGCCGGCTTCCTTCATAGTGTGGGGGTGTGCAGTGACCCAGAGCGGCCACTGAGGGTTAATCTAGGGCCCTCCTGCTCCTGTGGCCATGGACTTCCACCTGGGCGCTGCCAACAGCACTTCCCCTATGTTTCTCCGTCATTTTCTGGGTTCTGAAGTATATTGTGTATTACATGTACTAAATGGTTGATACTGCTTTTCCTCCTTAAGAATTTCACATGTGATATTGTACATTGCTACCTTAAGTTGGTTCCACCAATCACCAGTCTATCTCCACCCCTAGGGAGGAGCTAGTCTCCCCCTGTAGTGTGTGTGGACCTAGAGTCCAAGGAGGACACATCCTGTACTCGGCTCTCAGGCCTGTACAGGCCCCAAAACTACTACTACTGCTCTCATCATCCTGTCTAAGCGTTCTTCTTCAATCCAGAAGCTGCAGGTCCCTTCCAGGTCTCAGTTGAGGTCTGGTTTCCAGTTGTACCTTGGGCCAGGAAGCTGTATCCCGCCAGGGCAACCGTACTGAAGTGCCTGCACTCCACCAAGGGCCTGTCCAGCCAAGTATCTACTCTAGCCCCGCAAGCTGAGGATTATCTCTTCCAGAACCTTCTACCTGCCTTCCAAAGGTTTCCTTCCGCAGACAGAGAGGATTACACTACTTCTTCTGGGCCTCCCTGCAAGCTGGTAGCCTTTAATGAGTCACTCAGCTACCGCACCCCAAGGACTCTGCGCAAAACCGTAAGTCCATTTTCCCGTGGCGAGCCAAACCACGAAGCCTCACGCTTGTTGTAACCCACAAGGGCTGGAACTCTGTTTTTCTTCTATTTTCAATCTCCTAATAGACTCTCAACTCTGTCGTTGCTATTGGCAACCGTACAACTACTGCCCCCAACATCTACCTTAAGGGGAATTATAGACTTGGTGCATTGGTGAATCACATACTTGAACGTGCCTTGAACTGCATAAGGTTTTGCACTACTTGACCAGCTGCTGAAGCACTGTATTGTTGTATACTGACTTTTGCACTAAGTAAAGACTTTACCTGGTTATCCTAACTCTGTGTGGTCGATGTTCCTGCACACTGCACCTGGGTAACACAGATGAGTGAAAGGGAGTGGAGAATCAGGGATTACACCGGGACTACCCCTCGAGCCAAGTGACACTACACTACCCGTTGCCCCTGGTTACCACAGTATAATGCAAGGGTGTGTTTTTACCCCCCTTTTTTTTTTTCAACCCCGCCCTAAAGCCCCCTTTGGTGTCCTTTTCCAAATTGTGGCCCGGGAAAAAAAGGGGGCCGTTTTTATATAAGGGGGGGTTTGAATAAAAGGGGGAATATTTTTTAAAAGGGGGGAATAAAAAAAAAAAAAAAAAATTTTTTAAAGGGGGGTTGGTTGGTTAAATTAAAAAAAATAGGGGGCGGTGGGGAAAAAAAAAAAAAGGATATTTATATTAAGAGGGGGGAAAGGGAATGAAAAAAAGGGTGTAAATATTTAAAGGGGGGTTTGGAGTATGATAAATAAAGAGGGGTGAATTTTATATGAGGGGGGGTGGGGGGCAAAAAAAAATATGGGGGGGGCTTTTATATTATAAAGGGGGCTCCCCCCCATTTTTTTAAAATTTTTTCCCCCTCTCCCCCCCTTTTTTTGTTTTTTGTGGGCCCACCAAGCACTCCCCCCTCCTCTTTTTTTTTTTTTAATATATTTTTTTTTAAAAAAATAAATTTTAAATTTATAGACTTGTTTTCTTTAAGTGTATTATATAGAAATAAATAAAAAAATTTAAAATAATAAAAAAAAAAAAAAAAAAATATAAAATATAAAAAAAAAAATAGAGGGCTTAGTTAGCTTTATTAAAAAAAAAAAACTACAACCCACCACTAACATAGTTTTAAAAAAAAGGCCCCCTTGGGACAGCAGGACAGTCCTGCATATGCTATTCCGCCATTCTGGGATGCCCCAACTTCAGTTCATTGGCGTCCTTAGGACGTGATGAGTTGCATGCAATGAAGAAGCAGGGAGCTGTCCATTCCCTGCTTCATCATTCATCCCCTCTCTTCCCCAGGAGCTGAACGCGTGATGATGTGATGACGTCATATTAAATGCATGCGTGGATTTTTTCTACAATAAACCTTAAAGGATACCTGAGTTTTCATGAAAAATTGAAATATGTGCAGGGTCTTAATTGGCAATCCTTTCTATGACTATATAAGCCTTCATACATGATGTCCTATCAGTTTTTCAGCTCCTAATAGCCACATTATAGCTTCAGCACATGTTGCATTTGCCTCTGAGGCTGTGAGCAGGTACAATAAGGAGCAGTTTGCCCCCCTTCTCTATCCATTATGCATAGTATTCTGCCAGGAGTAACTGTACAATAACAAACAAATAGCAGAGAAAAGTCCAAGTGATGATAATATAGGAGATCCAGGAACACTGGATTGCAAATACATGCAGGAAAGCAGGTAAAACACAGGCAAAAAAACCAAAAAAAACAATGGATGTTAATGTGCTGAATCAATTTTCATACACTTGAGTAGCCTCCAAGGGATTCTCCACATGGATTATATGTTTATACTTGGAGGTTCACTGTAGACATTTGAAGTGACATTTGACCTGAAGTGGTGAGCTGTATTTTTTCATTTGTATTTGCTGAGTATTAGGACAGATTCCTTTTAAAAAGCAGTTGTCTTGTGTAGGTAAGAAAGGGGTTTTCAAGCTATCCACATGATGAAATGAGGTGTGTTATCTGTCGGTTTCCAACACCTGGCCCCTGCATAGATCAGCTGTTACAGCAGCCTCTGGGTGACTGAAGGGGATAGTGGATGGGCAGTGCAAGCAGCACCGCTCCTATACAAGTAATAGTAGATGTGCTGCAATTCCCCAAAAGCACCACTATGCGGTGGGTGGGGCTGCTGTGCCACTCCTATTACTTGTAAAGGAGTGGTTCTGCACGCGTTCCCCATCCATCAGCAGCTTCTAGTACCTGGAGGTTGCTGCAACAGCTAACTTGTCTGGGTCCCCAGTATGAAAAAACAATTTGCAGTTGGAAAACCCTTAAAGAGGACATTTCACGTCCTCATGTATATGCGGTTTTACATACCGCTAGAAAGCCGACAGCGAGCTGAATTCAGCGCACTGCTGGCTTTCCCGTTATATGCCCCGGGGCTGGAGATATCGGGGGTCTAAATTTCACCGTTCACTGTCAGAAGGGCGTTCCTGACAGTCTAGCTGCGCTGTGAGGAACACTCTCCCTGACAGTACCCGTCCATAGACTTGTACTGGGGGGCGTTCCTTACAGCTCAGTGTCATCTCTGGGTTGTAAGGAACGCCCCCTCTAATAGTACTCGGCTCAGAGAGAGGGGGTGTTTCTTACCGCCCAGTGATGACGCTGTGCTGTGAAGAACTCCCCCCTCAGTACAGCGCTATGGACGAGCACAGTCAGGGAGGGCGTTCCTCACAGCGCAGCTAGACTGTCAGGAAAGCCCTTCTGACTGTGAACGGTGAAATTTAGACCTCCGATATCTCCAGCCCCGGGTCATATAACGGGAAAGCCGGCAGTGCACTGAATTCTGCGTGCTGTCGGCTTTCTAGCGGTATGTAAAACCACATATATATGAGGACGTGAAAGGTCCTCTTTAAAGCACAATTTGTCCTGCAAAAAATAAGCACCATACAGCTTTGTAAATGGAAAAGAAGTTGTGGTTTTTGGAAGGTGGCGAATAAAAACGAAAATGGAAAAATGAGAAATGTAGCGGGAAGGGGTTAAGATCACATTATTGACATTAATTTCTGTCTATATATGTACAAGTTACCTGATAAGACTTTTTCTCTTACCTGCCCTGCGAGCTCTCTCCATATAATTGCTTCAGCACCCATCCTTTTTCTTGGTTCCTCTAGTTTGCAGCCAGTACCAGTAAATACTGCTATCTAAAATGAATGCAAGCCAGGGGGTATTTTTAACTGTAACTACTTTGAAAGTGGTTGGTCTACCCACGTCACCATGCTCCTAAAGGCATTCAGCCATATTTAATGTGACAGCTATCATCCTCCCAAGAGATGTCTTTGAAAAAATGCTCTTTCGTTATAGCTCAACCACCCTGAATTATTAATGAAATAATACATTTTTTCTAAACTGCTTTGGCCTAGGCAAAGTAACTCTGGTCTGACATTACTTATACTTATCATCGCAGTAAAGTGTCTTTCTTGTATAAGCTTAGTTGTCTGTGCTCCAGATTCTTTTGCGTCAGTTTTATGGGACAGGATGCAGCTGCCTGATGGTTATCATTGTCAGCCATATGAACCCTAATGGGGATGATTTCTATATTACCCTGATAATCCTGGGAGGCAAATCTCCTGCCACAGCCTGGTTTCTCACGAGGTCACACAGTCATTTTGTATAGGTCTGCCTTGGATGCTCTTTGTTGCTAGACCACTACCTTTCACAGAATATCCTCCACACCACTTTGGGTTGTGAGTGTGCAAATATCCATATCGTTCAACTTACTGTGTAACAGGAGTATTGTCCCAGACCACTGGTGTTTGTCCAAGTACTTATTAGCAAGAGTGCCATCTCTGTAAATGGAGTTGGTGTTAATCAGTTGTTGGTCCCGCAAATCTGCTATTAGTGACTCAACTTAACATAGGTCATTGTGATGAAATATGGATATACAGTGCTGGCCAAAAGTATTGGCACCCCTGCAATTCTGTCAGATAATACTCAATTTCTTCCAGAAAATGATTGCAATCACAAATGCTTTGGTAATAATATCTTCATTTAATTTGTCTTCAATGGAAAACCACAAAAAGAATTGTCAAAAAGCCAAATTGGATATAATTCCACACCAAACATAAAAAAGGGGTGGACAAAAGTATTGGCACCCTTTGAAAAATCAGGTGATGCTTCTCTAATTTGTGTAATTAACAGCACCTGTTACTTACCTGTGGCACATAACAGGTGGTGGCAATAACTAAATCACACTTGCAGCCAGTTGAAATGGATTGAAGTTGACTCAACCTCTGTCCTGTGTCCTTGTGTGTACCATATTGAGCATGGAGAAAAGAAAGAAGACCAAAGAACTGTCTGAGGACTTGAGAAGCAAAATTGTGAGGAAGCATGAGCAATCTCAAGGCTACAAGTCCATCTCCAAAGACCTGAATGTTCCTGTGTCTACCGTGCGCAGTGTCATCAAGAAGTTTAAAGCCCATGGCACTGTGGCTAACCTCCCTAGATGTGGACGGAAAAGAAAAATTGACGAGAGATTTCAACAAAAGATTGTGCGGATGGTGGCTAAAGAACCTCGACTAACATCCAAACAAGTTCTAGCTGCCCTGCAGTCCGAGGGTACAACAGTGTCAACCCGTACTATCCGTCGGCGTCTGAATGAAAAGGGACTCTATGGTAGGATACCCAGGAAGACCCCACTTCTGACCCAGAGACATAAAAAAGCCAGGCTGGAGTTTGCCAAAACTTACCTGAGAAAGCCAAAAACTTTTTGGAAGAATGTTCTCTGGTCAGATGAGACAAAAGTAGAGCTTTTTGGGAAAAGGCATCAACATAGAGTTTACAGGAAAAAAAAAAGAGGCCTTCAAAGAAAAGAACACGGTCCCTACAGTCAAACATGGCGGAGGTTCCCTGATGTTTTGGGGTTGCTTTGCTGCCTCTGGCACTGGACTGCTTGACCGTGTGCATGGCATTATGAAGTCTGAAGACTACCAACAAATTTTGCAGCATAATGTAGGGCCCAGTGTGAGAAAGCTGAGTCTCCCTCAGAGGTCATGGGTCTTCCAGCAGGACAATGACCCAAAACACACTTCAAAAAGCACTAGAAAATGGTTTGAGAGAAAGCACTGGAGACTTCTAAAGTGGCCAGCAATGAGTCCAGACCTGAATCCCATAGAACACCTGTGGAGAGATCTCAAAATGGCAGTTTGGAGAAGGCACCCTTCAAATCTCAGGGACCTCTCTCTCTTTTGTGTTTTTTCATTGCAAGCAAAATAAATGAAGATATTATTACCAAAGCATTTGTGATTGCAATCATTTTCTGGAAGAAATTGAGTATTATCTGACAGAATTGCAGGGGTGCCAATACTTTTGGCCAGCACTGTATTATACTGTCATGAGTTACGTGTCTTTTCTTATAGTTATGGGTTTTTTTTCATTCATGAGGGTAGTTAGGAGATTGGTCCGAGCGTTTCCTGTGTACAGTTATTACATTGTAGAATCCACAGCCCAGGCTACAGAGGGAGAACGAAGGGAGTCCTAGGTGCTAATTCTATTGTGGTCAATCTAATCGGCAATCCTTTTACATGTCCGTTCCTCTCGGTCCAATGTTATCTTTAGGCAAAAATCCCCGCCACACGTGACTGCTGAATAAAATCCGCTGCTTCAGCGGGAGGAATCTGGGACTTCACAGCCAGCGAGCAGTTTCACTTTGAGAAGACCCAGAAGCAGTAGGACCGGACTGCACAACCTTTTTAAGCAGGCTCCTCTAGCAATACATGTGACTTCAGCCACACACACTGATTCTTCACCCCACTATCAGCTCCTTATATAACTCTCTCCTGGTATTTGCTGTGACAAGGCCATCTAGTAGTAACAGTTAATAATACAGTATCACTTTGCATAGGATTGCATCCAAACAGTAACAAGATGTATGAACAAAATTCATATTAATAAGGACAGTAAGGCTTACATGTGAACCCGCAAACACGTTCTCTTACTTTAGGGGCATTTTGGTTTGTGTTGATTTTCATGAACCATAAGTAATTGAAATATACCAGTAGACGTCCTGTCAAATAATACTATAGTAGTATAATGTTGTACCGTGTTAGCCATTGAAAGTAGTGGAAGAGTCAGGGCCGGTTTTAGACAAAGTGGGGCCCTGAGCAAAATTAAAAGCGGGGCCCCAAATGCTGATATGCAAACAACACCATTGTCTTCCAGTGGCAACCCCTATAATAACGCCTCCTTTCTGCCAACAAAAAAGTAATAAGCCCCATTTACCACACACAATTCAAATGAGCACCTTTGTACCACCTAATAGATTTTTGCACCCAGTCATCAGTTATTATAGCGCCTCCTTATAAATAATAGTCCCTGATTATAAATAATATTACACCTTTATCAGTAATAGCGCCCTTATAAATGATAAATAGTGCCCTGTATCAATAATATTCCCCCTTATCAGTAACAGTCACCCCGTAAAAATAATACTGCTCCCTTATAAATAATAGCCCTCTCATAAATAATAGCTACCCTTATAAATAATAGTCCCCATTATCACTAATAGCCCCCTTTATAAATAAGCCCACTTAATTATACCCCCCTTATAAATAGTTCCCCTCTTATAAATAAGAGCTCCCACCTTATAATGGATGCCTTATATATAATAGTTCCCCCCTTATAAATAATAGTCCGTCTTATAAATAATAGTTCCCCCTTATAATAGCCCCTCATACTTAAGTTTCCCAATTATATATAGTAACCCACCCTTATATATAATAGTTCACCGTTATACAGTGTCGGACTGAAGGGCCTTAGGCCCACCAGAGGAACTTGTTCTGGGGCCCCACCCAACAGCTTCCTGCTAATAGCCTTCACCACGGCTCCTTCACTGAAGTCTTACATATGTGCTGACTATCTGGTGTTACTGAGTATGTTCCCAGTATAGTCAGCCCCTATAGTACTGTGCAGGCCCCAATAACTCCATGGCCAGTTCATGCACAGTACTGTATGGGGAATGACATGGCTATGGAGCACTACACATATGTGCAAGATTATAGTGAAGGAGCTGTGATGCAGACATAGCACACAGGGCTACCAGCAGGAATTGTGAGCCCCCCCCCCCAGTATAATGCTCCACATGGTATATAATGCTCTCCTGAGCCCTCCAGTTTCCCCACATGGTATATAATGCTCCACAGTGACCCCACACAGTATAAAATGCTCCCCTGAGCCCCGTATAGTGGCCCAACATGGTATGAAAGGCTCCACACAGTATAATACTCCACAGTGGCCCACACAGTATAATACTCCACAGTGGCCCACACAGTATACTACCCCTTAGTGGCCCCAGACAGTGCAATATGCTCCCCAGCAGCCCCACACAATATAATATGCTCAATACAGTATAATATGCACCCCACAATGCCCCCCAGTATAATGCTCTACAATGGCCCCACAGAGTATCATATGCTCCCAAAAAGCCCCACACAATATAATACACTCCACAGTGGCCCCACACAGTATAACAGGTGCTCCACACTGTCCCTTCCCCTAGTATAAAGCTCCACAGTGGCCCACAGTATAATATGCTCCCCAGAGGGCCCCCGCTAGTATAATGCTCCACAGTGCCCCCTCCAGTATTTTGCTCCACAGTGGCCCCACGCAATATATTATGCTCCCCAGAGCGTCCCCCCAGTATAATGTTCCACAGTAGGCCCCACGCAGTATAATATGCTCCCCAGAGGGCCCCCTAGTATAATGCTCATTAGTCCCCCCCGAATAATGCCCCACAGTGGCACCACGCAATATAATATGCTCTGCTGATGGCCCCCCCCAGAATAATGCTCCACAGTGACCCCACTCAGTATAACATGCTCCAGAAATGGCCTCCACACAGTATAATATACTGCCCAGAGAGGTTTCCCCAGTATAATAATCCACAGCGGCCCAAAACAGTATAATATGCTCTCCAGAGCCCCCCCCAGTATAATGCTCCACAGTGGCCCCGCACAGTATAATATACTGGGGGGCCCCTCTGGAGAGCATATTATACTGTGTGGGGAAACCGTGGAGCATTATACTGGGGGGGGGCTCTGGAGAGCATATTATACTGTGTGGGGCCACTGTGGAGCATTATACTGGGGAGGGGGCCCTCTGGAGAACATGTTATATTCTGTGGGGCCTCTATGGAGTATTATAAAGTGGGGGGCTCTGGAGAGCATGTTATATTCTGTGGGACCACTTTGGAGCATTATACTGGGGGGCCCCTCTGGAGAGCATATTATACTGTGTGGGGCCACTGTGGAGCATTATACTGGGGGGTCCCTCTGGAGAGCATAATGCTCCAAAGTGGCCCCACATAATATAACGTTATCTCCAGAGCCCCCCCCCCACATTATAATTTTCCACAGAGGCCCCACAGAATTTAACATGCTATCCAGAGGGCCCCTTCCCCAGTATAATGCTCCACAGTGGCCCCACACAGTATAATATGCTATCCACAGGGGCCCTACAGTGCTAGTATTATCTTATACTCTGGGGTCTCTTCAGACCCCAGAGTATAATAATCGAAGGCCTGGGGGAGGTAAGGGAAAATAACAAACAGTTATACTCACCTTGTCTTACCTCTGCTGGGCCTCCTCGCGCTGCTCCGCTATCCCCGCCGCCGACCGCTTCTTCTTCTCTGCGGCTGACGTCACGCGTTGTGGACGTCACCGCTGAGGCCTGTGATTGGGCCTCAGCGATTACGTGAGTTACGCTGTCAGCACGCCCCACGTGATCGCTAAGGTTGCGGCCTGGCCTCAGCAGTGATGTCCGGAATGCCAGAAGATGACGTCGGACGCCAAGGACAGGTGAGTAAAAATGTTTGTTATTTTTACTCACCACGGAAAGGGACCCTGCGGTCCCTTTCTGTTATTGATTTGTCCGGGCCCGACTCCGGGATCCAGAGTCATCAGGTTCCGGATCCCGGGGGCCCCTTTGGGGACGGGGCCCTGGGCAATTGCCCAGTTTGCCCCCCCCCCTAACGCCGGCCCTGGGAAGAGTGAAACTTACATAGATCCAATATTAATAACAGAACCGATCTCCCAGTGGCCGCACATTTCTCCGGAGAAAAGCACTCTATTGAAGATTTGCGGGTTGTGGTTTTAATGGGACATTTTAAGACGCAGGAGAAAAGAAAAGAATCGGAATACAAGTTTATGCAAAAATTTCAAACTCTGCAATTTGGACTTAATATTCATGCCAGTTTCATGTCACACTATGTATGAACTGTGAGGGTCACAAATCACCTCCTGATAGCAAACAGATAACAGATCCCTCTGTCACGCACCACAACTTTCCAGATTGTTTTTTGACCTGTTGTAAATAACTTCTCTACTTAGATTGCATTTTGTTTTGGTTCTTTTTACGGACTCTAAAATCTTTTGAAGATCATGTGTATAGAGTATAAATAATCTGTGAATTTTCAGTTCTTGTATAACACCATGTCTGAAGGAGAGAGCCAGTACTTTTGAAAGCTTACTTATAAATATACTCAGTTAGCCTCTAAAAGGTATCGCCAAATAATACTATAGTCGAATAGAAGAGTCACTCTCTAACAATGGAACACTAAAACATCAAACTTTATTAATACTTTATTAAAATTGTTCTGTACTCCTTATGTGTGTGAGGCATAAGTCGACATGCAGCTAAACTCCCTCCTAGTAATTCATTGACTCTGGAGCGATGTCCAAACTTTAACTTTTATTACAAGAATAGGGTGAAACTAGGAAACAGAAAGAGAATGCATTTATTAATGCATACAAGCATGTAGCAACACATTATAATACAAACCAATGTATACACAGACATATACATGAAATACAAGATGTATACAGTATGGTATTACAGAGATGAGGAACATCCTTAGACATATACTGTACATGTGCTCCTGAATGGTGCTGTCTTAACTATAACAAGCATGGTCTCCAGCTATAGTAACTATGGGCTGCAAAATTACACTAGGAGACATGCAAACATAACAGTATGCATAAACACATAAACTATAGCGCTGGGTAGCAACTTGAACATACCAGCGATGCTACTGTAGGTCTAGACGGGGAGGATGGGATTGGCTGATGCTAGCTGAACAGCAAGTTCCAAGTGAAATGACCACTGATGAGCTGACTTGATGATGTCATTAGGTCATAGGTGGGAACTGCAGTAGCTCTAGTGGGACATACCTGGAACTGTATGGTGATTTGCAATTTTCACAAACAGTACTTAGATGGAGCTATTACAATTAATGCATGACATATTGCTGAAGCCAGGACAAAAATCACACAACATAAACACAGATAATGATCTAAAAACATTGCTTAGTGAGGGGGAAGGGCCTATCGACTTATTTCATCCATCCCTGCATAACACAACAGCAGAGTGTACTATTCCAGCTCAAATCCAATTGGTATAATATATAACCCGTGAGAATGGGCAGCAACACTCCTGCTATTTAAGTAGGATATTAGCCCAACTATTGGTAATTTTTGCAACGAACCATAGAAATTATGTGAAATCTCGCCAACTGAGTTTTGCCAAGCAGTACCGACCTAAGCTTTGGTCTATTACGTACAACCCCCTGCCTATAGTAATCATTAAAACCACTCCACTTCCTCACAGTTTTATAAGATAACTAACAATAAAAATGCTAGCCAAATACGGCTCCACAAACACCTGACGCAGTTCTGATTTTCACTTGCTTCAGCCAAATGTCCCTGACACATTGCAAAAATGCAGCGTTTGGCCACAACAGAAACACATTTTACATTACCTGCAAAGTGGATGCCATTCTGGCTAATCCCATCCTCACATTGCAGAAAAAAATCTGCAGCGGAAAGCTGCATTTTCAAAAACACTGGACTTTCTGTGAAAAACACTGCAGAAAAAAAAACGCAGTGCATTTCCACCGCAGTCTTTTCCACAGCGTTTTTTTCTGTGACTCACTACATTAGGGTCTTAAACTGAACAGGTACGTTGAACTTGCCACCACATGAATTCCATCCTGCTGTACGGTTTGTATAGGAAGGCTTTATAGGGGAAGGCACCGTTGCCCCATCTTTCATAAATGTGCCCTTTATTCTAAATAGAATGTCTGAAAATACAGTTAAATAAAATATTGCATACACAGCCCAGTGCTCCATCCATGTCTTTAGTAGTGTGCATGTGTTTTGCATCCTTTGCAAAAAATAGTAAGGTTTTTATGTGGTCTTCAGAAGCATGCGGATGGAATAATGAATGAAGAATATGGACAGAGAACCCCATGGGGCCACATTCTGGAAGATTTCTGAAGCTCTAACCCATTATTTTCAGATTCAAAGTGTCAAGTCCCTCCCGCTGAAGTTCAATGTATAAAGCTAGCGAGGAGAGACGCTGCCCGTCTGCTTCACACTGTGACCTACCTGATCTGGGTCACCTCTTATGGAGAAAGTAGCCTGTGGGACACAGAGAAATAAGTAATTAAGATGTATCTAGGACAACGTGTACTAAACAAGCAAAACAGAACAAACTTACAAGCAAAACACAACATCGGCATATGGCTTGTATTATTCTGCTGGGTTATGTCCCTGGAAATATTCAGAGAATATTGATATTCATTCTTTGCAAGAAGATTAGATTTTCACAGAGGCCTGGATTTGTATATTAAGGTCTATATAGCTTTATAGAAAGTATATGGCTTTATAAGAGCAAGAGGCATAGGAATAGACAGAAATAGGACATAATAAGGAATAACAGGAAAATAGATTTATAGGAACAAAAGACTTGGAATATAATGGTAGGAAAAGTTTTTTGACTTTGTGGGGACGGGCTTTATATGGCTCAAAGAGGCTGGTACAAGCATTATTGGAGCTGGAAGTATGAGACATGACATATCGGAACAGTGAATATATGGCTTATAGGAATAAGGAGTATATGACTTTAGAATAATTACATAAATGTGCAGCTTTATAAGCAGGAAATGTTTATGGCTTCATACGTAGAAATCTATAAGACATATAGGAAATTATAGGGGCTTTCTAAAAGTAAGATGTATATGGACTAAAGTTATATGGCCATTAGGAGTAATTACTATGTGGCTTCACAGGAAACAAGAGCATTATAGCATCATACAGTAGGAACAAAAATCATAAGTCTTTATGGAAACATCAGCTAACAAGGTATAGATAGTAACAAGAGATATGTGGCTATATAGGGGCAAGAGCTAAAGTGGCTTTGTGCATGAAAAAGGGCATATGGCTAAAGCCATATCAACTGTGATAGATCTGTTTCTATATAGATCCTGCTAATTTAACAGTTACCAAGAGTCCATGTGTATATGGATTTATACAGAAATATGATATTATAGAGACAAGGGGTGTATCATTTTATAGAGACAATTGATATAGGATTTCTGTTAACAAGGGGTTTATAACATTAATCCCTTCCCGCTCAGCATCGTACAATTATGTCGAGCTGAACGTTTAATTAATGCTCAGCACCATAAGAGTACAGCGCTATCATGCCGCAGGAGCAGGAGCTATACCCGCAGCATGACTTTCGGGTTGCAGCTGTATTACACAGCCAGAATCTGGTACTAGCCCCTGAAGTTGGAAAATACTCACTGCATCTGGGTGGTTAGGGTACAAAATCGCTCCCCCCTTTAGCCCCTTGGATCCCCTACGATGAGTTTGAAGATTCCAAGGGGTTGGCATGGCAGCCAGGAAGTCAACCAACAACCTACTGGCTACCTTTCCCTATTGCATATAGGGATACTATGTGCGAGTTACTGCAATACAGAAGTATTGAAGTATATTGCACTGGATATCAAGAGATCCCAGGTTCCAGTTCCCTTGTGGGACCGAAACATTACTAAAAAAGTTCATAAAGTTTTTAAAATACATAGCAAAAAGTTGAAAAAACTGCTTCATAATTAAAAAAATGCTTAGTGTAGACAAACATATTAGGTACCCCCATGTGCTTATAAGTCAGCACTATCCAAAAATTGTGTTATTTATCCCATATGGTGAACACCCTAAAAAAGAAATATACTGCATTGCGCAAATTAATATGCTTTGGTCACCTTGCCTCCCCCAAAAAATAGTAGTAAAAAGTGATCAAAAAGTCATTACCACCAAAAATTGTTACTAATAAAAATTACAATGTGCCCCACAAATAAAGAGCCCTGACATAGTTCTGTCAACAAAAAAATTATAGAAGTCAGAATACGGTGACCCCAGGCAAATCAGTTATTTTTGAAAAATTAGGTTTTATTTAGTAAAAACGCTAAAACGTGATAAAACCAATATAAATATGGTATCGCCTAATTGTAGTGACCTGCTGAACAAAGTTGCTATGAAATTTTTAATGCAGAGTGAACGCCGTAAAAACTAAATACAAAACATAATGACAGAATTGTGGGTTTTTTCACACTGACGCCCCAAAAACATTAATAAAAGCTAATCAAAACATTATATGTACCCCAAAATTGTGCCAAATGAAATTACAACTCGTTGTGCAAAGGATAAGCCCTTACATAACTATGTCAACAGTAAAAAAAGTTATGAAAATATGAAATATCATGAAACGTCACTGAGCATTAATGTCCAAACTACCCTGCGTCATTAAAGGGTTAAAGACGCTTGAACTATTTGGACACTACAGGAGAAAATGGTATAAGGCATTAAAGAAGTGAATAAGCCTTGGGTCTGCTAAAAACTGGAAGCCATAATGGTGTAACAGATCCGTCATACACACTTCAGCTAACCACGGAATTTTATAATATGTGGTTTTACCATAGTCCAGACACACATTACATGTCATGTCAGATGTCAACGGTGATAACAGACAACTTCGAAAAAGATTAACTTTTTATATTCCCCGATTAAAATTCGTAGGCCGAACAGAAGCGATCAATAGCTAATTTCTATTTCCATAACAGAGCTGCACATAATTGACATGTCCTATGTTTGTGCATTTATTTTCAGAAGTAATTACTAGAAGGACATCCATCTATTAGATCAGATTGGGGGGGGAACCTAAACCATTCTGACAGGTTGTTTATCTAAGTCAATATAACATGCTTATGGTAAAGTGACGGAACGTGGAAAAATAATAACCTATTCTATCTGATATTTACATTGTGCTCAGCCTGGAAAGGAAAGACCAGAGCAGAAAATGTCCCCATTTCAATAAAATGAACAGACGAATATTGAAAAGCAATTATAAAGAGCTTGTGTAAATCAGTCCTTTCTCCTTTACTGCTGCCCACTGGGGGCTGAGTAGAATAAATAAAGGGTTACTGAGACCTATTTATAACAATATCTCACATTGCATGAAGTTAAAAGGTTCTTCCCTCTATCAAGGGGACACTTACAGCTATTTTTATCATGTTTTAACAATGTGTGTGTGATGATTATACGTTATTTTTACAGTCACTTCATGTAAGATACTTCCTGTAGGGGCTCTTTAGTGTGTAGTCTCCAGTATGTCAGAGAGGCTTACATTACTTTCTCTGGCCATCCAGGAGTGTGACCTGTGTAACCTTATACTACACTATTCCTCCATGGGCTTTGAATATGCAAATAAGCTTTCCTTGATGGAAACTCAATCTAGTGGCCATCTTTCTGGAAGTTAAGTGCAGTGCAGAAACACAGTGTGGTAAATTACCTGTTACAACAGAGGTGAAGGAGGAGGAACACACAGAACCCTGACTCAATATTTGCATTTCACTGCTTTCAAAAACCTCTTTATTCTAAGGAAGTACAACAACACTGTGGTTACTGATGGGGCTGCAAAGACCAGAAGTATTGTTGCTGTTACCACCCACATTGCTATTGTTAGCATTTCTACAATTGTTTCTTCCTCCTCCTTCTTTAGCCTACCCTGCTTTTTTCCTGCCATTTTACTTCACACTTCTTAATTATTAACTACAGTGCCTTGCGAAAGTATTCGGCCCCCTTGAACTTTTCAACCTTTTGTACATTTCAGGCTTCAAACATAAGGATATAAAATTTTAATTTTTGGGTGAAGAATCAACAACAAGTGGGACACAATTGTGAAGTGGAACGAAATTTATTGGTTACTTTAAACTTTTGCAAAAAATAAAAAACTGAAAAGTGGGGCGTGCAATATTATTCGGCCCCTTTACTTTCAGTGCAGCAAACTCACTCCAGAAGTTCAGTGAGGATCTCTAAATGATCCAATGTTGTCCTAAATGACTGATGATGATAAATATAATCCATCTGTGTGTAATCAAGTCTCCGTATAAATGCACCTGCTCTGTGATAGTCTCAGGGTTCTGTTTAAAGTGCAGAGAGCATCATGAAGACCAAGGAACACACCAGGCAGGTCCATGATACTGTTGTGGAGAAGTTTAAAGCCGGATTTGGATACAAAAAGATTTCCCAAACTAAACATCCCAAGGAGCACTGTGCAAGCCATCATATTGAAATGGAAGGAGTATCAGACCATTGCAAATCTACCAAGACCTGGCCGTCCCTCTAAACTTTCATCTCAAACAAGGAGAAGACTGATCAGAGATGCATCCAAGAGGCCCATGATCACTCTGGATGAACTGCAGAGATCTACAGCTGAGGTGGGAGAATCTGTCCATAGGACAACAATCAGTCGTACACTGCACAAATCTGGCCTTTATGGAAGAGTGGCAAGAAGAAAGCCATTTCTCAAAGATATCCATAAAAAGTCTCGTTTAAAGTTTGCCACAAGCCACCTGGGAGACACACCAAACATGTGGAAGAAGGTGCTCTGGTCAGATGAAACCAAAATCGAACTTTTTGGCCACAATGCAAAACGATATGTTTGGCATAAAAGCAACACAGCTCATCACCCTGAACGCACCATCCCCACTGTCAAACATGGTGGTGGCAGCATCATGGTTTGGGCCTGCTTTTCTTCAGCAGGGACAGGGAGGATGGTTAAAATTGATGGGAAGATGGATAGAGAATAATACAGGACCATTCTGGAAGAAAACCTGTTGGAGTCTGCAAAAGACCTGAGACTGGGACGGAGATTTATCTTCCAACAAGACAATGATCCCAAACATAAAGCAAAATCTACAATGGAATGGTTCACAAATAAACGTATCCAGGTGTTAGAATGGCCAAGTCAAAGTCCAGACCTGAATCCAATCGAGAATCTGTGGAAACAGCTGAAAACTGCTGTTCACAAATGCTCTCCATCCAACCTCACTGAGCTCGAGCTGTTTTCCAAGGAAGAATGGGCAAGAATTTCAGTCTCTCGATGTGCAAAACTGATAGAGACATACCCCAAGCAACTTGCAGCTGTAATCGCAACAAAATTTCGTTCCACTTCACGATTGTGTCCCACTTGTTGTTGATTCTTCACCAAAAAATTAAAATTTTATATCCTTAAGTTTGAAGCCTGAAATGTGGCAAAAGGTTGAAAAGTTCAAGGGGGCCGAATACTTTCGCAAGGAACTGTATTTCAAGAAAAATAGCAAAGCACTAAAAAGGGTGACCTGGTCAGTGAGTATTAGACTAGAACATATTGCATCAATCAGCTTGCTTTTTGTCGCAATTACAATGGTAGTTTGTATGTATTGGTTAACAGAAAAATCCATTAAGAAAACAAATTTTTTACACTAGCACAAGCTGCGTCACTGTTTTGCTGTTACAATGACAGTTTGTATATTATATATGCATATTGATTAACCAAAAAAAACCTTAACAAATAGATTTTTTTAGATTAGCTCAGTTTTGCCATTACAACGGCAGTTTGTACATATTTAACCAAAAAAAACTCTTAACAAAAAATTTTTCACTAACAGGACTGACTTTGTCAGTAAAAACTATGTAAGACACTCTGTGGACAGTCACAGACTCAAACTGCTTTATTGCAAAAAAAGACATCACAAAAATAGAATGCTGGCAATGAAAGGGTTAACTGTCCAGTATCTGTGGAATTATGTTCAGTCAGGCTCACACAGCACAATGCAGAAATTCTTCCTCCATTGACTCATATGATTTATTTGTCTGCCTGTAATTGAATCAACTAAAATTCATTCTGCTTCTAAAATGACATGTAAGCATCAAACAAAAAAAACAACACAAAATTAATATTATACCATAACTGTTATGTTTAATATTTTACAAACTTTACATGGTCATGTTCAAAACAATTAGTATGTGGAAAACTCAACAGGCAATGGTACATAAATCAATATACAAAAGATATTACAGTATAAATCAAACCATAATTAGAGAGTGCTGAAAAACTGAGTAAAATGGAAAAAAAGTCTATACTGACAAACCTGAATAAGAATGTGGTTGATACCATAAATGTCATTGAATCAGCCACACTAAGTAAGCACTTATGTATGCACCTGTTTTGAATAGCACCAGTAGTAGCACCAATACCTGTCAGTCGGCAGCCTGAAATGTCTTCTGCCTTACCCTCTGACGCACTTTTCATCGTGTGCCTCTTTAGGAATATTTCATCTCAGAGAAAACATAAGGCAAATTGTGCACCAGATTGTAAGAGAGAGGATCCTTCTGCCTGCCAACAGATATATCTCACTTTAGTCAATATAGGATTTTGCAATGACTGCCACTTCTATTCAGAACAGTTTGGAGATGCAGATACAGTAGAGATGGTTGAAATGATTCTCTATGAGCCGAATTCGACCAGAATATTCCAAATTGTTCAATTTTTAACTAAACCAAATACTTTGCTATTTGCCCATGGAGTGGGAGTCAGGAGTGGATTAAAAAGAAGGAAAACGTCTAAGAGCTTCCTTTATATTTTCCATTTCTTTTTAAACCACTCCTGATATTGGCTTAAAAAACGCAACAAAATCTGCAACAAAAAATGCTGTGTTTCCGCAATGTGCCTTAAGGTGGCAGTGGGATCTCTTACCTACTGGGCCTCTGTGCGTGCAGTTGCACAATATGGTGCAACTACACGCACAATGTTTATTTTTTTAAACTTAAGTTTCAGTATTAGACTGCCATTACAGCTTCTATGCGCATTGTCACCTATTATACCAGATTTCCAGTAGAAGAATAAATAGGTCTGGTTATGTTAATCTGTAAAAAGATTTTCCATTGAGAAATTTAGGAAAAAAAGGTGATGACCCCTATAGAAGCTGTAATGGAAGCCATTTCCTGGTGTCACTTCTGGAAAAAAACAGAGAGAAGAAACAGATATAGCCTAGAAAAGACTGAGATTAAAAACGTAACAATTGGAAGGGATCAAAACATGAGAGTTTCTAGAAATAGACATTGATGGCCTATTCTGAAAGGGGTTGTCTGAGATTTTAAGAAAATTGTGAAAAAGCCGGATAAAATAAAGAATAAAACAGAGAAACAACCTAAATTCACTATTAAATCACCTGCTAGTCTTGCAGCAATGATGCTATATACATGTGGCCCCAGTGGTGATGTTTGTATGTCTGCCACATGACCACTAAGTCCAGTGATTTGCGGCAGCGGTCATGTGAATGATTTACATGATGTCATAACCACAGGCCTGGAAGGGACCGCCGGAATGCCACAGAAAAAATGGGGTTTTCTGGAATAATCATGAAATTCACTGATGCTTCAATGGCACAGCCCCATAACCGCTGCAGCTAGTCACTGGCCTCAGTGGTCACACGTGAAACACTGGTGATGTGGCCACTGGAATGGAGTGCCAGAGTTAGATGAGTTTACCTTCTTGTTTATTTTTTATGTCTCCCTTAGCACCACTGGGTTTTCTAGTTATCCCAGAAAATTTTTTAAAGGGTAAGTATATTATTTCTTTACTTTATGCCATATCCTGCTCATGCAAAGTTATTTTAATATCTTGGACAATCCCTTTAAGCAGAGTCACCCATGCATGATCACTGAGGGTTAGATCTCCAGGGTGTAAAATGAGAGGACCCAGTGCTCCAGGGGTTTCTGTGGCCCTTTGCTATTTGTGCGTGGTGCTGCATTTCAGCCTTATTCAAGTTCTTCTGACCATGGCAGTCCCACACATTCACCACATAGTTGTAATTGGGATATGTGTGTTTGTGTATATATATGTGTGAGTGTTTGTGTATGTGTGCCGTTGGAACTGTTGACTTCAACCAGTAGTTCCCCAAATTTTCATCCAGAATTGTTATGATTAATATTTTACTGAGTATTGCAAAACAATTCTGCTTCCTTATAAATGCATGGTTACTGAGCTCCCAATTCTAGGCAACAACAGAGAAACAATAATCTGAAGTACATTTATCTTGTTTCCTCCATGAAACCCAGTGGCTTCAAACCTCAGTGACGTGAAGAACAATCAAAGGAAGGAAGTGTACTGGGTGGGATCAGACTTGTTCCAAAGTGGAGTATGCTGGATATTTTGGAATTCTCAAACTCCTGAACTGACCCATATCTTTTGTTCCTTTGTGGTCCTGCGACTGGTGGATTATTTCTTCTATTTTTAACATTTTAGGTGGATTCAAATCGTATAGGGGTTTCATCCAATCTCACAGGTATGTGGTCTGAGTTTATTTTGATTACAATTATTTATTTTCCTATCGATTACAATCAGACAATATTCTAAGGGTATTGGCCTTCTGATGGCTAGATCTATGCTCTGGTTCCTCATCCCACTGTCAGTAGTTGATAACTGTTGTATTGCCAGTGAGAATTCCTTTAATCAGATATGTGGAAAATGGGGTTTGAGGAGTCACAATGCTATTGCAATGCTGGAAGAAAAACTAAGCACTACATGGACGCCATTCAACTATGAGGTCATTCATTGCTCTCAATGGCCATTTGTAGAGCTTTAGAGCAGGGAGCTGTGAGGGCTGGGGTCCAGCAAGGGGAACTCAGTCTATTAAATCAGTGTGCCCTAAGAGAGTAGAAGAAAAAAGGCTTTCTGAGAAAGACAATGCTATCAATTTTTGTATATCTGTCTGAACTGAGCTCTGTAGAAGACAAGGAGATTGCAGGGGTCTTTAGGTATTGTGACACTACAACTCACAGCATATCTTTTCTACCTGACACCGAGGCTTCTAATGAATATGTAGATAGCTTGTGGAGCCATACAATTTGGAACTACTAGTCCAAGTTACTGTATCAAAATAGCAATAGGTGAAATGTTATATATTGTAATTTCAGCAAGTGGGTCTTTTCCTGCAAAGCGACATTTGGACAATACCCAGTGACCAGAAGTATCCCACAGATCCTTAGTTTAGTGCAGAACATACAAAAGATATAAACAATAATTATTAAAAATAATGGGTGGACCACTGAAAAGGAATGAATCCTTTTATCCATTCCGAGGTAAATGAACAACTATGACCATGAGTATTACCCATTTAAAGTTTTTATTCCTACTGCTTTACCCCACATTGTGTCACACCCAAACATATGTCATAGCGTTAAGAGTACAGTCATCATGAAAACTCCAAAGACATTTATATGGGTACCAATATCAAAGTAAGTCAGGACATTCCCTTCTTGGAAATTGGCAACACTGTATGCAATATCCAGAGTTACCAAATAACACCAACAGCAGGAGCTGGGTCACAATGACTTGGTGATAAAATAGTATATGCTTATATTTTGAACATATAGTACAGGAGCCAACCAAGACTGCCATATCCTCCTGACTGAAAATTGTGAAAATGACCATATGTGGTGCAGTAAAATAGCAACAGTCTAATATAGGTTGTCTAATCCAGGGACAATGTCAAGAAGAGTTGAGGTGGAAAAGATGCTTATGGTACTATACTGCTGTCTGGAGTTCAAACATGGCTGAACCATGTAATGAATTGAAACCGCAGCTGTAAATATCATAAAGAACTAGAAGAATATATACTGTATAGGAATTGATCAATTATAACAATACAATAATCATAGGACTCCAAGCTATTTTGCCAATTTGCTTTAGGGGTTTTCTAATCACCAAATAGAACACTGATAGTACTGTTTCAGGGACCTGTACTTAAAGGGGTTGTCTGGCCCCAAATCAACTTTTCATAGTGATGACCTATTCACAGGATATTTCATTAGTATGTGAACTGTGGGGGTTCAACACTCTGCTTAGATCAGCTGTACGGCAGTCTCCAAGTGCCAGAATTTACAGCAGTGGATGGGGAGGACATGCTGGCTCTCCTATACACGTAATAGGAGCAGCGGAGCAGCCCCATTCACTGCCTAGCAGTGGTTCCGGGAAGTACAGCCGCTCCTATTGTTTGAGTAGGACAGATGGCATGCTCTCCCCATGCACTGCTGTAACTTCAGAGTGTTGCACCCTCACAGATCACATACTGATCTATGATCTATCCTGTGGATAGGTCAACAATATGAAACATCAATTTTGGCTCAACAACCGCTTAAAAATTCTTTTGGTTGTCCTTGCAAACAGACAGCTCTTTAGCTCCACTGTGTTGTCAAACATGTGACTTATAGTAACAACTTAATTCAGAGTAGCTCTCGCAGTACTCTGCTCTCTGGAAACAGTAAATTATCAGAAATATTAATTCAACATTAAAGGGGTTTTCCATCGTAAGTAATGTCTTATACATAGGATGGGGGTAACTTGCAGATCAGTGGAGGTCTGACTGTTCAGACCCCTACTGATCTGGAAAACGAGGGACATTTATAACCTGTTCTGAATGGAGCGGTGGTTGGACCTCCACTGATCTGCAAGCTTTTCCCATATACCATGGAAAGGGGATAATTTATTTTTGTAGGAAAACGCCTTTAAGGTGCCATACATATTACAGGAAAGTTAGCCACACTCATTGATTTTTAGATGGATCAGCTGTCTCCCTCAACTGTGCCCAGACAGCAAATATTAGAAATATAGAAAGAAGGATTGTGTATGTTGGATTTTAACATACTTGATCCTTGTTCCCAAAGGAGATAAGCCACTGTTATAAGTGTTTGGCAGCAGCTTATAACCCTTTCCCAATTCAGAACAAATTCACAGTTGGCTGAGCATGCATCTCAAGGAAAATAACTGTCAGCCGACAAATATTGAAGCTATAATAGACACCTTTAGACAAGCTGGAAATTTCTGCAAAATAAGTAAACCAAAGTATTTACAAAGTGACTTAAGTTTTTATGCAGATTCTGATAGAGGAAAGTTGTTTGAAAGCAGATTTTCTCTTTAAATTGCCTTGGGAGCCTTTAAATTACCAACATCGCAAAGATTGGTAGAAGGAAATGTAACATTCTGAAGTCTCCTGGTATAGCAATTATTTACTAAAGGTTAGACAAGGCCTGAGACACATCCTGCTTTTGTTTGAAAAGAATAGGAAACAGGATGCTTAATATAACAGAGATTCAATGGATGGAGAATTAGAGATATTCTACTTCATTCCTGCAAAAACAATAGAGAATTAATTACCTAGAAAAACAGGCTAAAAACTGATGAATACATTTACTATTATATACTGTATATACATATATACAGATCATACCTTCTAACATGGATATGTTTATGACCTGTATGGTCAGAGGGGAACCACTACAGTGAACTATGATGACAGTAAAACAAATCAGAATATGAGGTAGATTGTCCATGTTGCAAATGCAGGAACATGGACAGGATTCCAGCTCTAGTTAAAGGGAGTGCACCACCTCTGGGACTCACACCTATTTCTAAAACTAATACACCTGCCCAAGTCACACAATCATAAGCAGGGTTGGGGAGCCCAGGGCCCACCAACGGAATGCATTTAGGTGGCACATGACACAGCTAAATATGATTATTACCTGCCTCTCATTCGCAAATTCCTAAAACTGTTCTGACACACATTTTTTTCAGTATTACCCTACTACATAGCCCTCAACTTGGACTGTTTCTATCATGAGGACTCTCAGTAACCTGTTGATTCACTTTTGCTTTAGGCTAGGGTGTCTTTATCTCTATTAGAAGGATTGGTGTTGGGCCCTGCAGTGACAATAAGGATAGTGGTCAACCTGGCCTACCCAATGCATCTGTATATAATATAGTTTGTTAAATATTCTACCCAGTTTATTATATGGAAGCATAGGCTGCGTGAGCTTTACGCTGCATGTAGTACAAGTCTTACAGGGGTTGGGGGTCTAGGGGCCCACTAGCCCTTTTGAAACAGAGGCCCTCCAGGGGATTCACCTGCTCCCCTGTGGGTCAGTCCAAGCCTGCCCATAAGTGTCTGATCGATAAGGGTCCCAACTCTCTAAACAGAGCCCCCATGCCCTAGCCCTGCTGAAGCTGGCCCTGATGACTGCCAATTTCAGGCAGTCAGCGATGGTCAGGTTTATAGATACAGTTGAGCTATGCTGTTTCTGTAACTTCCATAGAAGTGAATGGGAATTATGGAAACAGCATAGGACAGTGAGCTGTTTCCATAACTTGTGCTTGATGCAGGAACAGCTGAGTGAACACTATCAACACAGCCTAAATTTGTCAGCAGGGCCAGGGTGAGCTGGGCCAGGGTTTGGAGGGATCAGTTTTAGAGATAGGTGCAACTCCCAGAGGTGGGTCACTATCAGACTTTTATAGCATATCCTGTGGATATGCCATAAATGTCTATCATTGTTCAACAACTTTAAAGTTTTCCTAAACCTTTAAAACTTTTTTTAATTTCATAAATCAATAGTGCAGGTGATAATAAACTTTGTAATATAGAGTACAGGAACCAACCAAGACTTCACATATGTTTCTCCTTCTTTACCAGATCAAATCTGTACGCAAAAATATGTTAAGCTTTAAGCAAAAGGCAGTAGAGCGAGGGGCAGAGAGACAGTAGAGGCATACAAAGACCCCTCTGCATTACACAGTGACAGTTTTTTTACAACAGAGCTGGATTAGTTGAATTATTATCTAGTCAATTGTGAGAGAAATGTCTCATTAGATCCTGCAGTCTCATGTCTCTCTCTGCCCTCCGTCCCTTTTGTCCTCTCCTTTATTGTAGACTGATCTGTCTGAGTATGGACTTCTGTATACAAACAGGATCAGTGAATACAAGAGATTGATAAGAGAAGAGAGAAGATGAAGCAAACAATTATCTATTTTATCTATAATATAAAGTTTGTTACCCTCACTTGCATTATTGCTTTATGAAATGAAAAAAAAAGTTGTAAAAAGTTTAAGTACTGATAACTGTGAGTTGTGAGAGTTCAAATGACAATGCCACTCATGTCTATGGCTATGTCTGGTATTGCAGCTCATTCAGCCCTATGCAAATGAAAGGGATAAACTACAATACCTGATACAAACTATGGACAAGGGTGGCACTGTTTCTAGAATATGAATACAGTCATATAGGGTTCTTTTATTTAAACATGTCTGTTCCAGGTTCCAGCAATGTACAATTGCATGGAGATGTATGTTTTCATAATTTTCATAATCCTGCGCATTTCAGAGGCGTAACTTGAATCTCCTAGGCCCCAATGCAAAATCTATATTGGGGCCTGTGCCTACCTTGTGCCATATTGCATATTTTACATGGCAGAGGGACCTTTGGGGTCACCTAGGGGTACCCCTATAGCTACACCCCTGCATTATTAGCAAGATCATTTGTTATTGTCTTAAAATGTTACATCCAGAATTTTGTTATGGGTTCTTTCTCAGTGAGAGAGACAATGGGGAATTCATCAAATCCCCTACACCACTTTTGAAGAGTAAAATAGTCGCCACCTCGCAACTTTTCTAAAAGTGGGCTGGGGTGGGGTATGAGCAGGGCCAGCACCTGCTCCTTATTTTTTATCATTTACACCACAAAAGTGGCATAAATGACACCTGAATCTACAGTAGCCACAGGGCTGCCATATATTTGCACCTAGGTGCAAGGGCAAAATGTGACACAGCCTCATCATTGGGAGTGTCCTTCAGTGGTCTTAATGAATTCCCCCAATTGTGTAAAGCTTCTCATTCTTTGCTAAAATATTATTATTAAATAATGTCTATGCAGCTAGTTTAATCAAAGTAAACATTGGTAACATATTTCTAGGCATGTCCACTAGAACAAATTGGCAGAAGCACTAGAAAAACATCTTGCCCCCTTCACATCCTTTGGGTACTGCTTTTTATGTTGCTTTGATACCACCACTACATCTTTGTTCAGATCGAATTTTCTGATCGAAAATTGGTCAAATAGCCTAGTGATACTCATACCATCAGTTTCTATGCTGAGACAATCCCCTTCGCTAAGATGTTCCTTATGAATTATAGAAGCGTCATGGATATCCAGATGTGTCAATGACACTGGTGATCAGTAAGACATTTTCTCACATCACTTTTTACATATTTCCATCTATTGAAGAATTCAAGTTACCATTGTCTATAACCGAATGGTCATCCCGTTGATACCATTTGGCCAAAGGAATATCATGTGTATGGCCATATGAAGATAAAATAATAAATGCTGATATCTATTTGTTAGCTGCAGTAAATAGCCACCCATAGTACTATGTCATCCTATGAGTATATGGTCATCAAAGACATTTTTGAGATATTACAACATGAAAGAGATCTCAAATAATGTAAACCGGACCCAGATAGAATGTGTTCAGTATAAATAACATCAATGAATAACATTAGAGTCTTTGGGAATCTTAAATTGAACAAAGACAATGAAACTTTAGATACAGAATTCTGTTAAACATACAACAAAGAAGCCGGATGTGATGGAAGGTAGAGGCCGATCCAGAGTATCCTGTTTTTCTTCAATAGTAGAAAATGAAAACAGGATGTGGCCCAGTAACTGTAGGCATTGACCTTCTACAAGCACCTGGTGAGAGAGAGAGATGAAGGGGCAGGAGCATTTATTATCATGTAACAGCAGTAGAGACAAAAACTAAAGGCTAGGCAAATTCCGGCATGACTGGTGAGATCATCCTTTTGGAAACTGCAACTGACCTTAAAGTAAATGATTCATAACTAATTCTTAGTGGCCTATCACCTGTGAGGTAATACTAGAATAGGTTTTGTATAGAAAACTTTACAACGTAATCTGATTGCATTAGAAAATATGTTGACCATACAATGAGAAGACGGGCTCCATATCTAAGTTACAATGACCATCCTTCCTTGTAGATATCTCCAAAATAAAAATATAAAACAGTACCACTTCCCAAAACTTAAAATTCAATTAAAAAGTATTAGGTACGTGAAAAGGATAGCTATAAAAATGTCAACTCCTCCTGCTAAAAACAAGCCCTCGTCCTGATTAAAAATTATGGCTTTCACAATAGGCAATGCAAAAACTGATTTTTAAAATCAGTTTTAACCCACAGAATAAAGATAAGTAATGGCACAAAAATTTATAACACAAAACTCAATGGCAATATTGTTGCTTTTTTATCCCCATTAATGAATAAATTATATGTACCTTAAAAATAGTGCATTAAAACAAAACTCATCCCACAAAAAAACACGCCCCCATACAGCAGCAGAAAAATAAAAAGAAAGTTATAGTTCTTCGAATGCGACAATGAAAACGTAAAAAGAAAATGCTTGGTCCTTAAAGGGAGTCTGTCAGCAGAAAAATTGGTATCAGACTAATGGCAGTACCTTGTAGGGTGGCTTCTACACTTTCCAAAGATGTCTTTCTTATTCTCCTTTGCGGGTACATTTTCAGGAAAATCAGTGGATTTTATTCATATGCAAACTTAACTGAAAAGGGCTTTAGGGGCGTTTCTTTTCCTGCCATGGCTTTACTCTCTGGTCTAGACTGCCTCTAACTGCCACCCAGACCCACACCCATTGTATGAGTGACATTTGCCACTTTGTCACAATTTATTTGTAGTTAGCGATAGATATCTAGAACAGAGAGCAAAGCTCCAGCAGGAGAAGACACACTTCTAAAGCCCTTTTCAGCTAATTTTCAAATGAATAAAATGCTGGAAAAATTATGCAATGATGTACTTGGAAGCTGGAAAAAATTCAGAATTTTGGAATGAGAGAAAAACTGTGTTTGCGCAACTTTCCTATGGGCTTCGTTTTTATGGCATTCACTGTGCAGCCAAAATGACATGTTACCTGTATTCTATGGGTTGGTACAATTATAAGGATACCAATATGTTTTTCTTTAAATTTTGACCCCTTAAAAAATGTAAATCTTTGAAAAAAAAAATTCTTGGAATTGCCATATTCTGATACCCATAACTTTTTTTGAGGGGCCAGATGTACATTTTATTTATATCGTTTTGGGGAATGTCTGATGTTTTGATTGCTTTTTAATCAAATTTTTATAAGAGGCGTTTCAGCTCTTTTGATTTTTTTTTTTCCCCACTACGGCTTTATTTATTTTTACATCTGATCTAGGTAAAGGGAGGTGATTAAAACTTTTAATATTTTTGTATTTTTTTATATTTTCTTTTGAACTTTTATTTTTAGACTCCCTAAGGGTCTTCAACTCCAGGGATATGATCACTAATACAAAGCATTGAATTCTAATGCATTGCAATGCATTGTAAAATCCCTATACTTCTACTCCAGGCTGTCTAGTGCATATAATGAGTGGGTTAGGGACAAGAATCTCTCACATTGAGGAGAGCACCAGTGAAGGTGTGTAGAGATTTTAATTGCCTTTTGCCCTCTACTTAGCATCTACATATCACAAGGCATTATGGGAAAGGAGCTGGGGAGCTCATGCGCCCTCTGTTGGATGTATCTACAAGATAAGCAGATAAGTGAAATTGGCTTGGCTAAAATCCCTTTTGCTGTCTCAAGGCTCGGTGAGTCAAAAGCAAATTGAGGATCTGTTACATCCAACAGAGGGCGCATGAGCTCCCCTGCTCCTTTCCCATAATGCCTTGTGATATGTAGTGCATATAATGTAATGACAATCTTAGGAGTCTTCAATAGGCTCCTGGCTGTCATAGTAATGGATCTCTGGGGAACTGTGATCCATGCTAAAATGGCAGCGTCAGCTTTGACAGAGGCATCAAGAGGGTTAATGCCTGTGATCAGTGTGGGTATTGATCATGGGTCTCCGCTGAGTGGCTGCCATATTTAAACAGTATGGTGGAGATTCAGAAAATGTTAAAGATGCTGACAACACTCCTGGTTCTTCCTTCTACATCTCTTTTCCAACAGAATATCTGGGGTTGCAAACCAGTGACCAAATTTAGCCCATTGGTTCACAAATAGGGAGGCTTAGGATTGATTCTCCAAGGAAACTAAAAGACCCCTTGTGGCAACATTATAATGAATTTTCTTTAAAGGGGTAGTCCAACTCATTGTAATTAATAACTCAATAAGAAATTAGCGGCAGAATCATCCGCCTATCAGCTGTTTGAATAAGGTAGCCATGACACTAGTACAAGCACCCTTTCCTATTCACTATTTACATCACACACCTTTTGAGGATAGGTCATCAATAAAAATGAATTGGACAGATCCCTTACTGTATGACATTTCCCAAAAAGTGTTCCCAGCTAACCTGAGTAAGGAACCTCAGCCATCCATTCAGAACACAGCATCCAAATAGAGAAGACAAAGTGGTTTCAGCAAACACATAATCGGTAAGAATTACTAAATGCTTTACCTGCGCCTATACTAAGCTTCTCTGAAGGAGAAAGTGCATAAGGGGTTCCCTAAGTGTGGAAACATTTTCCAGGGTCCCCTTGCAGTAATAAGGTTAAAAATCAGGTTAGAAATAAATGTCTCTTTTTCCCCCAGAAATATGTCACTTTTATCCACTGGCTGTGTTCACTTAAATGAGGCATAGCTGAACTAACATGACATATTCTGGTCCTGTGTCTGAAGCAGAGCTTTTTAATCTCATGTAGCTACTTATACCAAGCAGAAAATGCTAAATGTCATACATCACTTGATTCTCGCTGTGCCCTGAATAATTTGTGTTTGTTTTTTCAATCAGTCCACTCGTTCAAACATTATGACCCCTGGAAAGTTATATGCAAATTAACGCTTATTTACCAAGTGGGCGGTAACCTTTTATTTTGTATGAGAAAAGCAAAAGATTCCTGCCCACTTGGTTAATAAGAGCTAATTTACATATAACCTTCCAGCAATGAAATGGTGCATGTCAATTAGCATTTGGTGACAGGTTGTCTTTAAGCAGTCACCCCCTGCAGCCTTAGTACTGAGATGGGCTCACAGGGATTGAATTATAGACAATGCCTTTTACTGTACATGTGCTCTGGTATATGAGCATTCCATTTTCAGAAATGTATGCCTTGAATTTGTTCTGCATAATACTACATTGCTTACAGTTTGACCTCAGGCATTACTTGTAGCTGTAGTCTGATGCAATCCACACATACAAAATGTACTGAAACCAAGAAATGCTGAATAGTAGAACAGTATAAGAATTCTGGAGCCAGAAAGTTTTTACTAACCTTATAACAACAGTTATAGGAGCCAAATGTTTCCAATCCAACTAGCGAGAGACAGACACTGAGAAAGGAAGTTTGGGGAATGTAATGGGTAAGGACTTTCAGTTTTGGGGTAGGTAGTTTTTTTTTTTTTTTTTTAGTTGTTTCACAAGAGTAAATCTCTATCTCATGAGAATGTAAAACTGTGTCCAACTCTTAGGTCTTGACAACCATGTACTGCATGGGGACCCATTCATTTTAATTTTTGTACAAAAAGAACAGACACATGCTCTATTTTGGTGATTTTGTGGACCAAAGAGCCCCATTAAAGTCTATGGATCCATGAAAGATCTTGCCATACTTAGTTTGTATGGTTTGTTCTCTCTTAGTTCTGTTTGTGTTTTTGTATCAGAATATCAGCACACAAAGTCTCTCTGCTTCCGGATTACACGCTTCTCATCCTCCTTATCTCACTGCATTAACTTTCCTTGACTCATATCCTCAAATTGGAATTTCTATGATGTCATGCTTTGGGAAATTCTTAAAGACCAGGACCCCCTATAATGTCTCCCTGCCTCACCTATTTCCCCACTGACTCATTGAATTTCCATCTACTAGAACAATTAAAGTGGTGCAATGATTTCCTGTATAAAGTAAAAGGGATCAGTCCACATTACCTGCACCTTATTCCTGTTAGTCCAGACTCTTGAGCCTGGAGGTTTGCAGCATAAGGATATGATTAAATGGAACAACAAGTATAACAACAGAGGATTGTCTAGGCAAATTGGGGGAATTTCATAGGAAAAAGTAGTAAAGAGAGTGGGCAGTCTGATATAATATGCCATTAAGCAACTTTTAGCCAGAGATTTCACCATGCCAGTCTTGATAAATCCCTGCCCTGCCAGAGTTTGATCATCCTCTGGGGTCCATACACCTAACCAGGAACATGTCCCACTTCTTGCTGGCATAGATTTCTGACATGATTTATACCAGAAAACCAACATAAATCATTATAAGTCTGACTGGGCTGACAGCCACACCTCCACAATGCCCCTGCCATGCCCCCTTTCAAAAAAAGTGGCATGCGGAGTGCAAAACCTAAAAAGTCTCCATTTTTGTACAAAAATTGTGACTTGCAACAATTATTTTTTTTTTGTTTGTTTCATAGCTTATACTCAAGTTTTCAGGAGCACAATCCATGATAAATCAGCCCCGTGGTCTTCATTGATACACATGACAGGTTCAAGTAAGACTGCCTTAGTACCGGTAGTAGCAATAGGCTGACGGGCTATAAGGGAGCATGATGATAATGTATGCACAGAACTGATATAGTAGCACATGGGAACTCTATGGACCTATGGGCCCTGTAAGTATGGGAGCCAGAGGGCGCTGTTGAGCGACCCAGGCCAGGCCAGAAAAGGCTCTCAGCCACGCCTTTGGGTGGTGGCACGTAGCTCCAGAGGGGCTGGAGCATCCTGCAGGAAGCAGGAAATGGGGGCGTGCATCTCCAGAAGGCTGTAGAAACATGCTTGGAGCAGGAAATGGTGGACCAGCCTAGGACAGAGAGGCAGTCTGTCCCAGAGGGCTTGGATCCAGAGAGGACTTACAAAGACTAAGTCAGGCTCTTATTGCCCCAGAGGCTAGTTAGGGACTCAAGGAGTCAGTGAGTGCCCTAACTGTGGCATAGGTTTTTTTGTTGTTTTGCTGTGTTGCAGTTAAGCTGAATAAAGCCACGTTTATTTTACGCTTGGACTGTCTGAAAGCTATCTTTCCGGCGCCCAGTACCATGAACCACCGCTGTCCGGACCAGGACAAGCCGCCATTTTGAGTTTAATTTCCCCAAGCTGTCACAGCCCATATTGTGCTTTTCATGAGAAGAATGCTTCTGTAATATGGGGTGAGGTTAGGCTTACAAAGGTACAATATGGGCTAATACAGTAGATTATTATTGGAGCCAAATTATTGATTTGTACCAAAAATATGATTAATAAATACATTAGTATAAAGTGTAAGGAATATTTTTTAGCAAAAATAAAAATTATACCAAATCCTGAAATGCTGCATTCTGGAAACTGTGTAAAGGGCTGAGCACCTGCTGCGGTACATGCTGTGCATACATTAGAATGGAGGATATAATTTGGACTGACCTCATTATGCAGCAGCCCTCTAATAGTATGTGTGAGCATCTGTCTCCTGAGACAGATGGCATTGTGAGATCCCATAAAATTAGTTGTATTGCTTACAAGCCATACTGGTTCCCTCGTATAATATTCAGATAGGTGCGTGCTTTTAACCGAAATTGCGTCCGCTAATTGATTCATGGGTTGGCGGAGATTATTCTTGTTGTGCTTATTTAAGTGATTTAGAATGGCTGTCTAGTTTATTTCCCATTGCACTTGTGCAAATAATAATATTCATAAAATAATGCAACCCGCAATCACTTAAAGCAGCTGTCCCTTTAGAAAATAGCTTTGCGGTTACATTAAGCATTTGTTTTCTAACTGATAAAATTAGGCCTGCTTTTAGTTTTCCTTCCATGTACAAATAACCATTTATCCCGCTTTTCTGTGCTGCTGCCTAGCAACCCCTTGTAGTCAAGACAATTTTTATTGCTTCTCTGGATCGAAAGCAGTGGGGTCACAATTTGGTCATACTTACAGGCTTTAGCTATTTATGCTGATTTTAGGTTATCATGTGGCATAAATTCTTCAGTTCCTTGGATATAGGACAGCCCTACTATTTATGTAGCACCTGCTGAATGAAGCAGTCTAAAACAGAGGTCCCCAATGACCAGACCGCGAACCAGTACCGGGCCGTGGATCACTTGATTTTGGGCCGTCCTGGTAATTGGGGACCACTGTGGGCTACTAAGTGTAGGCTGATGCTCCTAGGCTGCGTGTAATCCGCAGCCTAGGAGCATCAGCAGACACTTAGTAAGTAAGTGTCCACAGGACCCGTTTTTGAGAGTGATCTGCTGGTGCAGCCTACACCAGCAGATCACTTTCTACTTATCTGATTACTAATGCAGCTCCCGGGATCTCTTCTGACAACAGGATGTGCGCATCTTCTATTCTGTTCCTGTAACTTTCGCTATGGTGCGGCTGGGGTCGGGTAGCAGCATAGAAGATGCATCCAACCTGTGTGTCAGAAGTGATCCCGAGAGCTGCATTAGTAATCAGGTAAGTAAAATTTGATTGTAACTATAGTAAAAGTATGTGGTGGGAGGGGACTATTACCCATTGGGGGGCACTATTAGGCCACTATTACACTATTGCCCCCCAGTTAATAACATTACCTGTGTATGGGGGGGGAGCTATTACCTGTAAGGGGGGGCACTATTACAGTTATAATGCCCCCTACAGTTAATAACAGTCCCCCACACACAGGTAATGTTATTAGCCATGGTAATAGTGCCCCCACAGGTAATATTACCTGTTGGAGGCTATATGTGGGGGAAACTACTAGGGCACTATTACAGTAATAGTGCCATAGTAGAATCCCCCACTGATAGCCCCCCCCCACACACACACACACAGGTAATATTACCTGTGGGGGGCACTATTAGGGCACTATTACAGTAATAGTGCCCCCTGAGTGATGGTCCCCCTGCCCTACCTATACTTTATTAAGGGAGCTCTCTTCATATCACCCCTAATTGAGTGACGGCCCAACCCTACCCTTACTTTTATTAAGGGAGCTGCCCATAATACTGATAAGTTATGCATGATATGGAGAGATCTCCCTTAATAAAGTATAGAGAAATGTATAACTGTAATAATTTAATATACGCTATATTGTGTTTTCTTATGAGCCGACCCAGTACCAGCAAACCTGGACACTAGAGCCCACTGGGTTCAAGAAACCTATCTTAATCTCAATAAACATGCTCTATCCTTGTAGATGCAAGCATTGACTAGCAAGAGGGTCCACTGGGACTCACAAATACCTAGGTACAAAGTAATTTTACTGCCTTGCCACATATCTTTGGACCTAGCAAGCATTTCATTCAAATCCTTTGGACATAAAATGCCATAATATGTGATAGGAATAACTCTTTAAAGAAGTTCTCATCACAGGAAACACCTTTAAAAGGAGTCTATCACCAGAGTGAAGAATATTAAACCAGCAACACAGTTACATAGGCCAGGCTCACCTGGATGTTACACCTTGTTCCCCATGAAAGTTTGTGACTCTCTGATGTCAATATATTCATTTATTTCACTATATGAAAATGAGCAGCCGGGACACCAAGGGTGGCTTTGTTGCTCCAAACTGTTATGGCCCACACTGCTCTAATATGTCCTCCTTCCCCCTCTCTCTTGTTTGAGTGGTAGAGCCAGGGAGCTATACTGAAATGTCACCTGGCCCTATATTCTCACATTGCCACCAGCGTATTAAAGCAGCATGGGGCATAGCAGTTTGGAGCAACAGACCTGCCCTTGGTGCTCCAGCTTCCTCATTTGCATATTCAGAAATACATTAATATCTCTGCAACAGAGGCACCAATTTTTATGGGGAAAAAGGCATTACATTCAGGTGACATGACCTATCTGACTGTGCCGCTGGTTTAATATGCTTCACCCGGTGACAGACTCCCTTTATCATGCGAACAGGTGTGTTTCCTATAACCCCTTTCAAACCATTGATCTTGACAGGGAAAGTTGGTATCGGCTAATGATTTCCGTTGTAGCAGCCTTTTTGGCTAATACATGCATAGCCACTGCTTGTTAGTGGCTCTTGACTCTTTTAGGGTTATGTCACTCCATAATTTCCTCATGCCCTAGGGGCCTACCAAAGCAAATTGACAGGAGATTTCATGATGGTGCCACCCTTATGAAAGAAATTATAAATTCACATATGAAAGAGTTGTGCATTAACCAATAACAGGCACCTTCTGGTTTCCCTTTGTATTTCTCAGAATGAACACATTTCCTGCCATTCCAGACATATAATTAGTGAATGTGATGCGGCACTTCAACCATTTTAATAAGCTGCAAATGAAAGAAAATAGGAAATGATAATGTGAATTATAAAATGTGTACTCCCAGTCCAATATGTAAACCACATGCATCTTAATCTAACCCTCTGATTGCCCCTTTAATTAATACAGCTCTATTTTAATTAATCTACATATTCCACACCTTTCATTTGCATCTTATTAAAAAACAAGCAGAGCAATGTTAGACCACACACTAAACAGTATGGAAAATCGGAGATGAAATGTGAGAGTAGGTAATTTGGAAAATATAATTATAAAGTCGAATATCTTAATATAATATAATATAATAATACATTGAGGAAGGGATGGTCAGATATCTAACATGCAAACATATATACCTTTAATTCATTTACCACCACAACTATTACAAAATAATAGTAAATGGCAATACACTGTATGCTCGCACTCATCCACAAAGCTCTCTGTAATGTTTTCTTTCTCTTTACTCCCTCATTTTGCCACTTTTTAACCTCCCAAAGACCCTTAACTATTTGTCCTACTTTATCACAACTCTTCGAATCCATTTCCAAAACTTCTCTAGTGCTGGACTTATACTCTTGAATGAACCACGTTAGACAATATGTTGTTGTAATATTCACAATCCCATGCTGAAATCCCATGCTTATTTATATATGTACCGGTTCTCTAAATGTACAGATCTGTAGAATAGGTTTACCTATTTGCCTGGTGGCACTTTTCCTAGTTTATAGTGGTCTGGTCCTCCTCTTCCTGCATTCTAATGTATTTGGTCTGTTTCTAAAGTTCTTACTTCTGGTTACCTGAGTGGTAACCTGAGATTCCTTTATTGGTATTCTTTGGTCAGTTACCCTATTAGGGTATTCTTAGCTAAATAGAGGTGACTTCTGTATACAACTCTTATCTCTTTGACAGAATGAAGGGCCATCTACAGTCATCCACCATAGAGTGGGTTCACACTTGCGGTGGCACACCGTCCGCCGCGAATCGGACCTAAATGTCGAAAAACTGGATAGGCACTGGATAGGGAAAGGTTTGCGACGCTTTGCTTAAAAACCCATTCACTTGAATGGGTTTTTAAAGCAATGCGCGGGTGTGCGCTTACACCCTCTGCGCCGCGAAGCCGTTTTTTTTCGTCGGACACAAAGTCCTGCATGTCTGATTTTGTTTCCGATGAAAAAAACTGTCTTCGCGGCGCAGAGAATGTAAGCGTACACCCACGCATTGCTTTAAAAACCCATTCAAGTGAATGGGTTTTTAAGCAAAGTGTCGCAAACCTTTCCCTATCCAGTGCCTATCCTGTTTTCCGACATTTAGGTCGGATTCGCGTCGGATGGAGTGCCAACGCAAGTGTGAACCCACCCTTAGGATGCCAAATGCAAAGAGCATCTCTCTTTCTAGAGATCCTATCTTGTCCTATGTTACACAGATTACCGATTGATTTGGATGAGTAGTGTGTAATTCCTAATTACACAGAACAGGAAACCGAACACTAAAGGGTATGTTCACAAGGAGGAATCTGCCACGGATTTGGGAGCGGCTTCCAGTCCCAGAATCCGTGGCAGATTCCGCCACAAATCTGCCTCCCATTATTTTCAATGGGAGGCAGAGATCGCAGCAGGATGCTGAAAAAATCAGCTTCCTACGTGATCTTGCCGTGGATTCCGCAGCTCGGGAGTCCCTGCTTAGGCCCATTCATCTGGGGGCATCGGCATTCTGTCGCGAATGAAAGAGGAATTTCTCTTAATTTTCCACCGTGTGAACCTAGCCTTACTGCCAGGTTTCCTGACCGATTATAGCTAATCCAGGGGTCCCAGCAAAGGACCAATCTATTGTGAAGGGACTCCTCTAACAGCAAGGGATTGTCCAAAGATGACAAATTGACAACCCCTGTATGAATGTCTATACGTTTTCATATAGCAATGAAAAACGTTTTTTAAAGGGTCAGGAAGAGATACACATTGAGAAGTGAGGGTCCAATAGCAATATAAAAGTGTAAACCTATGTTTGTGCAGGAATTTGTTTGGTTCCTCTTAAAATGGGAAAAATAGTTTTATAGTATAGTAATATAAAATTCTTTTTTTTTATGCAAGTTCTACTATGTTAAATATGCCTCCGCCATCAGACTATTAAAAGCCGCCTCTGCATGGAGAAGCCGTAGTCACTTGGCAGTTTGCTGCATTGATTGATAACTCCACATCATATTTAACATTTCGGGTCCAGAACAGTAATTAAAAGGTGAATCCTATTAAGCACAGATTGTATAATAGCTGAGAGAGAATCATTTCTTCTGAGAATTATCTTTGCCGTTGAAATTAGCAGTCACAATGAAGGAAATGTCCTGGATTACCTAATGCTCATAGGAAAATTTCACTTAGCGTAATTATAGAGAGCTGAAATCCTGCCAATTCTCCTCCCACTCGCTTCATATCTAACAGAACAACGGCAGGACACAGTAACGCAAAAGACGTGGGTTCACCTCACCAGTTACTCCCAACAGTGGGAGTATAACCAGCACTCATCGGGAAGCAGTGCATACTCTCTTTGTATTTCCGACACATTTCGTTTTACCGTACTGTATAAAACAACCCATTACTGGAAGAAGAACTCATAAAATCACAATGCTTTTAATATGCTTTGTTGACCTTTTAGCACATTTTTATTGAAGAACTGAACATTGTGGTTTTTTTGCATCATATAATTAAACCAACCTTTACCTATAAAGGTCTAGCCACTTGTATTATGTCAATGCGGAGACATATAAAGGATGTTGAAAAACTGATCAATTTTAGAAACAATGAGTATTCTGGAGGCAACAAAATCTTGTAAAGAACTGGTGTGGCTTAAAGGGGTTCACCACTTGTTTTGGAAGGATCTATAGAAAAAAATGATCACAGATCTCTGCTGGACCCCCTTCACAGTCAGATGTAATCTGCAAAGAAAGTATTGAGAAAGGGGTTATCCAGTTTCTAAAGGTCATCAATATTAGATCTGTGGGGGTCTGATAACTGGGACCCCCACAGATCACCGGTACTGAGACAGCACGGCTCGTGGTATTGTTTACATACCACAAGTCGTGCTGCTCAATTGCCATATAAACTATAGCAACAAGTGTAGCTATGGTTTCAATGGGACAGTCGTGCAGTACCCACACTTGCTTCTACAGTTTGTATGGCTATTGAGCAGCATAGCTCACAGTATACAAACAATAGGCCTGAGGTCCCTCATGATGTGATAGCTATATCACAAGTGGATGGGAATCAAACCACCAACTGGAAAGACCCTGCACACACTTTGGCCCCCTGAAATCGCGTGAAGACCGCTCTTATACTGCACACTATGTAACCTAAGTGTCCCACCATAGCTAGCCTATGGTCACATAAGCATAACATCAATTAAACACTCTTCTATACAACTACCTTCACTCACATGAGTGTGCCACATTAAAGAGGTCAACCTTCACAAGTGTATTCTGGGGATTAAGCAAGCATTGGTGGTGGACAACTGCGGTGACTACTGAAATCCGTGGACACTCATTAATTTCAATGCATGTTCTGCAACAGACTGTATGGCTGACTGCCAGGGGTCAGACCACCAGGGGTCTGTCATAGGAAGAAACCAAAGTAACACTGAAATCAGTGGGCAACCATGTCATTCATGGACATTCCAAGTCTTCCAGACCAGAAGGAGCTGAAATCTAATTTTTGCACTACCAGTGCTATGTGACATCCTTATATCTGAATTATATTAAACATTATTTCTTATCATTGGATAGTCATATCAGGGACAAAGGAACATGATGGGCAGTGAAGCAATGCCAAGGATAGGCAATAATAGTCTGGAGCCAACTCATTGGGACCTATGGGAGATTTTTCTAGGCATGTTTTTTGTGATGGGAGGGGGGAGTAGACAAACTGGGACATTATTTATTGTCAGTAGGTGGGTTTTATGTGATGTTATCTATAGAGGGGTTATCTTCTATTGTAATCCTGCCTGTTTTGTTTGTGATATAAATGAGATCATTGCTGCAAAGAAAACCCCTACAAAATTGGGAAGTGTCAATCTAACAGTCTAATAGTATGCTGAGTGGCCAAAGGAAAAATGCAGGATATACTACTTGGTTTAAAAATAGGCTATTTTCTGGTGACATATTTCCTTTAAAACATAGTTTTCAGTAGATTAGGCTGTTTTTGGTAGATTAGAGGCATCACTGGTGACGGACAGCGCTCCCATTCACTTCAATGGGAGCAGCATCTACCACAAGTCATGCCTACATCCAGCCTGACTGCGATCGAACTAAAGCCTCAGTAGGGGAATTGGACCCCCAGATTCTCAGGATCGATGGGTATCTTGGTGGTCAGGCTCCCACTGATCAGGTATTCATCCTCTATCCTATAGATAGAGGATAAATACTTTTTGTGGATAACCCCTTTAAACCTCATAGGAAATTTTTTTTATGCACTTTGCACATTTTTTTATGATAACTATGCCGACTAACAGGAGGCTGTATAGCTAAACTAGACAGTCTAAAGATGAGCCAGATTTATCATCCACAATTATCTATTGTGATAAATCTTGCACACGATAATAATTTTACAATTTGGATATGAGAACAGACAATATCAAATATTACAGTGTAACAATATTTAACATATCAAAGAATAGGAGTAGGGCCCTGATCACATGAGCTGTCTACTAAGTCTCCACAGTCTATTAGTAAACCTGCCCTGAACAATGGCACTGCACTCACAATAGTATTGTTGAATATGTCCTAATATAAAATCTTCCACCCCCCCCCCCCCATAATGAATAATTTCAGAAAGAACTAAAAAAAGAGTCTCATAGCTCTAATAACATCTCTTTTTCCAAACTTTTGCAATAACAAATATGGTCACACTACTGAACTGCAAAAACTCCTTTCCAGCACCATAAATAGTTACACTACTGAACTGCAAAGACTTAATTCCAAAGCTTATTAAATGGTCCCTCAGTTTATATAATTATTTCAATGTTATAACTAACCCCCTGAAAAATATATTATGTGTTAAATCCACTGCTGAATTTTCTCCCTTCAGGATATTAATAATATTCCTCCTCACTAAATTTCTCAGGAATTAAATAATAAAATCCTGGAGTCAGAATAAGAAATTGCATATTATAAATATTCTCAGAGAGGGAAAAAAAGGATTACTGCCAGATTGAATAAATATCAGAAATATTATCTTTATTTTCTGTAAAATACTCCTGGGAAATCGAAGAAATCCTGAGAACCGAGAAAAAAAAAATCCGTCAGTAAAGAGAAAAAAAAAGTCTGCCTTTTGTATAAATGGAGAATCCCAGATCTCACCTCTGGAAATGGCATATTTATTAATTGACTGGTTACTCTGAGCACACAGTAATACGACTAATAAAACTGTACTGTCTGCCGCCACCAATTTTTCCCATTGACTGCAATAAGCGGTCAATATTAGAGCATGTTTAACCTTCCATTAACCTTGCGTGGAAAAATCTAGAAGCCAATACTTTCCGTTTTATGAAGATGGGTTTATTATGAATGAGTCGGGTTTATTCAGCTTAATAGCTTCCGCTGGGAATTGTAAATGAAATGTCTTTCAAAAAAATTTCATGGCCGCCTCCACCATTTTTTTTTTTTTTTTTGGAAATACTCTTCAGGGATTTATTACAAAGGTAAATCAATTCCACTCTATGCACTCACAATAGATATATATAGTACTCATACTCATAGTTCCCTCTTGTCCTATGATTTTCCCTAAAGTTGCATGGTCTCCCTGTGTCAACTTGCTAAACATCCCTTCCAATTAGATCCGATTCTAGGAAAGCTGCATGACTGACAAAAACATAGGGTTATCATCCTGCAGTCCTGAACTTCTGAATGATAAATGTACAATTTAGCATTTTTGGAAAGCTAAGTGATTATCCTTACAGGAGCTTTGTGACAACACACTAAAGAACCTAAAATGGCTGTCATATTGCTTGTCATCCAGCTTTCTCAGCTAGTGTTGAGGTCACTGATTGGATGTCATACTGATTTGAAGACACTGAGGGGGCATTATACACTGTGTGGGGAACCACTAAGGGTCAATATATTGTGTGGGTGACCACTGAGGGGCATTATACTGTGTGGGGATCCACAGAAGTGCATTATACGGTGTGAGGGACACTGAGGGTTGTTATACTGTATGGGTGACCACTGAAGGCATTATACTGTGTGGGGATCCACTGAAGTGCATTATACTGTGTGGGGGCCACTGGGGGAGCATAATACTGTGTGGGGGCCACTGAGAAGCATTACACTATGTGAGAGCCACTAAGGTAGAATTATACTGTATGAGAGCCACTAAGGGGGCATTATACTGTGTTGGGGACACTGAGTAGACATTTTAGTGTATTGGGGCCATTGAGGGGACATTATACTGTGTGAGAGGCATAAAGAGAGCATCATACTGTATTGGGTACAAATGAACTTGGCATAAGCAAGGTTAAAGTCTTGGCTTATGGTAAATAAGCTGCACTGCACCATGTTAAGGCAACACTCCCAAAACACTACCCACTTTTTTTATTCACCCTAGCCAAAAATTTGGGGTGAAAACGGAAACCCAATCTACACATTAGGTAGCATTATTACTATGGTGTACACTATTTGCTGGGCACAATTATTTGTGTGTGACACTAATTACTGTAGGAGACACTAGCTGTGTGGTATTAGTATTTTCAGGGAGGCTATCTGTATAACCCTATTACACTTTTAGGGGTAGCAACAGGATGTTACTGTTAGGGCACCATTATGGAGAGGACGATCGAACTTTGAGGTACCAGCGATGTTTGTGTGGCAGACACTGCAGAAATGACTTGTGGCAGGAGGAGGAATCCATGGTGGTCTACGTTGAATAGAGAAAAAGACGAAAGAAAATGACTTTGGTGTCAATGCACATTGAACCTGGGGGTTGTCCTTCTTAGGATCCTCTAACAAAAAACAGGAGTAGGTGGTCCAGACATTTCACTTGTAGGGGCCCATAAATTCCTGATGGCAGCACTCAGTGTCTAGGGTTGCTGTATCCAAGCAGAAAGGTAAGACTTCAGGGGACATTGAATTTTTCCATCTAGAATTCAGGAAGTAACCCCTTATTATAGGCATTCACACTTAATAGTTCCTGTCACACATTTACTTTTGATACTACTGTAGCTCAGACATTTGTATAATCACCAAGATGACCTAGTTTTCCCACCTTCTCACCAGATTAAAATGGCTGAAAAAACACTGTGTGCACCGCTACACCAGATGCTGATGTTTCTTATCTTGAGCTCCTGTCTAATATGCAAATAAATATTCCAAGCCTTTCATTTACAGGTCACTGGAAATCCAGTTACGATGAAGTTGCTTTTACTTCATCTGCTGGTTATCATCAACATCTTCTATGATGCGGTCCTGGGTAATAAAAACAGTGCGCACCAAGAGAGCCAACCCAACAAGACCAACCGACGTGTGAAGAGGGCCTGGGTGTGGAATCAGATCACCACTCTTGAAGAACAAACAAATATTCCCTATATGATAGGAACGGTAAGGGAGTTCTGGGGTGATAGAACAATAGTAAATAGTTCCTGACTGAGACTCCAATTTAATAGTCCAGAAGGCACCAGCATTCATTGTATGAATTGTGTTATATCTTTGGAATTTGGAAACCAGAGAAAACTTATGATCACATAGAGAGGACATTCAAACTTCATGGAGATGTTGACCTTAGTGGATTCAATCTCAAAAGCCAAGGCCTTGGTGCATTTTCATATATTTCCATTTGCACATAATTACTATCAATGGCAAAATATGGCTTAGGCAGAGTAGATGGCCACCTACGGAACCAGGGAATATGGGCATGGAATTAGAGTGGGGGTACAATTAATTAATGATTGTCTATCCAACAGCAAGGAGGCAGTAGGGAATCTGAGACCCGTGAAAGCTTGTTTAACCCAAAATTTCTATATATGACTATACTTTTTGGTGCCAATACTGAGTAATCCATTTTGATTTTTAGCTTCAATCTACTAAGCTGCAGGAAGATGCTGAGTACATACTAGAGGGAGAGTATGCTAACAAGCTCTTCAAAGTAAAAGAAAACACAGGAGACATCTACGGCTATGAGAAACTGGATCGTGAGGTGAAGGCACAGTATAACTTGACAGCTCTGCTTGTACATAAGAAAACCCGGAAAACGTTAGAGCCTCCTGAGATGTTTTCAATTAGACTCATTGATATTAATGACAATGCTCCTGCTTTTACAAAAGAGTCGTACAATGCTTCAGTCCCAGAGATGTCTGCAACAGGTATGTACTATATTTACTAATATTATAAAGGTATGAACGTAGGAGAACGCCAAGATGCACCCACATTTGCTCAAATATCATTCAACTCCTCCTAAATTAAGATAGTTAGTTTTATATAAAAAAAATTTTAGGGAATATTTATACTTGAATACTGCCATACATTGTCAAATAATACTTGAATATGATGATTCCTGATGATCCATTGCAAGAAAAAGTTTCACTCTACTCTCAAGTTGCTCCTGTGGGTCCACTAAGAAACGGGTAATTGCCTGGTTTGCAACCACCTAAAACTGGCACAGTACATCCACCCCTGTTTTTTGTCTGTTTTTTTTATTCATATGCCAATCTTTTTTTCTTTTGTCTTCAGCATCCTCCCTATATTTTCCATTAGATCAAAGTCAGCATACAACACCAATTTTGGAAGGATAGAGCAATGGTCTAATGTTCTTTGGAGGGACAGATGTTGGTAAAGGTATACAATACAAAACAAGGCTTTGACTATAGCACATAATTTATAGTATTGGTTTCCTCAAATGAAACAGAGGGGCCATTTAGTCCGCAGTCTCTGCATTTTACATCCATGGTTGTTAGGGGTAGGAAGATTTGGGCCAGTTGGATTTCAACACGTACAGTTCTTTGTCCCCTTAAAAGGAGTCATGCTATGGTCAATAAATATTGATGTCTTGTTGATGTCAAAATTTGCTGTGCAGTCAATGTAAAAGTATAGCATTTACAGCAGCTTTTCTGTTTACCCAATATAGATGTCTCAGTGACCACGGTTACTGCAGTAGATCCAGATGATCCCACCGTGGCTGGACATGCCAAAGTAATATACAAAATCCTTCAAGGATATGAACATTTTAAGATCAATGAAATCACTGGTAAGTCAACACTTAAACAGTTTTCCTTTCTTATAAAAGAACAGCAGAACACTTTTAAAGTAAGTGTAAATATCCATTTTTTCTATATTTCTATAGGTGACATCTATACACTGAGTTCCTACTTAGACAGAGAGAAAAAAGCCAGTTATGAAGTCATTGTGCAAGCCAAGGATTCTCCAGGACTGAGTGGGGGATTTTCAAGCACAGCAACAGTTATCATCCATTTGAATGATATCAATGACAACTTTCCAACTTTCACAAAGAGTAAGTATCACCCCACACTAAATCCAAAAGGTTGGGGTGTTATAAAATTTGTTTATTGTATGTGTGACAAAGTGATGCATTCATAGTTTAAAGTTTTTCCTTTTGGAGAGCTTTGTTCCCACCTCACAGCATTCCGTAAGTCTCAACCAGTGCTGGTCAATAGTTGTTGACTGCTTTTTCTCTCACATAGCAATCAGTTAGCCATCCATACTGTAAAAATGATAGCTCTTATGCTGCCTTTAACCCATCGACCATCTAAAATACTCAATAAAAACCATAGCGTGGTCTTTGAAAGAAAACAGAAATGTAAAAACATGTATAGAAGCCCTTCAAAAATGTTATTTGTCTATATAATGCAACATAGGCTATTATTAAAGAACAATGTAGAGGCTCCTGTGTACAAGTTATATATACCTGTTTTAGTTGATGTGCCATTTATGAGTTATATGCTATCTTGGTTCCCCTAAAATAGCCTCTCGTCACAGTGCAGTTGCTCTGCTCTGAGCCCTATCTAAGAGCAGCCAGTAATAGATCAGTGACATAGAACTTCTTTCCCCTAACTCACACTGCAGAGTCTCAGTGTATTCCTATGAGATGAAGTTCCAGTCTGTCTCCTCTGTTTGCTATTTATGATAGGTTTCTCTCTGTCAGCTATTAACCCCTTAAGGACACGGCCCCATTTTTCAAATCTGACATGTGTCACTTTATGTAGCAATAACTTTGAGATGCTCTAAAGGGGTTGTCCAGGATAAATTGAAATCCCTACACTAATCTAAACACCCTCCTACTTTCTAAATAACATAATTACCCATATCCCTGGGGCGGTCATGTGACCGACACAGGGACATTTGCTGGTTATCCGGTGATGATCCGTTTTCCTGTTTCCAGAAACGGAACGTCACTACTACTCCCCCTCATCCACTCCATCATACTTACCTATCTTCTTCCTTCCAGGCTCCTCCCTGTTTCCTGACTGACATGCGTGCTATAGACCCAGCGCTGCTCTGTGCAGCTGATAATCCATCTCTACTGCGTAGGCGTGGGAGCAGCATCACGGACCTGCACAGTAGCGGTGGATCATCGGCTACAGAGCAGCTCTGGGTCTATAGCATGCACGGCAGTCAGAAAAGAAGGATGAGCGTCCAGCAGGAGGAAGAGAGGTAAGTATATAATGGGGTTGGGGGTTGAATTGAGTAAGTAGGGAAGGACTAGTAGTTATGAGCAGGATAGCTAGAGACAGGGAGGTGGTGTATGGGAGGGAGGGAGAGAGGAAGGGGGAGGGAGTGAGGTGAGTAGTAGCTAGCGTGGAAGTTACATAGCAGGAAGCTGAACCATGTAAACAAATGCAGAAGATACCAGGAGCTCCCAGAGACACCCAGTAATCACTCAAAACACTGCTAAATGTATATAGGTGCATTTACTAACCCATTAATAGCACTAACAGGCCTTTTTTTAAAAAAAAAAAAACATTTTTTGCCCAGAAAACCCCTTTAACTTAAGTGATTTTGAAATTGTTTTTCGTGACACATTGTACTTCATGTTAGTGGTAAATGTTGATCAATATTTTTTGCATTATTTATAAAAAAAATAGGAAATGTGATGGAAATTTGGAAAAATTTGCAATGTTTAATTGTCCTTTAATTTATGTTGGACATTACAAGTTTACATTGGCTTACAAGTTTAACAACAATTTTCCAAATTTACAAGAAAATTTCTCAAACCCATTTATAATGAACTACTTTAGTTCTGAAGGGGATTTTAAAAGCCTATATGTTAGAAGCCCCCCATAAATCATCCTATTTTCAAAACTGCACCCCTCAAATAATTCAAAACAGCATTTGGGAACTTTGTTAACTCTTTAAGCATTTCACAGGAATTAAAACAATATGGAGATGAAGTTAAGACATTTCATTTTTTTCAATAATACTGTATATTCATTTAGCCTTAAAATTTACACATTCACAAGGGGTTAAAGTAGAAAATGAATCACACAATTTGTAATGCAATTTCTACCGAGCATGAAAATAGCCCATATGTGGAAACAAACTGCTGTTTGGGTACATGGCAGCACACCGAAGGGAAGGAGCACCATTTAAGAAGCACATTTTGCTGGAATAGTTTTAAGGTGTCATGTCTCATTTGCAGAGCCCCTAAAGTAGCAGTATAGTGCAAACCCTCCAAAAGTGACCCCATTTTAAAAACTACACCCCTCAAGGAATTTATAAAGAGGTATGGAGAGTATTTTGACCCCTCAGCTATTTCACAGATTTTCTTAACATTGGGATGTGAAAATGAAAAATTACTAAATCCCAAAACTTTTCATTTTCACAAGGGGTTAAAGTAGACAAAGTTTGTTAAACAATTTCCCACAAACATGGCATTGCCCCATATGTGGCCATAAACTGCTGTTTAGGTACATGGCGTAGCTCGGAATGGAAAGAGTGCAAGGCAGATTTTGCTGAAATAGTTTTCGGATGCCATTTCGCATTTGCAGTGGAATGTACAATGGAAACCCCCAAAAGTGACCCCATTTTGGAAACCCTCATAGAATTTATCAATGGGTATAGTGAGCATTTTGACCTAAGATAAGGTTTACAAAAAGAAATCTATAGTGGATGGTGCAAAATGAAAGTTGAAATGTTCCCAGATTTCTGCTATTTCAGTACCAGACATATCATGCCCAGCTCGTGGCACTGGGAAAAGTCAGCTCTCCGGTTATTATACTCTGCTTACTGATTTTGGAAACACCCTACATGCAGTCCTAATCTTTTGCCTGGAAATACGACACGGCTCAGAAGTGAAAGAGCACCAAGCGCATGAGGCCTAATTTGGGCATTTACATTTAAATTTCACCCCCAAGATATGACCCCATTTTAGAAATTGCACCCTCAAGGAATTTCTCAAGGGGCATTATTATCATTTTTAGCCCAAGAGTGTTTCCCACAAATTAATGTGCAAAGTGAACATTTAAATTTTTAAAGAAACATGCCATTTCAGTGCCCTTTATTTGGTGCCCACTTTGTATCAACAGAGACACATACTCCTAAAACTTTTAAGCGGGTTATCCCAGGTGAAAATGGGTGTAAACTTCTGTGTGTGTACACAGCAGGACTCAGAAGGGAAGGAATAGTGTGCTTTTTAGCTCTTTGAGTATATATATATATATATATATATATATATATATATATATAGAGGGAATGGTTTTCAGACACCGTATTGTTTTTGCAGAGCCCCAGAGGTGCCAGTAAATTGGAATTCCCCAAGAAGTGACCCACAAAGCACTCCTTCACATCAGCACCCTGCTGTGTGCCCAAACAGCAGTTTATGTCCACATGGAGAGCCCGTGAATTGCCAGTGAAGTGGAATCCGCAGGCACGTGATCCCACAGACATGTGACCCCATTTTGGAAACTACACACCTCAAGGGATTTACCAAGTAGTGTGGTGAGCATTTATCACCCTTGAGTGTTGCATTAATTTAGTTCCCAGAAATGGATGCACAGCTGCTAAGTGAAAACTACAATTTTTCCAGAGATACGCTATTTCAGTGCCAGATATGTTGTGCCCAGCTTGTGTCAACAGTTTTTGGAGTGTGTGTCTCTGCTAAGCGGGTTATCCCGTGCACAACAGCTTTTGGACCATTTTTCCCTGACTCAAGCTGGGCCCAACATATTGCACACTGAAATGACGCATTTTTGAAAAAATTGCCATTTTCACTTTTCAGCTGCGTATTCATTTCTGGAAAATTAATTAATGCAACACTTGGGGGTTAAAAATGCTCTCTGTACCCCTGGATAAATTCCTTCAGGGATGTAGTTTCCAAAATGTCAGGGAATACCAATTTACTGCCATTTCAGGTGCTCTGCAAAAGTGGCATTGAATCCAAAAACCAAACCATCTAAATTTGTGCTCCAAAAACCAAATAACGCTATTTCCATTCTGTGCCAGGCTGTGCTCAAACAGCAGTTTACGCTCACATGTGACATTGTTAAGTATGTTATCCTGGGTACAACAGTGTCATACATGTGGGTATAAACAGCTGTTTGGGCACAGCTGTGAAGGAGTGCTATTTGGCTTTTGGAGTACAGATTTAGATGTTTGGTATTTGGACGCCGTGTCATGTTTGCAAAGCCCATGAGGTGCCAGGAAAATGAAATATCCTAGGGAGTGACCCCATTTTGAAAAATGCACCCTTCAAAGAATTTATCAAGGGGTGTAGTGAGCATTAGTTTCCCAATGGAAAACTAATGTGTGAATGCACAGTGGATGGTGAAAAGTGATGTAAGCTGTACACTGGATACACTGAGTGCATTGGCTACACCAAATTGCCTATTATTTTCCCAGTAGCTCCTATGATTGGGGGATCACTCTGGGGGGTCACTTCTGGTGTTTTTTCCCGCATAATCTCTAAATCTGGGGTGCACTTTGATGTATGCTTGTACATCTTATACATTCCTTTCCTGTCGCAGCCAGTGTTGTACTAAAGATTTGTCAATTTTTGTTGACATATTGTACAATCTATTTTTTTATTTTTCTGGTGGTAGCTTGTTTTTTACGGGATGATATGCATTTTCAAATTACACCATTTTGGGGTGTCTATAACTTATGGACAAAATTTTGTTAACTATTTCTGGGGGGATTAAAAAAATCATCAATTCTGGCATTGCTTTTTAACATTTTAAATGATTTGCCTTTCGCCATACAACATAAATAATATGTTTAAAATTTTCTATGGGTTGGTACGATTACGGCAATACCAAATTTATATAGATTTTTATGCGTTACTAATTTTGCAGAATAAAAATTGATTTTGGAAAAAAAATCAATTGTTTTTTCATCGCCATCTTCAGAGATTTGTAACATTTATATTTTTCTATTGACAGAGCTGGTTAAGGACTTATTTTTTTGCAGGATGAGCTGTGATTTTTATTGGTACCATTTTGGACTATATATGACTTTTTGATCCCTTGTTATACCTTATTTTGTGAGATGAGATCGCAAAAACATCATTACTTCTGTAGTTTTATTTCCATTTCTCTCTTACGACGTTCACCATGCACAATGATTTAATTTTATTGCTCAGTTTGTTACATACATGGAGATACCAAATGTGTGTTGTTTTATACATTATGTTTTTACATTTTTATACTATATATGGGAAAAGGGGAATTGTATGTGGGTTATTTATTTATTTTTAATTCTGGTCATTTTTTTTTTTTTTACTTTTTTTTGTCCAAATAGAAGACATGAACCAGCGATCTCCTCATCGCTGATTCAGTATTATACACTCCAAAACAGAAGTATTGGAGTGTACAATGGCTGTCAGCCAATCAGGAACCAGGTTGTTAGGATAACCCTTTAGATGCAACAGTCATGATTGATCATGGCATCTAAGGGGTTAACACCTCTGATCTCAGTTCCAGCTGTAGGTGTTACAGACGGTTGTCAGCTGTTTCTTACAGTTGTCACCCGCTCTCAATGTCACCTGCTCAGCTTCTGAGGGAGTCTGTCACCAGAACCCAGCATACCAATCCAGCCCTGCAGGTTGATAGGCTAGGGTCAACTGAATTAAACTAAGTTTTCCCACTGTGAATTGGTCCCTCTGTTTCCGAGATCTTGCTGTTTTTGTCAATAGGCAAATTAGGTCTTTGGAGCAAAAAAGGCATTGCAAAAGAGATAAGCGGCAACTGCCTGGTTGCTCCAAAAAGCTTGTTCGCATATTGACAAAGACAACAACTTTTCAGCAACAACGGGGGACGGATTCACAGGGGGGAAAACTCAGTCTGAGCCAGGTGACTCTAACCTATCTATCTACAGGGCTGGGTTGATATGCTAGGTTCTGGAGACAGACTCCCTTTAATAACAGAGAGAGGGTTGGATTGATATGCTGGATTCCAGTGACAGACTCATTTTAATAGAGGACAGAGAGGGATGGGTTGATATGCTGGGTTCTGGTGACAGATTCACTTTCAAATCAGGAGGGAGTGGTGACCTGTGTGAAGCTGTATCTCATAGAATACACTGGAAATTCTGCACACAGAACACAGATAATAGAGGCATGCAGTGCATGACTGCACTCCGGGTACCTGAGATAGGAAAGAAATGATGTCTTAAGCAGAATTCTATGCAAGGCTGAACATACAGATGAACAATGTAGGAAGAGTTTGGTTGGGGTGAGGAGGTATCTGAGAGCTGTCAGAAGGGATTTCATAGGTGATTATATAATTTTGTACTTCATGGGAGGTCAACCACACAGGAGACTTACATCCTTTCTACACAGGAAAGCAAACTCTGGACTGGTGGTCACATGACACTGCTGCCTAGTGGTTCAAAATGTAGGGATGCAACTGAGCATCTATTTACAGATTCTGTCCAGTTCAATAGGATGCAGGCTGTAGCATGGGCAATATTAATGGAAAAAGTCATGGCATAAGAAGTATGACCTTCATAAAAAGTTCTTCAAGATGGTAACTTTTAAACTGACTCTAATGTCTTCAAATTCACAGAACAGTACACATTCAATGTCTCTGAGGATCTGAGAGTTGGAGAAGTTGTTGGAAAAATTTCAGTAGAAGATATTGATGAACCACAGAATAGAATTGCTAAGTACAATTTTATGAAAGGAAGATATGAACAATGGTTTCAGATAAAAAGTAATGCACAGACCAATGAAGGTGTAATAATTCTAAAGAAGGTATGAAAGACTTCTTCTCTACCCATCTTTTGCCACTCTCTACCACTTGCTATGGTTAAACATATGTCTTTAATTTCAGCCTTTGAACTATGAGAGCAGTGATAATGTATTCAGAATGAGCATTGAAGTCGCCGACCCATCTATTGACCTACGAGTGGCAAAGCAGCAAAGGCCAAGTAGCACCGCGGAAATTGTTATAAACGTCTTAGATGTGGATGAGCCCCCTGAATTCAACAGCCCCTTCTACGTGTTCAAGGTGAAAGAGGATGAGAAACAGAAAAGTATTGGTTTTGTATCAGCTACAGACCCTGATTCACCCAAAAAATCAGTGTGGTAAGTCTAGTTATAAATTGTCAAATGGTCGGTTCTATTGTATAGTATAGAACATTGCAGGAATAATTTAGCTTGAAAGTTAAACCTTTGTGTCACAAGGACATGCAGAGGTTTCTCTATATAACAATCACATGTCTTCATCCTTAGAAAAACAGGACTTCTTACTTCCAGAAAGAGTGCCTCAACTGTCCGCAGGCTTTCCTTTTCATGGAGAGGCATGGCTCTGTTTCTGGAACACAGCAGCCATGTTTTGTATCATTTGGTAAAGGTGCAGGTTTATGGCAGGTTCATTACTCAGTTTGTTGTTTCTGACCATTTTCTGCCACTAATGGCATTTATCCACAGGATATGTCTGACTGCTGGGCTTTGACCTCTGGGTTCCCTAGTGATTACAAGAATGGGGTCCCCAAGTGACTGCGAGTGCTCCATATGAATGAGATGGTGGTGAATGGCTCATCCATTCACTTCTAAGGGTCTAGCAGTGATAGCCTGGAAGTCCTATAGACATGAATTTTAAATGTGTATATTAAGCCCCATCCAAGATATTTACCTGTCTATAGATAACACCTCATCAGGGAATTTATCCTCACAACTGGAATAACCTACTGTAGTATTATAAGGCTGTGTGCATAATAATTTGTCTTCCTCTCTCTTATAGGTATTCTGCCAAAGTTAGCAAAGATGACCCTATTGTAGTAACAAAAGATGGAAGTATTTACATAAAGTCGCTCGATAGAGAGACCAACGCTTGGCACAATTTAACTGTAACAGCCGAGGAATTTGGTAAATACACAAAGATGATTATAATATTGTATGATATGGTATATGTATTATTATATTATATTGAGTGTACTGCAAATTTTTGGCAGTCCTATTTGTAGTGCGGTGAGATAACAGAAGGAGAGGAGGTTCTAGGGTTTATTATTTAGATCAGATCTTCGAGGCTATGTCACTAGCCAATTGTGGTAAAATTGTGAAAAGATTGAAATTCAATGGAGAAAAGTAGCAAGCAACCTTTCAACCAATGGTCATATGCAGCTTTTCTTCCCAAGGGAATCATCTTAGAATCCCAAAGTGCATATAAAAGAAGAAGCATGAAAGAAAGAATGGGACTCGGGCTGTCTCACAATTTTTAGGATCTCTGCTTGGAAATATAGTATTACATGCCAATTGAATGAGCAATCATAAGATGAGTTAATGGTGGTCCAATAGTACATTCTGGGTCATAAAAAAGGTCCTAAGTGAGAAAACAAAATGTAAGTCATTTGAATGGTTAGTTATTGATATTTTCTAATAATATATCTTCATTGTAGGCTCTCCAACTAAGAAAGCATCATCAGTAAATGTTTACATAAATGTACTGGATCTAAATGACAATGCTCCTGAGTTTGCCGAGCCCTACGCCCCAAGAGTGTGTGAAAATACAGCTAATAATCTTGTAAGTAACTGAGATCTCTCTGTGCAAAAATATTCCTGAGCTGTAGAGATTCCACATTAAGAGGTTCTTACTGATAATCTCTTAGTCAAGCAAGGGGAAATTATTCTGCCAGCACACAGCAATACAGGAGGTGTAACTTAAAGATCCTGGGCCCCAATGCAAAGTCTGTAAGAAGGGGTCCCAATTATCATATATAATTTATAGTACTGGACTCCTTGTTTGGGGCAGGTGTATATTTAGAAACTCCCTTTAAACTCTATGGCCCAGGAGGACCTTTCACCACCTCCACCAACTCTATTTCCTTGCATCCTTCCATAGGTGCCGCTCCACTTATTACTTAGTTTTATTATGTAGCCCTCACAATTGTTGGGCAATCATTTCTGTTTGTTTCAGCACAATTATGCTGTCTGCTGTCAAGTGGGCGGTCCCTTTCTGTCTGCTCCAGACATGGACCGCCTATGTAAAAGTAGAGAGTATGTGCTCAAAGTAACAGATCTGATTACTTTAGAATGGTGAGGGCTACACAAAAAAATTCCAACTGCACCAGAATCAGTGGAACATCACCTATTGAGGGGTGAAAATAGGTGGCATTATTGGAGTTGGTGAAAGAACCTCTATAAATTGCGAAACACTTATATTATCATACATCAGAGGAGCCTTCAGAACCATTTCTTTTGGTGAGCCTGAGGTACCCTATCCATTTCTGGTTGAGTCTGGAATGTCCTCCAACTGGGCAACCATGGAACACCTTGCAGCCTATAAATAGCAATGACACAATGTCAGGATATAAATGTGTAAATGCATCCTTATGGGAGGCCTGATCTATGTTTTTTTCCATGGTCATGTGGGGGAGCACATATGTCTGAGCTTTTTTTTGTTTTTCTTTCTTTATTTATTTTTTGTTGCATTAGATATTTTGCAAAACTGAAATAACTGAGCAATAAAACTTACCTCCATTTATTGGTATCCTTGTAGGCCATCTTTACGATCTCTGCAACAGATAAGGATGAAATGGTCCCGGGGATGAAGTTTACATATTATTTAGCGGAAAAGGAAAACAATTTCACAGTGGTGGATAATCATGGTATTGTACTGTTCTTCCCAGCTAGGCTTCAGTGCACACACAGAAAACTCAGGATGTGGTTTTGTAAATGTAGAATTTAGTTTCCTATATTCCGGTCAATGGAAACTCAATGGGGGTTTCTGGAACCGCTGGTGATTTCCATCCACCGTGATATAGCAAGCATTTCACTTTGTAATATATTTGCCCCATGTTCCGCTAAAACAGAACTCAGCAGATGTTGAATTTGTAAACTTTTCTTATGTTCCTTTATACATGAGGAGGAAGGGAACAACAGTGAGAGGTATGAGAGAAGTATATTACTGAGCACAAGATGAGTAAAATAAGATTGTATCATCATCTTTATACATTTATATAGTACCAACATGTTCCCCACAGCAGCTGTGCATTGAAAATATTGTGTCACTGTGCAATACCAATCCCCGCAATGCCAAAATGCACAGTATCCTTAAAAGGATTATGCAGGATTAGAAAACCATGTCTGCGTTCTACTAAAAGCAGTATTACTAATGTACATATATTGATGTAGTACTGTTTAACTTGACTTTTTGCAGCGTGATAACTTTCTGCAATGTGATATCCTATCTAAGACAACAAAAGCCATTGAAAATCCATTTAAAGAGTGAGTTGAGTTAACACCCTGTGTCACAGTGTTGTTAACACATGGGTCATCTATAGTTTATCCCCATTCACTTCAATGGAACTGAGCATCAATACCAGGAATGACCCATGGATAAGTATGAGCTTGTTTCTGGAAAAAAGGAGCTATATTTTTTTTCTCTTGAACAACTTCTTTAAGGTTAAGGCCCCATGTTGCGGAGATGCTGTATTTTTCCTGCTGCGGAATCCCTATAAATTTAATAAGGAAAGAAAAACCACAGAGAAAAATGCAGCAAAAACACAATGAAAAGCGCTGCGGAAAAAAACATGGTGAGTATCTCCTGTGTTTTTTTCCGCAACGTTTTTTAGATGAGTTCTGCAACGTGGAGCTTTAGCCTTAATGTCCAGCCCCAGTTAAGAATTAGCTAGTTGTGGTTACAGATTCAACCTCCTATATCTCCTACTCCAAGTCTTCAGTATTGAGTTTCCTCAGTTGCCAGGCTTGGTGAAGGAGTCATCCAATCTATGTAGATAAGCAAGTCAGTGATAATTTCCCTATACAAAGTATGTCCAGAAGAGGTATCTGTAACATGGTCCCTACCTGCCACGTGCTATTTATAACAATGGTGCCTTCTCATGTGGCAGAGGGGCCACTGGGCCCCTTCAGGGACTAGAGCTGGGTACAACTGCTACCACTACATCCCTTATAGCAATGACTCTAGTGTTTACCGCTCAGAGTGGTCTACATATGGGCAAAGGTCTCATAGATCTGTAATGTCAGGCTAGGTTCACACCTGTGCCCGGTCTTCGCCTGGGGATTCCGTTCCCCATTCCGCTTTAAAAATGCAGAGAGAAAAGTCCTGCAAGCAGTGCTTTTCTCGCCGCATTTTCTACCCTTTCGGGCGGAAACCCAGCGGACCCCATTATAGTCTATGGAGTCCATGGGTTTCTGAAGGTAACCGCTTTTTTAAGCGGATTAGGTTTCCGTTCAGAGGGTCCCCAAGTAGATCCTCCAAACAGAAAAACCCGAACGCAGGTGTGAATATAGCATCAGAATGTTTCTATGGCCATCCTTAAAGTAGTTACCATCTAATATAATTTTATCTTTTGTAGATAATACAGCAAACATTATAGTCAAGAATGGAGAATTTAATCGTGATGTGTCTAAATTCTACTACCTACCAATTGTGATTTCTGACAATGGAGTTCCATCCCTGAGCAGCACCAACACTCTAACCATCACTGTTTGCAAATGTAATGAAGAAGGGGAATTCACATTCTGTGAGGAAGCTCTGAAGATTGAAACAGTATCAGCTTCAACCATTATCATCATCTTATGCAGTCTAGCCTTCATCCTGCTGTGTGGTAAGTTCTTAGTTTGGTCACCTTCAAATGCTTTTGCATAGCATGTCTAAGGTTGGGTTCACATCTGCGTTTGGCTCTCCGTGCGAAATCAGTTTTTGAAACTGTCTCAAAATCCTCAAAAGCTGATTTCAAACGGTTTGTTTTAAAACCCATTGATTTCAATGGGCTGTAGAAACCATGTGCAGGTGCGCGTTTGGAGCATTTCCGTCTGGTACCTGCTCTTTTGAACGGAATAAAAAGTCGGACTTGCAGGACTTTTTCTCCATTCAAAAAATAAGATGGACAGCAACCAATCTGGTTTTTTTTTAACATTGAGGTCTATGGAAAGCGGATTACAAACAGATAACAATCAGTTTGTGTCCATTTTGCAATCCGTTTTTCCCTCTGCGCATGCTCAGAATGAAGAATGGGGAAAACAAAAAAACGGATTGGTCAAAAACAGAAACAAACGGATTACAAACAGACACAAACGGTCAGTTTTTTTGAACGGATACCCATTGACTAAAACGTCTAAAAAGACGGATTCGGGTATCCGTTGTGTAACCGTTTGGAATCCTTTTTGTACCAAAGCGTTTTTTTTCTTAAAACGGTTTGCAGACGGATACCAGGTGTGAACCTAGCGTAACACTGGTTTGACGGTGCTGCATACTGAATGTGTACAGTGTCTGAGTGGTGCACATGGTGAACGTCCTTATCAAAGAGCACTTAGAGACTAATTATTAAAGGATCACATCAGGCTGATTCAATGTGTTATACCTGGTGCAGGGCCTGAAGGTGTGGAGCATGACACATGATTCTTTCTATGAATCATTGTGTCATGCTCCGCCCCCATCAGGCCCTACACCAGGTATAGCATAAGAAATTTGTTTTGCCTGGAGTGTTCCATTATAGGGGTTGTTCAGGATTAATGCAAATTCAGGGGTGTTAAAAAACGTGACCTGAGGATTCGCAGCTACTATATTAGTAAATAACTTATCTTACTGCATATAACCCATTTGCAGTTAATTTTTAAAGACCAAAATCCTCTTTAAAGAGAATCTTTCTCCACCACTAACAAACCCAGTTCTTTGCATCATTTAATAGCTGTTGCTCTACTGATTCCGGCACAGTTGGAATTCTCTCTCTAGCCCACACGGTTCCTGAGCAATCAATGCTGTTCTCTTTGGTATTTTATTATATATATATATATATATATATATATATATATATATATACTAGAGGAAGAACCCGGCTTCGCACGGGTATATTTCATTTTTTGTTTGTGTAGTGACCCCATAAGAATTGGCCAGTTTTGCACTTGACATCCAGTATGGCAGTCCAGTATAGGTATAGTCTATTTATGGCTGTGTTGCTATGGAAACCTGGTAAATGAAATGTGAACTTACATTGGCTAATGCACGTCATATGACTGAATATTTAAGGACCTGCGAACTGCTATTGACTCATACAGGACATAAATAGCTTGGTTGCTATGGAAACCTGGTGTAAAGTTGTGTGTATGTCAAGACTGAACCTGCGATTTTCCATTGGTCCATAAGTGTCATGTGATCATGTGCATCTCAGTTTGGATATCAGTGAAAAACCTGCGATCGGTTGTTATGGAAAACCTGGAGTAAAGCTGTGTGTATGTGACCTTGTGTAACAGTGTCATCCACAGCGCCCTGCCCCTTTAAAGCTGACCTACAGCAGTGAAGAAAAATGGCTGGGTTGTTATTGAAACCTGGAGTGCAGCTGTGTGCATGTGGCTGACAAAGCTTTGTCAGATTGGAGACGGGCTTGGGTCTGCTGGGGAGTTTCAGCAGCTCGCTGTTGTCTGTAACATACCTTATCAGATTGGAGACAGGCTTGGGACTGCTGAGAATTTTCATTAGCTCGAGCAGCAGCCATGCGTTTTGCTGCAGGGGACATGAGTAGTTTAAAAAACATTTCAATTTATAAGAATGCTGAAATCCAGTATGGCAGTCCAGTCAGTGGCGTAAATACCGGTTTAGCAGTGGTAGCAGCTGCCACAGGGCCCGGGACATTAGGGGACCCGGCTGGCCTCTGATGTTTTGTTTTTTTTTTAACACCAGCAGGTAACGGGCCCTATTTACTTACCGATCCCCACTCCTGCTCACGGCCGCCTGCACTTCACCTTCTGCAGAGGCGGCTGTGAGCAGGAGCGGGGATTGGTAAGTAAGGCCTGTGGGCCATGAACCCCACAAACACTGCTATCATTATACTCTGGGGTCTTTTCAGCAGGCTTCGGGCCTCCTTGGTGGCGTCCCAGATGTCGGTGGGCCAGTCCAACGTCATTATGCGTTGAGATACATGCCTGGCTCACGTGACATCTGGTCCAACATTGAAGAAGTAGCGGGAAGTGCGCATAATACTATATGAAGGAGCCACTATGATACTGTGTGCAGGGGCCACTATGGGGCAGAATACTGTGTGCAAGGGCCACTATGGGGCCTAATAGTGTATGCAGGGTTCACTATGGGGCATAATAGTGTGTGCAGAAATGCAGTTTGTGTGCATGGGGGGGTTGCCGGGGGGGGGGGTCCCATGTCAAATGTTCGCCTTGGGGACCTGCCATTGCTAGTTACGCCACTGAGTCCAGTATAGGTACAGTCTATTTATGGCTGTGTTGTTATGGAAACCTGGTAAATTAAATGTGAACTTATATTGGCTGATACACGTGATATGACTGAATATTTAAGGTTCTGGGAACTGCTATTCACTAAGGGTGGGTTCACACCTGCGCTTCAGTCCGTCCGTTGCCAATCCGAGTGAAAATCTCGGCGAACGGGATTGGCATCGGATACAGACAGGTCAGCGACGCATTGGTTAAAAACCCATTCATTTGAATGGGTTTTTAAAGCAATGCGAGGGTGTCCGATTGCACCCTCTGCGCTGCGAATACTTTTTTTTTCGTCGGAAACAAAGTCGGACATGCAGGACTTCGTGTCCGAGGAAAAAAAACCATAGCTTGGTTGCTATGGAAACCTGTGTGCCTGAGGAGAGTAAGCGCCTGCGAGCTGTTATTGGCTGATAAGGGACATGTGACCGTGTGTATGACAGTTGAAATATGAGTGAAAGACTTGCAGGCTTGTATAGACTAATGCAGGTCATTTTTTGGGAATACTGTACCTCAGGAACGGTACGTCCAAGAGAGCTGAGACCCAGTCTATAATATTCCCGGACACCTGATGTACATGTGTGCCAAATTTGGTGAGGATCGGTCCAGTCGTTTGGTCGCGCATAAAGAACAGACAGACAGACAAACAGGAACTCATTTTTATATATATAAGAGACTAGAGGAAGGACCCGGCTTCGCACGGATATATTTCATTTTTTGTTTGTGTAGTGACCCCATAAGAATTGGCCAGTTTTGCACTTGACATCCATTATGGCAGTCTAGTATAGGTATAGTCTATTTATGGCTGTGTTGCTATGGAAACCTGGTAAATGAAATGTGAACTTACATTGGCTAATACACGTCATATGACTGAATATTTAAGGACCTGCGAACTGCTATTGACTCATACAGGACATAAATAGCTTGGTTGCTATGGAAACCTGATGTAAAGCTGTGTGTATGTCAAGACTGAAGAACCTGCGATTTTCCATTGGGCCATAAGTGTCATGTGATCATGTGCATCTCAGTTTGGATATCAGTGAAAAACCTTTGATCGGTTGTTATGGTAAACCTGGAGTAAAGCTGTGTGTATGTGACCTTGTGTAACAGTGTCATCCACAGCGCCCTACCCCTTTAAAGCTGACCTACAGCAGTGAAGAAAAATGGCTGGGTTGTTATTGAAACCTGGAGTGCAGCTGTGTGCATGTGGCTGACAATGCTTTGTCAGATTGGAGACGGTCTTGGGTCTGCTGGAGAGTTTCAGCAGCTCGCTGTTGTCTGTAACATACCTTATCAGATTGGAGACAGGCTTGGGACTGCTGAGAGTTTTCATTAGGTCAAGAAGCAGCCATGCGTTTTGCTGCAGGGGAAATGAGTAGTTTAAAAAACGTTTCAATTTATAAGAATGCTGAAATCCAGTATGGCAGTCCAGTCAGTGGCGTAAATACCGGTTTAGCAGTGGTAGCAGCTGCCACAGGGCCCGGGACATTAGGGGACCCGGCGGGCCTCTGATGTTTTTTTTTTTTTTTAACACCAGCAGGTAACGGGCCCTATTTACTTACCGATCCCCACTCCTGCTCACGGCCGCCTGCACTTCACCTTCTGCAGAGGCGGCTGTGAGCAGGAGCAGGGATTGGTAAGTAAGGCCTGTGGGCCGTGAACCCCACAAACACTGCTATCATTATACTCTGGGGTCTTTTCAGCAGGCTTCGGGCTTCCTTGGTGGCGTCCCAGATGTCGGTGGGCCAGTCCGACGTCATTATGCGTTGCGATACATGCCTGGCTCACGTGACATCTGGTCCAACATTGAAGAAGTAGCGGGAAGTGCGCATAATACTATATGAAGGAGTCACTATGATACTGTGTGCAGGGGCCACTATGGGGAAGAATACTGTGTGCAAGGGCCACTATGGGGCCTAATAGTGTATGCAGGGGCCACTATGGGGCATAATAGTGTGTGCAGAAATGCAGTTTGTGCGTGGGGGGGTTGCCGGGGGGGTCCCATGTCAAATGTTCGCCTTGGGGCCCTGCCATTGCTAGTTACACCACTGAGTCCAGCATAGGTACAGTCTATTTATGGCTGTGTTGTTATGGAAACCTGGTAAATTAAATGTGAACTTATATTGGCTGATACACATGATATGACTGAATATTTAAGGTCCTGTGAACTGCTATTCACTAATACAGGTCATACATAGCTTGGTTGCTATGGAAACCTGTGTGCCTGAGGAGAGTAAGCGCCTGCGAGCTGTTATTGGCTGATAAGGGACATGTGACCGTGTGTATGGCAGTTGGAATATGAGTGAAAGACTTGCAGGCTTGTATAGACTAATGCTGGTCATTTTTTGGGAATACTGTACCTCAGGAACGGTACGTCCAAGAGAGCTGAGACCCAGTCTATAATATTCCCGGACACCTGATGTACATGTGTGCCAAATTTGGTGAAGATCAGTACAGTCGTTTGGTCGCGCATAAAGAACAGACAGACAGACAGACAGGAACTCATTTTTATATATATAAGAGATATACAGTCATGGCCAAAAGTTTTGAGAATGATACAAATATTAATTTTTACAAAGTCTACTGCTTCAGTTTTTCTAATGGCAATTTGCATATACTCCAGAATGTTATAAAGAGTGATCAGCTTAACAGCAATTACTTGCAAAGTCAATATTTGCCTAGAAAATGAACTTTATCCCCCAAAACACATTTCAACATCATTGCAGCCCTGCCTTAAAAGGACCACCTAACATCGTTTCAGTGATTGCTCCATTAACACAGGTGTGGGTGTTGATGAGGACAGGGCTGGAGATCAATCTGTCATGATTAAGTAAGAATGACACCACTGGACACTTTAAAAGGAGGCTGGTGCTTGCCATCATTGTTTCTCTTCTGTTAACCATGGTTATCTCTAAAGAAACACGTGCAGTCATCATTGCACTGCACAAAAATGGCCTAACTGGGAAGAGTATTGCAGCTAGAAAGATTGCACCTCAGTCAACAATCTATCGCATCATCAAGAACTTCAAGGAGAGAGGTTCCATTGGTGCCAAAAAGGCTCCAGGGCGCCCAAGAAAGACCAGCAAGCGGCAGATCCGTCTCTTAAAAGTGTTTCAGCTGCGGGATCGGGCTACCAGCAGTGCAGAGCTTTCTGAGGAATGGCAGCAGGCAGGTGTGAGTGCATCTGCACGCACTGTGAGGCGGAGACTCTTGGAGCAAGGCCTGGTCTCAAGGAGGGCAGCAAAGAAGCCACTTCTCTCCAGAAAAAACATCAGGGACAGACTGATATTCTGCAAAAGGTACAGGGAGTGGACTGCTGAGGACTGGGGTAAAGTCATTTTCTCTGATGAATCCCCTTTTCGATTGTTTGGAACATCTGGAAAACAGCTTATTCGGAGAAGAAGAGGTGAGCGCTACCACCAGTCTTGTCTCATGCCAACTGTAAAGCATCCTGAAACCATTCATGTGTGGGGTTGCTTCTCAGCCAAGGGAATCGGCTCTCTCACAGTCTTGCCTAAAAACACAGCCATGAATAAAGAATGGTACCAGAATGTCCTCCAAGAGCAACTTCTCCCAACCGTCCAAGAGCAGTTTGGCGCTCAACAATGCCTTTTCCAGCATGATGGAGCACCTTGCCATAAAGCAAAGGTGATAACTAAATGGCTCAGGGAACAAAACATAGAGATTTTGGGTCCATGGCCTGGAAACTCCCCAGATCTTAATCCCATTGAGAACTTGTGGTCAATCATCAAGAGACGGGTGGACAAACAAAAACCAACAAATTCAGACAAAATTAAAGCATTGATTCTGCAAGAATGGACTGCTATCAGTCAGGATTTGGTCCAGAAGTTGATTGAGAGCATGCCAGGGAGAATTGCAGAGGTCCTGAAGAAGAAGGGTCAACACTGCAAATATTGACTTGCTGCATTAACTCATTCTAACTGTCAATATAAGCTTCTGTTACTCATAATATGAATGCAATTATATTTCTGTATGTGATAAAAACATCTGACAAACACACATAAAAACCAGAGGGCAGCAGATCATGTGAAAATATAATATTTGTGTCATTCTCAAAACTTTTGGCCATGACTGTATATGATCTATTTGTGTTTTTAGAATGTAAACAAGTTGATTTTTATTTGTGATCACAAATTCATCTGTGTTTACATCATGCCAATCGTGATTTTAGACCATCCCCTAACCAACCAGGTGAAAACACATTGATAGGAGGGGCTTTCTATTTAATTAAATGTGCTTGTTTGTAGTTGGTATTGTTTATGTCTTTTTTTGGATCTGAGGAAGGGGTGCACTCTGTGTAGTGCCTCTTACCGTGAAATGTGTTATCTGAGACACTAATAATAAATATTTGAAATCTATCCCACTGGGTCTTTTGGGAATATATTTCCCCATGTGGAGCACTTAGCCTGGTAACTTTTATGAGTTTTACCTTGACTAACTCTATAAGATCTGTTATATTTGCTGCCTGATATGCTATTTCGTCTCTGCACTGTCAGGTTGGTGGTGTCAGGCAGCAGCAGGCAAAGGGTGATTCTGAGCTCTGACACTGTCCACCTCTGATTGTAGCTCTGAATCACACACGATGCCTGACACTGCCCTTTTGACATTACAGGGCTTAAATAGCACATTGGGCACCAAAACTACCTGTGCTTGTTGCTTGGGAAAGGTGGGGGCTAGAGAGATAATTCCAACTGTACTGGAATTAGTGGAGCAGTATCTATTAACAGATGCTAAGAACTAGAATTGGTGGAGGTGGTGAATGGTCCTCTTTAACAAATATTGAAATCTTGTAATATGGACATACACATAAGGCTCTAGGGCATGCCACCACACTTGGAAGTAGTTTATACTGCTATAACCTTTACATTGCAAGAAGAAGGTTTCCTTCTCCTTTTACTTGTTTTATGCCCTTTAGAAGAAAGTAGCATGATCTTCTGGTCAGACCCCTACTAACAGTACTATACCCATGAAGAATGGGAGTCAGTTTTTCCCATTCCTTTTGAAACCAGGATGAATCACATGCAAGTAGACATTTACCTCACCTTGGGTTTTATAACAGCAAAGGAACCTCTGCAGTAGACCCTCTGGTGAATCCAAGCCCTGACACAGGATTGGACCTTAACGGTCCAGAAAAAGATAACAAGTGCCAATCACTTGCCAAAAGGGTCTATTTCTTATAGATGATTTGTAAATAGCCGTTTTAGATTTTATTGTGAACATGTTCTGTGTACATGAAGGGTGGGATCCTATAGTGATTTCCTCTGGAGAACCCCTAGTTTGACATTACATTTTAAGCAGCTTATCTGTGCTAACCAAACTGGCACCTTTATTATATGGTTTACTCTATAGTGCTGCCCGGAGTAATACGAAGACAATGATATAACCTGTTGATTCTTTGGAGTCTTGACTCTCTTTATGTTTTATTGTTACAGTGCTTGTAGCATTTCTGATACTTAGAAGAATGCGTAATAATGGCCCCTTGATGTTAGTCAAGAACCCTGCCGAAATCCATGAGCAGCTGGTGACCTATGATGAGGAAGGAGGAGGAGAAATGGACACCAATGGTTATGATGTGTCTGTGCTCAACTCTGTGCGTAGAAACATGGTGAGATCAAAGCCTGACATGGAGGCTTATCCAAGTCTGTACGCCCAGGTCCAGAAGCCAGCCAGAAACGGAGATATGTTCTCCATGATTGAGGCAAAGAAAGACGATGCAGACAATGATGGAGAATGCCTCCCCTATGACACTCTTCACATATTTGGATATGAAGGCTCGGAATCTATTGTGGAATCTCTCAGTTCCTTAGAATCTGGATCATCGGATTCTGAAATCGACTATGATGTGTTAAATGAATGGGGTCCCAGGTTTAAGATGCTGGCTGATCTGTATGGCCTAGAACATCTAGAAGAGTTTCCTTATTAACATGGTTGTCAAGTAAACACTCAACAAACACATACATCTATAAGCTTCAGTTAGCAGAACATCCCATTGTGATACTCAAACCCTGGATGGAAACCACCGTTGGTGGAGAGCGATTAAATATTTAGCTGAAGCATCCATTAACTGAAGCACAAAAGCATACCTATTGTTACAAGATAAAAGGTCACAATCACACCTTAGGCCGCTATAGATGTATATGTTTCTAATTTTTCCATTTTTCTTTTCTATACACCAATTCTGTAAATGTACAATTTATCACCATAACTGAGTGAGCAGGCTCTTCCTCATTTGGAGCTGGAGAGCAGTGTTGTATGCACTGATAAATCAGATGTCTTCTTCCCAGCTGCTCCCCCCCCCCTCTCACAGCATGGAATTTCATATAGACAATACATAGATACTGCAGCTGCGTCCCCCTCCTCTCCATCTAGTAGAGATTGAGGGGGTAACTGAACATTCACAGGCAGGAAAGTAGGTGCTACAGGCTACAGTAAAGGGAGGAATATGTCAAACAGTATACAGTATAAACAGTATATTCATGTGTACTACTGATTTACACAAAAAAATTACAACAATAGGTACACCTTAATAAGGATTAAGAACGTCCTGAATTCTTTTTAAAAGACTTGGAGATGTATAGGGTTATTTTCACCAAATAATTACAATCACGTCACCAAGCTAAGTATAATGACAAGACTGACCTTTTTGTATACAAGCAGGGTGGAACTCACTATTATTCAACTATCATTTTGCAAGTTATAGCCATTTGCTACACAATTTCTCAAAAGCCTTCTTCCTATATTATTTGTTTCTCCGTGTTTCCTCTTCTCATCCTTAAAGTGCAAAATTCCTTATGCTATTTTATGCTTCCTGGTACCACTCTTATACATGTAGTTGCATGTATTGAAATGGTGGTCACCCATATAGCAGTCAGATGGTTGCAGAGCAACCTAAAATATTGAGGCCTGGTGAATCTAATAAGGGTGAGTTGGTAAAAGAGAAGTAAACATAGTTCTGAAAAGATACCATATTAATTCTAATATGTTTCTACATCTACTAGAGTTATGGAGTTATCGCTTTAAGTAAAAAATCATGACTGCAAGAATGAAAGCACAGATTTGATGCTTTTCTATGTGAAATATGATCTAAAGGGATTGATAAGGATTAAAAAAACATGGTAGCTTTCTTACCAAATGGTTTTACACATGTCTATACAAAAGTGCTGAACTGTAATATCATATACATCCCCTGGACATGTGTGGCACTGTTTATGGGGGGGACAGCTATATGCCTCTAGTCCTAGGCAGTCCCTTAAATGTAACTATACAATCAAACAGTGTAGAGTCTACACTGGGTCTAACTGAGATCCATTGCCAACATCTAATCATATAGTCAACATATTTTATAAGGGCAACCAATATTCACAAGAAAACATTATTATGTTTTGCAGTCCACATGGCTATGTTAAAAGGCTTGAAGTAAGCACATAAATACAATGAACAATTGAATTTGTAACCTTGTCTGTATATATGGTATTTTGTATTTACTTATTCATATTTTGGGTAGTTAGAAACAATATACATTTTTACTCTTCAAATGTAATACATTGAACTGATGCACAAGTGTGACTAACATCAAGTGGGGACTAGTATATAGCACCATCTGCTGGCTATATGCCTATCACTGCACCACAATATTTTTATTTTCTAATACTATCATAATAACAAAGCACATAATGTCAAACAGAACCAAAAGCATTTCTATTTATATATACATGGCATTAAGGTCAATGGGAGCTAGGAGACAATGTTAGCTTCAATGATGTGAAATAGATAAAACAGAGCAAGATGTCTCGGAAACAGGGTTGGCCTTAGGGGTTTTATTATCCATACCTGCTGAAGAGGGTGCTAACAATGTCAACCAAGGGCTTGTGACCACCAAGAATGGTAATATGAATTTATATGTCTATGGAAGTGTTATATTACTTTAAGTATGGAGCTGTTATTTGGTAACTGTATGTTGGTATTACTTGAGCACTGTATGGTGGTAATTACTTTGGTATTGTGTTGTGCTGCTGCTACTTAGTCACCATACAGTATATTATTTTTGGTGTTAGCAGCACTTTACAGCATTGATATTTGGAACACTGATATATCTGTATAAAACCATTATTTCACTAATTTATGGCACTATTATTTGGGCATGTACGCTGGTATGGCCAGCACACCATTAGTGAACACACACAGAAGGTATCAAAGAGGGCACTATCCAACATAAGACTAGCCCTGGTCATAGATAGTGATTGCGGTATATCCTTAAAACCCTTACACAAAACCACAGTAATATGCAGTAAGACTCTATCCGGTTATAGCTACATGTACAAGCACCCTTAAGAAACAAGTTCTCTCTGATAAAGAACTCCAGCACCCATACATCCATCACTTTACTAGGATGGAATTTTATTCAGTGGGAGTAAACGATACATGTGTTCCTTAAAGGGGTTGTCTGGCCCCGAAAGGATTTTTCATACTGATGACTTATCCATAGGATAGGTCATCAGTATGTTATCTATAGAGGTCTGACACCCAGACCCTGCACAAATCAGCTGTTCTTGCAATCTCCTGCATGCAGGCTCGCCTATTCAAGTAATAGGTGTGGCAGTGCACTTCCCCAGAACCACCACTATGCAGTAGATGGGGCTGCGGCGCTACTCCTACTACTTGAATAGGAAAACTTACAAATGCTCCCTATCTACTGTCATCAGTATGACAATCCTTATAGGGCTGGACAAACTCTTTAATGACAGCAAGAAGAGATCTTTAAAAATCACAATGAATTCATACAAAGTACATTGGTAATTTGTATAAGTTTTTATTATACAATGATTAACCTTTATTTACTGAAATCATAATACAGTATATGCCTCTACCCTTCAAATCGGGGAAATTCTACCCTAACTGAACTTGCTTATTGACCTTCAAGGTCTTTAACCCTTTTATTTCCATTGTGTCTCTAATCATACATATATAAATATACACTGGAACCAAGACTGTGAAATATATGGTTAATACACCAAGCACACAGAATAAGGTTATCACAAGCGTCATTTGTAGTCTATTCTAAGGCAGATTCTATTAGGCACCACACAAAACTTTTTATAGGTGTTGTATGCAGTGTTCTTATGTGTATGCAATGCACATTTGGGTTGGATAACTGTAAATCCCTTAGTAAAATCCTGCACTTGGCTGTAGGGTAACACCTGTATATTGGGGTCTCGATTTACAATATGCCAAAGACCTCATTAAGTGCAAGTCTCGTCCAATTTACTGGCATTTTTATTAAATCCTCCCAAAATTAATGACCTGCACAGCCATATTTTTCTGTTTTATATTCATGCTCTCACTGAGAATTGACAATCTTCTGGAGACTATTAACACTATATATTCATCTCTTCTTCCTCAGGGATACTTATGTGATTAATTACTTGAATATAGCTTCCGCTAACCATGTTCCCCTGACATTTAACCACTGCTGCAAGACTGAGGCACAGATATAATGAGATGAGGTGTCTTGTCCAAGACAATAATATAATGTATAGTGCCGTTCTTGCTTAGTGCTTTGCACAATGTGGTCTGGAAACCTCTCTAATGATTTATATTATGTAATAGTGGAATTGTATACATGTGTTTGGATATTAACCATTATCATCATTTTATAGGATTGTATTAATCTCATGTCTTTAATACTGTCGTTGTTTAAGGTATTACATGAACTATATATGTACAGGTGGTAAGTGTGTAATATTTAGTGGGGGGGTTGGCTTTTTTGTATTATTTGTATAAAATTAATAAAACAAAATATACAAAGTTTACTGTTGATATAATTAGTACATAAAATGATGATTTATTGCGCATGCACTATAGAGAAGTAGAAATACAACAGTGTGTATGTACAAGTCAAGTAGAGATAAACAGTGGCAAATTATAATTTAGCCTTTTTGGGTGAGTGTCTGGGCGCCGAGGCTCCTTGAGAACCCATGGCCACCCAAATCTCTCAACAACTTTATCAAGTGTATGAAACTTAGAAGTGGCTTATTGAGGCAATAGAACTTTACATGTACCTGTAAATACATACACAGCTACAACTAGTCTTCCTATAAGGAAGGGAGCATCATCTTAGTGTGGGTTGTACCAGCCTACTCCAGTCATAGTGCCGATTATGAATAAAATTGCCTTCAGCTGCATTCATCTGATCCCTGGGTTCGGCAGCATCCCACGCGCATGTTATACATGTTACATGGACAATGTATAAACCCTAACCTAACACTAATAATAATAATACACTATGAAATTATGCATATGAATTCTCATTCACCTGATTATTGGCCCATTTAAAAGGCCCTAAAAACTTTAGCCTGATGGGAGGCCACAATGTTCATACAACCCAGAGCCCATGGTAGTCTGGAGATGAGTGAATCGGTTCAGTACAAATTGAATTCAGTTGAAAATTTCCAAACATTTTGTATCCCAGCGAATCTGAAATGGTGGAGGAAGAACAAGGAGGATCCCATGTCCTTGGGCAGATGGCCATTCAATGATGCCTTGCAGGTAGCCCTTAGCCAGTGGTGTGGGACAATATATGTGTGAGGTCGCTGATGATTCAGTTGTGAGTCATAGCCATTATAGAGGAACAGCCATGAATGCTGCCGTTTTGTCTGGAGACTCTGGCGCAGGTGTGAACTTAGCCATAGATTGTAGAGAGGGAGATAGTAATCAGTACTAATGTGACTGTGTTAGGAAGGGTTTGGGACAAGGCAGCAGTCATTGCTGTCAGTGTTCTGCATCACAGTAATCATATATTCACCATTCTTATACACATTCAGTCTGTCTCTAAGGGAAGTGACAATTGAAGCACTCATTTTGTTTCATACAGTGTGCCAGCGCCACTCATTTCCATTACCATGTATTCTGCAGCAAGTCAGCATTTTACAGCACCGTTAATTCCACTTCCATTAATTACACTTCAGTGACGCAGTTCATCTTTTGTTGCCTGCAGTGCGCTACGCATAATTGCCGTTATTGTATTTTCTACAGCACTTTTACACTGCCATTACTTACACTTCGGTGTTCATTTTCTGATGGCTTTTGAAAAAAAAAAATAGCTTCTTCATTTTCCACCATAATCAGGTATTCTGTCACTGGCCCATGTAGTCATGGCAGTGGGAGTATAGCATAAATATACTTATTAAAAACCCATTGACCCATTGCCCCTGAAAGTGAAGTCATTTAAGCATACATACACACAGAAACCCAGTGCAGCACAGCCACTTCAGTAAGTAGTGCAAGTATCAGGATTCTCTATCCGGCTGCTGCACCTTTAACGTTACCTGGATAACCTGGGAAGCTTTTGCAGTTCCAGAGGCTTCCTGGCTTGGTTCAGTTAGCAGCAGGGGAGGCCTATATAAGGCCATTCCCTCCTGACTCATGTGCGGACTATTAGCTCTGTTTGCTACCTGTTAGGGAGCGTTCACACTACCGTTGGTGTCCGTCAGTAGTGTCCGTTGCTATTGTCCGTTACAAGATTTTAGCAACGGACACTAGTTGAACCATCAGAAATCCGTTACAATTTCCATTAATTTCAATGGGTTTTTATATTGTGTCCGTTAGTGTCCGTTTGTGTCCGTTTACACCAAATCCGTCAAAAGTCCGTTATTTTTTCACGGCCAAAAAATCCTACATGCAGGACTTTTTGTCCGTTTGAAAAAAACGGATTCTTGACGGACAGCAAGTGTCCGTTATTTTTTTAACATTGAGGTCTATGGGTAACGGACTTATAACGGACAGTAACTGATAGCCATCAGTTACTGTCCGTTATTTTATGTCCGTTTACTTTCCCTGCGCATGCTCAGAAAGGAGAAACAAAAAAAAAAAAAAAACTAGCAGTGTTAGAGGACATTTCGTGTCCTCAGGCACATGCGGTTTTACATACCGCTAGAAGGCCGACAGCGCGCTGAATTCAGCGCACTGCCGGATTTCCCGGTATGTGCCCCGGGGCTGGAGATATCGGCGGTGTAATGTTTTACTAGAAGGGCGCTGCGAGGAACTCCCTCCCCGACACTTCTCTTTGTTCAGAGACTTGTACTGAGGGGGCGTTCCTCACAGCTTGAGCGTCATCGCTGGGCTGTGAGGAACGCCCCCTCTCTCTGTTCTCGTCTATAGCCGGGTACTGTCAGAGGAATGCCCTCCCTGACACTTCTGTTCGTTCATAGACTTGTACTGGGGGGGCGTTCCTCACAGCTGAGCGTCATCGCTGGCCTGTAAGGAACGCCCCCTCTCTCTGTACTGGTCTATAGCCCTGTACTGTCAGAGGGGGCGTTCCTTACTGCCCGGCGATGACGCTGAGCTGTGAGGAACGCCCCCTCAGTACAGCGCTATGGACGAACGAGAAGTGGCAGGGAGGGAGTTCCTCACAGCGCCCTTCAAACAGTAAGTAAAGTAAAACATGTAACTCCACACCGCCGATATCTCCAGCCCCAGGGCACATACCGGGAAAGCCGGCAGTGCGCTGAATTCAGCGCGCTGTCGGCTTTCTAGCGGTATGTGACATTAAAAAACGGACACTACCTGATGCTCATCAGTTAGGGTCCGTTATGATAGGTGTCCGTTTATTTTTTTTTAACGGACACCTTCATAACGGACTCCAACGTTAGTGTGAACCCTGCCTTAGTTTGCTACTCACGTTTTGCTCCTGTCTTTGCTTTGACAGCACCTATACTGACCTTTGGCTGCGTTCTTGGATTCCTCTCTGTCTAGCGATTTTGTTGTGGCATTCCCGATTGGATTCAAGTTTTGGCTTGTTTTCTGGATTCGACTTCATCTCATGATTTAGTTTCTCATTGCCCTCTTCAGCTGCTGACCCGTGATTAGACGACCATTCTGTGATCTCTGTCCCTGTGAGTTAGGGTGGCAGTACACGACCGTGTTTCACCTGTGTTTGCTCAGTGATTTAGTTCGGACTGATCACCTCCAAAACAGAACTGCTATTATACTCTGGGGTCTCTTCAGACCTCAGAGTATAAAGATAGGAGGCCCAGGAGAGATTATTAAACATAACAAACAGGGTTACTCATCTCTCCTGGGCTTTGATGTCAGTCTTCAGACCTCTTCCAGTGTCAAAGACATCATGAAGATGTCAGAGACACCTCCCAACCCCTTTAAGCTGAGCACTGAGGCTGAGTTTACGCCCACGGCTTCCTTTAATCACTGCACATGCGCCAATAGCTCAGTGATGTATTTTAGTCAAGTGACTTCATTGCTGAGTGGTGCACATGCGCAGTGGTAGTCAAGCCTAATGTTCTAACTTTGGGAGAGGGGGCACCATTTCAATTTTCACCTCAAGCAGCAGAAAAGCTACAGTCAACCCTGGCCACTGAGGAGCATTAGGGTATGTTCACGTGGCAGTATTTGGCATTGATTTTGAGGTGGAATCCGCCTCGAATTCAGTGCTAAATTTCACCCTGATTCTGCATTCAGTTGTTTTCAATGGGAGTCAAAAATTTAAGCAGGATGCTAAAAAAATAAATGCTCTGCTCAATCTTGTATATTCCTTCCACAGCTGATTCAGCCACAGAGTCCACAGCATGAGCCACTCTGCGTATTATCTCCAATCATTTGAGGTTTATCAATGAGTGTAGCTCTACTTTAGCATTTCACCTTGGGAGGCTGGTGGGGCAGAAATGGAGTCATAAGTGGGAAGGGGGGGGGCGCAAAATTTGCTTGTATGGGGTTCGAAATTCCTGATGGAAGACTTGTGAATGTGTAAGTCTGATAAAATACAGTATGTGTGTATTAAAGGGAACATGTTGGATGGTTTTTCCATGATTAACCGGCCCCATCATGTGCAGGATGAAGTAAAGCCCTTTTCATTAATGTTCCTCTGCAATCTTTCTGCAACCTAAAAGCATAAAAAGTCCTATGTAAATTATCCTAAGTAGTCATGATGGGCGGGCACAGCTTCAGGCTAGTCACTCTGTCCGATTACTATTAACACCTCCTGGGGTATGACTGACATCACATCATGGCAGCCAACAGCATAGTGTGGCGGAAGATCATAAACAGCAGCTCACAGAAGAGTATAGGGAGAAGACTGTCCATAGCAGCCAACAGCAGAGTGTGGTGGAAGATCATAAACATCAGCTCACAGAAGAGTGTAGGGGGAAGACTGTCCATAGCAGCCAACAGCAGAGTGTGGTGGAAGATCATAAACAGCAGCACACAGAAGAGTGTAGGTGGAAGACTGTCCATAGCAGCCAACAGCAGAGTGTGGTGGAAGATCATAAACAGCAGCTCACAGAAGAGTATAGGGAGAAGACTGTCCATAGCAGCCAACAGCAGAGTGTGATGGAAGATCATAAACAGCAGCTCACAGAAGAGTGTAGGGGGAAGACTGTCCATAGCAGCCAACAGCAGAGTGTGGTGGAAGATCATAAACAGCAGCACACAGAAGAGTGTAGGTGGAAGACTGTCCATAGCAGCCAACAGCAGAGTGTGGTGGAAGATCATAAACAGCAGCTCACAGAAGAGTGTAGGGGGAAGACTGTCCATAGCAGCCAACAGCAGAGTGTGGTGGAAGATCATAAACAGCAGCACACAGAAGAGTGTAGGTGGAAGACTGTTCATAGCAGCCAACAGCAGAGTGTGGTGGAAGATCATAAACAGCAGCTCACAGAAGAGTGTAGGGGGGAAGACTGTCCATAGCAGCCAACAGCAGAGTATGGTGGAAGATCATAAACAGCAGCACACAGAAGAGTGTAGGTGGAAGACTGTCCATAGCAGCCAACAGCAGAGTGTGGTGGAAGATCATAAACAGCAGCACACAGAAGAGTGTAGGTGGAAGACTGTCCATAGCAGCCAACAGCAGAGTGTGGTGGAAGATCATAAACAGCAGCTCACAGAAGAGTATAGGGAGAAGACTGTCCATAGCAGCCAACAGCAGAGTGTGGTGGAAGATCATAAACAGCAGCTCACAGAAGAGTGTAGGGGGAAGACTGTCCATAGCAGCCAACAGCAGAGTGTGGTGGAAGATCATAAACAGCAGCACACAGAAGAGTGTAGGTGGAAGACTGTCCATAGCAGCCAACAGCAGAGTGTGGTGGAAGATCATAAACAGCAGCTCACAGAAGAGTGTAGGGGGAAGACTGTCCATAGCAGCCAACAGCAGAGTGTGGTGGAAGATCATAAACAGCAGCACACAGAAGAGTGTAGGTGGAAGACTGTCCATAGCAGCCAACAGCAGAGTGTGGTGGAAGATCATAAACAGCAGCTCACAGAAGACTGTAGGGGAAGACTGTCCATAGCAGCCAACAGCAGAACATGGTGGAAAATTATAAACAGCAGCACACAGTCAGCTCACAGCACAGTGTAGGGGGAAGATCACAAACAGCAGCTCAGAGTCAGATCAGATTGTCCACAGCAGCTTACAATACAGAGTAGAGGGAAGATTGTCCACAGCAGCTCTCGGTGAGTGTAGGAGGAATATCATGTACAACAGCACAGTATGAGGGAAAGATGATGTAGAGTAGCTCACTGCCAGCTCACAACAAAAAGATCATCCACAGCAGCTTACGCATAGTGAAGGAGGAATATTATTTACAATGGATCACAGCACAGTGTAGGGGGAAGATCATAGCAGCTCATGGTCAGTTCACAGCAATGTGGGGGAAGGTCATCTACAGTAGCCCACAAGGGGAAAAGAAGAGAGGGGGGATAAAAATCCACAGCTATTAGCTGTGCAGCACTTTGTGTGTGTGGTTATACAAAATGGCCAATCATACAGGAAAGGTAAAAGGTAGAGATGAGTTCAAACTGCTCTTTCATGAGTCAGGCAAAAATATAACATGTAACCAGTGCTATGGAATGCCCCCATTTTTTGCATGCAGAAGAGGTTGCAAACTATCGATGAGGGTTGCTGAATGCAAATGGAGGAAAGCGCAATGCAAAAAAAAAAAAGGTATTTTTTTTCCAATTTTAGATAAATAGCACCACTATAGTCCACAATTCAAGGGAATGGAGCTGAGCTGCAATACCAGACACAACCCATAGAGCGGCACTGTTTCTGAATCATGTGCAAATGAACAATTATACATGCACAGCCCTGAACACAGAATTTGGCATCAAGCATCAAGTAAATTACAAACTTCCAGTGATAATTTCTTGTTATGAACCTTTTCATAAATGACATAGAATATAGTTATAAATGACAGAAATTTCTTTGTGCCTAAGAACTTAAGCAGATAACAGCAGATTTAATTTTTGCCATGTATAATCTTGACAGTACAGTCATGCAAGGCAAAGCAATAAACATATGCTGCAATTCCACTGATTGACATGTAAATCAAGCCTGACTGGCAGTTGTCGTCACTTGTTAATGTCATGCCCATAAATCAACACTTGGTGGCAGTGTTCTCTATGTCTGCCGCCTGTTGTTGTTTAGAGGTGTTTGAAATATGACAGCAACCCATGTAATAAATCATCACAGCGGAGCGCCCATTAACCGCCACACAACAATTACCTGATGCCACTTTACATTTATGCTCCCGGAATTCTGATATAATGACTTCTTCCTGGCAGTCATTTAAATACAATGTGCACCAAAGTGACATTTATACGTGGAAGCAACAAGCTTTCATATAAATGTAACACTGGCAGTATAAAATTGTACATTTGTATTGTACATTTATCGCCTTGTTTGATGTTTCCAGTTATTTTTCTACTTTGTTTTCACATTTCTGCAATGTAAAGAAAGATCTTTTGCAACCTGGAAACCATCAATAAGCAGGTTAGCACAGCTGATTAATAAGGGAATATCCCATGCTTGTAAAGAAAAGCTTCAGCAGGGAGCCATACTCTTTCCTTCAGATTTCATATGCACAGAAAAGCATAAAATCGTGGCACATTTCAGGATATTATCACATCTGCATCAGAGGCTCCATCACTATTGAATTACTTTATTACTTCAGAATGACCAATAGGTGGCGCTGCACAACATATCGAGTATGAATTAAGAAAAAATCAGGTTATTGCTTTACTTGTTCTACAAAGTGGGGCTTGTGCAATGTCAGACTGGGGTCCCTAGTGGCCACCAGTAATATTCATCCTGGGGGCCCACTATACTGCTACATGCAAATATTACCTGACACTGAGTCTCAAATTCTTAAAATGTTGCTAATATAATGTTATTATTATTATTATTGTTTATTTATATAGCACCATTAATTCCATGGTGTTTTACGTTTAAGGGTTTACATAAGGTACACAAAATATACAAAACAGATATAATACTAACAATGACCAACTGGCACAGTAGGATAGAGGGCCCTGCTCGCAAGGGCTTACAATCTACGAGGGAAGAGGGAGAGAGACAGAAAGTGGGGTAGAGGCTGTTCAGGTGGTGGTGTGGTGACAGTAGCGTTATTGGAGGTTGTAGGCCTTCCTGAATAGCTGAGTCTTCAGGGCCTTCTTGAAGCTTGTGACTGTGGGCAACAGTCTTATGTGTCTTGGTAAAGAGTTCCAGAGTATGAGGGATGCACGGGAGAAGTCTTGGAGATGATTGTGTGAAGAGCGGATAAGAGCAGAGCGGAGTAGGAGGTCTTTGGAGGATCGGAGGTTACGTGCAGGCAGGTAGCGGGAGATTAGGTCAGAAATATATGGAGGGGACAGGTTGTGGATGGCTTTGTATTGTCAGCGTTAATAATATATTTTCAATAGTAGTTTGCTGCCTACCCCTTGCTTTTGTTTGTTTCTGTCCTGGGGTCCTCTTAGTAGCCTGCCACTTTGAACTAGGATCCTCTTACATCTGTGAACTAGGGATATGTGTAGTAGCAGACCTCAGGCAGCAGAAGGATGCTGCAGGATGACTGGTTATTGGGGCCCCTGCAATGTGATTGAGACGAATGGGGCCCAGGTAAGAAGGATCCTGGATATTGGCCTCTCAATGTGGCTACAATATATAAGAATAAACTGGGTAGTTACTTAAATAATATACCCAATATATTATACCAATACATATCCTGGATGAGATGCAATGAGAATTTCTATGATGCAGAGAAAAATATCTGCGCCATGTTCAGTAAGTCATTTTTATAATGTTATTTGTAAGAACATTAAAAGAGGTATGTGGGCAATTTATTTTTTCTGCAATATACCCACTGTCAGATACGAGCACACTAATATACATGCCAGCTCTCAGTATGGCAACTCTTGTATCTGCAGAGGGATGCAGAGGGCTGGAAATCTCTGTGCTCTGCCACTGCTGCCAACGAGCCAGCTCTGGGTCACGTGACCGACCCAGCTCTACTACAACAGCAGGAGTAGTGCTGGGATTCCTGTTCTGTTCTCTAGATGGGACTTGCATCTATCACACATTTATCCTATGGATAAGCTATAAATTTGCGAAATGGGAATACCCCTTTAGACTGAGGCCCCACATTGCGGAAATGCAGCTTTTTTTGTTGCAGATTTTGCTGTGTTTTTTTGAGCAAGTCAAGAATGGCTATAAAAGGAATGGAAGATATATGGAAGTTCTTATACTTGTACCTTTTGCTCAATCCACTCCTGGTTTTGGCTCAAAAAACCACAGCAAAATCTGCAACAAAAAAACCTATGTTTCTGCAACTCGGGGCCTCAGCCTTAAGTGGCTGTCTTCATTAGTAATACTTTGAATTTGCAGGGACCAGGTAAGGACAGCTGTGGGCTATGTATCTCTACTCCTTGTCAGAGAGTGAGAGAATAATATAGCTAGATACAGATGCCTATTCCTTACCTTGACTCTTGGCCCAAGGTATCCCAAGAAATGAACATTTTTCTGTTACTCTGTTGGGCAATGTAAGTAACACAAAAGGATTTTTTTGTTTTTATGTTTTTTTTGCTTTTGTTAAGCTGGTTATCCCAAAGCTTGACAGGTAGATAGATAGATGGAGAGATTGAAAGATCCATGAAAACAGACAAAGATAGGACATATTCTATTTTTTTGCCGGTCTATTCTAATGGACATGTGAATAAGATACATTGGAGAATATTCAACATTAGTCTTCATATCCCCAGTACTGGTAGAAGAGCCGCCTCATTATTTATTTATTTATTATGCTTACTTGTATAGCACCATCATATTCTGCAGCGCTTTACAGACATTGTCAGTCACTGGCCCATATAGGGCTCACAATCTACATTCCCTATCAGTATTTATCAAAAGGCGCACACCTCTTCATACATGCGATGTCTCCTCTACTGGGCCATGCACCTGGGCTGAAATCTTGCAGTTGGCATAGATTTCAATGATCATTTTCATGAAAGTGGTGTGGGAGGTGTAAAAACGCCAGTCGTGACAATAATTGTTACGACTGGTTTTTAAAAAGCTGCAAACCCGAGGTTTGCAACTTTATACACCAGATATCTGGCTTAAATTAATGATACACATCTCCATTTAAATCAATGTGTTTTAAAAAATGCCCAGCACCTGGCCGCCTTTGTCATTTGTTTGAGCTTAGTCTAAGCAAAGTCCAGAGGCAGAGCAAAATTATGAAAAATCCTAAAACAGTGATGGCAAACCTATGACACGCGTGTCACAAGTAACACGCCAAGACATTTTAGATGACACACATCGGCAGCTACTTATTCTGTTATTGCAATAAGAAGATGGCGATAATTTGTAATCCTGCCCTCCGCTGCCTCTTCTAGGCGGTGCTATACTGACATCATATTGTTGTACATAGCGCAGCGTGGAGGCGGGGGCGGAAGGCACCCAGAACTGAAGCGTCGACAGGTTAGTAAAAAGTATCGGCCACTACTCTGTGTGGGGGTGAGGAGAAAAAAAAAAGGTGTCATACTGCGGATGGACTTTAAAAAAGGGGTCATATACTGTGTGGGGGTATAAAAGGGGGTCAGATACTGTGTAGGGGCCATAAATAGGGAGATCATATGCTGTGTGGGGGGGTAAAAAAAGGGGGTCATATACTGTGTGGGGGTCATAAAAAAGGGTCATATATTGTGGAGAGGGTCATAAGTAAGGGGTCATATAGTGGGGGAAAAAAGTATTTAGTCAGCCACCAATTGTGCAAGTTCTACCACTTAAAAAGATGAGAGAGGCCTGTAATTGACATCATAGGTAGACCTCAACTATGAGAGACAAAATGAGCAAACAAATGCAGAAAATCACATTGTCTGATTTTTTAAGAATTTATTTGCAAATTATGGTGGAAAATAAGTATTTGGTCACCTACAAACAAGCAAAATTTCTGGCTCTCACAGACCTGTAACTTCTTCTTTAAGAGGCTCCTCTGTCCTGCACTCATTACCTGTAGTAATGGCTCCTGTTTGACATTGTTATCAGTATAAAAGACACCTGTCCACAACCTCAAACAGTCACACTCCAAACTCCACTATGGTGAAGACCAAAGAGCTGTGGAAGGACACCAGAAACAAAATTGTAGTCCTGCACTAGGCTGGGAAGACTAAATCTGCAATAGGCAAGCAGCTTGGTGTGAAGAAATCAACTGTGAGAGCAATAATTAGAAAATGGAAGACATACAAGACCACTGATAATCTCCCTCGATCAGGGGCTTCACGCAAGATCTCACCCCGTGGGGTCAAAATGATCACAAGAACGGTGAGCAAAAATCCCAGAACCACACGGGGGGACCTAGTGAATGACCTGCACAAAGCTGGGACTAACGTAACAAAAGCTACCGTCAGTAACACACTACGCCGCCAAGGACTCAGATCCTGCAGTGCCAGACATGTTCCCCTGCTTAAGCCAGTACATATCCGGGCCCGTCTGAAGTTTGCTAGAGAGCATTTGGATGTTCCAGAAGAGTATTGGGAGAATGTCATATGGTCAGATGAAACCAAAGTAGAACTGTTTGGTAGAAACACAACTCGTCGTGTTTGGAGGAGAGTGAATGCTGAGTTGCATCCAAAGAACACCATACCTACTGTGAAGCATGGGGGTGGCAACATCATGCTTTGGGGCTGTTTCTCTGCAAAGCGACTAGGACGACTGATCCATGTACATGAAAGAATGAATAGGGCCATGTATCGTGAGATTTTGAGTGCAAATCTCCTTCCATCAGCCAGGGCACTGAAGATGAAACATGGCTGTGTCTTTCAGCATGACAATGATCCCAAGCACACCGCCAGGGCAACAAAGGAGTGGCTTCGTAAGAAGCATTTCAAGGTCCTGGAGTGGCCTAGCCAGTCTCCAGATCTCAACCCCATAGAAAACCTTTGGAGGGAGTTGAAAGTCCGTGATGCCCAGCGACAGCCCCAAAACATCACTGCTCTAGAGAACTGCATGGCGGAATGGGCCAACATACCAGCAACAGTGTGTGCCAACCTTGTGAAGACTTACAGAAAACGTTTGACCTCTGTCCTTGCCAACAAAGGATATATCACAAAGTATTGAGATGAACTTTTGATATTGACCAAATACTTATTTTCCACCATAATTTGCAAATAAATTCTTAAAAAATCAGACAATGTGATTTTTTAGATATGTTTTCTCATTTTGTCTCTCATAGTTGAGGTCTACCTATGATGTCAATTACAGGCCTCTCTCATCTTTTTAAGTGGGAGAACTTGCACAATTGGTGGCTGACTAAATACTTTTTTTTCCCCACTGTATACTGTGGAGGGGCAAAAAAAAGGGGGTCATATACCGTGGGGTGGGGGGAGCTAAAAAAAAGGGGGTCATATACCGTGGGGGGCTTAAAAAAGGAGGTCAAAAACGGTGCGTTGGGCCAGAAAAGGAAGGTCATGTACCATGTGATGGGCCAGACATACATATAATACAAATACAGATATAAAAAATATAACACTTTTTGTTTACTAGAGCTACAAATATCACAAAATTATGGATATTTCTAGATGTGACACAGCACCTGAGTTAAACTAGGTTTTTTTTACAAATTTTGACACATCAAGCCCAAAAGGTTAGCCATCACTGGCCTAAAAGGTGGGTATAAGCCACAGGAATGAGTCCTGGCAATGAGTGGCTTTGCACATGGTATAAAGCCACACTTTTCTGATTTTAAAGCTGCTGGAGTGCTGTCTATTTTTCTATATTTAGATAGAAGATAGATAGATAGATAGATAGATAGATAGATAGAAAGATAGACAAGAGTAATAAGCAGCACTCTTCATATGCTCTTCATATCCTCATTGCTTGAGAAAAGTCCCCATGAGAGTATGTCGCACATGATGAGTCAACAAACAAGAATCACCTTTTTTCTATTAATTTTTGGAGTGCTGCAATTTTTTTCTTTTATTAGATAGATAACAGATAGATATGTGTTAGATAGATTGATAGACAGATATTAAATATACAGAGAGTAGAAAAGACAGAAATACATTTAGATTAGATTAAATTATAAAGACTAGATAGATACATAGATAGATAGATAGATAGATAGATAGATAGATAGATAGATAGATAGTTTTTTCTTTTTTACTTGAACAAACCAGCAATAAAATATATAATCCTTTAAGATAACCCTTTCCCTTCCTAATAAATCATCTCATGTTTCTCATGCGCCTTTGAAGGGTAGAATCAGGTGACAGATCTCATTGATAATATATGCTGCGCCTTCTTTCATCTCCAGGCTTACCATTGATTTCACATGTAAAGCGGTGTTTTACGGGGAGCAGCGGTGGGATCCTTTGTCACATCCCCCTCCATCCTCCTCCATGCTTTAATCATTCCCAGCACACACGCCACACATCCAGCCTCAGTCTATTTGCTTTGTACACTCTGCTGGTTTCCCCCCTTCAAATCAGAAACATGATAGGTTTGCTGTGATCCTGTCTCCAGGAGGGCAGTGTCCATATTGAATTTAAGGAGGGGGGTTAGTCTCGTACATTCCCACAAAGGAACATAGGAAGAACATTTTTCCCTTCTGCTATTGTCAATTATTTCTATGGCAAATGCTGCTCTTTCCTTCTACAGCTTTGGACTAAGCTTCATGGGGACAGCGAATCCTCTGCTCTTCACCACCGGTAAGCAAGATGCTGATTTTACAGATGGATTCTTTGGATAATGTAATGTGCATGGCCATTTTATATTGCAGGCCTGAAGATGGTAATATTTGGTTGGTTAACCCTAATAAGGCCTGTGCAGATGTTGACATCCTCTTCTATAGAGGCAGGGATGATTGGAGACATATTTAGAACCCAATGAAATGCACATATAGCTCCTATAGACCAAAAGACTAGATGATCTGGACTCCTAAAATGTATGGCATGATGATGGCCATGCACACATATGTGTCTGTTTTTATTTGCATCTTGAGAAATGTAAAGGGTTAACAGGTACATGAAGTTCAATCGTTTGATAAAGTTCTGCAACTTTCTTTTTTTCTAATACATTTGGGTTTTACTTCCTCGTCTTGGTTAAAACCTCTGCTTTCTATCTCTGAATTGATTTAATAGGGTACTGGAAGGCCATGTCCCCTGGTGACAGCCAGGTGACAGCATCGACACAGCCAGGAATGTAGGCAGTCTGGTTGCTGAGGTAACCGTATGATTCTGAAAAAGTCTTCCTCGATCATCTTTGTTTATTCCACTTCAGTGATAAGGTGTCTAGCGCCAGAGCCATTGGCTGTCTGCACCCATGAAGTCTGCCTGTCACCTCTGTGGCCAGTGACTGGCTGCTTTGGTCACATGATTTTGAAAGATGAGGGGGGTTTAAAGTCACTACTATGGTTTTGTACATTTAACTCTAATTTACTTTATGTTAAAAATATGGGGCTAGAAACCCTCTTTACAAAGATATCTAATACTAATACTACATAGCTGAAGGTTTGCTACAGTTGCATCTAGTTTACACAATTCTCTGTGAGAGAAGCAGCTCTCCAGACATTTTACCTGCACTAATACTACTAATTAATACTAATACTAATACTAATAATACTAATGGCAAACTATTGGATGGATGGACACTGCTGCTGTATTTACATCACAGACGATTGCCTAAATTGTATATGATTGTAGCAAATCCTCAGTAGTGAGACATATTTGGTCTCTACAGGTTTTTCGCCTCTGGATGTTAAAATTCACTGACAAAGGAATGTCCATGACTTTTTTAGGGCTGACAGATAATGCTAGGTTCGGGACTCCGTCCCCCATTCTGCTTAAAAAAGGCAGAGAGAAAAGTAACCTGGCAGACCCCATTACTTTTTAAGCAGATAGGGTTTCCGTTTTTGAGTTACCCAAGCGGACCTTAAGAACAGAAACCTGAACACTAACTTAGCATTAGCTGTTCAGGGGTTCATTTAGTGCCTTTACTATACAGTGCACAGAAGTTATAGCTCTGTGCCCTGTATAGTGGCCCTTCTGGCATTACTGCCACTGACTACATAACAAAAATTATCATGGACAACCCCTTTAAGCAGAGATTGTGAAAATGACAAGGAATTGATTTGCAAAGTATAATAGAAAGTTGTAGACCAGAAAGCCCATTAACCCATTTATATAGTTGATATAAAGAGGGCAGTGTAGTTTTGCAGGTAGTTGAGATCTGACAGCAAACTAATGCCTATGGAAAACTTAAGCATTATCTTCAGATCACACAAAAATTGGAACCAAGAAATATTTTGTATTTATTTCTCATTTTTTTCTTATTACTTATGAAATGCCAACTGTATGAATTGTCATCATTCACAAACTATAAGCCCCTTTAAAACTGAGGCTAAAAAGTAGAAAAGCTGCATTTTATATTGCAGATTTTGCTGTAGCCTTTTTTTACTTTTTTCAGCCAAAGCCAGAAGTGGATTTAGCAGAAGGGAGAGGTAGAAGAGCTTCTTTTATATTTCTCATTCCTTTTTGAAGCGACCCTTGGCTCAAAAACTGTAGCAAAATCTGAAAAAATACAGCATTTCTTTAATGTGTGGCCACAGTCTAAAAGACTGGATATCTTTGGATTATAGATTTTTGTTAGACCCCCCCCCCCCCAACAATAATCTGCAGTCGGTGACTAGTGTTCAATTTGCCTACAGCACCACCCAATAGGAAGTGAAACATTACATAAGTGCCCATTAAAATCAGTGTTCTTTCCATTTACTGCATAGGCACCATGAATCCCACAGGAAGAAAAATGTGCTTTGTAGCCTCTCTCTACTCTGACTAATACCATAGATGAGGGTCCTGAATAGGGATCAGACTTTACTAAAAGTGTACTCACATGATGACATTACATGCTTTGATCTATGTTTTCTCATCTGTTTTTTCCAGCTCTCCCAAGGAGCAAAGAAAATCAACTTGACAGAAAGAAAGAGGCTTATATCACTGAGCCGCAGACCTCGACTGAACTCACAGCTCTTCCACATAGGTTACATGTCAATCAAGGTGACATGCACAAGTAAGTGCTAGTCGTAGTCACTTTCTCTCTCAAACATATAGATAGATTTTTTTTTTTTGTGTTAGAGATAAGCAACACTCTTAATATAAAGAACAGGTATCAACAAAGGACTTGATCTTCAAACTCAGTTCAATAATAGAAAAAAATTGCAGCACTCCAAAAATTCATAGAGAAATCTGATTCTTCTTTATTAACTCATCAGGTTTCTCAGGGCTTGAGAAAAGTCTGATACAGAGGACTGAAACATTACACCTGATGAGTAAATAAGGAAGAATCATCTTTTTAATATGAATATTTGGAGTGCAGCATTTTTTCACATATATAGAGTATAATATATATGTGTTTGTGTATCTAAATCTGGTTAATCTCATTTACAGAACCCAAAGGCCACCAATGGTTGATGCAAAGCATGTGCGTAGTACACCACTACGGTGGTTGGCAAAAGACTCTGACAATTATTGCCTCATGCCCAGATCTCTCACTGAGTGCCTCCATCCCTTGCTGTAATATAATATTACACACCTGTACACCCAGTGATATCACATCCGGTATTAGCACATTGACTCAGCGTTAGGCCAGTAGCCCATAGATGTGTATAAGTAAATCACAATATATGTAAATCACAGATGAGTAAAGAATCACTCTACTTTTGGCAGAATTACAGATTTTCTATAATGAGCTGAATAAACCCCCAATGATAAACAGTTATGGCTGGGGAAGAGAAATTCGATGGGGGAGAAAACATGGCAACCATTGAAATAAATGGCTGACCGTGTAGTACATTGATGAGTTTCGTCTGCCAGAATAACAGTTACTCTTTGTGTGCCACTTTCCTCTGTAGCCCATAGTTGGGGGTTCTAAGCAGGATTTTCAGCTATGACATTCATATGCTTTAATCATCCATATAGACAACCCCTTTAATGTGATGCTAGACTGAGTAATTTGCATTATTAACATGTGTCTTTTTTCAATGTAACACTTGTGTTCTTTATAATCACTTTCTAAAAATGTCAAGGGAATGAAAAGAAGTGAGCGAAAAAAATCTGTAGCAAGAAAAAATACCCATTACTATGAAAAGATGAACACAATAAACAAGATAAATTCCCCTCCATCTTAAGAAGCACAGGCTTCCTCCTTCATCTCCTCTCGGCATTGGTTTCATGCTAAAACTTGTTTTGGAGCTTAATGTGATAATTCCCAGGGTGTAGAAGACAGGAAAAACCAGCAGATGCCAACTTATCCCTCGGAGTATTTCTAGCAAGAAAAGCTATTTTTTACATAATTAGTAGGGTAATTTTATAATGGAATTAATTAATGGCGGCACTTAGCAGCTGGCATGAAAAAAATTACAAGTGTAAGGATTTGCGTTATCTATGACTCGTAATGTCCAAATGGGTTTATAAAATGAGAATAAATTGCCGTACAAGAAAAATAATTGCAGATACATTCCTGTCAAAAGGAAGAGTCACTGCGAATAAAGGGCAGAATCATAACAGTAAAAGACCCAGCTTAGATATTGATGACATCATGTACGTGTTTGTTGTCAGCTCTGCTCATTCATTTAGTGGATGCTAATCACACAGGGTTTTTAACCCCCCTCCCCCCTCAACATATTTTACTTGTGTTACTTTAATGCTACTTTTTTTTTCTCAGGACCTTCACGTAGGGCTAGGAGAATGAGATGAGAGACTTTAAGACGGTTGACAAGGTCCTCACATTTGGAAATTCTTGATCTATTGCTGTATATGGGGGTTTCTCAGTTGTCTCCCTGTGGCTGGTATTAGGAAAAAAAAGTATTGGGCATGGTGAATTTCAACATGCACAGACCTTTTTTTTGCGCAAGGAAATAATTTGATGGTGAGTAGGAGATGGTTTGTTACCTTCTCTCCTACAGAATAAATATGAAAATCCAAATGAAAAGAGCAGTAAAGGCATAAGCACCATAGAGGCAGCAGTGAGAGAAGGGGCTCATCTTGGGTTCACTGCATCCTTTAATGTATCAATATTCTCTCGCCATGGGACCTACATCTTTTGTGAACTAGAGCATACGGAGTTAATTCAAAGATCTTGGAAGGGGAATATGGCAGACACCATGTCCTTCTTTCCTATGTGATTAGAAGTGTAGTCTGTTAAGGCCCCATCGCTTCTATGTACATGATTTCCAAACAGGGAAACTTATACTAAGATCTGGGAAGATAGCTATTTAAAAAAAGACAAATATCCATCTAGTTTAACCTATTACAGATCTAAATCCACCACATCTTCCCTGATGCAGACAAGTGTTATAGCAGATACATAGCTGGGGTCCTGGATCCCACTTATAGATTTTGTAGGAGGCACTGAGGTACTGGTGCCTCCAATAAGGACAATAGAACAATGCCAAAGTACTATAGGAGGGTAATTGTAAAATGTGATTTTTGTGCTTATTTCAATTTTATTATAAAATAAGACAAAAATTGTTTAAAAAACAATCATGTATTTATTTTAGCAGATATCTGGGCCATGTTTTGACTTCAGCAACTTTATCATGTTTGGTCCCACTTAGAACCAGACTGGAGTTCTACAAATTAAAGTTCATCTTCCATGCTCAATTTCAGCTTAAGGCCACTCTGAAGCTTAACCAATGTTATCTTTGGGAATGAATTGTTTCAGTCAAAGAGGAGGGAAATGGTTATCACATTGTTGGAAGGAGCAATTAAAAATATCCACCTCTGGTCAGAAATGAACTCTCAAGGTTTCTTCTAATCTCTTTGCACATGTCACTCAAACTTTTGATGGACACATTTTTAAATCAGAAACCACAATCTTTGTATAATGCCCGAAGACACTACTCTGTATGGAAAGAGAGCCAAAAAAAGATATGTATAACAGAGTCCAAAGCAGGTAGAGACTTAGGGATCATTGAAAATTCATTGAAGACAGAGAACAGTAAAAGACTAAATCTTTAAGATTCAAGAGAGGGAGAGAGAGAGAAATAAACACCACTAAGGCTTTAGTACACTCCACTGGTTAAAGTGAGTCTTTCACCAGAACCCAGACCTGTAGATAGATAGTTTAGGGAAGGCATGTCCAAAGTCCGGCCCGTGTCGAAATTTCCACCGGCCCACCAGCACTGTTGCCTTTAGAGGGCTTTTTTAATAGGCAGTGGGGTTCCGGTAACAGCCCCTATTAACTTACATATCCCCGATCCTGCTCGCAGCCTCCTGCTCCCTCATCAGCCATCAGGGGCCCCCGTGTGCTACACATCGCGACCTGATGTGCGTTGCACAGAACCCATTGAAGGCTGAAGAGGGAAGAGGAGATGGGGAGCGGTAAGTGAATGCAGCCTGGTTCTCCCTCGTTCTGCCAATCCTACTGTTAAAACTGGATTGTTAGAACCAGGGAGAAGTGGCGCTGCCGACCCATTTCTGTTACTGGTAGAGCTTGTAGGCCACAGGCCACATATGTGATTAACAAGCTAAGTACCAATACTTACCTTTCTGCTCTCCGGCGCCTCCCGATTCTTTTTGCTCCAGGCGCACATGACTTCACAACAGTGCGCCCTGAGCAGGGAGACAGAGTGGAACCAGGGAGCAGACAGGTAAGTAATGACCTAATACTGCTATAGGGGGGACCAGTAAAGAGGCCACTGTATGGACCATACAGTTACCCCTTCACTATTTTTCCCCCATACAGTGGTGCCCCCCATACAGTGGCCTCTTCACTGATCCCCCATACTGTATACAAGGGGACCAGTGATGGGGCCATTATATTTTGTGGGGGCAGTGATGGGGCTAATTTTTGAGCGCTGTGTGAAATAATTAAAAGTATGCCATTTACAATAAAAATTTCCTAAAATAGTTCATTTGCATTTAATGTTAAATAGGACCTTTCATGTCCTCATAGATGTGCAGTATTATATACCGCTAGAAAGCTTACTGCTGGTTTTCTAGCATTATATAATACCGCAAAACTATGAGGGCGTGAAAGGTCCTCTTTAATGGTTAAATGAATGTCAGGCTGATTGGTTAGGCCCCCACATATTTTTACCTCACCCTCTTGGCAAAAAGTATTGAGACCCCTGGCTTTGGGTCACCTGAATGAAATGGTGTTTTCCTCTTTTGAATTGGTGCCCAGTTGACGAGATATTGCTGTTTTTGTCAATATGTAAATTAGCTATGTGAAGCAATATGGGTGTTACTTCTCTGGAAAGGCCACTCCCTCATTGCTCCAAAGAGCTCATTTGCATATTGGTAAAAGCAACAATATCTCAGCAATGGAGGCACTGACTCCCAAGAGGAAAACACTGTTTGATTCAGGTTATCCTATATATTTGCAGGGTTGGGTTGATATGCTTGGCTCTGGTGACAGATCCCCTTTAATATTATATGGAGCTAGTAAAATTCCACCACTTTATTTATACCTACAGAAATTCATTTAAACCAGAGTAACCCTCTACCGGAGTATTTTGGATATGTACGGAGCAGCCATGATCCTGCACTTCTGGTGTCCCCATTAGTTGTGGCTGGGATTGTAATTGGACTGGTTCTCTTTCTCTCCTGTGTTACTATCATCATCGGAAGCCTAAAGAAAGATGGAGGAGAAAGAGACTGGCGCCTTGAGAATCCAAGCTATGGTAAGTTTAACCTTACAAATAATTTATTTTCAATGTTAAAGTGTTAAAATGCCATTAATGTCATTGGTTATTGGCGGTCATTGCACCCCTACATAGTAGATGAGGTTGGCTAAAGACACAGGTCCAACAAGACCAACCTGTAACCCTACAGAGTTAACCCAGAACCTCAACTCTAAAAACCCCACAATCAGTATAAAACCCTGAATCAACTTTGTCTTCACCAAAAATCTAAAACCTATAATAGGCAATATTTCTCCTTTCAAGAAAGGCAACACTTCTTGAACTAGCACCATGAATCCAGCAGATGCATCTAGTATGAAGCTCTGGTGTTTCAAACTGTGCCTAACAGACATACAAGTATGTATTCACTCCTTTATATGCTATGTATTACAGATGGAATCTCCTATGCAACATCTTCCTTCGGAGACTTGAGGTCCGTCTGTACAGGGGACATTTCTCCAGCCTTAGAATTTGGCTCATATCTAGAGCTTAGTGCTTCCTATCCAGATTATCCGCCATGGTAAGGAAAAGGAGACTTATGAAATAAAGTATCAAATATTTTTTGCCAAGCATATTACAACAAATCAGTCTCTCAGCCTGTCCCTATTTCTGATATGTAGATCTGTATCTCTGTTAATTAGTGATGTATATAACCCTTACAACCTGTGAGATACAGAGCTATAACAGGTTCCAAAAATGCCCATCCTGGAGATAAATGTTCTTCTGCCACCTCCTACAAAGGATATTTAGGGTGATCTAGTGAATTCATGACCATAGTGTTACCGCCATAGAGATTGAACTATTTCATGTTTGTTACCCTAAGGCCTGTTACATTGGCAAATGCTTAGGGGCATAAATATAAGCAGGGTTGTTGCTAGGGTTGTAAAAGATTAGGTGCCCAAGCCCCAATGTATGTACTGAATTCTCAATAGCAACCCCCCCACCCCCCTACACACTTGCGACAAAGACAACTGTACTATTCAGATCCAGGCACAGGAAAGACAGGAAAATACATACCTATCCCATCCATTGACTCACACATGACATTTCCTCTGATTGTAGACATTCTCTTTCATTATCTTCTCTAACCATCCCAGACTGCCATGAACACTTTTCTATTATCCTTTCATCCAACCTGGTGCCATAACAGGGTCATACTGCTGCTGCTCCTAATACTGTGCCCCCCAAAAGACCGTAATAAGGACATAGATAGTCCGCCTGAAAATACTAATATAACATAGATAATTCCCCCAACAGTAATTATTGTCATACATTGTGTCCGCAGAAATAATTGTGGCCAGTAAGTACACCCCATTGTAATAATGTTCCCCAGTGTGGCCCTTAACAGTGACCCCAGTAGTAATAATGCTCCATCAGGGTGCCTCCTTTCATAATAATGCCTCCATTGCACCCCAATAGTAAAAATGCTCCCCCAACATGCGCCCATTGCTAAATGTCACCATAGTGCCCCAATAGTAATAATACTTCTCCAGCATGACCTCATTGCTAATAGTACCATCATAGTGCCCCCAAGAGTAATACTGCTTCCTTAGCATGCCCACATTACTAACAGAGCCCCCTATAGTAATAATGCTCCCCTAAATGTAAGCCCTCATTGGTAATAGTGAGATGTAAAGAAAAAAAAAAACAGAAATACCTTACTATCATTCCAGCCACTGTCTGTATCACAGTGCAGGACACAGGCTTTTTCCAGCTTTTGAATAACCACAAAGTATATCAGATATCATCATAATAGATCATTTAATTTGTCGAATATTGCATTACAACAAGGCACCTATAAACATTCCCACTTAGATGGTAATTTCAATATTGACAAGAGTCCACTTACAAAAGTAGTATCGAAAATGAATCTAAACTGTATTACCACACCAAATGGACAAACATTAAAAACCACCATTAAAAACCTAAGCCCATAGAAGGACAGTGTGGCATATGGCGCGGCTTAACAAGTCAGTGGTTATAACATATTCAATCTGTCCACAATTCATCATGCTTGATATTTGTACAAATGATATATTAATAAAGTTTGAATAAATTTTTTTGTAAGTGGAAAATCGTTATTATTGACATAGACATCTAATAGACCTAAAGTAGCCTTTAGCATATGGGGCTAAATGACAGGGCAGGGAGCCAAACCTCCATAATAATGTATGATACCAATGGATGTCGATACAGTTGATTCTGAGGTTGGGAGACATTTAGGACACTAGACAAAAGATTCCGGGCTTATGACCCATATCCTCTTGTGCGAGGGACGATCCTCTTTATAGTAGATGCAGAGTCAACAAATGTTGACTTGAGGGGGCCCAAAGTCCCCTTTACTATATCAATATTATGAATAACACATAGTAGCCAGGGGGACAAATATTCAGCTGGGATCCAGGAGCGTCAAACTGTTCCAGCACTGTACAATACTCGGCATAACATATGTGCCAGCTTGTCTGACTACCCTTTGCTATAAAATTGCTCAGAATGATTGATAAGATATGACATCTAGCAGACAGCATCCTCAATCTGTTGCGGCCCTGGCATCCCGCATAACATATAGCCTCGGAATAAGACATTGATTGGCACAGGTAGATCCCGGGATGCTAATTGTTTAATCGACATAACCTTGACTCAATTTGTTGCCCATTGCCTTTAGCCATTTTTTTCTGTTTTTTGCTAATTACATTTGGAATAAATAGTGCATTCGATTTTTTTTTTTTTTTTTATCGCTCAGTAAGTTGGGAATGGAGCATTTATGTAAATCACAGTTGACAGGCAGGATAAATGGACATCACGCTAATATGTCCTATTAAGAGAATGAATGAAATCCCGGTGTGGTTGGTATTCTAGCACTCATCTGCTTTATTTAATGTGAAATGGACAGGGAAAGATGAGACGCTCAGACAGGATATTTCATGTTGTCCTTCACGGTGAATTTAGTTTCAATTAGGAGGTCACAGGATTTATTATAGGAGGGATTTTGATGATTGGGTACAGTAGTCACATTAACCTAATGATAGGGTAAATGGAAAAACTGTAGGTCACAATGACCTTAATATAGATAATCATCTCTGCAATGTAGCCAGGTTGGAGGAAAGCAGCCTTCAAGGCAGAAGATAAACAGTTAGGAAGGACTTTGGAGCAGTTATCAAGGGCCCAGAAACCTAGGGGCCCTTGTTAGATGGAGGTCCATTGACAGCTTCAAGGTGAAGCAGATAACAGAGTCCCCCAGGTGACAAGTTGTTCCCCTGAGCTTATCAAATGACTGAGTATGTCTCCTTCAGTAATATCACTAGTAACATCATTAGACTTGGTCCAAGATCTGAAAAACTTTCAGTCCTTATCAGGTTACCAGCTTTATATGTACACAGATATCTATCAATATGTTTTTCCATAATCCGTAACTTTCTCAAGATGTGACTGAGCAGTGATACCATACTTGACCCTCTCTGACCATATATTGGCTTTTGATTTTTGTTGGTTTTCCAGCGTTAGGCTCATGCACAGAGTTATATTCGGGATCTGTGTTTTATGGATCTATAATATGACACCCATACCCTATTGTAGGCCCATACTCTACTTCAGTTTGCTACTGCAGGTACATGGAAGCCATAAGAATAATACTACTGCGACTTGTTATATCACAGATGTTCTAATGAAAAATACAATGTACCATAAGACAACACACTATCAGTCCATTATATGAAGGTGTATGTATCACCATTACAACCCTGCCTCGCCTAGCCCTTATAGAGCTTCTGCTTGCTTCACTTCTACATCAACAAGTTTTGGGGATGATTCAGATGGGGGATAGTGTTGTAAGGCTGATTTTTGCTTTGGGGCCGTATGATATGTTCAACCCTTGGCAAATATGTAATGTGGGCTAATTCAGATTTTTCAATTGAGGTTGGAGTTGTGTTTTTGTACATCAAGCCATGTAATGGTGACAGACAGGTTCTTCCTCCTGCCCTCAGCAGTAATGGTCCCCAGTTCATCAGTGTGACATGAGCTGGTATTTGCTCACCAGACATTTACTCACTGAGAACAGGCATCTTCATTTGTTTTGCAGGATGTATGGAGCATCTGCCAGCATGAAGTAATCATTCCCCGTATTATCCCGCAGCATATTTTAGACACACAACATCCTAATTGCTTTTAGATGCCTGTCCTGGATAGCTTCAGTTCTGAATTTACTGTCCATCTGCTTGAGGCTGCAGACAGAGCTGCTTTTAACAAGATCATGAGCAGAAAGGCGATGGGGAGAGGGCTGAGTCTCTGCTATAAAGAGGGATCCACTAAGAGCAACACAGCTCTAGTTTTATACAATTCAAAGGTTATTCCAGTTTCAGCAAATAAAGCTAATTTATTATATAATGAAGAGTTATATGATTTTCTAATATCTCTATATCAGTTCTTCATGGTTTTAACAACCTCTGCTTGCTGTCATTAAATAGTAACATAGTTCGTAAGGCTTCATGCCTCGACCTAGTGTGGGTTCCAAAGGGGTTCCGATGCTCTATTCCATTCCAAGGATTATGGAGCATGTCCTAGCCAGATCCATGAAAATTGAGCGGCACCACCTGTTGAAATCAATGTAAGACGGAAGGAACTCGGATGTCATTTGTGTGCCTTCCGTTAAAAGTCAGAACCCCTCAGGCTGCACACTTGGCCGTGTGCATGAGGCCTTCATCTTTAAAAAAACATGTATATGTTCATCCAATTTAACTGATCATCCGAGCCTCTTTTTACTGTACATTCAGAGGCTAAAAATCTGTCCAGGTTGCATGCTGATAGTACAGTCATCCTCAAATATTTATCAAGTATGCACTGAATATGCCATAATTGTATCATAGATGCAGTTCACACCTCTAGAACCAGTGTCAATGAAAAGGTTCCCCTTACCCCCAACCCCCTCAGGTTAAGAAAGAATTAAGAAGTGGCCATGCATGTGATACAGATATGCACACATTGGTTTTGTTCAAGCCACAGGCAGGGAATCCATTTTTATGCTGATCTGTTTGCAAGTTAAAAAAAAAGATGCTTTTTTTGCTGATCAGAATAATGCATCAGTGTTTAAAAAAAACAAAAAGGGTGCAAACTGCTAAAAAACAGATTCTGCTTGAAACAAAAAGCATGGTGTGAGAGCAGTCTATCTAGGCTGTCTTCAGTCACTACAAGGAGGGGCTCGCTGCATATTGATTTATACAGCTTCCATTCAATTCAATTATAAATCAGTCTTCAGTCAGCTCCATAGCACCACCTAGTGGCGGTTGCTGCAGGCAGACATAATATTATAATTTAGTTCTTGTGTGGTACGGTTTAATTTGTCTGACCCCTGATGATAGCTCTGACCAGTCTAGTGCAGATTATGTTCCACCTTCTGACAGCCAGAGGGGTTGTGTTTTCTCTTATTTAATCCTCTATAGTCCTTTTAAACTTTACTGAATAGCTACTATAAGAGAGGTCAATGAATTTGAAGAAACATCTTAAGATTCTTGGAAAACAGAAAACATATGTTTCAATCTGTCACTCTTTTTCTCTAGCTATGAAGATTGTGTTGGGCCAGGAACTTTTGAAATATACCTCCCAGCAGATGACCCTCCACCCTACTCCTTAGAGGATCCCCATCTTACACAAGCGTTATCACTTGGGACCAACACTGAAGAAATGCCACTGAGTTCACAAACCATATCAGAACATCTGCAGGTCTCCTCGACTTTATCTACTCTTGACCGACGTGTTGTTCTACCAGTCCAAACTATGGCCAAGAGAAGTCTTCACCTCCCCGAAATGCCAATAGACATATTAAAAGATGTCACCTCACCTGGCATTGTTCTGTCAGAAGACTGACTTAGCAATATTCTTGGTAGCACTCTGTCTTGTCTGATCCTTGGGAAAAAGTAACTGTCTTTCGCGTGTAGCAGCTATACATTTATGTGACGTCGTGATTTCGATTGTTCAATTTGAGAAGTGCAATTAGATTATACCTAGCAATAAGAAAGTGCAATAGTTTTATAAGGAAATGTTATTGCATTGTAATGAGGGCTAATAAGAACCAGAACTGTCTCATACTGCACTTACCACAAACTCATTGTATACAAATAAACCGTCATCTAATATACTTACATAGTCATCTTATACACATATGCAGCCATCTTTTACATCTATATATATCATCTTATATACATGTGTAGCTATCTTCTACATTTACATAGTCATCTTATATACTTAAGCCGTCATCCTTTACACCTCTACAGTCATCTATTGATATAAAGTCATCTCATACAATAAGGGGGTGTTCACACACAGGAATTTGATGTGGAATCCGCCTCAAAATCTGCCTCAAATTCCGCATGAAATCTGCCACCCATTCATTTCAATGTGAGCCAGAGCTGATTTTTTTCTGTTAGCTGATTTTTTTCAGCTAGAAGAAAAAAAAAGGGCCCTGCTTGTTCTTCAGGCAGATTCCACCTGAGAGCTCCCATTGAAATGAATGGAAATCGGAAAATACAAATTTTCCATTAGAGCAGAATTTACATGGAATTAGATGTAGAGTTTGTCGAAATCCACTTAGGGAATTTGGAATTCGGCCCTGAACAATAAAGACAAAATAGGCAAAATACAGCAGCACTCTTCTACAAATTCCGCTTTAAAGCTTTAAATTCAGCATTAAAATCCGCTTCAAATGCAGCCTCAAAATCCACTTTGGTTTTTATCAAGCAGAAAAGATCTACTTCAAATTCATGAAGAAGAAATTGTCTGCTTTACAAATTCAGCGTCAAATTCCTACATGTGAACACCACCTAATACAATCATCTTATACATCAAACATATTCATCTAATATACATACACAGTCATCTTATACACATATACAATAATCTTATATACATACTCAATCATCTTGTAGACCTATACAGCCATCTTATACATATATACAGTTATCTTATACACATATATGTTTTCTGGCTACCAAAACAATAAAGATTGAAAAAATAAAGGTTTTATTAACAAAACAGGCTTTCCTTGTGTGATGATTCTGCTTAAATATGGCTATAATTCAGAGCTGTATTTTGGTCTCTGGGTAGCGTATTTCTCTCTAGTTCCATTTACTCATAAGCTGCGCAGCCATAATCATAGGTGTATATTGGCAGTAGTAGCAACCTGGAACAATAGGGCTTTGTATCCATCACAGCAGGGCTCCATTGTATTCCTACACAGCTCTTAGTGATCAAAGAAACATGCATTGTCCAGTCTGCACTGGTTGATCAGATATGGCTGATAACATTGTATCATTCCACTTGGTCTCAGCTCTTTGCAAAGAATCTGGACTTGAGTGCATGATTCAATCAGACTTGCTGCCGCCGATAACCTCATTCTGGGAGGTGGCATAAAGGGTATAAAAGATGAGGTAAGAGGTCTGTGGGAGGAGATTATGCTATGGAGATTGGGCTGAGACCATCACAGACTACAGAGTTGTTACAGACAGACCATGAGGAGAGGCTGCTGTGATGAGAGCATGCAGGCTGGATTATTGTATTAATGCCACATGCCAAGAAGCCTCCACTGGGTTACTCACACATGCCATGTGTGAGTGTTGGACTATAGAGCCACATCAAGGAGATGCGTGGTAAAGTAATTATTTCAATGTTATTCCCTTTTTATTTTTATTGTACTGTATATTGTAACTAGTAACTGTTAATGCTTGCATACATCTGCATATCTGTTCTGAACTGCATGTGTTAGATGTTAATACTGACCCATTTAGGGGTTAATAAATATATAAAATTTAGAAAGCTTGTCTTGTATTTATCTGGTGAACCCGACATTCACTGGCGGTGAGTGTGGTTTTTATATGAAAGAAGACTCAGGGGTGGCCACAGCGGTGTTGGTGCACTGAGGATCTTTCACATTGGTGGCAGCAGTGGGATCTTAGGATAAACGGCGTGTGTTGGTGACCTTTATCACTCACATGCTGGGGATTATAGTAATCCTATGAGACAAGCTCGGTATTAAAGCAAGCATTAAGATACAGTAAAAGTTTGATACAGTGCTGTTCCCCTCCCTTACTCTTTGTATTCTATCCTATCTTTTATTTGGCAAATACCAGTGGATGGCTAGTGGGCTCAGAAGCAGAGCCCAGAACTGCAGAACCAGGCTTTTGGAGATCTTGAGCGTATGGCTGAAATGGAGGCAGCCACAGCTATGCAGAGTCCTGATTTTGGGACTAGGCCAGGAAGTGCAGCAAGCAGCCCGGTCCCAAGGATTACTTCACCAGGAGAGACCGGTAACCCCAGCCTTGTAAGGGGAATGGTTTCATACTGGCAAATGGCCCTGCAGCAAGTAGGCACCAGTGGCCCTAACCTATACCTGCAGGTGTTGGACTGTTTTCTGGAAGCTGTAGAATAAGAGCGACAGGCAGAGAGAGAGAGGAAGGCTGCTGAGCGACAGGCAGAGAGAGAGAGGAAGGCTGCTGAGCAAGAGGCAGAGGAATAGAGGAAGGCTGCTGAGCAAGAGGCAGAGAGAGAGAGGAAGGCTGCTGAACGACAGGCAGAGAGAGAGTATCAGCTTGAGCTGAAGAGGCTGGAAATCTCCCAGCAGGCGCAAACTCCAACAACCCTGCAGAGACCCTCAAGTTGGAAGGAGAAGCCAGGCCGGAGGTCACCACAGCCGTCTGTCGTCAGGTCGGGTGAGACAAACTATGCCCCGGGTAGTCCCTCCCCTGTCCCAAGAACTCTGGGCACCCTAGTGACCTTCCCAAAACCCCAAGGGGAGGTGCGGTGGGGCCATGCCTGTAACCAGACAGGACATTTCAAGGAGGAGTGCCCCAACCGCCCTGAGAACTTCCCTGCTTCCCAAGCCACAGCAGGTGGCCCATCTGTGTATCTGGACTGGGGTGCAGGAAAAGGAATGCGGTTTGTGGGACTAATGACTGATTTGCCTGCCAATGTTCTGTTGGGAACTGATTTAGCACCTGTGATGTCCCAATATGGGGTGGGGAGCACCCCAATTTACTGTGATAAACTGTCTATGATTAATGTTGATAATGTGTCTGTCATATCTGCAGAGAGGGCCCGTAACCCCCCCTCTGAGATACTTCCCATGGCAGTAAGTGTACATGCTAATGAGTTGCCTTCAGCTGAGAGCAGGGAAGATGCAACTGAACTTCCTGCAACCCAGCTCAGCAAAAATGTTATTGATGCTTTGTTCACCCCCGTGCTAGAAGCCAATGAGACCTTGTCTGTAGACACACCCACATCTGCGGGGGGCGTCTCCCTCCCAGCTTGTTAACATGTCTACTGCAGATCTCATTGAGGCCCGGTGTGAATTAACAATTGCTAATGAATGTACTGTCAATGTAATTGCCAATGCTTGTTGTGAAAGTGTACAGGGTAGCTCTTCTGAGTCACTGGAAGCGACTTCTACTATTTCGCCCAGTGCATCCGATAAGCACCCAACTGCTGACCATGTGCCAGGTGGTCAGGAAGGCTATGGGGATCTCATGGCCGATCCAGGTGAGGGACGGACTGCTGGTAGTGTGGTGTTAGCCCGCAGCCAGAGTGCTACAAGGGTGGAGGGCGTTCCGACTCTTGAACCGTTGCCTACACCACCTGGAGTCGGTGCTGAGACCGCCATGACTAGCCTCACTCCCTTGAAGCCGGAGGAGTCCGGCCGGTATGAGACATACACGTCTCTTCTTTCCAGTTCTATTCCAGGAGTGCCCATGGCCCAAGTGCAGATGGCATGGGGCACTGGAGATGTGATCCAAGAAGACGGTATGTCAAATGTATTACCTGTCAATGTATTGTGGGAGGATGGTTTGGGGAAGCACGATCTCAGTCATTTGCCCAAGGTATCACCATCACCCACCCAAGTACAGGAGGAACAGGGTGTAGGCCCAAAGGGGCCAGGCGTACGGGAGGGAGGACAGGGTCCAAACATACCTGTGCCAGAACCAGAGGTGCCCCCGAGGTTTAGAAGCAAAGGGGGAGGTGCAGAATCCCCTAGAACTCTCCCAACTAGCGGCTAGTGTGAGAGAGACCCTGAGAGACCGCCGGGATGGGGTCTCTAAACTGGTATCCCAAAGACCTGGGGTTATGAGTGTGGCTCCACAGGGTGCCAGCACTCAGAAAGCGGACCCAGAACAGGCAGGAGGTAGCCAAGTGTACGTGGCTCAGAGCCTGGGCCTTAGAAGTGTCCCTAGCCAGACTAGAGAGACAGAAGGGGCCGGCAGCTATGTAACATGCACCTCTCTTTTGTCTCACTCCAGCCAAGAGTTCAGAGAGGCTGTCCGAGCTGACCCTAGTCTGGACATATTGAAGTCGCGTGGCGCTCAACCACCCTCGGTGTCTGACAAGGCCCGAGTCTGCTGGGACCCCGGGGGGAGGTGAGAGAGCCTTGGGGCCAGAGCCTGAGGAGCTGGAGGTGGAGGTGCTTTCAGAAGAGGGGCGTAGGCCCCTACTTCCTGCAAGCCCCATCTAAAGGGGGAGGTGTGATGATTCTGCTTAAATATGGCTATAATTCAGAGCTGTATTTTGGTCTCTGGGTAGCGTATTTCTCTCTAGTTCCATTTACTCATAAGCTGCGCAGCCATAATCATAGGTGTATATTGGCAGTAGTAGCAACCTGGAACAATAGGGCTTTGTATACATCACAGCAGGGCTCCATTGTATTCCTACACAGCTCTTAGTGATCAAAGAAACATGCATTGTCCAGTCTGCACTGGTTGATCAGATATGGCTGATAACATTGTATCATTCCACTTGGTCTCAGCTCTTTGCAAAGAATCTGGACTTGAGTGCATGATTCAATCAGACTTGCTGCCGCCGATGACCTCATTCTGGGAGGTGGCATAAAGGGTATAAAAGATGAGGTAAGAGGTCTGTGGGAGGAGATTATGCTATGGAGATTGGGCTGAGACCATCACAGACTACAGAGTTGTTACAGACAGACCATGAGGAGAGGCTGCTGTTATGAGAGCATGCAGGCTGGATTATTGTATTAATGCCACATGCTAAGAAGCCTCCACTGGGTTACTCACACATGCCATGTGTTAGTGTTGGACTACAGAGACACATCAAGGAGATGCGTGGTAAAGTAATTATTTCAATGTTATTCCCTTTTTATTTTTATTGTACTGTATATTGTAACTAGTAACTGTTAATGCTTGCATACATCTGCATATCTGTTCTGAACTGCATGTGTTAGATGTTAATACCGACCCATTTAGGGGTTAATAAATATATAAAATTTAGAAAGCTTGTCTTGTATTTATCTGGTGAACCCAACACTCACTGGCGGTGAGTGTGGTTTTTATATGAAAGAAGACTCAGGGGTGGCCACAGCGGTGTTGGCGCACTGAGGATCTTTCACACCTTGGTAAGTTGTGCTGTGGCAGGAATGATGGTAGTGTATTGGGTTAAACACGCCAAATATGATTTAGTAGATTTTAGCTATAATTTTAGCTATAATTTATGCCCCTTCCTAGCATAGATTAATTTATGAAAAGCCACATCCTCTCAGTTTTCTGGTCCGGGGTATGATAAATTTGTCCTAGGCTACGGCCCCATCTTGCGGAGCTTTTTTTGTTGCAGATTTTGCTGCGGTTTTTTGAGCCAAAGCCAGGAGGGGATTTAGCAGCAGGTAGAAGTATAAGAACTTCCTATATATTTCCCATTCCTTTTGTAGCCATTCTTAGCTTTGGCTCAAAAAACTGCAGCAAAATCTGCACAAAAAAAGCGTTTCCGCAACGTAGGGCCTCAGCCCTATAGTGTTTTTGCAAATCCTTTTATGGGATGATAACCCAACATCACATATGGTCGCATTTATGGAACTAGATCTGGAAGCAGGTTTGCATCAAAAATTGTGCCTTTTTGCTATTTTGTAAAATTGTAGACATGGCATGGTTAGGATATGGGCAGGAGCAGCTGGTGAGGTAAGAAGTCTGACACATTCAGAATTACTTATGTTATATTTTTGTCTGTATTAGTAAAGAGATTGTGGAACACTCTGTCACACAATGGGAATGGACTGTGACGGAATTCTGGTCTAAAATTTCATATTTTGTCTAGCTTTTTGTCATTTTCTCCAACAAACTCAACAAGATGTGGTTTAAGATGACACAGTCTGCACCACAATTGTGCCAATATTTTGGCAACTAATAGGTGGTATAAATTTGCTTGGAACTGGTCAAGACATGGTTGTAGGTTCTGTGGATGTGCCATGAAAAATATTTAGCAGCTATATTCACAATTTTTATGTATAATGATCGCATATATGGTCAAATACAATTCTTGGTATTACTCTGTAAGAGATTCATGGTTAGATTTAAGTTGGCCACACACATTAGACACAAAAAATATCCAATGTTCCAATGAACATTCAACTACCCCTAACCCTTGAAAAATTTACATATGAAAGTTACATAGTTACATAGTAGATGAGGTTGGATGAAGACATCAGTCCATCAAGTCCAATCTATAACCCTACAGTCCCCTACAGTGTTGATCTAGAGGAAGGCAAAAAAAAACCATGAGGCTTATGCCAATTGCCCCATTTCATGGGAAAAAATTCCTTCCCAACTCCAATCTGGCAATCAGTATAAAACCCTGGATCAACGTGCCCTTAAAATCTAAAACCCATAACTCATAATGTTGTTCTGTTCGAGAAAGGCATCCAGGCCCTCTTTGAACTTGTTCAATGAATCCACCATCACCACTTCCTGGGGCAGAGAGTTCCATAGCCTTGTTGTTCTTACTGTAAAGAATCCTCTTCTATGTTGCTGGTGAAACTTTCTCTCCTCCAGTCGTAGAGGATGTCCCCTTGTCACTGTCACTGGCCTAGGGGTAAAAAGATCATTAGAAAGTTCTTTGTGCTGTCCCTTGATGTATTTGTACATTGTTATTAGATCTCCCCGTAGACGTCTTTTCTCTAAACTGAATAACCCCAAGTTTGTTAATCTATCGTTGTACTCCAATCCACCCATTCCCCTAATAATTTTGGTTGCCCTTCTTTGCACTAGTTCGATTATGTCTGTCTTGTATACTGGGGCCCAGAATTGTGCACAATAGTCTAAGTGTGGCCGTACCAGTGATTTGTATAGAGGCATAACTATGTTCTTGTCATGAGAATCTATACTTCTTTTGAATCATCCCATCATTTTATTTGCCTTGGCAGCCGCTGCCTGGCACTGGTCACTAAAGGTAAGCTTATTGTCCACCACAATCCCCAAGTCTTTTTCATTGGCAGTTTTACCCAGTAGTTTACTATTAAGTACATAATCATACATTTAATTTCGTCGTCCAAAATGCATAACCTTACATTTGTCAATATTAAACTTCAATTGCCAAGTCTCGGCCCATGCTTCCAGCTTCCTTAGATCCCCTTGTAATATTCTGTTATTCTCCTCATTTTTGATTACCTTACAAAGTTTAGTATCATCTTCAAATATGGACACCCTGCTTTGCAAACTGTCTACCAGGTAATTAATAAAGATATTAAACAGGAGAGGGCCCAATACTGACCCCTGTGGCACCCCACTGGTGACTGTGACCCAGTCTGAATATTTAGCAATAATAAGCAACCTCTGTTTCCTATCAGTGAGCCAGTTGCGAACCCAAATGAAGTTACAATTCCAACCAAAGCTAAGTTAGGCTAAGGCTAGGTTCACACTTGCGCCTGCTCTCCACTCGGGAAATCCGTTCCATATTCTGCTTTAAAAATCCGGAGAGAAAAGTTCTGCAAGCAGTGCTTTTCTCTCCGCATTTTTCGCCCTTTTCGGGTGGAAACCCGACGGACCCCATTATAGTCTATGGGGTCCGAGAGTAATAGCTTTTTTAAGCAGATTAGGTTTCCGTTTGTGGGGTCCCCAAGCAAACCCCCCGAATGGAAACCTGATCGCAGGTATGAACCTAGCATAAGACCCATGTAGCGCTGCAGGAAAAAATCACGTTTTTTCCTGCAGTGCCTTTTCACTGAAAGTCTGCAGTTTTTCTCTGCAGACTTTCTGCTTCCATTATACCTATATGGAATACACCAGCGTTTCCTTAGGTATAATTGATATGCAGTGATTTACAAAAACGAAAGTTTTTGAAATCGCAGCATGTCCACTGTGGATATTTTTCTGCAATGTGGGGATGGGATTAGCCAGAATCCCATCCAATTTGCAGGTACTGTAAAACACTACGGCAAAATCGCTGCATTTATGCTACGTAGGTCCGTAGCCTTAACCGCAATATATACAGATGTAGAGCTACATTTCTCATTTGACACAACAGGTAAAGATATCACAATGTGTAATTGTGTCATTTGGTTTTACACAGGAGTGGAGTTAGACTGGTGTTTTTTGGCAAATTTGTTTTGTAGCAAGAACATTGCAGCCAGATGTCGATGTTGGATGCTGAAAACCAGTGGGAAATTAAAAAATTAACTACACACACTGAAAATTGTGGTGGATTTGTTTGGCCTCGTGGAATTTTTTTTTTAAAAATGCAACATGCTAATGCAGTATGGCCTTCTCTATAGAAAAAAGGCATGGGAAAAATCCATGTAAAAAAATGTGTGCTTAAGACTAAGACCCCACGTTGCGGAAACACAGCTTTTCTTGTTGCAGATTTTGTTGCGTTTTTTTGAGCCAAAGCCAAAAATGGCTAAAAAACAAATCGGGAATATATAGGAAGCTCTTATACTTCTACCTTTTGCTCAATCCACTCCTGGCTTTGGCTCAAAAAACCGCAGCAAAATCTGCAACAAAAAAAGCTGCGTTTCCGCAGCGTGGGGCTTTAGCTTAAAATGGATCTTTGACCATCTCCACCAACTCCAACTCATTTCATCTTTCAATAGACTCTTCTCCACCAATTCCAGCACAGGTGGAATTTTTTCTCCAGCCCCCACCATTCCTCAAAAGTGAGTGCTGTAGCACCAAATACGGCCCCCTACAGTCATGGCCAAAAGTTTTGAGAATGACACAAATATTATATTTTCACATGATCTGCTGCCCTCTGGTTTTTATGTGTGTTTGTCAGATGTTTTTATCACATACAGAAATATAATTGCATTCATATTATGAGTAACAGAAGCTTATATTGACAGTTAGAATGAGTTAATGCAGCAAGTCAATATTTGCAGTGTTGACCCTTCTTCTTCAAGACCTCTGCAATTCTCCCTGGCATGCTCTCAATCAACTTCTGGACCAAATCCTGACTGATAGCAGTCCATTCTTGCAGAATCAATGCTTTAATTTTGTCTGAATTTGTTGGTTTTTGTTTGTCCACCCGTCTCTTGATGATTGACCACAAGTTCTCAATGGGATTAAGATCTGGGGAGTTTCCAGGCCATGGACCCAAAATCTCTATGTTTTGTTCCCTGAGCCATTTAGTTATCACCTTTGCTTTATGGCAAGGTGCTCCATCATGCTGGAAAAGGCATTGTTGAGCGCCAAACTGCTCTTGGACGGTTGGGAGAAGTTGCTCTTGGAGGACATTCTGGTACCATTCTTTATTCATGGCTGTGTTTTTAGGCAAGACTGTGAGAGAGCCGATTCCCTTGGCTGAGAAGCAACCCCACACATGAATGGTTTCAGGATGCTTTACAGTTGGCATGAGACAAGACTGGTGGTAGCGCTCACCTCTTCTTCTCCGAATAAGCTGTTTTCCAGATGTTCCAAACAATCGAAAAGGGGATTCATCAGAGAAAATGACTTTACCCCAGTCCTCAGCAGTCCACTCCCTGTACCTTTTGCAGAATATCAGTCTTTCCCTGATGTTTTTTCTGGAGAGAAGTGGCTTCTTTGCTGCCCTCCTTGAGACCAGGCCTTGCTCCAAGAGTCTCCGCCTCACAGTGCATGCAGATGCACTCACACCTGCCTGCTGCCATTCCTCAGCAAGCTCTGCACTGCTGGTAGCCCGATCCCGCAGCTGAAACACTTTTAAGAGACGGTCCTGCCGCTTGCTGGTCTTTCTTGGGCGCCCTGGAGCCTTTTTGGCACCAATGGAACCTCTCTCCTTGAAGTTCTTGATGATGCGATAGATTGTTGACTGAGGTGCAATCTTTCTAGCTGCAATACTCTTCCCAGTTAGGCCATTTTTGTGCAGTGCAATGATGACTGCACGTGTTTCTTTAGAGATAACCATGGTTAACAGAAGAGAAACAATGATGGCAAGCACCAGCCTCCTTTTAAAGTGTCCAGTGGTGTCATTCTTACTTAATCATGACAGATTGATCTCCAGCCCTGTCCTCATCAACACCCACACTTGTGTTAATGGAGCAATCACTGAAACGATGTTAGGTGGTCCTTTTAAGGCAGGGCTGCAATGATGTTGAAATGTGTTTTGGGGGATAAAGTTCATTTTCTAGGCAAATATTGACTTTGCAAGTAATTGCTGTTAAGCTGATCACTCTTTATAACATTCTGGAGTATATGCAAATTGCCATTACAAAAACTGAAGCAGTAGACTTTGTAAAAATTAATATTTGTATCATTCTCAAAACTTTTGGCCATGACTGTACTGTCAGGTGGAGGCGTCTCAGACTATCTTCTCCAGCTCAGAACCGCCCACCTGACAGTAGGGAATCCTACTTGGTGTTGAAAGCAACAACACTGATTGTACCAGAGTCAGTGGAGGGGCACCTATGGAGGATGGAAAGAGTTAGGCAAAGGTAGTGAAAGGTCCTCTTTATCACAATCCACAAATAAAACCATTTGTAAAAATTCATGATTACAAGCCCTGTAAAACTTGTATGGGAATACGGCATTTATTCTGCTTTCTTGGAGTTGTCACAGAGCTGAATTACAGGCTCAGCTCTGCTATATCCCTAAATATCCCAGAGGAACAGCTTTCACTTTTGCTTCAGACTTCCTGGCCTGTGCAGTCTGGTGACAGAGCATGCCCTATGTGACTTCACCCTGTGCACACACCCAGCCAATGGTACAGAGGGAGCTGGAGGCAGGGCCTGAGAACTGGTAACTTCCTCATGCTGAACTTAACAGGAAGGGAAGCCACAAACATGAAGAGCATTGCAGACAGACAGAAACTCTACCAGGATTACATCTCCCACTATGAATCCAAGAGCAATGAAGGCAATGTCACCTTGTGTGATCAGAAGCTGGAGTACAGGGGGGACACTCAGCTCTGTGACTCCCCTGCAGCTCTGGGGGGCTTCTACTCCCAGCTGATCAAACAGAATTTAGAGAACAAAAAGCAGGAGCCCAGGGTGGAAGTGCTGAAGCAGATGATGAAGGGCTGTGCAATCCTGGAGCTTATCTGTGTCAACTTATTTCTGTTCCCATGGAGGAAGGAGATCAGGACACTAAAGGTAAGAAAACAACAAAGAGCAACCTGCAGCTGTAGGAAATGCACAATGGGATTTCTAAACCATTTTAGTCTACGTTCCAGTATAGCAGCACTATAATACAGGTAAACACGTTACAGCACAGAATCATTGGCCTCCACATGCTAGTGGGGTTTCATCAGCTTGCAGCTGCCGCTACATTATAATGCACCCTAAGTGTAAACTGTGGTACCTAATTTTATTTATATACATCTATGGCTGTGATCCAACATGTGACTATCCAGCTGTTGCAAATCTACAACCCCCAGCATGCCCTGGCTGCTAAAAGCTCTTGTGAAACTAGAACTCCCAGCATGACCTGACAGCCAAAGGCTCTGGATGTCCTAACTATCCTAAAATGAAAAGAAAAAAAAGTAGTATTCACACAATACAGGGGTTGTACAAGATTAGAAAAACATGGCTTCTTGCTTCCTTGTGAAAACAGTGCCACGCCTATCCATAGGTTGTGTCTAGTATTGCAGCTTGACCCGACTGAGCAGTAGCCCACACAACCTGTGAACCGGGGTGGTACTGTTTTAGGAAGTAAGCGATCATGTAAACAACCCCTTTAACATTATCATCAAGAGCACCAAAATAAACCACTGGGCTTATACTATAACTCCTGTATATCAATGTTATGCAACACACCAAAAAGTAAAACACAGGAGAACAAAATGAGGAATCAGGTATCATCTTTATTAGAGCATGTAAGCAATCTAAGTATATAGAATCTTACACAAGCATATTCATCCATGGAAATACATAGGATCCCCAAACAAATACCAAAGTCACCAAAAATGCACATATCCCAAGTGTAGAATAATAGCAAAATAATACCATAGGGATTGCAGCCCCAACACCTGTATAACACACATGCAACACGTGATGGGTCTACGATCCTTTTCCTGGCTGGTCTGTATCCAGTGTTTATGGTATTTGGACATTATTTTGTTATTATTGTACATTTTGCCCATATCTTTGTATAGTGTTGTGGGGTATTGAGATTACATATGGTATATGTCCCTTTTTTGGGGTGAAATTTGCTTTTTGTTTAGGGATTTTGTTTATTTCCATGGGTGATTATACTTGTATAAGATTCTATATGTTTTTTTTTATTGTTTATATGCTTTAATAAAGATGATACCTGGTTTAGTAATTTTGTTCTCCTGTGTCTTAAATTTTGATGGGAGTTTGACCACTGTGACCCTTACTGATCACTAAACGGATAACCTTTTTTGCCTCAGGTGTTAATAACTGGAGTACTCCTTTAAGTAGACCCATTTAACGATATTTGCAGGAAAGCTGGGAGTCAAAGTGGCTGCTAGTGACACCCCTTTATTAGACTATTTCCTGACATATCTTATATTTAGTCAACTATAACACTGGTTTCACACTAACCAAACCTTACATGTAAGAATGAGTCCGTATGTGAGCCAGATTTACTGGCCGGTACACTATGCTGGGAGACGGACTTCTGGCATTATAGTTAACTATAGGCAGGGACTGATTACAATATGGGACGGTGTGTAGCGGAGAGGCAGGGACTGAACACAGTACAGGACAGTATGTAGCGGTGAGGCAGGGACTGAATACAGTACGGGACAGTATGTAGCGGTGAGGCAGGGACTGAATACAGTACGGGACAGTATGTAGCAGTGAGGCAGGGACTGAATACAGTACGGGACAGTATATAGCGGTGAGGCAGGGACTGAATACAGTACGGGACAGTATGTAGCGATGAGGCAGGGACTGAATACAGTATGTAGCGGAGAGGCAGGGACTGAATACAGTACGGGACAGTATGTAGCGGTGAGGCAGGGACTGAATACAGTATGGGACAGTATGTAGCAGTGAGGCAGGGACTGAATACAGTATGGCACAGTATCTAGCAGAGAGGCAGGGACTGATTACAATATGGAACTAATTACAATATGAGACAGTATGTAGCGGAGAGGCAGGGACTGAATACAGTATGGGACAGTATGTAGCGGTGAGGCACGGACTGAATACAGTATGGGACAGTATGTAGCAGAGAGGCAGGGACTGAATACAGTACGGGACAATATGTAGCGGTGAGGCAGGGACTGAACACAGTACGGGACAGTATGTAGCGGTGAGGCAGGGACTGAATACAGTACGGGACAGTATGTAGCGGTGAGGCAGGGACTGAATACAGTATGGGACAGTATGTAGCGGAGAGGCAGGGATTGATTACAATATGGGACAGTATGTAGCGGAGAGGCAGGGACTGATTATTATATGGGACAGTATGTAGCGGAGAGGCAGGGACTGATTACAATATGGGACAGTATGTAGCGGAGAGGCAAGGACTGATTATTATATGGGACAGTATGTAGCGGAGAGGCAGGGACTGATTACAATATGGGACAGTATGTAGCGGAGAGGCAGGGACTGATTATTATATGGGACAGTATGTAGCGGAGAGGCAGGGACTGATTACAATATGGGACAGTATGTAGCGGAGAGGCAGGGACTGAATACAGTAAGGGACAGTATGTAGCAGAGAGGCAGGGAATGAATACAGTATGTAGCGATGAGGCAAGGACTGAATACAGTACGGGACAGTATGTAGCGGTGAGGCAGGGATTGATTACAATATAGGACAGTATGTAGCAGAGAGGAAGGGACTGATTACAATATGGGACAGTATGTAGCGGTGAGGCAGGGATTGAATACAGTACGGGACAGTATGTAGTGGAGAGGAAGGGACTGATTATTATATGGGACAGTATGTAGCGGAGAGGCAGGGACTGATTACAATATGGGACAGTATGTAGTGGAGAGGGAGGGACTGAAGGGACTGAATACAGTATGGCGCAGTATGTAGCGGTGAGGCAGGGACTGAATACAGTACGGGACAGTATGTAGTGGAGAGGAAGGGACTATTATATGGGACAGTATGTAGCGGAGAGGCAGGGACTGATTACAATATGGGACAGTATGTAGCGGAGAGGCAAGGACTGATTATTATATGGGACAGTATGTAGTGGAGAGGGAGGGACTGAAGGGACTGAATACAGTATGGCACAGTATGTAGCGGTGAGGCAGGGACTGAATACAGTATGGGACAGTATGTAGCAGTGAGGCAGGGACTGAATACAGTATGGGACAGTATGTAGCGATGAGGCAGGGACTGAATACAATATAGGACAGTATGTAGCAGAGAGGCAGGGACTGATTACAATATGGGACAGTATGTAGCGGTGAGGCAGGGACTGAATACAGTATGGGACAGTATGTAGCGATGAGGCAGGGACTGAATACAATATAGGACAGTATGTAGCAGAGAGGCAGGGACTGATTACAATATGGGACAGTATGTAGTGGAGAGGGAGGGACTGAATAGACTGAATACAGTATGGCAAAGTATGTAGCAGAGAGGCAGGGACTCCTAGCATCATAGATAACTATAATGCTAAGAGCCTGTCTCTTAGTATAATTTACAGTCTGGTAAATCCGCCTCAAACATAGACAGAATCTCACATCTGAGACTCAGTTAGTGTGAAATCAGCCTTTGGCCAGGGCCCCACATTGCGAGCTGCAGCAAATATTGTTGTGTTTTACATTATCTGCAAAGTGGATGGGATTGTGGCTATTTCCATCCACATATTGCAGAAAAAATCTGCAGTGGAAATGCAGTGACTTCAAAATTCTTGCGTTTTTGCAAATTGCAGCATGTTAGTTATACCTATGTTTTCTGTATAGGCATAGTAGAAGCAGAAAGTCTGTAGAGGAAAACTCTGCGCACTTTCCGTGAAAAACATTGTAGAAAAAAACGCGATGTGTTTCCGCCGCAGTCATATTTTTGCTGCGGCTGCTAAAGAGTCCTTAGCCTAGAGCTAGCCATACACATAGGATATTTATCTGCAGGTAAGATATTTATTTTACAGATTCACATGTGCTCCCACACATGAGTTTAACAGCAGATGCTAATAAAATAAACTGGACCTTTCAATGATCTGCAGGTATATCTGTGTATGATGTGTATGATCAGCTTAAGAACTTTGTAAACATCTGGAAAAGATGGGTGACAGCCTTTTTTCCAAAGAAATTAATATACTGTAGCTAAAAAAATTTCCAACATTCTATCAGGTCAATTTCTATTTCCTGGTTATCATTTTAGTGTAGCAGACTGTAGTAGCTGTCTCTTTATTGTCCAGGATCTCCATAAACAGTGCCACTTGTTCCATAGGCAGTGTCCGCTGTTGATGCAGTATCAGGCAGAGTTTAGAGTAATAAAACACCACAAAACAAATCATTTCTGCTAATTCTATACAATCCCTTTAAATGGCCAGTAATGCAGAGTTTCATCGGACCAGAACCAGAAGACTGAATAGAGATTACAGAAAATTTCATTCACTTTCATTGGACGTCATGTCTTCCTGGAGGAGGATCAGTTCACATTAAACTTAATCAAACATTTACATCCAGAATCTGAGACCCCCATTTGCCTCACTTCACATGTGATCCCTGATGAAAAATATATATTAAGAAGAAAACAGATGACAGCTCATGACAAATATCTGGAGCTTCTCATATGTGTCGACTGTCTGAACCGAAACGTGTCTATTAAAAGGGGAACTCCGAAGGAAGTGTTTCTTCTAGAAGTAAGAATACTGTAAGATCTCGTACACCGGATTTCAGAAGTATTCTGGAAATACTACAGACGTCAATGGTGAATAGACATTTTTGTGAAGTTCTCTTTTAATAATTTGAGAAGTAACTTGTATTTTCTGAAGTTCTGCTTTCTCTCAAATGACTATATTCATGTGGTCCTATACCAGTGACGGACCCCCAGATGCCCCTGCTTCAATACCACATGCCAAATTAGGAATCAGTTTAAGGGAGAAATTATTTTTAGTTTAAACTCTGCTTTTGTGATACATTCAGTTTGCTTTTGAACATGCCTGATGTGTTTAATTTCATGTTTGTTAACTGTAATTTTTTATTTGCAGAAATTTACTGGAAATTTTGTTTATTTTGTTGAACCTGTAATCCCAGAAGAAACGATCAGGCAGATCCTTCAACAAGTGGGTTACACTGTAGCATCAGACACAGAATATACTATTGGAGGCAACATAAATAGTGAAGAGGCCAAAAAGACAGCCTTTGAATTGTACCTGTGTAGAATTCAGTGTGAAAACTTACTTAGGCTCATGAACGAAGATAGGTCTGCCTGTGTAAGTCTACTGGTCAATGGATGCCACACTAAAGCAAACATTGGGAGAGATCATACTGGTCATGCTGCTGAGAATAATAGCAGAACAGCTGTAGATTTTACAAGCAATGTCACCAGTAATAATGACACTACAAAGGCTGCTGACCTGAGCATAACTCATACGAGCAGCCACATCGACAGTTATGAGTTCTTTAATAAGTACAATGACCTTAACTTGGCCCAACAGCCAATTTTCCCATTACACAGCAAACAAAACAAGACCATGGAGTGGACATCACCAGTCCCTGGAGAACCAATTGTCTCAAAATCCCCTGAAAGAGAACCTGGATCAGCCCACCTTGTGGGCAGAGGCCATGTTGAGAAGGTTACTTGTGGTCTACAAAGTGAAAACATTGACATTATAACCTTTACGGATAAAGTGGACCCTCCAAAATCTCTTATGCTTAATGACTATACTAGTGAAATCATTGTGCCAACTAAACAAGAGCGTGTGGTGACAAAACTGAAAATGCAGACTGTGCCCGGAGAATCTTTGGCTTACCCTATTGAAGAAACAATACCACCAGACTCAGCAAAGTTTTCTGACAGCAGTGATTTGAGTAGAAAGGAGTTAAAGTGGGCATTCCGGAAGACTAAGGAGGGTGCCAGCCCAGTCTCCCTGTCTTCTGATTTTTCCATGTTAAATATCTCCAGTAAACCAACTACTTGGACTCCAAGTACAGAGAATAAGCTCCGAGAGCCACCCAACTCCACATACATTCCACCAATGGCACCTGAAAGTGACTGTATGAAATTGACAAATATTGAAACAGAGGACAATCACTTCCCAGTCCCTACTCCACCGACTGATACCCATTTAGTTGATGAATTTAACATACAAGAGGATGCAAAGGACGACTATGTGATGATCACTAGAAAAGATCATCCCCACAATTGATTTCTCTTAATTAATTGAAAAAAAAAATTAAGAAGTTGAGTCATTCTAGAATGAGCTGATTATTCCAAGCCATATAGTCCGAGCAGTAAGTATTTGATCGTAATTTTAAAGGGGGTGCACAACACTTGAAAGCCTGTAGTTGGTGTTGCATATATTATTTCTCTGATTGTAACACTCCTAGGCAATACTGATACTGTTTTTCTTAGTGTAGGGTCTGAAGTACAGGGCACACTTTAAGGACTCAAAGACCACCCAAGAGAATTTGTCACATGCGACATCCTTCTGGCACCACACTAGGCATAACATAGTCCAGACACATACGAAAAACTATTTCCTTAAACAGTTGCAGTTACTTAGTAAATTAAATAATAAAAGGCATATTTTAAAATTCACTGTATATATCATATGGAAATTATATATTTTATTTTTCTTGAACATAAATAAATTCAGCCCTCCACCAAAGAAAGAAATATCAAAATGTGAACAAAAAAATTAATCTAGCCTTTTAATAATCATTTTATAATAAACTTTAATAATCTGGTTTCCTGTCACCACCACTAGGGGAAGCTTACTGCATACTGTTTATACATTCCTTAATAAAACTGTATACAGTAAGAAGTGATTGAGGATAATTTTTTCATTGAACTGTATTATAATAATATAATTTGTCTGTGCAATTTCCAACTTTCTATCAGAGCTGGAGCTAGAATTGTAATAAATGGTAATCTATGCCAAAATTCCTGGCGGTTTTCTCAGCCAGTAGTGCCGGAGGGACAAAAGGCTATTGTGAGAACAACAGACATCACCGATTTCTTATCAGGATAGAACTAAGGACTTCAGGTATGAAGTAAATTTTCAAGAAAAAGTTCCCTTGAAACATGGACTCAGGTAGCCGTATACATAAAGGCCATATTTTGGTTAAATTGGTTGATACATAAGGCTGTATGTAAATTTGAGTAATCCTGAAAGCAGATAGATCAATGTGTTGTAGATTAAAGGGTGTCCGGGATCTGAAGATAATTGATAATGACCTGTCCTCAGGATAGGTCACCTGGATTACATTGGTTGGGGTCCAACACCCAGATTCCGTCCTGATCATCTATTTTGGCCACCACAAGCCATATACTAGGTATACGGCTGATCCTATTCAAGTAGATGGGAGCAGGCTGCAGTTCCAGGTGCCACTGCTACACTATACAAACCGGAAACTGCAAACAGTGTACAGAGCGCTGTACACTGTAGTGGTGGTGCCTGGAACTGCAGCCCCGCTCCTTTTCGCTTGAATAGGAGCAGGGCTACTTTTGGTCGAAACGGCTGATCAGGATGGGGTATGGGCACCTGACCCCTACTTATCAATTACCTTCAGATCCTGGACAAGCCCTTTTTAATTTTTATTTTTTTTTTATAACTTGTATTTTATTGGGATTTCAAAGAGAAATACAGTACATTAAAACATAAGGATTGAAAGAAAAAAAAGTAAACTATAACAGAGCCATGCCTACACAAAGATGTCTATGTCATAGGGTAAACATCAAGTCACATAGCATAAAGAACACATTACATAGGAAAGTGTCTCAGTTAATCTCTTACCACAGTCAACACAAGACGACACACAGAATGATAGTGGAAGAGTGAAGAAATCATGCTATTGTCAAAGACTACCTTTAGCTCTAAAATAAGGATATGTACAGGGTTATTGCCTTCCCCAATAAGAGCACTAGGTCCTGGAATAGGAAGGGTAGCTGGAGTAACAGTATGCAGACCTCTTGCAGGCCTTTTTACCCAGTTGGACTACCTGATGTAGAGGTACTTTATGGAGTCAGGACACCATGCTGGGGTGTAGAACTGGTAGAGGTACTAGGCAGTTGTACTCGCAGCCGCTGGTGAAGCCAGTCCACTGGAAGGTGAGTGTGTCCCTTCTTGCAGTAGCATGTAGCATGCTGGTGCCATCTTGTCGAAAGTCTGCACATGGTAAAAACTTTGTCAGTTTGAGCAGACTCTTCTTAGTTTTCTGGCAGGTCATGATAGCTGTTGCAGCCAGGGTGTATTAGAAAGTAGGTGAAGGCTGGTTAAGGCAAGTTTAGCCACTGTGTGCCGAATTATGGCCAGAGTTACAGAGGAGCAGTGTTTTTACACAGCCGTCACCAGGCATAGCTAGCCATGTTACCCCAAACAAACCCTTTAATTTTTTTAGGGACCAGTGATATACATGTCAACCATCCAGCTATGATGTATCATTATGTCTATGGCTCAATAAATGATCCTTTCCCTTGGCAATTTGTTCTTTACCTGATCTCTTGATTTCAATGGGATTTGTTCTGTAGTCCATTAGTGTCAACTTTCATCAAATCTGTCCATTATTTTGGTGGAGATAATAGCGCGGGGTACAGGACTTTTGGCTCCATTTAAAATAACCGACTTATGACGGATGTGAAGTGTCTGTAATTTTTTTTTAACATTATTGTCTATGGCTACCGGACGTCTGATGTTATACCGTCCGTTATTTCTGTCTGTTTTTTTTTCTGCGCATGTTAACGGACATTTAACATTAAATGAATCTGTTAAAAAAAAAAACAGACACATTAATATCAGTTAGTGTCAGTTTACCGTGATAGACATTTTTTTTTTAATCATAAAGGCCTTCTAAAGGTAGTGTGAATGCCCCCTAATGCTAATGATACCATAATCCGTCGTCTTTAGCGGATTCGTCAGTGGGTATCTGTCAAAGTGTCTGTTTTTGGCTAATCCGTTGTTTTTTTTTTTTTTCTCCTTTTGTCTTCATTCTAAGCATGTGCAGAGAAGAATGAAGGATTGCAAAACTGACACAAACAGATGGTAATCCGTTTGTGCCCACCTTCCACAGACATCATGTATCCTTATTTTTTGGACTATACATGGTGGAAATTTTCCAAACGCACACCTGCGAATGGTTTTAAAAACACATTGAAATCAATGGCTTTTTTTTAGTTTCAAAGGTATTTATTGAATTATAGCATCCATACACCAGAAAGGTAAAATAACAATGTGTAAAACATTCTTGAAAGTAAGAAAACACATCACGATACAATGAGTATTACAAAGTGATGAATCCTATAACAAACACAGGGAAAGGGGAAAAGGGATGGGCAGCGCTATAGTGCAAAGGTCAGGGGGGAAAGAACGTAACACTCGGCCACATCAATAAATTAGAACTGGAGACAATACAACCGACCTGGGATATTGGACCGTACCCTGTCAAAATGCGGACAGGTATCTGAAAAGTGGCATTGATCTTTTCATGGAGCATGATCGTGTCAACACATTTAATGACATCTGATGATGAAAGATTCAGTTTCTTCTAGTTGGAAACTATGGATTCTCGCTGCCATTAGAATATATTGGAGTAGTTTATATTGTGCATATCATATTTGACAGTAACTGGCTTAAGGCCAAGTCGGAAAACTGGCACAGGTAGTGGGATTGACTGCCCCAAGGACCATTGTACCATCCTATGGATAGCCAGAAGCAACGGACCAGAGGGCAAGTCCACCAGATATGAAGGGTGTCACCCTCAGTGGTACAATCCTGGAAATAGAGAGGTGAAACCACAGGGTAAAAACTGTATAGTCTAGAGCCGGGTTGGCAAATCTATGGCACACGTGTCACAGGGGGCACTAAGAGCCCTCTCAGTTGGCACGTGTGCTGTCGCTCTGATCGCTCACTAACGGGGAATCCAGTACAGGATTCCCCATTTGTGAGCAATCGCTTCTTTCAGCTGTATGCGCAAATGCACATACAGGTGAAAACTGTCAGTGTAAGCTGGCTTATACTGACTGCAGAGTGTGAACTCTGTCCCGACGTAGGTGCGGTGACGTAAGTCATCAGTGCCTGCAGTCAGAAGGAGGACACTACTTACCTCACAGTGCACCACGCACCCACATCTCTCCATGTTCCTCCACTGCAAAGACATACCTTCCCAGTCATATGACTTGAGCATGTCATGTGACCTTCTGATGTCAGGAGGTCCTTACCAAGTATAGTATTTAGCCTTTATCTATTTACCTGCTTTTCGTGGGACTGCAGGTAAGTATCATATAATACTGTGTGGGTGGCCCACTGTGGAGCATATGATACGGTGTGGGGGCCACTGTGGAGCGCATTGTACTGTACAGGGGCCACTGGAGAGCATTGTACTGTACGGGGGCCACTGTGGAGAGCATTGTACTGAACAGGGGCCCCTTCACTATTTATATCACACAGTATTTGTTTTATAGCAGACGTGATATTAGTACAGGCTGTAATAACATTGCACAGCCACTATAAAACAGATCCTGTGCGACGTAAATAGTGAACATTAATTGTTCAAAAGTACCAAATGCAAACTTCTACCTTTCAGTACAAAGTTGTTTGTATTATTGAAAATTCTGTAAAGCCTCATTTACACAACTGTATTTTGCAGGTCCGTAACTGTCTGCAATTGTGGATCCACACAGTATCAAGGTTAAATTGCCCATGTTGGCTGCGATAATTTAGTGGGTTTTGGGTTGCAGTTTGGGCACTCGTTCGCCATCACTGGTCTAGAGGAAACCACATAGGCTCTGTGAAGCATTTTTAAGGAAGGCTCTATAAGGGTGATTTGCCCACTGCCTTTGCTAATGAACATGCAACAATCAGTCCATTGGCATGGAGTTTGGGTGGTCTCTAAGTCTCATTCCCAGGCCATCATATAGTTTAATTGGAGCTCAGGGGTAGGGTGTTCAGCACACTGTAAATAAAGAAAAGGGAGCCTCTAGCCTCTCTTCTATCTCATTCTTTCAAAACCACTGGGAGTGATCACAGGGTTATGTGGGGTGAGTGAACGTAAAAAGTGAAAGACCTGATTAGTTCTGAAGGTCTCTGAGAGGGGCAGAGAATGAATAATAATTAATTTTATGAATAAAATAATGCTTGGTGGAAACCCGACATTCACAAAGGAAATCGTTGAGAAGCATGAACCTAGCATTCATCCAAGTGAACACCTCAGGGGACAGGCCAGGAGGAAAGAGGGGATAGCAGTGAGATTGTGACTTGTAGCCTAAAAATAAAGCAGACCTTCTGCCAAAATCGCACCATATAGTTGGTTACTTTAACAGTTGCTGGGATTGGGCGAGAGGTCGATTGTGGGGTCCATAGAAGAGCCTGTAGTGAATTTGGAGCGACCAAAGACTCCAAGGCTACCGACTGTGGGCAGTCTCTCTCATTATAAATAGCCCCGATTTGTGAAAGCCTGACAGCTATGTAATATTTATAGAGGTTGGGGACCAACTGGCCACCAAAACTGTTACGATAATTTATAATACGTCTTCAACTTTATATGGGCCTATAAACGGCCACAAATCTGAAGAGTTCCCTCTGTAGGCTGGCTAAGGAGGAAGTCACCGGGGTCGGAAGTAATAGAGAATGTTTGGCAAAGTAACCATTTTAACCATATAGATCCTACTGACCCAGGAGAGGGTGGGGCAATGACAAGCAACGAGATCTTTCAGAAGCTTCGGATCAACGGGGCATAATTCCATTTGAAATGAGACTAGGGGACTGCAGAGATAACCATAAATCAAAGTTTAGGGTAAACTTTTGGGCCCGGGGACCTACAATGAAGATTTCCAATTTGGAGGTACTAAGAGGCCAGGAGGCAAAAGCAGAGGGGCAGGCGGGAGGGTGACAAGGGTTTCGTGATAGTGAGTAACATGCATCTGCAAACAGGTAGTTTTGCATCATGGTCCCACTCCGCACCCGCTACAGGATGGGAGCAGAAGCAAGCAATGGCCATGGCGAGGGCAAAAGCGTGGGAGATAATGGCAGCCTTGTTGGGGCCATGTGAAATCCGTAGGGGTGCTTGTTGGGAGCTTCAGATAGGCGGTGGGGTCGCTGTTAAGTGGTTGGGGGGGCCTGGAATTAATTCCCCCTGAAGGTCATAACCTGCAAGTAGCTCCATGCCAAGCGACAAAATTGATCAAAAGGCCAAAGGGTTGGATGAAGGCCCAGTGAAAGCGTCCGCTGGCCGCGCCCCCCGGCGGGTATTAAGAACTGAAACAATTGGGGCCAGATTTATTTATTTAACAATCTAGGGAAAGCGGAATGCGAACTGGGCGCAGTAGGAGTGGGGGAGTTGCCCAGAGCAACACAACAAGATATATATATATAATATAAATTAGGGATGGATTCACTAGGGTCCATCTTCGCTTTCTAGCTTTTAGGTTACCCCTTCCCGCATAATTGATCCAACCCTATTAAAACTGAACATTGGGCAGATTTATTTTTTAACAATCTAAAGCAAAACTGCCTTAGTTGCCCATAGCAACCACTCATAGGGTAGATTTAATTTTTTATTTTATTAGGGAAAAATGAACGCTGTATTGTCATTGGCTGCTATGGGTAACTAAGTTTTAATTTTTAGACCGTTTTTTATAAATCTACCCCAATAAGCTTTTAAATATGTAAAATAAAGCTATCAGTTCCTGGCTGTCATGCATCAATAAGCTTTTTTACTATGTGAAATATTGTAAAGAAAAAGATGTATTTTAACCTTAAAGGGGTTATGCCGTTATGGACACATATTCCCTAGCCTCAAGACAGAGGATAAGTGTCCGATCGCAGGGGTCCCGAGGATAGGGGACCGAGAATTCCCCCCAAAGCCTCCATGTAAATGGCGAGCCAGCAAGATTATGTGACCAGAACTCCATTCACTGTTATGGGGCTACCAGGACTGTAATCTCTGCCAGCACCCACAGCATATAGTAGTGAATGAAGTGGTGGTCACACAAGCCTACAGGCATTCAATTCACAAGGAGGCTTTAGGAGCACTTTCGGTTCCCCATCTTCCTGATCACTGAGGGACTAATGAAAATCTTACTATGTATGCTGCACACAGTAACCATATGCTGGACATCCACCAACCTGGCAGCCACTCAGTTACTGAGCAATCGCCATATTTAAATACCAAACATCAGTATCAGCAGTAATATTACGGCGGTTGTCAGGAAAGGGTTAAAGGGGAAAAACTAAAATTTCCCATGGACATAAGTGTTTAGACCCATACCTCTTGATCATCTTTGAGATGATGCATATATGGTAAATTCAGTTGACTGTATGTGATTTGGATAGACTCAGCCCTGTTTTACAAGGTCTCACAACTGACAATACAGATCACAGCAAAAACCAAGCTAATATCAATGCAATATTTCACTTGCTCCTTTTCAATACTTAGGATAAGGCTACAATGTAATAAAATGTGAAAAGATCTTAAGACTTTGAATTTAATGTCCCCATATTTTAAGTGTTTTTATCATGCATAAGTAGCAGAACATAATAGCTGCAATCATACTGCAAAATAAAAAGTTAAAGGGGTATTTTAATCTCCCTCCGAGAAAAGATATCAGAAAAAGCCGAATACTGCAGTGTTACAGAAAAAGCATAGCTTGCAGTACTACACAGTTTCTATAATTTCTATATACCTCCATGGGAACACATGCAACTGGCTGTTTCAATAACTCCCTACCACTTCAGGCAGCTGGAGAATGGAGTATTCTTGTCTGAGCTTTTTTAAAAAAAAAAAAAAAAAACACACACCAAAAAACACTATATTACTGCTTTTTTTCTACTTCCTTCCCATTCAACATATTAGTAAAATATTACAATATAACCAAATGTACGGTATATTAATTAAAATGATTTCAGCATCTCAGGGTTTCACCTGTTCTCTTGTCTGCTCTCCCTGGTTTTGGTGAGCAGGCTTAGCATGTGTAATGTACAGGCCAGGCCTTCAGCACACTGTTACGTACAGAGATAACTGAGGCACTGAACAGGGCACAGCAGCTAAAAGTACTTTGAAGAGAGACTCCATTAACATTCAATCATGGCGGCCAGGAACAGGGACTGACAGACCACTGCAACTACATTGCCTAGGTTTCAGACCACCTTGGCTATCAGCTCTAAACACTAAGGAGACATATCAGCAGTATCTGACAAATGGAGCAAGATAGATAAGGCAATGTGTTGGATAAAACGCTAGCTTTCATTACTTGAGAAAGGCTCTTAGAGAGCTGAAACACTGCACCGTGGGAACAAAGAATCCCGACACTGCCTGGACACTATTGCGAAGGACCTGTTTGCATAAAGACTTTGAGGCTTGCACCTTTATTGTACTTACCTGTGCTGTTGATATCCTTTATGTATTACATGCACCCAAAAACAGTGCCATGAAAAGAATACAGCTTGTCTGCCAAAGAATAAGTCCTCATGTGCCTATGTCAAAGGAAAAAAAATGCATGGCTCTTTGATTACAAATAATGAAAAACAATATGGCACTGCATCTTGGAGGCTAAAACTGGCTGTGTCCTTGAATGGATAAAAATGTTGAGCTATTGCTCATTCACCCATTTTAGAACATGACAACAGTCTATGGGTCACCTATGTCAGGGCAATTTCCTTGTACATGTTGTTGTTTGTATAATGAAAAGTTATACAGTTTCCCAATATATTTTCTGTATCAATTCCTCACGATTTCCTAGATCTCTGCTTGCTGTCATTGTTTACTTTGTGTGGATAAAAATCAGTCCACGGTCATGTGATATAGGGTCCATGGTCATGTGATGGACACAGGTGCACAGCTCTTCAGTCACAGCAGAAAATCAGACATCTTGTACCATCTTGTACCATCTTGTAATGCGCTGTGCACCTGTGTCCATCACATGACCATGGATCTGATTTTTATCCCCTGGGAGTAAACAATGAATAACAGCAAGCAGAGATCTAGAAAACCATGAGGAATTGAAATATATTGGAAAATTGTATAACTTTTCATTATACAAAGAGCAACACTTATTTGCTGAAAGTGGACAACCCCATCAAGTCCACAGGCCGGGACGACGCTCTGGCCATATCTGAGATCATCTTATTATTACCTAGTTGTTCTTTACCCTTCTCACCTGTGAAGCTTGTCATAATAACGTCGTTGAAACAAAATTGAGATTCTCTTTATTATATAATAAAGGACTTTCTTTTTAATCACATCAATGAACATTGTACGACATGTACAAACAATATCACTCATGGAAAGATTTTTATTTTTTTTTTTAAATAAAGTAAAAAATAATGGACTCGCTTAAAAAAAAAAAAAAAAAAAAAAAAAGGAATAAATAAAACCGCTGAAAAGTCACATAAATAAAAATATGGTTATTGCACTATATCCTCTACTAGGCTTATAAGATACTGAAGCAAAGTGATAGAACTTTGGTCTACCAATAGCACCCTTAAGAAAAAGTACTTGGTCCCCAATAATAGTCCGATCCAAGGCCTGATTTATCTCATATGTTTTTGACAGTGACAGGTAGGCATTTAATTGGTGCATCAAACTGGCAAGCTAGCGGCCGTTGTGGGATCATGGATTGGTTCATATCTTTCATTTTAATCTTTTTTTAATACAAAATGGCTTCTTCAATTTGTGCCAGCAAGAGACTCACTGTAATGGTAGACTACAATATATACATGAGACAAAGTTCTGATATCAAGCTGCAAGAATCTTCCCACGATTCTCTTCATAATGCTGAATCATCTCCTCCATGTTTTTATCTGCATCTATCACCTGAAAAATAGAAGAGCAATACCATGTGATAAAAGAAAGAATGAGAAGCTGGGCACACAATATAATAAGACTGTCCCATTTTTGCTCTACTGCAAAGTGAGACAACTACCAATCACAAGAAAGAGGCAGTGGAGTCAGAGTTGGGGACAGATTTGGGTGGAGCTGGAAAAAGTTACTAGAGACTATTTATGCTTCTATTGTACAGTTATGGGTATTGTATAATTAGATGCATAGTTTGTCAGATACTGTCTTAAGAATTCAGTAAACTAGAGGAGCTTTGCAGCTTCTGTCTGACCATGGCTATCAGCCATTTATGAAGGAGTCTGAGTAAGACTGTGGAAAAATAGAGTTGGTGGTTTGGCCTACTGACTCCACAGCCCAGGAAAGAGGTGCCAATTAAAGGGACCTTTCACCACCTCCTCCAACACTTTCAATCCTTCAATAGGCGCCGTACTACCGATTCTGTTGCAGTTAGAATCTTTTCCTCTAGCCCTAACTGTTCCTGAGCAATTGGTGCGGTTAGTTTCGCTCACCAAATATTGAAGTGATTTAGATTTCACTTTTGTTCATTCACTTTCCATTTTGTCAACTGGCAAAATTAAACTATTAAACACTTCTATTTTTGAAAGCATTCTTAATTTGCATCATTTTCCCCACTCCTGTATAAAATTCACAGTACTGCACATAAAGTCACCCCCTTTCCCCAGTATACCTATAAAATGATATAAACAAAAAAAAATTACTCTTTTAGGCCTGGGCCCCACGTGTCAAAAACCACGTGGTTTGCCCACAGCGGAAATAAAATGCAGCATTTTACAGTTCCTGCAAAGTGGATGGGATCCTAGGGAATCCCATCCCCACATTGTGGGAAAATACGAGAAGCGGATACGACACGGTTTTGGAAATTGCAGCATATCACTTATACCTAAGGAAACACAGGCGTTTTCCCTATATGTATAATTGAAGCAGAAAGACCACAGAGGAAACCTCTGTGGATTTTCTATGAAAAGCCACAATGGTTTGACACCGTGTTTTTTCCCGCATTGCTTTTTTGCTGCGAGACGCTACATGGGGCCTTACATGGTATTACAGTTTTTCATATTAAAAAGTTATACGCACTATATTGAAAAGTTATCAGCGGTGCATTTTTGTTCAATTATTCAGTTTTTAAGATCTCTGCTTGTTGTTATTCCTTAAGAACCTTCATTGTTTACATTGTGAGGAATTAAAGACAATTCTGTTGTGGTCATGTGATGATCAGGAGCACAGCTCAGAATGATCACTTGGATGTCCATCACATGACCAGGACTGTATCCATTGGAAGTAAATAATGAAGGTTCCTACAGAATAACTGCAAGCAGAGCTCTTACAAACTATGAGGAATTGATACAGAAAGTACATTGGAAAATTGTAGAACTTTCCAGTATACAATGAATATATGCCTTATTTGCAGAATAATATCCCTTAAAGCGGACAATTCACTGGTAAGGCTGTTATGTGCAAAACTAGGCTCATGAAGTGAATGAGAATATAAAGCTTTGAAGGCGGCGAGTGTAATGGTACAGAATAACTTACAAGAACCGGTGCTGGAACTGGAAATGAGCTCTGCTTAATAAGCCACTCTTCATGGAGCCCGTGTATGGCATATAGGTATTCCTGGAAGAGAAATAAAAAAAAATACATTCCTGCCTGGAGCTGAGACTTTCAGTGCTACTTGTATTCACATCCATATTTAATAACAAGCATCAGCTGAGCAGGCAGGCCTCTTATCTATTCACACTTTACTGTATACTACATGACCACACAATTCCCAGCAGCCTTGGCCGACCTGATCCCTTGTTGAGTTTTCCCCTGATCCTCATTAGCTCCTGCCATACAATTCCCTATTATTAGGTATTGTGGAGTGTACCAGTCTGTCACTCTGATCTAAGTTACACAACGACTACCTGCTCCATTACTGCTCTCAAAAGAGCCACTGACCCCTTTTATTCATGGCGCTGCTTAAAAAGATCAACACGCAGTTACCATGCCAGCTTCTACAGCATAATAGGACTTGAATTGCAGACGTTGTTTGCTGTAGAGTTTCTTGTGAGCTCCAAGCAGTTCAAGGGTGGAACGTCTGCTATTCAGCTAATACAGCAGTGACTGAGCTGCTTATAGAACAGATATGTGTGATATTCTGCAGGGACTTCTGAGTACATTAACATCAATGGTCTAAGAGAAAATACATTCACTGGAAGGCGGAAATGATTATTAGCTTGAAGAGGAACATTTCCTCTAGTTAAGAGACTTGGTATGTGTATCTGTTATGAAGGTAAAGCCTCATTTATAAAATACGTGACTTTGGAGCTACTGATCCAACTGAGTCATCTTTCAGATGTGTGTGTATTGCCCAATGTATACCTCCAACGGAAGGCTCTGAAGTATGCCAGTATATAGGTATATACCACTGATTAAAGCAAAAAAAAAAAAAAAAAGTGCACTTAGTGCTTAACCACTTCAGTACTGGGCCAATTTCTCTAGTTCAGGACCAGACACATTTTTGTTTTTTTTGTATATGCGGTTTTGAGTGTTATAACATTTTTATCATTTGGGATATTCAACTAATTTTTGCATCTTTTTTCGGTGACACATAGGGCTTTATTTTTATGTAATTTTATTTTTGATTGTTTTTTTTTTTTTTTATAGCGATGAAAATATAAACAAAAGAGGAGGGAAAACGTGTCTATTTTTCACGTCTCACGTTGTGTTTTAATAGCACAAAACTGTACAAGACAACTTTTTAAAATAGTTTTCCCTCTCCGTTACAGTAATCTTTAGTTTGTATTGTGTCATCCGGGCTAGGGCTAGAACCTGTGATGTAGGCATAGTATTGGCATCATATTAATTTATTTTTTTTAATTACTTTCATTTTTTTATTTATTTATTTATATATATATTTTTTTACATTGGGTCCTCTAGGACCCAGCAGCTCTAAAGTCTCTGATCCCAGGCGGATCATGTGACCGCCAGGTCAGAGGGGAGCAGCATCATGGCGGCTCCCATAGCTGTGTATATAGCACTCATTGAGCGCTGTGTACAAACGATCAGGAAGGCAGGGACGGTAATAAACCGTCCCAGCTTTCTCTAGAGGAGCTCCGACTGTAGTAACAGCCAGCTCCCCGCTTCTGCAACTGCACGAAAGCAAGAACGTATAGGTACGTCCTTGCAGAACAAGTGAGCCACTACCTGGACATATATACCCAATGGGTGCTCTGGAAGTGGTTAAACACAAGGTGAATAGAGCGTAGTAGTGGTAGTCATTGGAGATAATGAAGAAAATCACTACCAAAACAGTGTCTCTTGTCCAGGTTCTTCCAAGTCTTCCTATCACACTTCTAAATGTAATAAATTTGATCTGTCTGTGGACTCAATGCATTTCTAAGAAAACTTACTATCAACCAAGACTTTATTATGTTTAGGAGTGATAATTTCACCAATAATGATGAGATGTCTGTCTTTAAGCAAAGATACCTTAAATCCTCCTGCTATTAGCATGAAATCTATATCTACTTAGATCATAGGGCTAATCATATTGATGTTTTTTTCCATGGATGCCAAAGACTTTAGGTATATTAACTTGGGTATTACTTTTTCTGACAACCTCAGCTATCTACAAAGGGCAGTAATTAAATCCCTAAAAGGAGAATAGGTAATATTGTTATCAGATGTGCAGACAAGGGGTCAAAGTCGTCCTCCAAGATAGAACTACTTATATCCAAGAAGCTAAATGTCTCCCCTCTGATAAAACTTATTATGAAGTTTTAACAGTAAATCCAACACAAATTTATATTCGTGAGCTTGAATTATGTGCCATGCAATGTATTGGAGCCAGTAGCTGATCACCGAAAGGGGATAAATGTACAGACAGTGCTGGGGTCTTGGTCAGACTCCAGTCAGACAGACACACACACACACACACACACGCACACAAACATTATATAGTTACATATATATATATATATACTAAATATATATATGTATACATGCATGTATGTATGTATGTATCTCTGTATATGTATTTACCTATATATGCGGATTTATGTGTATATATAGATATACAGAATCAATATGCATGTGTATCTCTATACATATTGACTGAGAATGTGAGATTGTGCTTTAAAGACAATCTGGTCCCTTGATACAACACTTCCCAATAAGGCTGTGTTCACACGGTGCAGTTTTGCTCAAAAAAAAAAAAAAAAAAAAAAAATGCCTGTGTTTATATCAGAAAACCATATGTGATTTTTTTTTTTTTTTTTTTTAGCTGGGCAAAAAATGCGGTGACTGAATTTTCAGAAACCAAATACATTTAAAAAAAAAATAAAAAATTATATATTACACTTACACACACACACACACACACACACACACACACACACACACACACACACACACACATATATATATATACATATACACACACACATACATAATCTCGGGAAAACCCCTTTAAACTGTAATTATGGTTTTAAAAAGTTAGGGTTTTTTTGGATGTTTTTATTTATAACTTTAATAAAGCCCATGGCCAAAGTTATTTTCACCGCCAGTCAAGTGTCAAGTCTTGGTTTTTTTTTTTTATAAATAGTTAAGTTTTAGTTAAGGTGTGAAGTAGGTCATATAATCCCATAGATTAAACAAGATCTTTCATGTCCTCTAAAGCACGCCATATTATAAATCATTACAAAGATGTCAGTGTGTTGAATTCAGTGCACACTCAGATTTGCCTGTAGCTTCCCCTATTCCAGAGACATCAGTGGCGTTTGTTTCAGCTACCTCTATCACTGTACTTTTAATGGGGCGGGCCTCACAGCTCAAAGTAAACGGGGGGGGGGGGGGGGGAGTTTGAAGAGTGTTGGATGCATTCCCCCACCTCCCAGTGATGCTGAGATGTAAGGCCCCCCCCCCCCCCCCCCGCCCTTACAAAGATATCGGTAGCCAAAACTAAAAGCATCAATAAATCTGGAACTGAAGATCCTACAGACAAAAAAAACCGGAAAGAGTGCTGAATTCAATGCAGCAACAGCTTTGTAATGCTATATAACATGTCTTAAAGGATATGAAAGGTCCTCTTTAAGTAATAAGCACATATGCTGTTGTGGTATAGAACATCAATTTACATATGTGCATACAAGCACTACAATGGTCTTACCAGTGGTATTACCCGCTCTTCCTCTCTACATCTCATCTTTAGTCTCTGGTAACAGGTTTCAGGGGATGTACGCAGATAAACTATAAAGGAAAGCAGATGTGACAGTGTTATTAACTATTTATAGCAGTCTGACACAGTGCAGGGCACAATAAAAAATGGCTGTACATTTACTGCTGCTCCCAGTGGACACATACCAGCTGCAAGATATACAGCTAACACAAGATGACTTTTTTTTTTTTTAAACAGAAATGCAGGGCTGAAGGAATCCGATAACCCGGATGGGCCCATCACATATTCCCCCTGTCCTCCTCAGTAACAGTGGTTTGATTCTTAATTTCCTGTTTTATTTCTATAATACTTAGCATACAGACACATCTATATAAGTAAATGAACGCCTGGTGACTAAAATGCAATTTTAGCACTCTTCTCCAGACTTGCTTGACAGTTTTTATTTCAACTACTGAACTGTAATAAGAAAATAATAATAATTATTAAGATTGCTATTAAGACTAACACAGAGCAACTGAGCAATTAGAGAAAGGTAGTCAGGGCAATCTTAAAGAGGATCTTTTACCATGTCTATATTCTTATCTACCCTTGACCTCACTGCTCCACAGATTGTAGAACATTTCCATTTTTCCTGTAGCCCCCTCCATTAATTAGATAGGCCCCCCGTTACATTCCGCACACTGTATGCACATGCGCCGCTAATCCCCAACTGTTTGATAACTGGGGGTGGAGTCTTTATCAGAGCTTGTGCTGGAAGACTAAGGAGATCACGCTAGAAGCCATGGCACTCTGAAGCTGCCCATTCAACGCACAGCAGCATAGGAGCACCACGGCTTCTAGAGTGACCTCCATAGTCTTCCAGCAAGAGCTTCAATGGGGATTAACTGTGTATTTGCATATAGTGCGAATAAATTAATGGGGGACATATCTAATTAACTGAGGAGGCTAGAAAACAAATGGAAAACAATCTATAATCCGTGGAACAGCAAGTACAAGGCTAGGTAGAAAATAGACATGTTAGACTTAGTAACAGATCCTCTTTAAGGCTGAAGCCCCAAGTTACGAAAACGCAGCGTTTTACAGCACCTGCAAAGTGGATGGGATTCTGGCTATGTTTTTGAAAATTGCAGCATGTCAATTATACCTGCTGAAACGCTGGCGTTTTCCATATAGGTATAATAGGAGCAGAAAGTCTACAGAGGAAAACGCTGCAAAATGCAATGAAAAACGCTGCAGAAAACAAAATTTGATGCATTTCCACCACGGTTTCTTCTTTTGTTGCATTTCACTACGTGGGGCCTTAGCCTAAGGGAGCTTTTTTCATCTCAACTATGTACTACATATCCACAGGTTAAGTGCCTGATATGCAGAAGTCTCAAGTCTGGGACTCTTGCTTAGTAGATAAAAAAAAAAAAAAAAAAAAAAAAAAAAAAAAGTCCACTAAACCCTGCTTGCTGATGCAAAGCAGCCGCACCCCCTTCAATGGAGAGTTTGGCTCTTTCATAACTCTCATCAACTTTAATAGAGCCATCAGCTCAATGCAACAAAGACGTTTTACACTGCCAAATTGGGGTCAGGAGGCTCTGCTAACCTCAATAGGTGGGAATCCCATAACTGAGCTTGAATTAATAGTCATTTGATTTAGTGCTGGCCAAATACAGTATCATTTCTATAACCCAGCATTGTTGCAAATACAGCAGTTAAGTGGTGGATTGTCAAATATTCTAGAATACTCACTTAGAAGGGTAAAGACAATATAAATTCTAAAAATCTTAGTCTAATATACAATGTTAACACAAAATAGTCTAAAAATGAGAGGATTCCAAATCAGATCTCTCCTCTCTCTTCCTGGTTTTCTGAAATTACAAAAGGTAAATTCTGTGCTGGGTTACTTACCTATCAGGTCAACAGAAAGGTCAATATTCTTTGTTATCCAATTAAACCATTCAGTTAACACCACATAATCCACTTCAGGCATCTTTCCACTGCAAAATACAGCAGGGCAGTGGAGTTAATGGAGAGGTCACAGACCTAGAAGCCTCAACCAGAGAAGAAGGGGTTATGTTCCACCAACATTTTAATCTTCCTCTACAAACTAGCCTGCATATATTTACCCAACACTGCCTAGTCAAAATATGAAATAGATGTCTGTTTAACTTATCATTCTAAGGATAAGTAGTCTTCTATATTTAATATTTTTCAGTCACTTTTCACAATGCATTTGCATACATTCTCAGGTAATTCACCACACATGGGTGACCTGTAGTCGATTGTTCATTTTGGCTAAGAACTATCTAATGCACCAATGTTATGAGTGTGTTTTTATTGCCCAATATTATAAAAAGATAAACTTAGCTTAAGTCTCACATTTTTGTATTTTTTTTTGTGCAGCTTCTATGCGGACCTATATATCTCCATAGTAACAGTCTACAAAACAAACCTAGTGTAGTCTGATTGTGTAATCAGGACTTCCTTCTATCTGGCCCCCATGACTGCTACCTTGATATATCTATTATGCCCTCGGTGTAGTAGATTGCTGATCAATGGACAATACACTGCACTACAAAAGTATTCAAGGTCCCACATGGTGAATTCTACCAATGCAAGAAAAATTGAAAAATGTCCAAATAGCCATTATTTGGTCGCTTCACCTCCCCTCAAAAAAAACTGTGAAAATGAATAAAGAGTTATATGCAACCCAAAATTGTATTAATAAAAGTATAGCTCACCCAATAAAAAATATAAGCTCTTACTCAGCTTCACAGACCGAAACATATAAAATTTATAGCTATCAATATATGGCAATTTTGTTTTGAAAAAATGGTTTTATTTTTTTTTAGATGTAGTAAAACATAACAAATCTATGTAAATTTGGTATCTCTGTAATTATATTGAATGTAGAATATATGTCAGGGTAAGGGTGGATTCACACTACCATTGTTAATGTCCATTGCTCTTAACCGTCACAGGTCCGTCACTCTGGTACAGTTAATGTCCATTGCTGTCATCGTATGACACAAGGGACATTAACAATGGTATTGTGAACCGGCCCTTACATGTTATTTTTACTGCACAGTGAAACCCCAAAAAACAATAGTGGAATTGTGTTTTATACTATGGCAACAGTTTTCCAATACATTGTAGAAGATTGGAGAAGAGACAATTGCGAAAACCAATGTAACTATGAAAACAAAGCCTTGCAACCATCTATATAAGGCAGCACTATACAATCAGCATTACGGTAATTAATAGTTACAGTATAGCACAATAGAAACAACTGAAAAATACTGGAATTTCCCATGCAAAGGTTACTTAGACACGGATCACTCAGTAGGGGAACTTGTTGAGTAAAAACTAAAACCACCATGTTGAGAAGGAAGCTTGCTTTTAAATGGGAACATGTCATGTACTTCACCTTTGTTCTACTGATCACTTGTAAAAGGGGTAGAGAAGTAAGGGCAGCAGCACACGACCGTGTTTCACCCATGAAACACGGCCCGTGTGCTAGCCAGATGTACCGGCTGGCTTTAACTTCGTGCTGGGAGTGGGATAACTAGGATGCTAGAAGTCCCGCTCCCAGCACGAAGTTCAAGCCGGTACATCTGGCTAGCACACGGGCCATGTTTCATGGATGAAACATGGTCATGTGCTGCTGCCCTAATACTGGAAAAATGTATTCACCCATCTACACCAGTTTTCCGATACAGTGCCTTGCGAAAGTATTCGGCCCCCTTGAACTTTTCAACCTTTTGCCACATTTCAGGCTTCAAACATAAGGATATAAAATTTTAATTTTTTTGGTGAAGAATCAACAACAAGTGGGACACAATTGTGAAGTGGAATGAAATTTATTGGTTATTTTAAACTTTTGTAAAAAATAAAAAACTGAAAAGTGGGGCGTGCAATATTATTCAGCCCCTTTACTTCCAGTGCAGCAAACTCACTCCAGAAGTTCAGTGAGGATCTCTGAATGATCCAATGTTGTCCTAAATGACTGATTATGATAAATATAATCCACCTGTGTGTAATCAAGTCTCCGTATAAATGCACCTGCTCTGTGATAGTCTCAGGGTTATGTTTAAAGCGCAGAGAGCATCATGAAGACCAAGGAACACACCAGGCAGGTCTGTGATACTGTTGTGGAGAAGTTTAAAGCCGGATTTGGATACAAAAGGATTTCCCAAACTTTAAACATCCCAAGGAGCACTGTGCAAGCGATCATATTGAAATGGAAGGAGTATCAGACCACTGCAAATCTACCAAGACCCGGCCGTCCCTCTAAACTTTTCATCTCAAACAAGGAGAAAACTGATCAGAGATGCAGCCAAGAGGCCCATGATCACTCTGGATGAACTGCAGAGATCTACAGCTGAGGTGGGAGAGTCTGTCCATAGGACAACAATCAGTCGTACACTGCACAAATCTGGCCTTTATGGAAGAGTGGCAAGAAGAAAGCCATTTCTCAAAGATATCCATAAAAAGTCTTGTTTAAAATTTACCACAAGCCACCTGGGAGACACACCAAACATGTGGAAGAAGGTGCTCTGGTCAGATGAAACCAAAATCGAACTTTTTGGCCACAATGCAAAACTTTATATTTGGTGTAAAAGCAACACAGGTCATCACCCTGAACACACCATCCCCACTGTCAAACATGGTGGTGGCAGCATCATGGTTTGGGCCTGCTTTTCTTCAGCAGGGACAGGGAAGATGGTTAAAATTAATGGGAAGATGGATGGAGCCAAATACAGAACCATTCTGGAAGAAAACCTGTTGGAGTCTGCAAAAGACCTGAGACTGGGACGGAGATTTATCTTCCAACAAGACAATGATCCCAAACATAAAGCAAAATCTACAATGGAATGGTTCACAAATAAACGTATCCAGGTATTAGAATGGCCAAGTCAAAGTCCAGACCTGAATCCAATCGAGAATCTGTGAAAAGAGCTGAAAACTGCTGTTCACAAACGCTCTCCATCCAACCTCACTGAGCTCGAGCTGTTTTCCAAGGAAGAATGGGCAAGAATTTCAGTCTCTCGATGTGCAAAACTGATAGAGACATACCCCAAGCGACTTGCAGCTGTAATCGCAGCAAAAGGTGGCGCTACAAAGTATTAACTTAAGGGGGCCGAATAATTTGGCACGCCCCACTTTTCAGTTTTTTATTTTTTACAAAAGTTTAAAATATCCAATAAATTTCGTTCCAGTTCACGATTGTGTCCCACTTGTTGATTCTTCACCAAAAAATTTAAATTTTATATCCTTATGTTTGAAGCCTGAAATGTGGCAAAAGGTTGAAAAGTTCAAGGGGGCCGAATACTTTCGCAAGGCATTGTAAATTAGTCTATGTTTCTTGCACCAAAGATATGCCACACGGTTCTTTTGTGCCTCACTTCCCACTTTTTTGCAAAAAAAAAGTGGCAACACATTGGTCTGACAAATTTATTATAACTGGTGTAGATTTTAATTCTGGCGCACAAGAGTGTGCCTCTTAATAATTCAGACAAGCTTCTTATCAGTCAGGGACTTTATTAAGAGTGGCGTAGGAAACACTGGTGTTTTTTGTTTTTTTTTGTTTCTTTAAATATCAAAGCTGCTTATTTTTTATTTTAGAGACCTTCCTTGACGGCAGTCATAATGGAGGAACACACATTCTTTCTGCACTGTCTGTGTAGTGCGGCCGGGAAGCCTACTTTATGGCAGCTGAAATTAATGGAAGTTAATTTGTTCCAATCTATACAAGTGGGTTTCAAAAACAGGAAATGACAACCAATTGGATGTGCTTCTTATTTTAGAATTTTCATTTGATGGCGTATTTACATAGAAAAGCACAAACATTATTATAATAAAAGAAAACCTGATTTAAACAATGTCATTTTCCAACAATACATGTTCATATTGTACTGAAGGGCACACAGTTGAAAGGTAAGTAATAGCTAAACAGAAGAGAATTACAGTGCTCCCCCTGCTAGTAACTACATGCAGTTTTTCAACTTCCATTTCCAAACAGAAAAACAATAGGATAAGCTTGAGCTTGATCCATAGGCAGAATCTGCCAATGCTGAATAAATGGGGTAAATCCTCCAGTATGGGGTGGATGAGAGCACTTTCCTGTATCAAGCTGTGCACCTGTGTCAGCTGGACATGATCAGGTCAGATTGTCTGCCTCTCAGTAAGAACAATGAATATCACTTTGCACTGACAGCAAGTAGAGGTCTTGAAAATTGAATAGAATTTTAGCACAATGTATAATAGAAAGCTTTATTTGTCAAAAGGCGGAAGACTCCTTTAATAATCTGTGCACATAAACACTGGATAACTCTAGGAAAAAATACTCTACCTTCTATAAAGGTTTTCCACAAATATGTACTTTGCACTATGGAGGGACCTTTCCATCATTTTAACCGGAGCGACCTGCAAGAAATTACACAGGTTAAAGCCGAGGTGTGACAACACAAACAAAGTCATTAGAATATGACATACAACCCAAGACAGCTCACGGTTATTCAAGCACATACAAACGTTAAAGCAGAAGCGATATAACAACAACATGGCCTGGTCTGCAGAGAACTCCAAACTTCCACTTTTGCCCTGTAACTACAATATAGCAGGTCTTGGGGCCCTAGAGAGAGATAATAATGACAAAGGAAAACTGCAGAGCTATCACTGCATTAGTGCCATACTATTAGAACAGTATTATATCATACAAGGGAAACTGGCATTGCACAAACCACAGTGAAAAGATCCCATATACTCATATAATACTTCAGGTTAACTGTGGTTGTGGGAATTGGAGCAAGCTAAAATCCTTACTGTTGGTTTGGTGTGGATATCCAACATTGTGAGTTGAACATAGGTCTGCAGTGTTAAACCCCATCTTGTTGGATCCATGTACATTAGACCCTAAACAAAGAAAAACAGAATGAATATGAATAACAGTATACATCACATGCATGAAATCTAAGGCCTCATACACATGACTGTGATGTCATGTGCAAAACGGACAGGAATAGGACCTGTCCTGAGTTTTGCCCAAGGCCCTAAACAAGGGCTTATGATATATAATACACGGTTGTGTGTACGGAGCCACAGAAATGAATAGTTGTGTGCATGAGGCCTAAAAACTACATCAACCTAATGTAAACAATCAGGAAATTGGAATAAAACCCCATAAAGATCTACGGTGGGGAAAAAAAAGTATTTAGTCAGCCACCAATTGTGCAAGTTCTCCCACTTAAAAAGATGAGAGAGGCCTGTAATTGACATCATAGGTAGACCTCAACTATGAGAGGCAAAATGAGAAAACATATCTAGAAAATCACATTGTCTGATTTTTTAAGAATTTATTTGCAAATTATGGTGGAAAATAAGTATTTGGTCACCTACAAACAAGCAAGATTTCTGGCTCTCACAGACCTGTAACTTCTTAAGAGGCTCCTCTGTCCTCCACTCATTACCTGTAGTAATGGCTCCTGTTTGACATTGTTATCAGTATAAAAGACACCTGTCCACAACCTCAAACAGTCACACTCCAAACCCCACTATGGTGAAGACCAAAGAGCTGTGGAAGGACACCAGAAACAAAATTGTAGACGTGCACCAGGCTGGGAAGACTGAATCTGCAATAGGCAAGCAGCTTGGTGTGAAGAAATCAACTGTGAGAGCAATAATTAGAAAATGGAAGACATACAAGACCACTGATAATCTCCCTTGATCAGGGGCTCCACGCAAGATCTCACCCCGTGGGGTCAAAACGATCACAAGAATGGTGAGCAAAAATCCCAGAACCACACGGGGGGGGGGGGGGGGGATCTAGTGAATGACCTGCAGAAAGCTGGGACTAACGTAACAAAAGCTACCATCAGAAACACACTACGCCGCCAGGGACTCAGATCCTGCAGTGCCAGACGTGTCCCCCTGCTTAAGCCAGTACATATCCGGGCCCGTCTGAAGTTTGCTAGAGAGCATTTGGATGTTCCAGAAGAGTATTGGGAGAATGTCATAAGGTCGGATGAAACCAAAGTAGAACTGTTTGGTAGAAACACAACTCGTCGTGTTTGGAGTATTGAGATGAACTTTTGTTATTGGTCAAATACTTATTTTCCACCATAATTTGCAAATAAATTCTTTAAAAATCAGACAATGTGATTTTCTGGAATTGTTTTCTCATTTTGTCTGTCATAGTTGTGGTCTACCTATGATGTCAATTACAGGCCTCTCATCTTTTTAAGTGGGAGAACTTGCACAATTGGTGGCTGACTAAATACTTTTTTTCCCCACTATATAGTTTGACAAATAATGCCCATTCTTAAGAAAAGGGAACTTTTCACACAAAAAGGGGGACTGTGTGACTGCCACATGCCTCAACCTGATCACCGAATAGATATCAATCATGAAGTAAGCTCAGTACACTATACTGCGGTCACGCTGGTAAATACAAGCAACATAGGAACCCCATTTTCTGACCAGGATAAATGAATTCGGCCATGCCTTGTAGGAAAGAAGTATGGTGTCTGAAGAAGGGTATGGCAGTGTAGCTAAAGAGCAAACAGAAGTAGCAGTAATACCAAGGCCCTAGTATCTGGGGAGGCCCAAAGAATGACCCTGGTAATAACAGTGAGAGATTGTACAGTAACTCACCAGTGGATTGTGGCCTTGAACATTTCTCCATTTTGCTACAGGCTCTGTCAAGACCTTAAAAAGAAATAAAATGTATTAAACACTCGGTAAGCAGAATGGCTACAGTTCTCGGAGATATAGAAGACATGTTCTTTTGTAAATGTAAGCAGGGATTGTTAATGTTCCTGTTCAGGCAGCTATTTGGTGTATCTACATTCATCTATCATGATCATATATACGTATATTTGAATGTCCTTTTTCTGCACTGAAGTCAATGTAGAAAAAATGTGTCAAATCTGCAATAAAAGATGAAAGGCTGGAGCTGAAAAGTTATCATGTTACCAAAGGTGGTTGCAGTATTTCTTAGGATCAAAGATGGATGAAGGTCTATGGACTGGGCAAAACATACTCAGAAGCATACAAATAACAGTTATGTAAGGCCTAAACACCAATATATACATTAGTGGTTGGGTTATTGTGTTTTGCTCTCAAATGATAATCCTTTGACATTGACTGCCTCTCTTTGCATGTAATCACCTACAAGTCCAAAGATATATATAGGCCACAAACACACAAAGGTTTATATCTGGTCAAAGATGTCAGTGTTCATCCATTTGGCACTAGGCCAATCCATACAGATACTATTATCATTGTGTGGCCACATGTCAGCTACAGACGTAGAGATACTAGGTGACTGCTGTGTGTGAGAATCAAAGGTTAGGTTCTTACAGGGCCTGTGAAGAAGGAAGAAACATTAAATAAAAAAAAAACAAAAAACCTTTAAAGTATGATACATTGATAAGTCAGCTCCCAGTATACTGTTGTCCTGTACATAAGAACATGGAACCCCCAGTGTCACCTCTACCACACACCCCTGGTGTCATCTCGCCTTGTAGTAGCCCTGAAAGTGGAGCGTCCCAGTACAGTACATACAGATATGAGTACCTCAAGGTTCGCGGTGTTTGAGAAATATTCTAGACAGCTAGTTTTTCCACTTGCTATGTTCCCCTCCACACATATCTGAAAGAATTTAAAAGAAAATGGAATAGAGACATATCAGAATAAGACTTTTCCATTTTGAGACAGGATTGCTTCAACTTACATACCTAAAGCCTAACATTTTATACATATGACTATGCTGCAAACTGGGTGTGAAAAGGGCCACTTTTCATGGGTGATTTGCATCCATGCAGCACCCGGTTTCACAGACCCTCATATACTTGAGTCTATGAAGAGATCTGTGAAAACAGCAAAAAATAATCTTGACAGACCTCTCATATGGTCCAATAAAAAGACCGACAAGTAAATAGTTCCATAAAATTGCACTGATTTTTGTTCTGCCATTATAAATAACAATCTCACATTTGTGTGAATAGAACCTAAGGCTGAAGTACTGAAATATTCTGAAGACAAGATGCTCTCAGTTTAGGAAACTTTAGCACTGAAATGTATTTTTGTTACATCCTGCAAATGCAACAGAGAGCTGTATATATTACATATAAGAAAATACTAAATGGCAGATTCTTACCGTGCTTTTAGTTTTCTTTCCCAATCCGTTACCTGAAAAGAAGTAAAAAAAAGAAAAGTAATGTACAATTATAATAATACAGAGGACAATTGTGACACTACACATTCTGAGGTATAAGAGGTTTTTATTAGAAACAGATTTCTTAGCTATATGGAAACAATCAGCAAGCTGCTTTTGATGGATCACATTCATGTCACATTCATGGCGTGTCCTGCCACTGTCTGTGTCTCTCTACTTGAGCCAAGCATGGCTGGTAATGGTCAGACCTGACCAGCATCCATGGATGGTGGAACAGGAACAGGGACAGGTGCGTGTTTATTTTTTGCTGTGGGAGGCACTTTAAACAGTGCACTATGAAGGGAGAATACAATATTTAACATTATTTTAGGGAGGTGGTCCTATCTTTCAGCAGTCTTCTTTTTCATAGAATATCACAATGTGTGTCTCAGTTATTTTTGGACAGCATTATATTCAGGGACAAGGTATGCATCATTTTACATTTAGGGGGTACTTTGGATGGCACTATGGAAAGGTAGGACTGCATGCTAAACACCGCATCTTCATGGTCATAGAGGTTTAAGAGAAGAAAAGGAAACAACTTCTAAAATCAGAAAAGACATTGCTTGTGAATCCCTGAATTATGTCTCTGACTGCATCAGTAATAACTACTGTGGTCTATAGAGAAACAATGGATGGGGTTGTTCATACTTTTAAATGGGGCTCCCTGATCAAACTCCAAAATCCGAAGACAGATCAGCCTACCTATCACATCAGGCCTAGTCACACAGGGCCCCTGAAACCTAAGGTATGTGGCACAGTGCCCACATGGTGCAACACAGCGCACACACAATACCCTGGAGGATAGACTGTAACTAGGTGTAATGGCGCAGGGAAATAACCACATGGATGGGGTAGAGGGGGCGTAGGATAGGACTGCCTAAATTTAAGAGAATGCTGCAACAGAAGGACCAAAATCCAGATGAATTTGGCATTTGCCTGGAATCCCACCCCTAAGTGATGACCATATGTATTAACCAAAAGTATGCCTGCAGGACTAGATTACACTGTTTATAGTGTGTAACCATGGAGACACATATCTCCATAGGAGCTGTGTACACACACACACACACACACACCAGCAGCAACTTTTTAATGAAGATTTTTTTGCAATGTTGCTTAAAGGGGTTTTCTAGGTAAACCTGGATGGGGTAACATAAAAAATGAAGCAATGCTCAATTACCTCAGTCCTCCATTCTAGTATTGGGTGTAGGCACGGTTTAGGCCTGAAGAGACCACTGTTGGCAATCACTGGCCTGGGTGGTCACATGTTGAGTATTGATAACGTATTAGCAGTGATGTCACTGACCGCTGAGCCACTCCTTTCCATCCTGAACAGTGCCTACATGAAATAGAACTGGAGTAAGAGAGTATGCTTTCTTTTTCTTTAATCCCTCCAACCCCCATTTTTCCAGTTTGCCTGGAACACCCTCTTTAAATCTGTTGTTTTAGATACACAGGGGTAATAAAAAAAATTGGTTGTGGAGGTGGATATAGCTTACATAAAAATATGAAACACTTTATAATGTGAAGATCTGCTTTTCGCAAGGCTCAGTAACAGTAGACACCAAAATGTGTGTGGCAGGATGTTCAGCACCTAACCACGAGTACTAATGAATTTTTGCTGCGTAGGTTACGGTGCACTCATATGTTCTGTACAAACAGATTTATTAAAGGGGCACCCCAGTATTAATAAACAGGGCTCAATAAGGCTTGTAGAAAAGGATCATATTACCTTACAAAAGGATTCTCAGGTGATTAAAAGGGAGACCTATTTAGGACTTTTACCTATTCAATGGAAACTGTCATAAGAAAATTATATTTTGAAGCCCACCACATGGTCTCTACTGCTCTTATACAGCTTTACCGCCATACTATTGTCAGATTGGAGTGCCATAGGATAGATAAATAATAAAAAAAAAAAAAAAATCATGTTTTGATACATGTGCATTATTACCCACTTTAGTCATGTGGGCAGGTCTCAAGGATAGAACAGTCACAGCTGTAGTGCCCATGGTCTTTCATTCAGGCCCACTTTGATGTGACTCACATGGTAGACAAGTTCCTACATCACAGGCCCAGTGTCTTAAAACTTGCGCAAATGCAGGGTGTGCTCATTTCGCTGGTATGAAGCCAAGGCAAAACTGCATCCACAAAGTTCCCTGACCCCAGAGGAGAGGGCGCACAAGATTTTGGGTTTCATGCTTGTGATGCTGGAACTACTCTGCCATATCAATCACACTGAGTACCCACCTACATCACCAGCGAAGTGAACTGGCCATTTACTATACTCCAATTTGCATGTGTATTAAAACTTGACTTGTCATTTATCCTTTGGTGCTCCAGTCTGACATTAACACGGCTGTACAGCTGCTTCAAAGTGTTGCTCCAATTTTTAATGTCACCTCCTATCACCAGGATAGGAGATAACATGCTGTTGGCAGGGGTCCAATTGGCAGGACACCCACAATCTCAAAAATGGGGGTCCCAGTCCCCCATCCGAATGGAGCATTTGCGGCGCTGCTCCATTAACTATTTCTGGGACTGTTGGAGATAGCCAAATAGTGTACTTTGCTATTTCTGACAGCGAATGAACGGAGTGGCAAAACGTAATTGTCATTTCACAGGTTCCCTTTAACCAAAGCTTCTATGAAGAACGTCTCTCTCGCAATGGAGGACCTGCCAACTTTTGTTAATTTCTATAAGAATTGCGTGATGCCTTTTTTATCCTATGGTGGTGCTGCATGGGGGTAACACTTGCTGTGGGTTCACCCACACATTGCAGCAGGTCCCAGCAGAAAGGTTCTCCACCCCCCCCAAAAAAAAAAACAATAAATAAATACCCTAAGTGACCCAGACACAACAGGGACCTTTCACACAACACTGACATTCCAGAATCATTTCATAAAAAGTCAAAAACCTCACCAATGAATAATACAGCCCTTCACTAATTTGTTTTATCCTTTGAAAGGAAAGTTTGGTGACAAGCAATATAATATATATATATATATACATACATATATAGCTAGAAAAACACATATATATATATATATATATATATATATATATATATATATATATATATATCTATCCAAAAACTGATGCGGGCAGCCAATCAGATTCCAGCTTGTATTCATCATCAAAAGCTTTTTAGAAAAAGAAAGCAGCGTCCTGATTGGTTGCCACGGAATCCTAACCCTTTGCTTTTCCACTTGTGCTCCTCAGCTGCCAGGACATGCTAGGAGTTGTAGTCCTCGTCGGACGCGAGCTGGTATAGGACTACTGAACGTATATTTGTGTATAAGCCGGATGCGGTATTTACCTTGACTATCGTTGTGGAATAACCGGCTCATGATGGGCCAGGCCCTGGCTAGTGGCCGCTGTATCACAAGCCGCAACCTGCCGCACACTCGAGCCGCTACCGGTAATGACATGCCCGGTGACGAGTCCTACACATGGCAGAACACATCCGGCTTGTAGTCAGAAACTCCCCCGACATCGTCATACGCGGCAGGGAGGAGACCAGACTGACAGCCCGGCCCAGCGTCACCGCTCCGGTATATTATGGGCGTGTATCACCGGACATGTGTGACTGGAGGAGGGTTATAGAGGAAGCTGATGGAAGGGTTGTAACTAAATTTTTTTTTTTTTTTTACCAAACAAAGAAACAATTCAAATCACAATACAATACAATACAATCAACAAGACATTACAGTCATGGAAAAGCAAATGAATCAATCAAATCAATCAATAAATACATACATACATACATAAATACATTTTACACAAAATGGAAAAAAAAAACATCGGCTGTACAGTTTACAGGCCAAGTCCGTCTGACCATTTTTGGCCAAATGTCTTTATTCTGTTTTTGAACTGAATTAGGAAAGGGTGCACCGGTCCTGGAGGTACTGCAATACCAGGTCAATGCGTGGAGTGGACAGAGCAAGCTCCATTTCCAACTCCCTGTTCTAAAAATCCATTTAATATTTGGTCCCCAAATAGAGGACTATCAGATATTAAACTGATAAGAACAGATTTTTTTTTTTTTTTTTTACAAAAATAGTTTATTGAAGAAATAATAAAATTTACATACATTTCACATAGAAAATTCAAAATGTACATACATTCCACATTGAAGTTCTAAACAGGCAAATAACATCCGATACTGTACAAGAAATGAAAAGTTATGAAATGAAACTTTACATTATTACTAAGTGTTTCCACTTTTTGGCTTTCCAAACTCCCTCTGCATCAGACCCTGACCTTCTACATTCTAACTGATATAGAAAATACATTTTACTCAGGAACAGTCTTACACAATCATTTTCCGACAGCGCTTCACTATACTCGGTAAGGACCTGGTTCTTATCAGTTATAGTAAATAGCCGGCCCAGTGTGAGCTATTTGCCATCACTGGTAAGGATCTTTTTGCCACCTAGTGGTCAGGCCCTGAACTGAAGTAGTATTTAGCCAGCTCATATTGAATTGGCTAAATCCCCTACTCCATAAGCACCAGGTCCTTACCAGTGACAGTATAGAGCCAAATTTATGTGAGCTGTCTATTTCCCATCATTTGTAGGGACCATTTCTGCCCCCTATTGGTCAGGTCCTAAACTCATAGTATTTAGTGATGTGGCTAAGTCCCACTTTCTGTAAGGACTTTTTTAATAACATGGTTCCAGCTTCAGTTATGTGTGTAAATTTCACAATAAAGAGACATTAGATAATAAGAAGACTTTTATCTTTATTATTGTTTTTAAATCAACACTAAAACATGGAAAATATTTCTCAGCATACTGTGTGACTATTCCTTTTCCATGTGTCATGTACTGTACTTACAGAACTGTCTATTTACTATACTCCATACTTACAAGGTTTCATACTGGTGAGGTCTTTTTCAGTGATAGTATATAGTCAACTCACAATGACAAGGCTTTCCATCATCTCTCTCTATCACCCAACCTGTACTCTCAATGACCTAAGACTAACATCCTCTATTATCAGAACCTCCCACGCTCGTATACAAGACTTCTCTTGAAGCAGAGTTGCACCACTTCTTTGGAATGCTCTATCCACCCACCTTTTCCATTATCTCAAACTATAAAAAAAAATATATATATATATACAGTTATATATATATATATATATATATATATATATATATATATTATAAGGTAGGTTAGATTTATGTAGCATTTTTTTCTCTTCAAAGTTCCCGGTACACAGAAGAGACATGATGAGGAAGAGGGAATTCATTGAAGAGGAGAGGTAAGTACAGGGGCGCACCGCTAATGAGGCGAGGTGAGGCGTCCGGGGGGCGGCATTTTTACTATTTAATGTAAACTAGCCCAGGACAGGCCACTTTAAAAAAAAAAAAAAAACAGAGCTGAGCGCAGCCTGTCCTGGGCTGGTTTACAAGACGTTGCATCTCAGCACAGGCGGCGATACAATGACGTCATCACGCCGCCTACGCTGATACACAGACGTCGCGGACAAGAGGAGGAGGCGGCGGCTGCATCAAGGCATCGCAGGTGAGTATAGCTTTTTTTTTATCTATATAAATAGGCCGTAACCTGTTGGAGTATCCCCGGCAGGTCAGGGCCTATTTATTTACCTACCCCGCGTCTGCTCGTGGCTGCCCCCCGCTTCCCCTTCTGCTATGGGCCGCAGAAAGGGAAGCGGATGCCGCTGTGAGCGGCCGCGGGGATCGGTAAGTTAGGCCGCTGGCCGCAAATACTACTATTATTATACTCCGGGGACTATTCAGACCCCGGAGTATAATAATCGGAGGCCTAGGGTTGGTGAGGGAACATAAAAAACAGTGTTACTCACCTCCTGCGATCCGATGTAACTCCGAGCAGGCTTGAGGCCTGTGATGACGTCATCAGGTCGCGTCGCCGGCCTGATCACGTGACGTGTGTGCGCAATTAAACAGGGCCGAAAGCTGCAAGGAGTGCTCCGGTGTCCAGGATAGGTAAGTAACTCTGATTTTTATGTTTGTATTCTCCCCCTGGGTCTCCAATCATTATACTCTGGGGTCTGAAAAGACCCCAGAGTATAATAATAGTTCATGGGTCGGCCACTATGGGGCATAATACCTTGTGCAGGGACCACTGTAGAGCATAATATCCTGTGCAGGGGCCACTCTGGAGCATAATACAAGTGCAGGGGCCACTATAGAGCATAATACCGAGTGCAGGGGCCACTATAGAGCATAATACAAGTGCAGGGGCCACTATGGAGCATAATACCAGTGCAAGGGCCACTATGGAGGATAATACCAGTGCAGGGGCCACTATGGAGCATAATACCCTGTGCAGGGGCCACTCTGGAGCATAATACCAGTGCAGGGGCCACTATGGAGCATAATACCGTGTGCTGGGGCCACTATAGAGCATAATACAAGTGCAGGGGCCACTATGGAGCATAATACCAGTGCAGGGGCCAATATGGGGCATAAAACTGTGTGCAGGAGTTGCTGCGGAACATAATACCGTGTGCAGTGGCCAATGGGGGGCATAATACCGTGAGCAGGGGCCACTATGGAGCATAATACCGTGTGCAGGGGCCGCTGAGAGGCATAATACAGTGTGCAGGGGCCGCTGCGGGCCATAACACTGTGTAATACTGTGTGCAGGGGCTGCTGTGGAACATTATAGTGTGTGTAAATGGGGCGCTATAAACATGGGCTATGGCACCTGTTTATATTATACGCTGTCTGTTTATAGTGACCGTGTGATGTAATTGTAGCCTTGTCACATACTGTAGACATGTACAGGACGAGGCTGTAGTTACATTACATGGCCGCTATGAGATGAATTACACTATGTAAACAGAGAAGCGGTCACGGCGCTTACACAGGTACCATTCAAACAGCTGATCAGTGGGGGTCCTGGGTTTTTGAACCCCACTGATTAGTTTATTAATGACCTGGAAAACCTTTTAATTAGTTAACACCTGGGGTATTATTAATAAGGGGCACTATTTATACAGGGTACACACGGACATTATTAATATAAAGATGCACTTGGGGGTATTATTCATTATGGGGGGTTATATCATATATTTTATAATTGGGGTAGCAGCAGGATGGGGGTGCAGGTGAGGACAATGTGGGTTGGATGCCTGGAAAAGTGAGGAGCCAAAGATGTCTGTGCTGCAACCTTTACAGAGACAAGTCACAGCTGGAAGAAGTGGTCATGGCGGTCCAGAGGGAAGAGAAGGGAAATGTGACCGATTAGTCAGAGATGTCACCTGTAAGTCACAGAATGTTACTGCCCTGTATTCACCTAAATGATAGAGGATAAATACCTGAGTGATGGGGGTCTGTCTGCTGAGAACCCACTGAACCTGAGAATTGGGTTTTTCCCCCCACTAGGTGGGAATTCAGCCTGACCGCAGCCATATATATAGGTGTGTCACTTGGTGGATGGATGAACCCGCGTGGCTCTCATTCACTTCAATGGGAGTGCCAAAGATACCCGAAGTCCAGTACTCAGCTATCTGCGGCGCTCCTATTATAGAGAATGGGGGCCACGTGGGCTCGTCCATCTACCAAGCAGAAGATGTGTGAAGTTACTTTCATTGTTAATGCCGTGTTGTTGATCTGATAGGGAAGTAATACAGTAAGAAGAATTCTTAAAAACTGTTTTATAACTTTGTGTATTGTGTATATTGTGCGACGATAAGTGTGTTAAACTAGTAGCATGGAAACTCAGTTTTTTTTTTTGTTTTTTTGGGGGGGGGGGGGGCGTCTTTCTATAGTCCGCCTCAGGCAGCAAAGAGGCTAGGTTCACCACTGGGTAAGTACAAGAGTCTATATCACTACATCACTTCTGAGAGTGTAAAGACAGGTATAATGTTATTTGGATGGAAAACCCCATTAGTTTGTGTACTTTTACAACACATGCTGAAAACTGTAAACCTGCCCAGGGCCTCATATACACAGCAGAACCTTTTGCACTGAATCTTTATGCCAGCCCATGGGGTTCCTAACTACAGAGCTACCTGTAATGCTTGTACATACTAGTGATGCCTCTGTACAGCTCTAGATTTTTCCCTTAGAAGAAATAAAATCCTTCTAAGAGAGAAAATCTCCTTAATATGTATAGTATCTAACTCTTCTGTCACAGTTCACAGTCTACCTCCCAGCCAGCCCAGTCTACCGCCCCGGAGCCGAAGAAGAGGAAGACGGACAATGACATCCACAGATGAACTGACTGCTTTCTACAGACTCTTGGGTAAAATACTTCTTCCACACCAGACAGAAAGTATATTTTATCACACAGCATGGTGCATTAACCCTTTCCCGACATCCGCCATAATAGTATAGCGGATGTCAGGTATTTAAATATGGAGGCCGTTCAGGAGCCACTAGGTGTCTGTTGTTTTATACAGCAGACACCCAGTGCTAATGCATTAACACCCCTGGCACCTCTGTCAAAGCTGACCAAGGTGACATCTTACCCGTGGTGAGCTCTCTCCATACACGGCGTGTGTCGGCTGTACAACACAGCCAGCACCAGCCGCTAACAACAGCAATCGGTGCCAACACTGATCACAGCTGTTAACACTTTAGATGCCGTGGTCAAACGTGACCGTGGCATCTAAAGTACGCAACTGCCACGGGCGCCGCCAATCACCGATCCCGCTGAACGTCATCGGAGGGCAGTGATCAGTTGTTGTGACAGCTGGGAGCCTGTTGAAGGCTCCCAGGCTTGTCATTACATTAGATCTATTGCACGCTGCCAGAGGCATCGTGTAATAGAAAGGAATAAATTTCGCTATACACTGCAATACATTAGTATTGCAGTGTATAGTGTGAGCGATCAGACCCCCTAGGGTTCAAGGTCCGTAAGGGGTCTGATCATAAAAGTAAAAGAAAAAAAAAAGTTTTTTTAAAGTATAAAAAAAACACAAAAAATTTTAAAGTTCAAATCACCCCCCTTTCCCTAGATTACATATAAAAATAAATAAACAAAAGTAAACAAACACTTTAGGCGTCCTCGCACTCCAAAATGTCCGAATTATTGAAATATTAAAATATTTCTCCCATACGGTGAACAGCGTAGCGGGAAAAAAAATCAAAATGGCCAAATAGCTGTTTTTTCAACTTTTTGCCTCCTATAAAAATGGAGTAAAAAGTGATCAAACCATCAGACCTTCCCCAAAATGGTATAACTAAAAATACCATCTTCTCCCGCATAAAAAGATGCCATACCCAACTCCAGACACATAAATATAAAAAAGTTACAGGTGTCACAATATGGCAACACAAATTTTTTTTTAATATTTTGCAAAGTTTTTAATTTTTTTAAACGGTATCAAAACATTACAAATACTACAGTGCCTTGCGAAAGTATTCAGCCCCCTTGAACTTTTCAACCTTTTGCCACATTTCAGGCTTCAAACATAAGGATATAAAATTTTTAATTTTTGGTGAAGAATCAACAAGTGGGACACAATCGTGAAGTGGAACGAAATTTATTGGATATTTTAACTTTTGTAAAAAATAAAAAACTGAAAAGTGGGGCGTGCCAAATTATTCGGCCCCCTTAAATTAATACTTTGTAGCGCCACCTTTTGCTGCGATTACAGCTGCAAGTCGCTTGGGGTATGTCTCTATCAGTTTTGCACATCGAGAGACTGAAATTCTTACCCATTCTTCCTTGGAAAACAGCTCGAGCTCAGTGAGATTGGATGGAGAGCGTTTGTGAACAGCAGATTTCAGCTTTTTCCACAGATTCTCGATTGGATTCAGGTCTGGACTTTGACTTGGCCATTCTAACACCTGGATACGTTTATTTGTGAACCATTCCATTGTAGATTTTGCTTTATGTTTGGGATCATTGTCTTGTTGGAAGATAAATCTCCGTCCCAGTCTCAGGTCTTTTGCAGACTCCAACAGGTTTTCTTCCAGAATGGTCCTGTATTTGACTCCATCCATCTTCCCATCAATTTTAACCATCTTCCCTGTCCCAGCTGAAGAAAAGCAGGCTCAAACCATGATGCTGCCACCACCATGTTTGACAGTGGGGATGGTGTGTTCAGGGTGATGAGCTGTGTTGCTTTTACGCCAAACATATCGTTTTGCATTGTGGCCAAAAAGTTCGATTTTGGTTTCATCTGACCAGAGCACCTTCTTCCACATGTTTGGTGTGTCTCCCAGGTGGCTTGTGGCAAGACTTTTTATGGATATCTTTGAGAAATGGCTTTCTTCTTGCCACTCTTCCATAAAGGCCAGATTTGTGCAGTGTACGACTGATTGTTGTCCTATGGACAGACTCTCCCACCTCAGCTGTAGATCTCTGCAGTTCATCCAGAGTGATCATGGTCCTCTTGGCTGCATCTCTGATCAGTCTTCTCCTTGTTTGAGATGAAAGTTTAGAGGGACGGCCGGGTCTTGGTAGATTTGCAGTGGTCTGATACTCCTTCCATTTCAATATGATCGCTTGCACAGTGCTCCTTGGGATGTTTATAGTTTGGGAAATCTTTTTGTATCCAAATCCAGCTTTAAACTTCTCCACAACAGTGTTACGGACCTGCCTGGTGTGTTCCTTGGTCTTCATGATGCTCTCTGCGCTTTAAACAGAACCCTGAGACTATCACAGAGCAGGTGCATTTATACGGAGACTTGATTACACACAGGTGGATTATATTTATCATAATCAGTCATTTAGGACAACATTGGATCATTCAGAGATCCTCACTGAACTTCTGGAGTGAGTTTGCTGCACTGAAAGTAAAGGGGCCGAATAATATTGCACGGCCCACTTTTCAGTTTTTTATTTTTTACAAAAGTTTAAATTAACTAATAAATTTCGTTCCACTTCACAATTGTGTCCCACTTGTTGATTCTTCACCAAAAAATTAAAATTTTATATCTTTATGTTTGAAGCCTGATATGTGGCAAAAGGTTGAAAAGTTCAAGGGGGCCGAATACTTTCGCAAGGCACTATATATAAATTTGGTATCACTGCAATCGTACTGATCCACAGAATACAGGTAACTGGTCATTTTTACCATATAGTGAATGCCGTAAAAATTAAAACGCCAAGAAATTGGTGTAAATGCATTTTTTTTCCAATTCCATCTCATTCTGAATTTTTTTCCAGCTTCCCAGTACATTGTATAGGATATTGAAGGGGCCATTACAAAGTACAATTTGTCCCGCAAACAATAAGCCATTATATGACTCTGTGAACTGAAAAATGGAATGGAGGGAGGGAAAAATGGAAATGCAAAAATTAAAATTGTCTGTGGTATGTAGGGGTTAAAATTGATGGTAGTAATAGTTCCCTTCAATTAATAATGCCCCTGTGCTCCCCTAATTAATAATACTCCTGTATGCCCCCTTAAATCAATAATGTTCCCTGTGCCACCTTAATAATACTCCTATATACCTGCTTAAATCAATAATGCCCCCTGTGTCCCCCCAATAATACTCCTGTGTTACCCCTTAAATCAATAATGCCCCCTGTGCCTCCCTAATAATACTCCTGTATGCCCTCTTAAATCAATAATTCCTCAGCTAATAATGCCCTCTAATTAATAATTCTCCTGTATACTCCCTTAAAAGGGTTGTGCAGGAAATACAGAACTGGGGAAGGTGAAACATTTAAAAAAAAAAAAAAAACATGCTCACCTGTGCCTGGTTCCAATGATTCCCGTTGCTGTCTGGTCCAGCGTCGCCTGGGAGCTTATTCTGGCGGAATTCCTTGCTGTATGTGCTCTCAGCGGTCACAGGAAAAGACCCAGGACGTCACTCACATACGTCATTGGTGATGTTCCGGGTCCCTTTCTATGACCGCTGAGGCCAGAACAAGCCCCTGTGTGGCGCTCAACCGGACAGCGGTGGGGGACTTCAGAGTGCTGGAGACAGGTGAGTATGTTTTATTTTTTTTTTTTATGTTTCACCTGCCCCGGCCTCCTGCCCAATTACTCTAATTACTCTAATAGCACCCCCCCCCCCCCCACAGGTAATAGTTCCCTCCCTCACAAAAGTAATGCTGTTACTTATGGGGAGCACTATTACAGTAATAGTGGCCTAATAGTGCCCCCATAGGTAATGCTATCACCTGTGGAGGTGTACTATTACTGTAATAGTGCCCTAAGAGCAGTCCCATGCATAAAAAAAAGCACCACCCTCTCCCACTTCAGCCCACTACAACCCCCAGTTTGATATCCCCCCTCCATCTGTTCCCAGTTTAATATCCCCCTTCATGATCTGCCACCAATTTAATGCCCCCTTCATCTGCCACCAGTTCCCACAAGCTGTCTCTTCTTTCCTCACCTTTCAGTAATCATTCCTTCCCAGCAGCTTCCTCTACTGTGTAAGGGTAGGTTCACATATGTCAGTTGCATCAGCATCAGTTTTTTTGTCCCTTAGTCATTACAACTGATGCGAAAGTGCATCAGTTGTCATCAGGCTTTTTTATAAATTTCTACTCCAAAACCATCAGTTGTCATCAGTTTTTACTATCAGTTTTTACCAAGATGGTCCACAAGGCATGATGGGCTGCCGAGGCCAGTACAGTAGGGGTACTCAACTACTTTTAGTAAATTTCCATTGACTGGGATCCGCCATCAAATAAAGGTCCAAGCTGAACACGTCCACTATTTACGGTATTTTTCGGACTATAAGACGCACCCCAGGTTTAAACAAGAAAAATAAGGATTAGATCGGGGGCGACTAACGTGGAATTATACTGTGTGGGGTGACTAACATAGCATTATACTATGCAGGGGGCACTAACGTGGCATTATACTGTGTAGGGTGCACTAACATGACATTACATGGTGTGGGGGCAACTATTGTGGCATTATACTGTAGGGGGGCATTAAGGAACTTTATATTGTGGGTACTGACATTAGTGCTCCCATTATTGTTTCTCCTCAGTATGCTCCTTAGCAGGGCTGTTTTAACACATTGGTGGGTTCAGTGTAGTGGTTTCATAAGTGCCCCCCCCATCACCACCACTTAGGAATACCCGACTTGCACAAATTATAATGTCCCATTAGAGGCCTTAACACAGTATAATGCCTCCAGCTATCCCCCCAGTTAATGTCCCCATCCATCTGTCCCCAGTTTAACCCTGTGCATGCAAATTAAATAGGAGCTTACATAAGAATATAATTTTCTATTCCCCTATAAAAATTGTATCTCTAATGAATATTATAACCCCTACACCTAACTAATGTGATAACTAGGGCCATGTTCAGATTGGTGTAACACGACCGATTTATTGCTCACGTATTATGGACACAACCTCTGAAGTTCCTGCGGTTCATCATTACTGGTGTTAGAGAGTCTGATGACCTACTGGAAGTGCAGGGGTTTCGTTTGTACTGTGGGTGCAAAAAAAAAAAAAAAAAAGCATCCATCTGAAAACTGCCAAAAACTAGGATTTTATATGGTGACATTTAATGGATAAAAATGTATTATCTGACTGACGAAACTGCCGTTTGTCAGAAGTGTTCTATATGTTCATCGCTAGTGATAATCGCTATTGCTATTATTTTAGCGTGCAACGGATATCACTAGAGAGGCGGGCGGCGTATTTTACTCTATAAAGATCAGGTATGGACAGGACAGGGACAGTGAAAAAATATAAACTTTATTGGTGACTTTGTGCATGTGTTGTGTAAGTATTTGGTGCGACATTTTTGGCGCTGCGACCTGGAGGATGGTCACAGCGCCAATAAACTTCCTGGTTATGTGATTAGGCTCAGAGGGGTATTACATTATCCCTCTATGTGACAATCAGAGAGCAGAAGTATAGTATGCTGACAGAAGTCCCTGCTACCCCCCTCGTCATCTGCAGCTTATGCACAGACAATGATGAGTTATCATTGTCTCTGCAGTCTGCAGCTCCTCTCCTCCCCCTCCTTTCTTAGCTCTAAGATGCTGCCTGAGGCAGGAGGGGGGGACACTTTTAGAGCCCCATTTCTAAAGATCTATTAGGGCCACAAATCTCATCTTTAAAAAGGTACCAAGATCGCCCTGATAGACCACCAGAGCGATTCACTGTTAAAACGATGTCGGGAATTGAGATCTGCATTGGGATTTCAATGCCGAACATCGTTTTCACCAGGGAATGGCTCAGGATGTTTAAGGATGATCATGGTGATCTTGGTATCATTTTAAAGATGAGATTCATATCTTTAAAATGAATCCAAGTATTTCTTTATAGCTTTAACCAATCCTGAGCAATTCGCTCAGGTACAGTAATGAAGCCGGCAATAGCAGCATAGCGGGACAAACAGTAAGCTATGCGGGACCGTGGGACACCAGTGTCAAAGCGGCATACATTTCCCCCATCATTTATACCAGGTTTCTGGATTAAGTGATGATAAATTATGAAGTCGCAATTTTTTTCGACACTTTTTACGCCTTGTTTTCCAGTTTTCTGACATAATAAATCTGGGCCAGTGTGCCAGATTTACTATGGTTGTTACAACTAGACTCTGACATAAATGTGGTACATCTAATTTGAGCTAAAATTTTTCCAATTTGGTATACGTGTGGACATGTCTTCTCTGCAAAAAAGGGGTGACTTAAATGCACCAAAATTGTGTAAAAATTCTGGCTCAAAGTAAATCAGTTAATAGGTGGTATAAACTCAGACTAGGCAGTGAAAAGATAGATCAAAGATCAACATTACCAACTAAATGGCCCGATCAGAGGAGCAATTTAGTTATTTAAAAAAGAAGTGCATGAGTCTGCGCAAGTTGGCTGATGATCGGCCAAAAGCAGACAATCGTATCAAACATTGATATTTTTGGCCAACATCAAATGAAAATTTCCAAAGTAGCCAATCTGTTTTCAGGTGACTGAAATCAAATTTCCATCCATTTAGTGGCCAAAATGGATGCACTTTCCTTGGCCAAGAGATAAGGATCCAGTTTTTCTAAACTGGACATATCTTTAAGGCTGTGATCAGATGGACCTTCTACTTTACTGAACTTTCAGCACATAGAACCCTATGACAAGTTTGCTTCAACAGAACCATGGGAAGTGTAGAGATAATGGGGCTGATTTAGCGACTTTAACTTCGTATTGGACCCTATGACTGACTCTACCCCTCCCCGCCCTCCCCACTCCCAGTCCCACCTGCGTAGCCTTAAGACTGCTCTTCATAAGTCCCAGCTGGTTGACGTGTGGCGCATCCTACATCCCAATGGGTTAAACTATACGTACCACTCCCCCTCGCATAACTCCTATAGCCGCATCGACTTTTTCTTGATCAGTCACCACGCCCTTTCTTGGGCCCCTACCGGACAGATTGGTTCTGCTCTTTGGTCGGACCATTCGCCCGTATTCCTATCAGTGGAGGTTCCGGGACTCGTGCGCCGTCCCCCCACCTGGCGTCTGAATTTCAGCCTTTTAAAAGACACCCCTTGCCAGGCAGACGTCGGCGCTGCGATCAAGAACTTTGGTATTGATCACGCTCAGGACTCGACATCACTTCCTCTACAGTGGGAGGCACTGAAATGTGTGGTCCGGGGCGTCCTGATTAAACATGGTGCACGTCTTAAAAAAGAGCGGGCGGTGTGGGTCTCCTCGCAGCTAGCCAAGATTCATTCACTTGAAGTGCAACATAAACGTTCCTGCTCTCAGGCGGACTTCACGGAGCTCCTCAATACTAGAGAGGAGCTTCGAGCCCACTTAGATGAGATGTCCATGCTCTTCCGTGACCGTGTCTGGAAACATTATTATGAGTTCGCGGATACGTGTAGCCGTTCCCTCGCGCGTCGCCTACATCCTCGCAATACCCCCACGTACATTCCCCGGATTAGTAAAGGCCCTGGGCGATCAGTCCATAACCCAGCGGACATTGCAGAGGCGTTTCGTTCCTTTTACCACGACCTCTATACCATTCGTGGGCAATATGCCAATCTTGCCCTGGACTCTCTTAGTGAGAAAATCTGGGAGTATGTTGTTGAGACCTCTCTTCCCACTATCGCTCCCTCGGATAGAGCGCTTCTTGAGGACCCTTTTTCCCGAAGAGGAGGTCTCCCTCGCCATTCAATCTTCCCCCTCGGGCAAATCCCCTGGCCCCGATGGGTTTACCACCAGATTTTACAAGTCCTTCCGAGACCTCCTTTCTCCAATGATGGCCCGTGTCTTTAATAGTATCGATGACACCACTCCGTTTGCCTCCCAATCCCTATCGGCCCTCATTACGGTTCTCCCCAAACCTGGAAAAGATCCGTCCTGCTGTGCCAGTTATCGCCCGATTTCCCTGCTCAACATTGACATCAAATTATTTGCCAAATTGCTGGCTAATCGTCTGTCACCTTTAATGCTGGGCCTGATTCACAATGATCAGGTTGGCTTTATTTCAGGCCGCAAAGCCAGGGACAATGTTTGTAAGACGCTCATGGCGATCTCTGTGGCCCGCACTACCAATGTCCCTATGTGCTTGCTCTCTGTGGACGCTGAAAAAGCGTTCAACCGTGTTTGCTGGGGCTTCCTGCGGGCCACACTCCAACAAGTTGGAGTCAGCCCGGGGTTCCTGGGCAAGGTGCTTTCTCTTTACAGCGATGCGTCAGGCAAAGGTGCGGGTCAACGGGCTTCTCTCCAACTCTTTTCCGGTTCGGAATGGCACGCGGCAGGGTTGCCCCATGTCCCCTCTTTTATACTCACTAGTCATGGAACACCTAGCGACAGCCTTACGGAACTGTCCTAGTGTCCATGGTTTGCAGCTGGGCAACCGACAGGTCAAAACGGCTTTATACGCTGACGACCTCCTCTTGTACGTCTCTCAGCTGTGCGTTTCCTTTCCATCCATTCTGCGCGAGTTCCGTCGCTTTGGCCACCTGAGCAATTTCAAGGTGAACCTCTCCAAGAGTAAGGCCCTCAATATCACCTTGCCCCCAGCGGAAGCAGCCCTCCTTGCGAACGATTTCCCCTTCAAATGGCACCTTACCTCCATTAAATATCTCGGGATCCACGTCCCTTCAGACCTCACCCTTCTCTACCGCCTTAATTACTTACCGATCCTTGAATCCCTTTCGACAGACCTGCGGAAATATGGTTCCCTCATGCTCTCCTGGTTCGGTCACATTAACGTGCTGAAAATGGATGTCATGCCCCGTCTATTATATGTGTTCCAAGCTCTGCCCAATCCAATACCACGCTCTTTTTTTGATCGAGCTCAGACTCAGTTTGGGAGGTTTTTGTGGGGAGCGGCGCGAAGCAGGTTACGCTTCCAGACGCTGACGCGCCGTAACTCTGTGGCGGTGCGGGCCTGCCTGATCCTTGACTATACTACCGCACGACAATATTGTTGCGCCTCTTTGACTGGCGTTACTGCGGGATGGACAAGCAATGGGTCTTTATAGAGGCCAACTTGCTTTCGGCCCACCTCCCCTCCCTACCTTGGGTTCCATCTCATTTTCGTCCCAGCGCTATCAGACACTCCATTCTATCCTCCCATTTCCTCAAGACTTGGGACTCCATAAGTGCGGGTGGCCGCATAGCCAGGGTCCCGGGCCCCCTCAGCCCTCTGTTCTGAAATCCAATGTTCCCCCTGGGTTGCTCCACTGACAAATTCCTTTGCTGGCTGGCCAGGGATGACGTTCGCCTACATCAGGTCACAGACAGCACTTCCTTTCCCTCTCTGGCACAGTTGCAAGCTTCCCATCCTAATCTCCGTTTGTCTTGGTTAGAATATGGCCAGCTCACTGCCTTCATCCGTAAGTTCTCCCTGCTTCCCACGCTCTCATCTTCTCTAACCGACCTGGAGTTTGCCCTTTCCCGGACTGACACCACTCCGCGTGCCCTCTCTATTCTTTATGGTATCCTCCTCCAGGACACTACACCCGGGCCCCCCTCCTACATTGGCTCCTGGGAATCTGACCTTGGTACCTGCCTCCCCACTGCCGACTGGGATAAGTCCTTCCTGTACACGCATAAACTCCCGTTGCCCTGCGGTGCACAGGAAAAGAACTACAAAATACTGACCCGCTGGTACCGCTGTCCTGACCTCTTGCATAGGATCTACCCTAGTGTTTCTGACCGGTGTTGGCGTTGTGGGTCCGAAAGAGGCACCTTGTATCATATTTGGTGGGAATGGTCTCGGAGGGAGGGTCTCGGCTGTTAAGAAGGACCTCTTGCGACATTTCCTCACAGCCGCCAAAACAGTCATTCCCAGGCATTGGCGCGGTACTGCCGCGCCTACCCTGGTGGAGTTTCTTTAGGAGCTTCTCCTTATCAGGAGAATGGAGGCTCTGGTGGCCGAGGACTCGCCCGACCCCTCTAAATTTGAGTCCCTCTGGCGGCCGTGGGTGATGTTCCAGGAGTCCTCGGAGTTCTCCTCTTTCTTTTCTTGATGTGGGGTTGCTTTGCTCCTCTGTTGGTGCAGTGTCCTGCTGCTCTCCATAACCAAATTTTCTCTTCCATTCCTCCCCCCTTCCTCCCCCCTAGCCCCAGTGTGTCCCCTCTGTCCTAGTCGTGTCTGTGGTTTTGCGTGTCCCGTACACCGTGTACTTCCTATGACCTCCCTCCCTTTCAACGTTTGTCTTAATCTACTGTTAGGTGGGTGGTCCTGTGGTGGCTCTCTACAGTTGGATTTTTGTTCTCCCAGACATCACCCACCTATTGTTACAGTTATACTAGTTGCCACTGTGTTATTCACTGTCGATTTCCTTATTGTGGGCCTCGCCAGCCCTTCACCTAATCCTTTACTACTGTGCCTTATCTATGAACAGGGTGGCTTGGGTGACCCCCCTGTCTTAATTGATACTGATGCTATGGCATTGTACCCCCCTCCCCTTTTTTCTCTTCTGTTCTTATTGCAAAACTTTAATAAACTTGATTAAACATAAAAACAAATAAACTGCCCAATCGGGGAGTTGTAGTTTAGAAAAAAATAAACTTAGTGCAAACTGGCATAATGATCAGCCAAATTTGGTCGATAACGCCAATCCCCCACCCTCTTTGGAAAGAGGAACCCACGGTATGTCAATTATTGCTGTGGACTCTAGCCATAGGGATTAAACCCACGGCAAAAACAAGTGGACCATCGTGTGGCCATAGCTATGAAGATTGACAGGTCCCAATGTGAAGTGACCACAACCCACACCCTTGGTGCACGGAACAGTGCATTTGCATACAGTTAAAAAGTTGATTTTCTCAGATAAAAAATTGCACTTTGAGACAATATATGTTCACTATATCACTAACCACTCCTGCAACAGTAAATACAAGCATGGCTGTAAGTGTTGGCACCCCTGAAATTTTTCCAGAAAATAAAGTATTTCTCCCAGAAAATTATTGCAATTAGACATGTTTTGTTATACACATGTTTATTCCTCTGTGTGTATTGGAACAACACAAAAAATAGAGAAACCCCCCCCCCCAAAAAAATTATATAATTTCACGCAAAACTCCAAAAATGGGCCGGACAAAATTACTGGCACCCTCAACTTAATATTTGGTAGCACACCATTTGGAAAAAATAACTGAAATCAATCACTTCCTATAACCATCAACAAGCTTCTTACACCTCTCAACTGGAATTTTGGACCACTCTTCTTTTGCAAACTGCTCCAGGTCTCCCATATTTGGCTTCTCCCAACAGCAATTTTAAGATCTCTCCACAGGTGTTCCGTTATCAATAAACATTAGAATGATGTGCTTTGCCAAAAAGCTGTATCTTGGTCTCATCTATGCATGAGACATTTTCCCAAAAGGATTTTGGCTTACGTACGCAAACAATTTTGTCTCGCCCATTTTGGAGTTTTGTGTGAAATTACGTCCAATTTGCCTTTTTTTTTTTCTGTTTGTGTTGTTCCAATACACACAAAGGAAATAAATATGTGCATAACAAAAATGTGTAATTGCAATAATTTTCTTTGAGACATACATAATTTTCTAGAAAAATTTCTGGGGTGCCAACATTTACGGGCCATGACTGTATGTGGTGTAGAAGAGATTTTGGTGTTGGTACACTCCCTTTAACCCTTTCCCAACATCCGCTATAATAGCATGGCAGATGTCGGGTATTTTATTATATTATACAGTGGAGACCCGGAAGCAATGTCTGCAAGCAGAATACTTATAAAAATAAAACACATATACATTGATGTTGAACAAAGTCTTATTCAGCTGAGAAGTGGATAAATCTCCTACACACTTTTTTATTTAGATTCTAATTTCCTATTAAAGTTTGATCTGAAGTTCAAGAACTACTGATGTCTGAAGGTACGTTTGCACTACTGTTGTGAATGTCTGGTGCTCTCATCCACCATAGGATAAGAGCAATGGACTTTAACAACAATAGAGGGATGGACACACACAAAGTCCTTTCCGATTGTGTTTGTTCCTATTGACTCTAATGCAGAGGTGTAATTTAAAGCTCATGGGCCCCGATGCGAAAATTGTAGAAGTGCCCCCATTTACCATATGCTATCTATAATACTGGAGTCTTCCTATGTTGTAGAGAAGCCTTTGGGCCCCTTAGGCTTTACGGACCAGTAGCGACTGCTGCTTCTGCACCCCATATAGCTACTCCATTTCTTTGATTTAAACAACACAATGGAAGCTTTCTTCTGCATGCAGGACTTTTTCTTCCATCAGAAAAGGAAAAAACGTGACGGAGGGTGCTCTGTCTGCATTCTACAGTAAGGCCCCATTCACACGACCAAGTGTGCTTCCGATGTGGGGTCGAGTCTGCAGCGTAATGCTCTCGGATGACTCTCAGAGTGACACCCGAGTGCATTCCGTTATGGGGGTTTCATTCTGTTCCGATGACACAGATTATTATAGAGCAGGTCCTATCCTCCTCTGTGTCATCAGAACAGAATGAATCCGAAGCCCCCATAATGCAATGCTCTCAGATATCACTCCGAGTGTCATCTGAGTGCATTTTGCTGCTAACTCGGCCCACATCGGAAGAACACTCAGCCTTAATGTCCGTTGCTTTCATCCTATGATGGATGAGAGCAGCGGACAATAATAATAGTAGTGTGAACCTACCTTGACAGTTTATTCAACACATTATAGCCAGCCATTTTAGTAGCTGCTGCAACTCCCTTATTCTGGGAAGAGATAAGGACGCAGCTCACAGACCCCATGAATATCCCACACGCAAAAGACATACTGATAGGGAATTCGGATTGTAAGCCATATATAGGACAATATTGACACTATCTGTAAAAGCACTGCAGAAACGATGGTGCTATATAAGTAAACAAAAGTAATTAATAATATCTAACAATATACTTATGTGCTGTGATCTGTATGCAGATTGTAATACACAGTTCCACCACTAGATGTCCTAATAACCAAGAGAATAGTCAAAACCTAACAGTTCCTCTCCACTGAAAAAGTCTTACTGCTCTCCATGAAGATCTTTTACAGACTTTACTGGAATATCTTTTATTCCTCTAGTACTGTGTGTGTTTCTATGTTATACCATACCTGATGAAGAGTGCCTTGAATGCTTCAGGTTGGTCACTAAAAGACTATAATTTTGTTTTTTCTATTGTGAGCAATAAGATTTTTTTTTTCACATAACTAACACAGTATCACTTATTCTTTCTGTTCTCCCTCTATCTACTGTCATGGGAGATTTGGGACACTCCACACAAATTACATTGTCATTTTGTCCCACCAAAATCAGTGAATTCAACTGCTGATACATATTAGAGTTTGGAGGGGTGTCTGATTGATGATGGGATTCACACAACTAAAGCAGGAGACAGTTTTGGTGGGTTTTTTTTGTTTTTTTTTAAATAAATTCCAGCGAAGAGATTGGCCAAAACAGCTGATCATCAGTCAAAGGCTACAGTCACATCACATTATATACAGTCACATTATAGTTTATGGGGTCTGTGGGTGTCCGCGGTTAACCGTTGTTTTAGTGGCTTAAATGAACGATGGAAAGCTCGGCACAAGTGTGACCTAGCCAAACATTGATATTTTTGTCCCATTGCTGTCCAAAATTATTCAGCACACAAATGAATGTTTGTGGTATTTTCACAGCCTATCATTGTCTGAAATGGCCACTCCAGCCAGCGACAATCTAATGTGTATGGCCACCTTTATTGCTTCAGCCAGTGTTCATTTTGCAGATTTCAAATCCCGGCATGCTCTATCCTTTGTTAGTGAGATAAGCGAGCTGTGTGGCGGAAGCATACTCTCCTCTCCCTCAGCCAAACTGAGCATGCATGTGTATGGGTGAGATCGGGAGGAACAGCTGGTCCACCTAACAAGTGTTTGGCCAACAACCATCAGAGGTGCATGGATTCTGTGAGATGAAGATGCCTACAGAAAACGCCACATAACACAAAGCCCTCAGCAGATCTGTCAAGCAGGCTATTAATATTTCGGGTACTTCCTCGCTCATCCTGTAAGTTCCTCTTTTTAGTGTCAGAGAAATGGTGTGGCTGCAAAATGCAGATTCAGCTGCCAAGTGAGATTTACCCCTTACAGGAACAAGATAAAGTGAACTCCAACTATTGGGCAACTTTTCTCCAATCATAGAAAATGTTATAATGTAATGTTCTAAATTGATCACAAGGCCAAAAATGGCATAAAAACGACTCCTGTCACATGACCAGATTGCTGTGTCACTAATGTAAGTGAAGAGAGTCTCATTGCAACTGCGACGTCCAGTCACGAAAAAGTCCAGCAGTCATTATTGGCTGGGTCCTGCCACTCCACAACACTGGGCAAGTGCACTTTGATGCTAGCATTGGCTGCGTGATCTAGCGTCATTTACACTACAACTGCCTAAGGCCTAGGCCAAATGGGTTCTCAAAATTGGGTGGTTTTTGCTGTGGCGCGCCTGCAGAAATCGTTGTGGACCCCCCCCCCCCCCCATTGCTTTCAACCTTTACATGTGCGTTTGCATGCTGCAGGTTTTCGTAACAGTATGTAGATGAGATTTGTTTAAAGGGGTTGTCCAGGCAAAAATGGACAATCCCTTTAACATTTAAATCAGCCGGGGGCAATGAAAAAAAATGTAAAAATTTCATACTCCCCTGTCCCGGATGCTCCGATGTTCTCAATGTACTCCTGGGGCGTTCTGGTTCTTCTGCTCAACGGGTCTCTTCCGGAGTTCCGCTGAAGCCGCCGATTGGCTTCAGCGTTCACGTGACCACTGAGGCCAATCAGTGGCCTCAGAAAGAGACCTGTGATGCCACCGGTAGTGACATTGCATGCCCTTCGCTGATTGGCCTCAGCGGTCACGTGCAACAAAAAAAAAACTTTGTTTCCGCAACGTGGGGCTTTAGCCTAAAGCGGTTATACCACAAAAATTATTAGGACCTGATAGGGAATAAATTGCTGATCAGTGGGGGTCTGACTGCTAAGACCGCCACTAATCCTGAGAATGGGGGTCTTTTACGCCCATTGTGAATGTAGTGGTGGATAATGCATGCCCACGCTACATTCACTTCACTAGAAGTGCTGGAGATAGCCAAGTGGTGTAGTTTGGACATTTCCGGCGCTCCCATTGAAGCAGGGAAGCCCATTCTTTGTCCACTGCTACATTACTTATGGGGGTAAAACACCTTGAGGCTAAGTCCCCACATTGCGGAAACGCAGCTTTTTTGTTGCAGATTTTGTTGCGTTTTTTTGAGCCAAAGCCAGGAGTGAATTGAGCAAAACGTAGAAGTATAAGAACTTCCTATATATTTCCCATCTTTTTTGTAGACATTCTTGGCTTTGGCTCAAAAAATCGCAGCAAAATCTGCAACAAAAAAAGCTGCATTTCCGCAACATGGGGCCTCAGCATTAGGGTCAGTCTCAGCAGTCAGACTCCCACTGATCAGCAATTTATCCACTATCCTATGGAGTGGGGATAAATAATTTTTTTTAGTATAACGCCTTTATTCTCATCCTGCTACAATAGATTGCAGTCTCTTAGCCGCCAGTGGACTAAGGCTGGATTCACACCAGCGCGTGTACTACGTTCGGGGATTCCATCCCCAAACCTGTTTAAAAAATGCAGAGAGAAAAGCGCTGCAAGCAGTGCTTTTCTCTATGTATTTTTTGCCCTTTTGGGCGTTTCTCATTGAATTTTTTCTGCATTTACAGCAGTTGTTCCCCCCCCCCCCCCTATTTAGTCCATAGGGAAACCACTTGCGATTCTGCAGCTAAAATTAACATGCTCATTCATTTTGCTACCGCTATAAAACACCGCAATGTGGACGCACTGCAATATGGACCCATAGACTTTCATTGGTGTGATGCATAAGCATCAGTGAACAAAAAATGAAGCACTATAATAGTTTTTTTAACGTTTAAATAAACACATTGAAATGAATGGGTACATATTGCATCTGGGAAAAATGCAGATACCACACGTAGAAGACATGCGTATGTGTGAATAAGACCTAAGACAGTATTCACATCTGTTAGGAGCCTCCTTCAAAAATGACAGACAAAATAGTACATCATTCTGTTTTGTCTCCTGAATGGCAACACGTCTTTTCTATAACCAGTATAACTGTAGATTTTACCGTTCAGAACCCCAGGAGAGCTGGGTGGTAAACTAGCACTAAGGAAACTGGGGTTTATCTGGCTTGACATGGCCTGGGATTGTTTGATGGAGGAGGGGGTAACAGCCCATTATTTTCTCGGTCTGTGGGTACAGACACACTGGTACAACAGATGCCCTGAGGCTGTGGGCATGCCATGCTTGGCTGGCAGCATGTGACCCTGGGGAGCGCAGTGCTGCCGCCTGTGGTTTGCGCACAGGATGTGGCTGCGGGGATGCAGGGGTTAAGGCTGCTCACTTTCACACATGCTGCACTTTTTTTTGCACATTTCCGCGTTGTCACAGTTTCCGCTCCCCCTTTCCCTTCCCAAAAAAACAAAACTCCTGCCCCTCAAAAAGCATGGATGACCCGGAGAGTGCGGAGCAGCCCCCGGCACAGAGATCTGCCCTGAGCGCCCTCATACCGGGCAGGGAGTTCCTGGCATCGAGGAAGGGACAGCTGCTGCTGGCTGAATGGGTGAGTGCAGCATCGTCCTCCTCCTGTATTCTGTTACCCCTGGCATGGGGACATCTAGGGTAGGGGTACACGCTACATGACTGGTAACCAGATGGCACAGTGTATCACAGATGCCACCCACTTTGTATCTACACCACAGTATATGGCTGCACATGAAGATCTCTATGTTTCATGTCCTGGAGTGTATGACACTGTAGAAATGGACTCATGACCAAGAAGTTGTATACAGATCTAGTGTACCGTAGATCCCTCAGCATGTGGTTGCATTATGGCATCTATATACATTACCACAATATCCTTCATTGTCCTAGGAGGGGGCTGGCCTTACCACTAGACTAGTGCCCAATTATTCACTATCATGTGGGCTTTGTTTTCTTCCCCCTATTATACCCTCTTCACACCTACTGGGGCCGACTTATTATTCCCATAGAGCCAGAATTCCACATGTGCCACATATATTAATGGTTTTAGATACTTTTTGTGCCTCACTAGACACCTCTGTAGTATCTAGAAAACTGAGTTAGTAATGGAGTGCGACACTTTCGTTGCACAAAATAATGCTAAAAAGGAAGCCATCCTTGAGTTGACCTAAAGTAGAGACTATGCAGAGAATTTTTTGTCTCCTCCACCAGTTATAATTTATTGCCCCGCTGATGCAAGAGGTGCCTGAACTGTTGAGAGGCTCCGACCTCTTTAGGACTCTGCTGCCTCTTGCAAGGTCCTGTGTGCCAAAACTGAAATCTACGGCAGTCATTGAATGGTGCAGATTTCAGCTCTAGCTCACTTCAGTTTTCTGATGTGAGTTACAGTAAATCTGTTGGCCAAGGTGTTCCTGCCCCAGACTGCTTTGAACTCTGCCCTGCTCTATCCACTTTTCTAAAAGTTACAAGCAGGTCGGAAAGTGGCACCTGCTGTGCACCAAAAATGTGTCACTTATGTACTGGAAAACTTGTCTAATATCATACTGCTGTGATGTTAATACACAATGTAATGTCACTTCTAGCTTACCTCTATGGATGTGCATGACTTGTGATGACATCGAACATTAGGCAGATTTACTAATCCTGTCTAATACATAGTGCAGATTTAGCCTAGTTGCAGACGACTGTGTATATTTTGCGGTCTGCAATCTAGTAATCAGTGTTCCTTTTTTGCGGACCATGTGTCTTCAGTGTGTCTTCCGCATTAGTGCCGTATGTCCCAAAAAACGGACAGTGTGTGATCCAAGTTTGCGGATCGGCAAAAAAAAAACAAAACACAGGAGACATCTAATGATTTCCCTAGCTTGTCCGCAAATACGGATGGCACACTGATGACGCACGGAGTACATCCATGTGCCATCCGTGGTTTTTAGTCTCCGATAGGCTTCTATGGGTGAGTCCGTACACTGAACAGAATCGGGGGACCTGAACGACGGAGAGCTGGACCACTACAAGAGCGGTTATACATGGACACCTGCGAACCCTGTTGACTATAATGGGGGTCCACTGATATAAAAATGAAAGCGGTAGAGAAAAAAAGACTTTCGGCGGTCTCTGCAACGGAGTTTCTGACGGAGGCTCAGACACAGATGTGAACCCAGCCTTATACAGACCATATTACAAGCACTCATGTTGTCCTGACTGTGGTTCTAGTGACCTGAGCTTATAGCATGATAGATCCCAACATCACCACAAGTCATTAAATCCACAGTACTTGCTCCTGTGACACGATTTGGATACATTGCTTCATAAGGCTAAGGCCCCACGTTGTGGAAAAATAGCATTTTTTGTAGGAGATTTTACTGCATTTTTTTGAGCTAAAGTCAGGAGTGGCTTGAAAAGTAATGCAAAATATAAAGGAAGCTCTTATACTTGTCCCTTCTATTAAATCCACTGCTGTCTATGGCTCAAAAAATGCAGCAAAATCTGCGACAAAAAACACTGCGTTTCCGCAACGTGGGGCCTTGGCCTGAATGTGTCCAAATGCGAGATTGTGCAAGCCCATTAGTAAATCTGCCCCTTATGATACAGACCTGTGTGACCCTGTAATGTGTAGATATGTTATGAGATAAATGCATAGTTATTTTAGAGCATCTCGCACAGTTTGCAGCAGATTTATCAAAACTAGAGCAATGGATATGTGGAACAGTATTCACACAACTGTGATGTAAATCATCTGTAAAAACAAAAACATATTGAATAGTCTGTTTTTCATGACCGATTAGCATCTGTGTGGCCCCAAGTTTCAAGGATCCCTCTGATGCATGGCCCTGTCTTATCTCCTCTGTCCTGACGGCTCAACCTCATCTAGCTCCATTGTTACCCCTCACCCTCTTAATGCAGTCAGCATGTGCCCTGAGGAGGGCGTGTGCCAGAGATCACTCCTTCCAGATGGAGAATACATCTTCTCTTTCAGATTCCTGCCTGATTTGAGGGTATTAGGAGCTGGGGATTACATTATGGATGACCACACCCAGCCCAGTGCTGTGTTACTACATTATGAAGTCAGGAGCCTGAGTGTATTGACTTCTAGAAAAGTCAAAGTTTTTGGTGCTTTTCATGTACTATCTCTATCTGAGAGAGTTTTGTGACAGCTGTGCAGAAGATTGGATATACAGGCGATTTTAGGGAGCAGCGAGTAACCATTAAAGCTGAGCGACAATGGCAACAGAAATGTGTCCTGGCCGCTTATGGAATGAGATGATGTGCTGGGAGTGTCTGGAGCGCTGCCAGCGGTGATATAATGCCGTTCATCGTGTGTGTCTCGTGCTGTGAAGATGATTTCATATCTCAGCCATTGAGAACAGTCCAGATGTGTTGCTGATAGACTCAGAGGTCATGCAATGTGAACAGCTCCCCATCTATACTCCTTTTTTATGGCTTAAATCACAGTGTCTATCTGCATAACAATAAACATGTTATTGGAAAACTGCCCTCGTTTTATTTTTACCCAGAGGTGCGTCAATTTTCTGCCCCTTGATATTTGCAGCGAGTTGTGAGATACTGAGATATCTGGATTCCTCACTGCCAGTTTTAGTTAGTTCATGGCATGATCTGTTCCCTTGCAAAGTTGTTTCCTGAGTTGTCTGGTCATCCTCATGAAAAAGCTAACTCTGCTGGAGATATGTAGTCGGGTGTGATGATTCCACTTAAATATGGCTATAACTCAAAGATGTATTTTGATCTCTGGGTAGCGTATCTCTCTCTTAATTCCATTTAATCTAGCTGTGCGTAGCTCTAATCCCAGGTGTATGTTGTCAGTAGTGGCAACAATGTAACAATAGGGCTTTGTACTCATCCCAGAATGGCTCCATTGAATTCCTACATAGCCCCTTGGTGATCAAATACACATGTATTGTTTAGCCTAGGCTGTTGGATCAGACATGGTTGATAACATATAGACGGCATTGTGTCATTTCACTTAATCCCATCTTCTTACAAAGAATCTGGACTTGAGTGCGTTAGTCAATCAGACTTGCTGTCGCCGGTGACCTCATTCTGGGTGGTGGCATAAAGGGTATATAAGATGAGTTAGGGATCAGTGGGAGAGAAGCTACTATGATGAGTTGCTGGCTGGAATGCTGTGTTGATGCTGCTAGGAGCCTCCACTGGTTATCCCCACATGCCAGGGCATGTGTGAGTGTTGGATTATAGAGCCACATCAAGGATATATGTGGTAAAGTAATTATTTCACTTTTATTCCCTTTTTATTTTATGTGCTGTATATTGTAACTAGTAACTGTTAATGCTTGTATATATATCTGCATATTTGTTCTGAACTGCATGTGTTAGATGTTAATACCGACCCATAGGGGTTAATAAATATACAAAATTTAGAAAGCTTGTCTTGTATTATCTTGTGAACCCAACACTCACTGGCGGTGAGTGTGGTTTTTATTAAAGAAGTCTCAGGTGTAGGCCAAAGCAGTGTTGGCGCACTGAGGATCTTTCACATCGGGGTAGTATTCTTTCCCAGAAATTCCATCCTAAACCCCCTGATAATCAGCCATTATCACTGGGCACCCCTTGCTGCATATGCATTTCCCCTGCTCCTTTTGATGTACTGGGTTCTCCCAGTCCAAGTACAGCTTTTGTAGTCATATATGACAAATAAAGCAGGATCCCAACTGACCAAGGTACTCCTCATCCAGAGGCCCATATAGGGGTTATAAAATGCAAATATCACTTCATAGTCCTGACAGTGTAGCGTAAATCATGAGACTACAAGACAGCACTATGGTCATCAGTTTTGGGACCATGAAAACTTTGTTGATGGGACTGTTTATATCCACATATAAGTGGAAATGAGTTTTTAGATTCCAAGTGAAAAGTTAAAGGTGTTGTCCAGGATAGCTGGGGAAGGTGGGGGTGAAAAAAAGAAAAAAAAAAAAAAAACATACTCACTTGTCCCCGGTGCTCTGGTGTCTCCCAGTGCGGTCCGGTCCTGCTGTTCCGATGATTTCTTCCAGCGGAGCTTCCCCCCGCCCGGGACGCGGGGGCGAACAAGGGGCCCCAGGCAAAGGACGGGCGCACGGGTGTGTCCCGTGTCCGACTGCTGGTGGCCAACTGTAGGCGGCCTCAGCAAAGGACATGGGAACCGCAGACCCCCCCCCGGAACTGGGATACACAGGTAGATGGGGGGGGGGGGTTTTCCCCCCTGACGCCTCGTAAAAAAAAAAAAAAAAAGTTATCCTGGACAACGCCATTAAAGAAAACCTTTCGCCAACTCCAATGCTTTGCATCCTTCAGTAATTGCCCTCCACTGATTCTGATGCTGTTGGATTTTTTTTTTCTCTAGTCCCCACCATTCCTCAGCAAATAGTGCAGTTAATTTAGCCCCCAATATGCTAATTAAGCACTCTGATGTCAGGTGGGTTGTCCTGGACTGGCGCAGACAGAGAGGGACTGCCTACCTGACAGTAGGGAGCATAGTTGTGCTGAAGATACCAGAAATGATTGCTCTGGAACCCTGGGGGCTGGAGGAAAAAACTCCAACTGCATCGGAATCAGCGGAGCGGCACCTTATAAGGAATGTAGAGAATTGGAAGTTGTGAAAGGACCCCTTTAAAGGTATATGACAGTAAATGCAGTTTCATAATTTACAGGTGAAACAAAAATGTATTTTTATTTCCGGTGTGATTTTAACTGCGCCTCAATGACTACATGTGAATATAACATACTCCTCTGTCCCCGGTGCTCTGGTGTCCCAGGCCGTTGTCCTATCCCATGACGCCCCAGGGCTTGTTCCGCCTCAGCGGTCACATGTGGTGGGTCTTCTGCCAGGGCGCCACAGGCCTAGACAGTGGCCTGGGACTCTGGAGTACCAAAACAGGTGAGTAAGGTTTTTTTTGTTTTTGTTTTGTTTTTTTTCACCTTCCCCAGCCTGCAGGGGAAAAATGTTTTTTTCCTGGACAACTCCTTTAAGCTTCCTTATGTGTCCAGTTAATCCACCTTTCCCCTTGTTCCTCTACATCCTACCCTTTCTGCCTTTACTAGTTGGGACTTTTTAGTTGGGACTATTTGTCCAGCAAATAGATTATAAAATACCATCAATGACCTACAGATCAGTCTACAACCTGTCCCCTCCATTCTTCTCTGGCCTAATCTTCCCACTTCCAGTTGTCACAAGTCCTCCTTCTTTGCTTTCTTCTTACCTGCTTCTCAAATCATCCCTAAGGTTTTTCTCATCCCCCATACTGTAGATCTCAGTAGCCAACACTATCAGACCCTTGAGCCCCTAAGGACTCTCTACAACATAGGAAGACACCAGTATTATAAATGGCACATAAGTGTGGGTCCCATCATTGATTTTTTTTTTTTTTTTTTTTTGGGGGGGGGGGGGGGCGCAAGGAACTTAAAGTTAAACCTCTGGTACCCAACACATCGGACACTCATCCATTATCTAAAATCCTCTTCCTAAAAGCTTATCCCCCACAATAACCCTGTCTGCACCACATAAGTGTATAAGCTTCTCCTATGTCATTCCCTTATAGATTCCCTCCTGTGCCTTCTTGTGTTCTGTATGTGTATTATACTTGCTTCTTTCATTGCTTATTCATGTTATATATTTAACCCTTCTGCATCTCACATTATCTGTCATCTGTTGTATTTGCAGGTAGTGTCTTTGATCACATTCATCTGTTATGTGGCGTCCACGGCCGTCAGTCTCATGACCGTTCCCCTCATAGAATTCCTCTGGGCTCTCTTCACATTCTTCGCTTATTCCACAAAACTTAATGAACAGCTGAAGGGAATTTTCTGGCCACTGCTGGTAAGTGTCCTGACATCTGGAACTTCCCATAATGCAGTTCCCCACGTCCCTGTACACAAATCTGGTAAAGATTAGTGCACTCTGAATAAGACATTGCATGCACTTTTACACTAGGGCTATATGGCGACTGTAAGTGATACAAAATTACCAAACAGTCAATCATGATGTGCTCGCTATTCCAGGCTCACAAATACTGTATATTGCATTCATCCCCTCTCCTTTCTCTCATAATAGGATATAACAAAAGTTAGGGTGTGTTCACACTACAGTTTGTCTGTCATGAAACCATCTATTTAACGGACACAAAACTCCTGCATGTAGGATTTTTCGTCTGAAAAAAAAAAACGGACATGTGACGGATTGGGTGTATAACGGACACAAGATAAAATCCCATTGAAATGAAAAGAAATCTTAATCGATTTGTGACGGTTAAGCTAGTGTCCGTTGCTAAAATCTTGTAATGGACAATAGCAACAGACACTACTGACGGTCACCAGCGGTAGTCTGAACGCTCCCTTACATACAATGTAGAATATGCTAAAAATTAAAAAGCCTAAGGCTTTACAGGATGGCAATCTGGAGTCCCTATACAAGTGTAGCATTTTTTATTAAGCTGATAGGCAGATAACATTAGTGCAGTCCCTGCCTGCGTTGACTTTGTGGGGTCCATTCCCTCATAGATTGTAAACCCTTGCGGGCAGGGCCCTCTATCCCACTGTACCAGTTGGTCACTGTTAGTATTGTACTGGTTTTTGTGTATTTTATGTATTGTATGCAAACCCTCCAATGTACAGCACCATGGTAATAATGGTGCTCTATAAATAAATAATCTGCCCACAATTCATACAGTACAAATGGTGAGGCATCACCTACCTTCCATTCTATTACATTGAAGGACATCCGTCTAAATGCCCACCGTGTAATACTACAGTTCCCCTGCAGTGGTCACTCTGATGAGACAACCCCTTTAAAGACTGGAAACTCCCTTTAAAGACTAGGGATACAGCCATATTATATGGACAGTATTAGAGCCACAGGTCTAATGACCTGAACTAGCTGCATCATAGATCCCTACGGCAGTGCTACGGTAGTTTCCTGTTGTGCCTTTTTCAGTCAATTGTCTAGCAAAACATTCAGTACTGATGCCTACGTCTCTGGTGGTAATGAACATTAGATTTCTTAACATGAACTTGTAGTCTCTATGCGCCACATTGTCCTACCTGTCTGTACTGTTAATATGTGGCCTGGATTGTCTTCATTGCACCCTCTTTGTTTATGTAGAGGGTCGAGGAAGGGGGGATGAGTGAAGAGATCCTTCAAGACTAAATATTTCTGTTACCCTGTGACAGATCTTGGGGTTGGTGATTTATAGCTCCATTGTATGTTTGGATTACAGTGCATTAACCTGCCCCATGTCCTCTCTCACATAGCTGCTGCAATGTTAACCCTGTTTGTGCTCTCTCATAGGACTTCATCCGTTGTGTCTCTGCTGCCATCATTTACTTTGTGATATCACTTGTGGCTGTATCAAAATATTCCTGTGGGGCATCAAAAGTCGCTGCGGTGAGTTCTCATGGTACATGTTTGCTGTATTTGTGTGTCCATGTGTTTTCTGCATTATACACTTAAAGGGGTTCCCTAGAGTTTTAGTAAAGTGCAGTTCAGGGGTGCGCTATATGAAGTGGTTGGAGTTATCAAAACTAGTGTAAGCAAAATGTGCAGAGCTGAAATCTGGTTGTTATGGCCTGCTCCTCTGGCCATAGGTTTGAGAAATCTTCCCTGTTGTGTTATATATCTGCCCAATCTCTCTTTCCACTGTGGCTGCTTCAGGAGATGAAATTAAGTGTTATTGTGTGTGACATACAGTACAGACCAAAAGTTTGGACACACCTTCTCATTTCAAGAGTTTTCTGTATTTTCATGACTATAAAAATTGTAGATTCACACTGAAGGCATCAAAACTATGAATTAACACATGTGGAATTATATACTTAACCAAAAAAGTGTGAAACAACTGAAAATATGTCTTATATTCTAGGTTCTTCGAAGTAGCCACCTTTTGCTTTGATTACTGCTTTGCACACTCTTGGCATTCTCTTGATAAGCTTCAAGAGGTAGTCACCTGAAATGGTTTTCACTTCACAGGTGTGCCCTGTCAGGTTTAATAAGTGGGATTTCTTGCCTTATAAATGGGGTTGGGACCATCAGTTGTGTTGTTCAGAAGTCAGGTGGATACACAGCTGATAGTCCTACTGAGTGGAGTGTTAGAATTTGTATTATGGCAAGAAAAAAAACAGCTAAGTAAAGAAAAACGAGTGGCCATCATTACTTTAAGAAATGAAGGTCAGTCAGTCTGAAAAATTGGGAAAACTTTGAAAGTGTCCCCAAGTGCAGTGGCCAAAACCATCAAGCGCTACAAAGAAACTGGCTCACATGAGGACCGCCCCAGGAAAGGAAGACCAAGAGTCACCTCTGCTGCGGAGGATAAGTTCATCCGAGTCACCAGCCTCAGAAATCGCAGGTTAACAGCAGCTCAGATTAGAGACCAGGTCAATGCCACACAGAGTTCTAGCAGCAGACACATCTCTACAACAACTGTTAAGAGGAGACTGTGTGCAGCAGGCCTTCATGGTAAAATAGCTGCTAGGAAACCACTGCTAAGGACAGGCAACAAGCAGAAGAGACTTGTTTGGGCTAAAGAACACAAGGAATGGACATTAGACCTGTGGAAATCTGTGCTTTGGTCTGATGAGTCCAAATTTGAGATCTTTGGTTCCAACCACCGTGTCTTTGTGCGACGCAGAAAAGGTGAACGAATGGACTCTACATGCCTGGTTCCCACCGTGAAGCATGGAGGAGGAGGTGTGATGGTGTGGGGGTGCTTTGCTGGTGACACTGTTGGGGATTTATTCAAAATTGAAGGAATACTGAACCAGCATGGTTACCACAGCATCTTGCAGCGGCATGCTATTCCATCCGGTTTGCGTTTAGTTGGACCATGATTTATTTTTCAACAGGACAATGACCCCAAACACACCTCCAGACTGTGTAAGGGCTATTTGACCAAGAAGGAGAGTGATGGGGTGCTACGCCAGATGACCTGGCCTCCACAGTCACCAGACCTGAACCCAATCGAGATGGTTTGGGGTGAGCTGGACCGCAGTGTGAAGGCAAAAGGGCCAACAAGTGCTAAGCATCTCTGGGAACTCCTTCAAGACTGTTGGAAGACCATTTCAGGTGACTACCTCTTGAAGCTCATCAAGAGAATGCCAAGAGTGTGCAAAGCAGTAAAAAAGCAAAAGGTGGCTACTTTGAAGAACCTAGAATATAAGACATATTTTCAGTTGTTTCACACTTTTTTGTTAAGTATATAATTCCACATGTGTTAATTCATAGTTTTGATGCCTTCAGTGTGAATCTACAATTTTATAGTCATGAAAATACAGAAAACTCTTGGAATGAGAAGGTGTGTCCAAACTTTTGGTCTGTACTGTAGATGTCCATGAGAGGGTGGGCTGCAGATTGTTTGTCGTATGTGTCTCTTCATACGCTGTAACTATGGTGGGGTATCACTGCACTCCGCCTGGTGCACACATTCACTAGCTGCCAGGTAAATGCCTATTCAGTCAACAGGTATTCTTCTTGACCTTCACATACATACGATTCAGACAAGTGTGTATGTGTTCTGGATATGGAGAGGGAGTAGGTCACTGCTAGACACTTCTGTTTTCTGCCAGTTCATCTTCCTGCATTGAAGTTCAACATGACTGATTCTTTTATTCCCTGTCATCTGGTCATCCAGGACACATAAGATAGTCGACCAGTTTAGGGTGGGTTCACACTTGCGCCAGAGTCCGTCCGCCGCGAATCCGACTGAAAATCTCGGAAAACTGTATAGGGACTGGATAGGGAAAGGTTTGCGACGCATTGCTTAAAAACTCATTCATTTGAATGGGTTTTTAAAGCAATGCGCGGGTTTGCGCTTACACCCTTTGCGCCGCGAATCCAGTTTTTTTCGTCAAAAACAAAGTTCTGCATGTCCGACTTTGTTTCCGACGAAAAAAACTGGATTCACGGCGCAGAGAGTGTAAGCGCACACCCACGCATTGCTTTAAAAACCCATTCAAATGAATGAGTTTTTAAGCAATGCGTCACAGACCTTTCCCTATCCAGTCCCTATACAGTTTTCCGAGATTTTCAGTCGGATTCGCTGCGGACGGACTCCGGCGCAAGTGTGAACCCACCCTTAGCTAAACTAAGTCTAATAATAATAAGTCTAAGTCTAATAAGTCTGTCACTAGAATTTAGCATTCTCAACCCAGCCCCGCAGATAGATACAGTGCCTTGCGAAAGTATTCGGCCCCCTTGAACTTTTCAACCTTTTGACACATTTCAGGCTTCAAACATAAGGATATAAAATTTAAATTTTTTGGTGAAGAATCAACAACAAGTGGGACACAATCGTGAAGTGGAACGAAATTTATTGGATATTTTAAACTTTTGTAAAAAATAAAAAACTGAAAAGTGGGGCGTGCAAAATTATTCGGCCCCCTTAAGTTAATACTTTGTAGCGCCACCTTTTGCTGCGATTACAGCTGCAAGTCGCTTGGGGTATGTCTCTATCAGTTTTGCACATCGAGAGACTGAAATTCTTGCCCATTCTTCCTTGGAAAACAGCTCGAGCTCAGTGAGGTTGGATGGAGAGCGTTTGTGAACAGCAGTTTTCAGCTCTTTCCACAGATTTTCGATTGGTTTCAGGTCTGGACTTTGACTTGGACATTCTAATACCTGGATACGTTTATTTGTGAACCATTCCATTGTAGATTTTGCTTTATGTTTGGTATCACTGTCTTGTTGGAAGATAAATCTCCGTCCCAGTCTCAGGTCTTTTGCAGACTCCAACAGGTTATCTTCCAGAATGGTCCTGTGTTTGGCTCCATCCATCTTCCCATCAATTTTAACCATCTTCCCTGTCCCTGCTGAAGAAAAGCAGGCCCAAACCATGATGCTGCCACCACCATGTTTGACAGTGGGGATGGTGTGTTCAGGGTGATGAGCTGTGTTGCTTTTACGCCAAACATATCGTTTTGCATTGTGGCCAAAAAGTTCGATTTTGGTTTCATCTGACCAGAGCACCTTCTTCCACGTGTTGTTTGTGTCTCCCAGGTGGCTTGTGGCAAACTTTAAATGAGACTTTTTATGGATATCTTTGAGAAATGGCTTTCTTCTTGCCACTCTTCCATAAAGGCCAGATTTGTGCAGTGTACGACTGATTGTTGTCCTATGGACAGACTCTCCCACCTCAGCTGTAGATCTCTGCAGTTCATCCAGAGTGATCATGGGCCTCTTGGCTGCATCTCTGATCAGTCTTCTCCTTGTTTGAGATGAAAGTTTAGAGGGACAGCCGGGTCTTGGTAGATTTGCAGTGGTCTGATACTCCTTCCATTTCAATATGATCGCTTGCACAGTGCTCCTTGGGATGTTTAAAGTTTGGGAAATCTTTTTGTATCCAAATCCGGCTTTAAACTTCTCCACAACAGTATTACGGACCTGCCTGGTGTGTTCCTTGGTCTTCATGATGCTCTCTGCGCTTTAAACATAACCCTGAGACTATCACAGAGCAGGTGCATTTATACGGAGACTTGATTACACACAGGTGGATTATATTTATCATCATCAGTCATTTTGGACAACATTGGATCATTCAGAGATCCTCACTGAACTTCTGGAGTGAGTTTGCTGCACTGAAAGTAAAGGGGCCGAATAATATTGCACGCCCCACTTTTCAGTTTTTTATTTTTTACAAAAGTTTAAAATAATCAATAAATTTCGTTCCACTTCACAATTGTGTCCCACTTGTTGTTGATTCTTCACCAAAAAATTAAAATTTTATATATTTATGTTTGAAGCATGAAATGTGGCAAAAAGTTGAAAAGTTCAAGGAGGCCGAATACTTTCGCAAGGCACTGTAGGTAAACAGTGTTTCCCCCTTGTGAATCGGAGCCTCGTTGCCCAGCTTTCCCTTTTTGGACAATATGTAGTTGCAGCTTATTTGCACATTGGTAAAAACAGAGATATCTCAACAATGGAGGCACCAATTCAAAAGGGTAAAAAACTGTATGATTCAGGTGAGTCTAACCTATCTATCTATGGGGCTGGGTTGATATTCTGGGTTCTGGTAATGCTCCCTTTAAGGTGGCCAAACACATTAAGCTAAAGTTGATGAAAATGACAAATCCAACCATACAAATGATCATGTTTGAAATTTGTGTCTAATATTCACTACTAGTTGACTGTATGTGGGTCACTCAGCCCATACACGAATGAAGAACAACCACAGGGTAGGAGAGAAGGTCAAGTTTAATGAATGAAAGTTCACAAGTCACTTCTGGCGATACATCAGCCGGTGTAAGAGAACATGGTTACAAAGAGCTATAACAGCCAGTGCCATCTAAAATGTGGAAGACTGCGTAGCCATAACAATCATTTATCAGACTGTTATTCAACATTTCAGTCATCAACCAACTTCTGGGTAAAGTGTATGGCCACCCTAAAGCCTCTCTTTCACAGACTCACATTTATGTACATGTATATGATGATTTTTGTAGTTCAGAATGTTGGCATATCAAGACCCAAGAAAAGATCTGTCAGTCACACTGCTGTCCTACTGACAAAGCCTTGACCTCGAAGCATCAAAGGGCTTGAGCCAACATAGAACGTTGTCCCTCTATCAGTAGTGCGGTGACTAGGGTGTGTTGAAAAGGCTCCCGGCAATTCTTTTGTTTGTTGGGCTGTGATATGGATATTTTTTAGTCATGGCGTGATCTATCAGAGTAAATTGTTGTTTACTAGTGTGACATCCCAGTTGTCATATGCTTGTGATTGTTGGGCAAGCACAACCAGAATCTGGTCCTCGTGTAGCATGATGTTATATTTCACTTTCCAGGTGCTTGGATTTATTGCAACAATTGTGTATGCGTTTGACTTCTACATTATCTTCAATGACCTGATTAAATTCCTAAAGAAGGGAGATTCTGAAGATGATGGACCTCAGCGACAGAAGTCAGATGGTATGTACATTATAGTTTAAGGGAAGTTACTCAATGTCGTCACCTTGCAGCCCCCCAATCGTACTAAACGCACCAATTCTCAATCTAGCCCCTAGTAAGAAAACATCCTAAACAAGTACCCCCAAAGTAGTGATCACTTTTAAATGTTAATAAAATAAGGATTTGTTTTGAGCCTCCATCAAGAGTTATGTAATGGTCCCCTCAGTGCCCCATATGTAATATAATGGCCCCTACAGTGCCCCCACACTCAGTTATAGTTAAGGAGCGAGTGGTAAGCTGCATTCATTACTTACCACTCTGCTCCCCGCTTCCCTCTGCTCCAAACACTAAGAGGAAGTGGGGAGCTGAGTGGAGAGTACTGAATGCAGCTTACTACTCGCTCTAGTGAGCTCCTCCATTAGTATTGATGGAAGGGCTCTCTGCTCTTGTAAAGCAAAGATGGTGCTGGCAGACGTTCATCCTTGGGGTGGGCAGTAGTTCTCACTGTGGCTCGTATGCCCAGGAATAGTGGGGCGTGCCCCCGGGGGTATGCATACCGCAGGTCGAGAACCACTGATCTAGAAGAAAGATCCTCTTGCTGCAGTATAGTTGGCTAATCATTCAGATGAATGGAGAATAAAGAGGACTGAAACTGACTGTAGAGGATAAGGTCAGCGCAAAAAACAACATGCATAAGTGTGAACCGAGAGCAAGGCAGGTGGTTTGGTCTCCGCAACCAGAAATGAACGCACACGCGGTAGTTCAAGAAAAGAATATATATTTACTATAAGTTAATAAAGGCTATTTGAAGGTAAAATGACAGGGATAAAGACAAGCAAAATATACAATATAGCATGAACAATTTCAAGGCAAATTCTGCAATGGTTTCTACTTTTACTCTGTCCAATTCTGCAGTATGGACACTGAATGAACAATATACTCAAAACTATCCCTAACTGACCCTGACATCACATTTGGGTGCACCCCTTTTCCCCAGTGGTCCAGGTGGACCGCTTACAGTCTGTAGAAGCGCGCGGTGGGGCCCAAAGTCGTTCCTTTCTTTTATAGTGAAACGTCCTCTCCTCACTGTTATCAGGATCTTGGGAGAAATGAAGTCCTCTTTAACAGGGAAACCCAATGAATGCAATGTAATCCAACAGCAGATTCCACTCAGCACACTGACAGTCCTGCCGAATCCATACACTGAGCTGGGATGTAAGCCGGGGTTTAGCAGGTGCTGTCCAGTACATCAACAGCACTGCGAGTCTCTATCTGTGGTATCCATATACACAGTCACAATGTCAGTCTCACTGATCAGCCACTGAGCACAGTTCCTTTCACGTGGACTCACTAGTCCTGTTGTCTCTTTACACTCTGTTTGTCTCTGGACCAAGATACAGCTTAGCTGTACAGAAAAATCTCCACACCAGTTCAATACAACACTTGCTAAGATGGCTGCTGCTCTTTGTCTCGTCACTTCCTGCTTCTCTGCTCACATTCTGTCTGCAGAACAGGCAAGCTGACATAAAAGGGGGGGGGAGTCACTCCAGCATCATGTCACAATTACAATGGCTGCTGTCTTAAAGGAACAGAATCACAGAAATACATTCAACATTAACAGTTTATACAGACAAATGAAGCTTAGGACAACATTGGCTGTCTCTTACATATTCCCCCCCACTTTAAGATTGGCAGTCCCTGCCTATGACTGTATATCCAGAGGGTTGTACTTTTATGCACAGGGTGGTAGTATACCGATGTATGGCAGGCCAAACAAACTCATCCTGCGCATACCGAACAGGGGGAATACCAGCATTTGGCCTAGTGGTCCGTCTGAGGACCGGTGGTATATTATGGGGTGCTGCAGCTATGGGCTGAGAAGGACCAGCGGATTCCGCACCAGAGGGGGCACAGGCCGGAGATACAGTAGTCACAGGTGGAACATCCCCAGGAGCAGGGATCGGCCAACAATCATCCTCCTCGTCTGAGGCCCATTCCGCACCTCCATTCTCTGACTGTGGGAGCTCATTCACATTGGCAAGCCCATCATGATTTGTCCCTTCAGAATGACACAGGCGCAACATATTTCGGTGAAGTACTCGAACACAATCAGTTCCTTCTTTCTGGACCTGGTACACTGGCCCATTCGCATACTTGCGGCCAACAACACGATACGGCAAAGCCTCCCATCGGCTTTCCAATTTCCCTTGGGGTTTCTTGACACGAACTAGCACCAGGTCGCCTGGTTGCAATGGTGCTTCTTGCACTGGGGTCTTATCAGGATGGGGATGTTCTTGCAGGCGCTGCCGCACCAATCGATGGATCGTCTCAAGTCTCTGCCGGTGCGCCCGCACCCAAGAGGTTGGATCCCTCGGAGGGAACCCATCCACATCATCCAACTGTAATTCTCCTACACTTCGCCCAGACCGCCCAAAGAGAAGTGTATAAGGAGAGTACCCCGTTGTAGAATGGACCTGATTGTTATAGGCCCACACCATTTCAGACAAGAACTGAGGCCACTGTAACTTCTTGTCTTCCTCCAGAGTCCGCAGCATCTGTAGCAGAGTTCTGTTGAATCTTTCACAGGCCCCATTTCCCTGAGGGTGGTATGGAGTCGTGTGCGACTTCTTTATCCTGTAGATACGTTGAACTTCTTTCATTACGTGTCCCTCAAAGCAGGCACCCTGGTCGGAGTGGATGCGTTTAGGGCACCCATATACTCGAATGAAATCTTGGCACAGAGCACGAGCTGCTGACTCAGCTGTCTGGTCCTTGGTGGCGGTTACCACCGCAAATTTGGTGAAGTGATCCACCATTACGAGGCAATACTGGTGTCCGCTATTGGATGGGCCCACCATTAGATAGTCTATCATGACGATTTCTAAAGGTTCCTGGGTCACGATGGTTTGCAGGGGAGCTCTCTGTTCTATTGCCTTATGGATCTCACAAGTTCGACAGCTGCGGCATACTTCTTCGACCATTTGACGAAGACCAGGGCAGTAAATCAGTCGCTGTAACCAACGAAAGGTCTTCTCATGACCAAAATGTCCATTCTTATTATGAGCCTCAACTGCCAACGAGCGAGCCAGTTCACTAGGCACCACAATTTGGTATCGAATGTCGATCTCAGAAGGTAAATAGACCTTTCGGCATAGCACTCCATTTTTCATCTCCAACTTTTCCCACTGACTCAGAACAGATAATATCTCACGTGTCAGTCGTTCTCTTTCCTCTCTACAGGGCTTCTGGCCTTTCTCAACACACTTGATCATCTGTGCCAGCCCCTCATGGGTCTGTTGTATCTGTGCCCATTCCTGTCGTGAGGGACCAAAGAAAGGAGCCATTTCAGTCCCCTCCAACTCAAACTGATTAGCGGCGGCCAAGGCCTGTGAAAATCTGCTGAAGTCGGGCACCTCCACATGCTCCAACTCATGATCCACGTCTACTGTGGGGGTCTGGGCGGTTACCCTAGAAAGCCCGTCAGCATTCTGGTTCTCTGTCTTGGACCGATACTTAATGCGGTAATTGAACTTAGTCATTCGGGCTATCCACCTCTGCTCTAACCCCCCGAGTTTGGCATTTTCCAGGTGAGCTAGTGGGTTGTTGTCAGTCAGTACTAAAACTTCAGCACCGGTCAAATATTCAGAGAATTTCTCGGTCATGGCCCATACCAGTGCCAACAGCTCCAACTTAAATGAACTATAATTCTCCGGGTTTCTTTCAGAATCTCTCAAAGACCGGCTGCCGTACGCTATGACCCTCTCCTGGCCATCCTGAAGCTGGGAAAGCACTGCTCCAAGACCATACAGGCTTGCATCCGTATACAGCTGGAACGGCAAGTGGTAATCAGCATATGCCAAGATTGGGGCTGTTGTCAGTGCATCCTTTAATGCCTGGAAGGCTTGTTCCTGTTCAGGTCCCCACTTCACGGACCGGTTCTTTGGACCACCGGATGTGCCTCGTAGGAGAGCATTAAGTGGTGCTGCTACCTTGGCGAAATCCTTAATAAACCGTCGATAGTAACCGGCTACTCCAAGGAACGCCCTCACTTCTCACAGGGTAGTCGGTATTGGCCAATCTTGAACAGCCGCTATCTTGTCTCTTGATGGTCTCACCCCTTCTCCTGATACGCGGTGACCCAAGTAATCAATTTCAGATTGGAACAACCGACATTTACTGGGTTTCAATTTGAGCCCATGTTCCCGCAATCTTCGAAATACTTGCCCCAACTGGTGGAGATGGTCTTCAAAGGTCGCAGAATACACTATAATGTCATCCAAGTAGATGAGAGTGAACTCAAAGTTGAAGTCACCGAGACATTTCTCCATCAACCGCTGAAACGTTCCGGGTGCATTTGTCAACCCGAAGGGCATCCGGTTAAATTCGTATAGTCCCATGGGCAAGATGAATGCCGTCTTCTCCTTGTCTTTTGTGGCCATCGGCACCTGCCAATACCCACTAGCCAGATCTAGTGAGGAGAAGTACCGGGCTCTCCCCAGCGCTGAGAGGGACTCCTCAATCCGTGGCAAGGGGTAGGAATCTCGTACGGTGCAAGCGTTTAACTTCCGATAGTCTACGCAAAATCGGATGGACCCATCTTTTTTTCTTACTAACACCACAGGAGCTGCCCACGGACTCTGGCTTTCTTGGATGATCCCACCCTGTAGCATCTTAGCTAACAGTTCTTTTACTTCCTGATACAACTGTGGAGGAATTTGTCGGTAGCGCTCTCTAATTGGAGGGGTGTCTCCTGTGGGAATCTCATGGTAGATCCCTGTGGTACATCCAAAATCTTCAGCATACCGTGAAAAGGCGGCTCGGTTCTCCCACAACAGTTCATCTACCTTCTGCACACATTCCAGAGAACATGAACTTGCATCCATCTTCATCTGTTCTCGAATTGCACGGCCATTCCATTCAGAGGTGGGTTCCTCATCTTCTCCCATGGACACAGTTACGGTCCACTCATCCCTTTCAGTCGGCTTCAGCTGCATTGGAGTTACTTTCCTTACTTCCTCCGGAGTCACATAGATGTTAGCCAGCTGCCTCCCTGGGGTCAGGTCCACACTCTGGTCCTGAGTGTTTACACATCGAAGTGGTACTCTTCCATTGCGAACTATTGCCAAGGAACGGGCCACTAGCGGATCAACACCTCCTTCGGCTGCCTGCAGTGGTTCTACCAACACAGCTATGCCCTCTAGTTTCCGACAGGTGCCTACGGGCATAGACACTATTGTCTCCCGACTGGGTGGCAGTGTAACTTTTGTATGCAAAGGAACTGAAATTCGAGCCAGAGGACGCTGCGCATCCGAACTTTTCTGTAAGCCACATGTCCGGATCAGCCGCTGGAAAGCTGTTTGAGTAGGCCGATGGGTGGTGGTTTCTTTCCAATAACCGTGACCTTTCTTTTCAAAGAGGATCTGATCTAATTCTTTTAACACATTCATCCCCAAAATGACAGGGACCTTTACTTCATGTGACTCCTGTACCACCACAATGCCTTTCCTACCCAGATCTTGGCCACATACCCGGACATTCATCCAGGCCACTCCCACGACTGGAACTGGTAACTGGTTAGCTGCGACCACTCGTACGAATGTATGGGGATCATATTTCACATGTTGCTGGAAGTACCGTTCATAACAGTCTCTACTCAAGGTCGTTACTTGGGAACCCGTGTCAATCATCCCGGTAACCGGAATACCCTCCATTTCCACCTGTATGACAGGACTTGCAGCGATCAGGTCATCATTAGGGCATTCTCCCCACATAGTCTCCTTGTCAGTCTCCCCTACTACACGCCCTACAGCAGCAGGGGACTTCAGTTTAACGGCGGTCTCTCATAAGTTTGTCGCTGCTCTGGACATCTAGCAGCAACGTGGCCCATCCGTCCACACTCCCAGCAGCGTATCTCCCGTCGTTCTGGCCATCTGTTTGGGCCCCTTCGGTAAGCCCCTTCGATTTCTCCTGAGCACTGCATTAACTGATTTGGACCCCTTCGGTAGGTCCTATCCTCATCCCTCCAGCGGGGTGGTGGGTGATTCTGATTTTCTGGGTATGGACGGCTCACCCTTTCACCTCCAGTTTTCTGGAAGTCTGCAATTTTCATAGAATGTTCATCACAACGGGTGTGCAAGTGTTCCATTTGCTCTTGCAGTTTCTGCATTACTGTGAGAATTTCTTTAACCGTCCCCTTTTCTACTGTCTCTGAGCCAGAACTAGCCCCCTGTGACAAAGTAACTCCAACTGCGGTCTGGGGCTTCGGGAACATACTATTGGCACGGGAGATGGCCTCTACCTGTACATCATGGAATTTAGCATCAGTCTCTCGTCGTATAAAATCCTGCATAGTCACAGTTAAACTGCCGTCACGTATCCCCAGGACAAACTGGTCACGGAGAGTCCGATCAGGGTTACAGAAGGCTGGCGAGCCCCCTCTTTCCTTCACTTGAATATCTCGGAGCAGTTCTTGTAGGGCATTTGCATATTGGGGAAGGCTTTCATTCTCCTGTTGTACCCTCTGGAAGAACCGAGCCTGCAGAGACCCCAGCAATGCAGTTTCTCCATAAATGGTTTCTAGAATCTGGACTACTTGCTCAAATGTCTGCCTTTGTTCAAATGGCCTCAATATCACCGTGGTCTTAGCATCCCCTTGTAATGTCAATATTGCTAGCTCTACTAGTACTTCTGGTGCGGTCTGGTACATTCGCTGTATCATTCGTATCTGTTCCACCCACATACTCACTGACATATTATTGCCATCAAATTTAGCTAACTGACTCATTATAGCCCCTGCTGGCATTCTTCCTCCAGCACCATTCTCCCGAACGGGTGCGTCACCGTCCATTCTGGTAAGCGGATCCTGCCGACTACGCCAATTTGTGAACCGAGAGCAAGGCAGGTGGTTTGGTCTCCGCAACCAGAAATGAACGCACACGCGGTAGTTCAAGAAAAGAATATATATTTACTATAAGTTAATAAAGGCTATTTGAAGGTAAAATGACAGGGATAAAGACAAGCAAAATATACAATATAGCATGAACAATTTCAAGGCAAATTCTGCAATGGTTTCTACTTTTACTCTGTCCAATTCTGCAGTATGGACACTGAATGAACAATATACTCAAAACTATCCCTAACTGACCCTGACATCACATTTGGGTGCACCCCTTTTCCCCAGTGGTCCAGGTGGACCGCTTACAGTCTGTAGAAGCGCGCGGTGGGGCCCAAAGTCGTTCCTTTCTTTTATAGTGAAACGTCCTCTCCTCACTGTTATCAGGATCTTGGGAGAAATGAAGTCCTCTTTAACAGGGAAACCCAATGAATGCAATGTAATCCAACAGCAGATTCCACTCAGCACACTGACAGTCCTGCCGAATCCATACACTGAGCTGGGATGTAAGCCGGGGTTTAGCAGGTGCTGTCCAGTACATCAACAGCACTGCGAGTCTCTATCTGTGGTATCCATATACACAGTCACAATGTCAGTCTCACTGATCAGCCACTGAGCACAGTTCCTTTCACGTGGACTCACTAGTCCTGTTGTCTCTTTACCCTCTGTTTGTCTCTGGACCAAGATACAGCTTAGCTGTACAGAAAAATCTCCACACCAGTTCAATACAACACTTGCTAAGATGGCTGCTGCTCTTTGTCTCGTCACTTCCTGCTTCTCTGCTCACATTCTGTCTGCAGAACAGGCAAGCTGACATAAAAGGGGGGGGAGTCACTCCAGCATCATGTCACAATTACAATGGCTGCTGTCTTAAAGGAACAGAATCACAGAAATACATTCAACATTAACAGTTTATACAGACAAATGAAGCTTAGGACAACATTGGCTGTCTCTTACATAAGGATAACACAATTGGAACCTTTATTGATGCTAAGGTCAAGCTTAAAGGGGTTATCCAGGATTAGAAAATATGGCTGCTTTCTTCTTCTTGGGAAGTGACATCATGTTCATCCCTCACACGGCCATGCTAAAGCTCACTCATTCAAATTCTAATCCTGGATAACCCTTTTAAGCTTGGCAAATGCAATCTTAGCATCCATAATCCTTATAAGAACAGGGCATAAACAAAAGTGGGACTCCTGTGTTTGTCTCGCACAATATCCTGGTGATATCATTAGGGCTTATGCCTTGGATTGGTTAACCACCCATGGTAATGGGAGGGCTGTGGTTCTATTAGTTGTTAATACTTCAGTTATTGTCCTGCCACGTAAAGGTAGATATATGAGAGTATACTGCACTGTAGTTGTAAGATCATAAATAATCATTTAGTGGCATCATATTTCCTCAGCTGATGTAAATGGAAGCAAATGAGTTGAGATCAATTTACTGTATTGTCACCTCACAGGGGCAGCTCATATGCCTTACTGGTTAGGAGATTGGCAGCAGATAAGTGCCTTGTGGGGTCTGTGATGTCAGCCATGTTCTCTGTCACTCAGCAGATGTAACTATGAAACAGCTGCATCGATCATTTAAAGGGATTATGGGACTTGTATATTGATGACCTATCCTTAGGATAGCTCACCAATATGTGATTGGTGGGGATCGAACACCCGGGACCGCCATCAAGATTATTGAAGAGGCCGTGGTTCCCATGAGCACTGCAGCCTCTTCCCTTTGCCAATGACATCACATTCATCAGTCACATGGTACAGCAGTAGCTCAGTTCTGTTTAAGTGAATGGGGCTGAGCTGCACAACCAAGCACAGTCCCTACAATATGTACAACGCCTTGCTTGGTGTTCAGTAAAGAGGCTGCAGCCGTATAGTTAAGGTCACCTGAATCAAATAGTATTTTCCCTTTGTGAGTCAGTGCCTCTTTCCATGATATCACCTTTGTTGTTAATATGCAAATGGACTCTTTGGAGCAAGGAAGGTGTTGCTATTACTTCAAATAACTCATTTGCATATTGTCACAAACATTGAAATCTTGACAAGAGGAAAACACTGTTTGATTCAAGTGACCCTGACCCGTCCATCTACAGGTCTGTGTTCTGGTGACCGGTCCCTGTGTATCGGACCCCCACTGATCATATATTGATGACCTAAGTCCCAGAAAAACCTTTAGACTGAGGCTCCACGTTGTGGAAAAGCTGTTTTTGTTTCAGATCTAGCTTTGGCTCAAAAAAACCACAGCAATAAGAGGATTTAGCAGAAGGGAGAAGTAACTGCTTTTTGCAATGTGTGGCCTTAACCTTGAAGGCTTATTCATCTGGTCAACTTTCATATCTGTGGTGCAGGTCTGATGGACTAGATTTGCTCTGCACATGGTCCCTTTTACTGGATAAGGGCCATATACACTTCTATTTTTACGCAGACCCACAGCCTTTGTAATGAAAAACACCCATGGACCGGCACCATGTTTTTTTTTTTGCTTCCTCAGTGGTTTGCAGAAGCACCATGGAGCATGAAAAAAAATTGGCTTAAGACAGAAATATTCCCCCATCTCATTCAAAACATTTTGCCTCTGAATGAAATACTGGTACTGGATTGTGTCTATGATATCAGCCAAAATAATGCAGAAAATAGAGATATTCCTGTGTAAGGCAGGATTGTGCCTTCTCTAGTGATGACGTCCAGAGATGTGGCCTCTCACATATATTTAATTAGACAGGATGTATAAAGTCGGAGTCTTATCAGGAAATGAGAATATGGTGCTGAGAAGGAAGCAGATTATTGTAAAGCACAACAGGAAGCATTCATTATAAGATCAGTTCATGTCAGCGGTCATCGCTGCTGCGGGTAATCACATGTGGAGTCATAGATGTATGGAGATGCACTGAGGTCTGTCATCTCCGCTCACCACTGATTCACAGAGGGAGTTTGTCAGGTCTAAACCAATAATAGTGTTATGTAGGGGCCTTTAACAGCAGCAGAAACTTATCTCTGTGGCCACAAACCAGTGAAACAATGCAGAAAAAAAAAATCATCTTTTTATGGATATGCAAATCAGCGTGTAAGTGAAACAAGGGCTGGGCTTGACTTGCCAGATTAACCTACCAACAACCACAAGTACTTTGAATGTCCTCTAAAATTACAACCCAGTGTCACCAATTTTAGCAGTGAATGAAATTTTCAGTCTCTGCCCAAGTCATAGCTGTTGGTAGGAAAGTCTTACAAACTAGGTCTGCCCCCAGTGCACTTGCAGGCTGATTGGTTATCCATACAAATATCTCTGCATTACTTTAATCTTATAGATTGGAAACTCTCGCAAGCAGGGCCCTCACTCCTAATTGATGTGTTACTTCTTTGTCACATAATAATCTAATATTGTCTGTTCCATGTACCCTCTGATTTGTAAAGTGCTGCAGAATATGTTGGCGCTATATAAAGTTATTATTATTGGCTTGTGTGCTCCTATTAAAGGCCCGTACACTGCACTGATGTTGGGTTAGAGGCATTTTGGACCTGACAAACTCTCTTTCAGGCTAAGGCCCCACGTTGCAGAAATGCAGCTTTTTTTGTTGCAGTTTTTTTGAGCCAAAGCCAAGAATGGCTACAGAAGGAATGGAAAATATATAGGAAGCTCTTATACTTCTACCTTCTGCTCAATCCATTCCTGGCTATAGCTCAAAAAACCGCTGCAAAATCTGCAACAAAAAAAAAAAAAAAGCTGCGTTTCCATACCATAGGGCGTCAGCATCAATGCGTTGTATGAGGTTAGAGTCTTTCTTTTTAAAACAGCACCAATCTTGATCATGGAGTGCGTCTGTAATTTCTACTCATACCCCTGAAGTAAACGGGGCTGAGCTGCAACACCAGTCACAGCCCATGGACAAGGGTGGTGCTGGAATAAAGCTCCATTTCATCGCTGCAGTGCGTCATAGGTTTATCTGCTGAGGTTGTCAGTGCAGCACTGTGTGTGAGCAGGCACACACCTATCTGTAGAGACCACACCACTTGTAACCATTGTAGCGTTCTTGTACAGGACAGGTTATGGATGACTCTAAACTGACTGCTGCTGTGCTCACTTTCCAGATGAAAATACGGACTCTGACTCCGATTGATGACCCCAGGATTTTTCTCCCCAGTGAGAATTGTAGATATTTTACTTCCTGTCCCTGTGAATATTTGTGGTGAACACTGGACCTCACAGACACGTGATTATCCCTTTACAGGGGAAAAGTGAAGGACTTCTTATAGAGAATTTGTATAGAATGTAATGAGGACTAATGAAGAGGCGACGTCAACCATCAAGACAATTGTGGATCTGTCACTCCGCTATACTCATCACAGTATTATAGACACCGATGTCACCTGCAAATATAGTGAGAAAATTCCACAATGTCCTTGTGTCAAAGGATTGAGTAGCAACTTATACATTTTCTAGGACTCTTTCACATTGCCCCCTTTTGTATTTTCAGGGGCCATAGCTAGTCCTTAATAACCACTCTGTACATAATGGTGGAAGACCAAGTAGAATGAATAGCAAAAGGTATAATAGGATTCCAAAATATACAGTGTAATACAGCAGTGTTCAGACACATATGTGCACGAATAGAATACTGGAACCAGATTCATTGAGCTGAAACTCACTTTGCACGACGATCTGATAATGTTCAGGTAACTGCACAGGTGCTGGCGCCAGTGTATGACATTGTTGCTCACTCTCCTTGTGAAGATCATAGATCATGGTATAGAGCACATAGAGTGGAGGATTCCACTATGGCTCTGCAGGAGGTGGTGACTAGAAACCTAGTATTGGATTGTCAGCTGAGTATTTTATCCTATGGATTTCTTTTGCATCATATGAAAAGGGACTTGCGTAATGTGAATATACCTTTACTTTCTTTAGGCTAAGAACCACATTGTGGAAACAAAAGCTGCAAATTAGAAAAGAAATAGCCTTAAAGAGGACCTTTCACCACCTCCAGTTCTTAGCATTTGTTAATAGGCACTGCTCCACTGATTTCAGCACATCTGGAATGTTTCCTCTAGCCCCCACCTTTCCTGAGAATAGATGCTGTTAGTTTAGCTACCTGTTATACTGCTTAGGCTCTGTATTGTCTGGTGGGCAGGAGCAGGCAGGTGGGTGTGATTCAGACAGTACACTACAGAGCCTAAACAGTATATAAGGTACTAAACAGCACTTATTTTTCAAGAATAGTGGGGGCTAGAGATAAAAAATTCCAACTGTGCCAGAATCAGTAGAGCAGCACAAAATTAATTGATGTAAAGAGATGGACTTGGTAGAGGTGGTGAAAGGTCCCCTTTAAAGGTTTGTTTTCGAATAGGTCATCACTATCAGATTGCTCAGAGTCTGACACCAAGCACATACACTGATCAACTGCTTTAAGCTACTGATACACACAGAATGGAGCTGCCTGCTTCCTGCTCCATTTTCTGTGTATCAGCTGATCAGTGAGGATAGGTCATCAAATTTTTTAGCCCGGTATACAAAACCCTTTAGGCTGGTGCCCCACATAGTCTAAGAACTGCAGCGTTTTACAGTACCTGCAAAGTGCATGGGATTCTGGCTAATCTCATCCACACATTGAAGAAAAATATCTGCATTTTTGTAAATTGCAGGATGTCAGTTATACCTATGGAAACGCTGGCAGTTTCTGTATAGGTATAATTGAAGAAGAAAGTCTGCAGAGGAAAACTCTGTGGACTTTGAAAAGCGCTGCAGGAATAATAATGATGCGTTTCTGCCACAGGTTTTCCTGCAGCGCATTTTGGCTGCAGCTTGCTACGTGGGGCCTTAGCGTTAAAGTCAGTCCTCAGCTCTGTGAACACTGCTACTGAGCCTTCCAGTTTTCTGGCATAAAAAAAATAAAAAAGCTGAAAGTTTGATTCCCTCCCCCCCCCCCCCCAAAAAAAAAAAAAAAAAAGTTTGTGGGGCTATGTTCACCAAAGGCCCAGCAAGGTTACAATAATTTATTCCACTGACTGGTGTAAGTTATAGCACAAATCTATAGCAGCTTCTAACTGGTCAGAGATGCACCTGGTTTGTAAGTGAATTTTTGCATCTCGCTCCAGCGTCTTAATAAATCTCAGCCCATTTTCTACACCAAGTAAATCCTCATTTAGACTGCAGATGCGTTTGGGTGATACCAGAAACCCTTATGGTTCATGTGAACTAACAATAAAACTCAATAATGGTCTGAGTTAGTTTCACTTCATTTGCATGTAGCCCTCCTGGGCTTCTACTGAGCAGATTTACAGTACTATGTGTTTCATGCCTGTAGAGGGCTTGGATGGCACCATATGAGTGAAGAAAAAAAAAAAATTTGCCCCCCAAACAAAAAAACTTTGCAGAGAAGATAAAGAAAATCTGGGATGGGATACCAGCAACAAGCCTTGTTACAGCTGACAATCACATTGTTTATGAAATTATTTTTGCACTTGAGTAGTCTGTACAATAAAAACCGCTCACAATTTAACACGATCCATGTATTAATTTGCACCATAAGGTGTCTGTCTGGTTGTAGGTCTCAAGAATCCGTGTCCTGTGGGGAAATCTGCCAAGTTTCCTGCAGCACCACCACAGGCAAAATGAAGCATTACACAATTCCCTAGAATAGTTCTCTCTAAATGCTGTGCACAGACAAATATCACACACAAAAAGAAGGGAATTCCCTTACAGAATGAGTTTTATAAACCTGAGAATCCCTTTAAAATGGACACGGGGGGGGGGGGGAGGAGGAAAGCACAGAGCCAATGGTATTTGATCTTTTATTACACATTACAAAAAGAAGTCTGGTCTCCATATTGTACCAGCACACAAGAAGGAACACGCATCCAGTCTTTACAATAATACACAAGTATCTGATGATTGACAAGTGCAGATCGATACGAAAGGCACACGAGGTGAGACAATCCAAAAATTGGAGAATAAAAAAACAAAACAAGGTGTACACAAAGCATAATGATTACATCCAGGAGACATGTACCTTCATACAAAAACATAGATTACAAAATATTATATGTAAGCACCATGTAAAATGCTGTTATGTATCGGCTTCACATAAAGGGGCAGTATCATTATAATACAGGCTGATGATAGGGGGCGCCGAGCCATTTCTCTGTCCTGGAAAAAAAAGTTACCTGGTTGCCTGCTATTTGATAGGAATATTTTAATGAACTAATCCATGGCAACTTCAAATAAAAAAAAAAAAAAAAAAATTTGATTTTACACCAATATTGGGATCACAACTTCATGAATTGTAATACTTATGTACAAGGAAACAAAGGGGATTTACTATTAGTATTATACAAATACACTTTCAGAAATAAATTCTTATATTCTATACTGTGATTTCTAAGCTATCCTGAGTGACCACTACTAATGGCAGCCATTATAGTTTCTGTAAAGCCTGAATGGCAGAAAATCTGTTAGAATCCTTAAAAATGGTGCTTTTTTTTTTTTTTTTAACAATACCATTCAGGCTCTGTAGAAAGATAGATAATGGGCATTGTAATGGTGGCCATTAGTGGCTGTCACCCAAGACCCAACAAAATTTATATTTATATATGACTTGTGGGAATATTTTGTAACAATCAAAATTTTATTTATTTAACCAAATTTGCCTAAAAGTAGGTCCACTACCACAGTAAGCAAGGAGGAAGCAGAAACCTCTCGAACACCACTCACCGCTGCATGTACCTTTTAAGAAATGAGTGGCTCAGAAAATATATATTGATATACATATAAAACATAAGTGGTAACTGAACATCCTCCATGGAGCACCAGTTAGGCAAATAAGCTCATCCTGGAGTCCAGGTCCATCGAATTGAAAGCAAGCAGAAAACTTCATATTGAGCATCTAAAAAGGTCCAACTAAAGAATTATGGAGATCCATAGCTCCAACTCGCGCAGATATTCAAATACAAAGCGGTCACTGTGCCCTAGAAAATGCCCACTTGGTATAGGGTGATACAGTCACTTTGTTTTGGAATCTGGTGTGGGCTTGTGAACCATCCAATGATGTCATCTTCTGACATGTACAAATGTCTTGAGTTTCAAGATTATTGAACCCCCCCCACCCTTCCCCTTTAAAGTGCATGTTAGGCTGTAGAATAGCAAAGAATACAGGAAGCAGTACGGGAGCCAGGCGGAATGTACAGAGCAAATGGAAAGATAAGAGAAAAATATGCGGCAATGCATAATGTACAGAATTAAGAACCGTCCCTAATCCTTCTATACTATACCTGCTTTATCATGTAAACAGTCACACGCATTTTGGTCAGTCAACCAGTCATGTAACTTTGGTCTGTGAAATTGAAGGAAAAAGTGTTTCGCCAGAAAATGACCCAAGTTATTATGTTAAACACAGATTCATATATTTTTAAAGAATTTTTGGCGAGGGTTTTAAACATTATCATTGTTCTCTTTTAAAAAAAAAAAAAAAAAAAAAAAAAAAAAGTCCTGCAGTTCTGACTCTGGCCACTAAGCCAAATATGTTGAAACCTCCTGTTTTCTGTAGATTTCTTTGCAGCAGCCACCTCACTTAGCACACTGATGATCAAAGCTCTCATTTATATGTACATAAGACACAGAATCCACCAGTCGCAATAGAGGATTTTGCAGCTTATCTACTCCCCTAGCTACACAATGACCTCTGAACAGGTCACATAGCATACCTAGAAAACGCTCCCACTGTATATATGGCCCATCTCCAAAAGTCAGGAAATCAAACTATTTCAGGCACAAGATGGAATTGCAAGATTTTAGAATTTTTTTTCTTATAATAAATATATATATATATATATATATATATATATATATATATATATATATATATATATATAAACACAACAACAACATGGGAACAACATTGCCAAAAATTCTTTAAAAATATGTATAATATAAAGACATGATTTAGACAATAGGTCATTTCCTGGCAGCACATTACCTTAAAAACATGCTAAATATCAGGGATCATTTAACTCTTGCTGTGTCCCTGAACAATTTGGAGTTTTATTTTTAAAATCCATCCACCTTTTCAAGAGATATGGCCCCTGAAAAATTACATGTAAATTAGCCCTTATTCACCAAGAGGATGGGTTCCAGCCCACTTGGTGATCAAAAGCTAAATTTACATGTAACCTTCCATGGACCATACCTTTTGAACAGGTGGGCAGATAAAAAAAAAAAAAGCGGAAAATTGATCAGGAGCACAGCAACAACTTCATGACGTATAGCATTTTGTACTTTGTGACAGGTGCTCTTTAATGGGGCTTCTGGACTAAAGATATTGATGACTTATCCTAAGGATAGGTCATCAATATCAGAATGCTTGGGATTTGACACCCAGCACCACCACTGATCAGCTGTTCTCAGCAGCTCATACACAGAACAGAGTAGGCAGCAGACAGCCAGCTCTGGTCTCTGTACAGGGACAAAGTCAGCTTTTTATTTGAAAGGGAGCTAAACTGCAGTGACTTGGCCACTATACAGAGAACAGAGCTGTCCGTTTCCCGCTCCATTCTCTATGTATCAGATTCTCAATGGCGGTGGTGGTTGGCAGACCCTTCTTACAGATCTCATGTTAGTGACCTATATTTAGGATAGGTAATCAGTATTTTTAGCCCAGAAAACCCCTTTAAGATATTGTGGTGGTTATGTATAGCAGAAACTGAGTGTTGTGATATTTATACTCCAAATTACCAATGGAATAGTCACCATGCCATTGCACAACAGTATGGTTCCATTGACTTCTATGAAGTGCTAGTTGTGCACAAGTTCTGCATTACACAAACTGCAGTCCTCGTCTTTAGTGCTATGTAAAAAGGGGCATAGAGGAACAACTCGTAGGAAAAGATTTGCACTACAACAATCTTTGCCTTATCTGAGAAGGGTTTCACACAAAGCAGCCATTTTTAGATTGAACATGACCAACTTCTCTAGCCAATCGCAAGCAGAGGGAAGCAGTGTCTGACCATTTAACGTGAAATCACTTGGGTATAACCACCCAAAATTTATTAAAATGGTAATCTAGGGCAGTCTCCTCAAATAAAATGACCAGTATGTATGATTTGTGGTGAAGCTAGAAATCTGGACTATATAAGGGGGTCATCTTCTCAAAGATGGTTATCACTGTGTCCCCAAGGTAAATATATTATTACAGGGCAGCCATTCAATTGAATAGTCAACCATGTAATAAAGGGTTTTCCAGTACTTAGGTCACCAATATTTGATTGGTGGGGTCCAATGCCCAAACCCTCCACAGATAAGTTGCACGAAGTATGGTGCAGTGCTTGGCATTCAGTGAGGAGGTCGCAGCACTCACCCAAATCCTCCAGTCCTTAAAGACAGCTGATCTGCAGAGGACTCAGGTGCTAGATCCCCACTTATCAGATACTGAAGACTTATCCTAAGGATAGGTCATCAATATGCAACTCCTGGAGGACCCCTTTAACTTGGTAGCTTCCTCCACTATGGCTTCCATATATATTCGCTTACAGCACATATAGAAAGGGGTGAGTGAGAGTCTCTTTATGCAAGTCTGGTAGTGGTGCGGTTTGTATACTTGAGAGGTGCAAAAGTTAACACATGAAGATTTGCTTTTCTAATGCAAATGTGGGTTTTGCACAGCTACAGTATAATAAATTGTAAAAGAATATAAATAATATATATATATATATATATATATATATATATATATATATATATATAATTACATCTACACAAAACCAGATTGTCTATAAAAACTAAATACTTCATTTTCAACAAATCATAAATCATTTATATTCTACCTTCATTTCTCAGGACTTTTTTGGGGAGAGGGCGGCATCATTGAGCCTTCAAATTTAGAAGAAATTTTGCTAATAAATTCCCTTTAACAAGATAAATAGTGTTAAAATATTGCTTAAAAACCAGCTGTAATTCTCAGCCCATAGTGTTAAATATTGCATACATATAGTGGTATCATATTGCTATGATCACTGTGTTATGAGAATTACTGTACTGATAAGAATACAATAAAACAGCGATTAAGTAAAGCAACGGAAAAATACATATACTTGTTTTCCTTGGACCACCGGAAAATGGAAGTCAGATCCTTTGTAGTGCGATTTAAGAATCTGGAAAGAAATATCCTTTTCTTGTGTAAATACATAAAGAGGTTCAAGTTACCATAGGGCTTCGAGGAGCACTTCTCTGCCTATGCCCCCATGATAGCACCCTGTAGTCTGGCGGTGTTAACATAGGGACATGATTTATCACTGGTACAAAATTGAATTTGTCTCTGACAATACTGAGCCTACAGGAAGTTTAGTCATGGGGACGCACGCAGGAAAGCTCCTTTCTAAAGGTCTTTTCTTGGTATCGTCAACCTCTGATCATGTGACACAGGAATCAATTTTTTTTTGCTTGTAGTTTCCTTAAATCAATCAATGATCATTTAAATTAAGTTAAATATTAAAAAAAAAAAAAAAAAAATTACCTCTGATTTTACCATTTTGATCATTCCTTCGGAGGCTTTTAGACATATTCCCTGCCACACTGTCCATTACTCCTGAATTAGTCCAATTAATAATCAGCAGAAAATCTAATTAAATAACAGGATTAAAAGTGATCTAATTAATAGATGAAGACAGCGGGAAGAAATAGTAACGTGCCAAAGCCAAGGTTACAGTCACTGGCGATCCGCCGGGTCCCAGGCTTTGGTCCATTATCCATATATAAGAACAATCCATGGCAGGATCTACGACATTTACTTCTCAAAGTGGCTTCTCTGAAAGTTAGCAACCCACCTGCCCGTCTTGTGAAATTCCATCTTTGTTCCCAAAACACGCCTTCATAAAATGTAGTCCTGGTACTGGGCACTCCCATATTGAGAGGAGAAATCATTCATGAGGATGGAAACCATCCCAGTAGGCCACAGCAGTTTATGCATCCAAACGCTGAATCTCAGGACGGCAGTCTACATCCCGCGATTCACTACGTGCCCTCATGTAGTCGCTGGACTGACGCATATTCTGGGATCTGCTGCCAAATTTCCATTTCCTAAATGCCAAGTAGGTGTTCACGGAATAGGAGATAGTGGCTAAGAAGCCAAACACCTACAAAGAAACAGAAAAGACAGACAAGTAAGGGGGTGTTCGCGCGTAGGAATTTGAGGCAGAATTTGTCCATCCAATCTTCTAGCCACTAACTGGATTAGAAGGGGGACAGACAGAGCTACTACGACTAACGGTTTTTGATCTGGCTCGTGGACATGACCAGTGCAAGAACAGATACCACAGCCATCAGTTTCCCTCCATTTTTGCACCACACTAAGGAAACAATGCACCTATGTGTATGGACTAAGTGGGTAACAAAGGTGATGTGAATATAGTCTAATTTATACATTTGTAGTAGGAACAGAACTGCTGCAGAACTGTTATACTAAGTCTAGTACAGCTGTTTTATAAAAAAAAAAGCTCCACAGACAAAAAGGCCTAATTACTACAACCGCAAGTACCAACCCAGATCACCAGAGCTGTGTTGTGAATCTTTCCTCTATGAGACAAACAAACACTAAATGTCAGTTCTCTCCAAATGTCTCTCCTTCTGCCCCTCGGCACACACTGACCATATCAAACTCTGCAATGATATGGAGGAGTTTTTTTTTTGGAAAAATAAGAATTGAGGGAATATTTTTATGACAAATACCTTCCATACAGCAGTGACTGAGATGAACAGCCCATAAGGAATCCCGCCAAAAAAATAAATAAAAAAAAAAATCTACCTGGACCCCACGCACTGGAACTAACGCAGCACTGGATAAATATATTGACTGTTTCAGAAACAAAGTAAAATCAGAAATCCTGGAGAAACAAAAGAAAACAGGTGCATAACCTAACCCTGCAGGAACAGAAGGCTATTACTTCACTGAAAGAAAATCAGGATATAATAATAAAACCGCCTGGACAAAGGGGGCGCAATAATCATAATGAACACCTCAGACTATATCCAGGAAGCAAACAGGCAATTGTCAAATCCCATCCATTACTCCAAACTTGGAAGTGATCCCACAGAAGCCTATATGAAACAAACTAAAGAATATGATCAAGAAGATTCCAATCCAGGTCCAGAAGCAGGTAAAAGGGCTTATCCCAGAGGATCCCAGGCCGGGCTGCTTCTATATGCTCCCAAAGATACACAAAGATGGAAACCCAGGAGGCCTATCATTTCTGGCATTGGGACACTGATGGAAAACATCTCGGGTTGGGTGGAAAATCTCCTAAAACCCCTTGTCAGGGATACTCCAAGCTATAGCCAGGACACCACTGACCTTCTTAAACTGAATACCCTGGGCCAACTACCTGAGGGTACCATTTTAGCCACCATGGATGTGGAATCCCTGTATACCAACATTCCCTACAAGGATGGAGTTGCAGCATGTCGGGTACACCTGGAAAAACAAAACCTCCCAACAAAACCAGTAAACACAACTCATACAATTCATCCTTTAACTATTTTACTTTTGGAGAGGATCTATATCTACAGCGAATGGGAACTTCAATGGGGACCAGATGTGCACCCCAGTATGCAAATCTCTTTATGGCAGAACTGGAAGGAACATATTTATCAACATGTGCCACCAAACCTATGATTTACCTTCATTATATTGATGATATCCCTATCATCTGGACTGCAGTTGAGGAGGCCCTACTTCAATTCTATAATGACTTCAATGACTTTCACCCGACCATCAACCTTAAACTTAGCTATTCAGAGTGAAAGGCACTTTCTGGACACCACAATATACATCAAAGACCACCGGCTACTCACATCAATATACCACAAACCCACAGACAGAACGGCCTACCTGAGAAACGACAGCTTCCACCCCAAGCACACAAGACAATCAATTATCTACAGCCAGGCTATACGATACAATAGTATTTGCTCCGACAAAGCAGACCTGGACAAGCACCTCCTGGATCTGAGGATGAAATTTCTCCAATTGGGATACAAACCAAAAGTGACGGACAACCAATTAAACAAAGCGGCAGCCATTAACAGAGACAGTCTGCTCACATATAGAGAGACCCAGAAAGAAGCCCGAGTGCCCCTAGTTGTCACCTACAACACACAGCTGGAAATCCTACGAAGGATTGCCAAGGAGCTCCAACCTGTGCTACATAAGGACAACAGACTCAAGGACATATTTCCAGTCCCCCCCTCCTTTCCTTTCGACAACCATCAAACTTCAGGCGTATTATTGTCCGGAGTGCCCTGAAGGCCCCAACTGAAAATGGCACCTCACCTTGCCTACAAAACAGGTGCAAGACCTGCAAGCACATCCACACCGCTGACAGTGTACCTATCCCACAGTCACAACAGGTGCACAGAATTAGGGGGGACATTTTCCTGTAGATCTTCCAATGTGGTGTATCTCATAATGTGTGTGCAATGTCCCACCACAGGCCTCTATGTGGGGGAAACAGGGCAGAGACTCAGTCAGCGCATGAACTCACACAGATTCACCATTAATAACAGCAGAACAGATCTCCAGATGGCCGCATATTTCTCTGGAGAAGACCACTCTATTGAAGATTTGCAGGTTGTGGTTTTAATGGGACATTTTAAGACGCAGAGGGAGAGAAAGGAATGGGAATATAAGTTAATGCAAAAATTCCAAACTCTGCAATTTGGACTTAATATTCATGCCAGTTTCATGTCACACTATGTAAGAACTGTGAGGGTCACAAATCACCACCTGATAGCAAACAGATAACAGATCCCTCTGTCACGCCCCACAACTTTCCAGATTGTTTATTTCCTGACTACTTGTAAATAACTTCTCTACTTATACTGCATTTTGTTATTCTAAGATCCTTTGAAGATCCATGTCTTGTGCGTATAAAGAGTGTGTGAATTTTCAGTTTCTTGTATAACAATGTCTGAAGAAGAGAGCTAGCACTCTCGAAAGCTCACTATCAAATATACTCAGCCTCTAAAAGGCATCGCCTGATTTCTTCACTCTTCCACTAAGATCACATGTGATACTTACCACGACCACTAGGTGGCAGCAAAGACCACTGTGCAGTGCACATCACAAGACATCTGTTGTACTGGATATGCACTCAGCATCTGTTGCCAAGTAACAGAATATATCCAGAGTGGAGTTAACTATTAATGTACCAAAGTCATCAGTTGAAAATACTTTTATATCTACTACAAGTCTATTCATGATAATCTTTTTACATTTCTGTAGTTCAAGATTGAAGAGCTATATAATAAAGAAAAGTTACACAGAAAACTCGAAGTTTTATTGACAGTTCTAGCTAAGGCTGAGTGCCACTAAGGCATGGATGGAGGTTAATAGGTTGCCGTAACTTTGTCAAACCTCATCCTGTCATTGAGATCAGGATATGTGGCACAGCAAGGGTTAACACGCATTCCTTTTTGTCTTTTCACTGGAAAAACTTCAGAAAGCGATTTTCTTACCGCTGCAGAAATTTCCGCCCCAGATTTGTGGTTCAGTGATGCCAAAATTACAGAGGCAATGAAGAAAAACAGAGCGCTCAGCCCAGTGTTCACCAAATCCTAAAACAAAACACATAGGGGACAATGAAAGAAAAGCATTATTTCTAACCAAGAAGCATTGTCCAACACAAAATGCAGGACTCGCAATACGTGGGCAAACGTGGCAGGACAGGGTGCCAGCGGGCGGTCATTTCATGCTGGAATCTGTCCTTCTCATGGTCAAACCATGTGACCATGAAAGTACTACCATTAGAGCACCAGTGCACAGGGAGTTTGGTTATTCGCTTTTAAATGTCCACTTGGGGCACATTTTACTGCAGGGCCAGGGCTAGTGGAAGACAGGACTACAAAGTGCCCAAAGTGGACATCCATGGTTCACCTCTTTGGCCCTATACAGAAATTTCTTACTGAAAAATCGAACCAATGGCCCATTTAACCCATTAAGGACACGGCCTACTTCGAAGTGCAGGACGCTTCTACACACACAGTACAGGTCATTTTCTCTAGTGTTTCCATCTTTGCATTTTAAAAGATTTATTTTTTTTTTTTTTTATTTGTCCCCCTAAATAGCCATATGACAGTATGGTATTTGGTATTTTTAGATAAGTGGAGATACAATGTGAACTTTTAAAATTTTTCTCTAAAGTTTTTGTTTTTTTTTTAATATACATTTCAGTCCCTCAAGGGGACTAGAACAATTAAGACCACATGGACAATATACTGCAATACTTCTGTATTTGGTCTCTGAATGCTATGGTAACCCCTTGACACTCTACAATCAGAGTTCACTGACTCCAGCAGTGAAAGCTGGCACCCAGTAGCAATGGGTCGCCATATATGTAGTAGTACCCAACGTGATGTGGGAACCATACTGTTCCCCGACATACTATGACGCCACGGGGTGTGAAAGGATTAATTTAATGACCCCTTTCTTTGGATTTGGCAAATCCCTGTGGCAGATACAATGCCACAGGGATCTGATCTCTCTAGAGAGTCCTGTTCCCGTAATAAAGCAAGGTCCAACATCAGATCCAGCCAATGTGATCTTAGGCTGTAGGCACACAAGCAGATCACATTGACATCTAATCTTGGATACCAAGTCATTTCCACGAGCAATAGGGCTCAATGGAGAAAACCCAACTCAAAACCCCTTTGGCACAGAGATTTCTCTTAGGTTGGAATCACACATGCAATTTTTTTAGTGGATGCAAAGAACATCAGTCTTTCCTTTCTACTTTTTATATCCTCTCCTGTGTTTAGCTGAAAAAAAGGTCTAATCGAATTCTTTAAGCAGTGCTAAAGGGGACAGAGTGCTCGTAGCCCTACTATTCTGGAAATTAGATCCAGTGTGATCAAATGTGGATCTAATCTTGGATCCCACAACATTCCTCAAACATGACATGAATGCCCAACCCATTGGCACTGCTATGAGTGGCCCCTACAAATGCTGCTTGCGACATTCGGCAGATTTCCAGTGACATCTCTGTGCAGCACTAAAGGGGTTTGAGATTTCTAAATAGTTCTATAGTTCCAAATCAAGTCTCATCAATGGGACCTTCTCGAATTATCCACGTCCTAGCTTGTGTTATGTGGGGCGGTTCGTACAATGCAGAGGGAACTTTCATGTTTAGGTCCACAGGCTATTTTGCATTCAGTAGTGAGCATATAACTATTATAGAGCCTGCTGCTTGTGAACTGTGAAAACCTATTGCACAATCTGCCCCTTCACACGTCATTTAACACCTACCGCCTATTGCTACTATTTTCTGTGAGCTCCTGAGTTAAGCTATCTACAGGAGAGGCCCCAACAGGAAGCAGACATATGCCTTCTATTATATCCATTAACAGGCTGGGACAATAAATCCCACAGAGCCTATCACAAAGCCCACGGCCCGTTTTATGAGGAGTACAACTGAATGCAATGACATGCGTTAGCTCATCCATCCACATTGTTACAGTGAGATGGGGGTAGAAATGAATGCCAAGTGCTATATGCAGAGAACACACTGTCCCCCCCCTTCAAGACGCCATGTCCTTCCACAGGCGACAGGAATATTACACAGATGCCTCACTGCAAGCATGTGAACGCTGCCCACATCACAGGCACAGACCACGACGTGCTCAGCTGACAATGAAAATCAAAGTTAAGTCAGCAGATTTCCTGAGACAGCCGCCCCACTCCTTAAACCTCTCTGCAAAAGCAGTACTGTAGAGCTGAGACCTCCTGCTCAACATCTGGACCTGCAGCATAGAGGATTTAGGATGGCGCCCCGTGTAAACAAATATTTGATGGTTATGTCAGTGTTCGGGGTTTTCCAGGACAGTAGAAATGAAGTTTACTAAGTAGAGCTAAGGACATGTTTACACTTTGGGTGCAATGAGACAGAGGCCTCTAAATACATTACAACTAGGCTTCATATTTTAGGTGTTTTCAATTAAGTATTTTCAATTTTTTCCAATGGTATAAAAAACAACAACCACAACCCCCCACTTTGTAGCTTTACACTGACTGGCTAATGTAGAACTGATAGGGAATGGATTTCTTATGCACAGCTAATATTAACAGGCGTGTATTAGTTATCCATGGATGGTCTCTATCTGTAAAATTATATACACCGAGTGGCCACTTTATTAGAGACATCTGCTCTTTTACCATTGGAGCTTCCTTGTATGGACATTAGACATGTAACCCTGGTATGCTGCATAAAATCAAAATGACAATTTCCATGGGTCAGTTTCAGTAATAATCCACAATAGAAAAAAAGTGATCTGTGCGCATTTGAACAATGCTGGGTCATTGGTGCTAGACTAGCTGGAGCCAGTATTTCACAATTTCCCCATTCCCAAACTAGTCCTTGACTGCTGTAGTCAGCCACTGGCCTCAAGTGGTCACATGGGGCATCAGCGGTGAGTTCACTGGAACTACATGTGACTGCATAGGCCAGTGCCTGCCTGCAGCAATCGCAAGAGTCTCGGCACTTCTGGCCTGGCCTGGCCCCAGAAGAAACAGGGGACATGTCACCTGAATGAAAGAACTAGGAACAGAATATATATATAATTTTTTTTTTTTTTTAAACACACACCTTTCCAACCACCATGGGTTTCCTGTTTATCCTGAAAAACCCCTTTAAATGGACAACAGCGTTTTATTCCTACAATCTATTTCCCTTCCGTCCCACCAGCATCACAATAGTGGGGTGTTTCTGCCCCTGTGTGCTAGTAGGACAGAATGAAATGTTTAATAAATAACAAGTGCTTAAATAATTATCCCCTCCCCCTCCTCAATATAAGGAAGGACGTACCAACCCAATAATGTGTAGGGGTTCTTCTTGCTCGATCCCCACTATTGTGCTGCTGGTGGGACGGAAGGAAAGCGTAGATTATGATGTTAATCGGTTTTCCCTTAGTTCCAACAGCAGCACAAGGCTCCCTTCCCTATGTGTTTGTCTTTAAAATTACACATTGGTGGGTTGGTACGTCCTTCCTTATATTGAGGAGGAGGAAGGGTTAAATAATTTAACCATTTGTTATTTACTAAAAATTCCATTCTGTCCTCGAGCACACAGGGGCAGAAATAGCCCACTATTGTGCTGCTGTTGGGACTAAGGGAAAACAGATTAACATCATAATCTATGCGTAACCTGAACAAACACTGGGTTACCTGGAAGCATTTGTTAGTTCAGTGCTGCAATAGTGAAGTGCCAGACGATAGAAAGCCTGAAATCTATGTCCAAGCCACCCAGCATGTCAAAGCAACAGTAAGCCACTAGAAAGTACAAGATCTGAAGATCTGTCAGATGAGTGTCCTACGGACTTACCGTCAGGATCCAGTTGATGTGAGGGACTCGCTCATGCAGAGACAAGCTGAACATGAGCAGCAGCACACCAGTCACCACAAATGCGCTGCAGCTGACAAACTCGAAAAAATACAAGCCTTCACATGGCGAACACTCCATTATAGTCTCAATGCAGATGAAAGCGAGAAGAGCCAAGATCTAGGTCAGAAAAGAGACAAGAATATACATTTATTTAGAGCTTACATGGATATAAACAGACGGAAGGGAATAAAAGCCAATATATGAATGCCTCATAACCTCGCTTTTTACCTCAAGTCATAGCAATATAACTGTTTATATTTGAACCACACTCTGTAATACAAATCTGTACAATACAGTCAAATGCAGCTGTCTGAATTAGGCCTTACAAAAGCTCCCTAGATAATACAAGGCTCCCAGACAGAAGGGGGGAAAAAAAAAGAAAAAAATTCACCATATATGGTCTGCCTTTCAGATAGACACCTCCCGAAGGAGTCTCCATCATAAAGAATTAAGGCCTCAGGATGAAGGAAGCAAGAAGTAGATATTTCCCTTTTGGAGTGTCAGAAAGGATAAATCTCAGCGCAGTGGAACGGTCTCCTGCCCGCCATCTACAAACATGTCTGCTAAACTGGGAGCAGCAGAATATATACAATGTACAACGTATATATGTACAATGAAGCTGACAGCTTCGTACAGGAGAAGGTACAGGGCACTTTAATGGAAGCTTTGCTTCCTGTTTTAGGTCACAGGTGTAACACATTCATTCTGTACAAGAAAGAGGACATACTGAAGTTCCCATGAAATGCCGATTAGAGTATAATGGAAAATAGTGGCAACATTTACCATAGAAGCGTAGGGGGCACTGGTCTCCAGCTCTTGTAAAACGGAGAATCCAACAGAGCAGCTGAAGGCAACAGGCTGCAGACTAGTGGTATAGAGAAGCGAAACCCAACACACAGTGTATGCCCCAAGACAGCGGCATCTGTTATTCGTACTCCTTAATGTAAAACAATTATGCTGCACCAGTTATTAGCAGTGATCAATTTATTCCTAAATTTCTAGGAGGAAACAGTATTAGGCTAATGCTCCACGCTGCAGAAACGCAGCTTCTTTTGTTGCAGATTTTGTTGCGTTTTTTTGAGCCAAAGTCAAGAATGGCTTCAAAAAGAATGGGAAATATATAGGAAGCTCTTATACTTCTACCTGCTGCTCAAGCCACTCCTGACTTTGGCTCAAAAAACCGCACAAAAAAAAAAGCTGCGTTTCCGCGACGTGGATCCTTAGCCTAATACAGCGTTCCAAAGAGAAGATGCTATAGAATTGCTATAACATGTGGAATATAAGAATTTACTAGACAAGTCAGGAAAGGTTACAGGGCCTCTTTGGTTCTTTCAGCCATTTATGGCATATCCTATGACTAACAGTAGGATTTTTACCAACCTGAGGTGGGTCTGTTGTCCATAGGTTTTCTAATGGGTACCACATCCACATGGGGGATGGGAGAACATTCATGTGAAAGAGCTTCACTACAGAGATAGCTGTCAGTGAGCAGGACTGCCTCTTGGAGCCTAAGCCCAGAATGAGCAGAACTATGGCCAACCAGTTAGTGCTGCTGCCTTGATTCCGACCAAGGACATCATCTGCATGGAGTTTGTATGTTCTCCAATTTCCACCCACATGCCAAAAATATATTGATAGGTAAATTGACTTCCTGTAAAACACTGACCCTTGTGTTTGTTGGCTATGAGCGCCTATATGGCAGCCACTAACTCCCCCGGCACTTTGAGTTCAAGTCAGAAACGCACACTACAAATATCTGCCAAATTAAAATTGGGGGGGGTGCTATAAATGGGTATTTTTCCTGCATACAGATTAAATTGCATTTTCAGTGTAAGTTCCCTTTAAGGCTCTGTCCCAAAATTGATTTATGATGGAGAGTCATGGCCAGTAAAGATTCTGGAAACCATAATCTGAACAACTAGATCCCAGTGAAGTGGTGGCCACAGGCGTCCCTTTTCTTTCAGTATGAAAAAGAACTCTCCTATGCCTCCATAACTTTTATCGGTGGAGACTGAAGAGGAACCAGAAAAATATTCCTCTTAAACCACAGCCTGATGGTTCTCTGAAGAGGCAAGACTCCAAGCTGCTGGACCTTCAGCAACGTATATAGCTTAAGAAACCTATTAACCGCCACGCTAAATATTCTTAACCTAAACAAGAACTACTGTACAGAATCCAACAAGCTGTACTAGAGACATGAATTAGATGGCTATTGTGTCATATACAATCACGACATGTCAAAGGAGACATCAGTGCCAAGCAGCTGCTGGAGTAGGGTAAAGCTCTGTTGAAGTACAACAGGTTCTCTGGGGTAATAAATCACACCAGAGTGGTAATAACTGGTTTGGAAGAATGATGGAGTCTAATTTTGTGGTTTGGGTTAGGGCCCTTCAGTGAAACCTCAACACTACAGTACAATGACATTATGAAGTAAGGGGTCTCCAACTTGTGAAACTACAATACTCATCATGCCCTGACAGTTCCAGCTGGAATGAGGGGGCCATGAGAAATTTCAGATCTTTGTTTTCTAAATATATCATTCGGAAAATTAAGAGACTCCGTGCAGAGCCATAGACATCAGCCCAGCAGCGGTGGCGGGGTACACCACCAGGGAGCGGTTCTCAAGGAAACAAATGTGAAGGTTGTGAGATGATAATTACAGGTTTCCTTCCTCCTGAAATAATTAATAGACCGTACGCTGTAAACAACCAGAACTCTCAGCGACAAAGGAGAATTTATAACCCATATCCTCCAATGTACCTGGTGAACACAGGGATTGCTGATCTATGGTGGAGGGAAGGATATCATATCCTACCGGGACTTCTGATCCCTGCTGAGAAATGCTTTCTGGGTTTCTCTATATGGATCAACAAAGGAGCTTCCATGTTTCCCTGAATGAAAATGAGAGCATGCAGCCATAACCAACATAACAGGGCTATAGACATCAGAACTGGACTAGGCAGACATATAAAGTTTGTTTTCTCTATGTAATGTCCACAATTTAACACAACTTTATATATTCTGTACTAAAGTATTTTAATTTATGGTGGTGAGCGGTGGCCCATACGCTATCCCTACAAATAGGGTGCTATGGGGGGTCCAACAACTGGGACCATGGAGCTCGTGCAAGTACTGTGACCTTTTCATTGCTTACATCACACACTATGTTTTACAGAGACCATACAAAGTAATTACATTATGTTCATTTCTATAGGACAAGACTGTAATTACATTGCATGGACACTATATACAGTTCTGCTCATAGTTATTGACACCCATGAAGTTTAAGAAAACAATGTGGAATATCTCCTGAAAAAAAATGAATCAAGTGAAAAAGCTTTTTTGTGTCAACCACTCGTGTTAAATACAGAAGGAGCAAATCATGAACAACAATTTCAAACAAAAAACAATGTGAGGGAAAAACAGAAAAACCTAGAGCTTGATGTGACACTGGTATTGGCACCCTTTACATTTAATATATGCGGAAACACATTTTGACTTGTCTGCGTTAAAATACAAATGAGAATCACCTGTGATAAATTGTTGGTGCCCATGTGACATGAATTAGCCAATGAATGATGACATAAGTGTTTAAAAAAAACTACATGTTAGGCCCTGTTCCTTTGTTACAATGGTGAAGACAAAGGAACTGTCTCAGGACATAACAACTGCTATTCTTAGCAAACACAAAACCTCCAAAGGGTATAAGGCCATCTCTAAAGACCTTGGTATCCCAGTTTCAACAGTGCGCAATGTTATTAAGAAGTTTGCCAAGCATTGAACTGTCAAGAACCTCCCTGGACATGGGGGAAAGAGGAAAATTGACAAGAGAGGTCTTCGAAGGTTGGTTCAAATCGTGGAAAAAACACCATGTCAAATACCCAAAGACCTGAAGGCCAACCTGGAACAGTCTGGGGTCATGGTTTCAAACAAGTACCATACGCCGCACACTAAACCAAGCAGAGCTTTATGGGCGAAGGCCATGGAAGAAACCATTTCTGAAGAAAAGACATAAAAAGGAATGACTGATCTTTGCCAAAGAGTACCTTGACAAGCCACAATCCTTCTGGGAAAATGTTCTGTGGACAGATGAAACAAAAAAAAAAAAAAAAAAAAAAAAAAAAAAAAAAAAAAAAAATCGAGCTTTTTGGCAATGCAAACCAACAGTTTGTTTATAATCTGTATAATGAAGCTTATAAGGAAAAGAACACCCTACCAACAGTTAAACATGGTGGAGGATCCATAATGTAGTTGGGTTGCTTTGCTGCGTCTGGTATTGGAGGCCTTGACCGTATCACAGGATTCATGAAATCAGAGAATCAAGAGATTTTAGAGCGAAATGTCCTACCCAGTGTAAGAAAACTTGGTTTAAGTCGAAGATCATGGGTCCTCCAGCAAGACAATGACCCAAACCACACATCCAAAAGTACACAGGAAGGGTAAAAAAAAAAAAAAAATAATGGACTGTTGTAAAATGGCCAGCAATGAGTCCTGACCTCAATCCCATTGAAATCTGCCATTGGAAAAAAGAACCCTGCAAACATTCAAGAGCTTGAATAAACTGCAAAGGAAGAGTGGGAGAAAATACCAGATGAGAAGTGCAAAAAGCTTATAGATAGCTACAAGAAACGTTTGGAGGTGTGCTACCAAGTATTACTTAGGGGGGGCCTTTATTTCTGCACAAGCTGTTTATTCTGTTTCTTCTTTGAAATTACAACATGTAAGTTGAAAAACAATATTTTATTGTTGTACTACTTTGGACGACTAATTAAAAAAACCTGAGGATATAACTTTGGTACATTTCCATTTATTTGTGAAGATATTGTACAATTTATGAAAAAAATGAAGGGGTGCCAATAATGGTGAGCATCACTGTAACCTAAGGCATGCAATATAAAACGTGAAGGGGTCATGGTGCTCGCAGAAGTGCGGTGGTCCATTCAAACAGCTGATCAGTGGGGGTTCTGGGTGTTGGACTCCCACTTATTTATTATTGGTGACCTATCATGAGGATAGGTTGATAGTGGCACGGAACCTGAAAACCCATTTAAACAGGTTATCCACTGAGGGGTTCCCACTCCAGCCTCATGACAAAAGACTGACAACCCAACTGTGGTCTACCAATGCATCATCGGTAGCATGAAGGGCACTCATCTCTGTTGCCTGTGAAATTCTGTACCTCCACATAAGCAGAGACAATTTGTCTTTACAAATGAGACAGTCATGGTATCATCATATGATACTCCAAGGCCCTGGCCATCTCCAGCAGTCCACTAACCCTCCTTGCCTGGTTGAGGTTGCACCCCCCTGCAACTGCAATAGTTACACCCCTGTAGATCGGAAGCTCCAAAAATCACAGACACACACAGTTTCTCCATTGGAAGAGGATACTAGAAAGGGACTGGTCAGCTTATGAATACAAGCATGCTTACTTTTCATAGTGCATTCACTTATCTGGTGAAACCCTATATGTAGAGGGCCTTAGGCCAAATTCATAGACCATATTGTGTTTTATCTGGTTGAGTGGTTGACTGAATATTCTACATCACATCTACATACCTAAATGACATTGTTTGCAGCTTAAGTTAGATACGCCCTGTGGAGGGTATCTACACTACACTTATAAGCAGGTTCTTAGGCAGCACAACCTTTTAGAATTTAGGAGTTCTCTTCATATTGGTCTTCGTTTTTGCCTCTCTCATGTCCCTGTAACATGATTCATAGTGAGAGTTTCCTACCTAGTCTGTTGTCTTTTTAGACGTGGAAGGTTAAATAAGGAGCCTTACCCGATGCCAATGTAAACTCATCTGGGGTGCTGAAATACAGAGGATTTGGTTTTAACACACTGACGGAGTTTCAGCAGCAAGAAAACGGCTTTGTGAGAAGATCCATCTCCAAGATAAACAAAGGATTTATACATGAAGACTCTCCAGACCCTTAGTACTTTCTTACTATAGGATCTTAGAAAATTATGATTCATGTATGTGGCTGAGCTGCAATACCAGACAAAGCCAGTCATCTAGAGAGGCTCTGTCTGCTTTCTTTACCACAATCTCACACATCCCCTTTAAAGCATAGCTGTCATATGACTTCTCACATTAAACACTCATGTGTATACATGAGGAATAGCACAAGTTTTCATTATTATGGCATTTTTCCCATAGATTTGCCTCTCAGCAGGCACCATGTATATTGTCACTTTCTCACCTGAGATGATGGGCAGAGGTTAGCTGCTATGATGTCTCCCATACATTGGTCCACACACTGTAGCTCAACCTTGTAAGCACCATGGAGGACACAATACAGCAGCAATGAGCAGTATGAGGACAGTGTAAAAACATCACTTATGGTCACAAATGGTTTAAAAAGTAGGAAACAACTTGTAACTTTTTTTTTCTCCCCAAAATAGTGGAGCAGACTGTGAATCTACTCTACAGCATCTTTTCTCATCCTGCTTTCATCTTCTTCAATAAGTCACATGAAGAAAGTGTGACCTCTGTTCTAGCATGGATTGCTGTGTAAACAGAAGGCCTCTCTGCTCCTTGACACAAAAACACACCAAGACAGAGCTGTTGAAATCTAATGAAATTTTATACCTGTGAACGTAACAATGATAAATGTAAGGGATTACAATATTAAAGTGAAAGGTTAATTTTATTGGGGAAAACTGTACAACTGAAAGGAGGATTTAGGACCCTGTTGGGCCACCTCTACCCTGCATACGAGACGAGATACAGTGGAGCATGGAGGTATATAGGATCCATATGGTATCCTATGGGACATATGCCCACAGATGTTGCAGCTAAGCCTGTAGATCCTGCAGACTTGTAGGTTGCCGAATTTGATGTCCCAGCTGGTCCCATAAATGCTCGACTGGTGATAAATCTGGTGACTGGGGAGGCAAAGGAAGTGTTGCAATCTGGTGGAGTCTCTCCTGGGAAACCATTGCTGTATGTGGACAAACATTATCCTGCTGAAAATCACCAGTTGGAAGCCTTGCCATCAGAGTCTACACATGTGGGTGCCCTGTACAGATCGCTGAGCTGTTACTGCACAACTACTATGGGTGACAGAGTGTCATATCCAATGGCTCCCCAGATCATCACACCAGCAGATGGGGCATTGTGTCGCTCCACTGGAAAGGCAGGATTGAAGTGCTCATCATAAACACCTCCATACTGAAATCTGACCATTAGATCCCAAACAGAACCTGGATTAGCTGCTAAAGTATATACGGCTCCAGTCTGTAGCAATACAGGTTTCTCATTCACAACACCACTGCAAAATGAAGGTGGCGGTGGTTGGCAGTCAATGGCATAACACACGTGACACCAAATTTCCTTCTGCTACATGCCTGGAAATGGAGAGAGGTATGTAATGAAGGTGCCCCCTATGTCGGAATAGTGGACAAGGAAACTGTTGGAGCTGCTTGTGGGCAGATCAAACTGCTTCATTACTAGTGGTCTGTCTGGGCCTTCTGGAGCCTGCTCGTGTCCTCATGTAACCACAGCTCAAAGCACCTTCCAACAGTTAGGGCAGAACGACCTAGATAGAGGACAGGTTTTCGAAGACAACTATGTCTGATGATGCACTCCCTTTTCAAAGTCTTTCAACTTGTCAAAATGTCTTTGAGTGATACAGTGAGGAGTGATTAGCAGTCAATGATCTCCTACAGAGATAGTACCTAGAGAGGTTATCTGTGTGCTGCCCGTGCTTCCGCGGCCCCATTTACACAATGAATAGGGGCTGCGGAAGCGCGGCCACAAAGCCGGAATAGGACCTGTCCTGAGTTTTGCAGCCTGGGCTGTCAGCATGCACACTAATCCGTGTAATACACAGTCATATGGGTGGGCCGGCAGCAATGAATGGGTCAGTGCGCTATCTGGGAAAAATCCAGACAGCACACTAACCTAGCCCATGGTCATGTACAAGGGACCTAAGGTCCTGAAAGGTCCATTTTAGTATTAGCTCTGCAATGCTTTACAAAAACCAGGTGCTACACATGGGTCACAGAATCAGCAATAGTAAATTTAGAATCTACTTAAATGACTACCTTGTATTTTTTGTCACTGTAAGGATTGGTCACATTTTCAGATTTTTTCATACATGCAGTTTTGAGGGCTAAATTTTCTTCCTTTGTGTTATTCAAATAATGTGTGTGTTTTTTTCCGTGATAAATAGGGCTTTATTATTTTTCCATTTTTTTTTCTCAAAATGCTACTTAAATAAAAAAAAATAAGATTTTTACCTCTCCATTACAGTCATTAAATAGGTGACACTATGTTGACGGGTGTGGGACTAGAACCTGCGTATTTATTTTTTATAAACACATTGTCCCCCCTCCCCCTAAGGTCATAATAGACCTTTGGGGGGTAATTTAATTTTCCTTATTTTTTTTTCCTGCCGATTTCCCCTCTAATTGGGACTAATACATTAGCCCCAATTATAGAGGAAATGCAGCCTCCCATAACTTACTGCAGAGCTGATCTGGCTCCTCTAGGACCCAGGAGCTCATGCAGCTCCCAGCCCCCTGGCAGTCATGTGACTGCAGGACTGGAAGTGGAGCCACATCATGGAGCCTCCCATAGCTGTAAACAGCACTTATTGAGCACTGTGTAAACAGCGATCAGGAAGGCAGGAATGGTAATAAACCGTTCCTGCCCTACCTATACTTGGTCCGGCAGTGATAAGAGCTGGCCCCCCTCCCCAACCTAACATGGCAAGAGCATAACAGAAGAAAGCTTACATCATATTTTAAAATTGGAGTGAATGGGAACTTAAGTAGATAGAAGGGGCCAGAGGGGGTGGAGCATTACATATAACATTTGCCCCCTCATGCCGTACACTAGATGTAGTTTTTGCCTTTCTCCCTTAGGATATATGGACATCACACAAGATGGCCCCCTACCCATGTGAGGGCAAAGAGCATCTCCCACGCTGGAGCATTTGACATGACCATGTATCAGATGTTAGGCCTGTCATCTGAATGGGCACCAGGTCATTCCAAGTTTACAAGACATGCAGTCAAACTCAGCTTCCCCCTTGTCCAGACAAGACAAAGATGCCACTTTTCCTTGGCCAGGGTATTTTGATGCAGGACTAAAAGCAGTGAACTGAATGTTTTCACTGAGTGAATGAAAACCTAGCTACTTATTTGGCCACCCAGGTCCACCTAGTGCCCGGATGATGTTGACAATCTGCAGTTCTTGCCTATGACATATGTAGACACAGTCTTGGAATTCAGCACAAGATTAATGTGTTGCTCCTGAAAGTCTAAGGAAACAGGGCATGGGCTCATAGATGGATCCAACTACACATTCCTCAGTCTGGGCCGCTATTCCCCTTCGTTCGACCACAAGCCATTTATTTCTGGAACAGAGCGCATTTTCCTCCTCCAGCTGCAGGAGAATTTAGGGCTGTCTTGTCTATATCTCAAGTGCACAGACAGCGACTTCCTGTCACAGACATTACGGATGGTGGCTCAGTGACAGCCAGGCTTCTGGTCAAACCAAGTCCATAATAAAAAACTACAGCAGAAAGAGCTCAGCACCCAGAATACCAGAGAGGCTCTTCTACACATCTACTTAATGTATTCTAGGACTAAGTGGGTAAAGCATTTGGCAGGAAGGACAGCCGGTTCCTGGCTCATTTACCTGCAGACACCTGTCTTAGCTCCCTACAGATATGCACTTGTTATACAGTAAGTATTGTGAAACTACAACTCCTAGCATGCCCTGTTATGTGTAGGCAAAACGCTAGCAGTGCAGAATAGGAGGAGGGGAAGGGAGTAAGTAACAATTCAGATTTACAGGCTTCTCAGAGTGGAGAGACAATTAAAGGTCCCCTTACACATTATTTTACCAGACAATCATCTAATATCTATGGGGGTCTCCTGACTCTTCCCAGTCAGATTACGTTGGGGGACAGAAGGATTGGGGATGTTGAACTTCAGAGCCTGATCCTTTTGTTTTTATAGTGGCGTTCTTCCCTCTCCACTCACAAAACTGGTATGCTCGGCCAAAATGAGCGTGCCTGTATATAGTGGGGTCCGAACGGATAGCCGTCAACAGAATAAACATTCAGCAGCCAGCCATCTAAGGTGTATGTTGGCCATTGCTAGCTGTCACATAAGCACAAGACCACTGATTTGCAATCCGCACATAAAGATGTCCACATTGCACCAATCACAGAACCTGTACGATTCCCTACACTGTTCTTTGCTGCAAATGCAGACAAAAATAAGACATGCTACATAATTTGCAGACCCCTTCTACAGCACGGACACATGACCGCAAAAATTGCAGATGTGTGTGTATGTGCTCATAGAAATGTATGGGTCCGCACTTTTATAAAATTACAGTTGCTTGCAATTGGCCTTATAAACGGCTGAAAATAAGAGATTAAATTTTTTAATGGGATGCAAAGATCCTAGGGACATGGGATAAAGTTATATCGGAGGAGATCAGAATGATCAGACCCTACCTGCCACTATAGCAGGAGACCTATGTCAGAGTTAGATCAGTGAGGGTCCATCCACTTGCTATATAACACTTATCACCTATCCTATGATGAACACGCCCTTTAAAAAGGGAGTCTGTCAGCAGTAAATTAGTTATAAACCTACAATCTCTGTACCTTGTAGAGGTAATTCTACAGTTCCCCAATAGGTCTTACTCAGCTTTGGAAAACCCATTTTCATGTAAATCGCTGTTTTCTTCGTATGAAAAAGTGGGGAAAGTGTTTTTCCAGGAATCTAGAGCTAAGCACATTACAGTAATATACAACATACTTTTATCACTTTTTTAAGTCACTTTTGCAGGTTTTAAGAAAATAATAAAATTGTGAGGCAGTTGGTGCATTTGGGGCGGGCCTTCAGCCCTGGTAGCGCTGCTCAAGTAGGATGGGTAATGTCATAGCAGCGGAAGGACCAACTTCCAATGCACAGGATGGTGCAGGAAGAAAGGTGTAAGGGTCTGAGTACAAGAGCAGTGCTCAAGGGAGGAAAAGGCCCACCCAGAGCACACAAATGCCTCATTTGCATAAGACTTCAAAGTTGTATTCCTCCAAATCTACAGATGTGACATACAGAACAGAGGTATGAGGTTTACCACTGTAATGTGCACTGCACCGTGTTGGTGGCAGACGAGTATGCCTGGAGTAGGTGAAAAGACTCCCATTAAACACTGAAGCCCCATCCTCAAAATAAGCAACTAATGTCTGATCATGGGGAGGTCTATGACTGGGATCCCTTACGATTGGCATAATGAAAGCGCTGCAAAATTCCAGAGAACCCCTTTAACAACGACTGATTAATTTCAGGTCACTGACCCCAAACTTACATTTTACATTGCTGACAGGTCAGAATTCTCACTGTAAAGAGACCCTTGAAGGTGGCTTTTCCACAAACAATCCCTCATACGAGGAGGAATTTCCTTTCAACATAAGCTGTAATTGTTACATTTTTTGTAGCCAGGGAACAAGTTAATCTACGGCATATTCATCATTAGACATTGCAGGAATGCAGCGCCATGTTGTTTAGATTCTGACCTTTAAGAAGAGCAAAGAGTTCACAGGCGCAATCTAAATACAAGCACACAGAGCAAACCACAGTCATCCCCATAACAGTGGGCAAACAAGCAGCAAAAGCTTCCACAGTCTTCTGAAGAGGCCATGTTCTCTTCCGGTCTAGAGCTGAAGATATGTGCTGAGCAAGCTGACCAATTATACTCATCCCCCCTCAAATATACTACTTATTTATGGTAAAAATAACACACAGGTCTACACCCACACGACTGATAGATGAAAATGCCATGTCAATATCCCATTAGCTTCAGGCAATTTGTGTAAATTCAGTTTTTTTGTTTTTTTTTTTTTACTAGTATTAGTATCTGGAAAAACTATGCCACAACCAACATAGATGCCATTTGTGCTCCTAAAGTGGTTCTTACCACTTTAGGAGCACATTTAGATTAGTGTAGGAATTGCATTTTATCCTGGACAACCCTGTTAAAGGGGTTGTCTGTTTTCAGAGTAAAGCCCCTTGCAGACGACCATGGGCCAGCCGCTGGCCGTGATTGAACGGCACGGCCAGCACACGCATGTCATCAGTGTGCCGCCCTTGCACTGCCGCAAAACCAGACTGGAATAGGATCTGTCCTGAGTTTTGTGGCCCAGACTGTCAGCCCACACACTGACCCGGGTAATACATAGTCATTGCATGGGCTGATAGCACACTGACCCATTCATTTCTATCTGGGAAAAACCTGGATAGCACACTGAACTTGTACACGGTCGCCTTTAAGGAGCCTAATATGGAGACAAAAATGTTATTCTTTGTATAATGAAAAGTTGTACAATTTTCCAGCATACTTTCTGTATCAATTCCTCGAAGTTTTCTAGGTCACTGTTTGCTGTCCTTCATTCTGCTTTCACAGTAATCAGACATCTGCCTGGTAACGAGCTGTGCACCTGTGTGTCCATCACATGACCATGGACCGTATAGTCACATGACCATGGACTGATTTTTCATCCACTAGAAGTAATGAATGGCAGCAAGTACAGATCTAGAAAACTGTGAGGAATTGATACAGAAAGTATATTGAAAAGTTGCAGAACGTTTCATTATACAAACAACAACATTTGTCTCAAAATATTTATCAAACTGGACAACCCCTTTAACAGGACCCTTTATGCCCACTACAATGTGACATCCTATATATTGCTTCAAACTGACAGTGCACTGAATTCAGCCAAAACTAACAGCACGTATCTCTGGCACCAGGGCACATACTGGCAGCAGTATACATGTCGCACCATAGAGTACACAAAAGGTCCTGTTCACACAAATGATGTTCACGGCCAATCACACAGCTGTATTAAAATAGATTCATGTAAATGGGGCTATTCACATGTCCTATTTGGTGGTCCATCAAAACTGGTGTATACTATTTTTGCCCATTTTCAAGGATCCCTCAGACTCAAATCGACAGTGAAAAAAAAAACGTCCCTTTTTCATTTTGCACTTCAGTCTGCTTAATAGAGCTGTATGATGTAGCGTCACTGAGGGGGCAAATACACTACTCCAGAAATCATACCTGCTGCTGCTCGGAAAAATACCACCCAGCTTTTCCAGATGTTCTAAAATTTATTTAAACTTAAAATTTATTAACTTTTAATTTAAAATGGAAAATGTCCTTTAAACCTTCCAAGTGCAAACAGAGCTGTAAATGAATGGTGAATATAAGCAGCACAAAGTCACATGAGGTCTGTGAAGGACAACACCTGTTCACACTACACTACTACAGGGTCATGCAGATTTCCAGACCTGCCCACCTGTACAAGGGTCAATGACCTCAGTGACAAATAAAAGGGCACCCCAGCATAGGGCAGAAAAGTCACAGGCTGTGAGAGGGAGGCGGGAAACAAGCGGGCACTCCTGCTTATCAGGGCAGGTGCAGAACACAAAGCCTTTATCAGCACCTATTACATGATAATAAGCCGGGCACAGGCGATACCATCCCTGAATGTATTATGATGTACACCACCCAAAGTATCACACGGCAACTAGTCTACTTAATCCACATCTTATTTCTATAGGATGATGCCAAGATCTCCACTCCCGTATGACTGTATGGCTAGGCAGATTTACCACTCAGGAGTCTGGGAAAGCTGAGTCACACTGTGTATGAGGAGTGTGTAGACAGCACAGCATGTCTAGTAACACATTTACCAATGTCATTAACCTGTTGCATATATAATGAGCATACATGCACCCCTCCTCCAGCCCAGCCCCCGACACTCACCACTTGGCTGCATTTCAGGACCCCAAAGAGTGAGCGGATGTAGTCCACATCACAGTGGATGCCCCTCCAGCCCCGATTCTGCCTCACTGGCTCTGTGGTGGGCTGGTATGGGCTGCTGGCCCCTGACACCATAGAGGCTGTAGATGCCTCCGCCTCAAAGCCATCCATGTCCTCTGCCACTCTCATGCCTGACGCTCCAGGAGCGGATTAGTGCTGGGGGCCACTCTCCCCACAATGCATAGCGATGGACACCAAGTCACACAAGACCCAGGATTAGGTTAGGAGCCCCTCAATGTTTCCCACATGTCAGTCATCCATGCAGCTTCAGCAACAGCAAAGAGTAATGTCCTGCGACTCGCTGCTCCCGACTACAGCACCACACCCCCCTCCGCCGGACTCTAGAGAAGCTCAGCCCCAGCTCCGTGCCGCCCTGGGCCCCGGTTCTCTCCGCGGTGGCGCGCAGGTCCTAGCCGCGTCCCCTACACTGACGCGCTCTGCAGGTAAACTGCGCTCCCACCAATCGCAGGCGAGGCTCTTTGTGACGTAGCGGGCAGGATCATCACCATAACTCCGCCCTTACGCTTAGTACGACTTTTTCTTTGCCTTTCCTTGATAGTGAGCAGCTCGGTAAGAGCCAGTGGTTGGCACGTCCTGCCAGGCGCTAAGGCTGCTCCAGCCTCAGTATGTCAGTTACTAATCCTAATAGTGCCAATAACAAGCCAACATGGCGATGGAACTGCATTTTTATTCATGCGGCAACGATGGCTGCTAAGGAGAAGTAATCCCATCACTGCTAATGGAGATGTCTCTGAAAGCTTACCCAGATGTCTGTACATGTCACGTGACAGTGAAGGGCTCTTCACAAAGTGGCAAGGCTGACATTATTATATAGCCTCACCCTATGTCTCTGCCTCAGAGCCCTTATGATATATGTACTGAAGGCACTCCAAGTGCTGCCATATGGTACCTTGTTACTGCACAGACTTCACCTATAGAGGCAATGCAGAAGCATCCAATTCTGTGTGTCCCTTAAAGAGAGTCTACCACCATCTCCAAGCATATTCGACTTGCACCATCATGTTACAGAGCACATTACACAACAGACCTGTTATATATGTCACTTTTGCAAATATGGAGAAAACAACTTTGAAGTCTTATGAAAATTAGGCAGTTGGTGCACTGGGGGTGGGCCTTTAGCTCCCTACCATGTCCTTTCCACACCAACCAGTGCAGTGGGAGTTGATACTTCCACTGTTAGGGTATGTTCACATAGCAGAATTTGGCAATGAATCTGAGGCAGATTCCACCTTAAAATCAGCTCCAAATTCCGCCTGAAACAAGCCTCCATTGATTTCAATGGGAGATAGGCGCTGATTTTTTCCTATAACTGATTTTTCAGCTAGGGGAAAAATAAGCATCATGCTTGAACCTCAGGTGGATTCCGCTTGATATCTCCCATTGTAGCGAATGCGAGACAAAAAATTCTGCTGGGCAGGTGCGGAATTGGATGTGGAATTTGGTGAAGCAGAAAAATCAGCTTCAAATTCCAAATTTTTTAGATAGGAAAAATTCAGTTGTGTAAATATACCCTTATTATGTATCTTTAGCTAACCAGCTGCCTCTTGCAAGAGAATGACAGTTCCTGGCTAACAGCTGAGAGACTATTATTTTTACTACTTTCCTTGCACTGGAGACAGCTAATCCCGCCCCTAAACTATTATCCCCACCCCTTAGACATATAGCCCATCCCCTTTTGGCCATATAGTTCCTGACTGCAGACCATAGACTGTATTACATAGGGAGCTGTTGCCAAATGATCCATTTCTCAGAAAGAAGCTGAAATTCCCATTACTGATATGACATCAGCCATCCTGCTTGAGTAGCAAAAGCAGTGCTTCTAGGGCTGAAGACATAGTGGCAGCAGTTGAATGATCTTGGGGGAGGTGGTAGACTTCCTTTAAAAATCAGTGTCATACTTTGGCAGACCATTGGCTTGTACAAGGCTATTATTGTGGTATTGGTAAAGGTCTGAAGTCCTTTACAATGAATTGTAGGGAAAAAAAAGCCAGGAGTGGATTGAGCAGAAGGTAGAAGTATAAGAAGCTTCCTATATATTTCTCATTTCTTTTGTATCCACTCCTGGCTTTGGCTCAAAAAACTGTAGCAAAATCTGCAGCAAAGAAAGCTGCGTTTCCGCAATTTGGGGCCTCAGCCTAAAGGAGCAGCATGGTGGCTCAGTGGTTAGCCTTGCAGTGCTGGGTTGCAGCTGCATGGTGGGAGTTTGCATGTTCTCCCTGTGTTTGCTGACAGTCGGGACCTCCACAGATCAGCAGTGGCACTGGGTTAAGCCCAGGTTCTAATTCACTTGACACCAGATTAATTTGTTACTTGGCCTGTGTGTAACTGCAATTCCGAGCAAAGCCCTTATGCAATGTACAACATTGTGCTTGGTATTCAGTGAAGGGGCCACAGCACTCATTTGAATGCTGCCGTCATTTCAAATAGATAATCTGTGGGGGTCCCGAGTGTCAGAAATTCTCTGATCACATAATGAATTTTTTTTTTTTTCCTCCAAATCACATTTGTAAAGGGGTTAACTGGGCTAAATGATAAATTCCCTGGGGGCGAGGGGTAGGGCAAAAAGAACAATACTTACTTATGCCTAATCTTTGGTTCAGGGGGTGTTTCCCCGTTCCCCCTGAAAGTTCTGGGAGTGGAAGTGAAAAGAGTCAGGTAACCCACTATGGCCAATCATTGGCATCAGCGGTTACCTAACCCTCTGCAGTCCATGGACTAGAAAGAACAGGGGATGTACCACCCTAACCAAGGACTGGGGGCAAGTGAATATCAATTCTTTATTATTTTATCCAACCCCTAGCCCGCAGTGAGATTTTACTCTAACCTGGGCAACGCCTTTAAGAATTTTGAACTATATAGTTAATAAATCCACATGTTGTCATATGTCGAAACAATCCAACACCTATGTTCAATAATATTAGCAAGTTGGAATATATATTGAAAACATAAAGGATAACTAATGTAGGATACAGAGAATATGTTGACTGGTATACACAATTTGTGTACAGATTTTACAGGGTGTTTTTTTTTTTTTTTTTTTTTTTTACTAAGAATTATAAAATAACCATAATTATTATATTATAATAATATAAATAAAAGGGAAGTAGCCAAGGACATAGCGTGGTTTGATAAAATATTAAAAAGGTGGAAATACATCACAAGGCTTCATGCACATGACTGTGTGCTTTGTCAACGTGCTAGCCGTGTTTTTCAATGCTAGCACACTGACATATTATGTTCTCCACCTTCCCCCCAAACACACATGTACATGTATGGGCCAAGAGCCCAGGGCAAAACTCAAGGCAAGTCCTATTCCTCTCCATTTTGCAGCCTGGGCTCACTGAAGTAAATTAATGGATCCATAGAGGTGCAGGCAGCACACAGATATCACAGTCGTGTGCATGTAGCCTAAGGCTGATGATATGTAAATGTCTGAAAGAACTGACATCCCACAAAAGTGCGCTAAGGAGAATGGGGCTTATGGAGAGCAAGTCCTCATCTGGGGTTGCCAAAGTTCTACAAATTTCTCATGTGAGTTGGACTCCCAGCTAGACAATTCTTCTACTTGCTAAAGTTGTCTAACTTTGTCAATCCATATGGAAATAGTAGGTGGGTCTGTACTGAGCCAATAAAGGGGGGATTAACAGTTTAGCGGTCATAAACAACAGAGCCAGTAGGTTTCTCAGGGGAAAAACTTCAGTCTGGTTCTAAGGATAGGTCAACAGTACGCAAGTTCTAGATGCAAACCCCTTTAAAGACAGGGCTGGGTGAGGGTAGAAGTATGAGCCAGTGATAAGTGGTGAATGAGTGGGAAGGGATTTTAGAACATTAAATGTTACCTGTCAGAAGATTCTTCTTGGGAGAAAGCAATTTGCTTTTAGACAATTGGTCACTCTTGTGAAAATTTAATAAGCCATGCAACTTACAGTCCTGGGTTAAAGTGAACCTGTCTTCACTGTGGAGACTTGCAGCGATGTTGTATCTGGGAATTGAATGAAATATTAACATCTGGTTAAAGGGAACTTGTCAGGTGTTTTTCAACATAAACTGCCGCCATTATATGCAGGATGAAATAATTCCCTTTCCATTGGTGCCCTCTGTAATATAAGAAAAAAAATAAATAAAAAAATAAATAAAAAATCATCATCTGTCTCATATGTAAATCCTAACACTAGGTTCACACTAGAGTTTGGGTTTCCATTCTTCGTGTCCACGAGGACACGAAAGATGGAAACCCTGTCCGCTTAAAAAGTGGTTACACTCAGAAACCAACGGACCCCATAGACTATAAGTGGAATGTGGGACGGAGTCTTGCACAGAGACTCAAACCCTAGTGTGAACCTAGCGTTAGTAGTAATGGTGGGGGGGAGCATCTTCAGCCTGATCACACCTCCTGGGCATGAATGACATCTCCCTCATAGTCCCCTCACTCCCTAACATCACAAATGTGTTGTCAGTTATGCCTAGGAGGCGTAATAGCAAGTGGATAATGTACATAGGACTTTTTATGCTTTGACATTTATAACTTCACTTTACTGCAACAGATAGATTACAGAGGGAACCAATGGAAAGGGAATTACTTCATCCTGCACATGATGGGATCAGATTATGGTGGGAAAACCTCCTAAAAGGTTCCCTTTGACCAGACATTAAAAATTCATTCAATCCCAGATAGCAACATCAGGGCAAGTCTCCGCAGTGAAAGTAAGGAGCAATCCACTGTAGGCAACTTGATCTCTTTTACAAACCATGTTTTTTTGCATAATTTCCTGTATACGAAGCATATGAAACATATAATACTTCCCCAATGAACAAGTAAACAGACCTCAAAAATATAAAACAATTTTCATGTGACAAATTTTTCATGCTACAATTACTCAAAATTGCACCACTGAGGCACATGGGGGCGCCAGTCACAAGCAATTTACTTCACAGTGATCTCTAAACTATCCGCATAGACAGTAAAAGACGACACACAAAATTCTGACATTTATTATAGTGAGAAGTAGGTCTGTTTATTGCTTCCAGCATTAGATTGATGTATTGACCCTAGACACTAGGCATATTGCAGGACATAACAGGAGAGGTGCAGCAGTCTGCCTGGTAGTGACAAGTGGAGGGGTCTAAGATCTACATAAAATGGGGTCTATGGCGATATCAGAGTATACAGGCTGTATCCGGTAGGTAATGTAAGGCTATTGCCAACCAACCAAGGTTGTGAAGTCAGAGAAAGAATTATCAACTCCAAAATAAAATGATTATTTTTAATGATATTCTACAATTAATAATATTGTATAATTAGATACATAGTTTATTGCATATTTACTTTCATAGAAATTCAATCACTAGCTTTATTAGCAAATTAGAGGAGCCTTACTGCTTCTGCCTGACCATGACTGTCAACCATTTATGAAGGAATCAGAGTCAGGCTGTGGAAAAATAGAGGAATTCAGAGTTGGTGAATTGGCCTACCGACTCCATAGCCCTGTGACCAACCATCTCTGTCCCTCCCTGCAGGGAACGCAGTTAAGATAACACTGCCTGTAACGTGCATGCTACTGCACAGGGCACAGTTCGCAACTGCTCCAGTGCCTTAAAATGTGTCTGGGATTTTAGTGCCTTCCTCATGATTTATTATTATGTATAGAACATTATGTAACTTATGGCAACACAAGCATATCCAAAGCTACAGGTCTGCAGTCTTCAATAGGCATAATAGGTGTTGTAGTTTTGCAATAGAAAAGAGTGGCAGTTTGGCAAACATTTGGTAACATGTTAATGTATAAAATTATGATCAAGAAGAGGTTATAAAATGTCTGTGCTACAGACCCACATTGGTTACGGCTTATAATAACCTACCCAATAGTCTGATAACCAATTTATGGCAATTAGGATCTGTATAAAATAAGTAAAAGTCATGTATGCAGCTTCTTGCATAGATAATATTTGAGTTTTCAGATTAAATACTAACAGAGAGAACCTCAAAGCATGTTGTCATTTTCCGGATAAATACAAGATTCATAGAAGTGAAAAATGTGCCCTTATAAGAGGATACTGAGAAGTCAAATTTATTCAGCCATTAAGAGGCAATGAAGGTAGACATTAACCAACTGGATTTAGTTTTGGGCTTTTCAATAGCTTCTGGTCACACTAAATGCACTGTAAAATGGCAAGTTACTGCAAACTTATTGGTTGTGTATGGTCAAAAACCACAACACTGCCATATAAATGCACAAGTACTAAGTCTTCAGGAATGTCTGTGTAGCTTTCAAATGTAAGATAATGCACTTGGAGATAAGGAACCCTCAGAGTATTGTAATGGCAATTCTGTGTTAGCCAGGATTTTAGAAGAGAAGGATCCTGATACCAGACAGCTTCAAATGAGTGCACAGTGCAGCCAGGAAGCAGGGAAGGCAAGTAGGATGCTCGGCTATATAGTTATAACCAGTAGGAAGAGAGAGATTGTGACCTCGCTGTATACTGCACTGGTATGACCATGTCTGGTACATTAGGTGGAATTTATCATTCACCAGTTTCTGGTGTAGAGGGATGATATTGAGGAGCATGTTTGGTGCAAGGAACTTTACTAGTATGAGTTAGAATAGAAATCTACACCAGGTCCTGCCTGGTATAGACTTCCATTCTGGCGCCAAGACCTGCACATAAATCTCTCAGTCCCTGCACCAGTCAGGCTGTTTATTAAGACTGGCATACAATACGACAGTCTTACTACATTTGCCCCATTGTATCCAGTTCCGGAGACTTCACCTACAGCCTTTGGGTGCTTGAAACTGCTAGTTGACAGGGAGCATGTGCAGCACCACTCAAACAAGTAATAGGAACAGTAGAGCAGCACCACCCCCTGCATAGTGGTGGTTCAAGGGCCGCTCCTATTACTTTAAATTACCTGAAAAGGAACAGTGCTGGACAAGCTCCCTGTTCACTTGCAGCTTCCGGCACCCAAAGGCTGCTGAACCAGCTGATCTGTTCTGGATGCCGTACCTCCACAGGTCACATGCAAATTGAAAAATCAGTTTGGGACCAGACAACCCCTTTATTCTGTATAACTTTGAGGAAAGAAGGGAAAGGAAGAGGCATGATTAAAACCTTTAAATATGTTAAAGGTATAAACAGGATTTAGAAGAGAAGTGTTTTTAATAAATAAATAAAACTAAAACACAAGAACAAGGGACACACTCAAATGAGTTTTGGGGAAAATCATAAGTAATGTCAGGAAATATAATCTTGCGGAAAGAGTAGTTTAGGCTTGGAACAAATTTCCAGCAGATGTGGTTGGTAAATCTACAGTAAGTGAATTTAAGCATACTAGGGATGTCCTAAGATAAAATGGCGGTCTTTTTCTGCCATCTATCTTCTATGTAGTTTATAAGGAGGTGTAGACACAGCATTATAATGGATAGCTGTAATACCCTATTCTGGTACCTTCAGTTTTTTTCCAGTAGGAGGCGCCATAACACCACACCAAGACAAAGATGATCAAAATTGATGTGAAGAAAATCCAGTGCAAACAGTAATAAAATTTACCTGTGTAATCTCATGTGCACACAGGTCACATAACACACTAAGTAATTTTCCTACCTTGAGTTGCCGTTAAGCAGAGGTAAATGGAAAAGGTAGCAAAACATATGTATCTATTCTGGTTTCCTGTTATTTCTAATTGGTTTTCATTCCAACAGGTGCAAATTTAACACGACAATGTGAAGAGAAGGCTAAAGCTGTCATGTACATGGTCCAATCTGCAGAATATCAGGGTTCTCGTTCTACTTACTGCTAAGAGCATTGCTGGAAATAGAATATGTGGCTGGCACTACGGCCTCTTATTATTGGGTCCAAGGCTCAGTTGTTACCAGGGCAACATCTTGTATGGTTTCTCTGTACTCAGATGGCGGCCCTCCTAATTTCCACATCACCCGACTATGTCAGACTAGAGTAACAGAAAAAAAGACTAGAATTTATTCTGCTTCTCTATAGAGGTCAAACTGGTATTTTCCTCAATAGGGCTTTGGTTTTGTCTTGTTCTGAATCCACACAGCATGATAAGTGGTTATACTACCTTATCTCCATCTGAGGTTCCAATCCTTCCACTGTTGGCTTTGTAAACCAGATCTTCATAGCAAACATTGAAATATATACACATGCACAGTTTTCATTCTTAATTTATATGCATTTTGGGCTACAAATCATTTCTGTAATTGTGTTTATTTAAACATTTTTGCTTCATTAGACTGCTATAGTGTACAGATAGGCTCTAATACAAGCAGTATAATGCCATATACTAGCCAATCTGTCACCCTGACTGCCGAAGGCTTCTTCTCCAGTCCTTCTCTGACCTCTACAGAAAGATCTTTCAACCTAAGGTTTGTTCAGAAAAGTAGAGAGAAGGAGCCATTGGGCATTCTACTGCTTGTACTATAGTACTTATCTATACAGTTACAGAAGCAAAATTAAGCAAAATTTGTAATTAAAAAAAAATATTATTTTGATCATAAAATACATACAAATCAAGAACAAAAAATTTGGCCGCAAAAAGTGTATGTAGCCTTTATAGCTCATCCCCTGTTATAACTTGGGGTTATGACTGCAAAGTGGAGCAACTTTAACTTGCCTTTGCCTGACCCTAATGCATAGCTGTACCCTGAATGATGGGTATTGGGCAGGGATGGGACCACATTGCTTTAGTGAGCGTATACGGATACAAGGCTAGGGCAATAAATTGATTTTTTTTGCCTGGAATGAAGAAACGTCTAGTTACTGCGCTGCCATAAAAGTTGCTGTGTGCATAGATCGAGTAACTAACTTTGTAACACATGAAGAACACATCTTCCCACTGATCTAACTGTATGAGGGCTTGTTTTTAGCAGGATGAGTTATGCCATATAACATATTGAGAAACTTTTAAAAAAAATGATTTGTGGAAAGGAAAAACAAAATGCAATTCCGCCACTGTTTTGGGGGCTTTTTACAGTAGTAACTGAGATTTTAACTTAAAATATCTTATCTTAAAACTTTTAGCCTAAATTATGTATATACAACATGGATCTTTGTTAAGGTTCTTGTTACATAAATCAGGGCACACACTGTGACTTCTTGCATACTGGATTATATGCTGGATTATGATGAGCAGACTACTAAAAAACAATGTAGTTGAAGACCTAGTAACCAAACACTTTGTCATATGGTAGTAAATTGGCAAAAAAACCCATACAAAACAAAGTTCAATATACAGTGGCAACACATGGGAATGAAACATTAAGTAGTATGGAATTACACTGAGATTACCCCGGAACGCAGCATGAGGGTTTCCTGTGGTGCAATAAAACACATTAAACAATCAGTTGTTACCATTTATTGAAACTGCAAGTAATAGGTTTAATGGCCTGCCAACATACTGTAGATGTTAAAATAAATAAATTAATATAAAATTCTTACAGGGTGGTGTAAGGCAAGACAAGGCGCCGAAAGTGGTTTTGTCTTAAAGAAACCTGCACCAATATGTTCCCATAGTGCTTTGCAATGCAGACCAGTAAAAGCAGGGGCTCCTTGTGCCTCCAGTAATGAAGAGGAGAGCATTCCCAGTAGAACAACCTGCAGAAATACTTGCCTTGCTTCTCTCTACCATATTAAAAATAAAGTCCATGGCAAAATAAAAAATTTAAATCTAACAAAAAAAAAAAAAAAAAGTTGGCCGGAACCAACCCCACTTATATATATGTTGAGGCCTCTTAACACATCCAAGAGGGTTAAACCGAGAGAATGCGCAGTGGGGATCTGGATGTCAGAACAGATAAACATAGAAGTTTGCTGCTAGAGCAATTGCAAATAATATAATATATATATTTTATGTATATAAAAGTGACTGTTAATACAGTGCATAAATCCTCCAAGCACCTCCTAGTGGCACATCCTGAACTGCTCTAGGCACTTGGAACTGACCAAACATGCTTTGTTTGTCCCATGTGATCACCACCATACCCAACCCCAAGAGCATTTACATTGGCAGCAAATTCTTACTCTGAATTCTTTTGCTGCAGCCTATATGAAGTAAAAGCAAGGGATTCCCCAAAACCGTTGGAAAGCCAGATATTAATAACCTATCCACAAAAGCATCCCGCAGGAAAGAAAGGAGTTAAACGCATAAGGGGTCGGTCACTCTACTAGTTGTTCCTAACCAGTATACAAACTAAACTTTCCTTCACCACAGCCAGCAGCACTTCCTTGTTTCAGTTTACGATCCAACTTGCAAGATCCCTTTTCCATCCACAGGGCCTGCAACATGGTGGCCAATGAGAGATGGCAGACTCTGGAATCTTACTATCTGACCATTACAGGATGGACTGCAACCTTCTAAGTGCTTATGGGTGCAGAAACAGGAGCGTTTCTAGCCGCTTTCTGCACTCAAGGGGTTAACCAGATGGGATATTTCAAGGCAAGCTCACGTAGGGGGCACATAACACTGGTGTCAGGCTAGTAGCGCCCACCATGATCCATGACAAAACCTACAGTATCCGCTGTGTCAGAGCAGCCTTTGCATCATTAAGTCCAATATACATTGTTATTATTTGGTCATTTACATAAGTGTTGTGTAATAGTTTGCTTCATAAGATCATCAGGCCTCATTCTCCGAAGGGGAAGAATTTGCTAACACAGTGTCCGGCTGGCGGCTCATTCTGTCCAGCTCCTCCTGGACATTGGTCAGTACAGGCTTCTGTCCTGTATACAAAACAGACAGCACACCATCAGCATAGAGACATGTCATTGCATGTACCATAGTAACACACTCCTTCAATTCAAGTGAATGGGACAGAGCTGAAATAACAAAACACAGCCCACTAGCAAGAGTGGTGTAGCCTCTAAAGAACAAAGATTCCTTAATCCCTGAAGCAGCTACCTCATGTGTATTTATTTTTCTGTCAATGTAACTGTGCAAAGGCTTCTATTTTTGTGAGATGGGTTGTTTCTATTTGCCATTGTTTTTACTTTTTTATGCAAAAGTTACTGTTATTTGAATGCTTTGGAATACTTTGTGTACCAAAGAATAATTTCCTGTGAATGTCACACTGATCTAATATCCCTAAGGCTAATCCAATATTCCAGAGAAGCAAATCTGTTAACCTATGCATTGATGCTGGCGTAGAGAATATGATATTGTATTATTAGGCAGATTTATCATTCACATGTCTGGGAAAGCTGGGTTACATCCCACTAAGGCAGTTATAAGCCATACTGCTTTTTGCAAGAACCTCTCTCTGTTGGAAAAATGAGGGTCCCTTACCTTCCGTTCTGCTAAGCCTGGATGTAAACAGTCATAGCATGGAAAAATGGTAATTACTTACCGGTAATTGGATTTTCCAGAACCCAGTACAGCACCCAGAGAGAGGATCCGCCCCCAGGGACAGGAAACCTATGGTATAAAAAGGTGGAGCCTCTCCTACCCCTCAGTTGTTTTATAGAAGCGAGAGAGAAAGACTCCAGTTAACTTGTAACTCATGACCCTAAGGTCAAAACTTTTTTTTTTTTTTTGCTTGCTACACCCAGTGCCAAACAAAAGTCCATCATCAAGAAAAAAGGGAGAGATAAAGGACAGTGCTGTCGTGGGTTCTGGAAAATCCAATTATCGGTAAGTAATTACCATTTTTTCCCCATCACCCACGACAGCACCCAGAGAGAATAAAATAGGAAAAAACTAGGGAGAGACCACCGCTTGTAAAACTTTCCTTCCAAAAGAAAGATCAGCAGAAATCCCAATGTCCAGCCTATAATGGCAAAAAAAGGTAGAAGGTGAAAACCAGGTTGCCGCTTTGCAGATAGATTCTATGGAAGCATCCGCTCTCTCGGCCCAAGAGGTGGCAATCACCCTAGTAGAATGTGCCTTGAGCCCCACTGAGGGGGGAAGGCCCAAAGAACTGTAGGCCAGGGAGATTTCTAGTCTCACCCACCTAGCCAGACTACATTTAGAGGCCGCCTTCCCTTTGTTGGGGCCTGAAAAGAGAACAAAAAGGGAAGTAGATTTCCTCCAGGAGGAAGTAGAGGACAAATACTGGATTAGGCAACGTCTTACATCCAAACAGTGGTATTTCTGCTCTTTAGTACTACTTGGGTTAGCACAGAGGGAGGGGAGAACTATCTCCTGAGATCTATGAAATTTTGAGGCTACTTTAGGCAAAAAAAAAGCTAGTTCTGGTTTAATTACTCTGTCCTCTGTAATAGCAGTAAAGGGTGGATTAACTGATAGAGCCTGCAATTCTCCTATGAGACATGCCGAGGTAAGGGCCACTAAAAGAATCACTTTCAGGGATAAATTTTTAATAGGGATAGAGTCCAATGGTTCAAAGGGAGGTTTAGTTAAGGCAGACAGAACTAGGTTCAAGTCCCAGGGAGGAACTCTGGACATAACAACAGGTCTACTTCTAGAGGCCGCCTTATTGAACCTAATCACCCAGGGATCGTCAGCCAATTTAACGTTTAGCAGAGCACTAAGGGCTGAAACCTGGACTCTTAAAGTTCTGGTAGAAAGCCCCTTTTCTAGCCCCTTCTGAAGGAACTCTAGAATCTGTTTTCTAGGTATATCCCTAAGCTCCCCCGGAGAACCCCCTAGAAATTCAAAAAACCGGAACCAAGTCCTAGCGTATATTTTAGTAGTGACCAGTTTTCTGCTTTTTAGAAGAGTGGAAATTAAATTCTGAGAAAAACCTTTTGAGGCTAGTAATCTCCACTCAAATTCCAGGCCGTCAAATGTAAGTGGCTGGACTCCGGGTGGAGAATGGGGCCCTGACATAGAAGGTCCTGGCTGACTGGGAGAATCCAAGGGTCCGAAACGGACAGGATCCTTAGCCAGGTAAACCATGCTCTCCTCAGCTAAAAGTGGGCAATTAGAATAACCCTCGCTCAATCCTCCCTGATCTTCCTCAGAACTGCTGGAATGAGAAAGAAGGGAGGAAAAGTGTAAGCTAGATTGAAATCCCACTTGCGGGACAGAGCATCCACCCCAAAGGGAGATTCCTCTGGGTTTAGGGAAAAAAATCTCTCCACTTTCTTGTTTGACTGTGACGGCTCAAGAAATCTGCTCTGAAATTGTCTGACCCCCTGATATGCAGAGCGGACAAGGAGAGAACCAGAGGCTCTGACAGATGTAGAATCTGGGCCATTATTTTCACAAGGGGAAGGGACCTCGTACCCCCTTGCCTGTTTATATATGAAACTGCATACTGTCGGACATGATCCTTACATGGCGATTCCGAATACCCTGACCTACGACTTTCAAGGTCTCCAAAAGCGCCATTAGTTCCCTCTGATTTGAGGATGCCTGAGAGAGACTCCTTGACCAGCAGCAGCCCTGGAACACCTGATCCCCCATGTGGGCACCCCACCCCCAAGGGCTGGCATCCGTGGTAATAATTAGGGGGTGTGAGATCTTCCATGGAACTCCAATTTCTAGGTGACCCCTGACTAACCACCAACCCAGAGTTTCTCTTGTTGGCTGAGACACCCACATAATTTTGTCAAGAATTTTCTCTTCCTGACGCCAGGCTGCCAGGATTTCCCACTGCAGGTCTCGGGAGTGGCTCTGAGCCCAAGGTACTGCTGGAATACAGGCCGTGAGAGTCCCCAGGATGGACATAGCCTTTCTTATAGTGACCCTGGGGGACTGGATCAGGGTTTTTACTAGGGACAGAACCCTCTCTATTTTCTCTGGAGGGAGAAAACATCTCTGAGCTTTGGAATTTAGAATGATCCCTAGAAACTTTTTCTGTTGAGAGGGAACTAAACTTGACTTCTCTAGATTCACCATTCAACCTAATTCCTCCAGAATGTCCAGTACTACTCTGACACTTTGTAAACATTCTATTCTGGATCTTGCCACAATGAGAAAGTCGTCTAGATATGGAATAAACAGAACGTCTTTCTCTCTTACATGTGCCCCCATTTCTGCCACTATTTTGGTAAAGACTCTTGGGGCCATGTAGATTCCAAAGGGAAGGACCTGATATTGGTAATGCTGAACCACCCCTCCCATCTCTACTGCTACTCGCAAGAACCTCTGGGGACCTGAAAAAATTGGAACATGGTAATAAGCATCTTTCAGGTCTATCACCGCCATCCAGCAATTGGGAGTTAACAATCTCACTGCTGACTGCACTGTCTCCATCCGGAATTTCTTGTAAGACAGAAACTGATTTAACTTCCTTAGATTTATTATGGTTCTGTAGGAGCCATCGGGTTTCCTTACCAAGAACAGAAGGGAATAAAACCCCTGTCTCTCCTCTTCCTGGGGAACTGGAATCAGCACCCCTTTCAAGATCAGGCTCTTCACTTCCAATTCCAGAGCTGATTGAGAGGTTAGGGAAGTCTGAGTTCTGGTAATCTGAAAACTTGAAGGCGGAGGAGAAGAGAACTCCAACTTCAGGCCTACTCCCACTGTATCCAGGATCCAAGGGCTTGATGAAGTTTTCCTCCAGGCAGGAAAGAATTTTCTCAGTCTCCCCCCTACCCAGGGCCTGGCGTCATTGCCTATTGGGTCTTGGATCTTTATTATGGGGTGAATTGCTAAATAAGAACCCCTTGTGTTTCTTATTGGATTCCGACCAGCTATTATCTCTGGACTTGACAAATTTCTGCCCTCTTTATGCACCAAAGGGACGAAAGGACCTCCGTGTACGACCAGAGGAAGGCACAGGAAAACCTCTCTTTTTATCTGCTGCCTTAGCTAAGATGTCATCCAAGGCTGGTCCAAATAGATATTCACAGTCACAGGGCAGATTGCATAGCCGGGTCTTACACCCTACATCACCTGTCCAACTCTTCAGCCAAATAGCCCTTCTGGCAAAGTTGGTCAGGGCAAGGGAGCGAGCTGATAATCTTACAGCGTCCGCTGAAGCATCTGCCAAAAAATCTGCAGCTTTTCTAATAGTCAGGGCTGACAGAATCTGCTCTCTTGGGGCCTTATCCCTTAATTGATCTTCCAGCTCCCCTAGCCAGATCATAAGGTATCTTTCAGTACAGGTAGCCGCTATATTGGGCTTGAGGGACGCTCCTACTGACTCCCAAGAACGCCTTAGGAAGCTTTCTGCTTTCTTGTCTAAGGGATCCTTCAAGGTACCCATGTCCTCGAAAGGCAGTGCTGACTTCCTGGAGGCTCTGGCTATGGCAACATCAATTTTTGGTACATTATCCCAAGAAGAGCAAGCTCCCTCTTCAAACGGGTATTTATGCTTAACTCCTCTAGGGATAAAACCCTTCTTGTCCGGCTTTTTCCATTCCCTCTTGATAAGCGATGTAATATTTTTATGGACTGGAAAGTGTCTCCTTTGACGAACCTCCAAACATAATGTCCTGCATAGAACAGGAGGGTCTAGAATCCTCAATCCCCATAGTCGCTTGAATGGCTTTGAACAACTTGTCAGTGTCCTCAACTGGAAAACACGACTGTCCTCCCTCTATATCAGATATGGAGGAAGAAGAGACGTCATCGGATAATTCTCCATTTTCACCCTGAACAGACTCCTCCTTAAGGGAACTCCTGACCTCCTCCTGTATCATAGATCTGATACCCTGTAAGAATGACAGGGACTACTCATAAATAGTTCTATCAATGCATGATGGGCAGAGCTTTTTCTCATAAGTAGTCAGTCTAGTTCTACATAAGGCACATTCCTTATTCTTAGATTTGGCCAAGGCTTTCCTAGGTCTATCCTACATAAGACAGGGGAACGAATTAATCAATAAAAAAATAAAGGGTTGGAACGCAGCCACTTACATCCCCCTAGAATATGGAGGAAGGCGGAGGTGGACCTTCATCTTGCCCTCCATCTTGGGGTCTTCCTCTTGCCGGTGGCTGCTGGGACTGTGACTGCATCTGTGGGTGTAGCTGCTCTTCCATACTGTAGAGACTCAGTGCAGGGAGGATCATGAAATGTTTAGCAGCTCCACCGTCCTTCAATCTGCATTATATGGCCATTTAGCCATGCCCCTTCCACCAGAAGCCACACCCTCATTACCAGTAAGCCACGCCCATTCTTCTGGAAGCCACACCCACTTCCTTGCAGGCTGGCACCTCCATGTGTCTCCCTGCAGGCCCGGAACTCCTGCGGCCTAAAGCAGAGGAAACACACTCCTTCTGCCTGAATATCGGAACCCCCGTGCCCGAAACACCAGCAGTGCATAGCTGGGGGGATGGCACCAACTCCAGACCGGGCGACAGCTAACAGCCACCCATGGAAGAAGAGAGGCAACCACTACCAGGACCAACTCTTTCCTATGCCATCAGGTAAGCCTGCCTCAAGCAGGCACGTAGGTCGCCCTCCAGGGACAGGAAACAACTGAGGGGTAGGAGAGGCTCCACCTTTTTATACCGTAGGTTTCCTGTCCCTGGGGGCGGATCCTCTCTCTGGGTGCTGTCGTGGGTGATGGGAAAACACATGCGTGCATTTGCTTCTCTGCATCCAGTACCAGCTCGAGTGAATTAGCCAAGGGTGTTAATACATTTCATGACATCAGTCATTTAGTGGAAATAGCCTTTTAAACCATCATATTACAAGATTGGATATTTGTTACTTACCTGGTTTCTTGGCAGAGCCCGGAGCAGACCCAGGCCCACCAGGACTCCCAGGAGATCCTGTCTTTTTACTCAACAGACTATTGAAAAAACTGGCCAGGACTCCTTCGCTGGCTGCAGCATCTGTAACCAGAAGACAAAGGATTAACATATTACTATTTAACAAATGTGAATACAGTGACATGATGAAATAGTGAAAAGTTGTGGATTTGAAAATCTTTCTGCAATTATTTTTTTTCCACTACAGGTGGATATTGTTTTATAAAACCTATGTACATGCATGGTTTTGCATGTACATAGGTTTGCAGTTTTTCAGGTAGATTTGCAGGGTGCATAAAATGGCCTTAGTCTTGTAATGTGGATGGATAAGCTATCATTTAATGTAGATGATTGGACCATGGCAAAGGTTTCTGATATTGCCTATAGGAAGAAGACCAAAGGGAATTAGCAATTTTTACAAACTGCAATTCATTGATGCTAGGTCAGCCAGCACCAGAGCAGTCTATCTATAGACTGCAGGGCTTGGCTTATAGAAACATATTTCTGGTGACTGCCATCTAATGTCTATGACAGCTCTGACAGCCACACAGGAAGCAATCATAGATTTATGAGGGTATATTCACCATATAACTACTTAAGAGTATTTTGAGCAGCCCCATGTACAAGGAGATTGCATTAACAAGTGCATTACATAGCTATCAACAATGTCCTCTACCAATGCATTATAAAAGTCTTAGGGCTTTAGAGACTTCTGTGTTTAGACAGTAGTAACACATGTTAACATCAAAGCATCCATTATTCACAAGTCCTAAAAATACACAAACCCATAAAAACAAAAGCATGAATACATGATCAAGCAAGATAAGACCCAGCAGGAGAGATATCTGGCAGCAGCTCATTTCCCTCTCCTCATTGTGAGCTGAGCCCAGCTGAAAAAGAATGTATGTGAGGTGTAGGGAGGAACTAGCTGTCATGCAAACAAGACTAAAGTAGATGAAAATAGAGGATGTCAACTAAAAACAAACAGCCACCACTACAGACTAAAGCGTGTGTCTGCATCTACAAAATCAACCTACTTTTATCTAATGCAGCGGTCAGCAACCTACGGCACTCCAGCTGCTGTGAAACTACAACTCCCATCATGCTCCATTCCCTTATATGGGAGTTCCAAGAAAGCAGAGCAAGTATGCATGCTGGGAGTTGTAGTTTTACAACAGCTGGAGTGCCAAAGTTTGCCTACCCCTGATGTAATGTATTGCCATTTTTACTCTTATATGACTTAACCTTGAATAAGTCGGCAGGCTCACATGTGGTCTAGGATAAAGCCTCCATGAAGCTGGTAGGTTTGGGAATTTTGCCAAGCTCTAAGTGCAGCAGTTTTGCAAAGTGCATAGGACACTGTGAAATTAAGTAAGTAATAAGTCTGATATGCTATAAATATCTAATCATTTGGACTCAATAACCACTTTCCTTATGTTTCATCTGCTTAATAGGGATTGAGTGAACATGAGTGCCCCCCACCTGTTCACCAGAACCAAGCACCCCCTTATCTAGATGAGTCAGGCTCCAAACAATGAGCCTTAAAAGTTTGAGTGGGAACACCTAAGGTGCTTGACACTTACTCTTAATATTGGGGTCTGGTTTTTTGACAGCCGCCATGGGTGAGGAGCTGGGCACGGTGGTAGGTCCAGTACGACCTGGAGCTCGAGGGGAACCTGTGGGCGCTCTGGCTGGAGACTCCTGTAAGAATTGAATTGTAGATGTTAATGAATTTCTTGTTGCAGATGCTGATCAGTTAATCAGTTCAGTTAAAAAAAAAAAAAAAAATCAAAGCAAGAGTTAAAACTTCCAAATTTTAAATAATGGTAGTTCTTGTTCAGTTTTGTGTACAGGACCAGTCCTACGCCCCTTACCTTGTGACCATCATGCTGATCTATCCCTAGGCACTTCACTGTTGGGGCTACACTGGAAGATGGCCATCAGTACATAACTAGACAAGAGATATGATCTGTTCCATTGCCTGAAGACTCTCTCTCTATGGATATCTATTGTACAGTAACTTGGCTGAAGTCAAGTATCTTAAAATAACTCTGATTAAAATTGTATTGTAGGGATTTATTTTTTTCAGCTCAAGGAGGCAGTCATATAGGCAAGCAGGCAAATATAAAAACTTAACACCCTAGAGATACCCTGGAGCCCCAGATTTATGTAAACTTAGTACCAAGCATTTCCTATTGTAGTTTTGTAATAGGTCTGCATATGTATCAGCAACTGAGATAAACACACACATTGGCAAAGGGGTCTCTAAACTCACCGATGCTCTTGTCGGAGTGGCCGGTTGCTTTGCCAAGTAAGACTACAAGAAAGATGAATAATTAGCAGTGATTAAATAGTTAGTAGTTAATTCCAGAGCAAACCAAATACTTAATAATGTCCTCAAGAATTCCTCTTCTGTCAAGCATTCGACAAATGTCTCTTGGAAAGCATCATGTCAACCAAAATGGCTATTACAGCTCCCACAAAGATGAAAACAGCCAGCTTATTCATTGTGTAATGAAACTATAAAGGTTTTCATTCAACAACTACAAGTACAGATTCAGAAAACTGTAAAGGACTGATAAACATGTATATTAGGACAACATAACCTTATGATCATCAGATGTAATACTATAATACAATACAGTACATAAGATGTATCTGCAGAGACCCCTTCTCCTGAATGAGATAAGGCTTCCCCCATCATGGAGCAAAGACTTCAGTTTAACCAAAGTCAACATATTTGGTAAAAGCCAAAGATTCATAATCCACTATAGGATGGGCCACTCTTACTTGTTCAGGATCAGAAACATTTTAGTTTTTTTTTTGTACATGAATTTTTGAGGTCTATAAGTAACATGTAACAGCCAGTCAGCTTCCTATTTCTGCATGATTTCACACAGCTGCTTAACTCTGCAAGGACATGCCGTGTTAAGAGCTTGAAATTGCTTGTCTGATACTATACATACATTGCCAGGGTTAACTGACCTAGCGTCTCCCATACCTGCTGCTTCATCAGGAAAACCTGCTCGTCTTCTGCTGCCACCTCCTTATCATGGACTAGCTGTAGGGAAGAAAGTATATTGCACTGACAAAACTTTTCATGACTCTTTTGTACAGATGGGTACACAAAGAAAAGAGGACTCCTTACTTTTCTTATAGGTGGTTTTACAATAAAGTCTTCAAAGGCATCTTCAGGTTTGACGCTTGTGAAATTTTCATGCAAAATTCCTATTTTCTTCTCATTGTCCCAGCCAGCAGGACTAATGAAAGAATAATGTGTTAACAACCTCCAGACTGCAATACAGAACCAACAGTCAAAAAGCGGGGCAGGTTTACTAGTACTGTCCACGCAATCTCAAAATAGACCAATTTATCAAAGTGTCTAATGCTGTTAGATAAATCTGTCGTCTCTTTAGACTGTCTAGTCTAAGGCTCTATTTAGACAACCGACAGACAAGACAGCCGTAAAGAAGGGACATTTTTCACAGCTGTTTTGCCTCCGAGGGCTACCCGTTTTCAAAATACTATGCACATTTTCCAGGGGTATATTAATCTACAAAGTGGATATTGAAATAAGCAGTATTTGATTTTTTTTTTTTTTCAGCAGATTTTCAACCCTGAAACGAAATTTAACATACAAATTTTGCTGTGGAATTGCATCAAAAACCGCATGCAAATCTGCATGGAGAATACACAACACATTAATTCTTGTGTGCATATAATCTTAAAGGGGGTATCCCAAAAAAATATAGCCCAGTCACTACATAAAAACATCTGTGTTACAGTTAAAACATTTACAGTTATTTTCCACAGCCTAAGTAAATTTACCACATTAACACTTAGACTTGTCTCCTACTTCCTCCACCTCTTCAAGGAACATCTTGTGTTGTGAGCAGGTTGTTTCCAAAAGCAACATCTTCTCTACTTGGCAGAAGTGATGGGAAGCAAGTGCAATAATGCTGGCCCACTCTCTTATCACTTGCTCAGCTAGCCCTCTGACAAGCAAAGAAGATGCTACAGCTGGTTAACCACACCCATGCCTTTCATACCTTAGAAAGGTTGTTCAGGAACTACTGTACTTGGGCAGGAAGCAAGGGAAGATGAAACTAAAGGCAAAAAAAAAAAAAAAAAAAATCATACTCACCTGTTCCCAGTGCTCTGGTGTCCCCCGCCACTGTCTGGTCCAGCACATGCCAACTCTTTAAGAACAGAAACAAGATTGTGCGTATGTACCCACCTCAACCCCATTTACTGAGCTGAACAAAAAAAAAGTTGTTCAATTGAGGCAGCAGGAGGCGCTATTCTAGCATGGCTCCTAGAATATCTAGGAATATAAGCATTTAAATAAATGTAAATACAAAAAAAATGTTAATTGATAATTTTGGGCTGGCTCCAACTTTAAACAGTATTCTTTGCAGGTCAACCCCTTCAAGGGCATGAGATTAAAGTCCATTTCAGCCAACCATTGTTTAAAAAATAAAATATGCACAAAGGTTTACAACTGCAGATATCTTCTAAACTTGTAATCTGCCAGGTTGGAAAATCTTGGTTGCTGTAAGCTAAAACTACATGTTTATAGCATGGTCAGCTGCCACTTTGTCATATATGGAAGTCTGTCCAATATAGTCACTTGTGTTGCTGGTGAGATCATCTGAATGAACAATCATTATGTTAGGTGTATGACTGGCTCATGGCTACCTTATTTTTGGTCTTACAATGTCTGCAGACAATGTCTGAGGTGGTCATACACATACAATAGCATTAACAGCAGAGTTCTTACATAAACACAGCATCCTTCTCCACCACCAAGGCAGGCGTGTTAAAGTGGAATCCATAGGTTTTATGGACAATGTACTTGTACAACAGATCCAAGTTCTTCTCTTCTTTCACCGAAGTATAAATTAAGGCAGCTCCATCTGTTAGGTTCAGTTAAGGAAAACACAGGGCAGCGGATGGAGGATAAAATACATTCACATATATTCAGTGCTTCACTGCAAGATGAATAAAGGTTCAGAGCAAAAATATCCAGGGATATTTTAGATTCTTCACAAGCTTATTTCAGCTTGCTATAAAGCAATTTATTTCTCCAAAGAACCATGTTTTGTCCAATTAAAATCTCTACACACCTTTACTGGTGCTCTCCTCAATGTGAGAGATTCTTGTCCCTAACCCACTCATTGCCTCCCACTAAGCCAGCCAATTCACTTTGCTCTGTACTGATGAAGGACAACGATCCGGAAACAGCGCTGTATGCAGATAAGTGAAATTGGCTTGGCTAAAATCCCTTTTGCTGTCTCAAGGCTCGGTGAGTCAAAAGCAAATTGAGGATTTGTTACATCCAATAGAGGGCGCATGAGCTCCCCAGCTCCTTTCCCATAATGCCTTGTGATATGTAGATGCTAAGTAGAGGGCAAAAGGCAATTAAAATCTCTACACACCTTTACTGGTGCTCTCCTCAATGTGAGAGATTCTTGTCCCTAACCCACTCATTGCCTCCCACTAAGCCAGCCAATTCACTTTGCTCTGTACTGATGAAGGACAACGATCCGGAAACAGCGCTGTATGCAGATAAGTGAAATTGGCTTGGCTAAAATCCCTTTTGCTGTCTCAAGGCTCGGTGAGTCAAAAGCAAATTGAGGATTTGTTACATCCAATAGAGGGCGCATGAGCTCCCCAGCTCCTTTCCCATAATGCCTTGTGATATGTAGATGCTAAGTAGAGGGCAAAAGGCAATTAAAATCTCTACACACCTTTACTGGTGCTCTCCTCAATGTGAGAGATTCTTGTCCCTAACCCACTCATTGCCTCCCACTAAGCCAGCCAATTCACTTTGCTCTGTACTGATGAAGGACAACGATCCGGAAACAGCGCTGTATGCAGATAAGTGAAATTGGCTTGGCTAAAATCCCTTTTGCTGTCTCAAGGCTCGGTGAGTCAAAAGCAAATTGAGGATTTGTTACATCCAATAAAGGGCGCATGAGCTCCCCAGCTCCTTTCCCATAATGCCTTGTCCTGAAACTATCAGCAATAAGGCCTTCATTATAGACATGCTATAAAGAATAAACCTATAAAACTGTTAACCAAACTGCTAGGACCCCAACGATCACAAGAAGGTACCTGAGTACCCATGAAGGGAGCAGTGATGAGTATTTGTTACTATGGTTCTATTCACTTCTGTGGGAGAGACAGAATTCAGTGATCTCCATCAGTTACACTGAAGTGCACGTGGCAGTGGTCACAAATGTTCCTTTCACATAGGGCACTTGGGAACCCTTGTTCTCGTGATCACTGGAAGTCAAAGCAGTCGTACCCAAAGTGATCAAATATTTATCCCTATTCTGTTGGGAAATCCAAGGTTCTGTCCTCACTTTAGAGTTTTATGTAGAAAATTATAAAGGGCTTATCTAAAACTATGTTACAGATTTCTGTGGCCTTTTCACTACTTACAAGGCACATTGCTGTACACTGTATAGTGGTTGTGCATAGTATTGCAGCTCAGTCATTTGACTGGGACTGATCAAAATCATGGCCATGTGTGACCAATGGACATAATGTCACTGGCCTGAGAATAAGAAGTGAAGCTCAGTATCAGTCCCAGATAACCCCTTTAACCTACAGAAAAAGCCAAATCCATTTTTAAATGTATTACTTATTTCTACAGATTCTGAGTTACAGCCTGCATTATACTCCAGAACTGCATTCATAATTCAGCAAGTTCCCAAGCTGAAATCTCTCAGCTCTTTTTGGTGGCTCAATATCTTCACAGAGCTTGCTCTAGAAATTATGTGAAATAAATTTAAATACTTGTTGTCATACAATAACCTAAAGTTAAAAAACAAACAAACAAACCCTAAGATCACATTCACATGTGGTGGATTTGGCATGGATTTTCAAAGATGATTCTCTGTAACAAATTGGAGAACAATGCATGTGAATACGTTTTTTTCTCAGCTAGTCTGCTAGGTGTGTGCATGCCAACAAATTTATTGTTTCCAATGACAACCAGCAGAATTATAAATGCGGCTCACGAGTATAGCACAGGCTGCAACTCTGGATTGGTAATACAAGTCATATTTACAAACTTACTCAGTTTTATATTATTTGTCTTCACATTTAAAGTGTAAAATAGTGTGAAAAACTGAAAAATTGGACTAAAGATGCATACATAAAAACTACAATTACCGTGTTATTTTGTGAGGTCTAGAATAAATTATATGTTGAATATACAGTTGTAGTTGGATGGGAAATGATAGGATACACTGTAGGCAGAACCTCCGGATGTGAGACTGGATGAAGTCAAAATACTCATCTCTGTAGTCATGTTCCTTTTCCAATACACTCACTGCGTCACACTGAAAAACAAGATAATATGCAAGTCAGCAGACTATCTGGCACAATGGTGATGAACAGATAGAAAGACAAGTTAGCCCTACACTATTCTTCCCACCCAACCACCCCATATATATGTAGGTTCAGTACATCTGAGCATACATGTGTTCTAAATAGTGAAAAGTGAGAAAAATGTCACCAGATACCTCCTCTCATCATTCATCATAATGTTGCCTCTTCAAAGGATGTTACCAGTTATTAAAGAATAATAGGCTATATTTTGGATAGGTCAACATCCTTGCAGATCAGCTGCTTGAAGGTGGGCTCTGTAAGATTTTGGATTGCTCCCAGGAACCTTAATTTACAAATGTTTCATGTAATGAGTATCACCAACCTTCAACAACTATAACTAACCTTAGTGCAAACAACTAGCACAGGAATGCCAAGATTGTGAGTGAGAATATTGTCTCCGAGGGGCAAAATAACATTCTCATCCTCTGTGCCTGATGAAGTAGGACCTCTTCTCTGTGGGGACCCTGAGGATGTGTCTTCTGGTTCCACATATTCTTGAAAATCTTTAATGACTGGAAAGAGAACAATAAAATCCTTTTAAAACCATTTCTCATGAAATTACTGGTGACATTGGCTGAGAGATAACCACAAATGAGAACCATTGCTGTGAAGTAGTTGTCACATAGTTTTCTGCACACCCTGAATGGCATATTAATCTGCACTGTTATGCAGGATTACAATTCGTCCTATTCGTTCTCACCTACTGTACTACCTTTTCGTCAGTCTACACTGTTAATCTTGCATTCTATTTACAAAGAATAGCACGTCATGCCTTTCCCATAAAGTGAATACTGGTAACACACCAGTAAGGAGAGCACTGCAGTGCTTTAAAAATAAAATAAAAAATACTTCCCCTTTAAATAATGCAGATAAGTAGCCAATGCACTTATGCAATTAGCATGTCCACACAATGAAGACATTCACAGCGGACCCCCGTGCTCTAGAAGACATCAGCCATGGACAAAAGGTGACCCAACACTAAACAGAGCACAAGACAAGTCATTGTGAGGATGGATAGGGCAGGTGTCCCCTGTATTTTCACACAGCCAAGTTCATTCCTAAAACCTCATTCATCCTCGGTGGTGCAGGTTATAAGACATATAGAGAGATCCAGGCTCCAACACTGAGGAGTGGTAGCCATACTGCTCTTCCTGGCACTAGAGAGGAATGAATGTGAGACATATGTGCCTCTACATTTCTAAAATATTAGCTTTCTGTTGAGGAATAGAAAACGTTGAAGACTACATGGAAAAGCTATGACAATAATGCACTGTTGTGCCATTACTGCTACTATAAGGATGTCACCGTTTTTCCCCAGATTCTACAATATAGCAGAAGAGGAAGAATGATCAAAATGACTGCCATCTACAAAGGAGGTGTACACTGAGTCTTAGTCACAGATAAACACCGACTACACTATTGCATGTCAGATTGTAAACCTAGACTGGAAAAACACTATGAGGGAATGGATTTATTTAGAAATTACATTCTCCCAGTCGGAAGCAGAGTTCTAAATAAACTGATGGGGGTTGGAGACACACCGGCATTACAACACCAAGGGACAATATGAACATGAAACCAGTTTACTTTGGGAGGCAGCACAAGCCACAGACAAACAAGTATCTGGATAGTGTAGACTCGGGTGACAGCTCCTGAAGAATCAATATTAGCTGACAAAATACTTCCTGTTTTGTCACCTAAGGATTTATAGGGCAACATTCTGGTTTCTTATATTCAGTTAATTTTATTGAAAGTTTTCATGGAAAATACACTAAGTGAATAATGTTCAAAATGCAAGACAAGATCTCTGCTTGTTGTCTATTACATTCCAATAGAATAGCAGCAAGCAGAGATCTTTATAACCATGAAGAAATACACAGAAATTACATTGTACAACTTACCTAAATAAGACATTAAAATAAGACGTTGCCCTCATTTTCTCTACTGATCTTTAATGTATACTTTAACCCTTTCACTGCCAGGGGTTTCCAGAAATTTTGCACTTCCGGTAGCCACAGCAATTTTCACAGTTTTGAGATGGACAAATCAAACCTAAATTGCAACATTAAAAAAATCATCCAACCCCCCCATACCTATATATATTTTCTTAAAGTAGACACCTGCAGCATTGTCAGAATGCCACTTGGTACTGTATGTGAACAAGCACCTTCATGCTATTTTGATTTAAAGTGAATGTTTTATAAAAAAATGCAAATGTATATTAGTTGCTAAAAGTGGAAATCAAACAAAAAGTTATATGCACCAAACCTCCAAAAAATAAGAGATCAACATGGGCAGAATTCATTCATATCACTAAGGCCTACACCTGCATGCACATATCTTCAGAAAATCACTAGAACTGGAATGAGCAAAAATCTGTTTTAAAGCTGGAAACGTTAAAAAAAAAAAAAAAAGTATCATCCTAGTAGACAACGTGAAGATTACATGTGTCTCAGTTGGTTATCAATAGCCACATCCACCTTCATGTAACTTTGTGACAAACACAAATAATTTTTTTTTTTTTAAATGCACTAAAACATATATTTGCACTTAAAACTCCTATTCAGTCTTACATTCACACACAAAATAAAAAAAAAAAAAAAAAGATCAAGGTGTACATAATTTATATATACTGTAAACATCAACTACAAGAGCTCATACTCTCAAAAACAGTGATACAGAAGAAAAGCAAGATTTTGCTGTTATTCACTAATATGTTAAAGATCGATACTGCACCTACCAAACTGTGACACCAAAATCTAACTTTGAGATTGCACAGCATACTGTATATAAAAACACAATTTAATATGTCATATATACTTAATATGTCATATATACAACCAACAACTTTGCAGCTAACAGAGATTGTAAGCAAAAATTGCACAAAAATTCAAATTTGCCACTAAAGTGCTGTCTCAAGCAGTCCTTTTCTGCAAACAAAATGTACTTTCCAAAAAGTGCAATATGTAAGGAATTCATACATACCACACATATATATATATATATATATATATATATATATATAATATATATATACGTGCATGTGTTAAACACCAAAATTGCAGAAATGCGCCATCCATTTTGTGCATAAAAATATAATTTTCTATCCCCCTATAAAAATTGTAGCAATTTATACATTCAGCTTTAGTGATAATCGTTATTGCTATTATTTTAGCGTGTAACGGATATCGCTAGAGGCGTATGTTACTCTATAAAAATCAGGTATGGACAGGACAGGGATTGGACGAAAAATAAAATTTATTAATGACTTTGTGCAACTGTTGTGTAAGTGTTTGGTGCGACTCTTTTGGCGCTGCGACCCGGACAATGGTAAACATCTGGGTCACAGCGCCAATAAACTTCCTGGTTATGTTCAGAGGGGTATTGTATAAGAATACCCCTCTAGTAAGGATACCAAGATCTTCATGATATCCCTTACAAATTCAGAGCGAATAGCTGTTAAATACGCTGTCGGGAATTGAGATCTGCAATGTGATCTCAATGCTGAATAGCGTTTTCAACAGTGAATCGCTCCTAAACTGTAAGGGCTATTATGAAGATATTATTAAGATTCTCAACTTTAAAATGAATCCCAGATCTTCTTAATAGACCTAATGGATCCTGAGATATCGTCATTAGAAGTAAGGACGTATTAGATACGTGATTGGATACTGAAATGCCACCCTGGGAGGAAGTATAAATACGTGGCTGGCAGGGAAAGGGTTAATGTATCTTTAAAACATTTATTGCTGAAAATGGAATACCCTTTAAGATGCACCTCTCTAACCAAGCGCGGCCAGGGCTGAGGTTTTTTAAACTAAATAAATAAATAATAATTATGTAGGTTCAAATATGTTTGGTGACTGCTCAGACACTTTGTCATGGATTTGGCAATTATCTCATGTCCTCAAAAAAAAAAAAAAAAAAAAGACAAAAATAGACAAGATCCCCAGGAAGGAAACTACAGATGCCACTAGTTCCCAGGAAACTGCTACATAAGCCATATATATTTGAGCAGAAATGTATTTATGTATTTTATATAATTTACTTACATGTCCTATAAAACGATTATACAAAATGAAATCCAGAAAGAAAGTGAGAACATGTGAAAAAGAATATTGTATTGCAGCAAAGAATGACTTCCCTTAAAGTCACTTGTGGCTGAACTATTACTCCCAGCATTCTCAGTTCAATTGTTGTAGTTCACTTTCTGCCCAGCTGTTATATAGTATTGGCTTACTGAATAGACGCTAGTTGGATGTACTCATAAGTGATCATAAAGATATTTTCCAGTATAATAAAACATCATTCACCACTGATAGAACGGATTCTTCACACATACAGAAGTACTGGACAGATAATGCCACACAGAAACCACTCATAAGCCATTGTTCAGAGTAAAAGGACCTACAGAATGAGTGACACAATATTCCATGTATGTCATAGGTCTCCAGATGAAAACCATCTGAACCTTATGCTCCACCGGCCATCTGCACCAGGAAGGCTGGAATGTTCCTTCTCTACGGATAACACAATGACTGCCAAGATAGTCCAGCTCAGTACAAACATGTGTGAGAGATGCACCCAGCGTGTGAAAACCCGAGGAAGCTTCTGCCACACCCAGAAATACAGAAAGGAACATTTAAGAGGATGAGGTCTTAAAGAGGACCTGTGGGCATAGTTGGTTTTCAGCCATTTCTGCTCTGAATATTGCTAGCTGACAGAGTGGTTCTCATTCAGCTTTCCCAGGTTCCAGAACAATAAATTATGATATACAGTAGAAGGAAAATATCACTTCACATCTAACCAGAAACATACTAAAGTCTGCTGCTTGCAGGAGCAGCCATATTGCTTGTCAAACCAGCTTTCTCAGATAAAGAAACAAAAAGAAACTATCCAACAGGGACTATTCATAGTTTGTCAGGACATCTTAAGAACAAATAGTTATAGGGGAACTGCTTTTTGAGGTCCTGCAATATGCACAGGAGCTGGAAATAGTTAAGTTTTAGTCTAAGCAAAAAATAAAATATCAGGTCTCAGGAAAGTGAAAAAGAATATTGACACCGGTAACTTTACCTCCTTTTGTAAATAGCGGAAGCAATATTCCCGCCAAGACAGAAAGTTTCCCACTCTGATGCCTTGCTTCACTCCTCTAACCTCTGGGAACAAAACCCATAAAGCACTGATTCAGTAAGGACAATGAGCCTTGTAAAAGGACTTGTCCACTGTAGTCACGGCTGAACGAGGGTGGCTGGATAGCGATATCCCCCTGTTAAAAACCACTTTTGCACTTTTACAGAGCACCTAAGGAGAGCTTTATTTGTAGAACACCAAAGACAACTCCCCCAACAGACAAGACAAGACGCCTGCAAAGGAGCTATACCACAAATTAAATGTATACCCTATCCAAAGAATGGAAGATAAGTGAATAATTGGCGAGTATCCGAGTGCTAGAACCACAGATCATAACAGGGTTCCTGAGCCCCTTTATTTAACTAAAGTGCCTCTCAATTGGATAGGAATGGCAGAAATAGTTGTACTGTGTAACTCTGCTCCTTCAGCAGTCCCACAGAGATGAATGGAGTAAAGCTTTATGAACAACCCCCTTATTTATCAGAACCGAGGCTCACGATATTCTTATAACATCTTGCTTGGTAAAACCTCCTTGTATAATGTCCGGACCATTCCTGCAACACTTACTCTTCTGCTCCAGGTCTCTCATCTGCTCAGGTGGTATCTTCAGCTTGTCTATGTGCTCTCTTAAGACGCTAGCCCACTTCAGCAGCGATTCCATTATCGTCCACGGTCTGGACATGTCCGCCACAAACACAGCCAGCATGTCACAGATTGTGTCCGCAGACAGGGCAAATTTCAAAAGGCCTTTGTGATACAAGTCTCCATCCAAGATCCAAACGTTGCAGCGCGTGAGATCTGAAGGCAAAATGCACAAAGACAGTGTTTTATTTATACACGCTAGGTCTATAACAGTACATGCTATGGAGTCACACATTGTTGTAGAACTAGGCCATCTGGTTGACAACAATCCCCTGAGTTGCAAATGCCACCACACTGGCTGTCACTCAGCTTTCCCAGAAGCAGATTGAATAATGATGTTTGTCACTGTGTACAGACTGAATATGCCTCATACATCAGTAATATTGTTAGCTTACAGTGAGCTAGAGAGAAATACAATTTCCCAAATTTTGATCACTGTATTTGCTTTCTACCACAATGAGCATTTTCTCAACATCTGACAGACAGCAGAACATGTCTATATTCTCGTGTTTACACAGATATTAGATCATGTGCCTGGCAGCCAAGCAATGAGCTGGATCTCACAGTAAAAGCACTCATTGTTTTTGGACAATATCAGCCATAATTTGTCACGCAGCTGCTGCTTGGCACTGATATGTGCCGTAAATAGCTGGCAACAAGCTACGGAGAGACGGAAAGCCACGTACTGCAAGCTGCAAATAGTCTGGCTCACTAAAATAGAACCTGATGCTTCTAGATTATGCAAATGAACGTCTGCACATACAAATTATAGAAATGTAGCGACTTCTACTGCTCAGTAACAAAACTAATAAGACACTAGGAACTGCACAAGCTGCAGAAACACCAACAGGATTGTCACCTCCCTCTGCCTTTCACCGTCCTGGATCATAACACATAAAACCACTGACCGATGGATTGCTGTGAACGAGGCATTGCAGTTACACCTAGAGAAGCACTGGGTCATTTCTTTTCTAAGGGCCACGGTACTGTAAGACTTTCTATCATACCTACAACATTAATTATTTCCTTGCCAAGTGGGTAAGTCAAGTCAAGTGACGAACCATCCAGAGTGTTGCTTCATCACACAAGCACATCAACTAATGGATAGTGTAGAACGTCGCACCACCATAGATAAAACTTCCATTGGACAATGTAGTCATGTGACATTGCATCATTATGAATGAAATTCAGTCTAGTCATAATACAGCAGGCCTGGACAATATCGACAGTGAAGGGCAATTTCAGAGGTATAAGTTATTTCCAAAAGTTTCTTAACCTTGTCGTGGAAAGCACTGCTACAATTCACAAATCATGTTATATACTACAATTCTGAAGTTGTTACTCCTCCTTACTAGATTACTATACTTGATATAGTGTAATCCTCCACTCTGGAATTGGCATTGTTGGCATTAGTGCTCAGTTAGTTGCAATATGTGGAATAGCTATAGTTTATATTCCATTCCAGCTAAATAATACATGAAGCTGCCCATAGATTTAAGGCTTCACTCACACAGATACACAGTCTATATAGAGCATCATACAGATTAGCATAGGACTGCACAAATATAAAGCAAAAAAAGCTGCAGAGAGGAATGGAATAAAACAAACAGGAAGTGTGACCTTTGAAAACAAACAACCTGTAAAATAGTGATCTCTAACATGTACCTCACAGCATGTTGGGAGTAGTAGTTCTACTACAACTGGAGAGCTGCAGTCCACCTCTGTAGTATCACAGATGGCTCACATTGGCTCGGGTTGGGATGTAATGAATGGGGAAGGACTACTTCTCTTTACTGAAAAACCTCAAATGGCAGGGAGGAGCACAGAGGAACACAAAAACAGACAGTATACATTTTGGGCTAATAAATCAAAAGTACCCCCAAGAACAATCCATTCATGTCCAGACCATCAAATCAAAGCATGAAGTGGTGAACATTTTCAGTGCTAGTACATGGAGCCTTGGGTGAAAGAGAAAGTCATGTGAGTAAATAATGGGACCACCACCACCACCTTGGGAGCTATGGATGCAGGAGCCACCACAGCTGCCATGCCACTGTCAAGATCTCTGCTCAATGTCAGTGAATTAAAGCAGTTGTTTCTATCTAGAGTCTGAAAGCCTGTTTGGATCATGTCATGCAAGCACAGGCGCACAAATCCTATACATCATATGTTGAATTGCAAACCAGAAAGATGAAAACTCCATATAATAAAATTATTCATCTTTATCTAGGTACATTCTTTTCAATCTGAAGAACTTTGTGTGGACCATTAAAGGGGTATTGTTAAAACAGCCATTTATGGTATATCTACAACATATGTCATAAATGTCTGATAGATGCCAGCCACACTTCTGGGACCAGCACCTATACCCAGAACAAGGCTCCCCCTGTCCCCCGTTTGATTGGCGCCTCAGTGGCAGTGACTGAAGAAGTGGCACTGGCTCAGCTGTCCTTGGAAATCTCTAAGTAATTGGAGAGCACTGTGCATGCGCAGTCACATCTCCATTCATTACAGCTGCAGCACCAGTCAGAAGAGTTCTGGAGTTAGGTGCAGGTTCCAGAGTTGCAACCTGCAGCGATCAGACATTTATGGTGGATAAGTCAAAGTCTGTGAAGAGAACACCCCTTGAAGCTACACAATACATAGTGGATTACTGCTCACCGTCTCTGTCTTCATCATGAATGCTCAGATACAAATATTCCAGGCCTCGTCCTTTCTTGTTATGATCAGCTCCTTGTAGTTTTGCCATAAGAGTCGTCTTTCCTGATCCATCTTCCCCTATACAAACAAAGAGTAAAATAAATACACTGTCCTTAGGAAGTCTTTCAATGATCTGAATACAGTAGGCTGAAGAAAGAAATGCCAAATTGAATAAAAATAAAAAATAAATCTGTGCAAACAGTTTGCATGTCTGTTTTCACAACTTCCATAGAGTTGAATGTGGAGAGCCAAGCCCACGTGTAACCATCTCTCCAACAGGATGTACGGTAACTTCTAGTTGGCTCCCTCATCTGGCAAATCAGGTGCAGTGGACCCCAATTTTCCAAGAAGGACAGGGTTGACAGAGGTATCAGACATGTATGCCACAAGCCACTAAAGGGTTTTCCAGGATTTTTATTTTGATGGCCTATCATTAAGATAGGCCATCAATATCTGTTCAGTGCAGCTCAATACTCCAGCTCAGCTCCCAATGCCTTCAGGGGGAGCATAGTTGCTGTAACACCGCATGGCCTCTATATAATGTAAAGAGCCATTGGCTTCTGGCTCCACACACGGTATAGTACAGAGTCTGGCAGCAGTCCCGAACAGAACCCCACAAATCAGATACTTATGGCCTATCCTAATGATAGGCCATCAAAAAAAAACCTGGAAAACTCTTAACCCTTAATTACTGATATCTTATCAATAATGTTAGTGGAATTACTGTGAGTGTCCATCCTTACACAATACACTGACCAACAAAATGAGTGGAATAGAAAACTAAACCTTGGCTCTCCAAACTGCTTTCTATAGTCCACAGTAATTTGTCCAGTGCTACCATAGATTTTTGTTGAGACATTTCCCAATCTATGGTCAGTTATACAGCTATCATTACATAAAATACTATCAGGGATCCATTAAAAATGATTTTCAGAGTACATTATGTCACTCACCAAACACCAGGATATTTTTCCCACAAGGTAGCTTGTTCCGTGCCCTGGTAGAAACATCACTGAGAATAGATGACCTACAGAGAGACAATAAAATGGGTTAGTTTTGTTCTCAATGGTGCTGATGTACGCAAGAACCAGAAGACCAGAGGAATAGAAAGTGTTTTACTATAGCAACCACTGAACCTCTTCACCTCTGCCATCATTTGCCGTATATTCATATGCTGAGACTGCATCCCTTTAAATGGAGGGGGGGGCAGAAGGTCATATTTTATTAATTAGCACAGCCATATCCGCATTGCATCGCTCTGGCTCATTGCTGATGTACAATAATGTATCATGTGCATTAAAGGGCAATGGTAAAACCTAAGTGTCTACTACCTAAAGACTAGAGATACTACAGCAATTCATCCTTTACTAGAGACAGTGCAGATACTTCAGAAACAAGAATAAAAGTTGTTTAAGACTCTGTTGGGGCATTTCGTGCATGGGATGAGTGAATTCATTTTTTCCATGCAGGTTTCTTTGTACAGTGAGTTAGAACTTCAGACTAAACAGTCTTAAAAGACAGAAAATGAATACACCAGCTGGTGCGACCATGTCTCCTGGTGCCCCAAGTAGCGCATAACGTTAAAAAAGCTATTTTTTCATTGACATATCATTTAAGAAAGATATGCTTATACACTGCCCTACCCAATGCTTACTTTAAGGTTAAAAGTAAAAAAATGTATATATTTCCACAAGTCAACCTGTTTTCTCAAGTTTCACCATTACAATTCATAAAGGTTGTTAACCAGCTTTCCCACAAACTGGTCTGTCTGGCCTGGCAGCAATGGAATAGAAGATGCATGGTTAGACACCTAGGTTGTTCAAGAGTGTCGGCAAAGTTTAGTGACCATGGGAACTAGAACAGCAGCTACACTGGTTGACCCCTAGCTTTCCAAAAATTAAATAAATAGCAGGAAAGAATATTTAGGGACTGAGTGTGATGAGAATGAGTGGAGGACTTTAGTGTGATTCACTGGTTTACAGTGTGAAAGCTCTTAGATGCCATACACAAGCCTAATGACAGAAAGCAGCTTCATAATCCAGGGTGTGGTGCTCCCCAAGGCAGACAAGGATTACAACAGCTTGCTGAGGAGTCACAAAATATTAGTAAAAAGAGAAAGAATAGAACTAATATTAAGAAAGCCTATAAAATCAGAAAAACTGGAGTGATGCACACAGAGTAACCATAAAAATCTAATTCTCAAATCTCGGTTCTAGTAAACAGTTGTATATAAAAAAAAAAAATAATAATAATAATTCTGGAGCATTTTTCTAACTCTATTTTGTAGATTCTCTGCTGCTCCTCCTGAAAATGTATGTAGAAACTGACAGTGTCCACAGCAACAGACTATTTAGGGACAAACTATTAAAAGGGGTTTAATGAGGGAAGGGGAGCCAGGATTAAAAAAAAAAAAAAACACTTTTTGCCCTAGTCCCTGGTTTAGACAGTGTCCCTCTGGTTCACAGACTGGCCGGGCCAAAGGTGTAGAGGCAGGTGGGACTGCTGCAGCGTTCACATGTTCAGTGATGCACCAGTGATGTTACCAGAACCCATCATGTAACCGCTGAGGCCAGTGACTGATCACAGTGGTCACCGGAGCTTCAGCACTTCTAGCTAAGGCAATCAGTGGACTGAAGGGAATGGTATGTGCACTTCCCGAACCAAGAATAGGAGTTAGAGGTTTTTTTTTTTTTTGGTTTTTTTTTAACCTCATCATCAGTGACTTTCTACTTTATCCCAGAAAAGCTGTAAACTTATATATTCCTCTCCAGGAGGAATAACAGAGGAATGAAAACTCTAAGAAAAGATGCTAAAGAACAGTATGAGGATTTATGAATTGTAGGAAGAATCTGAGTATTTACTAAAACAAACCTGTTTTAGGAAGTGGTCATCCTTAAAGTGGCTATATTTTTTTGTTTTCAGTTATCTCAGTTTCTGAGAAAGGTGGATAATTTTTTTTTAGCTATAGCAATTACTACACCCAGATTTCCCATGAATCTGAACAGATAGTCTTTCTAGTTATGCAGTAATATAAGAAGTGGAAAGCACAACCATATTGGCTGCCACCCAACATTCCAAAAAACTTTGATAAAATGTTTTCAAATGCCCGGCTAACCCTTGACTTATAGAGTCTCTATAGTAAGAACCCTGGCTGGACCACTCTATATGGACTGCTGTACCGCTCTGCCGGGACACATGATCTGCCGCACGGAATCATGTGAGATTCTAGGAAGCTCTGCTGAAGTTTCCCCCTGAGCACCAGTGATGACAGGAAGATGGGAGAGGCATGGACATGGTGACTAAGCTGACTGCTCTGCTGTGCATACAGCTCCATTCTGCTTGTCAGGATTTACTGTGCTGGATGATGAACAAGTTGGCAGAGAATCAGCTTTACACAATTCTAACAGCAGGATGGGAAGAGGACCAACAACTTTTTAATACACTTTGTCTTGGAATCTGCAATTCTATGTAATTATGTTACATAAGTACTTTAATAGAACCAAAGCCAATGAGAAGTAACTGTCCTAGGTCATGCCAAGAGTTGTAGCTAGCATCAAACTACACAAATACCAGTCACAACTAACCCTAAGAGTTTACAATGCAGCAATAACACCTTCCTTTTACATCACAATAAGGCTGCAGTCACCGGATTGCTGTAACTTTGATTTGCATTGGTCCTGATATTTATCCATTATCTTGGTAGTCTATGCTCACATCTGCGCTGGAGTCTCCATCACTGTGCGAGTCAAAAATCAACAAATGAAAAAGTCCTAAAAGTCCAACTATTTTGCCTGGCGGTTTCAGTTTTAAAGAACAGACACCCGGTGGATCAAATTATGGTTCATGGAGTCCGTCAGGATCCATATATGACCACTGTTGTAGCGATCTGCCTATCCGTCAGAGGACCAGAACAACGGATAGGCCAAAACTAGTTTGAACCTAGCGTCAGCCGTTTTCATTTATTTTCCTGTTTATTTTTGATCATGACTTTTGCCACATGGTTATCTGCTATTTACTTATGTTATTATGGATTTACTTTTACTGTTTCCTACAGCAATACTTAGCTCCCTTTTTATAAGGAGGCTAACACATCTTAATGAATTAGGCACATCTCCTGCCCTCTATGAACTACAATCTTTTCAGAGTCAGGCAGTGGAGGTCCCACCTACATTTAAAAAAAAAGTGGCATGTGGGGTGAATATTTCGTTGTCAAACTAATGCATGTTATATCTCTACTATTAGGTCTGTGATGACCAAGCACAGTACACCTGAGGTCAGAGATGACCTGTTTAAGAGGGCCTTGTCACTTCTCCTAACATTTGTGTAGGAAATACTTTTTCTCCATAAAATAATTCTGGAGCTTCTCCTGTGTTGTCTTGTTCCTCTGTTATTCCTCCTAGAAATGTATGAATAAATTGATAGCTGGGTGTTAATACAATCTCATCAGTGCTGACTGTACTAGACTGTGCTGGTACACACCCATTAACAAGGGAAATTATAACACCCATTTGCCAATTTATTAATACATTTTCAGGCAGTGTAACAAAAGAACTACACAAGAGAGAGATATGAGTCATGATAAAAGTGCCTAGTGAGAAGTGACATATCCATCAACAGCAGCCTGTTGATGGTTTCCAGTTAACAGCAGTGTTTTTTTCTAACAATAAACAGCATGTATTACAAAGATGCTGGTTTTACATTTGCTCACTGTAGCGTCATTATATAGAAGGTAGAGCTTCACATGTTTCCTGTAACAGACAGAGAACTTTTCACCACCTCCCACTCTTTGCATCCACCAATAGCTGCTGCACTACTGATTCTGACAAAGTTGGGAGTTTTTTTTTCTCTAGTCCCCACCATTCCTGAGCAATTATTTCTGTTGTTTTCAGAATAGTTTTTCTCTCTAATTCAGGTGGATAGTCCCTATCTGTCAGCCCCAGCCCAGGGCCCAGCTGCAGAGAGCCAACTAAGCATATTGGGTGCTGAACAACAGCAATTGTTCAGGAATGGAAGGGGCTAGAGAAAAAAATTCAGTGAAGCAGCACATACTGAAGGATGCAAAGTGTTGGAGCTGGCGGAGGTAGTGAAAGCTATGTTTAAACCATGTTGTCGTGCAGTGAAGGTCCAGCGGCTGTCCGGCAGTCATTAATATCTATTACAGGACATCCCTAAAAGTAAACAAAGACATAAAGTTACAATGACATGTTAGATTGGAGAAACGATCTCCAACATTCTTCCGACTGTTGTGAAAATACAACTCCCAGCAGGTGCAGCCAGGGCATTCTGGGGGTTGTAGTTTTGGAATAGCTACAGAGTCACAGGTTGGAGATTGCCAGATTTGTTTCTTGTTACTATAATAAAGATATATATAAATGTAGTCAATGCACATAATAGGATAACTACATGATCCCCTTCTAAAACCTGTCATAGACAGAAAGACTTGGCCTGGATAAGGAAAGCAGTGAAATAATATTGTTTACCCTGAAAATACTGTGTGATCTATAGGCTGCATGTTATAGAGCAGGAGGAGCTGAGCAGATTGATATATAGTTTTATGGGAAAAGATTCAGTATAACTTGTCATTTATCCATTTATTTCTATGCTTAAAGCAATGAGTCCAGTGGAAGATCCTAGCAGCTAACTTTGTATGCACAGTCATACAGAGATAGCTGTCAATCGCTGTGAGGACCGCCCACTGGACTCAATTACTGCATCTAAGCATAGAAAGAACAGAGAAATAAATGGATAAATGACAAGTTACACGGAATCTTTTCACAAAAAACTATTAATCAGTCTGCTCAGCTCCGCCTGCTCTGTAACATGATGTCTACAGATTAAGCTGCATTTTTATGGTGACAGGTTCCCTTTAATTCTCGGAATATTAACCCTTAATATAGATGTCAAAATTCAGTCATTTCCTTAACAAACAAGTCAATTATATTTCTCCCAATTGCTAGAATATAATATATTGTTAGGACACGCCAGGTTCACCATGGTAGTCAGAACACGACAAATGCTAGTTTCCAATGACAAAAGACAAGTGACAGGAAAACCGTAGAACCAGCGACCATCCACCATACTTACATGTTAGTGACATTGCCCACTCTGTCATGGCTGCAGTGTTTATTAGTCCCATTATGGGAACTCACCATTTATATTACACCACTGAGACAGAAAATACAAGACAAATAGCGTAATTGTATGTGTGTGTGTAAATATATATATATATATATATATATATGAACATACACACACACTACAAATGTAATCCGTGATTTTACTGATATATGACTGACATATACATGTCTTTTCAGCTGATGGAGAACTACAAGTCCCAGGATCTCTCTGGTACCACTATCCCCAGCATACACCCCCAGAGAGCTTCACCCTGATGCCAGCTATCAATGAACTCCCTGAGCACCCAGCCCCTTCCCCATTATCAGCTGTCATTATGATAATGCCGGACAATGACATCTCCCAGTGATAGAGTAAACTTTCCGTCCACTCTCAGCTCCCATGTACAGCGCCATATCATATCCTCCTTGCAGCAGTGCAGGCTCCTCACCATAAACTCTGCCCCTCGTCTTCTTCGCCCCCCACTCCCGGTGCCTCCCCCCGGTCAGCGCCCAGCAGCTTCCTCTCCGCCGCCATCTTGCCACTGCGGCCACCACAAAGAATGACATCACCCGGTACTCTTGGCAGGACCCACCTTTGAGGTGACTTAAGAGATGCCTAAGACGAGATGAGAAGCTTTCCGCTCCAGTGATTACAGAAAGTAGCGGAAGACTAAAAAAAAAAAACCCTGGTAAAACCTTATGCTGTTTGATAAATGTATTCAGAAAGAATTATTGGTAGAGTCTGGTATCAGGCAATAATTCAGCTAGCTTAGGCGTCTGGGTCTTCAGGACAGGGGTGAGGTCTTGACAGGAGGAGCCGCCCTTATTCACACACTGCCATCTGGTGACAGGATGTTGGTATTACATGACATAAAGTCCAGGCGTTCCAGAATTACACTGCTCACCATTGAAATTGCAACACCAAAAAGGTCTAGTCTAGAAATTATGGAAATCGCAGGATTGATAGACATTTTAATGATAAAAAAAAAATGGGAACAAAATATTGAAAATCGTGTATAAGTGCCACTGGCAGAAATATACTAACATTATATTATTAATATTTCTTTATATAGCACCATTAATTCTAAAGTGCTGTATATTTGTGAGGTGCTTTACATACATAGTACATTAAACAAACAAGATGACCTAATAGAAGTAGAGGAACCTGCCCTCAGGCTTACACTCTATAAGGGAAGGTAACACGCTTACACACCTTGGCATGCTATCAATGAGGTTATTTATCATTGTCATGTTATCAATGCACTTGGGCACACAAATCATAAACATTGGCTGCTGGCAGCTCCCTTTGCAATTGTTGACCAATGACGTCCCATTGTGCTTGATGGGAGACAAGTCCAGAGATGCTGCAGGCCATGGTAACACGTTTAGACCACGCAGGCTGCTCACAGTAGCACAAGTAACAGACACTTTGCCATGCTACTGTTTCCATAACCATATCAATTTAATGCCGGGCTGTTGGTGTACCTGAAATGAAGCCTGTGGGGTCCAGCTATCATACATAATCCAATAACCATAACATCAGGAGTAAGATCAGCATGACATTCCTCCGTGAAAGGCTTTTCATGGCTTTGTTCATGTGGTCTCCAGACCAATCTCTGGCTATCGTTGTCTCCAAAACAAAAATGGAACATTACTTAAGAGGGTAGATATCCATACTAGTCTCTTTCTCCATCTTGCTGTTCACCAAAAGAGCCTTTGGGAACAGTGGCATGAGGTCAGTGGAACACCTGTAGCTAGATGACTGTCTCAGCCCAATGTCATACAAATGCCTAGGGTTGGAATGTGACATCCAATTTCACTTGCAGCACAAAATGGATCATTACAGTCATTCTTCCAATCAGACAATCTGCTTGTTCGCCTATGCGCACTTCTTGCTGTAATTCTAGTTTGTCATTGTTCTCTCAACCACCAGAAACCTCAACACTGAACAGTGCTGACACCTCAGCCTAGGTGCATAGCAATCTGCCAGAGACATAAACCTAGGTCTCTCAGTTCAATGGTCTCAGTTTGTGGCCCGTCAATGAACAGGAGGCCTTGCAGAATCATCCAGACAACTTGATCTGATTTTTGAGGTTTCATGTGACTAAAGACTTTGCTTTAAATTTGGCTTTTATGCCCCTCCCGCATGGCACAGATTGCTACTTTCTCAATTGGTGCTCTCCTCAAGGAGAGATGTCCATGTCCATAACCCACTCATTGCCTTCCACAAAGCCAGCCAGTACACTTTGCTCTGCTCTTCCCATAATGCCTTGTGATACTTTCTCAATTGGCAGAGTCTTAGAGCTTATTCACACAACAGGGCCGAGTACATCCAAGGGTAATCTGTTTTCACATACATAGACATAATAGCAAGTTCTATTATTGAACAGACAAGTCACACAGACCGTTAAAAATGGTGAATACATCCATGGTTATCTATGGAGTCGTGTGTTGGTTAAAAACTGGCTAGCACATGGCCGTGAAACCCTGTCGTGTGACTAAATACAAATGGCTTGTCCTTAGGCTAAGTCTCCCGTAGCGTCCCACAGCAAAAAAGCGCTGCGGGAAAAACCGTGGCGGCAACGCATCGCTGTTCTTCCTACAGCACTTTACACAGAAAGTCCGCAGAGTTTTCCTTCTTAGTTTTCCTCTGCGGACTTTCTGCTTCAATTATACCTATAGAGTCAGACTGCATTAAAAAGGGGCAACTGCACATAGCTTACAAAATTGCATCTAAACTAACTAATATGCGCAAAATTTAACAAGGAGATGTGTCTACATCAGGGGTAGGCAACCTTTTTTCTATGGCGTGCTGATTTAAATTAAAAAATCAAAGATGAGGTACTTGGAGTGACGTGCAATAATTGTAAGGCTGACGACCCCTATACTAAAGTCATATACCACAAACCATAACACAGATGTGCTGCCATGACATGCTTCTGGACACATGCGTTTACTGCTATTTCCCGGGACGCACCTGTACTTTCCCATTAGAAGCAATGAAAGGACATGTACAATTAGTGGTAAATGTATGCATCCAGGAGCACCATATGGCAGCACCCCTAGGGTGGTGACACACTATGTATCTGGATGCAGCTATACTGGAGCTGCATCCAGTCCTAGGCCACTAGCGCTTTCACTTCACTGTAAAGCTGCATTCACATGGTACGTTTTTGCACAAAAATGCATGTATTTTTATTGGAAAACTGCCTGTGTTTTTTGTGAAAAAACACATAGTTATACAGAGTAATGTTCCATAGTGGCCTCTCCACACAGTATAATGTCCCATAGTGGCCTCTCCACACAGTATAATGTCCCATAGTGGTCCCTCTACACAGTATAATGTCCCATAGTAGCCCCTCCGCACAGTATAATGTCCCATAGTGGAACCCCCCCGGGCCTCCGCTTATTAATCTCTGGGATCTGCAGAGACCACAGAGTATAATAATAGAAGTTTCGTTTCAGCCGTGTTTCGTCCGAACGAAACTGCTGGGCGAGTTTGTGTTAATGCTGTCCCCTCAGGGACTCGGGCTGCCATGCTAGAGAAATATGCCTCACATGCCATTCGTGTGCTAGGGGTTGCTGACCCCTGGTCTACATCATAAATAGACACCACAGTAAAACTAGTCTAAAAAAAGGGCACCTGCAAAAAATATGTGCAAAAATGGGGCAGATGATAAATAACCCCCAATGCGTCACAACCCTTACCTGTTCACTAGATGATAAACGTTAGATAAATAAAGTATTGACCACTGGGCCCCTTATTTGTTAGAGCAGGAGACCCTAGTTCCCGCTAGCCTCGATGTCCCCCAGACTTAGTGTTGCCATTTCAATGCTAAGGAGTGTATATTACAATATACAGTATTATTACATTACATGATTGGTTATAAAACCTAACTAATTCAGTTTTGCAGGCACTTTGACTATTGTATAAGGGATTTTGCCAGCAACTGCTTTATAAACTTCTTACAAGATGGAACAAATCATGAAATATGACAAAGTGTTGAATATTCTGCTTCTTGCAGGAAGGTTTATGACATGAAAATGATATGAAAACACAGACTGTACAAAATTGCTGACGTTGCAACAGCTCATATGAAAACACAATGCATAGAATTTAGGTTGTTACATGAAGCTAAAGGGTTAACTTTAATGGGCAATTGCTTAAAACACAATTCCCAAATACATCAATCCAAACTAAAGCATTGGCTAGTTATATGCTAACCATAATGCACTAAGTGATGGCAGAGGTACGGCCAATCCAGTTTTCTAAGGCCTTTTGCACACAACCATATTTTTTTCCATCAGCAATTGTTTTTTTTACCACATGGATGCAAGCGGACCCCCCGAACGGAAACCCAAACGCAGGTGTGAACCTACCGTCAGTGGCAGAAAAGAATACGGGCCCATCAGGCACTAGGGCCCGGGTTAGTTTCACAACAGCTGTAGAGCCACACCTTGTACACCACTGCAGTACATTACAGCCCATGGTTAGACCCAATGGATATAAACATCCATATATGTGCCAAAACTGAAAATTTTCCCAGGATTACTTCCTAACAAAAAAAAAAGAAAAGACGACTGAGCCTCATCAAAGCTTTGAGGTTTGGCTGCCAAAGGGGAAGAGATTTTTTCATAATGTTTTTGAAGTTGTTTTGAGACTTTGTGATTCTTTTTATAGACTCTTTAATGGTCCCAGCATCAATGGAAGTACAAACGAAAACCATTTATATGGATATTGGTATATACAAAAAGCACAGTTGGATGTGTTTCAGTAATTTGGACTGTGGGAGGAAAACAGTGTACCCGAGGTAAGGCATGTAAACACAGGGGAGTCATGTGATGCCATGTCATTCATCTATAACCAAAATCAACTGCGAATTGTCAGCTAGAAAGAGTACAGTAAGAGTCAAGGAAAATAACGCCTAACCACAGGCGATGGCAATGGAGAGTAATTTCAATGATAATAATACATTTTATTTATATAGCGCCAACATATTCCGCAGCACTTTACAAATTGTAGGGTTCAAGTACAGACAAAAAGATACATTACAGAGTAATTCACACAATGGGACTGAGAGTCCTGCTCGCAAGAGCTTACAGTCGATGAGAGGCCTCAAATACAAAATTTCAATATATCGAAATATTCTAAGCCATAAAACCCTTATGTATAGGGAATAAGAACAAAATTCTTGTTGCTAAGATTGACCTGTTCAAAGAACTTTTGGATTTATTGTAAAGCATTAGTCTAGGCAATCCACATGAGATAAATATAGTACTAATCTTTCCTTGACTGAAACCAATGCAGCTCTGTAAGCAGAACTAGGTCAAGATGAGTTTTGGGCCTTTAGATGTAAACTAAAATATTTTCATTCACTCTCAGCAAGCCAATTGCCTCTTTATGTTTGAGACAAAGATGATGTCAGGTGAAGGATCAGGCATGTTGAATTTTATCATGTCTGATCCTTTGTGTTTCTGGGATCACCGCCATAGATGTCCTAAAGTGGCTTACTTCTTGCTTGTGCAGATTTTCAGCCCACAGCTTGTGAATATATGTTGCATATTTTGAGGAGTTTTCCCCAGTCCACCTTGCATGGGGAGTATAACATTCACAATGAGATCTGTGATAAAATAAGCAAAAAATATGCAATGAAATGCATGGAAAACACTCAACAAATGAGAATTAAAGGAAGTGAGGATTTTACTGTAGTCACATGTGATTCACAATGAAATCCATGGCAGAAAATCTGACGCAGAACCAACAAATGTGGACAGACCCTAAAGATTTTGTTGATACACTGCAGTCATTTTCCAAAACCGTGGCTAAACTGCAGCAACTTGACTTCGACCCCAAATAAACCCAGACTCTGCATCGACTTTGGCTGCAGTTATCTTTGTCTATCATGAGGTGGTGCTGCATCTCTTATAACCAACTGTACAAGTTAGGGCTTGTTCTCTTGTTCTTTGAGTTCATTTGACAGATTAAATTCTTTGTTTTCATATCTATATATTGAATATCATCTGGCAGAGCAATAGTCAGCATTCTGTTAGTAATATATCACATTTATGACATTGTATCTTTAAAAAATTGCTTTTCTGTCAACGTTTTATAAAACATTAATTGTCTTAAATAAGCTTGGGATTTTCTATAGATGACTTCACAAATTTAAATCTTAAAGGGGTTTTGGAGTAAATATTAATGCCATATAGTCAAGGTTCTAACACCCCTGAAACACTAGCGATTAACAGAATTTAGGGGCCACATCCCCTTCATTATTTACACTAAAAGGTTCCAGGAACAGCCATCCATGCGTACAGGCTGCCCTTATGTGAATAATGAAGGGGACATAGTGTTTGCTGCGGGGTCATTCTTATTGTAGGCAGTCCCAGGGATTGGACCCCCACCTATCAAACATTGATGGCCTACCCTAAGGATGTTATAAGCCTTTAAATGTACCAGTGAAGAGTAAATGAAGCATTACAGTGTAGATGGGAAACTAGTGAATTTAGTGAAAGAGTGTGGTCTTTGCAGCTTTTCGGTGTATAATATTTCTATTATATGTTATTATGTTATCATTATAGAATCACTTGCATGTCACAATATCCAGATGGTTGGGCCTACTCATCTGCTGACTTCAGGCCATTTGCCTCCTTATTATAATGGCTTCTGAATCCTCATTATTCAGGGTCTCAGTGTGGAGCTGTACAGTAGCTTCATTGTTTCCTCACAGCTATTGATAGAAGCCTATCACTAAGGCGACCATGTTGGAATGCCTGGTCCTTTTAAGGACATCGCAAGATTCCTCTTCTTCATCTGGCGCTTACCATGATACAGCTGAGCTTTCATAATCTAGCAATGATTTAATCTAGAGCACCATGAAGCTGTGGGGTCACAATATGGGTGGAGGGGGAACAGCAGGGGTCCCCAGGACTGACAGATGTCACCATCAATCAGTGGCATGTGATCATTGCCAGCAATGGTACAATGATGACAGGGTTCCCCGAGTATCAGGTGGCATTTAAGGCAAAGAGGCCATTTTGGACCTTCAGGCAACAATGCCCAGCAGTCTCTCCATCCTCTATAGATACTGTATATACTCCCATCAACAGAAGAGTCTGTATCTGGTCACCACTGACCCAGCACCTGTAGGAGAAAATAGTAGCCTGGCACTCTGATAAGATTTACCATGCCTACACCTTTATTCACGCTCATGTCCGTCATTCTGATAAAAAGGAAACGTCAGCAATAAATTTGTTCTAAACCTAATCACAGAACCTCAAAGAGCTGATTCCACAGGCCTGTGGAGGTGGTAGGCCAGACCTCCGACTCCTTCATAAGTGTCTGACAGATGCAGTCAAACTCCTGTATTTCTTGAAAAAACTAGTGATTGACTTCCGTAAATAAGTAAATATGCAAAAAAATTAATCTAATTAATTATACAATATTGATAATTGAATAATATCATTTTACATAATTAATCATTTTATTTCAAAGTCAATAACTTTTTTCTAACTCCGACTCCACCCAAAACTGGCCATGACTCTGAATTCACGACTTTGACTGTACAGCCCTGTTTCCAAATAAGCTTTGGAGCCCCACTTTCATGTAAGTTGCTGTTTTATTCTTATGCAAATGAGGGGGAAAATGCTTTGCCTCAAAATCCAGAGCTTAAGGCAGGGGTCGGCAACCCCCGACACGCGTGCCAAGAGTGCCACACGAGGCATATTTCTCTGGCACGGTGACCAGAGTCCTCACCCAGATGTTTCGATCGGACCAAACACGGCCGAAACGAAACTGCTGTTATTATACTGTGGGGTCTCTTCAAACCCCCGAGTATAATAAACGGAGGCTCAGGAGAAGTGATGAAACATAAAAAAACAATGTCACTCACCTTCCCTGCGTTCCGCAGCCGCTCTGTGCTCTGTAGGCGCTTCTGCTTTGACGTAAGAGACTGCTGACAGGACCTCTGGGGTCACGTCTGACGTCATTACGCATAATGACACAACATGACCCCTGAGACCCAATCAGCAGTCGCTGACTACAGGCAGAAGCGCCCGAAGAGAATACAGCGGCTGCGGAGCGTAGGGAAGATGAGTGACATTGTTTTTTATGTTTTTCACCTCTCTTGGCCCTCCACTTATTATACTCTAGGGTCTGAAGAGACCCCACAATATAATAATAGCTAGTGAGTGGCGAAAATGATAAAAGTTAGAATGTTATACTGTGTGCAGGGACCGCTATGAGACATACACAGTGTGCAGGGACCGCTATGGGACATAATACCATGTGCAGGGGCCACTATGGGACATAATACCATGTGCAGGGGCCGCTATGGGAAATGTACAGTGTGCAGGGGCTCCTTTGGGACATAATATGGTGTGCAGGGGCTGCTATGGGACATAATATGGTGTGCAGGGGCCGCTATGGGACATAATACGGTGTGCAGGGGCCGCTATGGGATATAATACCGTGTGCAGGGGCCGTTATGGGACATAATACAGTGTGCAGGGGCCGCTATGGGACATAATACCATGTGCAGGGGCCACTATGGGACATAATACCGTGTGCAGGGGCCACTATGAGACATAATACCGTGTGCAGGGACTGCTATAGGACATAATACCATGCGCAGGGGTCACCATGGGACATAATATGGTGTGCAGGGACCGCTATGGGACATAATATGGTGTGCAGGGGCCGCTATGGGACATAATATGGTGTGCAGTGGCTGTTATGGGACATAATACGGTGTGCAGGGGCCGCTATGGGACATAATACCGTGTGCAGGGACTGCTATAAGACATAATACTGTGCGCAGGGGCCGCTATGGGACATATACCGTGTGCAGGGGCAGCAATGGGACATAATACCGTGTGCAGGGGCTGCTATGAGACATATACCATGTGCAGGGACTGCTATGGGACATAATACAGTGTGCAGGGACCGCTATGGGACATAATACCGTGTGCAGGGGCCGCTATGGGATATAATACGGTGTGCAGGGGTCGCTATGGGACATAATACGGTGTGCAGGGACCGCTATGGGACATAATACAGTGTGCAGGAGCAGCTATGGGTCATAATACTGTGTGCAGCGGCTGCCATGAGACATAATACAGTGTGCAGGGACCACTATGGGACATAATACAGTGTGCAGGGACCACTATTGGATATAATATGGTGTGCAGGGGCCGCTATGGGACATAATACGGTGTGCAGGGACCACTATGAGACATAATACGGTGTGCAGGGGTCGCTATGGGACATAATACGGTGTGCAGGGGCCGCTATGGGACATAATACGGTGTGCAGGGTCCGCTATGGGATATAATACCGTGTGTAGGGGCCGCTATGGGACATAATACCGTGTACAGAGGCTGCTATGGGACATAATACCGTGTGCATAGGCCGCTATGGGACATAATACCGTGTGCAGGGGCCGCTATGGAACATAATACCGTGTGCAGGGGCCACTATGGGACATTATACTGTATCATGGTGTGTTTTCTGTATTAAGGATGTGTTTTTGCACAGAAAACTCAGGCTTTTTTTTTTTTTTTTGTGCAAAAATGCACCATGTGAACGCAGTTTTAAATCGAAGGAAAAGTTCCAGTGGCCTAAGAATATAGCTGCCTCTAGATACATAGTGTGTTACCACCATAAGGATGCTGCCGTACGGTGCTCCTGGACACATACATTTACCACTAATTGCGGGATGCACATGGACTTTCATTGCTTCTAATTGGAAAGTACAGGAGTGTCCCAGGAAATAGCAGTAAACGCATGTGTCCTAAAGCATCTGGTGGCAGCACTTCTGTGTTACGGTTTGTGGTATATGATTGTCTGATTTTTTAAGAATTTGTTTGCAAATTATGGTGGAAAATAAATATTTGGTCACCTACAAACAAGCAAAATTTCTGGCTCTCACAGACCTGTAACTTCTTCTTTAAGAGGCTTCTCTGTCCTCCACTCATTACCTGTAGTAATGGCTCCTGTTTGACATTGTTATCAGTATAAAAGACACCTGTCCACAACCTCAAACAGTCACACTCCAAACTCCACTATGGTGAAGACCAAAGAGCTGTGGAAGGACACCAGAAACAAAATTGTAGACTTGCACCAGGCTGGGAAGACTGAGTCTGTAATAGGCAAGCAGCTTGGTGTGAAGAAATCAACTGTGGGAGCAATAATTAGAAAATGGAAGACATACAAGACCACTGATAATCTCCCTCGATCAGGGGCCCCACGCAAGATCTCACCCCGTGGGGTCAAAATGATCACAAGAACGGTGAGAAAAAAATCCCAGAACCACACAGGGGAACCTAGTGAATGACCTGCAGAAAGCTGGGACTAACGTAACAAAGACTACCGTCAGTAACACACTACACCGCCAGGGACTCAGATCCTGCAGTGCCAGATGTGTCCCCCTGCTTAAGCCAGTACATATCCGGGCCCGTCTTAAGTTTGCTAGAGAGCATTTGGATGTTCCAGAAGAGTATTGGGAGAATGTCATATGGTCAGATGAAACCAAAGTAGAACTGTTTGGTAAAAACACAACTCGTCGTGTTTGGAGGAGAGTGAATCCTGAGTTACATCCAAAGAACACCATACCTACTGTGAAGCATGGGAGTGGCAACATTATGCTTTGGGGCTGTTTCTCTGCAAAGGGACCAGGACGACTGATCTGTGTACATGAAAGAATGAATGGGGCCATGTATCGTGAGATTTTGAGTGTAAACTTCCTTCCATCAGCAAGGGCATTGAAGATGAAACGTGGCTGGGTCTTTCAGCATGACAATGATCCCAAGCACACCGCCAGGGCAACGAAGGAGTGGCTTCGTAAGAAGCATTTCAAGGTCCTGGAGTGGCCTAGCCAGTCTGCAGATCTCAACCCCATAGAAAACCTTTGGAGGGAGTTGAAAGTCCGTGTTGCCCAGCGATAGCCCCAAAACATCACTGCTCTAGAGGAGATCTGCATGGAGGAATGGGCCAACATACCAGCAACAGTGTGTGCCAACCTTGTGAAGATTTACAGAAAACGTTTGACCTCTGTCATTGCCAACAAAAGATATATAACAAAGTATTGAGATGAACTTTTGTTATTGACCAAATACTTATTTTCCACCATAATTTGCAAATAAATTCTTTAAAAATCAGACAATGTGATTTTCTGGATTTGTTTTCTCATTTTGTCTCTCATAGTTGAGGTCTACCTATGATGTCAATTACAGGCCGGCCTCATCTTTTTAAGTGGGAGAACTTGCACAATTGGTGGCTGACTAAATACTTTTTTTCCCCACTGTACATTTGTATGCAATATCCTACCTGCTGCTGCAGTTAGCCCCTGTGACAATGTCATGGCAAGCAGGGCAAGCTGTTTAGTGCCAGGCTGACTCAAACTCTGGGCTCAAAAGCAGTTGCACATACCAGTGGCTACTGCCTCCCTTGGTAGCATCACTAGAAAACTGAAAAACAATCCGTCGTTTGCTTTGTGCCAGATGGTAGTATAACTCAATACTAAGGCTATTGATCACCATGGAACATGACATTGGGACATGACATTACTACATGGCAGTGTCCCAATGTACGGCACAAATATTCTTGGAACCATCGTTATAATCTTAAAATGAGCCGTGGATAATAGCCGTGGATAATTTTACAATATAATTTAGACATACTAGATGTACATCTGGAAAGAGAAGCAATTGCTGGACCTTCATACAACCTCTACTTGCCTGGAGGGATAGAAGTAGCCAAGACTTTTTATGGGGTTTAGTCAGGGGCGCACCGCTAATGAGATGAATTGAGGCGGCCGCCTCAGGCGGCACTGTCCGGGGGGCGGCATTTTTACTATTTAATGTAAACCAGCCCAGGACAGGCCGCTTAAAAAAAAAAAAAAAAAACAGAGCCGAGTGCGGCCTGTCCTGGGCTGGTTTACAAGACGTCGCATCTCAGCGCAGGCGGCGATACAATGACGTCATCACGCCGCCTACGCTGAGACACAGACGTCGCGGACAAGAAGAGGAGGCGGCGGCGGCTGCATCAAGGCATCGCAGGTGAGTATAACTTTTTTTTATATATATAAAAAGGCCGTAACCTGTTGGAGTATCCCCAGCAGGTCAGGGCCTATTTATTTACCTACCCCGTGTCTGCTCGTGGCCGCCCCCGCTTCCCCTTCTGCTATGGGACGCAGAAGGCGAAGTGGATGCCGCTGTGAGCGGCCGCGGGGATTGGTAAGTTAGGCCGCGGGCCGCAAATACTACTATTATTATACTCCGGGGTCTATTCAGACCCCGGAGTATAATAATCGGAGGCCTAGGGTTGGTGAGGGAACATAAAAACCAGTGTTACTCACCTTCTGCGATCCGATGTAACTCCGAGCAGGCTTGAGGCCTGTGGTGACGTCATCAGGTCGCATCGCCGGCCTGATCACGTGACGTGTGTGCGCAATTAAACAGGGCCGAAAGCTGCAAGGAGTGCACCGGTGTCCAGGATAGGTAAGTAACTCTGGTTTTTATGTTTGTATTCTCCCCTGGGTCTCCAATCATTATACTCTGGGGTCTGAAAAGACCCCAGAGTATAATAATAGTTCATGGGTCAGCCACTATGGGGCATAATACCCTTTGCAGGGACCACTGTAGAGCATAATACCCTGTGCAGGGGCCACTCTGGAGCATAATACAAGTGCAGGGGCCACTATAGAGCATAATACCCTGTGCGGGGACCACTCTGGAGCATAATACAAGTGCAGGGGCTACTATAGAGCATAATACCGGGTGCAGGGGTCACTATGGAGCATAATACAAGTGCAGGGGCCACTGTGGAGCATAATACCAGTGCAAGGGCCACTATAGAGCATAATACCAGTGCAGGGGCCACTATGGAGCATAATACCGTGTGCTGGGGTCACTGTGGAGCATAATACCATGTGCAGGGGCCAATATGGAGCATAATACCGTGTGCAGGGGCCAATATGGGGCATAAAACTGTGTGCAGGAGTTGCTGTGGAACATAATACCGTGTGCAGTGGCCAATGCGGGGCATAATACCGTGAGCAGGGGCCACTATGGAGCATAATACCGTGTGCAGGGGCCGCTGAGAGGCATAATACAGTGTGCAGGGGCCGCTGCGGGCCATAACACTGTGTAATACTGTGTGCAGGGGCTGCTGTGGAACATTATAGTGTGTGTAAATGGGCTATGGCACCTGTTTATATTATACGCTGTCTGTTTATAGTGACCGTGTGATGTAATTGTAGCCTTGTCACATACTGTAGACATGTACAGGACGAGGCTGCAGTTACATTACATGGGCGTTATGAGATGAATTACACTATGTAAACAGAGAAGCGGTCACGGCGCTTACACAGGTACCATTCAAACAGCTGGTCAGTGGGGGTCCTGGGTTTTTGAACCCCACTGATTAGTTTATTAATGACCTGGAAAACCTTTTAATTAGTTAACACCTGGGGTATTATTAATAAGGGGCACTATTTATACAGGGTACACACGGATGTTATTAATATAAAGATGCACTTGGGGGTATTATTCATTATGGGGGGTTATATCATATATTATATAATTGGGGGTAGCAGCAGAATGGGGGCTTTGTGTAGGTGAGGACAATGTGGGTTGGATGCCTGGAAAAGTGAGGAGCCAAAGATGTCTGTGTTGCAACCTTTACAGAGACAAGTCACAGCTGGAAGAAGTGGTCATGGCGGTCCAGAGGGAAGAGAAGGGAAATGTGAAGGATTAGTCAGAGACGTCACCTGTAAGTCACAGAATGTTACTGCCCTGTATTCACCTAAATGATAGAGGATAAATACCTGATTGATGGGGGTCTGTCTGCTGAGACCCCCACTGAGCCTGAGAATTGGGTTTTTTTCCCCCACTAGGTGGGAATCCAGCCTGGCTGCAGCCATATATATAGGTGTGTCACTTGGTGGATGGACGAACACGCGTGGCTCTCATTCACTTCAATGGGAGTGCCAAAGATAGCCGAAGTCCAGTACTCAGCTATCTGCGGGGCTCCTATTATAGAGAATGGGGGCCACATGGGCTCTTCCATCCACCAAGCAGAAGATGTGTGAAGTTACTTTCATTGTTAATGCCGTGTTGTTGATCTGATACTGAAGTAAAACAGGAAGAAGAATTCTTAAAAACTGTTTTATAACTTTGTGTATTGTGTATATTGTGCGACGATAACAGTGTGTTAAACTAGTAGCATGGAGACTCAGTTTTTTTTTGTTTTTTTTTTTTTTGGGGGGGGGGGGCGTCTTTCTATAGTCCGCCTCAGGCAGCAAAGAGGCTAGGTTCACCACTGGGTTTAGTACACTGGTCCGGGAAAGTAAGGGAGAGACCGATCTGGGTTTGACATGCATCTCCTGCTATAAACAGTCTTTACACACTAGAATAAATATTTAGCTTGCAGAGGATTGGCTACACACATAGAGATTTATGGAGCCAGCTTGTGGAATCCAGGCAGAGTCTGCAGAGCAGCCACAGGATTGTCCTGACCTCTTATTGAAGGGATTTTTACAGAGGAAGATGAATTGACATGCAGTGCTTGTAGTGCAAAGTCTGGATAACATAACGGAGGCACAACCAGAAGTGTTGACTGTCATGAATATTGTCAGTTGACATTTCCTTTTGACCGCACAATGCCCTAAGAGACAAGGAGACACTGCAGCTTGTGATTGGCTCTGAAACGCGTCTAATGAAGCTATAGAATGCCTTCAGAAATTATTCCATAGAATGTATTTATGGAGGATCAGTATGTGTATATATATATATATATATATATATATATATATTATACAAGGGGAGACTAAGTCAAACATGTGAACATATCTGTTAGCCTGGGTAGTAGAATAAACCACATCTCTGTAATGCATGTCACTTTTTTAGCCACCATGCACGGGTGACAACTAGCATCAACTAGTTGGGCTCATGAATGATACAAGAACAATACCATATTCGTAGTCTTAAATTGTAAAATGTATGGGTTCCTAATAGCCCCCTGTTTTATACTGTATGATCCTTTCAATAGTAAATAGATCATTATTGGACAGAATGCCAAAAGCAATGGCTAACAGTTCTCTGCAATGTCTGCTGCATCATCACCAGTGCTTACAAGGGTACTTTGGGCTTGGGGGAGTTCATGGTGATCTAAGTGAACATCCTTTATGCTTGTCCAGGTAACTGTTAAAGGGAGTCTATCATTGAGATTTTCAATTTTTAGCTAAGGCTATATTCATGTAGCCCTTATAAAGGCTATTGTAGGCAAACCTTTTATTTCCTGACTCTTGCCGGTGTTTTTCAGAAAAAGCCTTTTTCTTGATATGTAAATTAGCTTCCACGAAGCACCGAGCACCCCCTGCATCATCACCCTCTCCCTGCATCGCCGCCCCCTTCTTCTTGTTAACGCCTCCTCTGCCTCTTTGCTTCTTTCTCCTGTCAGCTCGAACGAAATCTGGTGCCCCCTGTGCTCCGTGGAAGCTGAAGCAGGGAGAGGGTGATGACGCATCTTCTTTGCTTCTTCCTCCCGTTGGCGTGAACGAAATCTCGCACATGCGTGAGTTTTCGTTCGAGCTGACAGGAGAAAGAAGCAAAGAGGTGGAGGAGGCGTTAACAAGAAGGAAGAAGGGGGCGGCGATGCATGGAGAGGGTGATGACGCAGGGGGTGCTCAGTGCTCCATGGAAGCTAATTTACATATCAAGAAAAAGGCTTTTTCTGAAAAACATCGGCAAGAGTCAGGAAAGAAAAGGTATGCCTACAATAGCCTTTATAAGGGCTACATGAATATAGCCTTAGCTAAAAATTGAAAATCTCAATGATAGACTCCCTTTAAGTAGACAGGAGGAGGCACACTTGGAGCTGACACTTGGTAGGTGTGTGTAGTCTTTTTTTCTTTGTCCCGAGCAGCTGGACCTCATGCTTTCTGGTCACCCAAGTGTGTGGTAACATGACATTTTTATCCTATTTCATATCCACTGCATCTAGTAAGAGAATCTGACTGGCAACATTATATTGCTGTAATGTATCCATGTTTCTGTACCCCAAATCAGGTTCATACAGTGGCTATTATACGTTCTATAATTGTACAGGCTGTGGTTCGATCAGTAGCTCTTTGTGGATAGAATACTTACTACAGTCACCTGTAACCAAGATAAAGGCATGTGGGCTGTTATGTGGCAAGTGCATGCTTGTTTGAGTTGTCTAGCTGAAACTTATAACTATAGAGACATAATGACTACTGCACATTACTGTACTTATAAATTTATCATATGACCTCAGTACAATAGATCTCAATATCAAGGCAGCCAAAGTCATCGGGTCGATCTCGCTAGTGTTGCTTTGCAATCCGTTTTCTCAATCCACAAGGTGTCAGCATCAGACAGATTCCTTCTCCAACACAACAGATTCCCTAACAACTGTGGTCTCAGTGACAGGACCCCTATACTGCTGACTTTTGCTTTGCTTTATGTGGAGGGATGGGGCATTGGGTAACTTAATAAATATTTTCAAATGGGTGAACAACTTCTTTATAAAACTATAGAAAAACTCATGTACTGTATACAACAAACCTATATTTTATACAGTGTGTATTTCCTGTTAATTGTCTGTAATGATCTAATTACATCATGTCTGCTGCTTTACACTCATTGCATATAAATGCATTATGGCTGAATGCTCCTGGACAAAGCCTACACATTATATATTAGTGTGTGACTGTCAGATAATATCACCCATTTCCCCCACATGATCTACTGAAAGGATTATTTTACAACTCATTCACTCTTGTTTTACATATTTCTGAAGATGACCTTGTGAAATGTTTAACATATTTCTGGATTAGATATAGTGAAACACTGCCAAATTGGAAGAGAGCAATGAAGTCTCCAGGCCTAAACTGCACAGGCTCAACTGTTACCATGAGGACTATAAATAAGTAGACCCTGGATGCGACTGGTGGTGTGGACGTTATACTGGAAATCACTTGCAGAGGTTAAACAGTCATATTAATGCAATGGTGTATCTTCAAGCTGTTGGACCTCAATCCAGTATCTGCAACAGGACTCCCCCCTTTCCATCTACCATGATAGGGGAGTCATTTCAGCCAATGGTTCAGCTCAGCCAGCTCATGGCTGGGGAGTGGGAGGAGACTGTGGGTCTTCATCCAGCTTGCAGAGAGGAGAGTGTTCCAGCTCTGCTAGAGAGTATATACTATGTGAGGGAGAGTGAAGCCCAAGTATTGTATACAGCTTGCCCTCAGACAGGGAGAGAATGCTACTGACAGCTATTGAGAGGAGGAGTTTGGAGTGATTAATGCAATTTTTGGAGAGAGTCTGAGATTGTCCAAGTCCTTTGAGAAGAGACTTTGTTGTACCAAGGCCTGTCAGGGCCCTCCTGAAAACAAACAGAGCAGATGGAGAGAGAGTAAGAGAAACAGAAGTTATCAGCACAATATTATCTTGACTTGGGCATATCCTGCTGGAAAAACCATCACCTGGCTCACCCGTTGGTTGCTATTCACACCATTGCAAGTAAAGCTCAAGCTGTTTTCCTCTGCATCCCTGTGTCTCCTAAGTCAATACCTGCACTATCATCCAGGATCCTTCCAACTTCCACCTTGCTCAAGAAGGCTGAAGACTAGGAAGAAGTACCCATGGGCAACTACTACCACCACCATCAGATACTCTGCAGGTCTCTCAGCTCTGCACCAACCCAGGATGTGAGCTTGAGGATTTTGTCAAGTCTACTGGCTACCTGTGACAACTACTACCATTTCTACTACAACTCCCAGCCTCTGGGTCCCTCCAGTGGGTTGTTGCAGAGACACTTTTGGGCCTTCAGGAGCCAGAGCCTTTGTGCGAGTGTGAGCTCAGTCATTCATTTGGGCAATAACCATACTTTTTCCAGAAACATCTCTGGCACTGTTCCTGGACCATAAATGACCAGATTTATGGTTAAATCTTGGTTAAGACCCAACCCAGTATAAAATGTGGAAAATTGCACAATTGACCATGAACATAAGCACAACCATTGGTTAATCAATCATTACCTAGCAGGAGATGCCATGACTTTACACAGAGATGGCCCCTTTACACAGATCAATGATAGGGCCAGTTATCGAGCACAAGCGTACATACGATCAGCCAACTAATTGTCATAATGCTCAATTATAGGATGATCACATGGTTTATGTATCATTAAAAATTGTGATGGCTGGCAGCATGTCGTCATGTGTAAACAGGGCAATGTGCTGCTGACAAATGTAAACAATTTGTTCATACCCATTCAGCAACAATGATAATTGCTGCCAGGTTGGCCCATGTAAAGGGGTCTAAGGCATGGTTCACATCTGCGTTTGAGTTTCCGTTCGGGGAGTCCGCTTGGGGACCCCCCCGAACGAAAAATCTATACCCATAAAAAAGCGGTTTACCTGGGAAACCCGCGGACCCCAAAGCAATAGACACTCCCCAAAATGGTACAACTAAAAAGTACATCTGGCCCTGCAAAAAAAGATGCCCTATGCATCCTCGTACAGCTACAGGGCCACCTGTCAATGTGACCTTGCAAATGTTGCAAAACTACAACTCCCATATATTAAATATTTTACCACATTTTTTTGCTTCTAAATTTTTTTTCCCTATTTTTCTCCTCTAAAACCTAGGTGCGTCTTATGGTCCGGTGCGTCTTATAGTCCAAAAAATACAGTACTTTTTATTTATACCATTTTGGGGAATATCTGTTTAAAGACCTGATTATGGTGGATGTCAGGATGGAGTTAAATAAAGGGCATTACATTTTGGTCCAAAATCACATGTTCTATTAAATAAGACTAAATTGTCTGAAAAATTAGCAACCATTTAAGTGACAGATACTGCAAACATAATGAGCTATAAATCCATAGCTATAAAGGGGTTTTACAGGGTTACAAAAACATGGCTGCTTTCTTCCAGAAACAGCATTAAAATCGCACTGCAATATAAAATAAAAGTGCTGTTGTATCATAGAATGTGATTTTAATAGGACCATATGAGGAAAAATTACACCTATAGCTATAATCGGCCATGCTTTGTTGCAGTGGAGCTCGGGCCTTAATAGGGTTCATGTTGAATGTATTATTTTCTATACAAGTTATTTTGTATCTCTAAAGTCACCCTATTGTTGAGTACAGTTATGATCTTTGTTCCCATAGTAGCGCTGTCATCCAACCCTAAGGTCAATGAGCCCTGTTCTCCACCTGCTATGCTAATAGGACTGGCTAGGACTCCAGTTTGAACAAGCCTAAGGGTGTGACTTCAGTCCATTGTAATTATAGATAGTGATTACAAATTTAGATGGAGTATCCTTCCTCTGCCTAGTTCTCACCTCATGACGCAGGAATGTCAATAGTATCAATATGATGGTAGGATTATCCAGTCTATCAATGTGACTTGCAGGGTTTAGATTGCACAAGGTTTAAATATTACCTTCTGGACAAATGACCCGCTGCATATAGGTCATTACTGTAGGTCCCATCAACACATATACCATCAAGGTGACGGCTGTGCCAAATCCGTAATACAGCACTAATACGAATCTAGGAGACACTGCTGTATCTACATATATTAAAACTGGTCCTAGTAGCTTAACTCTAGGTTCGCACTAGCGTTCTGGTTTCCATTCTTTGGGTCCATTTGGGGACCCGAAAAACGGTAACCCAATCCGCTCAAAAAGCAGTTACCCGCAGACCCCATAGACTATAATGGGGTCTGCTGGGTTCTGCCTGGTTTCCGCCCAAAAAATGCAGAGAGAAAAGTCCTGCATGGAGATGGAATCCCTGAACGGAGACCGAGCGCTAGTGGGAACCTAGCCTTAGTTTACATATACCATCATCTTCTACAGCGTCACATCAGTTTCCCCTTTTTGCCTCATAGAATCCACTGGAACATTACAGCATGCATCTAACATATTGGGCACACATGGCATGAATGGAGCTGTATCTAGACAGTGTAAACTTGCATGCAGATCTCATTTGTTGCAATGCCTGCATTTACAGACACACATTAAAAGAAGCCTTTAACTGATACAGCCAGAAGTACATGCATATTTTTTTTTTATGACTGCATAGAATTATGCATAATGACGTCTGCGCTATCTGGTGTGAAAGCAGTTTAACATGCAGTTGTATTACACCCAACAGTGTTTTTGCGAATTGCTGTATCAGAGTTGCATATATGCCTATTTGGTTCTATTTCCAAAAACTGGTCAAATCGGGATTTATTGTTGCGATAATCTCACAATTGCAACAGTTGTTTCAAATATGTCTTTATTTTGTCACAGCAGTTTATGGAAGTGTTTTAATACTTTCTGTAATTACAGCCTGTACTTAACATAGAGAAAACCAAAAAATGTATTCATAAACCTCACAAGCAAAAACACATCCAAAACCACATTAAAAATCTAAATTACAGTAACCAAAACCCAGCAAACTGGCATGTGTGAGCAATATGTGCCACTTTAGGCTACCTGTGACTTCTACAAGTAGCTTTGTGCGCTGCTGCTGCATTCAAAGGGATCTATCACCAGGATATCAACCAGCCACAAATATGCAAATGAGGCTCAAGGGCAATAGGGTATGCAAGAGGTTTAGGATTTTAAATCTGAATACAGAGCCCTTGGAGGTTCCGGCACAGCCAATGCACTGGAGCCTCATTTGTATATTTTAAAAATGGCTTTTTTGAGAAAATAGAATCTATAGGACTATCTATGATGGTGCTCAGTATATTGGTCCTTACAATGTGCTGTGGCTGGGTTGATATCAAGTTTCCTGGTGACAGACTCCCCTTATGCTAGGGCAACTTTATTCACGACTCCTGTCATGCAACCACAGTCTTGCCCTGATACTGGTTCACTAATCTAAGCAAATTAAGTCATACTGCACCTAAGGGTGCTGCAACTGCGACTTATAGTAAAAAAAAAAATCTTGCAGACTTGTAGTTTTGTAGCACCCACGAGATGAAGGAATTGCAGAGTGACATAGAAATCTTTGGTCACACAGTGGGAGTTGTGGACAAAGTCTGCAAGACATAGAAGCCGATATTCACTTACTTTTCCCTACTCCCATTCACTCCGCTTTCCCTTAGGCCTCCAGAAAATGATGCCACTACTGGACTATCTATGGTATCTAAGACATGATGGTGCTCTAGGGGGCACCGCATATTACGTCCAGATGTAATATTTGACACCCACTGGTGGCTTAAGAAGAAGTAGCCATTGACAGGAGTGGGAAAAGTAAACAGCCTATGGGAGGCACCATATGGTGTGGGGACCTGTAACAGGGGCCTCAAACATGGGCCCTTACAGTAAGGATTCAAACTCAAGACTCCAGCACTGCAAAGCATCAGTGCTAACCACTGAGCCACTGTTCTGCCCCATACAGTAAAGGCCCCTATTCCAGGCCAACCATTCATAATGCATTCCAACCTGGTGGGCTCTTTTACGCTGCTCATGGACTGGAGTGCATTTGCGCCTATTTTACGCCTTTTTAAAAAAGATGGATCTCCATTTAGGCCACTCCCCTTTTCTTGCCAAAAAAGCAAAAGTGGTGAGAACAGCAAAACATTGTGAAAGGAAGGTGCAAAGGCTTCATAAAAGACCTAAAAAAGGTGCAATTTACACCAAAAAAGGCGCAAGTAGCTTAATAAATGTGCACCAATGTTTGTGAAAAATGGCCGTGTGTGTCTATGCAAGTGCACAGACAGGTATTAATAACATGCCAGTGAATAATGTCCATGCAGTGGCCATTTTTGAAATGGTCGTCGCATTTCCATTATAGAACCCATGACTTTCAAAGGATCTATTCACATGCCACTCTCTATGTCTTTGTGTTTCAAGGACAAAGATAGCACGTGTCAGTTTTTTTGATGGCCATAAAAAAACAGACATGTAAATAGACACATTGGGGGTTATTCATCATTTCATTTTCCCTTTTTTTGGCCATGTTTTTCACAGGTGCGCCTTTTTTTAGACTAGTTTTACTGTGGTGTCTATTTATGATGTAGTCGCTCCTCCTTATTAAATGTTGTGCACAAGTGTTAGTTTAGATGCGCCTTTATAAGCCATGTGCACTTTGCCCCTTTTTTATTAAAAAAGATGCAATTTCCCCTTTTTAACCACTTCTGTACCGTCCATAGATTATATACGTCCAAGGGGTGGTTGTCTAGTTCTGCAAAGACGTAGCGGTACAAAATCGTGCAGCTACTGAAACGGGGAGCCGGCTGTAACTTCAGCCGGAGTTCCCAAAGAGAAGGCAGGGAAGGCTTATTACCTTCCCTGCCTTCCTGATTGCTGTGTATACAGCGCTATGGGTGCCGTCATCTTGCGGCTCCTCTCTGACACGGCGGTCACGTGATCCGCTGGGTGCAGCTCCTGCAAAAGCTGCTGGGTCCTACAGGACCCAGATCAGCTCTATAGTATTGTTCAAGTAACGTGCAGGAGGCTGTATTCCTCCTGCAACTGGGGCTAAATGTACCAGCCCCAGTTACAGGGGAAATCAGCCTCCCCCACAAAAGAAACAGTGATCAGATGTCCCCAAAGGTCTATTATGACCTTATGGGGGGGACAATGTAAAAAAAAAAAGAAAAAGGTAAATAAAATAATTTAAAAAATAAATAAAATAATACACCAATAAAATACCCTTATTACAGGTTATAGCCCCACCCCCAACGACACCATAAAAAATTTAAATTACCTTAACGGAGAGGAAAAACTATTTTATAAAGTTTTTTAGTAGCACTATGTTAAATTTAAAAAAAAATGAAAAGTGAAAAACAGACACGTTTTCTCTTCTCTTTTGTTTATATTTTCCCAGATACAGTGCTGGCCAAAAATTTTGGCACCCCTGCAATTCTGTCAGATAATACTCAATTTCTTCCAGAAAATGATTGCAATCACAAATGCTTTGGTAATAATATCTTCATTTAATTTGTCGTCAATGGAAAACCACAAAAAGAATTGTCAAAAAGCCAAATTGGATATAATTCCACACCAAACATAAAAAAGGGGGTGTACAAAAGTATTGGCACCCTTTGAAAAATCATGTGATGCTTCTCTAATTTGTGTAATTAACAGCACCTGTTACTTACCTGTGGCACATAACAGGTGGTGGCAATAACTAAATCACACTTGCAGCCAGTTGAAATGGATTAAAGTTGACTCAACCTCTGTCCTGTGTCCTTGTGTGTACCACATTGAGCATGGAGAAAAGAAAGAAGACCAAAGAACTGTTTGAGGACTTGAGAAGCAAAATTGTGAGGAAGCATGAGCAATCTCAAGGCTACAAGTCCATCTCCAAAGACCTGAATGTTCCTGTGTCTACCGTGCGCAGTGTCATCAAGAAGTTTAAAGCCCATGGCACTGTGGCTAACCTCCCTAGATGTGGACAGAAAAGAAAAATTGACGAGAGATTTCAACAAAAGATTGTGCTGATGGTGGCTAAAGAACCTCGACTAACATCCAAACAAGTTCTAGTTGCCCTGCAGTCCGAGGGTACAACTGTGTGAACCCGTACTATCCGTCGGCGTCTAAATGAAAAGGGACTCTATGGTAGGATACCCAGGAAGACCCCACTTCTGACCCAGAGACATAAAAAAGCCAGGCTGGAGTTTGCCAAAACTTACCTGAGAAAGCCAAAAACTTTTTGGAAGAATGTTTTCTGGTCAGATGAGACAAAAGTAGAGCTTTTTGGGAAAAGGCATCAACATAGAGTTTACAGGAAAAAAAAAGAGGCCTTCAAAGAAAAGAACACGGTCCCTACAGTCAAACATGGCGGAGGTTCCCTGATGTTTTGGGGTTGCTTTGCTGCCTCTGGCACTGGACTGCTTGACCGTGTGCATGGCATTATGAAGTCTGAAGACTACCAACAAATTTTGCAGCATAATGTAGGGCCCAGTGTGAGAAAGCTGGGTCTCCCTCAGAGGTCATGGGTCTTCCAGCAGGACAATGATCCAAAACACACTTCAAAAAGCACTAGAAAATGGTTTGAGAGAAAGCACTGGAGACTTCTAAAGTGGCCAGCAATGAGTCCAGACCTGAATCCCATAGAACACCTGTGGAGAGATTCTCAAAATGGCAGTTTGGAGAAGGCACCCTTCAAATCTCAGGGACCTGGAGAAATTTGCCAAAGAAGAATGGTCTAAAATTCCAGCAGAGCATTGTAAGAAACTCATTGATGGTTACCGGAAGCGGTTGTTTGCAGTTATTTTGTCTAAAGGTTGTGCTACCAAGTATTAGGCTGAGGGTGCCAATACTTTTGTCCGGCCCATTTTTGGAGTTTAGTGTAAAATAAATTGAATAACACATATGATAAAAATGTTACAGCCCTCAAAACCGCACATACAAAAAAAAACGGAAAAGGAGTCTGGTCTGGAAGGGGGGTAAATCATCTGGTATGGAAATGGTCAATGTAGCCTGACCTGATGGGCTGTTTTATGTTACCCATGTACTGGAGCGCCTTTTTTTTTCCCTTTTATAAAAAGGCGCAAGTCATAAATACTGTGTGAAAACAATCTACATTTAGGACACGCCCTCTTTCCGCAACAAAAAAGCAAAAGTGGCGAGAACAACTAGACATCTAGAAAAAAAGGCGCAAATGCTTTATAAATGACTCATAGGACATAAAAAGACCACAAAAATGCACAATTTATGCCAAAAAAAGACACAAGTGTCTTAATAAATGTGCCCCAATGTGTTCTTATACGGCCGTCACACATCCGTTTTCTTTGGTTGTGTGAATAAGCCTTTAGTCCTCATTCACATGACCTAGGATAAGAACTTGAGTCTATTCAGGGATCAGTGAAAACAAACAAAAATAGGACATGTCCTTGTTTTTTGACAGAACATTAAAACTGTCCATACAGAAGACGAACATGTGCATAGCCCTACTGTTTTGTTTTGTTTTGTTTGTTTGAGTTGGAAGGGACCTCAAGGGCCATTGAGTCCAACCCCCTGCAAAAGCAGGAATTCCTAGATCATCCCAGCTATATACCTATCCAGATTCCGCTTGAAGATTTCAATTGATGAAGAACCCACCACCTCCCGTGGCAGCCTATTCCACTCCCTCACTACCCTTACTGTTAGAAAGTTTTTCCTAATGTCTAATCTGAATCTCCTTCCCCTTAGTTTCATCCCATTACTTCTCGTGCTTCCTTCTGCTAATGAGAATAGGGTAGATCCCTCTGCACTGTGACACCCTTTCAGATATTTAAATACCGCTATTAAGTCTCCCCTTAGCCTTCTCTTCTGCAAACTAAGCAGTCCCAATTCTTTTAGCCTTTCTTCGTAGGACATGGTTTGTAGACCTTCCACCATTTTGGTTGCTCTTCTCTGGACCTGCTCCAATAAATCGATGTCTTTCTTAAACTGGGGGGCCCAGAACTGTACACAGTATTCCAGGTGGGGTCTGACCAGGGCAGAGTACAGTGGAATAATTACCTCTCTTGATCTAGCTTCAATGCTCGTCTTGATACATCCTAGAATTTGGTTAGCCTTTTTAGCCACCGCACCGCACTGTTGACTCATGTTGAGTTTGCGATCTATTATTATGCCCAGATCCTTTTCCCCTGTACTCTCACTTAGTACTATTCCTCCCATACTATATATGCTTCTTGCATTTCTGTTACCCAGATGTAGAACTTTGCATTTGTCCCTGTTGAATACCATTTTGTTCACCTCAGCCCATTGTTCCAGTGTGTCTAAGTCCTTTTGGATGCACTCTCTCTCCTCTCTAGTGTTGGCCATTCCTCCTATCTTTGTATCATCTGCAAATTTTATTAGTTCCCCATTAATCCCATCATCCAGATCATTTATAAAAATATTAAAAAGTACTGGGCCCTGGACAGAGCCCTGCGGCACCCCGCTTTTTACTTTCTTCCAGTTTGATGTATAGCCATTTAGAATTACTCGTTGTGCCCGATCATTAAGCCAATTGTGAACCCACCTCACTGATATTTTATCAAAGCCATACTTGATCATTTTTTCAATAAGAATGTTATGTGATACTTTATCAAAGGCCTTACTAAAGTCAAGATATACTATGTCCACTGCATTCCCCTGGTCCAACCATTCAGTGACTTTATTATAGAAGGAAATAAGATTAGTCTGACAAGATTTATTAGGCATAAAGCCGTGCTGGCTCTGATTAATTAAAGCCTTCCCATCCAGGTACCTAATTAAATGTTCTTTAACGATTTGTTCAAAGATTTTTCCTACTATCGAGGTCAGACTTACCGGCCTATAATTTCCTGGGTCGTCCCTATTCCCCTTTTTGTAGATGGGGACCACATTTGCCCTTTTCCAATCTAGAGGGACCACTCCTGTTTCCCATGACTTATTAAAGATTATTGCAAGGGGTTCTGTTATTTCCTCTGCTAATTCTTTTAAAACTCTAGGGTGTAAATCATCCGGTCCTGGGGACTTGGTTTCCTTAATCTTAGCTAAATGTTCTCTTACCAAACCTTCACTTATAATCAGCTTGGAGTCCTCATTCCCCTCATCACTATCACCATTAATGTTGATATTTCCATCCATTTCTTGGGAGAAGACGGATACAAAATATGAATTTAGTAACTCCACCTGCTGATCCACCATGTTAACTTTTTCACCCTTTTCGTTCTTCAGGACTCCAATGGTTTCCTTCACTTTTCTTTTGCTCTTAACATATCCCCAAAAACCTTTTACCTTACTCTTAACTTCTTTTGCAAGCTTCAATTCGTATTCAGCCTTAGCTTTTTTAATGCTTATCTTGCAGAGTCTGCAAACTGCTGTATACTCTCCCTTAGATATAGCGCCCATCTTCCACTTGTTGTATGTTTCCTTTTTCTTTTTTAGTAGGTTATGTAATTTTTTGGTCATCCATCCTGGAGTTTTTAGGTGATTCCCATTTTTCTTGCTTCTAGGTATTGTTAGTTCCTGTGCATTAATGATTTCCCTACGGAAAATTTCCCACCCCTCATGTGCATTTTTGTGCTTAAGTATTTTTCGCCATGGAATTCTACTAACCCTTACCTTTAGGCCCCTAAAATCTGCCCTACTAAAATTGAGCCTTCTAGTCTTTGTCTTCTCAGGTCTTCTTCTTACAACCCCAAACTCGAGTATAGCATGGTCGCTGAATCCCAATGTCCCTGCTATCCTTAATTCCTTAACCATGTCCTCCTTGTTAGTTAAAACTAGGTCCAGAATGGATGTTCCTCTCGTGTTTTTTTCTACTAACTGGGCAATGAAGTTGTCTGCTAGAGAGGATAAAAATTTGATAGAGCTTTTACTCGTAGCTGTGTGAGTTTCCCAATGAATATCTGGGTAATTAAAGTCTCCCATGATAACAATTTCAAATTTCTTCGAAAGCGTGGTCATTTGCTGTGAAAAAATCTCATCCATGTCTTCTGTCTGTCCTGGTGGTCTATAATAAACACCTATTATGATGTCCTTATCATTGTTTTTCCCCTGAATTGTTACCCAAATATTTTCCAATAAGTTATCATTTTGTAAAACTGTGATTTCCGTGGAAATGTGATCTTTTTTAACATACAATGCAACTCCTCCCCCTCTTTTATTAGTTCTATTTTTTTTGAATAAGTTGTATCCTTCCATCTGTATATTCCAATCATGCTTATCGTTCCACCAAGTTTCTGTAATACCAATGACATCATATTTTTCCTTCTGTATTATCAGCTCTAATTCTCCCTGTTTATTTCCCAAGCTTTGCGCGTTTGTGTAAAAACATTTCAGATTGCGCTCTGGTACTTCCTTTTTCTTAATTTCATTCTGAGTATCCTGTCTTGGGTCCTCATTACCACATCTAGTAACCTTGTTTAGTATATCCTTTAGCTGCATGTTCTTGTCTTCCTTTTTACTTCCCATCCCCTCCTCTTCTAGTTTAAAGCCCTCCTGATAAGTGTGGCAAGTCTTCTGGCAAATATATGTTTCCCAGGCTTTGTGAGATGTATCCCATCTCTAGCAAGGAGTCCATCATAGAGGTAATTCACTCCATGGTCCAGAAATCCAAATCCTTGCTCTCTACACCACTGCCGAAGCCACTTGTTTACCTCTAGTATTTTATTCCATCTCCTGATACCATAACCATCAACTGGGAGAATTGATGAAAATACTACCTGTGCATCCAGTTCCTTCACTTTCTTTCCTAGATTTTCAAAGTCTTTACGAATAGTTGGTAAATCATTTTTAGCCGTGTCGTTTGTACCCACATGTAACAACAAAAATGGGTAGTTATCCTTAGAGCTGAAGAGGCATGGAATCCTATCGGCCACATCCCTAACTTTTGCTCCTGGGAGGCAGCATACTTCTCGTGCAGTTAAATCTGGCCTGCAGACAGCTGCCTCTGTGCCCCTTAGCAGTGAGTCGCCCATAACCACTACTCTTCTTTTTTTCCTCGCTACGCTATTTCTTGTTACCCCCTCTTGTCTCTGGGTGACTTTTGTTTCTTCTTTTGCTGATAGATTATTCTTATCGTTTTCATCAGCCTGTATGAGAGTTTCATATCGGTTACCTAGCTGTGTAAGTGGTGATGGCCTTGTGATCCTTTTGCATCTCTTGGTCACCTGTATCCATTTATCTGCCTCTGTAGGTTCACTCAAGTATTCTACCCTTACTATATTTAGGAGGTTTGCTTCAGCCTCCACCACTGTAGGCTCTCTCATACTTTCTTCCCTTACTATATTCAAGAGGCTTGCTTCTGCTTCATCAATAAAAACCTCACTTTCTTTGATACCTCTCAACGTCTCTATTCTTTCTTCCAACCTCTGCACTTTATCTTCTAAAAGGGCCACTAGTTTGCATTTCATACAGGTGAAGTTGGCTTTATGGTCAGGCAAATCTGTAAACATATAGTAGATGCTGCAGCTTACCATGTGAGTTTTCTCCTCTTCCATATTCCTCTCTTCTGGCCGTGCTGGGCCGCTACTCACCGCCGTGAAGCTCACTCCTGGCCCCACTGGGCTGCTGCTCGCCGCTATGAAAAGCCCCCGGGACACAGCGGTCTACCCTCCGCATGCTGCAACGTTGACTCCTGCTCACAGCTGACTCACGCTCACAGCTGACCAGCGGGCACGGCGGGCTGCTCCCCGGGTGGCGGTCTGGGTGTCCGTCCCTCCTTCCCTTGTAGGGCGTCTCCGCTCTTCCTCCGCTCTTCCTCTTGCTCTTCCTCTTGCCGGCAGTAGGCCGGAAGCTCTCTCCTGGCCGCACTGGGCCGCTGCTGGGCCTCTGCTCACCGCTGTGCAAAGCACCGCTCACAGCTCACAGCTGACTCCTCCCGCTCACGTGACTCACTCTCCAATCTGTAATCAACATGAGGAATTTACTAACCCATCTATGCGAGTTTTCTGGTGTAGATGGATGTATATCTGGCCCTTTTATGCATCAGAAATGCGTCACAATTTCCCTTCTGTGCCCTGTTTGCCACTTTTTACAAAAGTTGATAGAGTGCGGAGGAAACCAAGGTTGGCTAGGACAGGGACTAGCGTGAGTATACCTCAAATCTATGCCTGTTCCTGACTGGTGTAGATTTCAATTCTGACATACTAAAGTGCACATAAATTATTAAGAGGCTGGAGCCTCTTAACAGGTTCATCTTGTGCCAGCCAAGGAGTACAGAATGGCAGCCTTAATAAATTTCCACCAATGTATTCCAAGAATGTGTGATGGTCGTTTTTGTCACTTGTGTGAATAATGCCTTATACTTCCTTCTGCTAAATCCATTCCTGGCTTTGGCTAAAAACAAAAAAAAAAGCTTTACAATGTGAGGCATTAGAGGTTATTAATTTCACAATTTTTTTGATCCTTGGTTACACTTGCACTTTTTTTTGGGCTTGTCAATACAGTTGCCTAATTTATTAAAAAGTCACACTTGCACCTTAAATCTTGCACAGAATTAACCATATGAAATTGTCATTCCAATGATGTCTGACATGATGGGCTTTTCACACTGCCCATGTACTGGAGTGCATTTCTGCCTACTTTCCGCCATTTTAAAATAGCTGCACAATGTGAATGTGTCAAAAAAATTATTACTCACAATAAATCAAGCCCCTTTTCCGGGCAAAATCTTAAAATGACAAGGAGTGTGATTTTGCTGAGAAAACAGGTACACAAGAATAGTAAATTTTGCGCAAGTCCCAAAAACCAAGAAAAAAGGGGCAAACGTAGATAAAAAGAAATGGCTTGATAACTTTTTGATGGTCCATTTTAATGGACTGTCAGAAAATAGGATATGTCCTATTTATGTCCGTTTTCACAGATCCCTCAATATATTCATCTATGAGGAATTCGTAAAAACAGATGCCACACGGACACAAACCAGTGTGAAAAAAACTGACCATTTCTCTGTTTTTCAGACATTTTTTTCAGTGTTCTTGTGAATGTAGCCTAAAGGGGTATTCCCATGAACATATATGCCTTAAAGATTTTCTCTTCCCATCATAGTCTTTTGTCCTGATCGGTTGTCAGTGGATATGACCATGAATGCAGGAGTTTTCTATGGTCTGACAATTGTCAGAAACCCCACCATTGTGGCTGATCTTCTAGTGCATGCGCTGGCCATGCCTGATAAGGAAATCGTGCCTATTTGACTTTTAAGTGTCTACAAACTTAAATATGGTTATGTTTGTGGGGAAACAGCTTTAAGATAATGCCGTAGAAGAACCAAATAACAAATTCTAATAAGAGTTGTGCCAGATGACACTCTCAGCACTGCTACATCTGTTCATAGATAGAGGTGAACATATTTTCTGTATTCCCTGGAGCGGTCACATGCAGAGTTGCTGGCTCTTTAAATGGACTAAAGGGTACTAGACGCTCTCTATGCTTTTGAGGTCTTCAATACAGCAGATGTAGGGAGGGGAGTGAGTGTAAAAGGCAAGGAGAGGAGGGGGATGGTGAATACCAGATTGTACCTCTGAGAGGGGAGCATCTGTCACTCTCCATCTTGCTCTCAGTCCTAGCCCAACCACTCCTGGTTCTGCTGCATCTCTCACTCCCAGGCTTGGATACATCTACCAGGTATGTAATGCAGCTTTGGATGTAAGTAGGACTGGTAGTGGGCACCTAGCAGCTGGTGCTGGGGTATGTAGCTAGCTGGCTTGCAGTGTGTGTGCATATAGGAGGAGATGTGCAGATAGTGCTTGTAGCTAGATCCTTTGTTCTGTAGACCCTACTGCAAAGCTTACTGCAGCAATACCAGCGCTCATAGAGAGCTGTACCCAGGGAGCAACCCCTTTACATACTAGTCCAAGGTAATCTGCTTTACCATACGTTTTGCTACATTATATCAGAAATAGGACAGATTTATTTTTCCCTAATTTTAGGCATTTAGTATACATTAATACTTGTTAATATTTGTGCTGTCAACCTTTTATCCAATTGGAGCTATACTGGGAATGCGTTCTACCTCTGCGGCACACTCCTTCTATCCATGTGCTTTTCATACCGGTAGAGTGTCAGCTCTGCAACCAAAAGCCAATTCCATTATATTATCAAGGACTTCTATGAATAACCCCCAGCCTGGGCACCTCACATCCAGACAGAAGATCTTAAGGGTTAAATCACTGCAGCTGTGGTTTCTGTTGGGTTCTTTGGCTGTCAACTGATTTTTCTTAGATTTTTTTTTTCTTCTTCTTGTAAATTGTACAGCAGATGCCTTGCGTGATAATCTCAGCAATCCTACAATTAACTCCCCCGTATCTAATAATTGTAATTAAATCAATTTGCATCTGGTACATCCGATTTTTCTCCATCTGCTTGTAACAATAGATCTTAACCTTTTAAGGTTCTGACTGTGTCTCCACCCTGAGATGACAATGAAAGGGTTAAACAGTGCATATCGAATGCACATGTGCCATGGGAATATCCCAATCTCTATTGTTCTGAGCTTTAACCCATGCTTCGCTGGAAGGAGCTTTTAATAGTGACCATGTAATTCTTCTGGCTGACCCTATATGCACACGCATGGTTAATATCCTTCCAATACAAGACCTTTTATCAGCTGTGTGAATGGAGGCATTTCCAATATGATCTTGATCCAACAGCAGTGTTACTTGGGTGATCTGGACAAGGTATTGGTGATAAGTGCTGTAGTTAATATTGATGCAGTTATGCTAGGTGATAATTGTTTTGCAAAATAATATCTTTATAGGCCTTCAAGGACCTGTCATCTCACAATTGAATCTGCAGTGTATCAGCTTTAGGTATTGTAGTTCAGTATTTGCTAGCCGGCTTATACTGGAAAGAGAGGTGTGGGGTGGGGGTACTCCTTATTCTGCAAGGACTTAATACTGTTTTTTTTTTTTTGTTTTTTTTTAAAGCACAAATTATAGATATATTATATTATAACACTGGGCTGCCCCCATATCTAATTTTTTTTTTCTGTGATTTATTATGCAGTATGTAGTAATTCAATTTTAAGATTAGCCAATGAAAGATTGACCATTCAAAATGGCTGAACTGATCTGTGTGTGCGGGGGAGGGATTGGTGGTGGTTGTTCAGTGAAATCATCTGGGACCCTTACTAAATGTATTTGACTTGGTCTTTTAGAAGTATCAATCTTTTGAGGTACAAGTCATTTTAAGACTTTTCCATGCACGTGTGTTAGCGGTAGAAGGACACGGGTGGGGAGGGATAAGACTTTACTGCATGTTCTAATATGGTATTCCATTCATTGTATGTGCCGACCATGTATGTTGTTGCGAGTGTGTGCCAATGTAAAAGCTTCAGTGCTGTGCTGACTGCGTGATCTGGTTTGGAGGGAATTCACTTGGCTAAAATGTAAAATGTTCATTTTAGGATTAAGTGGCAGGAATCTAGTTTGTGAGGAGTCAGATGCCAGATGCCGGTTTCATTCCACCTAAACTATGGGCATATCAGGCACTGCACAATGACTGCAGGTGAACTCCATCTGTCTTGTGGAGCCAAGATGTGTGGTAGATCACTATGGTGACTGCAAGAACCAGTTATTGGTAATGACTACTGGAGTATGTGCCAGGAAAGCGGGGCAGGCTGTGTCTAAGCATGGATGGGCATTTTAATGTGCACTGTTCTGCCCACTATTAGGGATCTATGATCTTTCTTTAATATATTGAGCTCCAATTTGTTGAAGTGTAGAAACCAGAAATATTCTGTACAGGTTGAACACTGCACTCTCTGGTTTTGCTACCATGTTGGGTGCCAAAGCTTCAGGTTGAATCCAGTGGGCAGACAGTGATTCTGAAGCATAAGGTAATCTGTGTCCTAGAAGTTATACTTGGTCTCTTCACTTGTCTATTTTACCATGAACATCCCATAATATACCATAGGACAAACTGTGGCCTATACATATAAAGGATATAAGAGATTACAAAAAAGATGGCTGCTTTCTTTTGGAATCAGCGCCACTCATGTCAGCTGACTATTCTTGACGCTGTCCATCTTCTTTTTTTTTTTTTTTTCTTTGGATTTGCAACACCAAATGTCATTAATGGACAAGAGTGTTGTCGTTCCTGAAAGGAAACAAACCTGTTGTCTCAAACAACCCAAAATAGTTTCAATATGTCTTTACATTTAGCAGTTCTGATGATTTACATCTCCTTCATTCATGTATATTTGATCTGAAGACCATGTAAAACACAGCAATGTATAGACACAAATGTTGCAACTCAGTTGAGAAGTTTTGGGCCTCTAATACCCAAGAGCTGTCTCCTATAGTTTAAAGATGGTCACTTGGGTACATAATGACGCTCATGTTGGGATGGGGTGTGGTGTCATAATGCAGTCGTTCAGCTGCCTGTACCCCAAAATATACTAATATTGTGGATTAGTTGGCTTGTAAACAGCCCCAAGCAAAAACAATGTTCAGGACTAAATTGGAATCTTTGCTGCCCTTTACATAATATATTTGACTGGATAAACTCTTAAAGGGGTTATGTTGGGAAAAAGATATATAGATAGATAGATAGATAGATAGATAGATAGATAGATAGATATAGATATATATATAATCTCTTTTCTTTTGTAGTGTACTCTCTGCACCATATGAGAAAACTTGGTAATATTCACCATGGTCCCCTGTTGCAATAACTCTTACATTACATTAGAGCTGCCACCTTTACTAATGCTCCGACTCTGGGACATGTGACCAGCTCTGCTCTACTCCTGCTGCTTGTACACGGAGCAGAGCGGGGTCAGTCACATGACTCGGAATCGCAGCATTAGCATAGGGGACAGAGAAGAGATAAGACTTCCAGCACAGTCTAAGTTCAGCTTCTTTTCTCTGCATGGAGGAGAAAACCTGGCCATCTGTCAAAGTTTATGGTTCATTAAGGAAAGTAATGAGTGGGTTACAGTAATGGGTGCTTCCATTTATGGGACTTGCACACTTTGTCCTCTGTGGCACCTTGGGGGATGCATTTGGCTATTGATCAATTGTGGTTCACGAGCCAAGACTGCATTGGATGCCAGTGTTTTGTTTTTTTTTTTTTTTTTTTTCAAATGTTTTATGATGGGAAGAGGTTGCTAAGAATACTTGTATATTAAGCTAATAATGTTCTGATTATCTTGTTTCTCTTTGCAGTAATAACAATGGGGGCAAAATTGAGTAAGAAGAAGAAGGGGTATTGCCTTGGTGCTGGCAAAGATGGAGAGTCTACAGAAACAACAGAGGTTGAGCAAAAAGAAACCGAGACCCAGGCGGGACAAAAAGATGCAGCAGAACCAAACGGAGAAAAACCCCCTACTGACCAAACTCCTAACAATTGTGCAAGTGAGGAACAGAAAGACCAAGCAGAAAAAAACAGTGCAGAGGTTCCATCTGGTGAAACTACCAAAGATGATTCAAATAAAGGCCAAAAGTCTGAAAGCAAACCTACAGCTGAACAAAAGAAGGTAGAAGAGCCTAAAAAAGAGCAAGATGAACCAGAACATGCCAAGAGTTCAAATACAACTCAGGAGATGGCACCGGAAAGTGGAAAAGAAGTGAAAAGTCAACCCGAGGAAAAACCACAAACTGATCATGACAAAGAAAAAGAGTTGGTGACTAAAGAGGAACCAACTAAGGAACCCAAATCTGAAGCAAAACAAAGTTCAGAGCTGAAACAGCAAAACCAAGCAGTGCCCGAACCCTCAGCTCCTGTACTGGAACAAAAAGAGGAGATGGCAAAGGTAGAAGTTGAAAAGATGGAGAAAGAACAAACTCCAGTGCCAACAGAACATATTTTAAAGCAAGAAACGAAAGAAACAGTACCGGTACCAGATTCTGTGAAAGAACCAGAAAAACTGACTGAGGTAGTAGACGCATTAATCACAGAAACTGCCTCAGTAGATTCTGTACTGCAGAAATCAGTTCCTGCACCAGTAGCGCAGCTGGTAGAACATGTGGAACCAGAGCCTGCCAGCAAGGCAGTGGAACCAGAGCCTGCCAGCAAGGCAGTGGAACCAGAGCCTGCCAGCAAGGCAGTGGAACCAGAGCCTCCTTCAGACTTGGTGCAGCCTGAACCTGATCTTGCACCAGAACCAGTAACTGAGTCTGTGGAACCAGTAGCTCCTGTCCTAGAAGCTGAAAAAGTAGAACCTATGGCAAAGCCTGAACTGGTGCCTTGTCCTGAGCCTGAACAATTAAGTGAAACCAAGCACGAGAAAGAAGCCTTGCCTGAACCACTGCCATCAAACGAAGTGCCTGACTTCACTGCTCAAGTTGAAGAAAATGTTAATAACCAAGAAACTTTAGAACATGGCGACAAAGGCAAAGAAGTGATAGAAACACTGGCAACTACTACTGTATCTGACCCAGCAGTTCAGCCTTCTGATCAGGATGCCACTGCTGCTGAAAATGGTGCCTCTGAGCAAATTGTAGGAAATACAGAGGAAAGTAAAATCCAGGATAACATCTCCACAGAGCAGAAAGTAGTAGAAGATAAGGAAATGAAGAATGAAGTTAAGGAAGAAGAAGGTGACTCTGATAAACAACCAACAGAGCATGGAAGCCTAGACAAGGAGAAAGAGTGTAAAGATACAGAAGAGGTTGCTGTGGACACATCAAAGAATGAGAATGACCAAGCCACATCTGAAGATACTACAGTCCATAATGCAGCTCAAGATATAAATTCTGAAGATAAAGCTGAAAACCATGAAATGCCTGGTGAAGAATTATCAAATGAAAAATCTGCACCACTTATCACTGACAAGCACGGTGTCAGTAATGGCTTACCTCTGAAAGAAGAAGTGAAAGTGCATCTAGAAAATGGATGTGACACAGACCTTCATGAGCTTAATGGGCAAGGTGAAAGTCATGAAATTGAAGTACGCAACGAATAAAAGCATGAGTTTTTATTGCTGGTTCCAAGGTTAAATGATGCAAACATCCACAATCTGGTGAACTGTATACATTGTCTGTGACCAAATCCTCCATTAAAATTTTAGCGTTTGGAAGCAAAATAAAAGCCCACCCCCGACCAAATCTTTTATTAGTGACTCAAACCATATAATTCTGCCAAATTTATTATAGCCTAACTTATTGAGATCTCCTAAAGAATAGGAGTGGTATTTATATTCATGTTTTCTATTTGATGTTCCAAAAGGCCAAATGTAATACAAAAGAGTGACCAACGCCCATGAAAAAGTTTCTTGTGAGCTTATCCTGATGTTCAGAATGTTTTAACGCATGAACTTCACAATGTTTTCCACAAATAAAATGTCATATTTAAGTTTATGCAGTGAATCAATTTATTATAGAAGAATTTATTATAGTTTGTTTGCTTTTCAGTGTAAGGTTGGAACCCAAGCCTGTTCCCCTTTCTGCTTTAAAAATGCAGAGGGAAAAGTTCTGCAAGCAGAGCTTTTCTTTCCGCATTTTTTGCCCTTTCAGGGCAGAAACCTGGTGGACCCCATTATAGTCCATGGGGTCTGCGAGTAACTGCTTGCGTGTGGTGGTGTTTTTTTTTTTTTTTGCGGAATGAGTCCCCCCCCCCCCCCCACCTTTAATATAAATAAGTTAATTATATTTGTGAGAGAATTCTGCATATCATTCTACACCCCTATAACGTGCTGCATTTTCAACATGACAGGTTCCTTCTTAATGCCCTGTTTTGGTGGAGACATTCAAAGAAACACTTTATTTTTTTTCCTCTCCAAAGGGTCGCTTTCCAAAAAACTGGTTTGATATTGAGTTTTTGGTGATTTTCTTTGAGGCCCTCTTATTAATAATAATATAATAATAATAATAATAGTCCTTTAATAGTCCCACAATGGGGAAATTCAGTGTGTTACAGCAGCAAAGATAAGATAAGCAGATACAAATACAAATACAACATGTACAGGAATGTTCCAAGGTAAGAGGCATTACATTAATAGCAGACAGACAGATAGGACGTAGCAGAGGGGGGGGGGGGGGGATATAACAGGCAGAGAGATATTTCAGTTCTCTGTGTGTAATGATCTCCGCTTAGGTCGGTGTTGGTTGTACAGCCTAACCGCGGTGGGGAGGATAGACTTCCAATAGCGCTCCTTCTCACACCTAGGGTGGAGCAGTCGGTCACTGACAGTACTGCTCAGCGCGATCACAGTCTCATGCATGGGATGGGACTTCTTCTTCTGCATGGAGCTCACCACAGACAGTATCCTTCTGTCACCCACCACCTGCACTGGGTCCAGTGGGCTCCCCAGGACAGAGCTGGCCCTTCTAATCAGCTTGTCAAGTTTATTTCTGTCCCTGGTTGATATACTGCTCCCCCAGCAGGCCACTCCAAAGAAGATGGCTGATGCCACTACCGAGTTAAAGAAAGTCCTAAGAAGTGCCCCCCGGATTCCAAAGGCTCTCAGCCTCCTAAGCAGGTAGAGCCTGCTGTGGCCCTTCCTGTACAGGGCCTCCATATGATCTGCCCAGTCCGGCTTATTATTAAGGAGCAAACCCAGGTACTTATAGGTGTTCACAATCTCGATGCCCGTCCCCAGGATGTCCACTGGATTTGGAGGGCATCTGCCTTTGCGGAAGTCCACCACCATCTCCTTGGTCTTCCCCCGCGTTAATCTTCAGGTGGTTCCGGTGGCACCAGTCCACAAAATCCCGGTTCAGTTCTCTGTACTCCCTGTCATCATCATCTGTGATGAGACCCACTATTGCAGAGTCGTCAGAATACTTCTGTAGGTAGCAGCTGGATGAGTTGCACCTAAAATCTGCAGTGTACAGTGTGAAGAGGAAAGGGGCGAGAACCGTACCCTGAGGTGCCCCCCGTATTACAGATCACGGTACCTGACACACAGTCTCGGGCTCTCACGTATTGAGGTCGATTTGTCAGGTAGATTAATTCCTGATAACTGTATTCTATAAGCCTGGGTTCACTTTCCTTTTCCCCACTTGAAATGCTTCTACAAAAAAAGCACATTAATTTTGTGAAGGGACTTGTGTTTTGCATATTTAATCGATGATGATTATGACTGAAAGTGCCTAAGAGCAGCTATTTCAGACTGGGAAGAGGGCACGGCTGACTGTAGTGTTAATCAATAGGATTAGGCTACATTAACTAGATTAAATCCAACTGAATGGGGGCTGTCAGGGACCATCAAAATATACGTCATGTTCTCTTAGTGTCTGTTTTCATGGATCCCTCCATACATTAAGGTATGGGGGATCCGTGAAAATGAGTGCCGCTCGAGAGCAAAACAGCCATGAATTATTTTTATTTTTTTTTGCACTTCAGTTGTTGTGACTGCAGCCTTCGTGATAAGTCTGGAAATGTTCACAGAACATCCATAAACATTATTAGAGAGATCAGAAAATTTATGCTTTGGGTATATTCACACAAGGTAGACTTCTATAAACAGGGCATATAGAAAGCTTGCTGCTGAAACCTCTCCATTCGGTTAACTTGAACTGACTTGTACAGCACACATTTTGGCAACAAATTCAGTGTGTAGACCTCTAGAGCGATGTGAGGGGAAAAGAACTGCAATGTCGTTTTTGACTTACAGTAGAATGTACCTTAAATCAAGTTGACAAAATGTAAAGATCTTGTCCAAATCCCCCACCTTAAAATTCCATTTGGAAATCCATTAGGGCGTATTTTTCTATCCTGCTTTAAAATTTAGACTGGGACTACATAGTCTTATAATATGCCAGGTTTTTAGTACAGTGACTGATGCTAGGTGATAAATTAAGTGAAGTTTTAGCCTGTCTAGTCTGACTATACACCACCCGTTGGGCCCGGTTCACATCTGAATTCGGGTTTTGCGTATAGGTTTCCTTTCAGGGGCTTCCCAAGCGGACTCCCTGAACGGAAACCCGAATGCAGATGTGAACCGGGCCTTAGATGGCTTACTCTGCACCAGGGTTTTATTGCAGTGGTGGTACATTTTGTCACATCTTAATCCATGTTCCTTTCTCGCTAAGCCCTGCCTCTTTTCAAGTTAGTAAGAAATTTTGTCTTATATTTGTGACATATTGCACCAGAAATGCAATAAAACTGATGAGAAAATGGCAGAACTGTCAAACACAACAGTGGTCCACTGTGTATTGTCCTTGTTTAGCCACCAAGTTAGTGTAAACTTTATCCTGTGCTAGAATTTTCCCTTTTCAGTCAGTTTTTAGCTTACTATAGGTCACTGTTCTTGCACTAGTAACTGTTTGACTCTACAAAACTATGAACACTTTTGAAAAGGGCCTATTTCTCCCAACCAACACTCCAGCTAAGCTTTGCTAGGGAAAGTCCCTTTTACGCACACTGGGGCGAATTTAGTAACCCATCTGCTTTCTTGCCAAAGGTGTGTAGATCACTTCAAATGGCTGTAACCCCAGTTTTAGAACAGTGATTTTGGTATCATCTGAAGCTGCAATGCTACCAAGGTTGTAGTTACCTAAAACACAGTTGAGAATTTTTATTTTTTTTTTATAGATGCAGTATGAACTAGTTAGAGACTATATTTTTTAATACTGTGATCTTGGTAGCATATAAAAATCAAACTCTGTACATAATGAAATCTTCGCTGTGAATATCAGCTTTCATGTGACATATGGTGTGCAGAAAGTTAGTGTTTGACAATACCCCTCCCCTTTCACCCTACTCCACCTTGAAGGTACTATCACATCAAGCCATTGTAATGTAAGAGCAATTTCATGCTTCTAGAAGACTGACCAAAGACCTCCGAAGGAAGAGACCCTGGAGAGAACAAAAGAATATAAGGAAGCTTTACGTGATGGTCTATTCAACAGTCAAGACTTAAAATTCCTTCATAGGAACTAGGCTAAAATCCTATAATGGGGATATGTTTACTCAGCTAACCTGAAATACTGACAAAATACACACAATGAAAAGAGGAAAAAAAAAAAAAGGTTAGGTTCCTGTTTAATAAATCACTGATCATGATAGGATCCTTTGAAGTTCTAAGACACTTCGCAGAATGTACTATTTTTAACTGTTGTTTAGCTTTAAAGATGTAGCCTGCTGCATTGTAGTTTAAAGGGATTGTACAGGAATAGACGACATGGCTACTTTCCTCCAAAATTCCACATCATTCTACAGGTTGTGTGTTGGATTACAGCAGAGTCCTATTCACTTTAATGGAGCGGAGAATGAAAAGCAGACATAACCCATGAAATGTGGAGAGGTAAGGCACAGCACTGGTTCTCAAATCAGTCATACTTTTTGACCATGTACAGCCCCTTTAAGACTCTTGTACTATTGCTCAAGGGGTTTCTGCTACAGTCAAACCTCATTCAGATAGTTGCAAAATTTGGCATAAACACTGGTCTAATGACCTGAACAAACAACATTATAGATCCGTAGGGTAATGCTACGGTGTGTCATTAGAAATGCAGCTACATTATGGCTGTCTGAATGAGGCCTTAAAATTGAGGATGCTCCTTGAGGTCCAAGGGTCTAAGGAACGAATGTAATTGGAGCCATTCTGATACACAGAGCGGTTTTTGCTTCCATTTGCCTTCTAAACAGATCTAGAGATAAGATCTTGTAACTCACTGCAGTGATGGAGCAGAACATATTGGGAGAGAGAAAAAAGTGAGGCTAGGTTCACATCTGTGCCGGACAGCCAAAACAGTAGTTACCTGTAGAAGTCAGGTGTCAGCGTTTTTTTTTTCAGTCTGTAGTTTTAGAAATGATACAAAATAACATGAAAGAGAAAAACTGCAATAAGCAGAGCAGAATAACAAAACCTTCGCTAATAAAGAACCAACACACGACCAAGGGGACAAACGTCTGAGGCACACAAGACAACAGAGAAAGAGGGAACAACAGGAAAGGATAAAGGGGGAAATGGGAAAAGATCAGAGACCATGGAGGATACAATATATATCTCATGGAGACCATATGGACTGGAAGGTCTATACCGTGTTAATTGTAACAGTGAGGCATTCCAGACTACTGACATACTTAATATGGGTGACAAGAGTGGGGCCCTGGGAAAGTGTACACTTTTTCAGTGGAGAGCCACCAGTGTCTTAGCTGCAGTGCAAATATATAAAAACAGCTTAGACGTCTTTTTACCAAGATGTAGGAATTTCAAATTGAGAAGGTAAACTAATGGATCTAGCGGGACACCCTGGAGAAAAATCAGTCATGGCCCTAACTTTTGTCCAATAGGGGCAAATCAGAGGACAGTCCCAAAAAATGTGGAACAGAGTGCCCACCTCCAAAAGGCATCTCCAGCAGGAAGGAGGAACACTGGTATTAAGAGTGTGGAGAAGAATCGGGGAATGGTACCAGTGCATCAGGGTCTTGTATTGAGTCTCACGAAATGTTATGCAGGTAGAGGACTTAGCCACATGGGACCATATGATCTGCCATAGAGCAGGTGTGATCTGCTTTCCCAGAGCCTCAGTCCACTGAACCATATATTTGTGGGTCAGGGGGGAACCATCCCTCAGGAGAGGAGAGTAGTCGGTAAATATCTGAAATCAGGCCTTTCGTAGAGGTGCCACCTTGACACAAACTCTCAAAGACGGTAGGGATGGAAATCCACAGAGCCCCAAACAGAGTGGACATGAAATGGGCTATCTCTTGGTAGTGTAGCCATTCTGTACATAGCAAGTGCAAGGTAGAAGTGAAGTAGTCAAAGGGCCTAAGCTCCAGGGTCAACGGATCAATCAAGTCAGCTATATGGAAGAGGCCTAGCCTGCTCCAAGGACACACCATAGCCACCTTCACTCCCCCCGAGTTTTTTGTATTAACGGTTCGTGTGTCCGATCTATTAAAATATATAATATGTAATATCGGTTGTTTTCACAAATCCCTCAATAGAATATGATAATAATATAATAAGGATTACCCTCAGATGTACATTGGTCATGAAAAACGTACTGATTTATGCTCAAATAATACATGGCCCAATTGTGTGAATAAACTCTTATCTTGCGTTGGCATGTATTTGCTTTTAGATAAGAAAGTACATGGACTAAAATACAGTGGGTACAGAAAGTATTCAGACCCATTTAAACTTTTCACTCTTGGTTTGATTGCAGCCATTTGCTAAAAGCAAAAAAGTTCATTTTATTTCTCATTAATGTACACTCAGCACCCCATCTTGACAGAAAAAAAACAGAAATGTAGATATTTTTGCAAATTTATTAAAAAAAGAAAAACTGAAATATCACATGGTCATAAGTATTCAGACCCTTTGCTCAGTATTGAGTAGAAGCACCCTTTTGAGCTAGTACAGCCATGAGTCTTCTTGGGAATGATGCAACAGGTTTTTCACATCTGGATTTGGGGATCCTTTGCCATTCTTCCTTGCAGATCTTCTCCAGCTCCGTCAGGTTGGATGGTGAACGTTGGTGGACAGCCATTTTCAGGTCTCTCCAGAGATGCTCAATTGGGTTGAGCTCAGGGCTCTGGCTGGGCCAGTCAAGAATGGTCACAGACTTGTTCCGAAATCACTCCTTTATTATTTTAGCTGTGTGCTTAGGGTCATTGTCTTCTTGGAAGGTGAACCTTCGGCCCAGAATTTTATTCCTCATAGTTTGGGAGACCTTCATGTGTTTTTTGGCAAACTCTATGTGGGCTTTCATATGTCTTGCACTGAGGAGAGGCTTCCTACGAGCCACTATGCCATAAAGCTCCAACTGGTGGAGGGCTGCAGTGATAGTTGACTTTGTGGAACTTTCTCCCATCTCCCTACTGCACCTCTGGAGCTCAGCCACTGTGATCTTTGGGTTCTTCTTTACCTCTCTCACCAAGGCTCTTCTCCCACGATTGCTCAGTTTGACTGGATGGCCAGCTCTAGGAAGAGTTCTGATCATCCCAAACTTCTTCCATTTAAGGAATATGGAGGCCACTGTGCTCTTAGGAACCTTGAGTGCTGCAGAAATTCTTTTGTAACTTTGGCCAGATCTGTGCCTTGCCACAATTCTGTCTCTGAGCTCCTTGGGCAGTTCCTTTGACCTCATGATTCTCATTTGCTCTGACATGCACTGTGAGCTGTGAGGTCTTATATAGACAGGTGTGTGCCTTTCCTAATCAAGTCCAATCAGTTTAATTAAACACAGCTGGACTCCAATGAAGGCGTAGAACCATCTCAAGGAGGATCAGAAGGAAATGGACAGCATGTGAGTTAAATATGAGTGTCACAGCAAAGGGTCTGAATACTTATGACCATGTGATATTTCAGTTTTTCTTTTTTAATAAATTTGCAAAAATATCTACATTTCTGTTTTTTTTTTCTGTCAAGATGGGGTGCCGAGTGTACATTAATGAGAAATAAAATGAACTTTTTTTGCTTTTAGCAAATGGCTGCAATGAAACAGAGTGAAAAATTTAAAGGGGTCTGAATACTTTCCGTACCCACTGTATGTCTGTGTGTATGAGCCCATACTCCACTAACAGGGTAGCTGCGGGCACTCATTTTGATGCATGTCAACTTTTAATAGTATTGTATACTGTGTCTTTATCGCCAGAGGTATAGCTGTAAGGGATTTTGAGGTACTGTAGCAATTGCACATAGTTGCCCAAAGGAACCACCAGTATTATAAATGGCAGATGATAGGTAGAGGGCCCTATTCCAGATTCTGCACTGATGCCCAAGAGCTGCAGGTTGTACCTGGTATCAACAAAGAATATCGGCAATAAAGATTTATAGGTAACAAGTGATTGTTACTTTATCATCACAGCCTGGATATTCTTGTAGACCAGACCAGTATTGGTTCTGCTGTACTCCTACTGCTTGAAAAGATTACTATAGCAAACCTTGTCTTCTTTTGCAAGAGATAGCGCCTATAGCTGATCAGAAGGTAATGTGTCTTATTAGGGAGAGACGGTACAGGGACTTATAAGACCATGCATGCCATGCTAAGAATTCTGGGTATGGATATGCAAATAAGACCTCGTTAGTGAAAAAAGAGGAACTTGCTTCTAGCATCACTTTTTGGATGACATCTCCCTATAGATTAATGCATGGTTTTCTAAGAAACCATGCATTAATACTGGTATATAGGGAGCTACCTTCTCTTTTTTTTTTTTTTTTTTTTTTTTACCAATGAGGTCTGTAGCAGAACAGACATGCTCTTTATGGCTGCAATGCTTGGTCTTCTAGCCGAGAACAGAGAGATCAGCCTGCACAGTCATTGCTTTTTACAGTAAGTGACTTCACTGATAAAATATAGGTAGTGACTGACCTTTAACCTGCGAGTAGTGATTTGTATGAAAACATTTAATGGTCTATTACTCAGTGTATGCTCCAGCGTACTGTCTAGACAAAATCACTGCTGCTATATGAATTATTTTGCTAAATTCTTCAGAAATAAAAGGTCACATAGAAGAATTGCACTTCAGCCATCTTTCTTATGTCAGAAATACAAATAATTGCACAATTTTGTGGATACATGCAAGCCAATTTATGCAGTGCTTATATCTAATCTCATGTAATATAAGATATACAGTATGTAACAACACTCTACATAGTATGAGTCAGTGCTGCCCTTGTAACTGTTTGTATTTTTTCGCCAAGTCGACATTTCTTCGGCCTTTCTGAAAAGGATATGACCACAAAATAGCATTCCAGTGGTGCCCAAACTTTTCCACCCCTTCCAGAAGATGTGCAATTTCTCTCTTGGTGAAATCTTTGCGTGTTCCCTTCTGAAGTTGGCTTTGGTCAGGATTTCTGGGGGTCTGTATGTACAAATAAACATAGGAATTTTGAATAGACAGAACAAATATTATTGTGTGTTCTATATGTGCGATAGTCTGCAACCTGCTGCCCTCCAGTTGCTGAGATGCTACAATTCCCAGTATAACCTGTCAGATGGAAAGTTATGGATTACAGAAATAAGCCAGAAATAAAAGATAATAACCAGAAGGACACCTTGTGAGTCATCACGGAGGTCTGGAGCAGGAGTAGTGTTAGGTTCCTCTGCTGAACTGATTGAGATGTTCTGTATATATAGTGGTCAAAGTGCACAAATATTTAGGTTTCCTTGAATGTAAATAACAGTAAACCGATTACTTATGGACTAAGTAAATTATGTCTACCCTCTGCAAGTTACATCATGTGGCAATATCATAAAAAGAAAGGAGTCAATCTGGGACAGTGCATATAAATCGTTAATATGTCTGACAACAATAGAGGAAACCTACAACATTATCCGTTGCTGGTACTACACTAACAACATTTTTTCCTCCACTTCATTCTCTGTATTTTAGATCAGAGGTCTCCAAGCTGCTTTTGAGAAACTACAGCTCTTAAACTCGGCTGCGTAAATGGCCCAAACAAAGAAATAAATTCAAGTTGAAGGGCTGTATTGTTTATGTTGGCCCCATATAGTAAAATTGCCCCCACCAGTAGCCCCATAATGGAAAAATGGCCCCCGCCAGTTGTGCCTACACAGTGTCACCATACAATGACTGGAGTCCATCACTGCCCACATACAGGGGTGACTCTTAGCACAGTACTTTCCTCACTACTCCCCAACTGCCCTCTTCCCCTGCTCTATGTGCACTGCTGTGATGTGTCATGTGCAACTCATGCAGGAAGGAGCAGGAGGTTCAAGCAGCGGAGAGGTAAGTACTGTACTCATGTTGCCCAAAGCTTCTAGGCCGCTAGCTTAAAGTGGCCTGCGGCCTACAAGCCGGGAGGTGGTATGGCCAGTTTCAGAACTGGGTCAATGCTCCTCTTCTCCCTGATTGAAACAATTTGGCTGCATTTTAAACAATTGGATTGGCAAAACCAGAGAGAACTGGCAGCATCCCACCCCTGCCGTAGGGGCTCCATGCAGCCAACGGACCACATGTGTGAGGCTCCTGTTCTATAGGTTACGGTTAAGGTGCCTACAGATATAAGTTGAATGCCAGCCCCAATATTCTGATTTGGGGGGACCAGTTAACCATATAATCTGTATGGTGCTGTTTTAACTGTCCTAGTGACAGTTGTCAGAAAAAAAAAGTTTGGGGATCTTTCATTTAAAAATGCACAATTATTTATATTTTTTAAACACAGGAGATAGGCTGTCAGAGGTGTATGTCTGCAGCTTATTCCCCATTCCCTATTGAGAAGACATGGGAGAAGAGGATCAGAAGGAATAGCTATCAAGAAAACGGACACTTGACCAACAGCAATCTAAGGTGCAAATAAATGGCCGACTTTAGACAGGATCAAGTGGCATGGTGGGGAAGGCTCCTGAGTTGTAAATCTGGCAGTGTTTGGATGAGCTGCTGATATCAATCATACATAAAAATGTACATGTTCTTTACAAAATATCATTACATACAGTCCTAGAGCAATTATGGAGTGAAATATGGAAAATCAGCACAGTACATATAGAGCAGAAGAATGTATGAAATCTGTGCAATTGACATGTTTGTAATAATAACACATTGATGGCAATCCATTGGTGTAGTTGCAGCATCTGCAGAGGGAGCAGAGAGTACTAGAAGACATATGGTACAACTGCAAGACTAAATATAGAAGCACAAAAGAAGACAAAGGCTGATGACAATACATTGATCAGACCCAATTCAGACATTTTAGAAAAGCTTCATCAGCAGAACAGAAAGGACTGTCTTCAGATCTTTTTTGGGATTTCTGGAGTTTTTTTTCCATCATGTGTCCTGTGATCTGATGGTAGAATGACACAAATGTCACAGGAAATTAACAGTGGCATCTGTGCGCTATATAGGATTACTCTCAATTGTAAAAGTACATACAAATGTACATTAGGGGGGATTGTATGGGATTAGTGAAAATGTCTTTTTTTTTTTTTTATCTCCAGAAACAGCAGCACTGTTGTCCATGGTTTGTGTCTGGTGTTACAGCTCAGCCCTATTCCAGTGAATGGGGCTGAGCTGCAATACTAGAGAAAAGCTATGTGCAAAACTTAAAAAAAATGTACTTATTTACTGCTGTTAGGTCTGTATTGCACTTAGGTTAGGTTAACACTAGCGCTTGGTCTCCGCTCGGGGATTCCGTTCCCCATTCCGCTTTAAAAGTGCGGCGAGAAAAGTCCTCCCTTTTTTGGTGGAAACCGCTGCTGAAATGGGGAGTTGGCTGTAACTTTCCTGCCTTCCCTATTTCTGTGTATACAGCGCTCAATGAACGCTGTATACACCGCTATGGGTGCTGCCATATTGTGGCTACCCTCTGACCTGGCGGTCACATGATCCGCCGGGATCTGCGTATGTTAGAGCTGCTGGGTCCTACAGGACCCAGATCTGCCCTATAGTAACGTGCAGGAGGCTGTATTCCTCCTGCAACTGGGTCTAAATGTACCAGTCCCAGTTACAGGGGAAATCAGCCTCCCCCCCCCCAAAAAAGTGGGGGGCGTGGCCTGAACATGCTACCATGAAGACGCACTCTTGCAGAGCCCCCCGGACCCCGAGCGCTACCTACCACCACCTAAGGGGAAAATTAACCCAAAAAGCGGCTCTGGACGGCTTACCCGCAATGGTGAAGCGACCAGGATGCAGGGGGACCTCCTCCTCTCTAACGGAGCCGCACATTGCCCGTTACCTGCTCTCCACTCCTTCCTCCCTCCAGGCGGAGGGAGCCAAAATGGCGCCGGCGCGCTCCCACTGCCTCTGCGCAGCTACCGGCGCTCCCTCAAAGTCCAGCGGACCTTTCAGGCTCACAGGAGAAGCCTGACACGGAGCTCTCCTCTCTGCTGCCTTCCCAGCCGCCAACGGAGAAGGTTTCAGCGTTCACCCGGCAGGTACCGGTCCCCCTCCCCCCCCGCTTCCAAAATGGCGGCCCCAGCAGTGTTCCCACGCTCCAATCCTCACCTCTCACTGAGGACCTGTTAACCCCTGAGCTCCTGCAGCCTCCCTCCTTTAATGGAATACCTGGCCCAGCTGGATCTGGTGCAAGCTTGCAGTCTCACTCTCCCATGCCTTCTATAATACAATCAGGGTCACTGCCCTATCAGCCTATGACCTCCCAGAATATAATACATCCTGCAGAGACCCCAGATGTTCCTCTGACAATGGATCCTCATATGGCCAGGCCCTCTCCTGGCGGTATCCCGCTGACAACAGGAGCAACTAGAGCATCCCACAACGAAGCAGACCCACGGACGGGGCCCGGGGCCCCTGGTGCCTTAGACCAACGTGAAGGTCTGAAACCTGACCTATCTGGCACCCTGATAGCCCCTCACTCTCCAGCTTCCTCTGACTCATCTGACTTCTCTGGGAGGGATGCAGCCTCACTCTCCCACCGCCGAAAGCGTCCTAAACTATCGGACATCTGGAACCTTCTTAGCAATATGCCTACTAAATTGGACCTGGAAGCTATGGTCCGCAGAGTCGAGGAAAAACAAGAGAAAATCATGTCTGAGTTTAAAATGGAACTACAGACTCTATCTACACAAGTCTCTACTCAACAACAGCGGGCGGCTTCGCTGGATCAGCGCCTCACTGCCGTAGAAAATTTCCAGTCTATGCAAAGAGACCTCAACAGATCCATCCTTCTTCAGGTCGATGACCAAGAAAATAGAGGTCGTTGAAATAATGTCAAACTGAGGGGTATCCCTGAAAGTCTTCCCTCCTCGGAGCTCCATTCTGCCGTGACCTTGATTTTTAACACAGTCCTGTCTCGTCCTCCGGATTCGGAGATCACCATTGACAGAGTCCATCGGGTGTTGGGTCCTAGGCGTAAGGACACCACGGAGCCCAGGGATGTTCTTTGCAGAGTCCATTTCTTCAGGGAAAAGGAAGATATTCTTCAAGAGGCCTGGCGTGGTGGCCCGGTCCCATTTATGGACACCCAGGTGCATCTATTACCGGATGTTTCCCGACGTACCCTAGCCATGCGCAGAATCCTTAAACCAACCCTACAAGCTATCCTGGACTCTGGGGCCACATATAAATGGGGTCACCCTATCCATGTCCAAATCCGTCGCAACGGAGCTACCTTTGCACTTCACTCTCTGGAACAAGAGACTTTGCTGGCGAAGTTTCTGGACCCTTGGCTGCAAGTGTGAGGTTGTGAGAGTGTCCTGTAGTCTCTATGCGTGACAACCAGCCAATTTACACCAAGATATCTATCAGATAGTGTTCAACTCAACTGAGGAGGCGTAGATAAGATTCCAGATGCTTTAATCCAGGTAAATCTTGTAGAACCCTCATACAGCAGTAGGTGAAAAATGATGAAATACCAGGAGCTGAGCAGACATGTTGCTTACAAAGAAGTGAAACTAAACTGAGAGAGAGAGAGGAGGGAGCTACAGCATCACAGCTAAGGATACAGAGAGGAGAAAAAAGGGACAAAACTACAAGACAAACAGTATCACAGATACATGTCAGTGAATTAAACCAAGTCCTGGGACATGACACTCCCCGCCTGAAATCTTTAGATTTCAATGAAAACAAACATTAAATGTCCCCTGAGATGTCCACAAAGTCCTCTTCAAAACCTGAAAAACAAAAAGAAACATGCACAACAAATAATAATCGAACAGTTAGTCCAAATAAACCAATCTTCAGGTCTGGGAAGCCGCAATTTGCCAACACCTCCACCGACCCCACTGTAATCCACAAGAACACGGTTTTAGTTCATGGAAGGAAGCTCCCCGCCATGAGCTGTGAATGGTGTCCTTATCTTCTTTTATGTGACGTCTCCTCTTGGAAGAAGAAGCACCAGTTCATTAATTGGGCGGAAGGAAAACTCACACTGAGCCTCCCTTGGTTACCTTGACCTCCACTTCCGAGTCTTCCCATCATCACTAGGGACAACTTTAGTGATGAAACCCATAGGCCATTCATTCCGATGGACTTCTTTATCCCTTAGAAGGACGAGGTCACCCACCTGGAGATTAGGTTTTGAGGTCTGCCATTTGTGACGGCTCTGTAGCATGTGGAGGTACTCTGTTTTCCAGCGGTGCCAGAACACATTGGACAGGTGTTGAACTTGTTTCCATTGGCGTCTTGTAAATGTCACTGTGATCTAAGGTACGTGGAGAGGTAGCAGCAGTACCAATTTTCTGAGTAAGAAGCGTTGCTGGGGTTAAGATAATTGGAGATTCAGGGTCTGAAGATACTGGGACAAGTGGCCTTGCATTGATTATCGCAGACACTTCAGCAAGAAAGGTTATTAACGTCTCATGGGGTAAGCAGTGTCGACTTGTGGTCCATCAACATAGAGTCAAGGATTCCGTGTGATCCAATCATACGTTCCCAAGAACCTCCCATATGGGATGAATGTGGAGGGTTGGGGAACGTCCAAGTGCACCCATTGTCTGGATAAGAAGTTGTCTAACTGCAGTTCTTTGCAGGCTCCAACGAAGTTAGTGCCACAGTCAGACCTCAGTTGTTTCTCAGCAGGCAGTGGAGTGTTCCAGTCCATGTTCTCAGTGGTAAGCTGTCTTAGTAGTAGCTTGCCTTGAATGGTGATGGGAGCAATGAAACCAAGAGGATCATAAATGCTGTTCACAACAGATAAAACAACTCGTTTGATGAAAGGTTTGTCACAAGAAGACACTTGGAATGTGAATGTGTCTTGTTCAGTGTTCCATAGCAATCCTAGGCTGCGTTGCATAGGAGGAGCATCAGAACTGAGATCAAGATCCTTCAAGTTGATTGCATGATCATCAGAGGGAAATGCCTTCATTACCTCCATATTGTTGGAGATGATCTTGGGAAGTCTGAGATTAGCTACAGACAGCATTTCCTGTGTTCTAGAGAGGAGATCAATCACTTCTTCACTTGCAGGTAAGGATTTAAGACCATCATCAACATAGAATTCCTCTCAACAAACTGACGAGCATCAGAGCCATACTCTTTCTCACCTTCATGGGCGGTCCTTCTCAGTCCATAGATCGCTACTGCAGGAGATGGGCTATTGCCAAAGACATGTACCTTCATCCGGTAATCTATGACTTCATTGTTGACATCATTGTCCTTATGCCATAGGAACCTGAGATAGTTTCTGTCATCATCCTTAACAATGAAGCAATGAAACATCTGTTGGATGTGGCCATCACTGCAACTGGTTCCTGTCTGAAACGGATTAAGACCCCTATGAGGCTGTTGTTTAGGTTAGGACCAGTGAGGAGCAGGTTGTTGAGAGAGACGCCTTCATACTGAGCACTAGAATCGAACACGACCCTGATTTGGTCAGGTTTGCGAGGGTGATACACGCCAAATGATGGAAGTGTACCAGCATTCTTCTCCTTCCTTTAGTGGAGGTGCAGGTTCTGCATGATCTCTCTCAAAAACCTTCTGCATGAAACCCACAAAGTGTTTCTCCATCTCTGGTTTCCTCTTGAGGTACGTTTTAAAGAGGAAAATCTAGTAACTGCTTGCTTCAGATTGTTTGGTAGTTTTGATCTCGGGGGAGCGGAAAGGTAAAGGTCCACCCAGCTGTTGGAATCATCTTGAATAAATTCCTTGTCCATAAGTTTGAGAAATTCTTTATCAGCTATAGCCGGTGCCAGCTTGTTGTCATCACTTTTTGTATTGAACACTGTTAATCCAAGGTGTCGTCCCCAGGCAGGAAAGTATTCACGTTGTCTCGGTGATTATGCAGCCACTTACTGTTGCTTATCTTCTCTTTCACTTGGTAGTGATGTGGACATGGCTGAAAACAAGTGCTGCGACCATTTGGTAACATATGCGTCTTAAATGAAGAAATATTGGTGGGCCTTTTCATCCTACCTATGCAGACGTTGCCAATGATTACCCATCCTAGATCGAGGCGCTGGGCAAATGGTGCATCATGTGGTCCATTAATTTGCTGGCGTATTTTGTGCAGTCTGAGAATGTCTCTACCTAGCAGAAGTAGAATGTCTGCATTTTTGTCAAGGGATGGTATTTCACTGGCTATAGCCCTTAGATGAGGGTGCTGGAAAGCCGCCTCTGGTGTGGGTATCTCTTCTCTGTTTGATGGTATCTGGTTGCACTCAACAAGTGTGGGCAAAGGTATCTCCAAATTGCCCTTGAGAGAAGCTATTACAAGACCACTGGCCCTTCTTCCAGAAACCTCTGATATGCCACTACAAGTACCCAAGGTATATGGATAAGTATCACCCTTTAAGTTAAACAGATCAAAGAGTTCTGACCTTGCAAGTGGTGGTTGCCCTGGTGGTCCAAGATGGCGTACACCCTCAGAGCCCTTTCTGGTTGGCCCTTGGGGTATATATTGACTAGGCATATCCTTGCACAGGACTTGTCACAAAGTCTTCTCCGCAGACTTCTGTACATGAGGAAGATACTGTGGTAGTATTTGCTGCTGGATCTGTGTTCTCCCCGCCATGCTTAGTTGGGGAAGGGGAACCTCTAGGCGGTGTGGCACTAGGCTGGGATGGATGAAGAGCTTGTACATGGTTCTCACTGCCACACTCTATACACTTAATAGCAATTTTACAGTCTCTAGCAACATGTTCAGTAGAGGCACAACATTTGAAACATATCCCTAGTTTCTTTAGAAGCTCTTTACGTTCCTGGATTGGTTTCCTCCTGAAGCCAATACACTTCTTGAGGTGATGAGGCTTCTTGTGAATAGGACACAGACGGTTAGGATTTTCTACCTTTTCGTCTTGGTTGCTGTTGCAACTGTTTTCTTCTGGTGCTGATGTAGGTATAGGAAGAATATCAGTCTTTTTCACCGAAACTGGGCCTCTGCGGTTTCTGTAGTTAGAATGTGAGCTGTCATACTTAATAGGAGGTGAACCAGGAACACTGGGATCCCCATAGGAAAAGCTTGGGTCATTCTTGGATTCTGCAATGTTCTTGATAAACTCACAGAAGTAGGAAAATGGAGGAAAGGAGACTTGATTCTCATTTTTGTATCTTGACCCAACTGTGGTCCACCTTTCTTGAATATTATATGGCAACTTGGAGACTATCGGGTTTACCCCACGAGCAGTGTCCAGGTAACTGAGGCCCGGTAGGAGAGTGTCCGCCTTGGCCAGTAGGAGCTCCATGAGTAGGTCACTAAGTTCTTGAAATTTCTGATGATCCTTACCAGATATCTTTGGAAACCCTTGCAACCGTTTGAACAGAGCATTCTCTATTGCTTCCAGGACTGCCATAGGTTTTCTCCAGTCTTTCCCAAGCAGCGGTAAGGCCTGCTATGGGGTTGTAAATGTGGACGGATCTGAGTCTTTTAGCACGTTCTGTGGACTGTGGGCCAAGCCACCGGATAAGCAAATCTAATTCTTCAGTTGCAGTAATGCCAAGGTCACTAATTGCAGTTTTGAAGGCACATTTCCAGCCTCTGTAGTTCTCAGGTTGGTCATCGAACCTTGTGAGTCCAGTCTTAGTAAGCTCACGGCGAACCATGTACCTTGCAAACTCTGACATGTCTGTTCTCTCTGACTTTAAATATTGAGTTGCTGGCTGAGTAGCGGTGATTATGTTGTTAGTGGGGTTCTGGTTAACAGAGGTAGGTAGTGTAGGGGCTGCGTAGGCATTCAGCCTAGGAGCTAGCTTAAAGTCCATAGGTTTAGCCACATATGGATGTGAGACTGGACGGTTGTTTGCAGTCTGGTAGTATGGTGTCACATTGGTGTTTACCTGAGTATCAGTATATTGCATTTGCTGAGGTGCAAGGCTTTGGGAATCCATGAAGGAAGAAGAAACTGGATGCTGGACAGGCAGGGCATTGTACTGACCTTGAATGCGGTGTGCTGCAGAAGATACTGTGCCCTGTTGCTCTGGAGAAATGTCGTCCCTGACAGGAACATTTGTGGCAAATAGGGATTCACTGCTTTGGCTTAGTACATAGTCTCTTGTGCGCTTGAGGGGATCCTCTGCTTCCACATCACACAAACTGGTGCTGTCGCTTTCACTTCCACTGATGGCCTGTTCTAAAATGCTTAACCTTGCCATGGCTGCAGCATGCTCATACTGTTTCTCTAGAGCCTCTAGTTCTGCCCTTTTTGATGAGCTGCATTAGCTTCCATTGCTGCTTTCTGTTGAGCTACCTTAGCTTCCATCTCTGCTTTCTGTTGAGCTGCCTTAGCTTCCATCGCTGCTGCATTAGCTTCCATCTCTGCTTTCTGTTGTGCAAAGGCTGCCTGTATCTTAGTAGCTTCCGCCTCTGCACGTGCTTTTATAAGTTGCTCACTGAGTGTGGAAGATTTTGAGGAACGTGACTTAGATGTACGCTTTGAACGCTTGGTAGACTCAGAAACATGGGATGCCATTTCCTGCAGTTGCGCAATTCTTGCCTCTGTCCTTAACTTAGTTTCATGTACTAAGCTGTCTCGTTCTGAATTGAGATTCTGGAAGCTTTGCAATTCAACTAAGGAATCGTCTGTATGAAGTTTCCTCAATATGCTTTCATACTCCTCAGCTTTCATTTTATAATGTCCATGCATAGAACAAAGCTGTCGAGAGCTCCCTCTAGTGGTGATATATGGTATGCAGGCAAGCACATGGCAGATATCTTAGTCTGTATTTCCTGCCACCATTTTGAGAGTTCACAGGAAAGTTCATGCTTTAAACCTTCTAGATTGTCTCTAACCTGTTTAATTGAGCGTCTAGCCTTCTCACTGGGCTGCAGACTGAGGTCCATGCTACCTTGTGCTTCAGGGGTGCCCTTCAGCCATGATGCAACACAAACAGGATAAATATAACTTTGCTGGAGTAAGATGGCTGCTTGATAGAATCTTCTTATGCTGAGGGGAGTCTGAGCTGCAGATGCAACTTACACAATGCTGATTCCTTCTGGCTTCAGGTAACTTGCTGTGACTGACTGTATGTCAGAAGTTGGTGAACTGTCTTACAGCCGTATCTGGCAGTCTTTATGCATCATTTTTCACTGTTCTGACTCAATAGCTTGGCTGCAAGTGTGAGGTTGTGAGAGTGTCCTGTAGTCTCTATGCTAACCAGCAATTTACACCAAGATATCTATCAGATAGTGTTCAACTCAACTGAGGAGGCGTAGATAAGATTCCAGATGCTTTAATCCAGGTAAATCTTGTAGAACCCTCATACAGCAGTAGGTGAAAAATGATGAAATACCAGGAGCTGAGCAGACATGTTGCTTACAGAAGTGAAACTAAACTGAGAGAGAGAGAGAGAGGAGGAGATACAGCATCACAGCTAAGGATACAGAGAGAGAGAAGGGACAAACTACAGGGGGGGGGAAAACAAACAGTATCACAGATACATGTCAGTGGTCCCAACCACCCCGGGGGAAATGACTCGGGAAAGGGGGGCAGCTAGATTTGAGTTTTTACTTATCCCCCCCTGTTTGGTTGCCGCGGCCCCCCCGTGGGCGGCGGTGTTGCCCTGTGCCCTGGCTTGGGGTTTACCCCCAATTTATTGTTTCCCCCCCTCCGCCTGGCCTAGTGTTTAATATATTTGTGTTTGTATGTATTTTTTTTTTTTTTTTTTTTTTTTTTTTCGCTTCCTTCCTCCTCCCCCCTCCCCCCCCCCCCCCCCCCCCCCCTTTTTTTTTTCTTTCCCCTCTGTGTGTCTTGTTGTCCTGTGGTTTGTTGTCTGTTTTTTTTTTCCTCTTGCCTTTCCCGGCGCTGGCCCTTGGCCCTTCGTTTTTTCTTCTTCCCTCCTCTCTAACCTTATCGTCATTTCACTTACCACACCCCATATCCGCCTTCCTTCGCCCGCTTTGGTTTCAGTTGGCCGGTCCCCCTGTGCCCCACTTTCCAGAGGGCCATTCTAGCGGGGGCTGCCTTTAATTCTCCCAAACCCTCAAACGCATACTTTTCCCATAGCCGTTTTCCAAGTCCAGGGGGGTGAGCATTCTTATCGCACGTTCTGTTCCCTGGAGGTATAAGGCAGCCTTGCGTGATTATTCTGGTAGATTCCTGTTTGTAAAGGGGGAATTAGCAGGCTCTTTGTTTACTCTAGCCAATGTCTACCTTCCCAACTCTAACCAGGCGGCCGCCTTAGAAGGCATTCTGGCTAAGCTGGCCGATTTTGCGGAAGGCACTCTTTTAGTGGGAGGAGATTTCAATGTAGCCGAGGACCCTTCAGTAGATATCTCCAGAGGCTCGTCCTACATACCTAAGCAGGTCCTCCGACGTATCCGTCGACTGCTGTTTTCTCATCAGTTGATAGACCTCTGGCGCACGGTCCACCCTGACGTGAGAGACTATACCTTTTATTCACATGCTAGAGATGTTTACTCGAGATTGGATTATTTCTTCATTAGACACGCAGACGTTCCTTTAATAAACGGAGCTGAGATTGACCCTATCACTTTTGCGGACCATGCGATGGTCCATGCTGTCCCTGACATCCCCCGCCACGAGGCCCCGAGCCTGGCAATGGTGTCTCAATGAGTCGCTGCTCCAGGACATCCCCACATCTCAGGCTGTCTCCTCTGCCCTGGCTAACTACTTCCAGGAGAATGATACAGCGGAAGTGTCTCCCCTGACACTATGGGCCGCCCACAAATGTGTGGTTAGGGGGGTGCTGGTACAGCATGGGTCCCGCATCAAAAAGGAGAGGTCTCGAGAGATAGCCGCGCTGATTGCCGATGTGGTTTCCCTCGAGCAGACCCACAAGCGCACTCACGCCATAGATACCCAGTCAGCCCTTTTAGTAGCTCGTAAAAAATTACGAGAACGCCTAGATATACGTACAAAATATCTCCTGGCTAGAGGACGGCGCCACTTCTATGAATTTGGAAATAGATGTAGCCACACGCTTGCCAGGTCCCTTAGGGAACAAAAAGACACGCAACTATATCCCCTCGATTACTGATTCGACGGGAAGGCGCCATACTGACCCACACTGTATTGCAGAAGAGTTCGCAGGGTTTTATCGTAACCTCTACAACCTGCCGCCATGTCCCCCAGAGTCGAATGGCCCCCTCCGTGGCCTCTGCTCTGAAACAGTATATAGTAGACTCTGGAATGCCGAAACTCCCCGGCGGAGGCCCGAACTGTTCTTGACTCACCTATAACTAAGGAGGAATTAGCTCAGGCGCTTCAGACAATGCAACCTAGTAAGGCCCCGGGCCCCGATGGCTTCCCAGCCTCTTACTATAAAAAATACTCGTTAGAGTTGTTGGGCCCCCTGGTGCATGCCTTAAATTCTCTGTCGGCAGGTGCGACTCTCCCCCCGGACATGACTAGGGCTCATATAGCGGTAATACATAAGGAGGGTAAAGACCCTGCGATGTGTGCCAGTTATAGACCAATATCACTCCTTAATGTTGACTTAAAAATCTTTTCTAAGGTGTTAGCCTCTAGACTGGCCTCTCTATTGCCTGATCTAGTACAGTCCGATCAATTAGGTTTTATTCCCACACGTGAGGCTAGGGACAATACAGTAAAGGTAATTAACGCCATACACTACGCCAAAACCCATGACCTCCCACTTTGTCTCCTCTCTACTGATGCTGAAAAAGCATTTGATAGAGTGAGCTGGTCTTACCTATTTGAGGTCCTGGATCATGTGGGGCTTGGCCCGATTATGAGATCCTGGATTGCTTCCTTGTATTTCAATCCATCAGCCTCTACGAGAGTTAACGGAACTATTTCATCTCCCTTCCCGATAGGGAATGGCACGCGTCAGGGGTGTCCCCTCTCCCCCCTAATCTTTGTCTTAACTCTAGAACCTTTGCTTAGAAAGGTCAGATCTAACCCGGACATAGGCGGCCTAAGGGTAGGCAGTAGAGTCCTGAAAATTGCAGCATATGCAGATGATCTCCTCTTCTTCTTGCAGGATCCGGCCAAATCCCTCCCCCCACTAATGTCTGAATTTAGCAAGTTCTGTCATCTTACTAACTTTAAAATTAATTTTCAGAAATCTGAGGCCCTCAATGTTTCGCTTCTGCAGGGGATTCAGTCCTCTCTAGAGACCTCCTTCCCCTTCCGATGGTCGAGAATAGCTATCAAGTACTTAGGGGTTATGATAACCAAGGACCTAGGCGAACTCTATGACAAAAATTACCTCCCCCTTCTGCGGGCTACTAGATCCGACCTCAAAAGATGGTCCATAGGTTTGGCCGCTGCGCTATATACAAAATGAATATTATGCCCCGTCTGCTATACCTCTTCCAAACTTTACCGATCCACATACCCCCTGGTTTTTTTAAGTTATTGTATAGTGACCTAATCAATTTCGTGTGGCAGGGTGGGCGTGCTAGGCTGGCGCGCTCTACTCTCACGTTACCTAAACAATGCGGTGGACTGGGTCTTCCTGACCCTCGAAAGTATTACGAGGCCTCCATGCTCCAAAGAGTGCTAGACTGGTGCCGCCACGCTCCTTACAAACAATGGGTAGCCCTGGAAAACGTATTCGTTAACGCCCCCCTGGACACGCTTCCCTGGTTAGACTCACTACGCCCCGGGGCTCTGAGAGCCCACCCTACCATAGGTCCCACTCTCCGGGTATGTAGGTGTCTCTTTTGTAGGAAGCGGGTCTCCCCCTCCCCTTCACCTTTACTTCCCATCCTGGGAAACCCTGCCTTTATAGCGGGTTTATCTCAAGGGCCATTCCGGCAGTGGCGATTGGCGGGCAGACTGAGGGCCCTACATTTTCGCTCTGGTGGTGAATGGATGTCTCACCAGGAACTACTCACCGCACCGGACCTTCCGGCGCTTGGCCCATGGCGGGTCTTTCAACTTACGCACTTTCTCTCTTCATTACCTAACTCCCCGGGCTATGACAGACAGCCCACGAGGTTTGAGGAGACTTGCATGGGAAGGGGCCTGCTAAGACACTCCCTTTCTGATTTCTATTTGTTCCTGGTGTCCCCTCCTCCGGGCCGCAGACCTTCCTACTTGGCCAGATGGGAGGCTGATCTGGCCATGACCTTCTCTGACCAATAGTGCTCCAGAATTTTTGAGTTTACCCACAAGAGTTCGATGGCTAGCAGATATCAAGAGGCGGGATATAAAATCCTGACTAGATGGTACCATGTTCCGTCTAAACTACACAGACTCTTTCTGTCCTCCTCTCCCGCTTGTTGGCGCTGTGGCTCGGAGGAGGGGACGCTTTTACATATTTTCTGGGAGTGCTCGATATTGAGAGACTTCTGGGAGGGAGTACATAGGGTGCTAGGTCAGATATTCCAAACTTCCATTCCTAACACGCCAGCCTTCTTTCTCCTACACCTTTCGGACTGCCCCCTGCGTACCTACCGCAAGTCTTCCCTACGGCACATGATCAATGCCGCTAGGGCGTGTATCCCAGCGCTATGGAAATCGTCTAATCCTCCCTCCCTCCTCCACTGGGTTCGCAAAGTGGAAGATATTCAGTACATGGAGGATCACACGGCATCCCTTCGGGATACAAGGGAATCCTTTATGGCGGCCTGGACGCCATGGATTCTCTTTCAGGGATCCCAGGCCTATAAAGACCTGATGGGTAGACCTTGATTGAAGGTTTACGCAGCCGATATGGAGGGGTCGGGGTCCTTGTCTGTTTTTCTGTCCGTCATTTGTGTGTCATTTCTTGGCCCCCACATTTGTCCCCTCCTTGTCTTTCTTCCTCTCCCTCTCTCTTCCAGTCCCTCCTGCTTCCTTCCCCCCCTCTGTTCCTCCTTTTTTTCCTTTTTCTTTTCTCCCTGACAACTGTTATGATCAGCTGAAGCTGATGTTCTAATTTATCTATTTCATGTTGCCATGTTACTATGTATGGATGTTGATATATGCCTTGATCATTATGGTCAGGCACTTGTTTGGCTCACGCCATCTTTGTTTGTTGCTATTTCTGTACAACTTCTAAAATAAAGAATTTATAAAAAAAAAAAAAAAAGTGATCAGATATCCCCAAAGGTCTATTATGACCTTATGGGACACAATGTAAAAAAAAAAAAAAAAAAAAAGGAAATAAAATAATACATCAATAACACGCCCTTATTAAAGGTTATAGCCCCACCCTCGACGACACCATACAAAATAAAAATTACCGTAATGAAGAGTAAAACCTATTTTAAAAAGTTATTTAGTACCACTTTGTTTTATTCAATAAAAAAAATGAAAAGTGAAAAACAGACACATTTCCCTCCTCTTTTGTTTATATTTTACCGAATATAAAAAAAATTAAAAAACACATGCAAAAATAAAAATTACATAAAAATAAAGCCCTATGTGTCACCGAAAAAAGAAACAGAAATTATTTGAATAACGCAAATGATAAAAATGTTACAGTCCTCAAAACTGCACATACAAAAAACCCGAAAATGTGTCTGGTCCTGAACCAGAAATTGGCCTGGTACTGAAGTGGTTAAGCAGATTAGGTTTCCGTCCGGGGGGTCCTTAAGCGGACTCCCCAAACGAAAACCCGAACGTAGGTGTGAACCTAGCGTTACTTGTGACAGGGGCCCCACTGGTGTTGTGGGACATAAGGGTTGAAAGAAGCTTTACATTCTGTATGAACCTATAGCTACTCATTGTTGGATTTGTGACAGCTCAGTATCCAAAAGTGGAAGAACACTGCTCTATATAAGCTTATACCACGTACTGTACCTGAACTTCCAAAGTAAGAGGCTGGCTGTGACTTATCTCTTGTCTTTTAGGAGGCGAGTCTCTATCACATTCTGATTCTAAACCTGCTTTTATTATTGAAAGAAGAAATCCAATTAAAAGAGTTTAGGATCTTTCTTGATGCTTATCCAGTGGATATTGACTGTAGAGAGTCAAGTGTTGGCAGCATTGCAGGAAACTGTTAAATTATTTGTAGCCCTTATCTTAAGTTGCACTGATATAAGCAAAGTAACTTTAGTAATTTACACACAGGGGAGTAAGAGGATTATGGCGCTGCACCATTTAGACAATATACAGCCACTGCGGTTGTTTTTTTGTTAGATCTTCCCCTTACACCATCCATGTATGTTTACTGTGTTAGTCAGCAATGCTGGACAGAGCGTGACTCATTCATCCATTTTGCGGACAAAATATCAGATGCTGTTTCCTGTAAGCCCTGAGCTGGCTCTTGCTGGCACAATTAATAGAGGCACTTTAGTTGCTATTATGGGGTGTCATCTGAATTAAGGGGTGGGACTTAAGTATTACACATTTACTGGTGACTGATCTGTGCATTTACTGTAATCCTTTCAATTATAGTGATGGAATGGAATGACCTGCAAGAGCAATCCACTGTCCATATTTTACTCTCCCCTATAAAGTGTGTCAAACTGGTCAAATAAAGAACTGCCCATATAGTCCCACTGCTTCCTGGACTGTCTAAGGGTAAGTTTACACTGAGTTTTTGGTAGGTGGATTTTTCTGAGGAAATCCGCCTCAAAAAATACCTCCAAAGGTTCACATTAGTTTCAGTGGGAGTCAGGCAAAAAAATTAGCTAGAGGAAATAAATCTTACTGACTCACATTAAAATAAATGGGAAACATGGGAGGCATTTTTAAGCAGATTTTGATGCAGATTCCACCTCAAAAACTACCTGCAAAAAACTCTGTGTAAACATACCCTAAGAGAGTTTGACTTGAAGGGGCAGTCCACTGGCACTTTGTGGTACAACCAATATACAGATTTTTTTAGATGTGCTTTGCCCCTCAGTCACGTCATCCTAGGTTTCTGAGTAGAAAGCATGGTCCCAAGAAGCCAATACTATTGATCATGTTGGCATTGTCCACTGAGAGAATGTGTCTGGGACTAAGTCCCCACGTAGCGAAACACATCTAAAAGAAAAATGCGTTGCGTTTTTCATTGAGCTTTTGTTGCATTTTTTTCTTCCCTTATGAAATACATAGGAAAAACGCTTGCAATTCCGCAGCTAAGATTAACATGCTGCATTTTTATGCTTTTGTGTGCATGAGACTAGACAAGTCTTCATTCACTTTTTTGCTGGTACTGTAAAACGCAGCGTTTTTTTCCACTGCATTTCCGCAGTGTGGGGCCTTGGCCTGAAACAGTTTTCAGTGAAAGTCTACCACCACCTAAATAATTGACATGCCGTTGTAGGAAATTAGTTTCTTTTGCAGCATACAGTATATTCTAAGCCACTGGAAATCTGTTTTGTTCCACAAGAAGACTGTAGTAGAACAGGGTGCTTAGAAGAAGTCTACCACTTTGAAAGTCACTTCTAAAGCACTAATATGTGGTGGTTTAGTGAACTTACAGTACCTTATTAAAGTTAAAGTACAAACTTCCTGCTCAGAAAATCAAGTTTTAGGCTGATGACAAACGTTGAGGTTTTTTTTGCAGATTTTGCTGTGTGTTTTTGAGCCAAAGCAAGAAATGGATTGAAAAGGAATGGGGAATATAAAGGAACGACTATACCTATCCTTCCTGCTGAATCCATTCCTGGCTTGCCTTAAAAAAAAAAAAAATCAACCACAGGAAAATCTGCAGCAAAAAAAAAAAGCAACAAAAACTCACAAAACATGTGCCTTCAGCATTAATCCATATACAGTGAACTGTTTGGTCCACATGAAGCAAGGCTACTACTAACATAGCACCTGTTGTCACTGTTCAGTGATGGATGACATTAGAAAAGAAGGGAACCACTGTATATAGCACTGTAAATGGTGGGGGCCACTGGGGACAGCATAATAAAGGGTGAGGGCCACTGGGAACAGCATTATTTATATTGGCGGGGTGCTGGGGAGAGAATCATTGTTACTACGAGGGGGCATTGCGGATAGCTTTATATATACTGGGGGAAAGGGTGCTGGGAAGAGCATTTTATCCTGGCCACTGGGGAGAGCATTATACTGTGTGTGGGGGAACTGGAGAATATTATACTATACTACTATATTATAATATTTATTCATTCAGCACTGAACCCACCTTGCTGCATACATGTTGTTTTTGCACACTGGCGGCTTTTTTGTTTTTTTTTTCCTTAAGGGGGGGGGAAGCTTCTTGTAAATATATTTTTTACCCCCTCTCTTTTTTGTTTAAAAACCTTTTTTCTTATTTTTTTTTGAAATATTTAATTAAAATGGTGTTGTGTTTTGTTGTATGTTTTTTTTTATTTTTGTTTTTTTTTCCCTATTTTTTTTTTTTTTTTTTTTTTTCTCTTATTTTTTTTTATTTTTTTTTTTTTTTTTTTCTTTTTTTTCTTTTTTTTTTTTTTTTTACCTCTGCTATCTATAAGCAGTGGCTGGGCTGGTGATGTCCCAGTTCCTGGCCACTACTATTCTCTTCTCTTCCGTGTGATTGATGGCTAATGGAGCAGACTGTCAACTCTGCAAAGTGCATTTAGCACAACTAACAGCGCCTTGATCAGTGCCTCTATTATCTCTATATGTAAATCTTGAAAAACACAAAACATCAACAGCACTCTGTAGAGGGCACTAATGTAAGAGACAGCCAATGTTGTCCTAAGCTTTATTTGTCTGTATAAACTGTAAATGTTGAATGTATTTCTGTGATTCTGTTCCTTTAAGACAGCAGCCATTGTAATTGTGACATGATGCTGGAGTGAGACCCCCCCCTTTTATGTCAGCTTGCCTGTTCTGCAGACAGAATGTGAGCAGAGAAGCAGGAAGTGACGAGACAGAGAGCAGCAGCCATCTTAGCAAGTGTTGTATTGAACTGGTGTGGAGATTTTTCTGTACAGCTAAGCTGTATCTTGGTCCAGAGACAAACAGAGTGTAAAGAGACAACAGGACTAGTGAGTCCACGTGAAAGGAACTGTGCTCAGTGGCTGATCAGTGAGACTGACATTGTGACTGTGTATATGGATACCACAGATAGAGACTCGCAGTGCTGTTGATGTACTGGACAGCACCTGCTAAACCCCGGCTTACATCCCAGCTCAGTGTATGGATTCGGCAGGACTGTCAGTGTGCTGAGTGGAATCTGCTGTTGGATTACATTGCATTCATTGGGTTTCCCTGTTAAAGAGGACTTCATTTCTCCCAAGATCCTGATAACCGTGAGGAGAGGACGTTTCGCTATAAAAGAAAGGAACGACTTTGGGCCCCACCGCGCGCTTCTACAGACTGTAAGCGGTCCACCTGGACCACTGGGGAAAAGGGGGTGCACCCAAATGTGATGTCAGGGTCAGTTAGGGATAGTTTTGAGTATATTGTTCATTCAGTGTCCATACTGCAGAATTGGACAGAGTAAAAGTAGAAACCATTGCAGAATTTGCCTTGAAATTGTTCATGCTATATTGTATATTTTGCTTGTCTTTATCCCTGTCATTTTACCTTCAAATAGCCTTTATTAACTTATAGTAAATATATATTCTTTTCTTGAACTACCGCGTGTGCGTTCATTTCTGGTTGCGGAGACCAAACCACCTGCCTTGCTCTCGGTTCACAAATTGGCGTAGTCGGCAGGATCCGCTTACCAGAATGGACGGTGACGCACCCGTTCGGGAGAATGGTGCTGGAGGAAGAATGCCAGCAGGGGCTATAATGAGTCAGTTAGCTAAATTTGATGGCAATAATATGTCAGTGAGTATGTGGGTGGAACAGATACGAATGATACAGCGAATGTACCAGACCGCACCAGAAGTACTAGTAGAGCTAGCAATATTGACATTACAAGGGGATGCTAAGACCACGGTGATATTGAGGCCATTTGAACAAAGGCAGACATTTGAGCAAGTAGTCCAGATTCTAGAAACCATTTATGGAGAAACTGCATTGCTGGGGTCTCTGCAGGCTCGGTTCTTCCAGAGGGTACAACAGGAGAATGAAAGCCTTCCCCAATATGCAAATGCCCTACAAGAACTGCTCCGAGATATTCAAGTGAAGGAAAGAGGGGGCTCGCCAGCCTTCTGTAACCCTGATCGGACTCTCCGTGACCAGTTTGTCCTGGGGATACGTGACGGCAGTTTAACTGTGACTATGCAGGATTTTATACGACGAGAGACTGATGCTAAATTCCATGATGTACAGGTAGAGGCCATCTCCCGTGCCAATAGTATGTTCCCGAAGCCCCAGACCGCAGTTGGAGTTACTTTGTCACAGGGGGCTAGTTCTGGCTCAGAGACAGTAGAAAAGGGGACGGTTAAAGAAATTCTCACAGTAATGCAGAAACTGCAAGAGCAAATGGAACACTTGCACACCCGTTGTGATGAACATTCTATGAAAATTGCAGACTTCCAGAAAACTGGAGGTGAAAGGGTGAGCCGTCCATACCCAGAAAATCAGAATCACCCACCACCCCGCTGGAGGGATGAGGATAGGACCTACCGAAGGGGTCCAAATCAGTTAATGCAGTGCTCAGGAGAAATCGAAGGGGCTTACCGAAGGGGCCCAAACAGATGGCCAGAACGACGGGAGATACGCTGCTGGGAGTGTGGACGGATGGGCCACGTTGCTGCTAGATGTCCAGAGCAGCGACAAACTTATGAGAGACCGCCGTTAAACTGAAGTCCCCTGCTGCTGTAGGGCGTGTAGTAGGGGAGACTGACAAGGAGACTATGTGGGGAGAATGCCCTAATGATGACCTGATCGCTGCAAGTCCTGTTATACAGGTGGAAATGGAGGGTATTCCGGTTACCGGGATGATTGACACGGGTTCCCAAGTAACGACCTTGAGTAGAGACTGTTATGAACGGTACTTCCAGCAACATGTGAAATATGATCCCCATACATTCGTACGAGTGGTCGCAGCTAACCAGTTACCAGTTCCAGTCGTGGGAGTGGCCTGGATGAATGTCCGGGTATGTGGCCAAGATCTGGGTAGGAAAGGCATTGTGGTGGTACAGGAGTCACATGAAGTAAAGGTCCCTGTCATTTTGGGGATGAATGTGTTAAAAGAATTAGATCAGATGCTCTTTGAAAAGAAAGGTCACGGTTATTGGAAAGAAACCACCACCCATCGGCCTACTCAAACAGCTTTCCAGCGGCTGATCCGGACATGTGGCTTACAGAAAAGTTCGGATGCGCAGCGTCCTCTGGCTCGAATTTCAGTTCCTTTGCATACAAAAGTTACACTGCCACCCAGTCGGGAGACAATAGTGTCTATGCCCGTAGGCACCTGTCGGAAACTAGAGGGCATAGCTGTGTTGGTAGAACCACTGCAGGCAGCCGAAGGAGGTGTTGATCCGCTAGTGGCCCGTTCCTTGGCAATAGTTCGCAATGGAAGAGTACCACTTCGATGTGTAAACACTCAGGACCAGAGTGTGGACCTGACCCCAGGGAGGCAGCTGGCTAACATCTATGTGACTCCGGAGGAAGTAAGGAAAGTAACTCCAATGCAGCTGAAGCCGACTGAAAGGGATGAGTGGACCGTAACTGTGTCCATGGGAGAAGATGAGGAACCCACCTCTGAATGGAATGGCCGTGCAATTCGAGAACAGATGAAGATGGATGCAAGTTCATGTTCTCTGGAATGTGTGCAGAAGGTAGATGAACTGTTGTGGGAGAACCGAGCCGCCTTTTCACGGTATGCTGAAGATTTTGGATGTACCACAGGGATCTACCATGAGATTCCCACAGGAGACACCCCTCCAATTAGAGAGCGCTACCGACAAATTCCTCCACAGTTGTATCAGGAAGTAAAAGAACTGTTAGCTAAGATGCTACAGGGTGGGATCATCCAAGAAAGCCAGAGTCCCTGGGCAGCTCCTGTGGTGTTAGTAAGAAAAAAAGATGGGTCCATCCGATTTTGCGTAGACTATCGGAAGTTAAACGCTTGCACCGTACGAGATTCCTACCCCTTGCCACGGATTGAGGAGTCCCTCTCAGCGCTGGGGAGAGCCCGGTACTTCTCCTCACTAGATCTGGCTAGTGGGTATTGGCAGGTGCCGATGGCCACAAAAGACAAGGAGAAGACGGCATTCATCTTGCCCATGGGACTATACGAATTTAACCGGATGCCCTTCGGGTTGACAAATGCACCCGGAACGTTTCAGCGGTTGATAGAGAAATGTCTCGGTGACTTCAACTTTGAGTTCACTCTCATCTACTTGGATGACATTATAGTGTATTCTGCGACCTTTGAAGACCATCTCCACCAGTTGGGGCAAGTATTTCGAAGATTGCGGGAACATGGGCTCAAATTGAAACCCAGTAAATGTCGGTTGTTCCAATCTGAAATTGATTACTTGGGTCACCGCGTATCAGGAGAAGGGGTGAGACCATCAAGAGACAAGATAGCGGCTGTTCAAGATTGGCCAATACCGACTACCCTGCGAGAAGTGAGGGCATTCCTTGGAGTAGCCGGTTACTATCGACGGTTTATTAAGGATTTCGCCAAGGTAGCAGCACCACTTAATGCTCTCCTACGAGGCACATCCGGTGGTCCAAAGAACCGGTCCGTGAAGTGGGGACCTGAACAGGAACAAGCCTTCCAGGCATTAAAGGATGCACTGACAACAGCCCCAATCTTGGCATATGCTGATTACCACTTGCCGTTCCAGCTGTATATGGATGCAAGCCTGTATGGTCTTGGAGCAGTGCTTTCCCAGCTTCAGGATGGCCAGGAGAGGGTCATAGCGTACGGCAGCCGGTCTTTGAGAGATTCTGAAAGAAACCCCGAGAATTATAGTTCATTTAAGTTGGAGCTGTTGGCACTGGTATGGGCCATGACCGAGAAATTCTCTGAATATTTGACCGGTGCTGAAGTTTTAGTACTGACTGACAACAACCCACTAGCTCACCTGGAAAATGCCAAGCTCGGGGCGTTAGAGCAGAGGTGGATAGCCCGAATGACTAAGTTCAATTACCGCATTAAGTATCGGTCCAAGACAGAGAACCAGAATGCTGACGGGCTTTCTAGGGTAACCGCCCAGACCCCCACAGTAGACGTGGATCATGAGTTGGAGCATGTGGAGGTGCCCGACTTCAGCAGATTTTCACAGGCCTTGACCGCCACTAATCAGTTTGAGATGGAGGGGACTGAAATGGCTCCTTTCTTTGGTCCCTCACGACAGGAATGGGCACAGATACAACAGACCCATGAGGGGCTGGCACAGATGATCAAGTGTGTTGAGAAAGGCCAGAAGCCCTGTAGAGAGGAAAGAGAACGACTGACACGTGAGATATTATCTGTTCTGAGTCAGTGGGAAAAGTTGGAGATGAAAAATGGAGTGCTATGCCGAAAGGTCTATTTACCTTCTGAGATCGACATTCGATACCAAATTGTGGTGCCTAGTGAACTGGCTCGCTCGTTGGCAGTTGAGGCTCATAATAAGAATGGACATTTTGGTCATGAGAAGACCTTTCGTTGGTTACAGCGACTGATTTACTGCCCTGGTCTTCGTCAAATGGTCGAAGAAGTATGCCGCAGCTGTCGAACTTGTGAGATCCATAAGGCAATAGAACAGAGAGCTCCCCTGCAAACCATCGTGACCCAGGAACCTTTAGAAATCGTCATGATAGACTATCTAATGGTGGGCCCATCCAATAGCGGACACCAGTATTGCCTCGTAATGGTGGATCACTTCACCAAATTTGCGGTGGTAACCGCCACCAAGGACCAGACAGCTGAGTCAGCAGCTCGTGCTCTGTGCCAAGATTTCATTCGAGTATATGGGTGCCCTAAACGCATCCACTCCGACCAGGGTGCCTGCTTTGAGGGACACGTAATGAAAGAAGTTCAACGTATCTACGGGATAAAGAAGTCGCACACGACTCCATACCACCCTCAGGGAAATGGGGCCTGTGAAAGATTCAACAGAACTCTGCTACAGATGCTGCGGACTCTGGAGGAAGACAAGAAGTTACAGTGGCCTCAGTTCTTGTCTGAAATGGTGTGGGCCTATAACAATCAGGTCCATTCTACAACGGGGTACTCTCCTTATACACTTCTCTTTGGGCGGTCTGGGCGAAGTGTAGGAGAATTACAGTTGGATGATGTGGATGGGTTCCCTCCGAGGGATCCAACCTCTTGGGTGCGGGCGCACCGGCAGAGACTTGAGACGATCCATCGATTGGTGCGGCAGCGCCTGCAAGAACATCCCCATCCTGATAAGACCCCAGTGCAAGAAGCACCATTGCAACCAGGCGACCTAGTGCTAGTTCGTGTCAAGAAACCCCAAGGGAAATTGGAAAGCCGATGGGAGGCTTTGCCGTATCGTGTTGTTGGCCGCAAGTATGCGAATGGGCCAGTGTACCAGGTCCAGAAAGAAGGAACTGATTGTGTTCGAGTACTTCACCGAAATATGTTGCGCCTGTGTCATTCTGAAGGGACAAATCATGATGGGCTTGCCAATGTGAATGAGCTCCCACAGTCAGAGAATGGAGGTGCGGAATGGGCCTCAGACGAGGAGGATGATTGTTGGCCGATCCCTGCTCCTGGGGATGTTCCACCTGTGACTACTGTATCTCCGGCCTGTGCCCCCTCTGGTGCGGAATCCGCTGGTCCTTCTCAGCCCATAGCTGCAGCACCCCATAATATACCACCGGTCCTCAGACGGACCACTAGGCCAAATGCTGGTATTCCCCCTGTTCGGTATGCGCAGGATGAGTTTGTTTGGCCTGCCATACATCAGTATACTACCACCCTGTGCATAAAAGTACAACCCTCTGGATATACAGTCATAGGCAGGGACTGCCAATCTTAAAGTGGGGGGGAATATGTAAGAGACAGCCAATGTTGTCCTAAGCTTTATTTGTCTGTATAAACTGTAAATGTTGAATGTATTTCTGTGATTCTGTTCCTTTAAGACAGCAGCCATTGTAATTGTGACATGATGCTGGAGTGACTCCCCCCCCTTTTATGTCAGCTTGCCTGTTCTGCAGACAGAATGTGAGCAGAGAAGCAGGAAGTGACGAGACAGAGAGCAGCAGCCATCTTAGCAAGTGTTGTATTGAACTGGTGTGGAGATTTTTCTGTACAGCTAAGCTGTATCTTGGTCCAGAGACAAACAGAGTGTAAAGAGACAACAGGACTAGTGAGTCCACGTGAAAGGAACTGTGCTCAGTGGCTGATCAGTGAGACTGACATTGTGACTGTGTATATGGATACCACAGATAGAGACTCGCAGTGCTGTTGATGTACTGGACAGCACCTGCTAAACCCCGGCTTACATCCCAGCTCAGTGTATGGATTCGGCAGGACTGTCAGTGTGCTGAGTGGAATCTGCTGTTGGATTACATTGCATTCATTGGGTTTCCCTGTTAAAGAGGACTTCATTTCTCCCAAGATCCTGATAACCGTGAGGAGAGGACGTTTCGCTATAAAAGAAAGGAACGACTTTGGGCCCCACCGCGCGCTTCTACAGACTGTAAGCGGTCCACCTGGACCACTGGGGAAAAGGGGTGCACCCAAATGTGATGTCAGGGTCAGTTAGGGATAGTTTTGAGTATATTGTTCATTCAGTGTCCATACTGCAGAATTGGACAGAGTAAAAGTAGAAACCATTGCAGAATTTGCCTTGAAATTGTTCATGCTATATTGTATATTTTGCTTGTCTTTATCCCTGTCATTTTACCTTCAAATAGCCTTTATTAACTTATAGTAAATATATATTCTTTTCTTGAACTACCGCGTGTGCGTTCATTTCTGGTTGCGGAGACCAAACCACCTGCCTTGCTCTCGGTTCACACAAAAACCAGGGCTGTGGGGGCGGTAGGCCAAACAACCACCCCTCCCCCCCCTGGGGTTTTTCCACAGCCTGATTCCAACACCTGTTTTGACAGAGATGGCACCGGGAGTCTGTAACTTTTTTTTCGACTCCACCCAAAATTGATACCTCTTCCAACATTACTTCTATAGTCATTATCTGTGAATATATGGATAAACATATAAGGTTCTTAGCGTACTATTTGATCAAATGGTGAGAGCCCATCTGCCCAGAACCTACATTATACAAACATACCTCTCTTGGGCCTGGGTCTAGGCCTACAAAAGTGAATTCAGGGCAAGTAGGGTCCAGACATACTCTATTCTAATTAAAATAACCTTGGGCAGATCGGAGGAGTGCAAGTCCAACATGGAGGAAGCCACACCACCACATGCACAATGCAAAGAGAAATAAAATCACACAGCATCTCCATAATAAAATATATGTACACAGATGCACGCTGTTATGGCTGTATTACAAGCACAAAAAAACAACAGCACTGTGTAGAGGCGCTAAGACAAATGTAGACATTAGGTATAGAAAGATTAAACTGCATTACAGCTATAGTCATTATCTGTGTATATACAGTATATGTGTGGTTCTTAGTACACCATTTGATATAATTGTGAAACACCATTTGTCCCGAGAAGGTAGCCTCAATCAGATGGGAACCTACACTATGCAGACATAACTCTCTTGGACCTGGGTCTAGGCCTTCTAGACTTGTCTGGGCTTTCGCGATTTGATCAAACAGTATGCTAAGATACTCCCACTTATACTCACAGATAATGACTACAACAGTAATGCTCTTTAAACTTCATATACATAATGCTTGTCGTGATGCCCTCTACAGAGTTCTTCTACATTTTTTGTATCTGTCTGTACTACAGGCACAACAGCATGCATGTGTGTACATTTATTTTACTATGGACGTATTGTCTAATTTTGTTGTGTGTATACCAGGGTACAGTTTAGAATAAACTAGACATGGGTCAGCAACCGCCGGCATATTTCCCTGGCACAGCAGCAGTTTTGTTTGGACCACACACGTCTGAAACAAAACTGCTATTATAATCTGGGTTCTCTTCAGACCCCAAACCATAATAAGCAGAGGCCCAGGGGAGGCGATCAAACATAAAAAACAATGTTATTCACCTTCCCTGGACTCGCTGTTCTCTTTGGCGCTTCTGCCGGACGTCAGAGAATGCTGATAGGGCTTGAGGGGTTATGTCGGCGTCATGACGCATTATGATGCCGAAGTGACCCTTGAGACCCAATCAGTGGTCACTGACATCAGGCAGAAGCGCGGAAGAGAACAGAGAGCTGTACTGGAGTCCAGGGAAGGTGAGTAACATTATTTTTTATGTTTGATCACCTCTTCTGGGTCTCCGCTTATTATACTCTGGAGTAGTTATACCATGTGGTGGGGCTTCTATGGAACATTATACTGTGTGGAGGGGCCACTATTGGACATTATACCATGTGGAGAAGCCACTATGGGACATTATACTGTGTGAAGGGGCCTTTATGGATTATTATACCGTGTGGAGGGGCCACTATGGCACATTATTCCTTGTGGAGGGGCCGCTATGGCACATTATACCATGTGGAGGGGCCACTGTGGATCATTATACTGTGTGGAGGGACCACTATGGGACATTATTCTGTATTACGGTATGTTTTTGCACAAAAAAACGTAAGCAGTTTACCAATAAAAATGCATGCATTTTTGGGCAAAAATGTACCATGTCAATGCAGCTTTACATCGAAGCGAAAGTACAAGTGGCCTAGGATACATAGTGTGTCACCACCCTAAAGGTGCTGCCACATGGTGCTCCTGGACGCATACATTTACCACTAGTTGAGGGCTGTACATGCCCTTTTATTGCTTTTAATGGGAAAGTACAGGAGCGTCCCGGGAAATAGCAGTAAACGCATGCGCTCCAGAAGCATCTCATGGCAGCACTTCTTTGCTGTGGTTTGTGGTATATGACTTTAGTATAGGGGTTGTCAGCCTTACAATTATTGCAGGGCACTCAATGTACCTTAGGTAAGGTACCTTAGGCTAGGTTCACATTTACGCTGGGCTCTCCGTCTTTTGCGTCCCAGGGGAATCCGAACGACGAAGAGTCCAACCACCAAAACTGAGGTTACCTGCAGACACCAGAGGGCCCCATATACTATAATGGGGTCCATCTGAGGTCTGTCAGGTGACTGCTGTTTTTATACTGAAACTGATGGAGAGAAAAGTCTTCTGTAGTTTCTGCGGTGTTGTCTTCAATGGAGACTTCAGCACAGATGTGAACTTATCTTTATATGTGAAAACCCCTTTAATGGAGGAGGTGCCTAATTTAGGACATTCATCAACAAAGAGTTCCTGGTGTTGCAGGGAAGCTGGTTACTTGGTGAAAGGTAATCTTCTCTTAAAGATTACAGTTGATTATTTTTGGTCCCCACAGTGGATCCTTGTAACAGGAAGGGGAAGTCTAAAGAGGACAAACCCTTTAATGAAATGATAATGGTACCACCTGGCACCCTCATGACAGCACATGTTAGGCAGAGGAATAAGAAAGATCTGCATACAAAGTTCACAGAATACATGCAGTAATCTCCTCTGAGATTAAATGAATCAACGATATCAGCAATGCACACAAAAGCTGCAGGCTGACAGAGAAGCTGTATTAGAATGATATTTCAGTCAAATACTGCCACCTAGTGGTGTCTGAAGAGTATCCTGCATCTGTCTACAGGATCACATTTCTTTATGTCCATTTTCTTTATAGCCTTAAAGCCTTTACAATGAAAAATGAAGCAACTTTACAAAATGTAATTATTATATCATTATTTTAATATGTTCATCAGAATATTCCTATAGTTTTCTATTTACAGCTCCTATATATGCGAAGGACAGACAGAATGAGGTTATCTGTAGGATCAGACTGTACAATGTTGGTTGTCTGTTACCATGGAGACAGATAGATCTGTACAGGAACTTCAGAAACAAAACAATTGGGCATTTTTAATTAAAACTTATTACAAAGTTCTCATTTCATTTTAGATACTGTGGAGCTGAAAAAAAAAAATAAAAAAAAAATGGGTGTGAATATGGACATAGCCTTTAAATGTTATTAACAAATGTACTCAAAGTTGCCTAAATTATGTTATATATTAAAGAGCCATCACAAGTGATGCTCTCATTAGGTCCCCTGTGTCGGATTGGAATGTCTAGGACCCACCAGTGGAAATGTTCATAGGGGCCCACTGCCAGGACCCCTGCAGATCAGCTGTACTGGACAGTGTGGTTACAGGTAAAGGCAATGCAATATTGCTCACCCACCATATGATGTGCACCACTGCAATACCTAAACCCACCACAACACTCTGTATGGCAAGCAAGTGGCGTGGCTCCTGGAATTGTTACCATTACCTGTAGCTGCACTGTCCTGGAAAAGCTGTTCTGCAGGGGTCCTGGCTGTTGGACCCCACAGATGTAATGTTGATGGCCTATCCTAAGCACAGACCATCAATATTAGAAAGATGGATAAATCCTTTAAAGAGGTTTCCAGGAATTGGAGCATCCCATGTGGCAGACGGGGAGATGTAAAATTAAAAAAAACAACAAAAAAAACACACTCACCTGTCCCTAGTGCTCCATTCTCCACCGCGAGTGTCCATTCAGTCTCATGCTGGCGCCTTCTTGCTGGGAGTCCTGCACCTCATGTGACCGCTGAGACCAATTTGGTACAGAATTTCCAGAAATGAGGCATCGCCGTGAGACCGAACAGACACTGGTGGGGGACAATGGGGTGCTGGTGACAGGTGAGTATTGTTTTTTTAAATTTTACACCTCCCTGGCCATGACATAAAGGGGTTGTTTGGCCTAATTTTTCTTATGTCCCCTTCACTGGTCCCCCATACTGTATGGGGACCAGCAACGGGGCCATTATATTGTGTGGGAACAGTGATGGGGCTAACATCCTGTGGAGTGGACATTAAAGTGTGTGGGGCAATAGGCGGGAATATTAAAGGGGTTGTTGGGTTTAATTTTTTTTTTTTATGATCTATCCTCAGGCTATAATTACCAAATTGGTAGAGGCTGACACCTGGCCCCATCAGCTGTAAGGAGTTTCTTCCGGTACCTGTCCTGTACACAATATGGGGCCGGGAGCAGAAAGATCCATCCGCCGTATACCAACCTGGCGCCGTCACTGCAGCTCTGCTCCTACTGACTTCAATAAGTGCTGAGATGCAGTGACGGAAGCAGCTCCGTACAGCTGATCAATCCGAGGGCAAGGTGTTTATGGCCTATCCTCAGGATAGACCATAAAAAAAATTAAGCCCGGACAACCCCTTTAATATTCCCCCCCTAATGCCCAACACAGTTTAATGCCCCACTACAGGATATTAGTCCCCATCACTGCCTCACACAATATAGTAATGGTAGGAGTGACTCCAAAAAAAGAGAGGTAGGGGACCACGATTCACCAAGGTTGCTTTAATAAACTCTAAAACACAACGCGTTTCGAGGATCAATGGTCCTCTTTATCAAGTGTACAAGAGACTGGTTAAAAAAGGAAATAAACACGAACAAATAAGAATAGAAAAACAGATAATGTTCATCAAATAATCAATGTGAAATAAAATAATAATAATAATACACATATACAGTACTTATAAATTGATTAAAACTGAGAAAAGTGGCTATGAATGTGTATCAACCACAATATGAATTATTTAAAGGCTATGTCTAATAAATAAGGCGGACAATAAATTAACAATTAAAATCGTATAAAAAATGAAAACAATTAAGAGAAATATTTATAAATGTGGGTAACATTAACAATATTGAGTATAAAGGAATGTTAATAAGTAACAAAGATATGAATAAATATCAAAAGAGATACATACATAGTAACAGAGATACGGAAAATAAATAAATCATGAATTGCCAATGGTAATAGAATCTGGTACTTGGAGATTATTAAAACATGGGTAAAAGTGTGTGTGAGGAGTTGTGGAGGTTGGTACAAAAAGAAAAAAAAATAAGAAAAAATATATAAAATAAAGACTGGGAAAGTAGTGTTTGGAACTTACCAGCCTCAAAGGGTTAGCTGTATTTGTAAATGCGGGTAACATGAAGGAAAACAAAGACTTGGAAAGTAGTGTTTGGAACTTACCAGCCTGGAGGGGTTAGCTGTAAAAAGCAGAAGTGTGTGGTAGGACCATTTACTTGGGGGTTTATATAGGTATACCTGGCCAGGACTGCCCATATTAGGGGAGGAGTTCTGATCAGAAGAAAAAATAAATAAATAAATAAAATAATTGAATATGAGAAAATGGTAATAGGTGTCAAAGGTGTAAATAAATATCAACTGAGATACAACATGAGTTGTTGATTTGGCACTCGGTTACGCTAGGTTGGCAAGTTTCCAGATGAACACAATATTGAGTATGAAGGAATGTTAATAAGTAACAAAGATATAAAAAAAAAAAAAAAAAAAGGATATGGGAAAAAAAAAAAAAAAAAGAGGGAAAAAAAGGAAGAAAAAAAAAGAAAGAAAAAAAAAAAAAAAAAAGGAAACTATATAAAATTATTGTATATATTACCAGTGCCTCCATAATACCTCAGGACTGTTTTAGTCGTATACAGATTCAAGTGCTTCATTGAGACCAGCTGGTGTCAGTGAATTAAATTTGAATATCCAGTACATTTCTTTTCTTTTTAGTTTATCAAACCTATTATTGATATGGGCTTTCTACTAGTCAATGACTTTTCGATTTCACAATTTTATCACTTACCTAAAGTTCATAAAAATCTACAAAATCCGCCAGGAAGACCAATCATCTCTGGAGTCAACGCATTAACAAGAAATCTTTCGCATTATATAGATTTGCAGTTACAAAAGTATGTAACCAAATTCCCATCCTATTAGAAAGATTCAACTCATCTAATTACTGAACTGCTAACTATTCAATGGAAGCCCAATTATATTTGGGCAACCCTTGATGTTTCGGCCCTATACAGTAATATACCCCACTCCAAAGGCCTGGAAATGATAACCAAAACATTACACATGGATAAGACGATGCCTATTGAACAGAAAACCTTTATCACAAATAGCATCCAATTCATTTTGGAGCACAATGTATTCACTTTCGAATCTAAACTATACCTACAGAAACGTGGTACAGCCATGGGTACCTGTTTCGCACCCAGTTATGCCAATATCTTTATGGGACGCTATGAGGAATCCTTCATCCAAAACAAACACTTCTGGTCACATAACATAGTTTTTTATAGAAGATATATTGATGACCTCTTATTTATATGTCAAAACAAAAATAAAAACAACAACGCCAAGCGTCACATAGCGTGATATTGCTTAAAAAATAGGTTGTACATAGATAATTGTGTTGAGAACAGGAGGTAGTCAAATGATTGGAGAAACAACAAGGATCATCCACTGAAAGTATGGTAGAAAGCTACTAAGTAGCACAAAAGCACTGGTCTATATTATAGTGAGTGTTCAACTGGCTGGGTCTGATGGTAAACAGTACCCCTTCAATTGGTGATCTCACAACCAGGATAGTTAGATATTATGGATGTTAATATAGGTGGGTTCTCACCTTTTCAAGTTGTGCTGGCCCACAACTAACACAGTGGATGGATCCAGAGTATGTTTTGGTATATGTGAGCTGCGGAACCTCAGCTCATAAAGTTTTAATTGAAACTTTATCTCTCAATCGAATCTTTCCCCACAAGTTTGAACCCCTCCCCCTAGGGGTGGTCCCATTTCACCATACCTTTATAAGCCTTTCTGAAAGTGGTCTCCACATTTGCCTCTCACTCACTTCAGATCTCACAGCCTACCTCCTCAGGCTGGTAAGTACCAAAAAACATTGGTTTAAACCTTTTTATGTATAGTTTTTACTCTTATGTGCAGTTTGATTTTATATTGCATTTATTAGCCTTTTAGCTTTACTTATTTATTATTTTTTTGAGCACATTCATTACCACTATTTATTCATTTATTTATTTATTTATCTTTCCATCCATAACAATACTATCTGGTGGGATACTTTTCTTTTATCCCATAGAATGGTATCATTAATTTCACTGGTTCTAAATTCCAATTACTGACTCTTTACATGTGTATTCTTTTATTGTTTTTATGTTTAGTCTCTTGTACACTTGATAAAGGGGATCTGATTTCCCCGAAACGCGTTGTGTTATTTGAGTATAATAAAGCATCTTTGGTGAAGCGCGGTCCCCACACCTCATTTTTTGGGAGATTCTCCTACCAATCCACTACCTCTTATTTATATGGGAAGGCACTGAACAATCCTTTCAAGAGTTCACCAAATACCTCAACAATAACGATTGGGGAATCACCCTAAGTGGCCAACCCCAAATAAACACGATCGAGTTCCTAGATTTGGAACTAACTGGTGGCCCTAATGGTATTAACACTAAAACTTTTTTTAAGAAAGTGGACTGCAACAGCCTACTAGATTATCGGAGTTCCCATTATAGGAAATGGAGAGACAATGTACCTTTCGGCCAATTCAAACGGATCAGACGCAATTGTACTAGTGATGCAGATTTCAAAATACAGAGTAAAATCCTAACCCAACGATTTCAAGAGAAATATTATCCGAAAAGGATTATCCAAGCAGCAGAATCAAAAGCACAATCCTTGACCCAGTCCGATTGTCTGATTCCCTCTGAGAAAAATAATGTTAGAGGGTTCGGACATAATTTTATCACTACCTATAATAATGCACATAATAGGATCAGAATGATTCTTGATAAACACTGGCCAATACTCCTCAATGATCCATTACTCAAACCCAATATCCCCTCCAAACCATCCATCACCTTCAGAAGAGCCAAGACTTTAAAAAAATCTCTTGGCCCCAAGTAAACTTAGATCTCTTACCAAGCCCAAGGATCCGAGCTCCATGCACTTACAAACAAATGGTGTATTTAAATGTAAACATAAGAAATGTAAATGCTGTAATACAATCAATCATTTAGCAAAAGACATCACTAGCGTTGTCACGGGTGAAACTTTTCAGATCAAGCATTCTTTAGATTGTTCCTCTTCCTACGTTATTTATGTCCTTGAATGCCCTTGTGGACTTCAGTATATAGGCCGAACCATTAGACCACTAAAAGAAAGACTAAATAAACATAGGTCTAATGTACAGAATGGTTACCTCAAGCATAGTGTTTCGAAACATGCTTTATTGGTACACAATTCCAGCTTTAATGGGTTTAAAATCACACCATTAGACCATATTCCTACACATATCAATAATAGGTTTGATAAACTAAAAAGAAAAGAAATGTACTGGATATTCAAATTTAATTCACTGACACCAGCTGGTCTCAATGAAGCACTTGAATAATCTCCAAGTACCAGATTCTATTACCATTGGCAATTCATGATTTATTTATTTTTCGTATCTCTGTTACTATGTATGTATCTCTTTTGATATTTATTCATATCTTTGTTACTTATTAACATTCCTTTATACTCAATATTGTTAATGTTACCCACATTTATAAATATTTCTCTTAATTGTTTTCATTTTTTATACGATTTTAATTGTTAATTTATTGTCTGCCTTATTTATTACACATAGCCTTTAAATAATTCATATTGTGGTTGATACACATTCATAGCCACTTTTCTCAGTTTTAATCAATTTATAAGTACTGTATATGTGTATTATTATTATTTTATTTCACATTGATTATTTGATGAACATTATCTGTTTTTCTATTCTTATTTGTTCATGTTTATTTCCTTTTTTAACCAGTCTCTTGTACACTTGATAAAGAGGACCATTGATCCTCGAAACGCGTTGTGTTTAGAGTTTATTAAAGCAACCTTGGTGAAGCGCGGTCCCCTACCTCTCTTTTTTTGGAGTCACTCCTACCATTTCTACATTTGGAATACCGTTTGGATCCAGGAGATCCTGACGCCTAGAGGTCCCGCTGCTCCCTCATCCTGTGACATAGTTTGGACCATTCCACTAAAATATACGACATTATACCATACCTAACCATTCAAGGTGAGAGCTTATCTACACTGTGGCCAATCCACTACTAGTGGGCTAATCAACTGAGGGGGTATTGATATACACTATACCCATTCAGGTGTATGCCCATGCACTGTGGACCCACTCTACCACTTTATCCACCTCCTCTCAACCTTTATTAGTGGACACGTCCTAGTCACTTTATTCTTCCCACGTTTTCTGAACACAATTTACATTGTGTCATTCAACTTTTTGTAAAAACAAATTACCCTATGTGCCGCTCGGCGTTGTTGTTTTTGTTTTTTTACCTAAGCTCACACAATATAGTGGCCCCATCACTGGACCCCATATAGTGTGAGGGACCAGAGAAGTGGCCACTGTATGGGGGGGGGAATAGTGAAGGGGCCACTGTATGGCCCTTCACTGGGCGCCCCATACAGTAGTATTACTGTCTGCTCCCTGGTCCCGCTCCTTCTTGCTCTGGGTGCACTGTTGTGTTGTCATGTGCGCCCGCAGCAGGAAGGAGCGGGAGGGGCTAGATAGCAGAGAGGTAAGTACTTACTCCTTATCACATGTAGCTTGTAGGCCACAGGCTCAATGAGGAGTCGAGGAATGGTAGAGCAGGAAACCTGTGGCTTCCTGCTCTACCAGTAGCAGAAACGGGTCGGGGTGCCACTTCTCCCAGTTTCTGCAATCTGGTTGTATTTTTAACAACCAGATTGCAGGACCAGGAAGAACTGGCTGCTTCACTTACCGATCCCCACTCCTGCTTGCAGCTTCCTCTTCACCCTTCAGCTTTCAATGGGTCCTGTGCAGTGCACATCATGTCGCAATGACGTAATGTGCAGTGCACGGGGCCCACCGAAAGGCTGAAGAGGAAGACTGCAGTGAGCAGGAACGGGGATAGGTAAGTTAATAGGGCCGATACCAAACCTCTACTGCTTACTAAAAAAAAAAGTATTGGGACTCCGGAAGGACCTCCTAAAGGCACGGGGGCCCATCGAGGGATTCACTGGTATCCCGGTGGGCCAGTCCAAGTCTGTCCCTAACATCTATACACTTTGAGGCCAGTCTATTATAAGCAATGGTGGTACTCAGTCCACTGTTTCTTCATTTTTCACCCGGACTTTGTCTTGTCTGGCATTGTACTGTTGACTAATAGGCTGAGATCTGACTTGCGTAATGAATTTGGCACATACTTAAGTGTATATTATCTAATTCTTGTTAATAACTCAGACTTATTGTATCTGTCTAATGGCTCACGGTTAGATCTTGCTTCGTTCTGAACGTTCACTTTCCCTCTTCTAAGTGGTGTCAACAGCATATCTGTAAATATAAACTTACATTTATTAGTATAAATGTCCGGAATAGTTTTTATCCATTTGTACATTACTATTTTCTTATGTCATCTGTTTTTGGCATATGATCAGTAACATTGCATAATCTATTAAACTGGACAAGCCTAGGGCTGACCATTTGCATGTTGCAATGTAATAAATGATAACAATAATTTGGCATTCCCTGTTTACCCCTGATATCACATGGTACCTGTAAAGGTACAGGAGGGACCTCTTTATAATTGGATTACTCATGAATAAAGGACATAATTGATGTATATATATATATATATACTAGAGGAAGGACCCGGCTTCGCATGGGTATATTTCATTTTTTGTTTGTGTAGTGACCCCATAAGAATTGGCCAGTTTTGCACTTGACATCCAGCATGGCAGTCCAGTATAGGTATAGTCTATTTATGGCTGTGTTGCTATGGAAACCTGGTAAATGAAATGTGAACTTACATTGGCTAATACACGTCATATGACTGAATATTTAAGGACCTGCGAACTGCTATTGACTCATACAGGACATAAATAGCTTGGTTGCTATGGAAACCTGGTATAAAGCTGTGTGTATGTCAAGACTGAACCTGCGATTTTTCATTGGTCCATAAGTGTCATGTGATCATGTGCATCTCAGTTTGGATATCAGTGAAAAACCTGCGATCGGTTGTTATGGAAAACCTGGAGTAAAGCTGTGTGTATGTGACCTTGTGTAACAGTGTCATCCACAGCGCCCTACCCCTTTAAAGCTGACCTACAGCAGTGAAGAAAAATGGCTGGGTTGTTATTGAAACCTGGCGTACAGCTGTGTGCATGTGGCTGACAATGCTTTGTCAGATTGGAGACGGGCTTGGGTCTACTGGGGAGTTTCAGCAGCTCGCTGTTGTCTGTAACATACCTTATCAGATTGGAGACAGGTTTGGGTCTGCTGAGAGTTTTCATTAGCTTGAGCAGCAGCCATGCGTTTTGCTGCAGGGGACATGAGTAGTTTTAAAAAACGTTTCAATTTATAAGAATGCTGAAATCCAGTATGGCAGTCCAGTCAGTGGCGTAAATACCGGTTTAGCAGTGGTAGCAGCTGCCACAGGGCCTGGGACATTAGGGGACCCGGCGGGCCTCTGATGTTTTTTTTTTTTTTTTTAACACCAGCAGGTAACGGGCCCTATTTACTTACCGATCCCCGCTCCTGCTCACAGCCGCCTGCACTTCACCTTCTGCAGAGGCGGCTGTGAGCAGGAGCGGGGATTGGTAAGTAAGGCCTGTGGGCCATGAACCCCACAAACACTGCTATCATTATACTCTGGGGTCTTTTCAGCAGGCTTCGGGCCTCCTTGGTGGCGTCCCAGATGTCGGTGGGCCAGTCCGACGTCATTATGCATTGCGATACATGCCTGGCTCACGTGACATCTGGTCCAACATTGAAGAAGTAGCGGGAAGTGCGCATAATACTATATGAAGGAGCCACTATGATACTGTGTGCAGGGGCCACTATGGGGCAGAATACTGTGTGCAAGGGCCACTATGGGGCCTAATAGTGTATGCAGGGGCCACTATGAGGCATAATAGTGTGTGCAGAAATGCAGTTTGGGCGTGGGGGGTTGCCGGGGGGGTCCCATGTCAAATGTTCGCCTTGGGGCCCTGCCATTGCTAGTTACGCCACTGAGTCCAGTATAGGTACAGTCTATTTATGGCTGTGTTGTTATGGAAACCTGGTAAATTAAATGTGAACTTATATTGGCTGATACACGTGATATGACTGAATATTTAAGGTCCTGTGAACTGCTATTCACTAATACAGGTCATACATAGCTTGGTTGCTATGGAAACCTGTGTGCCTGAGGAGAGTAAGCGCCTGCGAGCTGTTATTGGCTGATAAGGGACATGTGACCGTGTGTATGGCAGTTGGAATATGAGTGAAAGACTTGCAGGCTTGTATAGACTAATGCTGGTCATTTTTTGGGAATACTGTACCTCAGGAACAGTACGTCCAAGAGAGCTGAAACCCAGTCTATAATATTCCCGGACACCTGATGTACATGTGTGCCAAATTTGGTGAGGATCGGTCCACTCGTTTGGTCGCGCATAAAGAACAGACAGACAGACAGGAACTCATTTTTATATATATAAGATATATATATATATATATATATATATATATATATATATATATATATACACACACACACACACACACACACACACATTTTCAGTTTTCAGATTAGTATCTCTTTAAAGGTAAACTGTCAACTTGGACCTGGTATGTAATCTGCAGGCAGCATGTTATAAAGTAGGAGGGGCTGCAGAGACTGATATACTTAGGAGTCCAGGATCTGTGATTGACAGCTATCTCTGTATGCATTTTCATGTAAGGATATATGTCATTCATTGGGCAGGACTGTCTACTGGACTTTAAGCACAGACCTCTCAGGGGTTTAAATGAATATGACAGAAGTTATACTGATTCTTTTCCCACAAGACAATATATCAATCCAGCTGCTCTATGACATGCTGCCCACAGATCAGACTGCATGTTCAATATGACAAATTTCTTTTAAGACGATATAGAAGATAGACCAACATGGTCTGCTCAGTGGTACAGTAGTTGGCCTGGTGCCAGACAATGAATGAGTCTTCCTTCCCTTGTAGAGTTTACTAGTTTCTACTATGACATAGTGATGGATGGATTGTGAAAACACTCCTGACAAATGCTGTACACAGTACTTTTCAAGTGTATAAGCGCTAGCTCTCAAATGTAATTTATCACTATATGTCAGTGCAGAAGAGATTAAATACTATATTTAAGATGTGGGAGTATTAATCGCTTCTGCGACACCAAATCTACTCTTACTCAAACACTTGCTATGCCCTGTCTAGCCTTCTCCTACAACACCTGTACAGATCAAACAGATGTGTCTTCTTGCAGGTTTTGTTGCAGAAATTTATAAAAATCAGTTCCATTCATTTTAATGGATCTTGCAGAAATTTATGTGTTAGTCTCTGAGGCTAAGCCCCAAGTAGCAAATGCAGCCTAGTAATGCTGCAGGAAAAAAACGCAGCAAAAATGTATTACCTTTTTTCCGACAGCATTTACCATTGAGTTCCTTCTGCATTTCCTCTGCCCTTTTTTATCCCCTATGAAATCTATAGGGAAAACACTTGGGATTACACAGCTAAAATCAACATACTGCATTTTTCAATATCTCACATGCCATGTGTGGAAGAGATTAACCAAAATCTCATTCACTTTGCTGGTACTGTAAAACGAAATGCTTTTTTTTCCTCTTTGTTTCCGCAGCCAAAAATGATGCGTTTCCGCAACGTGGGGCCTTAACCTAAAACAACCTTATTCAGATGTATGAATGTACCTTCAAACATAGTTTTTCCATAAACGATGCCTATATTGCTTTTGCTATTTGCCTTTTTTTTTTCTATAATGAAATCCATAAAAAATGCCTCATTAAAACCAAAGGCATGCTTGTGTTTTGAAAAAGAAAGCGAAAGAAGCATAGAACACCATGAAATGTTACAAAAAAAAAAAAAAAAAAATCACACTTTGTTTGTGAGGTTTTTCATACTTTTTGTTGAACAACTTGTAATATCTGGCCACAGAGTTTTTAACAGCGTTTTTTGGTAAAAGATGCAATTAATAACACAAAAAAAAGGATTGTATGAAACCAACCTGAAACTCATTTTCAGTTGCAGAAATTTTTGCAACAAAATCTGTAACATATGAACACCCAACCAGATGTTTTGATTTTACGAAAGAAAGGAGAAATGTTATTATTTACATGCAGTGTCTGCTTAAGGCCGGGGCCCCATGTCGCAAAAACAGAGTTTTTTGGCCATGGTGGAAAAGCTGCAGTAAAAAACGCTGCATTTTACATTGCTGCGATTTCAAAAAAACTCACATTTTTGTAATTCGCAGCATGTCAATTATACCTACGGAAACATTGGTGTTTTCCGTATAGGTATAATAGAGGCAGGAAGTCCGCAGAGGAAAACTCTGCAGACTTTATGTGAAAAACACTGCAAAAAAACCACAATGCGTTTCCGCCATGGTCTTTTCTGTAGCGTTTTTGCTGCGGCTTGTTACATGGGGCCTTAGACTAAAGGGAGTTCGTCTACAGGATGAAGCATATTAAACACCAGCAACACAGATAGTTCAGGCTCATTTAAATATAATGCCTTTTTCCCCATGAAAATTCTTGCCTCTGTGCAGAGATATTCATTTCTTTCACAGTATGCAAATGAGCAGTCTGGAGCACCGAGGGCCATTACTCCAAACTGCTATGTCCCACAGTGCTACACCTTACAAATTTTGATACTGCCTTACTGTTTTATGTAATACCAAATGTTAACACTAGCTAGCAGGCTCTGTATTAGTTTCTAATGGATGTATAAAATGCCCCAGTTATGCTGCTATTCAGCGCTGATAGAAGAGTATTTGCTGTTTTGGCAAAAGAATAAAAATGCCTAGACTCCTAGTATATTTATTGCATAGCTGTCAAGCAGCATTTGTAGCCACCGCTCTGAAACAGCAGATATTAGGATGGCCAAGATAGGATGAAACCTAAAGTGACATATAGCAAAGACTGGAGAGTAGGTCCATGGCCAAACATGTGGCTGTCCACATGCAACAAGTTGTTTTTCTGGACAGGATGTATTTATCTGAGCTGCCCCTGCTGGGGTGTCTAGACATATTCCTTCCAGCATAGATAAGTAACCATGGAAACTGTCGGTGATGGCTCATAATAGCAGGTGGATATTTACATAGTACTATATGACTGTCCATTCATTTCTTTGCTAAGAAATAATCCTTAGGATTTTTCGGGATTTATCCACTGATATATCTATATCTAAAGCACCTGGTCAAACAGAACATATTACCATTTAGCAACCTGATTACATTATTCCCTTACTCATCATAGATAATGCCTGTATGTGGAATTTCCCATATATATTCACATTAAAGGGTCACTTAGATTCTCTCATGCCCAGTTCACACCTTGCTGTTTTTCATGCAGTTTTTGTTTGCCAAAACTTGATACAAGAAGAAGAAATATAAAGCTTTCAATTATACTTTACCTTTTGCTTTGGCTACAAAAAACAAACAAATAAAAAAAAAAATCATATAACTCCATTAGGCTAAAGCCTCACGTTGCATACTTGCTGCAAATCTGGTGGAGACACTTCTGACAGTACCTTTCTTCTACAGTACAAAGAACTCCTCATACTTCACCTGCATAATGGTGCATAAAGCTGCATTTACAGTATATGTCAGACATATACGACGGGAGAATTTCCCGATGTATACAGATGTAGAAGAGTTAACTCAAACTTCTGCAATTGGTTAAACTGCTGCAGCATGATATCTTATCACAGAAGACAAGAAACATTGAAAAATGTTTTTCCAATAATCTTTCATTGGTTTTTGTTGTCTTCTGTAATAAGATATCACGCTGCACCAGTTTAACTAATCGCAGAATTTTGAGTTAACTCTGCTACATCTGTATCTCTGATGGATGATTTGAAAACATTTCACTGTAAAAAAAAAAAAAAAAAAAAAAAAAAAGCCATATTATTTTATATACCATTCACATACTCCAGTACCAGGTCTGAACAGATTTTTGTCCATGCTGTGCAGAAAAAAACCCCCAAAAAGCTATTTTTTATTGCAGATTCTGCAGGAAAAGGCCATGGACTATGTACATTCGGCACTGATAATCATGTGAAACCACCAACTCTTCTTAGCACATCCGTAGCATAAGTTTGATCCATGAATACTATTGTAATTACAGCTCTGATCTGCCAGAAATGTCATACTGCTGCAAAACGTGACATGCAGTTATGTCTCAGATTTAAATGATTACAGGTGTGGTCTGATTAGACGTAAAAGGACGTAAAAATTATTTCCCAGATGCTCTATAAAAGGGCTCTCAGAGGCTACTTTTGAGTAGTGTACCTTTTGGAGAGATCGTTCACTGCTAGATATGCCTGTATGACACACTCAAAGACATTTTGCTCAGTTGACAAACTTTGAGCTTTGGACACATCATTGGACTGGGAGAAGCAAGATTGTCATTTCAATTCATTGCTTAGCATCTAGGCTATTTTAACCTAGCTGTTAGGAGGAGTTGGGAGCAGTGGTTACACGAGGGCACGCACACAAGTCGAACAGACTCCAGATGGACCAGACAGGCCATGTATAGAGAGAATCGTTTGATCTGCCAAAAACCACAAGAAGCTCCCACAGTTAATTTGTCCACCATCCAGACACAGATAGCACCTTCATTACACACCCGTCTCTGCCAGAACCATTTCCAGGCGCTTAGTAGAATGAAATTTTGTGTCACAGCGCTATACCCTTTGTGTATTCATTTGGAGTGGCGTCATGAACGAGAAACCTGGACTGCTATGGACTGGAATGTGTTGTCTTAATTCAGGTTCTGTTTGGATTCCGACAACGGTTGGAGTCAAGTATGGAGGCCTTGTGGTGAATGCTTCAATCCTGCCTTTGCTGTGGGGCGACACACAGCCACAGCTGCTGGTGTGATCTGGGGAGCCATCGCATACAACAGTTGGTTATCCCTAGGAGTGATATGAGGGAAAGAAAACAGCTCAGCAATATGTGCAAGACATCGTGCGGCCACATTTGTGGCCTCTCATAGCTGGGCTTCCAACTGGCATTTTTCAGCAGGATAATGCTCGTCCATGCACAGCAATGGTTCCCAGGTATGTCTCCGCCAGATTTCAACACTTCCTTGGCCTGCCCAGTCACTAGATTTATTGCTAATCAAGCATTTATGGGACCAGAGGGGATGTCAGTTTTGGCAGCTTACAAGTGTGCAGGATCCACAGACCCAACTGCAAAGGCTGTGGGCAAATATGCCATAGGATACTGTACTGAACCTGTATGTCTCCATACCCAACTGTATCTTATCTTTTATCCAAGCTAAATGTGGCCCATGTGGATATTTGAGTCTTCTTTCAATTCTACAATTCTCTCCAATAAAGTATCTTTACACTCTAATATTGTATTGTTTACATACACACACAAAAATAACACAATGAAGGAGTTGTTGGAATCAAACCAAGCTTTGTATGTCAATGTAATGATGATATATTTAAGTGATTACAACATTATAGCAAAAAGACAAGTTTTTTGGGGAAAACTGTACAATTGAAAAGATCTGGATACAAAAGGGGATATGGTTGGGATTGGAGGCATACAGATTTTGTATGGGAAACTGTGGCACATTTGCTCACAGATGTTGCAGCTGGGTCTGTAGCGCCTAGAGTAGTTTAGGTTGCTGAAGCTGATCCAATAAATTTTAAATTTTCTGCTGTTTCAAATTTCATTTTCGGCAATAAATCTGATGACAGGGCAGGCCAAGGAAGTGCTGCAATCTGGTGGAGATACTCGTGGATAACAATCCTAGATGTGTTTGGGTAGGGGCAGGCTGGGAGTTCAAATTATACCTGGAGAAAATCTAAAAGCGGCCCTATTTTGTGGGTCAGCAAAACATCAAGCCATAGTCACATTGGTGGTAGATTTAATAATGTATTATTATTATTATTATCATCATCATTATTATTAATAACAGTGTCAGCATTAGGTTCTGTCCACATCAGAATTAGATGCTCTCTTAGGGGACTTTCACATCACAGTATTTATATCAGTTTAACCTATGTGCTGGGAAAACTCCTGACGGATAGTGGCATTCATCCTCCATAGAGGATAAAAAGTGCATATGCATGTGGTATATACATAGCTCCCAACCGTCCCGCATCTGGGAGTACAGTCCCAATTTTACACTGCTGTCCCGTGGAGCTTATCGTTTGTCCCACTATTCCCCTGAAGTGTTTTGCTGTTAAACTTTATTAGGGTAGGGTAAAGGCTAAATGGTAGATGCTAAATCGTAATGGCTAAAGGACCTTTGATGACGTCATGAACATGTGATCAGACTCTTGTGTGGGCGGAGCTATTCTGGATACTGCGGGACACACTGTGATGTTACACAGAAAGCTGGGAACAGAGAGTGATCGATGATAAGTAGGAGAGAAGAGAGCATGTGTGAGCAAGAGGGGGAACTGGGGGCAGATGTAGGGGGCAGTTAAACTGAAGGCAGATGAATGGGCATTTAAACTGAAGGCAGATTAAGGGGGCAATTAAACTGGTGGCAAATAAAGGGGACATTAAGCTGGTGGCAGATAAAGGGGGACATTAAATTGGTGGTAGATGGAGGGGGCAATTAAACTGGGGCAGATGAAGGGGGCATTAAGCTGGTGACATGAAGGGGGAACATTTAATTGGTGGCACATAAAGGGGGACATTAAGATGGTGGCAGATGAAGGGGGACGTGAAGCTGGTGGCAGATGGAGGGGGACATTAAACTGAGGGGGCAGATGGAGGGTGACATTAAACTGGGGGCAACTGGAAGACATTAAACCGTGGGGGGTAGCTGGAGGGGGACATGTCTGCCTCTAGTTGTCCCCAGTTTAATGTCCCCCTCCAACTACACCCACTGTTTAATGTCACCCTCCAGCTGCCCTATAGTTTAATGTCGCCCTCCAGCTGTCCTAGTTTAATGTCCCCCTCTAGTTTCCGCCAGTTTAAACTGGGGCACAAGGAGAGGGACTTATTACTGTGGGGAAATTGGAGTGGACCATTATAATGTGGGGGTATATAATGTTAGGGTGACTGTAGGAGCATTATACTGTGTGGGGGCTAAATTTGCTGCGATGCGCATAGCTCGCTGCATATTTTGTCATTTTTTCTGTCCTTTGAAAGTTGGGAGCTATGGTATATATGGTGTGCATATGGAATATGTCTTTTTAGCTGGAATCAACTACATGGAATAGCACCAACTTCTGCTCTATTCCAGGCAGTTAAAAAATGCAAACCCACCAATTTCCTCCGAAACTGAGTCTTTTTAGCCTCCATTGGGTAAATAAGGCTCTATGGATCTGTTTACCGTATGTGTCAGGAGTTATTACAGCACATTCAGCAAACTGATAGAAATACTGTGGTGTGAAAGCAGCCTTAGAAGAGTCAGTTCCAGGACAAAAATTCTGTACAAAATAGTGCAGCATACTGCATAGTTTTTTTTAGTAAAAATGTTAGGCTCCCTATAATAATGCTATCCCCCTCCCTCCATATTTTACACAGGTTACTACACTGACTCCTCCTAGTAGCATACTTTAACCTGAGGTTTTGCAGGCAAAACTGTAGGTTAGATGTAACCTATTTGTAATCTATTTTAATATCTGCACAGCTTTTACTGCAATATAAGAACATAAGCACTAGATCTCAAGTAAAAGAGACTCCAGACCATACCCCGCAATCGAATAAAAATACAAACCCTATACCCCCCCCCCAAACAAGGTACAGACCCAACACCCCAAAATAAAATGACATACAGACTACATAAGTATGAATTAAGTGGAAAGAAGTTGTACTGTGCAACGTCCATATATAAAGAACTGAAGCAGATACTTAGAGTTACACCCAGCATACAGGACAAGAGAAGTGGTACTGTGCAGCGTCTATGCATGGCAATGGAAATAGAAGTGATACTGTGCAGTGTCTATAGAAGACAATGGCACTAGAAGTGGTACTGTGGGGCAGAAATGCACCTATCATACATCACGTACACAGCACTCACTTTCATAACACTCACTCTGACACACACACAAACACAAAACTTAGACCTCATGTACACGACCGTGTGTATTGTCAGTATGCTAGCCATGTTTTCACTGCTAGTACACTGACCCATTCATTTCTATGGACCCATAAACATGACAATGTATTTTTACGGGCCTATGTATGTGGTCCTGAGCCTATTCCTGTCCGTTTTGTGGCTGGGGCTCACTGAAGTAAATTAATGAATCTGTGATGTTCAACCATGGTCCCGGCTCATGCACATGGTCGTGTGAATGAGGCCTTACTCACACTTCACTTTTCGCTTACCTTCCTCAGGCTTTTTCTTCTCCAGTGTCCAGAATCTTATTATTGCTGTGACTGGACAAAAGTTTGGTCCTCCAAAGGTTCCATCACAGTAACAAGCATATGGAGCCTCCTGCACAAATGAGTGGCCCCCTAATCAATAAGTGGAGTAGCCCACCAGGAAAATTCCAGGTAAACTACATTGCCAATCCACTCCTGTGTGTGGGTGAGTTATCCTGCTGAAAAATGGCAGTTGGAAGCCCTGCCAAGAGAGGCAATATACAGTGGGGAAAAAAAAGTATTTAGTCAGCCACCAATTGTGCAAGTTCTCCCACTTAAAAAGATGAGAGAGGCCTGTAATTGTCATCATAGGTAGACCTCAACTATGAAAGACAAAATGAGAAGACAAATCCAGAAAATCACATTGTCTGATTTTTTAAGAATTTATTTGCAAATTATGGTGGAAAATAAGTATTTGGTCACCTACAAACAAACAAGATTTCTGTCTCTCACAGACCTGTAACTTCTTCTTTAAGAGGCTCCTCTGTCCTCCACTCATTACCTGTAGTAATGGCTCCTGTTTGAAATTGTTATCAGTATAAAAGACACCTGTCCACAACCTCAAACAGTCACACTCCAAACTCCACTATGGTGAAGACCAAAGAGCTGTGGAAGGACACCAGAAACAAAATTGTAGACCTGTACCAGGCTGGGAAGACTGAATCTGCAATAGGCAAGCAGCTTGGTGTGAAGAAATCAACTGTGGGAGCAATAATTAGAAAATGGAAGACATACAAGACCACTGATAATATCCCTCGATCAGGGGCTCCACGCAAGATCTCACCCCATGCGGTCAAAATGATCACAAGAACGGTGAGCAAAAATCCCAAAACCACACGGGGGGACCTAGTGAATGACCTGCACAAAGCTGGGACTAACGTAACAAAGGCTACCGTCAGTAACACACTATGCCGCCAGGGACTCAGATCCTGCAGTGCCAGACGTGTCCTCCTGCTTAAGCCAGTACATATCCAGGCCCGTCTTAAGTTTGCTAGAGAGCATTTGGATGTTCCAGAAGAGTATTGGGAGAATGTCGTATGGTCAGATGACACCAAAGTAGAACTGTTTGGTAGAAACACAACTCGTCGTGTTTGGAGGAGAGTGAATGCTGAGTTGCATCCAAAGAACACCATACCTACTGTGAAGCATGGGGGTGGCAACATCATGCTTTGGGGCTGTTTCAATGCAAAGGGACCAGGACGATTGATCCGTGTACATGAAAGAATGAATGGGGTCATGTATCGTGAGATTTTGAGTGCAAACCTCCTTCCATCAGCAAGGGCATTGAAGATGAAACGTGGCTGAGTCTTTCAACATGACAATGATCCCAAGCACACCACCAGGGCAACGAAGGAGTGGCTTTGTAAGAAGCATTTCAAGGTCCTGGAGTGGCCTAGCCAGTCTCCAGATCTCAACCCCATAGAAAACCTTTGGAGGGAGTTGAAAGTCCGTGTTGCCCAGCGACAGCCCCAAAACATCACTGCTCTAGAGGAGACATGCATGGAGGAATGGGCCAACATACCATCAACAGTGTGTGCCAACCTTGTGAAGACTTACAAAAAACGTTTGTCATTGCCAACAAAGGATATATAACAAAGTATTGAGATGAACTTTTGTTATTAACCAAATACTTATTTTCCACCATAATTTACAAATAAATTCTTTAAAAATCAGACAATGTGATTTTCTGGATTTGTTTTCTCATTTTGTCTCTCATAGTTGAGGGCTACCTATGATGTCAATTACAGGCCTCTCTCATCTTTTTAAGTGGGAAAACTTGCACAATTGGTGACTGACTAAATACTTTTTTTTCCCACTGTATGCGGCTGCAGGATATCCTGCGCATATCATTGACCTGTTAGTATCCCTCATATCACTGCTAGAGGTGACCGTCTGTTAAAAGTGATGGCTTCCCACCAGCAGTTTGTACACTGTGTTACTTCACAGTAAAAGCAGGATTGAAGCACTCAACATAAGGCCTTCATATTTGAACCTGACTGTGGTCGGAACCCAAACAGAACCTGGATTCATCACTACTAGAGATAAGCGAATCGAAGCTGATGAAGTGGAATTCAATCCGAATTTCAGGAAATATTCAATTTGCATCAAATCCTAATTTTCTCACGCTTCGTGGTAACGAATCGCATTTAGTTCAAAATGTCTGCTGTACATGTTAGGACATGGGCAAGAAACTCTGGGAAAGCGGAATCATCCACAATGCCATGTTTGCAGCCAATCAGCAGCCAGCGCTGTGATGTCACAGTCCTTTAACCCCTTCGCGAGCGCCCACGGCATGCGTGACCACTGCATCCAAGGTGTTAAAACCCCCAATCGTTTATGGAGCAGGGTGGTAGCTGTAACATCCAAGGGGTTCCGCCATTTTGCCGCCCACCCCAGCTTTCTGCAGCCAATAAATAGCTGTTTTTGTTACGCGATTCACCGCAATTTCATTTGGATCGAATATAATCGTATCGCGAAATTTCACGAAGTTGGCAAATCAAATTTTTGAATACTTCTTTTGAATACAGTTCCAATCCTTAGCAGTCCAGGTTTCTCATTTGTGACACCACTGCAAACAAAGATGACAGTGGCTGGCTGTCAATAGCAGGACACATAATGGTCGCTGTGACACCAAATTTCCTTACGCCAAGTGTCTGGAAATGGTCTAGATAGAGGCAGCAGCAGCAGTGTGTAATAAAGAGGACACCTGTGTCTGGATCGTGGACAAGGAAACTTTGGTAGCTGCTAGTGCTTGTCAGATCAAATGATCCTCTCGACTGGTGATCAGTCTGAACTATCCAGAGCCTGGTCGTCTTGTGTGCTTTCCCTCACGTAACCTCTGACCCCAAAACCTCCTAACATCGCCCTGCTTCTCTCAGTCTATCGATGCGCCCCCTTTCAAAGTCTGTTAGCTGGGCAAAATATCTGGGTGCATAAGAAGTACACTGCCTAAAAGCAGAATCTGAAAATCTTTTTAAAGGGCAGCAGGGAAGAACTTTTACACCCTTTTGTGGAAAAACCCATTGTCTAGTCAGGCCACACCTGTAATCATTTACATATCTGCCCAAAAAATAACTGTATACCAAGTTTTGCAGCAATCCAACATTTCTATCTGGGTGCGGTATATTTTTATCAGTGAGTATATATCATTATTACATTCTCACATATAAAATTCATTGCTTTCCAACAACTCTTTCTTGGTTCATTTTTTTTGTCAATTAGTGTATTTAGAGCAATTCTACTGTTTCCCTTTCTATACTATTGCTACTTTTACAAGTGCTTTAAATATCATTACTTTTGTGTGCTGCAGCTCTGGTGCCATACAGTAATTTGCTATATTCTGTTCTATAATGTTCCTCCGCCTGTAGAATAACCCTGTGACGATCACACAAATTTGGACATCCCATCAAGATCTTGCTGCAGTTTCTGCTATTCATGACATGCCCGGTCACTAGACAGCCTGGAAAACAGATGGGAGATAAACAAATACAATAATATTCGCACAGGACATAATGTACTATGCTGAATCATTCAATTGCATCCACACTAAGACATACAGAGCTGCAGGGGGACTACAGTATAGATGTCAGTAGTGGCAGGTCTCTCATGTGGCCCCAGGAAAGTGATGATGTTTCCTGCCTGCTGGTGGTTGAGTTGCCCCTTATGTTGTGGTGCATGCAGGATTATAGGAAACAGGAGAGAGTGGTAACTTTGTATAAACTCATGGTTGTTTACTGTTGTCAGCCTAGACACATAAATCTTCCGAACAGTTTGCAGCATTCATCCAATAAAGGAAGTACAGGTACGTAAGACCTCTGAGCTGGAGCCTGGAAACACCAGATCTTTGTCTCTGCCATTTTCTTGCCTAAATTTTTTTTTTCTCCAAGTCCACAAATTTACCTACAAGGCCCAGGCTGTTGTGTGTGATGAAATATAGCACCAGCAGCTACCAATCACCAGGGTGCTTTAAAAGTCAGTCACTTGCTCACTTATCTTTGTGTTGCCTTGTTCTCATCAGCTTCTCTCCTCCTCCCCTTGCTCTTTGCACATAAGACACACGTGCTAGTTCTCTTAGCTTCTTAAAGGGCCAGTGCATGCCAGATTCTCCTTCCTACCAATTCTTGAGCACCAGGATCTAGATAAACCTCCTCCTCAAGGTACTCTGTGCTTGAGTAATATAGATACATAGCTTGCTAGTTCCTGTGAAAATCTTCTGCTTGTGTATTTGTTTAGGCAATCTATCACTCACCTCTAAAATTTGCCTCTAATCCAACTGCTTTCTTTCTGTGATTTATTTTTTTATTCATACCTGCTCTGCACATACACATAGGCTAGGGATACAAGACAACTTCTGACCATGCAACATTCTGAACTGCTGAAAAATGAATGTAGTGAAGCAGAAAACCAGCAGGAATAGATTTCTAGCAATTGTCAGGTTGTGGTCACAGCATCCTGTGGGTTGTTATGCAACCACATTAAAAATAATTAGCTGTAATGTGGTAGCGGGAAGTTGCAATCTTATGTTGCACGTCTACATATCACCTTGTAGTTTTAGCCTTACCCTATATTCACACGACACATCACATGGACACATTAATTTAATTCTCTGTGAATGAGGGCTATTCACATGATCAATATTTTTACGGTCCATTGTAATGGTCCGTCAAAATATGGGTCATGCTCTATTTTTGTCTGTTTTCACAGATCCTTCCATACACTGCAATGCATGAGGACATTTTAAACCATGGCTTTGTGAATGTAGGTTTACTGGCTGACTTTTGGTGTCTCCACCTAACACTATTTTTAATATTGAGACATAAACGTCTTAGAGTTATTCATATCTGAAATTACCTGAACATCGTAAAGGCTGTCGAGTGTCCAGAATGCTGCTTATCTCCTTATTGATGATATCAGCACATATCACCATAGGATCTAAAAAAGAAAGTAGGAAAAAAAATATACATATATATGTGTTCATCTAATTTTTAGTTAGCCCTTTAAAAAATTAGATGCATACATTTTTGACAATATTTGGTTAAAGGGAGTCTGTCAGATCCAAAGTGCCTTCAGAAAAAAAAAGCATTTTGCCTTACAGGGGCCTTTAATATGAGCAGAATTGTACCTTTATGACCACAAACTGATGGCGCATCACAGAAATAATCATCTTTTTATGGATAAGTAAATCAGCCTCAAGTGCACTGATTTGCCAGATTTGTCTACAGACAGCTACAAGTGCTCTGAATGTCCACAGAATGGTTGTCCAATGTTGCCCATTTAGCAGCGAATGACATTTTCAGTCTTTGCCTATATCACAGCTGTCTGTAGGCAAATCTGGTAAATCAAGCCCCGCCCCTTGTGCACAGGCTGGTCTATAAATAGATGATTATTCCTGAATTGATTGTTTGGTTTGTGGCCACAAAGATATGTTTCTGCTCCTATTAAAGGTCCCTATATAGCACTATTATTTGTTTAGGTCCCACAATCACAATCTTCAAGAGGACTCTGGAGACTCATCTCCTCAGGAAAGCCTACAACCTTCAATACCCCTACTGCCACCACATCACCATCTGAACAGATTCTACCCCCATATACTGTCTCTAGCCCCTTTCCCTTATACATTGTAAGCCCTTGCTGTACCAGCTGGTCACTTTTTGTGTTTTGTATGTAAATCCCTCTTCAAATGTAAAGCACCATGGAATCAATGGTGCGCTAAAGTAAATAATAATATATTGTTGAGACATTTTAGACCTGACACATTGCCTTTAAAGGGGTTATCCAGTTTTTAAATATCCAATGGACCAAATAGCAGGATGCATCAATACAAAACACTTCCTAATATATATCCTGTTTAAATTCAGCACCATTTATCTGATTTATTTTCAGGTCATTTAACCTCAGAGTGACGTTTCATTTGCAAGCTTACTACCCCTCACTGTGAGCAGTTAAGCCAGTAAACGATACAACACAGCAGCCTGTGACCTTGGATGTGGGAGTGATTTATTACCTGTGTTTGCATTGCAGGGGGGAGTGGGAGGAGGGATGGGTACACAGAGAGTGAGAGCAGGCAGAGTCATGGGACATGTAGTTTGTCCACAGTTTCACTGCATGTAAATAACAAGCAGCAGCAAGTAAAATAAAGGCAAGCAAATGGTGCAAAAGGAAGCAGTAAGTATTTAGCACTGCTGTGGACGTATTTGCAAATAATTTTTGGAAGCTGAATAAACCCTTTAAGTATAACACACAATAGAAAGGGCATGAGAAGGTCACATGCTCCCAGTCGGTCAACTGAAGGTTTGTGCCCCAGCCTTGAGTTGCCCATTTGTGTTAGGTTAAGCAGAATTAAAGGACAAAAGAAAATTTATTGCATGCCTTTCAGGACCCTTGCAGGTTGTAAGATAGCTCAGCATTCCTGAAGACTAAAGCAGGGTTCACACTACCGTTGGAGTCCGCTATGAAGGTGTCCGTTAAAAAAAAATAAACGGACACCTATCATAACGGACCCTAACTGATGAGCATCAGGTAGTGTCCATTTTTTAATGTCACATACCGCTAGAAAGCCGACAGCGCGCTGAATTCAGCGCACTGCCGGCTTTCCCGGTATGTGCCCCGGGGCTGGAGATATCGGCGGTGTAAGTTACATGTTTTACTTTACTTACTGTTTGAAGGGCGCTGTGAGGAACTCCATCCCTGCCACTTCTCGTTGGTCCATAGCCCTGTACTGAGGGGGCGTTCCTCACAGCTCAGCGTCATCGCCGGGCAGTAAGGAACGCCCCCTCTGACAGTACAGGGCTATAGACCAGTACAGAGAGAAGGGGCGTTCCTTACAGCCCAGTGATGACGCTCAGCTGTGAGGAACGCCCCCCAGTACAGGGCTATGAATGAACAGAACTATCAGGGAGGGCATTCCTCTGACAGTACCCGGCTATAGACTAGAACAGAGAGAGGGGGCGTTCCTCACAGCCCAGCGATGACGCTCAAGCTGTGAGGAACGCCCCCTCAGTACAAGTCTCTGAACAAAGAGAAGTGTCAGGGAGGGCGTTCCTCGCAGCGCCCTTCTAACAGTAAAACATTACACTGCCGATATCTCCAGCCCCGGGGCACATACCGGGAAAGCCGGCAGTGCGCTGAATTCAGCACGCTGTCGGCTTTCTAGCGGTATGTAAAACCGCATGTGCCTGAGGACACGAAATGTCCTCTAACACTGCTAGTTTTTTTTTTTTTTTTTTTTTGTTTCTCCTTTCTGAGCATGCGCAGGGAAAGTAAACGGACATAAAATAACGGACAGTAACTGATGGCTTTCAGTTACTCTCCGTTATATGTCCGTTACCCATAGACTTCAATGTTAAAAAAGTAATGGACACTTGCTGTCCGTCAAGAATCCGTTTTTTTCAAACGGACAAAAAGTCCTGCATGTAGGATTTTTTGTCCGTGAAAAAATAACGGACTTCTGACGGATTTGGTGTAAACGGACACTAACGGATACTAACGGACACAATATAAAAACCCATTGAAATGAATGGAAATTTTAACGGATTTCTGACGGTTCAACTAGTGTCCGTAGCTAAAATCTTGTAACGGACAATAGCCACGGACACTACTGACTGACACCAACGGTAGTGTGAACGCTCCCTAAGAAAAGACTAGAAATTTTAATCTTAACTTCGCAGTAGAGAACAAGGATTCAATATCTTAGGTTTTTTTCTTAGGGAGAAAACATGTAAGTTAGCAGACCCTATCAAGATGTACCTGCAATGCTTTTATGCCTGTGCCTGGCAGAATACAGCTAATTTTCTCCTTTAAATTCTTTTCACTATTCCCAGCTAATAGTGAAATGCCACCATACAAACTTTAGCCCTCTTATAACTCACCTATGCTCAAAATTTTAAAATACAGGTGTGATTGCAGTTAACCCAAATATCCCATGCCAGTAAGTGAGTGTAATATGAGGAGTGATGTACTGGGGGATTTTCATTTCCCATGTTCTATATGTTTTGCAAACTCATTAATATATTATTACCCAAAGGACTGACTGGTAATGGGGATCCTAGTTATGTAATGAGACTTGAGTGAAGCTATTAAATATGCTAGGCAATGACTTCAGTGACTAAAATTGTACAATAGTTAAGGTATAGCTAAATGATAGTCCATTAGTCATAATAGGGTAAGAATACTAATCATAATATATCCTAACAGGGGCGCACCGCTAATGAGGCGAGGTGAGGCGGCCGCCTCGGGCGGCACTGTCCGGGGGGCGGCATTTTACTATTTAATGTAAACCAGCCCAGGACAGGCCGCTTAAAAAAAAAAAAAAAAAAACAGAGCTGAGCGCGGCCTGTCCTGGGCTGGTTTACAAGACGTCGCATCTCAGCGCAGGCGGCGATACAATGACGTCATCACGCCGCCTACGCTGAGACGCAGACGTCGCGGACAAGAGGAGGAGGCGGCGGCTGCATCAAGGCATCGCAGGTGAGTATAGCTTTTTTTTATATATATAAATAGGCCGTAACCTGTTGGAGTATCCCCGGCAGGTCAGGGCCTATTTATTTACCTACCCGCATCTGCTCGTGGCCGCCCCCGCTTCCCCTTCTGCTATGGGCCGCAGAAAGGGAAGCGGATGCCGCTGGGAGCGGCCGCGGGCATCGGTAAGTTAGTCCGCGGGCCGCAAATTCTACTATTATTATACTCCGGGGTCTATTCAGACCCCGGACTATAATAATCGGAGGCCTAGGGTTGGTGAGGGAACATAAAAAACAGTGTTACTCACCTCCTGCGATCCGATGTAACTCCGAGCAGGCTTGAGGCCTGTGGTGACGTCATCAGGTCGCGTCGCCGGCCTGATCACGTAACGTGTGTGCGCAATTAAACAGGGCCGAAAGCAGCAAGGAGTGCACCGGTGTCCAGGATAGGTAAGTAACTCTGATTTTTATGTTTGTATTCTCCCCTGGGTCTCCAATCATTATACTCTGGGGTCTGAAAAGACCCCAGAGTATAATAATAGTTCATGGGTGGTCCACTATGGGGCATAATACCCTGTGCAGGGACCACTGTAGAGCATAATACCCTGTGCAGGGGCCACTCTGGAGCATAATACAAGTGCAGGGGCCACTATAGAGCATAATACCGAGTGCAGGGGCCACTATAGAGCATAATACAAGTGCAGGGGCCACTATGGAGCATAACAGCAGTGCAAGGGCCACTATGGAGGATAATACCAGTGCAGGGGCCACTATGGAGCATAATACCCTGTGCAGGGGCCACTCTGGAGCATAATACCAGTGCAGGGGCCACTATGGAGCATAATACCGTGTGCTGGGGCCACTATAGAGCATAATACAAGTGCAGGGGCCACTATGGAGCATAATACCAGTGCAGGGGCCAATATGGGGCATAAAACTGTGTGCAGGAGTTGCTGCGGAACATAATACCATGTGCAGTGGCCAATGCGGGGCATAATACCGTGAGCAGGGGCCACTATGGAGCATAATACAGTGTGCAGGGGCCGCTGCGGGCCATAACACTGTGTAATACTGTGTGCAGGGGCTGCTGTGGAACTTTATAGTGTGTGTAAATGGGGCGCTATAAACATGGGCTATGGCACCTGTTTATATTATACGCTGTCTGTTTATAGTGACCGTGTGATGTAATTGTAGCCTTGTCACATACTGTAGACATGTACAGAACGAGGCTGTAGTTACATGACATGGCCGCTATGAGATGAAATACACTATGTAAACAGAGAAGCGGTCACGGCGCTTACACAGGTACCATTCAAACAGCTGATCAGTGGGGGTCCTGGGTTTTTGAACTCCACTGATTAGTTTATTAATGACCTGGAAAACCTTTTAATTAGTTAACACCTGGGGTATTATTAATAAGGGGCACTATTTATACAGGGTACACACGGACATTATTAATATAAAGATGCACTTGGGGGTATTATTCATTATGGGGGGTTATATCATATATTTTATAATTGGGGGTAGCAGCATGATGGGGGCTTTGTGTAGGTGAGGACAATGTGGGTTGGATGCCTGGAAAAGTGAGGAGCCAAAGATGTCTGTGTTGCAACCTTTACAGAGACAAGTCACAGCTGGAAGAAGGTTTATTGTACTAACAGAAAATGTGCAATATGCATTAAACCAAAATTTGACCGGTGCAAAAGTATGGGCACCTCAACAGAAAAGTGACATTAATATTTAGTAGATCCTCCTTTTGCAAAAAGAACAGCCTCTAGTCGCTTCCTGTAGCTTTTAATCAGTTCCTGGATCCTGGATGAAGGTATTTTTGACCATTCCTCTTTACAAAACAATTCCAGTTCAGTTAAGTTTGATGGTCGCCGAGCATGGACAGCCCGCTTCAAATTATCCCACAGATGTTCAATGATATTCAGGTCTGGGGACTGGGATGGCCATTCCAGAACATTGTAATTGTTCCTCTGCATGAATGCCTGAGTAGATTTGGAGCTGTGTTTTGGATCATTGTCTTGCTGAAATATCCATCCCCGGCGTAACTTCAAATTCGTCACTGATTCTTGTACATTATTCTCAAGAATCTGCTGATAATGAGTTGAATCCATGCGACCCTCAACTTGAACAAGATTCCCGGTGCCGGCATTGGCCACACAGCCCCAAAGCATGATGGAACCGCCACCAAATTTTACAGTGGGTAGCAAGTGTTTTTCTTGGAATGCTGTGTTTTTTTGACGCCATGCATAACGCCTTTTTGTATGACCAAACAACTCAATCTTTGTTTCATCAGTCCACAGGACCTTCTTCCAAAATGAAGCTGGCTTGTCCAAATGTGCTTTTGCATACCTCAGGCGACTCTGTGGCGTGCTTTCAGAAACGGCTTCTTTCGCATCACTCTCCCATACAGCTTCTCCTTGTGCAAAGTGTGCTGTATTGTTGACCGATGCACGGTGACACCATCTGCAGCAAGATGATGCTGCAGCTCTTTGGAGGTGGTCTGTGGATTGTCCTTGACTGTTCTCACCATTCTTCTTCTCTGCCTTTCTGATATTTTTCTTGGCCTGCCACTTCTGGGCTTAACAAGAACTGTCCCTGTGGTCTTCCATTTCCTTACTATGTTCCTCACAGTGGAAACTGACAGGTTAAATCTCTGAGACAACTTTTTGTATCCTTCCCCTGAACAACTATGTTGAACAATCTTTGTTTTCAGATCATTTGAGAGTTGTTTTGAGGAGCCCATGATGCCACTCTTCAGAGGAGATTCAAATAGGAGAACAACTTGCAATTGGCCACCTTAAATACCTTTTCTCATGATTGGATACACCTGGCTATGAAGTTCAAAGCTCAGTGAGGTTACAAAACCAATTTTGTGCTTCAGTAAGTCAGTAAAAAGTAGTTAGGAGTATTCAAATCAATAAAATGATAAGGGTACCCAAATTTTTGCACCGGTCAAATTTTGGTTTAATGCATATTGCACATTTTCTGTTAGTACAATAAACCTCATTTCAATCCTGAAATATTACTGTGTCCATCAGTTATTAGATATATCAAATTGAAATGGCTGTTGCAAACACCCAAATATTTAGAACTAAAAATGATTAAGATTAATAGGGGTGCCCAAACTTTTTCATATGACTGTATACACATATATACATACACACACCTTCTCATTCCAAGAGTTTTCTGTATTTTCATGACTATAAAAATTGTAGATTCACACTGAAGGCATCAAAACTATGAATTAACACATGTGGAATTATATACTTAACAAAAAAGTGTGAAACAACTGAAAATATGTCTTATATTCTAGGTTCTTCAAAGTAGCCACTTTTTGCTTTGATTACTGCTTTGCACACTCTTGGCATTCTCTTGATGAGCTTTAAGAGGTAGTCACCTGAAATGGTCTTCCAACAGTATTGAAGGAGTTCCCAGAGATGCTTAGCACTTGTTGGCCCTTTTGCCTTCACTCTGCGGACCAGCTCACCCCAAACCATCTCGATTGGGTTCAGGTCTGGTGACTGTGGAGGCCAGGTCATCTGGCGTAACACCCCATCACTCTCCTTCTTGGTCAAATAGCCCTTACTCAGTCTGGAGGTGTGTTTGGGGTCATTGTCCTGTTGAAAAATAAATGATGGTCCAACTAAAAGCAAACCGGATGGAATAGCATGTCACTGCAAGATGCTGTGGTAACCATGCTGGTTCAGTATTCCTTCAATTTTGAATAAATCCCCAACAGTGTCACCAGCAAAGCACCCCCACACCATCAACCTCCTCCTCCATGCTTCATGGTGGGAACCAGGCATGTAGAGTCCATTCGTTCACCTTTTCGGGGTCGCACAAAGTCACGGTGGTTGGAACCAAAGATCTCAAATTTGGACTCATCAGACCAAAGCACAGATTTCCACAGGTCTAATGTCCATTCCTTGTGTTCTTTAGCCCAAACAAGTCTCTTCTGCTTGTTGCCTGTCCTTAGCAGTGGTTTCCTAGCAGCTATTTTACCATGAAGGCCTGCTGCACACAGTCTCCTCTTAACAGTTGTTGTAGAGATGTGTCTGCTGCTAGAACTCTGTGTGGCATTGACCTGGTCTCTAATCTGAGCTGCTGTTAACCTGTGATTTCTGAGGCTGGTGACTCGGATGAACTTATCCTCCGCAGCAGAGGTGACTCTTGGTCTTCCTTTCCTGGGGTGGTCCTCATGTGAGCCAGTTTCTTTGTAGCGCTTGACGGTTTTGGCCACTGCACTTGGGTACACTTTCAAAGTTTTCCCCAATTTTTCGGACTGACTAACCTTCATTAATGATGGCCACTCGTTTTTCTTTACTTAGCTGCTTTTTTTTTCTTGCCATAATACAAATTCTAACACTCCATTCAGTAGGACTGTGTATCCACCTGACTTCTGAACAACACAACTGATGGTCCCAACCCCATTTCTAAGGCAAGAAATCCCACTTATTAAACCTGACAGGGCACACCTGTGAAGTGAAAACCATTTCAGGTGACTACCTCTTGAAGCTCATCAAGAGAATGCCAAGAGTGTGCAAAGCAGTAATCAAAGCAAAAGGTGGCTACTTTGAAGAACATAGAATATAAGACATATTTTCAGTTGTTTCACACGTTTTTGTTAAGTATATAATTCCACGTGTTAATTCATAGTTTTGATGCCTTCAGTGTGAATCTACAATTTTTATAGTCATGAAAATACAGAAAACTCTTGGAATGAGAAGGTGTGTCCAAACTTTTGGTCTGTACTGTGTATATATATATATATATATATATATATATATATATATATATATACACACTGTATATATATATATATTTTACATATATATATTACTTGTGGGGTATAGAGACTTGAGAGCCGGGTTTATTTTCCATACTGTATGCAGTTGTACCAGAGAGGGGCTATCATATACACACGTGGACAAAATTGTTGGTACCCCGTCGTTTAATGAAAGAAAAACCCACAATGGTCACAGAAATAACTTGAATCTGACAAAAGTAATAATATATAAAAATTCTATGAAAATGAACAAATGAAAGTCAGACATTGCTTTTCAACCATGCTTCAACAGAAGTTTTAAAAAAAAAAAAACTCATGAAACAGGCCTGGACAGAAATGATGGTTCCCTTAACTTAATATTTTGTTGCACAACCTTTTGAGGCAATCACTGCAATCAAATGATTCCTGTAACTGTCAATGAGACTTCTGCACCTCTCAACAGGTATTTTGGCCCACTCCTCATAAGCAAACTGCTCCATTTGGCTCGGGTTTGAAGGGTGCCTTTCCCAGACGTCATGTTTCAGCTCCTTCCAAAGATGCTCAATAGGATTTAGGTCAGGACCCATAGAAGGCCACTTCAGAATAGTCCAATGTTTTCCTCTTAGCCATTCTTGGGTGTTTTGGGTCATTATCCTGTTGCAAGACCCATGACCTGCAACTGAGACCAAGCTTTCTGACACTGGGCAGCACATTTCTCTCTAGAATCCCTTGATAATCTTGAGATTTCATTGTACCCTGCACAGATTCAAGACACCCTTTGCCAGATGCAGCAAAGCAGTCCCAGAAAATAACAGAGCCTCCTCCATGTTTCACAGTAGGGACAGTGTTCTTTTCAAGATATGCTTAATTTTTCCGTCTGTGAACATAGAGCTGATGTGCCTTGCCAAAAATTTCGATTTTTGTCTCATCTGTCCATAGGATATTCTCCCAGAAGCTTTATGGCTTGTCAACATGTAGTTTGGCAAATTACTTTTGTCAGATTCAAGTTATTTCTGTGACCATTGTGGGTTTTTCTTTAATTAAATGACGGGTACCAACAATTTTGTCCACGTCTGTATCCATGTGCACCTGAATGTTATAATTGACTGAACAAAATATACATTTATATTTATTTTATATGCTGAACTATTAACCTCTGTCATTTCCTACTTTACCTAGGCCCTTCTCTTGTCTAACTGAAGTTGAATGTTTAGATGTGTTTAACCTGTAAAAGAAAAAAACACAATGCTAAAGCCAAATAAATACAAATTTATAGATCATGGGTAAAAAAAAGCTTCTTGCACTCTGACGCTAAGTTCACACCAGAGCTGTCTCTCCATTGTTCTGGTCCATGTAGAGATGTACCGCTAAAATAGCAGTTACACATGGAGCCAAGCAGACCACATTGACTATAATGGGGTCCATCGTTATAGCCATCATTTTTAAATTTTCAGTAGACATTGTGTTGGAGTCTCCAATGAAGACTCCGGCACGGATGTGAACGTAGCCTGATTTGTGACTAATGGAGTAATGCTGATCGTACAAATGCAATAGCTGTCAGCTTGTTCAGACAGTAGTCTGACATGATGCTGGCTAACCTTCCATGTTTACCAGATGCGGAGAGGGGAGATATCTGGTGCCAGATGGCTTTGGTAGCAGCTAATCTCCATGAGAACAAAAGGATCAATTCCTGATTCATATCTCTTTCTCAATATCTGACTTCGCCCCATTTGCTCAGGAAACCCCATTACAGATTAGGCAGGTTTGGCTAACAATAATCTAATGTTTATGCCCATCTAAGGGTGCGTTCACATATGTCCGCCGCAGCTGTCAGTTTCCCTCCAGCATGGTGCACACAAGCTGGAGGGAAACTGATACCAGGACGGATCCCATAGTTTTCTATGGGATCGGTTCTGGCACAAGAGGCATCAATTGTGGGGCCGTATGGCGCCGGATCTGTGCCTCAGCCGGATGGAAAAACGCTACCTACAGCATTTTTCCGTCCGGCTTCCTTAAAATTTCATTAGCGCCGGATGCCGCCGGGTGCTGGCTGAAGATGAATGCGGCAGCACCCAGCTTCTGCACAGTCTATGTACAGTAGTGAAGACAGTAATTGCTTCACTACTGTATCTGAGTGAATTTCTCAGGATCGGTTAAAGCTATAAATAAATACTTGGATTCATTTTAAAGATGAGAATCTCATCTTTAAAATGATATCAAGATCACCATGATAGTCCTTACACATCCTGAGCGATTCGCTGGTGAAAACGATGTTCGGCATTGAAATCCCAATGCAGATCTCAATTCCCAACATCGTTTTAACAGTGAATCGCTCTGAATTTGTAAGGTCTATCATGGCGATCTGAGATTCTCATCTTTAAAATGAATCCAGTTGCATCTTTATGGCCCTAACAGATCCTGAGATATGGGCTCTTAAGTGTCCCCCCTGCCTCAGGCAGCATCTTAGAGCTAAGGAAGTAGGGGGAGGAGTAGAGCTGCAGACTGCAGAGACAATGATAACTCATTATTGTCTGTGCATCTGTGCATAAGCTGTAGGTGACCCCAGGGGGTAGCATGGACTTCTGTCCATGTTATGCCCTAAATTACACCATGTAACAATTTTCAAAAACATATTTGTTCCCAGTTGTTAAGTGTGTTTTCCTGATTGTTTCTACCTTAAATGAATAGAAAAAAGTTATTATTCCCTGTAAACTTTGCTTTTGTGGTCAGCACAATGATATTTTGAAATTGATCTATTTTTAAGGATATTCGCAATATTTCAAGATACTTAAGAAGCTTCTGGAATTGTGAGAACTATCAAGAAGTTTCTAGAACTGCCCAGAATTATCTAGAACTTTCTGGGACTGAACAGAATTGTAGGTAGCTGTATAACTACAGTTATATAGGGCCACTATAGCCCTTCCTGAGAGACAGGATCTAATTGATTGGGATTGCATAGTAAGTGGGCAATGGCCATCACAGACAAAGAGGAATTGACCTAGACAGACAGGTGTAAATTCAATATCTATTCAGATTCTGATAATGACAGTATTCACACTTCACCCCACACCCATTACAGGAGGAGCTTAGGAATGTAAATGTATATATTGTGTGTTACTCTGGTACTGGGTGATCAATCTTGCTCTGCTGAATTCTCAGTACACTCTTGAACTTTAATACTGCATGGAATAAAGACCATTTTTATCAAGTTTGGAGAGACATCCTTTTTCCTTACAGTTCACAGCAACTTAGTCAATTTAGATGGCATCAAGAGGTTGCATACATCCAGCAGACGCATTTTGCTACGTATGTGGCCAGTTTATAAAGACAAGAGCGAAAAAGTACTCTGTGGAAGCATCTGCTAAGATGTGTGAGGCCTACAAAGCATACTTCGGCATGACTGTTGGTGACCAAGACAAACCATGGGCTCCTCATTTCACATGTGAGCACTGCAAGAAAACTCTTGAAGGTAAGTGGATAAATGCTACTCTCTTAAATAGCAGATTAACCGTGTTAATATTGTAAATATCACTAGTTATTAGTGTGAAATAGGCCTAAATCAAATTCTCAATCCAAATATTATTTTGTTTGCTTATAGGTTGGTACAGGGGGAGAGAAGAGAGCCATGCATTTTGCTATCCCAAGAATTTGGCGTGAACCGACTGATCACTCAACAAATTGCTACTTCTGCATGGTGGACCCTTCCAAACGTTACACTGGCAAAAATGCACCGCCTGTAACGTGTTCTGACATTCCGTCATCTATTGCCCCAGTACCACACTGCCCTGAACTTCCTGTACCAACACCTCCAGACAGAGCTACACCACCTTCAAAAGAAAGCAGCAGGTCAGACATCGAGGAAGACGTTGAAGATCACGATTTCTCTTCATATGCAGATGAGGAGCGGAAGCCATACTACCCTAACCAAAAAGACCTCAACGATCTGATCAGAGACCTTGGTCTCACCAAGTCCAACGCTGAGCTTCTGACATCAAGGCTTAAGCAATGGAACTTATTAGATGAAAGCGTCCAAGTCACAGATCAGAGGAAGCGTCGCTAAGTTTTTTCCATCTTCTTCAGTCATCAAGATGGACTGTGCTTCTGCAACAATGTGGCCGGTCTATTCGAGGCTATAGGTATCACCTGTAACCCGAATGAGTGGTGCCTCTTCATAGACAGCTCATGCAAGAGCCTCAAAGCCGTGCTACTTCACAATGGGAACAAGTATCCGTCTCTTCCTATAGTTCACTCGGTGCACCTGAAAGAGGAATACACCAGTGTCAAGATGTTGCTAGGTGCCTTGAAGTATGATGAGTACGGCTGGGAAGTTATCGGAGATTTCAAAATGATGTCATTCCTGATGGGCCTCCAAGGTGGTTTTACTAAGTATCCTTGCTTTATTTGCCTTTGGGACAGCCGGGATACTGAAGCGCACTACCACAGGCGGGACTGGCCTCAGCAGACAGAGTTCACTGTGGGGAAGAACAATGTAAAGTGGGAGCCACTGGTGGACCCACGCAAGGTGCTGATGCCACCACCACACATCAAGTTGGGGCTCATAAAACAATTTGTCAGGGCTCTAGATAAGGAGTCGAGAGCTTTCAATTACCTCCAAGATCTTTTACCTAAGCTGTCTGAAGCAAAGATCAAAGTGGTGTCTTCGTCGGACCACAAATCAAGAAGATCATAGAGTGCAGTGAATTTCCCAAGAAGCTGAATAGGAATGAGAGAGCAGCTTGGAACAGTTTTGTCGCAGTGGTTCGCGGCTTCCTAGGCAATCATAAAGATGAAAACTATGTACAACTGGTTCAGACTCTGATAAAGAACTATGCTGCAATGGGCTGCAGGATGTCACTCAAAATCCATATCCTTGATGCTCATCTTGAGAAGTTCAAAGAGAACATGGGAGCTTATTCAGAGGAGCAAGGCGAGCACTTTCACCAGGACATTATGAACTTTGAACGCCATTACCAAGGACAATATAACGAAAACATGATGGGCGACTATATTTGGGGATTGATTCGTGAAACTGATTTGCAGTATAGTCGTAAATCTCGGAAAACCGCACACTTCTGAACAGTTTTTGGTAATCTGTGTAAATTTGCAATGCATATAGTGTTCTTAGTCTGACTGTATAAATGAGAAGATGCAAAATCGTCTGTTTCTATAGTAAAAATGCATAATTTTCGTTGCCGTGGTCACAAAAGCGAAGTTTATGATGAATGTAAGCAATTTTTAATTTGTTTTAGACATAAGCAATTGGAATATAACATTTAAAAGCTGGGAACAAAATTTGTGTTACATTATCAATCAGAGATCATACTATATACTTTTTATACTTTCTGATTGTCACATAGAGGGAGAATGTAATACCCCCCGGGGGTTAAACACGGGGGGGTTTTTGGGAAAAACCCCCGTGGGTAACTAGGAGGGGGGGGGGGGGGGGGGGGGCCCGGTTGTTTAAGGTGGTGGGGCCGGGGGGCTAAAAGGGGACACAAAAAAAACATAAACAAAAAAAAAAAAATAAATTTAAAATTTTTTACTTTTTTTGTTTTTCCTGTCTTTTTTTTATTGGATTTTAATGGGGTACACTCGCCGCCTGGGTTTTGTGGTGAAATATTTAAAAAAAAAAAAAAGGGGAAGGGGGGAGGATAGAAAGAAAAAAAAATAAAAACCTTTTTGACGAGTGGGGGGGGCGGAGATAATACATTTTTACCCATTAAATATCACCATATAAAATCCAACTTTTTGGCGTTTTTTTTTTTTTGCACCCACAGTACAAACGAAACACCTGGACTTCCAGTAGGTCATCAGACTCTCTGACACCAGTAATGATGAACCGCAGGAACTTCAGAGGTTGTGTTCATAATACGTGAGCAATAAAGCGGTCGTGTTACACCAATCTGAACATGGCCCTAGTTATCACATTAGTTAGATAAAGAGACTATAATTATTCATTAGAGTTACAATTTTTATAGGGGGATAGAAAATTCTATTCTTATGTAAGTTCCTATTTAATTTGCATGCACAGGGTTAAACTGGGGACAGATGGATGGGGACATTAACTGTGGGGATAGCTGGAGGGGGACATTATAGTGTAAGGCACAACTAGGGAGGCATTATACTGTGTTAGGGCCTCTAATGGGGCATTATAATTTGTGCAAGTCGGGTATTCTTAAGTGGTGGTGATGGGGGGGGGCGGCACTTATGAAACCATTGCACTGAACCCACCAATGTTTTAAAACAGCCCTGCTAAGGAGCATACTGAGGAGGAACAATAATGGGGTATTTTACTGTGTGGGAGCACTAATGTCAGTACCCACAATATAATGTTCCTTAATGCCCCCCCCACGGTATAATGTCACTTTAGTTGCCCCCCACACCATATAATACCACGTTAGTGCCCCCTGCACAGTATAATGCTATGTTAGTCACCCCACACAGTGTAATGCCATGTTAGTCACTACCCACACAATATAAAGCCACGTTAGTCGTCATCGATCTAATCCTTATTTTTCTTGTTTAAACATGGGGTGCGTCTTGTAGTCAGACGTGTCTTTTTGTCCGAAAAATACTGTAAATGCTGGACGTTTGCAGCTTGGACCTTTACTTGATGGCGGATCCCGGTCAATGGAAATTTACTAAAAGTAGTTGAGTACCCCTACTCTATTGGCCTCGGCAGCCCATCATGCCTTGTGGACCATCTTGGTAAAAACTGATAGTAAAAACTGATGACAACTGATGACAACTGATTACAAGTGATGACAACTGATGGTTTTGGAGTAGAAATTTATAAAAAAGCCTGATGACAACTGATGCATTTTCGCATCAGTTGTAATGACTAAGGGACAAAAAAACTGATGCTGATGCAACTGATATATTTGAACCTACCCTTAAAAGACAATACTAAGCTACTCTTCCTAGAGTAGAGTTGTATGAGATTATAAAATCATAGTTCTTTTTTCTAGAAACAGCACCACTTTTTGTCCATGAGCTAGTTTTGGGATTGCAGCTCAGATCTATTTAATGTAATGGGTTGAGCTGCAATATCAAACAAATCTCATGGATAAGAGTGGCAAAGGTTTCGGAAGAATGTAGCCATGTTTTTGGTGATCTCAAACAACTCTTTTAATGGAGTTTAAAGCTAGACATTATCATTAGATTAGTAAAGGCTAACCCGCATGACTCCCCACTAAAATATACATTTGCATGGAATCTTCTATAAGTAAACCTTGTTATTATATAGTGGATAGTATGATTATCATCATAAAAAGATAATGCTACTATATCTGGTAAGTACTGAAAATCAGACAGAAGGCAGCAAAGAAAGTAGGAGATGTCACTGTTGAAGTTTGCCAATAGCTTTTAGAGACAAACAGCTTCAGCTAGAATCCAATGTGCAACATACTGTACCTTAAATTTCTGACAGAACATGCTTGAGGACTAGTCTGTGTAGCTTCTCCTGACAGCTCCCTGAGTGGCAGGGGGGATCATTATGTAAGTTCTCCATCACATGATTTGGTAGCGTCTGAGTGACTGCATCCCTGGAAGTAATGTTATTTCTGGAAGAATCTGACCCACTCCTCTCATCTCTGATTTGTAAATCTGCATGGGTCTCTTGAGCTATATAGCTGTCATTGCAAGTTTTACTGAGCCGATCTGATGTTGATTCAGTGGATTTCTGTAGTTTAGCTGTGTCTAAAGATATCTGTTGCCTTACTTTTTCCTAGATAAAATAAACTTAATGTTTATGGAGAATGAGCAGAATATATTATACAGTACTAGAAAACTGTTCTTTAAGTTTTAAGGCCAACATCAACACCTGGCAAAGCTGGACAGATGCCAGCTCCTATTACCCCACCTGGGCATTCTGCTGTTCAGAAGAAAAAGCACAAGCTAAATTTAACTCTACATGTACTACATATTCCTGTGCCTTGATGATGGTTTAGTGTACTGACTTTTGGAAAGGCTGCAACTATAAGAGGTGCAGCTTATAACACAAGAGCCAGCCACATGCATTATAATTGTATTTTTATAGAGTAATACAGAATCAATCATACCTGTGAAATTCTGTCTTTCGGTCTTTCATCTCCTTTAGCCAAGCGCTGTGCTGTAATTGGTGATTCATTTAGTGATTTCTGGGAAGTAATGTGATTTTGATGCTGTAATCCTCCATGGAATCCTGCTGCTGGATGGTCACCTATGTAATTTGGGTGGTTTACAAAACCAGAACACTGGGGCATAGATGCAACAACTGCTTTCACATATTTAGAAGCATCATTCTCCCTTTTTTCAGATTCCTCATTATTGTTTATATTCTATGAAAAAATGGATGACATTAACTGTACAACACTGAAATATACATGTTATATAAGTAAGGGTCAAAAATAATAATAATAATAATTTGACTGTAGCTATCACCAACACTACTTGATAGGTGACGCTAAGCTTACACGAGCATTGGCCCTATCTGTTGTTCTGGTCCTTCAGAGGACTAGAACAACGGATAGGCAGATCATTATTACAGTGGTCACATACAGAGCCCAACGGACCCCATTAACTATAATGGGATGTGTTGGTTGTCAGATCTAAGTTGAAACAGCCAGAGGAAAATTGTGATCTTGCAGGACGTTTTCGTCTGGAAATTTTGGATAAACGGTACAACAGTGTCTCCAAACAGAGACTCCAACACAGATGTGAACATAGCCTTACGCTTGCTTACAGTGATATAGGAAGCAGTGATCGGGGCTGCTGTTTGCAGTGTCCTTATACCAGTGGTCCCCAACCAGTGGCTCTGGAGTCACACGTGCCTCACGACCCTCATATGTTTTCACACAGATATCTGCAAAGCTCTTCAATTTCATGATTTATTTTTCCATGTTTCCAATACCAGTTAAATGGGGCTCCCAACCACCGCTCAAATTGCATGTGGCTCATAGTGTTCAAGAAAGGTTGGATACCTCTGATTTATACTAAATAATTGGTTTAAATGGCCAGGATGTTATACTACAAGCTGCAGGGGAGATATAAGGCTGTCTGCTGATTGTTGGGCCAGCTTCAAGCTGAAAAGGGGCTGCCAGTAGCAAAGAGTCCAACCACTGGGGCTTAACTGATCACGAGAACCAGGGTGTTTGGCACCCTGGTTAGAATGGAGCACCACACTGGAAATACACAACACAGCTCAATTCATTTCAACTGAACCACTGGAGATATCTGAGCACTGTGCTTTGGTAGCTCCAATTAAAACTAATGAAGCGGGGGACACATTTCCGAACTCCTGCTCCATTCAAATTAGTGTGCAAAACACCCCAGTTCTCATGATCGTGGGGTTCCAGCAGTCAGAAGTAACTTCCTGTTAATGGAATACCCCTTTAAGCAGCTTGTATGAAAAATAAATATACAGTAGTCAACATGTTTGTCCCTAGGAATTATCTGAGTTTGACTTTAGGAAAGAAGGGGGTATCTGAATTTGCCTTATCATCAGAGCTAAATTGAACAAGCTTATTTAGTTTCTAGTTAAAGTGGCTTGCTTTAAACACAGATATATACATCCATACCTCATTATATTGCTGCTCCAGATTTTGTATTTTGTGAAATATTTCTTCAGCCTTTGCCCAATAGTCATCCATAAATGTGTCTCTTTGGTTGTTGTGACTTGCTGTGGAACAGGAATTTACATTTGGAAAATGTTCCTTTAAACTGAGAGACAATGTTTCAGCTGTGTGTGGTGTAAAAGGATTGAAAGTTAGTAAACTTTTATTTCTGAAAGTTAAAACAATGCATGTGTGTAACATAAAAATAGTAGTGATAGCAGCAACAGGCGTAGCCTGTGCAGTGTACAAAACAGCACTACAGATGTGACACCGGTATAAGCCCATTCAATATAATGCTATCTTACAAATCGTATGCTGAATACTCAATAAAACTAGTGAGTGCAACTGCAGTATCCAAACTGCCTGTCAAAAAAGCAGACCTCATAGGCAGCATTTTTACACTATTTCCATAATATATACTAATATTTTGCTTTAGAGGGATTTAAAATGTTAAAGGGGTATTCCCATGAACATAATCATATCTATATTTGTAGATAGCTAAAAGTTAAACATTTTTCAAATATAAGTAGTTTAAAATTCTGCAGAGTTTTAAAGATTTTCTCTAACTATCTTAGTGGTGACAGTCTGTTGTCTTGATCGGTTGCCAATGGATACGACCATGAATGCAGGAACTTTCTATGGTCTGGGACTTGTCAGGAACCCAGCCATGATTTTCTTATTGTAGCTGGGTTATCATGCAGGGACTCTACATGTATCAGAAGATATCCTGGCCACAATAAGCTAATCATGGCTGATTTTCTGAACTTAGAAAGGTCCTGCATTCATGGTCGTATCCACTGGCAACCGATCAAGACAACAACTTGTCATCACAAGATATTTAGAGAAAATCTTTAAAACTCTGCAAAATGTTTAATTACTTATATTTGCAAAAATGTTTAACTTTTAATTATCTACAAATTTTAAAATGGTTATGTTCGTGGGAATACCCCTTTAACTTATGAGTGACTGAACAGGTCCATAGACTTTCAACAGCTATTGGTTAACCCGTTAAGGACGCAGGGTAGTGTGGACATTAATGCTCGGTGGCTTTTTTCATATATTCCGCTTACCAAAATTCTAAACTTTTTGATTTTTCTGTCGACATAGCTAAGTGAGGGCTTATTCTTTGCAAGTCAAGTTGTACTTTCATTTTGCACCATTTTGGGGTACATGTTTTAATTAGCTTTTGTTTTGGGGAGTCCATGTGAAAAATTACAATTCTATCATAATTATTTTGCATTTTGTTTTTACGGCGTTCACTCTGCATAAAAAATGATGCGGCAAATTTGTCCAACAGGTCATTACGATTATACCATATTTATATTGGTTTTATCATGTTTTACTGCGTTTACTACTTAAACGTCATTTTTCAAAAATGTCTGGGTCACCATATTCTAACACCTATAACTTTTTTACGGTTTTGTTGACGGAGCTAGATCAGGGCTCTTTATTCACGAGGCAAGTTGTAGTTTTTAATGGAACCAATTTTTGGAATGTGTGACTTTTTGATCACTTTATTGCTATTTTTTGGGAAGTGACCAAAAATACATAAATTTACGCATTGCGGTATATATTCTTTTTATAGTGCTCACTGTAATGGATAAATAATGCAATTGTTGGATAATGCGGAATTATATGCACATGGGGATACCTAACATGGCTGTTTATATTATGTTGTTTACATTATGCTTTTTTTTTTTTAGTTTTAAAGCTTGCTTTTTTATAACTTTTTATTATTGAATTATTTTATATACTTGACCCTGGGATCTCCTGATCCCCAATGCATTTTACTGCAATACATTGTATTGCAGCACATCGCACATCGGCTCCCTATGTGCAATAGGGAAAGGCAGCCAGGATGCCGCTGACTGGCCTCCTGGCTGCAATGGCAACCCCTCGGACCCCGTCATCTTATCGCGGAAGGCTATCTTGCCCCTAACTACCCAGATGCATGCTAGTTATTGATCATGGCATCTGAGGGGTTGAACTAGTTTCGTGTCCCAGCTGTGTAATACAACAGAGACCCAGTAGTCATGCTGCAGATCTGTTGTGTCTGTGACATGAAAGCGCTGTATTATTATGGCACATTAAATATACGCCCAGTGGAAGGTAATAGTACAGCGCAAAGCAGGAAGGGATTAAACACTAACTCCCATACACACACATGCTTGGTTCAGTTGTACATGCATGTGTTTTCAATGGACATAGGGAAGCAAGCCTCTGCCTATATGACATATTCTGCTGTAAATCCCATGTTAAGAAGAAAGTATGCTGCTTAAAGGGAGTCTGTCAACAGGGTGAAGCATATTAAACCAGCAACACAGGTTCATAGATCAGGCCCACCTGAATGTAGTCTCTATTGCAGAGATATTCATTTATTTAAAAATATGAAAATAAGCAGTCTAGAGCACTAAGGTTGGGTCCATTGCAACAAACTGCCATGCCCCACACTGTTCTAATATGCCCTCCTTCTCTTCTCCCCTCTAGTGACAGTGCCAGGTAGCTATGCTGAAATGTTGCCTGGCCCTGTGTTTTTGTGTTCACACTGGTGTATTAGAGCAATGTGGGACATAGCAGTTTGGAGCAATGGAACACCCCTCAGTGCTCCAGACTGCTCATTTTGTGTTTGAATTATCATGGGAAAAAGACATTACCTTCAGATGATCCTGACCTATCTAACATGGGATTTACTGCAGCATTAGTCTGTGAGAGGCACATATTGGTAAATCCTCCTGGTGTATACCTCCAATGTACACTGCAGGTGCAACTTTACAAATCTCATTCTCAGTTTTATACAACTGTTCCCTGTCACAGCCAGATCTAGTATTGGGAAGAAGGAAGGGACACGTGCACGAAATCACAACCACTGCTGTGTGACCCATTTGTGAAATCTTACTAATACATCTGCAGTTCTGAAGGACGAATGTCGCTGCTTTGTGTAATTCATCATCCTGTGACTCAGCCAGCACCTGAATCATAAGTGGCAGTCCATTGCTTTTCAGTAGTTCATATTGATTTGTCTCTGTGGATGTTAAGAACAGATCACATAATAGTTCTGAGCTCGTATTTGATCATTGCTTCACTGCTGTGCAAACGTTATTGTGCCTGAGCCGTAACGCGAATGTTTTCGGTAAACAGCACAGCATGCTGGTCAATAAAATATGAATGAAGAAGAAAGGATAAAAACATAGCAAACCATAGTTATTTCCCAGTGAGTTCTCATAACACCCACTGATATTATTTGTAAACACTCTTTGGCATTAACTAGTGGGAAATATAACTATCTATGAAATAGCACGGTGCCATTTTCCTTTTGTGTCTATGTAAATTACTAATATGGGTAATGACACTTTAATAGCACTCCGATGGCAAATGTGCTGATAAACAGTACTGCAGGACACATACCACAGTCTTCAGTGAGGTGTCCTACAGTAAGTACAATGCTGAATTTGTCTTCTGCTTCCAGCGTTGCTTGCGACAAAAGGCTCATCAGACTTGGTATAATGCTGTGCTTTGACAGGTGATGTACAGATTTAGCTGGGAAACAAAAACATTGCAGTAGAAGTGTTACTACAGTGGCTCTAATAATACATTGCATCACTATCATGATATACTGGCCATGCCCTAGCTATGTTTAGGATTACAATGAAATACCAGAGATGTAACTAAAATGGTTATGGTCATTTCAACAAATTTAGCATAAAACCATTGTAAAAGCAAATGTAAAAAAAATTGTAATATATCTTAGATTAAAATGCTTCTTTTTCCAGTTATCAGATTGTTTTACTCCTGCTGAAATGACTTTCACTCTGAAATCTCTGCTATATCTTCCATGAGGTGGACAGAAGGTCACACGTATCAAATTACTCATGTCTGAAAAAGTTTATGCAGAGGAAGGAGGAGGGGGTGCGAAAGATTAGGGAGACAAATGGAGAGGCTTAGGCTCATACTGCAGTTTAATAGGAACTTTTTATCATAGTCCATAGTCCTTTATTTGCATCAGTACTTTCCAGTACGTCTCTGTATATGACCTGCATGATACTAGGGATTTTTCACAGTAAGAAAGTGAAAATTAAGAGGCAGATTTTCCTCTTCTTACTGTGTGTATGGCATCTAGTCGCCTCACCCCACCTCAGTGAGAACTGAATGCTAACAGAAGGAGAAACTGCTAAATAATGCAAAATAGAAGTAAATGTCCACAAACAGTATTACATATGCCTACACAGCTTACCCTGGAAATTCAACTTAAATGAAAGGTACTCTTAAAAGCACCTAGGTCCCAAATCAAAATCATTAACAGTACCTACACCTACCATGCACCATTTATAATACTGGTGGCACAGGGACCTTTTGTCTGGGTGTGACTGATACCTTTACATTTCCTATATCTACTTTGTTGTGATAGGAAATGTATGGTACATTTTCCTGTCAGTTACCAAAAATCTAGTCATCCATAATTACATGATCTGAACACAGGAGTAGACTGACCATTCAGGCAATACCTGAGTGCCCTTGGCGTAGGGGAGTAGGGAAGCATAGTCATTGAAGGCTTTGCACACATATGGAACCAATTTCTTTTACTGCCCCAATAAATCTAAAATGAAAAATTAGGCAATTCTGCAAAAAGTTCTTTATTAAAAATGTAATTTGCATTTATTATTGTTTAAACAAGCCTTATGTGGACTATGCAAAGTAAAATCCTTCAGTCTTGCAGTCTTACACCCACTCTTCCATTACACCCACTCACACTGTCTAGTCAGTGCTGACAGTATCAGACTGTGCAGCGACACATCTCTTTCACTAGGAGAGTGGTAACACCCAGTTGTTAATTTAGTTGAAAACTTTCCTCTTCCTTATCACCTTATCAGCCTGTTTGTTTATGTAGCCATATCCAGCTCACACACACAGAACTCTATGGAGATGGGAGGGGATGAGAATGATGTTTTTTGATTTATTGCCTCTTTTTGAGCACTGGTAGACTAAGCATAACAGTATTAAAAGAGCTCCCTGACTCACAGAATAGCAAATTGTAGCAGCAGCAGTTATCTGTGTGTTTTCCAGCAGCCTCCTTCTCCTCTTCCCTTCTCCCTAGACTAATATGTAAAAAAATAACTCAACCTGATAAATGGAGAAGGAAACCTATTTCTTAAATAAGATATATTACAAAGCTTCTTATATTCACCTTTACTATTCATTTCTGAATTTTATTTTATTTTTTTTATAATTTTGGGTACGTCTTAAATCAATGGGGTATTTAATTTAAATTGAGCCACTAAACCCCTTTCCTACACACTCTGCAGTACATTTATTATGCATTATAGAAATTGTTTGCCAAGGGGCAGGACTTAGTTGGAAAAGGGTCAGGGTTTGCAGAAAATGAGTCAGTGCTAAATTTTTTTCAAAAATTTCTGTTGCACAATAAGTTAATTACTATCTGGTATAAACTTAAACTAAACAGTCTAAAGCTGAATCAGATTTCTCAATCAGAATCAGCCACTGTGATAAATCTGGTGCACTTTAAGACTAATCTGGTACATTTTAAACCTATAACAACCTACAAATACCTCATAATAAATACATAAAAAAACAGAAACGTATGGAACATTACCAAAACATATGCAACAAACTCAAAAAGAACAAGGGTGCCAAAATATAATGAAAAAAATACTATATTTATTGGAAAAAGACAAGAGGATATAAAATATAGTCTACCTCATCTGTGAGGAAACACGTACTAGGGAAGACAACATGGATGCTGAATAAGTATAGACACTAAAAATAACTACATATCAGTATTTCTAAATATATAGATGTAAATGCAAAAAAATAATATAATAAATAGCATCAGTGGATGATACAAATTAATCACCAAAAGTAGATAATGCAATATGCACCATATACCACATAATATAAATATAAGTAATGCACTATAATAAATATCAACACCAAATATTACACACATAAATTTCAAACAACAACCTATTAGGAATGGCAATACCATAAACACCAAATATAATGAAAATATCAAAAAGTCATTTTATTTCATACAAGAAAAGACATAAAAAGGTATTTTTTTAAAAACACAATGTGTCATAAACACAGACAAGAGGCAAGGTCACGGCTTTCCCAGGCAGGCACATCACAAAGAAAAGATATATATGTATGTATTACAACATATGCAAGAGTCCAAGAAGCATATATATCATGCACAATGCACAAAACATAGTTACTGGACAAATGCATATATATGGCATATCAGAAGCATTATTTCAAGATACTCCACATAAATAACATTCACTGGAAAGACATGTCAGACATGAGAGAGAGAGAGAGAGAGAGAGAGAGAGAGAGAGAGTAAACATTAGTCACCAAAATCAGACAGTCTTACCAATGAACAAATAAAAATATGCCAGGGAACGCCGTGACCTCCACCAGCAGCCCCTACGTACGTTTCGCCCCCGCTTCGTCAGGGGGCTGCACAGTGGAGGTCATAGACAAGGATCCTTATATAAGAAAATAGCCACCTGAACACAATTACCTTCAGATAATGGCTCCATTATCCCCACAGACTGGAATATGAGTAGCTCTCACTAGTGCATGCTCACTCAAGACTCGCACCTGTGCAGTTGAACCCATTAGACACAGCATCATGGAGGAGATCTCAATCAGCAGCAAAGTAAATTCACATCTTGAGAGACTAGTCATGCTAATGTAAGACACGTCCATCACCCATTCAATGCCATACAGCTATATAGAAACATCCTGAGAACAGTCATTAATCCAAAATAAAAGCAGTCATACCAAGGTAAGACACACCCATCTCTCACTCAATACTGCACACCCCTACGTCAAGGCCATGTAGAGACATCCACAAACAACCATTAATCCGAGATAAGGGCGGTCGCACAGACAAATGCCCATACTGCACACCAATCTCTCATTCATTGCTACATATCCCTCCATTAAAGTAAAGCAATAACGGCTAAATTGGGATACACTGTCTAAATGCATATATGTCGAAATGGCCTTAAAAATAATGGGACAATAAAATAAATAATGTTCCTATATTAACTGGAAAGAGTTAAATAAATGTGCTAACATGAACACAAAAAAGTGTATATAGTAAAAAAAAATAAAAAATTAATCAATAAAGTGCTACATAAACTAAATAATTTATGTAACTGTGTTCATCTTCAATAATATTATTAAACACTACTAAACAGAAAAATGTAAAAAAAAATGTGTAGATATATGAATGAGCGCAAAAGCTTAAGGCTAATAAATGCAATAATAATGATATACCAATAATAACCATATACCGCATAATATAAATATAAGTAGTGCAGTATAATAAATACCAACACCAAATATTACACACATATAAATTTCACACTAAACATCAAATAGTACACCGATAACACCCACCCACATAAATAATGAAAAGTATACTAAATAACGATGGCTGAATTAAATCAGATACAAAAACAATATAGGCACAAAAACATACCCACAGACATGATACCAGCAGCCAATGGTGGCATCCACTAGACGTTTGTTTCGCCAAACAAGGCTTCGTCAGATATTTGAAGCCTAGTTTAAATTTACACGATCCTAAAATTAGACAGAATTAGTACATCTACCCCAATATGTTTAACCGCGTAATTGTATTATTACCATAATGTGTGATAAGACCATGTGATAAGTCCACCCATATATTAAGTATATAGTTATCAGTATTACTGTGTTTTGTGTGGTATGAGTAATGAGTAGATTAGGACTGTAGATTACTGTATGCATGGTGATAGTCCACGTCCACACTGGGTAACCATGTAGTGGTTTGCCACATGCAGTTCTTATTAACACCCTTTATTGTTATTGCGCTGTACAAAACCAACTAAATACAGTTTAGTTGGTTAAACATTTTGGGGCAAATTTACTAATTCTGTCTAATTCATTATTTTTGTCCTGTAAAAATGTACAGTCTTGTTCACTTACAATTTTCAGCAATACATGCATCCAAAGTCTTTGTCACCACTATAGCAAGTCTGGAATCCACTGTTTTCAATTGTATACCATTCACCAGATGGGAGAGGACTTTAGCCAGTATATCCAACCCACCAATAGAAGCAAAGTAGTCCTGGGCAAATTCTAATAAAAAAAAATGTTTTTGAAAGAAAAAAAAATTGTATTAAAGTCATACTGTTACTTTTACTTCCTGCAAACATTCAAGATATACTGTATATATTCATATAATATAAATGTGGATTCGCTGGATTGTTCTATTTCTAGCTATGTTGTAATAATTAATATAGATTTTACCTTTAAAATGAATTACTTTTTGACAAAAGATGACAGTGATAAGGCTGCCATGGACTTACTACTATTTGCTACAGTAAGGCCAATCAGGGAACAGATAGGACGGGCTATCTCATGTTGAAGAGACTCCTGAACCCATTCCTGAAGCCATTGACTCGCCTGTGGAAATGCTGAACTGCAAAGCTTCTGGTTCTCTTCTGAAAGAGAAACACAGAATTAATAAGTCATAGACTGAAATGTAAAAATGGCAACATTCACTGCCATCGCCCTTCATGGTTGAATAAACCTTATTCATTCACCTGTCAGGAGAAGAACAGAGAATATGAAGAGCTCTTACCATTCTGTGGGTTATTGACACAGGCACACAGTGCACTGCAGACAGATGACCAAAGCTGATACTGGGGATTTGTGTTTCCGCAGACCAGATTAATGTTGCGTGTCAGCATTTTGCTGCAAAGTATTAAAATAAGATATAAAAAAAATTTGCTGTGAAGATATCATCGGATGTCAAAATTCATTTAAGTAATTTACCTAAATAAAAGGAGAAGTATATCAATACATCCCAATTCTCTAGCAAGGCTCTGACCAGTCTCTGAAAAAAACAAAAAAGAGCAAACCAGTAAAATGCTAAATTGGGCGATTGGGCAAGCTGTCTTTGTTAGCATGAGTAACCAATTACAGAAAAGCTTAAATTTTTTTAAGAGCAGAACATAAAATAAAAGCTGTGCTGTGATTGGTTACTACACCTCATTCCAAATTATTATGCAAATTATATTTTTCTTTGATTTTCCTAAATGGCCAATACAACTGACAGTCAGTATAATGTTCAAATCTTCAATTATTAGAGTGTAAATTAAATTTTATTGGACAATTTTCACCAATTAACAAATCTAAATCCAGTGTTCCAAATTATTATGCACAACAGAGTTTCTAAACATTTTATAGGTTATAAAGAACAGGCCAAGTTATATGTTAACACAGGACCCCTTCTTTGATATCACCTTCACAATTCTTGCATCCATTGAACTTTTTAGATACTTTCTGCTTGAATTTCTTTGCAGTATGTCAGAATAGCTTCCAAGAGCTGCTGTTTTGATGTGAGCTGCCTCCCACCCTGATAGAGCTTTTGCTTGAAGATACGTCAAAGGTTCTCAATCAGGATCAGGTCAGGGGAGGATGGTGGCCACACCTTGAGTTTGTCTCCTTTTATGCCCATAGTAGCCAATGACTCAAAGGTATTTTTTGCTGCATGAGATGGTTCATTGTCGTCCATGAAGATGATTTTGCTATGGAAGGCATGGTTCTTCTTTTTGTACCATAGAAGAAAGAGGTAAGCCAGAAACTTTATATAATTTGCAGAGGTCATTTTCATACCTTCGAGGACCCTAAAGGGGCCTACCAGCTTTATCCCCATGATTCTGGTCCAAAACTTGACTCTGCCAGCTCCTTGCTGATGTCACAGCCTTGTTGGGACATGGCGACCATCCACCACCCAACCACTACTCCATCCATCTGGACCATCCAGGGTTGCATGGCACTCATCAGTAAACAAGACTGTTTTAAAATTAAATGTATTTCTGGGTCCACTGCAACCATTTCTGCTTGTGAACACTGTTTAGCCATATAGTAGGTTTATACACAACTGCAAGGCTCTGGACAATCCTACACCTTGACGTTTGTGGGACTTCAGAGCCTGCACGAGCAGCTTCAAATACCTGTTTGCTGCTTTGTAATTGTATTTTAACAGCTGTCCTCTTAATCCGATTAATTTGTCTGTCAGAAACCTTCCTCATTATGCCTTTATCTGCACTAACCCATCTGTGCTCTGAATCAGCCACAAATCTCTTCAGAGTACAATGATCATGCTTAAGTTTTTGTGAAATATCTAATGTTTTCATACATTGTCCAAGGCATTGCACTATTTGACGCTTTTCAGCAGCAGAGAGATTCTTTTCTTTCCCATATTGGTTGAAACCCGTGGCCTGCTTAATAATGTGGTATGTCCTTCTGAGGTTGAAGCCCCACATTGCAAAAACACTGCGTTTTACAGTACTTGGAAAATGGATGGGATTCTGGCTAATCCCATCTACACATTGCAGAAAAAAAAATCTGCAGTGGAAAAGTTGTGTTTTCAAAAATGCCCACGTTTTCCGAAAATCACAGCATGTCAATTATACCTGCGGAAAAGTGGGTGCTTTCTTTGTTTGGGATCTGTATGATGTGAGATAAGTTTTATTGTGACTCTTTCTAAAGCAATGCAATCTAATAATGTGGCCATTGGTCTAAAAAAGCTTGTGGACTCCTCATCTATGGCAACATCTATATTTTGATAGAATACCACAAAGTACAACAAAACAGAACAAAAAGTTTACATTTCAAAATATGCAAAAAGTCACAGTAAAACATTATCGCTCTATCCTAGGTCCTCTCGTCAGAAATAAAATATAGACAGAGAAGGACAACAAACATAGCGAGAAAAAAAGGGGGATAGGATCGGATATGCACAATCGGATATCAAGCCAGTGGGAGTCTCCTGTTACCTGGAAGGGAACAACTTAATGTCAGTTTAAGTCAGTCACCCCCTGTGATCCTGTAAGCTCCCTGGGGGAATCAGACCCCAGTGAACGTGTCAGTAGGGTTGTTCAGTAGGGCTGTAAGGTGTTCCATTTTTCTTATATATGTGATTCTAGAGTAAAATTCAAGCCTGGTTGGTGGTATAGTCCTTTACCATTTACCAGCAAGCAATTACCTTGCTGCTGTAGTATTATGGAGAAGCAGCCCGGCAGTTCTACGCGGGGAGGAACATTCAGGAGGCAGAACAGGGGGCATATAGGAATATTCAGATAACACACTTCCCTTATCAAGGATTGAATCTAAGAGCAAGCTGTTTGAATTTGTTGACAAGACCAAAACAAATGCGTCATGGACCCATCTGCAGTGCCACACATCCATCACCTACTGGGTATATTAGGGACGAGGATCTGCAGGAAAGGTGGAGTGCTATATTAAATCAATTAAATCTTGTATACATTTTCTTTGTAGGTAATGCTTGTAAGATGTTTTGGCAACTTTTCTCCATATTATTTGCCATGTGTCAGGTGTCAATGGTCGGCCCAAAAAGCCTCCTTTTTGATCTATATATGGGTGCCTCGGGATTATCGGGGGAGGAGTTTACTAAAATGTCATAAACATCAGATATCATACCCCTTGTAGAAGTCTCCTATTTGCAAAGATTCTCAAAGGTAGTTGGGGAAGAGACCCTGGGGCGAACAAATAGGGGGCATGTAAGATGTAAGGGTTAGTAGAGGTAGTGACAGTAACAACAAGGGTGCAATTGCAAAGTGGATCTTAAGGTTTCAAGAATGTCCAGTGTCCTCTGGTTTACCACATCTCCGAAACGGAATATACCCCTTTTGCACCTAGGTTTTGATAAAGTATTGCCAAGGCTGCCTGGGAAAATGGGGATTAAACAAAAAAAGAAGGACTGCGGAAATCTTGGGCCCAATGCTCATGAATATGCAAACAAAACCTATGGGTCACAGCACAATGCAACACGACAGTATATTCCCAGATAACAGACACACTGTTGAAACAGAAACTCAGAAAGGGCAGCATAATGTGGTGACAGATTCCTAATACGGTACTAAACTGTAAATGAAAGTTTACTGGCGGCTGAGGGTGGGTTCACACTTGCGCTTGAGTCCGTCCGCTGCCAATCCGAGTGAAAATCTCGGGAAACAGGATAGGCACCGGATAGCGACAGGTTAGCGACGCATAGCTTAAAAACCCATTCATTTGAATGGGTTTTTAAAGAAATGCGCAGGTGTCCAATTGTACCCTCTACGCTGCGAATCCAGTTTTTTTGTCGGAAACAAAGTCGGACATGCAGGACTTTGTGTCCGACGAAAAAAAACGGTTTCGCAGCGCAGAGGGTGCAATCGGACACCCGCGCATTGCTTTAAAAACCTATTCAAATGAATGGGTTTTTAAGCAATGCGTCGCTAACCTGTCGCTATCCGGTGCCTATCCAGTTTCCCGAGATTTTCACTCGGATTGGCAGCAGACGGACTCAAGCGTAAGTGTGAACCCACCCTGAGAAAGACTTACTGTTATTAGTAACTAGGACAAGGAAAGACTTACTGTTATTAGAAACTAGGACAAGCAACAAAAAAACACACATCCGTTTTAGGTTTATAGAAGATTGCTCATCTGATAAGATTGTGTCAATATCTTCAAAGAGTGCTGATGTGCACAAGGTTTGCTGACAATATACTGAAATGAAAATCAAGAAGATGTAAAGACAATACTTTGTGATATTTAACAAGTCACTTGTCAGGAATTGTCAGGTGTAAGACATCTTTACCATTGCTCTCTGCCAGAACTGCTAGTGTATATAAGGAAGCTCCTTTTAATATAGAGTGAGTACTAGATGTTGATAGGTTATTGAGAAATATTAAGCCACCAATTTCTCTGAAGTAGTCACATGCATCACCTGTAAAAGAAATAAATAAAAATATGTGCTTGCCATACAAAAGAGGTAAGTTCTTGCTCTTTCATTTATGGGTTTTGTATTTTGGAAAACCTTTAAAAATAAAAACAAAAAGTGACAGTGACAGCTCTGTGTGCCATGCAGAATATTACAATGAAAATATATTGGAGTGAGTACTTTAAATTCCAATACAGTTCCATAAATGGTGCAATCCTGTAAGATTAGCATTAGGACAATGGTCATACATAGGTGGTGCAGGAAGAACAAAAAGAACCTACACACTCAACATGGGAAGGAACCCAAACTATAGCTGAAAAGGAGTCCAGATGTCTGCCAGCGTTGTCCACAGACTGCAGGCACTTTAGTGAATCAACGGGGAGGGGCACCTCATACCCCAGATTTGCAGAAATTTAGCTGGGCAACCCCTATTGTGGGATGGAGCCCATCAATTCCGTGGGACATATTACATAGACATGTGGGTATACATACCCATATGATTCCCTGATCCTCCTAGCAAACCCCAGATGAGTTCTATGATCATGCATGAAACGCATAGGAAGACGTAAGACTTTTTTTTTAGAGAGAATTTAAGAGGGTGACTTTTGGGGACAGTTCTTGTTAGGGGGTGGGAGTCATTGGGAAAATCAGGTAGAGCGTAGTGTGAGATAGATACTCCCCCCCCCCCCCCAATAAGATACCAGAGGAATCTTGTACTGTTCCTGGCTCTACCTTTAAGCGGTCTGGTAAGATTGCTCCTTATCAGGAGCTTCTTAGTATTTACTGTATCCCTATTCCAACATGACTATATGTTAAAAACTGGGCTACTGTTTGGAGGTGATTAATGAAGGTAGATCGGGTAGTATTTGCGGCTTATAACCTTCTAGGCTGTTTTTCCTCTTGTAGAGCAGACCCTAAGCTTTCATATGTGACTAACTTTTTTTGTAACTAACTACATTTTTTGATATTATCTAAGATGCACAGGTTTATAACAGATATTTTATTTAAATTATGTAAAAGTTATGTTTTAGATAGGTTTCACTTTTCCTGTTGTGATATTGTAACGTCTCTGCCTGTTCGGGTCTCTGCGCCACCCTCTGCTCACACGCTGCAGTACACGAGGTGTGTTCAGTTTGATTCTTTGCTTAAGGTTCTTGTTGCTCAGTCTGAAGACTGTCCTAGTACTACTACTATGTAATTGAATTTCAGCCACACCTGCACCTTGTTTCTTTCTGCTCCTCAAATAGTTAATCTTAGCCTTACCTGTGTGATTGACAGCCTATTGTCCTATCAAGTCTGGGGCGAGTTCTTCCTTCCTCTTTATTGTTTGCTCACATTCACATTGCTGCTTGCTATTGCCTCGTGCGTACTGGCTATTACTCCTTGCTGTTTTGTTACCTGTATTCTTATTCCTGACCTCTGGCTTACCTTTGACTATTCTCTTGGATTTTTATTCTGTACTGCATTGCTTGACTGTTACTGACCCCTTGGCTAGCTGACCTCCCTTTTGTTGTTGTTTGTCCTGTCTGCATTCTGTGTTGTCACTTATATTAAGAAGGGACCTCGACCAGTTGCTGGCTGTTGCCTAGGACAGATCAGGCAAGTAGCCAGGGACAGTGGGGGGTTCAGCTTAGGGTTCACTGTCTTGTTGTGCCCCTCTCCCCAAGCTCCACCAGCAGCTACTGGGGAATTGCTCCTCTAGCAATTCTCTTACAAATATGTGAATTTTTAGTGAACTACCCTTCCCATCAGACAGTGGGCTAGTGTACAATTGTTAGCTTATTTAGAAATCCTACATAATCAACTGATACCTCTAGGGAAAAACCAGGTAAATACATATTTCCTCTACAGTGCCTCTACAGAAGATTTGCAGCATTACAGAATCCTCAATAAAATCAATACAGTCCACAGTTTTTAATGAAGAATGGCTCTTAACACTAGCTAAAAGCAAGTAAACCATTTTCACAAATCGAAGCTTATAGTATCACAAGGCAGATTTGCGCTTCTCATCTGAAGTTTCATGTATATGAGTCTTGTTAATGTACATATGTTTCTTACTGTTATCCTGGCAAATAGAGCGAATAGCCACCAAGGTCTCCTTCTGAGAGTCTGGATTGCCCATTTGAAACTTTAGACATTCTAGTAAGAGGTTGAGATCAGTCTTCATTTCTGCTAAAGACAGAAATATAAAAAGTAATGTTTTGGATGTTTTTTGCCCATCAGTATTTGTCCAAATTTAATAATAACCATGGCGGACATTTTAGGCAGCAACATTTCAGCTCTATGGACTATAACATGTTAATACTTGTTCAATGTTCTTAGATACAGTCATCTTACCAAACAAGGTTACTTTCCTTGCGTGATTTAAGGTCTCTGTAGTATCCATGTTCTGTATTAGGAGACATTATAAGGTATATTAAAGCAGCACTTCAGCTAAAACAAACACTCCAACCCAGCACCCGTCACCTTATTGCCTTTCACTCTCTGTACTTGTTTTATGTACATACTGCACCCATATTCATGCAGTTTACCATCATCAATGCTCTGATCAGACACTATCTTAAAAGAGTTGGACCAAAACTTGAAGTTATCCCTATTGATGTTATCCCTTACTAATGCTGGGACCCCCACCAATCACCAAAACAGAGTTTCTGTTCTCCTGTCCTGATGAAACAGTAGGCTGAGCATGTGCATTGCCACTCCATTGAGTACAGTGCTTTGCTATCAATCCCGTGATGACATAGCACAGCATCATATCGGTAGCTAGAGAACGAATCATACTAACCTGCTGGGAGTGTAATTATTGCTCCATCTCTATATTATTCTAAATAATCTAAGAGACCTTAAGATACAATCACGGGGGCTGAGCAGCGTTTGCCTTCATTATAATTGTGTAACAGGGACTGTCTTGGTGTCCATCATTTTTACAGGAAGAATAGCATGCTGCACTACTTTTCCGAGCAAATGTGACAGAACTTTTGCTGGAGGCGCTGAATGGCCCTTTATAGACATATGAACACAGCCTAATAGTGGTGTATAGCAAGGCTGTGAAATAGGAGTGTGGAAATGGTATACATACCATATACCACAGTATAAAGCTTATCTACAGTAGGCTGAGGATGGTATATAGCAACATGAGAATGGTATACCAACAGTGTAAAGGTAATGTACAGTAGGATGAGGATGGTATATATGAGTGTGAGACTAGTATATAGAAATGAGAAAATGATATACAACAGTGTAAAGGTAATATATGGCAGGCTTGGTATATAGGCAGAGACTTAACTTGAAGCTCCTAGGCCCAGAGCAAAATCTGAAATGGGGCCCCTAAATACTATATGCTATTACGCAAAGTGGTATATTTTATATTGCAGAGGGATCTCTGGGCCCTCCCTTCAGATCCAGGGCCTGGTAGTGACTGCTACTTCTGCACCTCCTGTATAAAGGAGTGTGAGACTGTTATACAATAGTATAAAGGTAATATACAGCAGGCTGAGCATGGTATATAGGAGTGTGAGATTGATATACCACAGTATAAAGGTAATATACAGCAGGCTGAGCATGGTATATAGGAGTTTAAGACCAGTATACAGTAGTGCAATCAGTATACATACAAGTGGGATAGGCTGGGATACAGAAAGGCGAGTAAATCAGGACTGTGACTGGTTGCTATGCAACTACCAGTGAGTTCTTCTTGGCAGGAACAGAGTGTCTTCAGTATAGAATCCATTATAGGCATGAAAGCCGATATCTTTCTGACTGTCATGGGCAAATCCTCCAGGTTTTTTTTTTTTTAGTTTGCTGTAGTTTTTCAGCCATGATGGCAGAATGTCTCTACCTCTGCCTATTCATGCAGGGAGCATCTGTCTATCTATGATCTACCAATCAAATACAGTGTAATGCTTACTACTGTGTACAGAGTGTGTACAGTGTATAAAGCATATAACATCCACCATAGGCCTGTGTCAGGAAATACATGACTTTTCCAATGTGCATTAGATTGTGCAAAATCATTAAAGGGCAACTCTGGGAATATGTTCTGACTTCTGGTCATTGCAAAACACATTCTTGTGCAAATCACACATTGTCACTCACAGAGATGAAGGCATTTCGACGTATGTGTAGAGGAGTGAAGATCCTATGCTGGTGTATTTCTTAAAGAGGTATTCGAGTTTAAGCAAAGAAATTGGTTTTTTTTTTGTGCAATGAAAAGATATACAATTTTCTAGTATATTTTTTGCATCAATTCCTCACAGTTTTCAGATATCTGCGTGGATCCCAAGTTGGCAGCATACTGGTGCAGTTGGAAGGAGTTGTATTATATCACATTGCCATTTGGTTACAAGGTTGTTTTTGAAGGTGCAGTGGGGTGTATATTCAATAGCAGAAACACTTTCAAGTTTCAAGGAATCACAAGGAAAGATATCCATATTCAGTTTTCTTAAAGAAAATAATGCCAGACTGAATTTTGTGAGTCAATGCAAGCCCTGTAGAGCCCTGTCCCGTGTCTGTTTAATGCCGACAACTGATGCATCAAGGACAACTTTAGATCAGCCCATACACTTTAGATGTTGCTCGAACATGGCAAAGAAAGAGGTATGTCAGGAGGCCCTTATACACATAAGATAACCAAGTAAACCCCTCAAAATTGGAGTGTTCGGCCAATAAATATCGAATGCGTATGGCCACTACTTTTTACAGAATACTGGTCTTGGTCTAGGCTCGAAATAACATCCAGTGGGCCATTTCCACACTATCCTTATATTTACGTTGCCTTGTCAATATAAAACCTAGTACAACGAAAAGTTGGTGTACATAGCAAATAATGAGATCTGAATGCACTGACAGTGAAATTGGATTGGTTGTTACACTCCACATTTTGTCTGCACCACTGCAGCCTCCACCTAGCTTGTGAGCTCTACTGCCTACTTGCCATATGCAGGCAGACAAGATGGGGCTCACCTAGAGCCTGGAGTGTAGGCTAAGGAGATGAGTGCATCCGTCACAGACAGAAAAGCGCTAGTTTTTTGTGAACTTTTAATAGTCCAAAATCGACAGGATTTGTTTCACTGCTGGACATTGGGGTGTCCATATACCAGATATTTAACTGTACAAGTTCCAAGATAATTGTTTGGTATAAATGCAGCAGAAGGAGATGGTTCAGCCTCACAGGTTAGCATATGCTCAACTACTGAATGCTAAAGCAAAGGACATTCAGTGCTGAAAGAATAGGAATAATATTCACAATGGTTTATACAGAGAGTTTTTATTGAAGAGAGTGTGGAGCGAAACAATTCTAACTTGGAAAGACCTAACAATGCTGATGTACAGGTATTAATGGAACAGACAGTCTACAACTGGAAGGTGGCAGAGGTTTGTAACATGGCGTTGTAAATAAAACTGTTATTAAATATGACAAACTGTTTAGTTATTATTTTGATGGCTTCTTGTGCAGCAGCGCCTGAAATAAAAAAAACAAAACAATAATTCACTATAATACATATCTAAAATGCATTCTTGTAGATTAAAAAATGTGAAAAACATTTTCTTAGATGCAGTCTTGTCATATCATTATCAGTTACAGTCATATGAAAGCAAGTTTGGGCACCCCTATTAATCTTAATCATTTTTAGTTCTAAATATTTGGGTGTTTGCAAAAGCCATTTCAATTTGATATATCTAATAACTGATGGACACAGTAATATTTCAGGATTGAAATGAGGTTTATTGTACTAACAGAAAATGTGCAATATGCATTAAACATGAACAGTCCACTGATGCACAAATGTTGGGAACCCCATTTATGATGAACCCAACACTTTTTACTGACTTACTGAAGCAAAAAAATGGTTTCCCCCGCTGGAACCAATAGCCAGGTGTATCCAATCATGAGAAAAGGTATTTAAGGTGGCCAATTGCAAGTTGTTCTCCTATTTGAATCTCCTCTGAAGAGTGGCATCATGGGCTCCTCAAAACAACTCTCAAATGATCTGAAAACAAAGATTGTTCAACATAGTTGTTCAGGGGAAGGATACAAAAAGTTGTCTCAGAGATTTAACCTGTCACTTTCCACTGTGAGGAACAAAGTAAGGAAAAGGAAAGACCACAGGGACAGTTCTTGTTAAGCCCAGAAGTGGCAGGCCAAGCCAAAAATATCAGAAAGGCAGAGAAGAGGAGAATGGTGAGAACAGTCAAGGACAATCCACAGACCACCTCCAAAGAGCTGCAGCATCATCTTGCTGCAGATGGTGTCACTGTGCATCGGTCAACAATACAGCACACTTTGCACAAGGAGAAGCTGTATGGGAGAGTGATGCGAAAGAAGCCACCACCCTGAAAGCACACCACAAACAGAGTCGCCTGAGGTATGCAAAAGCACATTTGGACAAGCCAGCTTCATTTTGGAAGAAGGTCCTGTGGACTGCTGAAAAGACAAAGATTGAGTTGTACATGGTCATACAAAAAGGCGTTATGCATGGCGTCAAAAAACACAACAGTCCAAGAAACAACTTGTGACCTACGATCCTGCAAGACAGTTGAGGTCCAGGATCCAATCTCAGATCAGCAGATTCGGAGAAAAGTGGCCAAGCACAAAGAACCTGAGTGTCTGTTTCAGCCAGACACCAGGATCCAAAAAACTCCAAATCTCGGCTATGCGAGGAACAATTACAATGTTCTGGAATGGCCATCCCAGTGCCCAGACCTGAATATCATTGAACATCTGTGGGCTAATTTGAAGCGGGCTGTCCATGCTGGCGACCATCAAACTTAACTGAACTGGAATTGTTTTGTAAAGAGGAATGGTCAAAAATACCTTCATCCAGCGATCCAGGAACTGATTAAAAGCTACAGGAAGCGACTAGAGGCTGTTATTTTTGCAAAAGGAGGATCTACTAAATATTAATGTCACTTTTCTGTTGAGGTGCCCATACTTTTACACCGGTCAAATTTTAGTTTAATGCATATTGCACATTTTCTGTTAGTACAATAAACCTTATTTCAATCCTTAAATATTACTGTGTCCATCAGTTATTAGATATATCAAATTGAAATGGCTGTTGCAAACACCCAAATATTTAGAACTAAAAATGATTAAGATTAATAGGGGTGCCCAAACTTTTTCATATGACTGTATATACATGATATACTGTAGATATATAAATATCAACATAAACATGAACAGTCATATGCACAAATGTTGCAGATACCTCCTAAGAAGGAAGCAATGGGGGGGGGTTCGGCGGCCCCTAATCGACAGCAAAAAAAAAAAAAATACAGGTTAACACTACTACCAACAGTCAACAAAAAATTCACACATAAAAAAAAAAAAAAAAGAGTTCTTAGCCAGAGGGACTCCATCTATAGCTAAATTTAGCCTGCTCACCCATGCAGTTGGCTTTTAAGTGACTCTGCTGAAAACACTACAGCGAAAATATTATAGCATTGTTATGTGCTGGTCTCATACGGTCAAAAGGTCAAATGTCTAAAGAATAGGCCTACGTCACATAACCATGGTTTCCGACCTTCCATTTGATAAACAAGGTCACTTTCATGTATACAGTTCTGTTTCATTATTTTACAGATATAGAAAAGCTGAATTGTCACTGAATAGATAATACACAATGGGGAGATTTATCTAGCAAAATGTGCCATAGTTTTGGAGTAATAACATGCTGTGCACAACATTTGTCAAGTGCTTTAGACACTTTTACAACTTGTACGAAAAAGAGGTGTGACCCGAAGGGGGGAAAGAGCATGGCCTAAGTTGCATCACTGTGCACAAACAAATGCACTAATAAGTGGTGTAATGTTATACTAGCAATACGCCAGATTTATCAGACAGCATCAGATAATTTGATAAATCTGGAGACTGTCTAGTCTAAATTGCACTTCCAAAAACACTACTAGTAAATCTGCCCCCTCTTTCAATACATGCTGTTGCTATACAGGCAATACTGTTTTCCATTCTCTTGCTGGAAATGACTCGCATACACAGCATCATACCGGTATAACACCAACCCTTCATATTTCCCGATTGAAGAAAAGGAAGCAGCATCACAAACATGAATCACTTACAACTCCTGTATATAGTCGTCTTTCACACTGAGCGATAACCCGTACTCCTGGAGAAAGCCATTCAGACAGGTCTTTAGTTTCCCAAAATCACCATCTACCTGGTAGTTATAGACACCTGCAAAAAAAAAGTCACAAGGCTGTATTTTTAGCCATTATATCTTAAAGAAGTTCAACAACAGGCACTAGAGTATGCTGGGTGAATAGTGGAGATCAAATGCACTGAGCACTGTGAATTCCTCAGATCACTACAGCAAAGAGGATTGAATCTTGGAAATTGCTATTCTAATTTATCTCCTGGCAGATCTGTTTGTCCCCACCCCAAATAAGCCACTTAGCTAATGATTAGTGATCCAAATAAGCCATTACTGTCTCTCCTTAGACAAACCTCATTTTATAGGGGTTGTTATTCTTTTGGACTGTAAAAGCCCAAGAGCAAAGCAGCCATCCAGAACTTTAAAAGTGAAACTGTCATCAGGCTTGGGCCACTTCACCGGCAGCATGCTAAACCTGGTAACCTCATGATCGGAGTGCCAGTGTGATGTCATGGCAAACAAGAACCTAATCAAGACCATCATTGTCCACCTATTAAATCCTGACTCTGGAAGGACCTAATAGGCTGGCTGTCAGTGCATATGCATACAAATATAATACACTAGAGTACATTAGTATTGCAGTGTATTATAACAGCAATCAAAAGATCACATTGCCCAGTGCCCTACTTCCTTCTTAAAATACCTTGCCCTGCAAAAATACAAGCCCTCAGCCTTTTCCATTAAAGGAAAAATGAAAAAAGAAATTTCTCTTACCTGTAATTTTGCTATCCTTGGGTCTGAAAGCAGCACACATATATATTCCAGTCTGTGCTGCGCGAGTGGTCTGGTCACCCATACAATACATTGCAATTCTGATGTACTGCAGTATATTGTAAAATACATTGACTTCTTTTACAGGCTTCTATGTCATCCTGAATAGAAGCACAGCAATGACAGGCCTGGGACCCTTCAACAGGCTCGCGGCTGTCGTGGTAATGAATCATAAATGGCTGCAGGGGATAGCAATCTGAGACAACATGGCAGTGGCCATGTGCCAATGCTCTTCAGTTGCCTTGATCACATTTGCATATAAAAGTGATGGGGCCACCAATTTAATGTGAGCCATTTTATTAAATCCATTTTATAATTATTTTATAAAACTGTCTGAAGAGACGTTACCTGGATATCTTCCATGCTGTTTATAGAACCTGTCCACAGCCCTCAGCATCAAATAGAAGACAATTTCATTATCTGGATTCTCCATAAAGGAAACTGGAAGAAAACAACAGTGTCTTAGCAGATGTAAAAGTAAGTTATTCTCACAATCCCTGTCTGTACACAGTGATCGCGATAACGTCCCTTTAAACACAATAACTAATAGCATTATCAGGCGATACCTTTTAAAGGCTGAGTATATTTGATGGTAAGCTTTCAGGAGTACTAGCTCCCTTCATCAGACATGGTGTTATATGAGAAACACCATGTCTGATGAAGGGAGCTAGTACTCCCGAAAGCTTACCATCAAATATACTCAGTTAGCCTCTAAAAGGTATCACCTGATTTCTTCACTCTTCCCCTACTTTCAATGGCTAACACGGTACAACATTATACTACTAATAGGATTATCAACCATGATAAACAGAGTTAGGGTAAGGCCACATGTCCAGGTTTTATGTAGTTTTTGAAGTCAAAACTAGAATTGGATTGATAAGAAATATCATCTATTCTTTATAAGAGCTCGCCTTGACCGGGATACCGTTTATAGCATTTCGGTACCACCATAGGTACCCCTCCCCCCCTCTTTCCCGTGACCCCTTACCTTGGCGCTGGTCGTGCCATCTAAAATAACTAGGCCAGACACTAAGGACGATGGAATTGGGCGGCCACAACAGCAAATTTTATTAAATCTTTAGGAATACAACAAAGTACACAATTACTTTTATTAACAGGTTTCTTTTACAAAAAATTCCTAGGGAGGTCTGGCGGGACCAGTCAGAAGCAGCACCTGAATAACAATTCTCCCAGCCGCATCGCACCGACTTGGGAGCTGACAAATATGTCCTGGGTGCTGCATAACGTTATGTCATGTCCTTTTATAATTAACATTCCGACAAACACCATAAACCCCAGGGGTACCATACCACCAACGGTCCCCTTTTCCATGAAAGTTCTGCCTTGAAGCGTGCCCTAACAGACCTTCCTTCCGCCGGCTGTCGTGACAGAGTAAGATGCTGATGATGATGAGGCCCCAGACCCCAATGAGACACATCAGGGCAGGTGGGCAGGCCATGTTGAATCCAGGTCATGAGTGTGTTTAACACTCGGCAGGCTGGATGATATAAGGTCCTATCAAACCACTCCCACCTTTATTTGTTGTTGACAGTACTTTAACCCCTCCCATCGTTTTTCCCGCTAAAACATGACCCCCTGTCCTTTCTGCCCGCCAAAAGTTAACCCCTGCATTACCCTAACTATTCACACCCTCCCTTAATGCTGCTAAAATTCCCTGTCATGCTGGGGCCTGCACTAACTGCTAACTGCCCATGCTTGACCGGGATACCGTTTATGGCATTCTGGTACCACCATAGGTACTCAACCCCCTCCCCCCTCTTTCCCACGACCCCTTACCTTGGCGCCGGTCGTGATATCTAAAATAACTAGGCCAGACACTAAGGACGATGGAACTGTGCGGCCACAACAGCCAATTTTATTAACTCTTTAGGAATACAACAAAGTGCACAATAACTTTTATTAACAGGTTTCTTTTACAAAAAATTCCTAGAGAGGTGTGGCGGGGGCCCGTCAGAAGCAGCACCCGACTAACAATTCTCCCAGCCGCATCGCGACGACTCGGGAGCTGACAAATATGTCCTGGGTGCTGCATAACGTTATACCATGTCCTTTTATAATTAACATACCGACAAACACCATATACCCCAGGGGTACCATACCACCAACGGTCCACTTTTCCATGAAAGTTCTGCCTTGAAGCGTGCCCTGCCAGACCTTCCTACCGCCATAGCGATCATGCGTGACACCTTATGCATGAGCGACTCCCCAAACCTGAAGGGCACTTCCATTGCCCTCTTGAATGCCTAGAGCCCAAATGTCATAGCCCACATCACTGAGGTGGAACCTGTCCCGGGTCATGTGGCCACAAGCAGGTTTCTCTAAGTCACGGTGCCATTCCACTATACCACCATTACGAGCAACGAAGCTGGACACTGACTTGTTAACCTTCCGCCTAGCCTTGTTTAACCCATCTACAGACCGAGCATAGCGCCAATATAGCCGTGCCACAATCTCGGACCAGACGACCACTATCCCGGGGAACAATGACGATATGCGCAGAATATCGTACTTGATATCGCGGATCAGATCACGCGACGTACGGAGGCCTAGGTAATTGCACCCAACATGGATGACCAATATATGGGGCGGTCGAGCCAGCCTGGAGTGCAAATGGAGTTTGGGCAGTAGCCCACTCCACTCCTCTTACTCCTATCCATCGAACCTGGACTTCCTTGTGGGGAAAACCCATCTGTCTACTGTCCGGCCTGACCACTACTCGGATAGCACCCCAGTGGACAAACGAGTGCCCAAGCATCCAGACGAGACGTTGCACAGTACCTGCAAGAAAATGTTAAGGAGGCAAACCAGTAACCATCGCAAACAACATACATTTCGGAGCAGTGGAGGGGGAGGGGGGGGCGAGAGGACGGTGGAGAGAAAAAAAAGATTCACAGTAATTGAGGACAGACAAACAAAAGAAAGCGCCTGGACTCCCAACGACCAATGCGCATAATGAAAGACTCCGGCAGGCCCTGTTGAGATGCCTCGGTGGCCGCTCCAATCCGGAAGGAATGAGACTTATAAGCTAGGTTAGAGACCCCAAGCACTGACAATACTTTGTGAAGCACTGCAACAAACTGGAAGCAGGATAAAGCCTGTCCTGAAGCATGAACCAAAAAGGCCCCTCTGTGTGAGGGCCACCCTTGCAAGTAAAGGCGCACAGATTGTACCGGGCAAGACCATGCATTCGGGACCCCGTAGAGCCGGACACATGACCCTCTACCATCTTGATCAGTTTTTGAAGAGGACAGCCAACATGCACAAAACCGTCATCCAACAGCACCTGGCTCCAGCTCAGGCCATGGCGTGCGTGTCCCGCAGTACTGACCAATTCACCTATTCGAAATGCCCTATAAAAGGCAAGTGAATATGCCGCTCGGAACAACGCAGCCTCATAAGCATTTGTACAAACCTCTGGCAATTTATGAATGATGCGATCAAGCAAATCAAAGGAGATCGGCCTCCTAGCGTCAGGCCGAGGTGGAGCAGTAGCCCTTTAGAGCCTAGCGAATTAGAAAATGCTTGGTGTTATCAGGCAAAGCAAACAATTTTAACCAAAAAGCCAGTGCTGACAAGCCCCTTCGAACCATAGATTCTGAAAACCATTACAAAAACTCAAATGACACCGGTGCACCTGTATAGGCATCGCGGCCCACTCCCTGACAGAGGATCGTCCATTCCTGCCAAACCGAGGAATATGCCTTCCAAGTACACTCAGGGAGTGATCTGCCGATTAACGACAAAGCTAAACGAACGCCAGGTCCCAGAGGTGTGGTGGGCAAGGGGTCCCATGCTGCTCCGCCTCTGGCGCCAACATGCAAAACCTGTCCCACTGAAACCAAGAGATGGAATCAGCTATTGAATTAGACACACCGGGAACATGACGCGTGGACAGCCACACATTCAGACAAACAGGTCAGGACTAGGTGCCGCATGAGACGGACCACAGGGGGAGAACCAGAAAGACTGTTCAAAACATTAACAACGACAAATTATTGGAGAGGAAACGGACCCCCATGTTGTGGAACTGGGGACCCCAAACATGAAGAGCAGCAAAAATGGGAAAAAGTTCCAGTAACGTTAAAGGGGTATTCCCATGAACATATTCATATCTATATTTGTAGATAATTAATAGTTAAACATTTTTGAAAATATAAGTAGTTAAAAATTCTGCAGTGTTTTAAAGATTTTCTCTATCCATCTTAGTGGTGACGGTCTGTTTTCTTGATCGGTTGCCAATGGATACGACCACAAATGCAGAAACTTTCTATGGTCTGGAACGTGTCAGGTACCCAACAATGATTTTCTTATTGTAGCTAGGTTATCAGGCAGGGACACTACATGTATCAGAAGATATATCACAATAAGGACATCATGGCTGATTTTTTTGACCTTAGAAAGGTCCTGCATTCATGGTCGTATCCACTGGCAACCGATCAAGACAACAACTTGTGACTACAAGATATTTAGAGAAAATCTTTAAAACTCTGCAAAATGTTTAAATACTTACAGTACAGACCAAAAGTTTGGACACACCTTCTCATTCCAAGAGTTTTCTGTATTTTCACGACTATAAAAATTGTAGATTCACACTGAAGGCATCAAAAGTATAGATTAACACATGTGGAATTATATACTTAACAAAAAAGTGTGAAACAACTGAAAATATGTCTTATATTCTAGGTTCTTCAAAGTAGCCACCTTTTGCTTTGATTACTGCTTTGCACACTCTTGGCATTCTCTTGATGAGCTTCAAGAGGTAGTCACCTGAAATGGTCTTCCAACAGTCTTGAAGGAGTTCCCAGAGATGCTTAGCACTTGTTGGCCCTTTTGCCTTCACTCTGCGGTCCAGCTCACCCCAAACCATCTCGATTGGATTCAGGTCTGGTGACTGTGGAGGCCAGGTCATCTGGCGTAGCACCCCATCACTCTCCTTCTTGGTCAAATAGCCCTTACACAGTCTGTAAGTGTGTTTGGGGTCATTGTCCTGTTGAAAAATAAATGATGGTCCAACTAAACGCAAACCGGATGGAATAGCATGCCGCTGCAAGATGCTGTGGTAACCATGCTGGTTCAGTATTCCTTCAATTTTGAATAAATCCCCTACAGTGTCACCAGCAAAGCACCCCCACACCATCACACCTCCTCCTCCATGCTTCATGGTGGGAACCAGGCATGTAGAGTCCATTCGTTCACCTTTTCTGCGTCGCACAAAGACACGGTGGTTGGAACCAAAGATCTCAAATTTGGACTCATCAGACCAAAGCACAGATTTCCACAGGTCTAATGTCCATTCCTTGCGTTCTTTAGCCCAAACAAGTCTCTTCTGCTTGTTGCCTGTCCTTAGCAGTGGTTTCCTAGCAGCTATTTTACCATGAAGGCCTGCTGCACACAGTCTCCTCTTAACAGTTGTTGTAGAGATGTGTCTGCTGCTAGAACCCAGTGTGGCATTGACCTGGTCTCTAATTTGAGCTGCTGTTAACCTGCGATTTCTGAGGCTGGTGACTCGGATGAACTTATCCTCCGCAGCAGAGGTGACTCTTGGTCTTCCTTTCCTGGGGCGGTCCTCATGTGAGCCAGTTTCTTTGTAGCGCTTGATGGTTTTGGCCACTGCACTTGGGGACACTTTCAAAGTTTTCCCAATTTTTCGGACTGACTGACCTTCATTTCTTAAAGTAATGATGGCCACTCGTTTTTCTTTACTTAGCTGCTTTTTTCTTGCCATAATACAAATTCTAACACTCCATTCAGTAGGACTATCAGCTGTGTATCCACCTGACTTCTGAACAACACAACTGATGGTCCCAACCCCATTTCTAAGGCAAGGAATCCCACTTATTAAACCTGACAGGGCACACCTGTGAAGTGAAAACCATTTCAGGTGACTACCTCTTGAAGCTCATCAAGAGAATGCCAAGAGTGTGCAAAGCAGTAATCAAAGCAAAAGGTGGCTACTTTGAAGAACCTAGAATATAAGACATATTTTCAGTTGTTTCACACTTTTTTGTTAAGTATATAATTCCACATGTGTTAATTCATACTTTTGATGCCTTCAGTGTGAATCTACAATTTTTATAGTCATGAAAATACAGAAAACTCTTGGAATGAGAAGGTGTGTCCAAACTTTTGGTCTGTACTGTATATTTGCAAAAATGTTTAACTTTTAACCATCTACAAATTTAAAAATGATCATAGTCATGGGAATACCCCTTTAAGTTACGAAGGAAGCCCGCTTCCCTCCAACTAGTCGGCCATTCCCCAACCATCCACTGACCCTGGAAAAAGGCACTACACCCATTACCTCCTGCCTGCATCAGTGTACAAGGACAGATCCGTGCTATCGCTCCAAGCCTCCTGCCACACTGATCTACCATTGTACAGCGATAAGAACACAAGCCAAACATTGAGGTCGGCCCTAAGCTCTGCTGTAATACGGATGAAATGGGCCGGACTCTTAACTCCCGCTGTGGCTTAAGCCAGGCGCCTGCAGAAAATACGCCCCATTGGGATAATTCTTCAGGCGAAATTAAGCTTTCCCAGAGTAGACTGCAGTTGCGGTAGGGTCACTTTTTTGGCAACCTGCAGCTAAGACACAGACAGGTGCAGATCAATCAGCTTGTCTGTGGGAAGCCTACATTCCATGGCTTTCGAGTCAATCTTTATTCCCAGGAATTTTAACACAGTAGTCGGGCCCTCCATCTTATCTGGCGCCAGTGGTATGCCAAAACGGCGCGTCACCTGTTCCAGAGTGGACAAAAGGACCGAGCACACTAATGAATTGGGTGGACCTATGCATAAGAAGTCATCGAGATCGAGTGCAATATGGATTGCAACTGTGACTCCTCTCTAACAACTCATTCAAAAAAAGTGGTAAAACGTTCAAAATATGCACAGGAGATGGCACATCCCATAGGCAGACAGCGGTCCACATAAAAGGAGCCATCCCACTTGCAGCCAAGCAGGGGGAAACTGGGTGGACCGGGAGGAGCCGGAAGGAGGACTCGATGTCCGCCTTGGCAATTAGGGCCCCGGGACCAGAGCAGCGCACCCAGTCAATGGCCCTATCAAACGAAACACAGGACACTGAACACAATGCATCATCTATCCCATTGTTAACGGACTGCCCGCAAGGATAGGACAGATGATGAATTAATATGAATTTGTTGGCTTCCTTCTTGGGCACTACGCCCAGTGGGGAAACACGCAAATGGGAAAAGGGAGGGGGACAGGGAAGGGGCCGGCCATACGGCCTAAAGCAACTTCCTTTTGTATTTTGTCAGCAAGCACCTGAGGGTGTTGCGTAGCAGATTTCAAATTACGGTGACAAGCAAATGGTGCATCAACCGTGGACTGTATCTTAAAACCGGCCCTAAAACCGTCAGATAGAAAAACCACAGTCTGCTGATCGGGGTACCTATTTAGGTAGGGCGGCATCGTCTCTATGTTCACCGGAGTCATCCTTTTTGTTAGAATTATCAGATTGCTTACTCTTCTGCTTCTTAAAGCAACAGGAGGCACTATGGGAGCCCCCACAATAGGAGCACTCATGCTTGAAGCAGCAGGTGACGGCGAAGCGGCACTGCCCTTCATTCTATTACCAGCAGAGTGAGGGAAGAAGTCTGACTCATGAGTGAGGCCCTGGCTCCTGACTGAAAGGGCTGAGGGGGAATCATAGCCACCATCATAAGCTGCATCCCCAGGCTTATGTCCTTATGGTCCCACCGGATCGATGGGCGGACCACCTTTCTTTGATGAAATTGCTCATCATACCTAAAGCCAGGCGGTTCCCCCATAGACCCAGTAGGCCTCCCCAATCGAATCCAAGTAGCAAAACAAACCTGAGCAATTCTGTGGTGCTTTTTCACCAATAATGCTTGCCAGAATTGCAAAGGTCTGCAGCCAGTTAGAAAAAGTGCGGGGAATGAGGCGGTACCTGCACCTCTCCTCCTCCTCTTTCTTGGATTCAGTAAGCTTCACCCTGTTGAGATTGAATTTTTCGAACGGTAAAAGGGAAAATATCTCCACATATTCTTCCTTCCATATTTTCTCTTTTACATCAGGTTTTACATGGGAAAGGGGACCGTCAAAACATACGTATACTTCTCCCCTTGCCACATCCTCTAGCCTAACCGGGTCCACCATAGCGTCTCTCTGTGACCCATCGGCCACATCGCCCGCAAAAGTAGCAGGTGTAGGAACTTGGGCTGAGGCGGCCAAAGGGGCAGAGGACGAGGAAGGACGAACCAATGCAGGAATGGGGGATGGCGACACTAACTGTGGCATACATTGATCTAAGAAACTACGCACTCCATCAACAAATTAGTAAAGGGGTCAGGCATAGTGGCAGGAAGGGCAACAGGAGGGACATTGACAGGAGGCACAGTAAGAGGACAAAAGCAAAATGAAGAGGGTAGGATAAGAAGAGGGTGTTGGGACTCACCAGGCTGACTCCGGTGGGGCCCTGGAGCAGCCACTGATCCGGATCCCGTTGCGACATCCAAGATTTGCCTGTCGTTGTCCTCAGAGCTTGAAGTGGAGGAGGACCTGGGTCTTGGGACCGGCTGCCCCGCCGCTGTTACACCGGAGTCCTGAAGTCGGCGGCTCCCACGCAACGATCCACAGTGTGCCGCAGGTGAGGCAGAGGCGTGATGGTTCTGAGGGGCATCCAAGATTGCCCCCTGCTCGGGCTGAACAGCGGGGCGCTCCTTGAGCCGGCGGGTCTTCGTGGACTGCTGCGCTGAGGACCTAGTCTTTGTTTCAGGCCTGGCTGCTCCTGTGGGACCTGCGGGATGCAGGACCTGGCTTGGCGCCGCCCCCTCACCAGCAGCCAGCCACGTGTGCAGATTCTGACTGCGAGCGCTGCTGTAAGCAGGAGGATGCTCAGCAGGCTTCACCGGAGGGTCCCTGGAGGGGTCCTTATGCGTGGGCACCAGCGCTTCACAGAAGTGGAGGAGCTGAAGCGCTGTGGGGGTTTCGAACGGCGAGATCTCAACCACTCTGCTCTATTAGATGCAGCCAGCCGCCTGAGGGACTTCAGGACATCAGCGACACTGACAGACATGGTGAGCACCTCTCGTGTTCAATCCAGGCCGTCAGTGTATTTAACACTTAGCGGGCTGGATGATATAAGGTCCTATCAAACCACTCCCACCTTTATTTGTTGTTGATAGTACTTTGACCCCTCCCATCGTTTTGCGCGCCAAAACATGACCCCCTGTATTTTCTGCCCGCCAAAAGTTAACCCCTGCACTACCCTAACTACTCACACCCTCCCCCTTCATGCTTGCTAGAACTCCCTGTCATGCTGGGGCCTGCGCTAACTGCATAGCTCCGTGACCATGCTTTTAGGATGCACACCTAGTTTTGGCTTTAAAAACTGCACCAAAAAACCCAAACATGTGTCCTTATTTAAGAAAAACATGACTACATTTAAGTCTGCAAAGCGCTGCGGAATATGTTGGCACTATACAAGTAAGTGAAATAATAATAAACAACGACACACCTGTCCATTGGGTTGTATGATAGTTGGGTGTATGATATTGCAACTTATCTCTAGTTAAAAGAATAGGGCTGAGCTGCAATACCACAAGTTGGCAGGTGTGGTACTATTTCTGAAATAAAGCATCCATGCTTCTCCTATCATGTTGTTCTTAGCCTTCTTACCAATATCATCCTTTTTAGCAGTGTCTATCCCATATTCTTCAGCTAAAGATCTGCACCGGACTAGTCGAAGGAAAGCGCAATTTCTGCCTGAAAAGTAAAGTCTCTTATGTAATTCAACAGATTCACAATTTAAAACTGCAAACTTGGGATAGATTCACACTTGCATTGGGCTCTCTGTCGTTTGGGTCCACTGGGGGATCCGAACGACGGACAGCCTGTCTACTAATACAGCTGTCACCTGCAGTCCCATAGACTATAATGGGGTACGTCAGATTTCCACTGTTTTTATACTGAAATGGGCGGAAAAAAGAATCCTCCATGCAGGACTTTTTTCTCTGCCAATTTTCGGCAGAATCTGCGGCAGAGTCCGACATAGATGTGAACATAGCCTTAATATTAGTGGATTGGAAATTCTAGATAAAGCATGGTAAAAATTTAGTCTCCACATCAGCCTTATAAAGTGGAATATAAAAAGCAGAATATATTGCACTGACATTTGTAGTCACCACTAAATGAGGTATTTTGGTTACAACAAATTAACCCCTATCTTGCTGATCAGTGGGGGTCATTTACATCAAAAGGGACCACCAGAGCTGAATCCCCAGCAACCAGACCCTTATCTATCCTGTGGAAAGATGATAAGTTTGTATTGTGAGACAACACTTTTAAGAGAGGATTTCATTATGAAAACTGGTAATATGTTCAGCAGCTATAATGTAAAAAGCTGTTTAAGGAATTAAAATAGATCTATAAAAAGAAAAAAAAAAAAGGGACATATTCCAGTCACTTTATTAAGACTATTACAAAAGCATGGTACAACTATATCAACATCTATGGTCCAGAAAACGTAATATACAGTAAATATACTGTACTTTAAAATAAACAGTACCATCTGTTGATCATTGTGTGCATTAAATTATATGCTATGACTAAGTTATTAAAAAGCAGAAATATTTATTGATCACATCACAGACAGGGCAAATAATCTTAAGAAATATGATAAAAACTTACAGAAGAGACGGATATCTTTTTCAGATATACTTTCCGGGGGCTGCAAAATGTAATAATACTATATTACTAAAAGTTATGTAGCAAATACAAAATAGTATAAAATTCTAGGTCAACCCTAAAACAGCCATAAAAAGGGAAAAATCCCACTACATTAGAGACTTACCCTGCCAATAGACTGTAAAAGTTTAGAAACATAGTTTTCCACAGTAGCTGCATCACTCTTTGCTTTCTCTCGATACCTGTAAGTCAACAGTGAGCACAGGTTAATTTTTCAGAAGGCGTGTGCTACCTGAGAATACTCTGCAGGGATCAGCCATCATGAATATGTTGTCCTGACTTCCCCAAAAACAAATGTCAGGAGAAGGATTGGTCATGTAGCATTTCAGCATGCCCTATCCTTTGTCTTCACAGTAGATAAACCGCCACCACAAGAGCTTGGCAGGCAGTGGTTTATTCCCCTTCAGTGTGCATGTGTATGGTAATGGAAAAGTGAAGAAATCAGGCGATACCTTTTAGAGGCTAACAGAGTATTTGATGGTGAGCTTTTGAGAGTACTAGCTCTCTTCTTCAGACATGGTGTTATACAAGAAACTGAAAATTCACAGACTTTTTATACACAGAAGACATGGACCTTCAAAGGATCTTAGAATCTTAGTACTCTAGAAAGCTCACCATCAAATATACTCAGTTAGCCTCTAAAAGGTATCGCCTGATTTCTTCACTCTTCCACTACTTTCTATGGCTAACACAGTATAACATTATACTGTGTATGGTAATGAGGGGAAAAAAAGAACTGTTGGCAAAACAAGTGTTTAGCTGAAAGCATTTAAAGGTATATGGGCTTTTTAGCCTTCAGGTGTACTTCAGGGTACACTTCCTAAAATCTCCACAGCTTAAATGGATGACAAAAGGGAACAATACATTGTATTCAACTACAAATAGAAATAAGATGAACCTTTGGTTTGGTGTCTCTGTAAACTTGTTCCTAATACTGTACTAGACCTTCAGGCTAATCTTCTAGTTGGAGATGGGAGTCTTGGTATATACTCAGGGGCGCACCGCTAATGAGGCGAGGTGAGGCGGCCGCCTCGGGCGGCACTGTCCGGGGGGCGGCATTTTACTATTTAATGTAAACCAGCCCAGGACAGGCCGCTTTAAAAAAAAAAAAAAAAAAAAACAGAGCTGAGCGCGGCCTGTCCTGGGCTGGTTTACAAGACGTCGCATCTCAGCGCAGGCGGCGATACAATGACGTCATCACGCCGCCTATGCTGAGACTCAGACGTCGCGGACAAGAGGAGGAGGCGGCGGCTGCATCAAGGCATCGCAGGTGAGTATAGCTTTTTTTTTATCTATATAAATAGGCCGTAACCTGTTGGAGTATCCCCGGCAGGTCAGGGCCTATTTATTTACCTACCCCGCGTCTGCTCGTGGCCGCCCCCGCTTCCCCTTCTGCTATGGGCCGCAGAAAGGGAAGTGGATGCCGCTGTGAGCGGCCGCGGGCATCGGTAAGTTAGGCCGCGGGCCGCAAATGCTACTATTATTATACTCCAGGGTCTATTATAATAATAGTTCATGGGTCGGCCACTATGGGGCATAATACCCTGTGCAGGGACCACTGTAGAGCATAATACCCTGTGCAGTGGCCAGTCTGCGATCCAACGTAACTCCGAGCAGGCTTGAAAAGACCCCAGAGTATAATAATAGTTCATGGGTCGGCCACTATGGGGCATAATACCCTGTGCAGGGACCACTGTAGAGCATAATACCCTGTGCAGGGGCCACTCTGGAGCATAATACCAGTGCAAGGGCCACTATGGAGGATAATACCAGTGCAGGGGCCACTATGGAGCATAATACCCTGTGCAGGGGCCACTCTGGAGCATAATACCAGTGCAGGGGCCACTATGGAGAATAATACTGTGTGCTGGGGCCGCTATAGAGCATAATACCAGTGCAGGGGCCAATATGGGGTATAAAACTGTGTGCAGGAGTTGCTGCGGAACATAATACCGTGTGCAGTGGCCAATGCGGGGCATAATACCGTGAGCAGGGGCCACTATGGAGCATAATACCGTGTGCAGGGGCCGCTGAGAGGCATAATACAGTGTGCAGGGGCCGCTGCGGGCCATAAAACTGTGTAATACTGTGTGCAGGGGCTGCTGTGGAACTTTATAGTGTGTGTAAATGGGGCGCTATAAACATGGGCTATAGCACCTGTTTATATTATACGCTGTCTGTTTATAGTGACCGTGTGATATAATTGTAGCCTTGTCACATACTGTAGACATGTACAGGACGAGGCTGTAGTTACATGACATGGCCGCTATGAGATGAATTACACTATGTAAACAGAGAAGCGGTCACGGCGCTTACACAGGTACCATTCAAACAGCTGATCAGTGGGGGTCCTGGGTTTTTGAACCCCACTGATTAGTTTATTAATGACCTGGAAAACCTTTTAATTAGTTAACACCTGGGGTATTATTAATAAGGGGCACTATTTATACAGGGTACACACGGACATTATTAATATAAAGATGCACTTGGGGGTATTATTCATTATGGGGGGTTATATCATATATTATATAATTGGGGGTAGCAGCAGGATGGGGGCTTTGTGTAGGTGAGGACAATGTGGGTTGGATGCCTGGAAAAGTGAGGAGCCAAAGATGTCTGTGTTGCAACCTTTACAGAGACAAGTCACAGCTGGAAAAAGTGGTCATGGCGGTCCAGAGGGAAGAGAAGGGAAATGTGACCGATTAGTCAGAGACGTCACCTGTAAGTCACAGAATGTTACTGCACTGTATTCACCTAAATGATAGAGGATAAATACGTGAGTGATGGGGGTCTGTCTGCTGAGACCCCCACTGAGCCTGAGAATTGGGTTTTTCCCCCCACTAGGTGGGAATTCAGCCTGACCGCAGCCATATATATAGGTGTGTCACTTGGTGGATAGACGAACCCGCGTGGCTCTCATTCACTTCAATGGGAGTGCCAAAGATACCCGAAGTCCAGTACTCAGCTATCTGCGGGGCTCCTATTATAGAGAATGGGGGCCACATGGGCTCTTCCATCCACCAAGCAGAAGATGTGTGAAGTTACTTTCATTGTTAATGCCGTGTTGTTGATCTGATACTGAAATAATACAGGAAGAAGAATTCTTAAAAACTGTTTTATAACTTTGTGTATTGTGTATATTGTGCGACGATAACAGTGTGTTAAACTAGTAGCATGGAAACTCAGTGTTTTTTTTTTTTTTTTGGGGGGGGGGGGCGTCTTTCTATAGTCCGCCTCAGGCAGCAAAGAGGCTAGGTTCACCACTGTATATACTTATACATGGAAGTCACTGGGTAATGTATTTTGACTTGTAGTTTAGTTGCTTATAGTTTGACAATGTGACAGAAAAATTCTGACACATTGAAATAACCTTCTATTCAATTTGTAGCCAACAAGTAACCTTTGTATCCCATAATATGGATACATAGTACCGTAAATATCCTCCAATAGAAGTCAACGGAATCTAAAAATACAAACCTACAATATAACTTCATATAGATCTATATTCTCCCTACAGAAGACATTCTAGTGAAGTCTGCATTGCCTTCTACAGGGAGAATTTAGTCATGCAGAACCCACAAACAAACAAAAGATCTACAGTATGTTATAGACTCTGTTTACTTCTATAGTGAGATAACTGTCTATATTTTTAGACTTCATTGACTTCTGTCAGGATGTTATGGATCTGTGATTTTTTTTTTTTAATTTGTTAAAGGACCAATAAAATAATCATGTTTCGGTTGAGTTCTTTCTGATAGTAGTGGGCTTGTGCTTACACACAGCAGCCAATCTAGGGTAGCAGAGCTGCATCATAAGACACGGGGGATGGACAAAACCACAATACGTGCAAATAATGACACAGGGACAGTAAATTGTTTCATGCATCATTTTACAAAATATAGAACATTAGCTGAAATTAATGTTAAGAAACTCACACATTCTGCAGTTTAATGAACTTATCAGAGTCTGCGATCATATCTGGAATGGTTCCTCGCAGAGGTAGATTCCCTTTCCCTTCAGATGATGTGAACTCCTTAACAGCTCGAGCCAAAATCCAAAAGTCAGAAGACTGGAAATAAAGAGAAAGGGATTCATGGTAAGCCTGAATGTTGATAGAAAGATTCTAAAAATGTTCATGTTTTCTTTAAGCCCTCATCTTTGTATCTGCACTTTCTTAAAAGGATAGTAAAAATTTTAAGAAATTGTGCCTCCACAGAATTTACATTTTTGATGAAAAATTGGATTTCGAACTTGCTGCAAATTCTATTTCTCGTTAATATCATTAGGGGACACATCACCATGGGTATAGGCCCAGGAAGGCTACACCCTGTCCATAGACACTAGGCTAATCAGTTTTGTGCGGACAGCAGTAGGAGAGCAAAAAGATTAAATAAAATACAAACTAGCATGTCTTTATCCTGGGGTGAACAAGTTAAGAACAACAGCATGGGTGCAAGAGACAAAACAAAGGGCGGAATCTGTGTTCCCCAAGGAATCCAACAAAAAAAGAATTTTCGGTAAGTACAAAAATCCAATTTTCTCATTAACATCATTGGGGAACACAGCATCATGGAACATTCTAAAATCCTACATGATTCATGCGACCTGAGTACAACGTGACTGGTTGCAGTGCCAAATGATCCAAACTGAGAACAGGAGAAGACGAGTACAGACCTGACCGGATCAAGTGAATGTGGACACTGAGGCCTTGGAGACATTGAGTCATGTGCCTATATACCAAGGAAGCGCCAACTGTCTTTGAGAAAGGAACATCAATCACAGGATACGTCTGGTAGAAAAGGACCATCTGGAAATGGAAGCTGCGCAGGAATTCAAGCGAGCTAGGATAAGTAGTGACAAAAGGGCTCTGATGACCGCTCAGGTACAAAAGAAACGCTCCCTAGAGTAAGGGGGTGAGGAGAAAGGAGACTGCATCAGATGAGAAAACACAGGTTACCTTAGGAAGAAGGATCAAGGCAACATCTTTTCTCTAAAGAAAACTACCTTTGAAAGAAAGGAACTACCTTTTTTCTTGAAGAGAACAACAAGGCAACTTTCCCAATGAGGTGTCCAGTGCACACCGTGCAGATGAATGTGAAAACTACTAGGAGGGCCAGCAGTGCCTACTGAATCAAGACCAAGGTCCATAGGATGCTACAACAGAGAGGCACAAGGGACTTATTCCCAGCAGAAGGGTGACCCTCTTGGGAGAGAAAGCCAGATATGCAAAAGGAAAGAGATGGTCGAAGAACAGGCCCAAGGGATCCAACCCAACACACCTACAGGAAGGAGGATTCCAGGTGAAAAGTGCCCCCATAAGATGGCTGCCAGTCAGCAGAACAGGCATTTTCCCATCAACATATGGAAGCCTCACAGACTGGAACTCCCACATGAAAGAAAAGTCTCACAGAGACCAAACAGAGAGGCTACAGTTAGGACAATAAGGACTGCGTACATGGGTCATCCAAATTCACGAGCTGGCTGGAGACCTTCTGCCTTGACTCACCAGGGGGTCCTGGACAAGAAAGAAGGGGAGAAAGCAACAGGAGAATGCTCTACAGGAGAATACTGGAACCAGAACTTCAGCTGCAACAGCCAGTCGTGAAAGAAGGCTGCAGTTCAGTAGAAGGCAAATGTCCACTTCTGTAAACTGAACCCAAACCGGACCAGAGGTCTCAGGAAAACTGTTGGAAGGAGGGGCAGACCCATGAGTGAAACGCCTCCTGGCTGGAGCAGGAAAAAGCTAAACCCCTAAAAGGAGAGAGTATGACATCCCAAACCTTGCTGTCTGTAACTCATTGCCCTCCAAGTGGTTGAAATAAACTTCTCAGAAGATAGTATTTGAACCTTGCCTGGAGGTATCATGGTGAGGTTGAAAACCCGCAGTTTTGGGAAGACGAACTGAAATTAGCAATCCTTAGGTACAGGTTAGTGGATGGAACATCAACAGTAAGCACTCCCCCACCCAAGACGCCAGCAAGAGACCATGAAGACCTTCCCTGGGGAGACCTGGAGAGACCTACCAGAGAGATCTCAAGGAGTTCAAGATCTTGAAGCATAAGCTGATAAAACAACACATGCAAGAGGGACCAGCCCCCTTTATCTTCAAGATAATCTCCAGGAATAGTTCTGTTGTGTGGTCTTTCCTGACTGTGTCCAATGCAATGGAACAAATTCTCTCCCCTCTTTGAGAAAAACAGCAACTATCTAAGAGGGTGTGCCACCATTTAATCTTTCCTACATCTGCAAATTGACAAGAATGAGAGAGCCATGCAACTTCCATGGTGCAGGAAGTATTTTGAGGTTAACCAGCCCTGAGTTGAAGACGTTGGGAGGAATACAAGAGCTGTCATGCAGCAAATTTACAGTGAACAGAGGATGAAGCCAAGAACTAGATGATGAAAGACCTTACCTTCCCGGGCACCGAGAAGGCAATGCGTAAGACAGATAAAGGCCAGAATTCTCCAGGCTCCAACAAACACAGCACTAGAAGAGCAAGACAGCAAGAGAAGTGGAACTCCTGTGACTGTCTGATTCTAAGACTGTGACTAAACTTCCTAGCTGTACAGGGAAGGGGATGTCTTCCCGGGGCTTAAAGAGTGACAGGCCCAGCATCATCCATACAAGAAGACCAAATGAAGGAAGTCAGAGGAAAATTGTCACCAGGACCTCAGAGATTGTTGCATTATGCCTCTGAGGTCATCATGCTACATTCATGATACTGAATCTTATAAACCCTGAAAAGGAAGGCCAGAGAGCGGTGTGGGTAGGACAACCTAACTCAAGGTAGGCTTTGCAGCAAAAGGCAAATCACTGTGACTTAGGGGATCAGGAACTGAACCCTTGTTGTGTCTAGTCCAGACAATATGGGCCTTACAAACCAGGGTAAGGGAAACGGATGTGGATAGGTGAATCCAGTCGATAGCAAGACTGATTTCAGTGCAGAGTTTGTACAGGCACTAGGAAGGCACAAATTTCAGCCCAATGGTGCACATTGGGTGGCAGACCCAGGACGTAGTGGAGAAGACAGACTTGGTCTCTACTTTATGCCAGTTATGCAGTGCTGACCATTCTATTTTTTGCCATTAAGCTGGCTTGCTTAAAAAAAAAAAGCATCCTGCCAAAGCAGAGTCAATATACATTCCTTAACAATAACATTTCAACACCAAGAAGGACATGATGTGCGGTTAGTTGAGGAAGTAGCAGGTCATCTGCAAATGATCAAATTTTCAAGCAAGCTCCAATCTGTGGCATTTGGGAGGGGCACAAAATCCAGATTGAAAGCAAAGTTTTTAGCCACATGAAACCTCAAAAATTGGATGAAGAGGTGTTAAATGATTGTGTAATGCCTCTTGTACATCGACATGCCAGTTACTGCTACTGGTCAGAAACGGAGAGTCCTTGAATTGGGAGACCTTGGTTTATCACTCTAACAGATCTCTACACACTAAAGCCAAGATGCCTGCAATGTTTAACATTGAGTGTCCCAAGGTTGGAAGAAAAATGACAAACAGCAAGATGTGTAAGGAGGTTAACCTCTGGACAGAAAGATCGTCTAATTGGATGGATGGTGTATAGTGATCGATTCTGTACTGCAAGTAAAATTGGGCATCACATTCCAACCTTACGGCAGGAAGCAGTGTCAACATAAACCATCAGAAGGTGTTTGCACAACATTTGGCTACAAGATAGATGTCCAGCTACAGGTGTTTCATTGACTTCAATTTACCACCCTCATGGTGCACAGCAAAACAGAAATGGCAGCTGGAGTGGTAGTCTATCCTCTTCAGAGATGAGACCCACTTTTATTTTGGGCGCATTGACCTGAGATTGGTTTGGAGACATGTGAGCAATGCCATGAAGAGCCCTTCACAAGAGAATGTCATATCAGTTCTACTTCAGGTATTATGGTGTGGGTAGCTGGACCATTGATAGTCTTCATTTCAGATACACTAACAGCTCGGCATTACATTGATTAGATTGTGGGTATGGCCTTTTCTCTTAAGTGTTCACAGAGTCGTTTCTCAACATGACAACGCAAAGCCGCGTATTGCGTGTGTTAATGTTAGCAGCCTACGTGACCTAAATGTGTTACCACAACATGCAGTGTCTCCAGGCTTGTCTTCCACTAAGCATATCTGGGACATCATTGGACAGTAACTGCAAAGGGAGCTGTCAGCGACCTATTTTGATGATTTACATGCTCAAGCACGTTCAGTGTGGTATAACGTTCCTCAGACAACTATCAATAACCTCACTAATAACATGGCAATGCATATAAGTGTTTCTGCACATGGCGCTCATACACAATACTGAATAAATCATGAGGTTTCAAATATTGTTTACATTTTTAATATCATAGTTTGCATATCATTAACGTGTCTATCAATCCTGTAATTTCCTTCTTGATGTTGCAATTTCAGTGTTAAGGAGTGTATATGCCTATGAAGATGGCTGGACTCGGGGACCTTAAGAGCTAATAATCTCTACTACTGAGCTGTAGTCTCAGGAGGGACATGTGGATAAAAGAGATAACCACATAACCATCAGATCAGTCTAGGTGCTAACTGGCGATCAATGATGTGGCAGATGTCATGCCATATCACCCTCACATCCTATGTTGAGAACCATGCAGTTGTCTGGTGAAGACATTTTCCAGGAGGAAGGAAGCCAGCAAAGACCCATAAGTAAGGGCAGTGCTACTCCTGACAGGTGAGAGGTATGCCTTCACATGGGGGTAGCCCCATATAATTTGGATACAGCCCAGCATAGTCAGTCAGCTTATCAGTTTACTCGGGGCTCCCCAGTTCTTTTGGACTCAGAAGCTGAGTCAGAGGTGTTACCCAAGGATGAAGACTAGATCAGAGGTAGTCTTGTCATGGCAGCTCTATTAGAAGAATCCTAAGCAGTCCACCCTCTCACCTATATGTTGATGCAGGAGGATTTACTGGAGTGTGAACAGAAATTTGATGTAAAGCTAAAGACTATTTGAAGAGTCTGGAGAGATCTCCTAAAAAAAGGAGGGGCTTAGCCCAACAGGGAGTTATTGAGTTTATGTCTCCTAACTTCATGCGAGTGTTGCCCTAAGGGGGGTTCACAACTGGCAGTGTGGGAAGAAAAAGGCCCTCTCCTCTGGAAAACCTGCGCTAGGATTTGATGGAAGGACCTCAGAGGGCCTGCTGTTCATCCCAAAGGAACTGAGACAAAACCACAGCCTAGGCTCGACTGAAGTCAGGGACTAAACTGGTACTACCAAAACATGATCATGAAGCCTACTGAGCAGACAGTCCTGAAGTGGGGAGCGAGCGTCTTCAGGAATTAGCCTACCACTGCCAGAATGCAAGGACCCATGGTGATCGCATATGTTTGCAACTAGTACCGAAGGACACAGCATTTAACAAAGGCCAGAGGGGGAGACCAAGAATAGAGCCAGTGGATGTTACATGCTCACCTGTCCAGTGTCTTTTTGTGCTTGCAGGGTCACCCCTTTGGTAACCTCGCACTAGAACTAGGGTTATCAACATTCCAACTACGGCATCAAACAAGTAAGGGGACTGGGTGACCGAAGGTGAGGAATGATGGAGGCTCGTGCCGGGGAGAATGTCTGGCTGCCTAGGGTTTCTAGCACCCGCAGGTGGTACAACTAGTGGGGCAGGCAACACTGAAGACCACCCTCCATTCTGTAAGAGAAAAGAGAGAAAGACAACTAAAATATAAAAAGCAGTAGGCCTGCTTCCTAGAGACACTAAGCTAAAAACTGATAGTGTCTATAAAAAGGAAAAGCCCACCTCGACAGAGCCAACATTTTTTTTTTTTTTTATTATACCTATATTGTCGGCTTTTTAGTGACAGGGTCTATACCTATGGTGCTGTGCCCCCTAATATTAACGAGAAACGTCACGTTAATTATTTTTTCCCATTTGCACCATCGTACAAGAAGCGTCAAGTTGGCCGACTGAAAAACGCCACCCTGACTGGAAATGCTTAGCCACCAAAAGGAAGTCACAGGCTGACAAACAAAGTGGGTAGCTCTAGTAAAGGCAAGGGTGCCAATGTTTTCAGAAAGAATAAATATAAATGACATGGTGGCAAAACCACTTTAATTGATACTCAGTGAAATTCCTTAAAGAGTTTTTCTACTGCTAATAGCCCCATTATGGCTGCAGCACATTTTCCATTTTCTCCCTGAGACTGGGGGCCTGTACAATACAGAGCAGTTGCCCTTCCTTACCCATTACTAGTACTACTACTGCTTTACTTACAATGTAAGAGTATATTCACACTACAGTTATTGGGGTCTGTTGCTGCTATCCATCATAGGATGAGCGCAATGGACAATAACGGTAGTAGAGTAATGGACACAGACGTAGCCCCCTCAGTCTGTGTCCGTTCCCACTGACTGTAATGTAAAAAACACATGATGGACACTTTCTCCCATCATGTTTGTTACTTTTGTAACGGAAGAAAAAGTCCTACATGAAGATCTGCCCCAGATGCAGAGAGATGGGTACCATTAGCTTCAACTACTGATATCAATATACAGTCAGAGGGGCTAGTCTTATAGCTCGGCATTATCGCTGTGCAGTGTGGAACGCCCAAGCGACCATACAGGTTATGATGTAACTAAAAAGATCCCTGATACAAAAAAAAAGATTAATCTATGAGCACAATCAGGAAAGCCACTTGCTGTCTATGACCAATATCCCATCAACAATAACACAAGAATCCAAGAGTTCTGTAGATACATGGACATAGTAGACTTTTCTTGCACTGTATGCTCTAAGATGCTGCAGTGTGTAGTGTACAAAGACAGACATGCAGACATGTACAAGCTGTGAAGAGGACCTGTCCCTACCCTCTCTATTTACTGTGTGAAGAGAGCCCAACCCCTACTCCCTCCACTTAATTGATCTTTGGAGTAACTAAGGATGGAACTTCCCTAGTAACAGAGAGTGAGCAGCAAATTAGCTAGAAGGCAGAAAACAGCAACATTTTTAAATAAAGTGCATTACATTTTGGTCCAGAATCACATACTCTATTAAATACACAATAAGGTGTCTGAAAAGTTAGTGGCCAATTGGTGTTGGATTATCAAATATGCTGGATTATTGATTGGTCATAAAAAAAGTATATAAATCTCTCTTCTAAAAGAAAGATAACTTTCAGGCAGTTCTGCACTAAAAACAGGTTACATAAAACACAACTTTCTCTGATTTTATCTGCATTTTTTTAGTTTGATGTGCCCTTGGGTTTTACCTGTTGAGTGATGTTTGTACACTGCTCATCATTAAAAATTTCTTCAATGTTGCTGGGGACCTGAGAAAAACAAAAGCAAAAAATAAAGGACATCCAAAACAGACAAGGAAAATAATAAAGTGTTAAAGGACTCCAAAATGTTATATGAAATGGGTTTGTACACTTTTGGACAAATTACATTTGGACCAATGCTTGGCTGTCCAAGAGGAAAGTATTAAATGCTGCTCTGCTCATTTTTTGTTTCTTAAACAGGCTGTCCAGTGCAAATGACTAATTTTTATATTATGGACTGCTAACAAGTTAAATGTGGAGAGAAGGGGTCCTGCTACTGGCAGCAACTAATTAAGGGGGTATTCCCAACTAAGGTATATCCAAAGTCTATGACAAACGCTTGATAGGTGTGGGACCCTATCTATTGGAACTTCCATCCATCAGACATTGATGCCTTATCCTATCAGACATGGAACTCAACTCAAAGCAATGAGCATACATCACTGGTCACTCTTGGTAATATAGAGCATGAAACAGTAGAATATTTTACTGGACATGAAAACATACCTTTGTTGTGTTTAGTGCAGTATTAACATTCTTCACAGCTTCCTCAAAGTTCTCCTCATCTTCAGGGACTCCATTTTCATTCCTCAGGATGCCTGTGATACCAGTTTATGAAGTTAAAGCCCTTTTTGGTTTTATTCATAATTCCATTTTAGGCTAGGGTCATGCAGCAACATTGCCCACGACTTCTATTGCACAACCAAGGATCACTTGGCGGAACTATGACTCCTTCATTAATGTAAGTAAATGGATTTGCATTGCGTCCCCAAGGGGGCTGCCATTCCACTTCTAGTCTTTAAAAGAATAAAAAAAATATACATATGTAAGATCTTTTTGTGACTAGATGTCACAGTCGCAGCATCCTTTGGGTTGAAATGTGACTCCATTCACATACATTAGTGCAGGATTCACAGGGCAATGTGGTGATCTTTGGTGGTGCGAGAGGAATCTTGGCCAAAATTGCCATGCTGCTCTAGTTCAATATGTCCGGGTTAAAGGGGTATTCCCATCTCAAGGATCATATTCAGACTTGTAGCTGAAGCTAACTGAAATGTTTAACCCAATATATTGATTTATCTATCTTGCCGGGTACAGCTAAATTTCTCTCCTCGTTGTTTACTACTGGTTTCCTAAGTTACAGACCTACTCACAGACCGGGATAATGACTCCTGCCCATCTATATTCTCTTCTCTCATTCTCACTGCATACTTCTTTCAGTTTTCAAGCTAAGGACTAGATAAGTTTCTATAGCAGTGTCTCGGTAATTTGTGTATGTAAATCCAGAGAAAACTACCATTCAGCAGGAGTTCCAAGCTGGAATGAGTTGAAAACAAGGAAGTGGAGGGGAGAGGAGACAGGGGGGCAGCTGAAATCCTAAGATGAAAAAACCCATTTAATCAAAGACAGCACATGAAAAAAATACCACACTTAGACCCCCCCCCCCCCCCCCCTTCCACATGGCTCTGGAGTTGAGGCCAATTAAGTGGCTGTGCAGGGACAGTCCATGCAAGAGGTGCCATGGATAAAAGAACATACCTTGTCGTATGAATTCTCGAAAAGCTTCTTTTTCTTTGTAACTCTTCGGTATTTGTCCTGCTTTCTAAGAGAAAAGTAAGGTATTCAGGAGAAAGTGAGGACATTGGGAACCCAGAAACCTAACCAGAATCTTACCTCTCTACGCCATTTCTCTAAGTACTTGGCCACAACAATAATCCATGGAGTGTGACTGTGATCCTAAACGTGTAATAAAGGCAGCAATGAATGCATATTATAGATAATGCACGAAACAGATCCTTCACCGTATATAAAGTCATATAAATATTAAATATTCTGGATTATAGAATAATTTGGCATCCAGCACATTCTACTGATGTTAAAGTATAAATCTTCCCCTTTTGAAACATCCTTTTCGAAATACAAACCTACTGGTAACCAGGTGATCGCTGCAAATTCACGAAGTTCACTGTTCCTGCCAGCGGAAGCTTTGTGTGCAGTAGAGTCTCTCCATGTAGATAGGAGATCACAACTGAACGGAAACTTCTATAACTTGGAATTTAATATATGAATATGCCAAATACCTTTCTCTCCATACGATCCAGGTTGTATAACTGGAGATGTTCCCTGAGCTCAGTGAAGGGCTGGTCCAGCCTCAGATCCTCCAACGCATTATCAGGATGAGATTCTATAACTGAAAAATCAAAGAAAAGAAATAAATCTCTATCAGGTAAATGTCCTACCTAAGTTGTCTTGTGTGAATTCTTAAGGAGACTGCTCAGCCAAAAAAAATGTCATTGCAAATGACAGCATGGGTGTTAAGGTTACTATCACATTTTGCTCACAAGTTCTGTAGCCCTCCTCTGTCTTGATACAAAGGAAACTGCCCCCGTGTTGAGATTTCAGCAGACCAGGTGACCAAATTAATCTGGCTATCTGCTGGTCAGTGTTCCAAGTTGCATTCTTTTAAGTCTGGCTGCTTTGGTATTGTTGTCCACCCCACTAATGCCTGGTACTGCCCCTCCCCATAGACACATCATGTACGAACATGACCGCAGCTCAGGCGCTAATACTGCAGCATTCTCTTTATCTTCCCCACTGGTGCCTGGTTTCACCCTTCCTAATGCTGAATCACATACATATATGACTACAGCTCCGACATTCCTACTGCTCTCTTCCCCAATGATGCCTGGTACAGTGCAGAGGATGGCAATACATAAAGGGGGCAGGCTGGAGCACTGAACAGAAAATAGCCAACCCCTTTTGGCTGCCTGGTCTGTTGATGCCTTGACATAGAAAGGAGTTGGAACAGTTTCCTATGTGTTGAAACAGAAAAAGGACTACAGAACTTCTGGTCAAGCAAGAGGGGGGCAAGAAGTTGTAGAGCCTATGATATTTTTATTTAAAGTAGATTAGAAACATGTAATCTGAAATACATGACTTTGGCTGGATAACCTTTTTGATATTATATTCAGCAGGGGTAATCTGGTGTTCTACTCAGGTCACAGATGCTGAATTATAACCACGAATGTCAACCCTTACACCCAGCTTTCCACAAATCCTCAATAACATAAATTTTTTTGTTAACATACAGAGTTAAATTTATAGTGCATGTTAAGATTCATAAACACCTATGCAGATGAACAGATAGAAAGACAGATCCCTTACCAGTATGTTCTCTGACAATTATTCTCATGTAGCCAACAAAACCATATGATCGGCAAATCAGGAGAGGAATATTAGAGTTCCAGAGTGTTTCAGCCAAACGCAACAAAGTGCTGGAATAGATATTAAGTTTAGTAAGTTTAGGATCCACATACTAGTCATGTTGGGCACATAATGTTTGATTGTGTGTTGTCCGTGGTTGATTTATTATGTTTTCTATATATTTCTATGTTTGTTATTGTCTTTGGATCCATGAAAGAGGATGACACACTATTCTTTTTTTTTTTTTATGGACCCAAAGACTTGCATTGCTGTAATGCATCCACAATGTATCCACATCAGGGAGAAAAAACAGAAATGCTGCGGTTGTTCATTTAAGAAACCCCGAGAAGTGCCGAGACCTACCTCTCCGACAGCTGAGTGGCAATCACTAAAGTGAACTTGCAAAAGAATGATGGATCATTGTCTAAAAGTTGGTCTGGATTCTAAAAGTAAATAAAATAAAGGAAGTTAAGAGCTGAACTCCAATATTATACTGTAGAGATCTCATTAACCATGTATATTATAGACTAGGCAAATGGTCTACTGCATTAAAGGGATTATTCATATTTTTAAAATTTATGGCCTATCATTAAAGGGGTTATGCAGGGAGAAATAAAGTTTACCAGTGCATTCCCTGCACTGGATAAGCTTTATTACTAATAGATAACCAGCTCTCCCAGAGCCGTGTGGATTACATCTGCAGAGTGCAGCAGGGTGCTGAAAGTCACTCGTACTGCCTCCCTGGCAGCTCATGTAACATCACCAACTCTGATCTTCTCCATAGAGAACATAGTTGGTCACGTGACAGAGTCAGGGTGTCCGCAGGGACAGCACAGCAACAGGACTATCGAGCTTCCTAGCTGCGCTCCACAAAAGTATTCTTCAGGGCTATGGGGGACCCCTGGTTATATTTAAAAATCCATTGAAATTAAAAAAAAAAAAAAAATACAAATCTGCATTTGCGCCATTTTCTTAAGGGTATCATTTTTGCTTGGTTCACTGAGCACTAAAAGTCTCATGTTCCTTATATTATTCCAGCAGGCATGATCAATACCAAATTTACATAATAAAAACTATGTTTTAATACCTTTACAAAAATAACTTTTTTAAAAAAAAAAAAATGTAAAAAATTATTTTAGTCACCATACACTGACTCCCATAACTTTATGTTTCCATGTATGGAACTGTGTAAAGCATCTTTTTGTGGGTTAATGATAGGCCATACATTTTTTAAAAAAGATGATAATAAGGGAGTCTACCATCACCAAAATCATCAACATACAATGTACCCGGGGGATGTTGGTGATATAATAAACAATGATCATGTTGCAGAGAAAATCACGTTTTAATCTGTATGCAAATGAGCTGTTCAGTGCATCCAGGGTTTGTTTGCACCGGCCAGACCACCATTGTTTGCCTATGGTTGGCACCCAGTGCAGACCCCTAACATAAAGATTGACAGGTGCCACAATGTGGTAACCACAGGCAAAAATGAGTGCTCGGACAGGTGCTACCACATGGCTGGGTGCAATGAACAGCTCATTGGTATACAGATTAAAAGTTGATTTTCTAACCAACAAGACTGCACATTGACACAAAAATGGTATTTTCAATGTATACCGCTATCAACCCCTACAACACCATATAAATTGTTTAGAAGACGCTTTGGTGGTGGTAGACTACATTTAGTCTGTCAGCTGAGTGAAGCATATTAAGACAGCAACACAGTAAGATAAGTCAGGCTCACCTGAAAATAATGCTTTTGTTCCCTATGAAAATTCATGCCTCTGTTGTCAAGATGTTGAATTATTTCAGAATATGCAAATGAGAGGTCTGGAGCAACGAGGTCAAGTTCCTTGCTCCAGACTGCTATTCTCCACATGGATGTAATATGCCAGTTCAAACACGAGGACACAGGGCTAGGAGTGATTTCAGCATAGCTCCCTAACCCTGTCACTCAAAGGGAGGAGGGCGTAATGTAACAGTGTAGGGCATAGCAATCTGGAGCAATTGAGCCGCCTCTGTGCTCCATACTGGTCATTTGCATATTTTGAAATAAATGAATATCTCTGCAACAGATGGAATTAATTTTCATAGAGAAAAAAGCGTTACTTTCAGGTGAGCCTATGTAATTAATATGCTTAACCCTGGTGATAGACTCCCTTTAAGATGTAGAGATCATTGATGTAGGGTGAAATAGTTGCTACGCTGCCCACAGCACTCGCAGCCCTGGCAGTTCACCAACCTCAGCTATGAAATTGCCTGTGACATCTTCATTTAACTCTTGCAAAAGTTCCATGGAGGTCTGAGCCCGGCTCTGTTATATATTAAAAAAAAAAAATAAAAAAATTAATGGCTAAACATAGAATAAAAGGTCAGCAAGTTATTGTATTTGGCAGATGGTGGAATACAATCTCTACAGTGAAACATTACATGTTCCACAGCTTCATGAAGGCTACTATCATCCAGGTCAATGAAACAGAGATTTCAGCTTACCTGTCCAATACTACTTTTGTTGAGGAAAAAGCTGGAAAACAAACAAAACAAAAAACATTAACTCCTATATAACTAAACCAAATAATGCTATAATCGCTCTACAATTCATACCTAGCAGTTTCTGAATTTCTGCTTTCCAGTAATACACAAGACCCTGACTTTATACTGACATCCCAGCTTAAAGGGGTATTCCCATGAACATAATCATATTTATAGATAATGCAAAGTTAAAGATTTTTGCAAATATAAGTAGCTAAAAATTCTGCGGAGTTTTAAAGATTTTCTCTATCTTAGTGGTGACAGTCTGTTGTCTTGATCGGTTGCCAATGGATACGACCACGTATGCAAAAACTTTCTATGGTCTGGAACTTGTCAGGAACTCAGTCATGATTTTCTTATTGTAGCTAGTTTATCAGGCAGGGACACTACATGTATGAGAAGATATCCTGGCGACAATAAGGCAAATCACGGCTGATTTTCTGACCTTAGAAAGGTCCTGCATTCATGGTCGTATCCACTGGCAACCAATCAAGACAACAACTTGTGACCACAAGATATTTAGAGAAAATCTTTAAAACGCTGTAAAATGTTTAATTACTTATATTTGCAAAAAAATGTTTAACTTTTAATTATCTACAAATTTAAAAATGGTTATGTTCGTGCGAATACCCCTTTAAGATGACACTTCACACTATGGTAGCATATCCAGTATGTTAAATTAAAGGAACCAACCCCAATGAGAAATCTCTTTAAGGCTAAGGCCCCATGTAGCGGGCCACAGCAAAAAAGCACTGTGGGAAAAACTGCGGTGGAAATGCATTGCGGTTTTTCCTGCAGCGCTTTTAACAGAAAGTGCGCAGAAGTTTCCCCTGCAGACTTTCTGCTTCCATCATACCTATAGGGAAACCAACGGCTTTTCCGTAGGTATAATTGACATACTGCGATTTCCAAAACTGCAACGGTGTCCACTGCGTGAATTTTTCCGCATTTTGTGGATGAGATTCACTATAATCCCATCCACTATGCAGGGACTGTAAGATACCACGGAAAAAAATGCTACATGGGGCCTCGGCCTAAAGGGCTTTTCTGTTTTAGAATATCTGCTTTTGTTAGAAGGTTCCCCATATTATAGCCACAAGTTGATCACAAGCTATGACCTCCATCGATTGGCTGTAATCTGTGTAATCTGGAGCATCAAGTCTTTATACCATTACAGCAACACCCAGGGGAAAGGAATATTATACAGTTCTCATAGGTTGTCATGCGTAATGTATGGACACATTAAGTCCTCCACAACGAGAAAATACTTCTTGCAGTTCCTTTAAATCAAGATATTAAAGTGGTTATCTGGGGAACAAAAATGCCTAGATTTGTATTAAATACAGCACAAATTCCCACTTACTAACACATATGTTCTGCATTCCTGTGGAGCCGATTGTGAGCTTTTTAAATTACTGCCTGGGGGCCTGAAGTCATGAAATTTCAGCTTTCCTTCCTGAAGCACAAACTCTTCATCAACCCCACTCTACCCCAAGAACAAGCAGGAGGATTAGAGTGGGGTCAGTCACGTGATTGAAGAGTCTGTGGAAAAAGGCACAAACCTGCACTATATACACACGTGGACAAAATTGTTGGTACCCCTCGTTTAATGAAAGAAAAACCCACAATGGTCACAGAAATAACTTGAATCTGACAAAAGTAATAATATATAAAAATTCTATGAAAATGAACAAATGAAAGTCAGACATTGCTTTTCAACCATGCTTTAACAGAATTTTTTAAAAAGAAAACTCATGAAACAGGCCTGGACAGAAATGATGGTTCCCTTAACTTAATAATTTGTTGCACAACCTTTTGAGGCAATCACTGCAATCAAACGATTCCTGTAACTATCAATGAGATTTCTGCACCTCTCAACAGGTATTTTGGCCTACTCCTCATGAGCAAACTGCTCCAGTTGTCTCGGGTTTGAAAGGTGCCTTTTCCAGACAGCATGTTTCAGCTCCTTCCAAAGATGCTCAATAGGATTTAGGTCAGGGCTCTTAGAAGGCCACTTCAGAATAGTCCAATGTTTTCCTCTTAGCCATTCTTGGTTGTTTTTGGTCATCATCCTGTTGTAAGACCCATAACCTGCGACTGAGACCAAGCTTTCTAACACTGGGCAGCACATTTCTCTCTAGAATCCCTTGATAGTCTTGAGATTTCATTGTACCCTGCACAGATTCAAGACCCCCTGTGCCAGATGCAGCAAAGCAGGCCCAAAACATAACAGAGCATCCTCCATGTTTCACAGTAGGGACAGTGTTCTTTTCAAGATATGCTTCATTTTTCTGTCTGTGAACATAGAGCTGATGTGCCTTGCCAATAATTTCGATTTTTGTCTCATCTGTCCATAGGACATTCTCCCAGAAGCTTTGTGGCTTGTCAACATGTAGTTTGGCAAATTCCAGTCTGGCTTTTTTGATTTGTTTTCAACAATGGTGTCCTTGGACATCTCCCATGAAATCCACTTTGTCTCAAACAACGACGGATGGTGCGATCTGACACTGATATTCCTTCAGCTTGAAGTTCACCTTTAATCTCTTTAGAAGTTTTTCTGGGCTCTTTTGTTACCATTCGTTTTATCCTTCTCTTTGATTTGTCATCAATTTTCCTCCTGCAGCCATGTCCAGGGAGGTTGGCTACAGTCCCATGGATCTTAAATTTCTGAATAATATGTGCAACTGTAGTCACAGGAACATCAAGCTGCTTGGAGATGGTCTTATAACCTTTACCTTTAACATGCTTGTCTATAATTTTCTTTCTAAGCTCCTGAGACAACTCTTTCCTTCGCTTCCTCTGGTCCATGTTGAGTGTGGTACTCACCATGTCACCAAACAGCACAGTGAGTATCTGTAGCCCTATATACAGGCCCACTGACTGATTACAAGATTGTAGACACCTTTGATGCTAATTAGTGGACACACCTTGATTTAACATGTCCCTTTGGTCACATTATTTTCAGGGGCACCATCATTTCTGTCCAGGCCTGTTTCATGAGTTTCTTTTTTACAAAATTCTGTTGAAGCATGGTTGAAAAGCAATGTCTGACTTTTATTTGTTCATTTTCATAGAATTTTTATATATTATTAATTTTGTCAGATTCAAGTTATTTCTGTGACCATTGTGGGTTTTTCTTTCATTAAATGAGGGGTACCAACAATTTTGTCTACGTGTGTACATATATAACAATCACCTGATTGATGATATCAGTGCCATATAGAATAATGATCCAAGATGTTTTAAGTACATTCAGTGGTTAGCGTTGTTGTTTGCATGTATGTTTATATAGCTTGCCCCCAAGTACTCTGGTTTCCTCTCACACCCCAAAAACATATTAATACCGTGGGTTAATATGGAAATTTCTCCTGAGTGATGAGAGTCTTCATTAAGTGCTAAAGAATATATCAATTAATAATTATTTGTAATTGTTATTAATATTTGTAATTATTTTCCATTTATTCAGTGATTTGAAGAAAAATCTGTAATTTTAAACAAACATTGAGAATCCAAACTGGCTTCAGAGAAGATAAACTTGTAGTTTTACAAAAGTAGAACTTACTTGTTACCAACATCCTCTCCACTGACCACATTACCATCCACAATTGTGAATGAGCCAATACCTGCAAAGGAGAGGAATCCAGGTCAAAATCAGACAGCCATATGTATTAAATGGAACTAAACTTTTGGACAACTTCTGATTTTATGGCTATTTGTGTCATTAATACATTTAGTAATATTCTTTATTATCTTCCTTGCTTCTCTATTGACAGGCTGTAGCCTGCTTCTCACTGTGTACGGGCTTGTATGTGTAAAGCAGGGAAAATAAGGGTGGGGAGGGTCACGTCAAACATATCTCAGGCATTATAAAAATGTGCTAAGCTTACAGTTCTACTTGTATTATTTCCAGAGATACAGTGGCTTGCAAAAATATTCATACCCCTTGAACTTTTTCACATTTTGTCATCTTACAACTACAAACTTAAATGTATTTTATTGAGATTTTAAATGATAGACCAACACAAAGTAGCAGATAATTGTGAAGTGGAAGGAAAATGATACATGGTTTTCAAAATGTAACCAAATAAAAATCTGAAAAGTGTAACATGCAAAAGTATTCAGCACCCTTATATCAATACTTTGTAGAGCCACCTTTCACTGCAATTACAGCTGCAAGTGTTATGGGGTCTGTCTCTACCAGCTTTGCGCATCTAGAGACTGAGATTTTGCCCATTCTTCTTTGTAAAATAGCAATTTTCATGTCTTGCCACAGATGCTCAATGGGATTAAATCCTGGACTTTGACTGGGCCATTCTAACACATGAATATTCTTTGATCTAAACCATTCCACTGTAGCTAGCTGTGTGTTTAGGGTCATTGTCTTGCTGGAAGGTGAATCTATTTCTCATTCTCAAGTCTTTTGCAGCCTCCAACAGGTTTTCTTCCAGGATTGCCCTGTATTTAGCTGGATCCATCTTCACAATGGAGATGGTGTGTTGAGCAGTGTTACTTTTCCGTCACACATAGCACTTTGCATTTAGGCCAAAAAGTTCAACTTTGGTCTCATTTCACCAGAGCACCTTCTTCCACATGTTTAGGTCTTTCTTTCAACAATGGCTGCTTCTCTGACCAGTGCTCACCTTGCTCGATCTGTCAGTTTAGGTGGACAGCCATGTTTTGGTAGGTTTGCAGTTGTAGAATACTTTTTCCATTTCCCTGTCCCTGCTGAAGAAAAGCCTCCCCACAGCATGATTCTGCCACCACCATGTTTCACTGTAAGGATGGTGTGTTCAGGGGGAAGAGCAGTGTTACTTTTCTGTCACACATAGCCCTTTGCATTTAGGCCAAAAATTTCAACTTTGGTCTCATCTGACCAGAGCACCTTTTTTTTTCTTTTTTTTTTTTTTTGTCTGTTTTACCTTAGGTGGTCTGTTCTGTGGTCAGTATTACCTTAGGGGGTCTGTTCTGTAGTCTATATTACAATTGGGGGTCTGTTCTGTGGTGTGTGTTACTTTAGGTGGTCTGTTCTGTGGTCTGTATTACCTTAGGTGGTCTGTGTTACCTTAGGGGGTCTGTTCTGTGGTCTGTATTACCTTAGGTGGTCTGTTCTGTGGTCTGTATTACCTTAGGTGGTCTGTTCTGTAGTCTGTATTACCTTAAGTGGTCTGTTCTGTAGTCTGTATTACCTTAGGTGGTCTGTTCTGTAGTCTGTATTACCTTAGGTGGTCTGTTCTGTGGTCTGTATTACCTTAGGTGGTCTGTTCTGTGGTCAGTATTACCTTAGGGGGTCTGTTCTGTAGTCTATATTACAATTGGGGGTCTGTTCTGTGGTGTGTGTTACTTTAGGTGGTCTGTTCTGTGGTCTGTATTACCTTAGGTGGTCTGTGTTACCTTAGGGGGTCTGTTCTGTGGTCTGTATTACCTTAGGTGGTCTGTTCTGTGGTCTGTATTACCTTAGGTGGTCTGTTCTGTAGTCTGTATTACCTTAAGTGGTCTGTTCTGTAGTCTGTATTACCTTAGGTGGTCTGTTCTGTAGTCTGTATTACCTTAGGTGGTCTGTTCTGTGGTCTGTATTACCTTAGGTGGTCTGTTCTGTAGTCTGTATTACCTTAGGTGGTCTGTTCTGTGGTCTGTATTACCTTAGGTGGTCTGTTCTGTAGTCTGTATTACCTTAGGTGGTCTGTTCTGTAGTCTGTATTACCTTAGGTGGTCTGTTCTGTAGTCTGTATTACCTTAGGTGGTCTGTTCTGTAGTCTGTATTACCTTAGGTGGTCTGTTCTGTGGTCTGTATTACCTTAGGCGGTCTGTTCTGGGGTCTGTATTACCTTAGGCGGTCTGTTCTGGGGTCTGTATTACCTTAGGGGGTCTGTTCTGTGGTCTTTATTACCTTAGGTGGTCTGTTCTGTGGTCTGTATTACCTTAGGCGGTCTGTTCTGGGGTCTGTATTACCTTAGGGGGTCTGTTCTGTGGTCTGTATTACCTTATTTGGTCTGTACTGTGGTCTGTATTACCTTAGGCGGTCTGTTCTGGGGTCTGTATTACCTTAGGCGGTCTGTTCTGGGGTCTGTATTACCTTAGGGGGTCTGTTCTGTGGTCTGTATTACCTTAGGGGGTCTGATCTGTGGTCACTATTACCTCAGGTGGTCTGTTCTGGCTTTTGTAAGTCTTTAGTTTGTTTGTTTGTTTGAGTTGGAAGGGACCTCAAGGGCCATCGAGTCCAACCCCCTGCAAAAGCAGGAATTCCTAAAACATCCCAGCTATATACCTATCCAGTTTCCGCTTGAAGATTTCAATTGATGAAGAACTCACCACCTCCCGTGGCAGCCTATTCCACTCTCTCACTACCCTTACTGTTAGAAAGTTTTTCCTAATGTCTAATCTGAATCTCCTTCCCCTTAGTTTCATCCCATTACTTCTCGTGCTTCCTTCTGCTAATGAGAATAGGGTAGATCCCTCTGCACTGTGACAACCTTTCAGATATTTAAATACCGCTATTAAGTCTCCCCTTAGCCTTCTCTTCTGCAAACTAAGCAGTCCCAATTCTTTTAGCCTCTCCTCGTAGGACATGGTTTGTAGACCTTCCACCATTTTGGTTGCTCTTCTCTGGACCTGCTCCAATGAATCGATGTCTTTCTTAAACTGGGGCGCCCAGAACTGTACACAGTATTCCAGGTGGGGTCTGACCAGGGCAGAGTACAGCGGAAAAATTACCTCTCTTGATCTAGCTTCAATGCTCGTCTTGATACATCCTAGAATTTGGTTAGCCTTTTTAGCCACCGCACCGCACTGTTGACTCATGTTGAATTTGTGATCTATTATTATGCCCAGATCCTTTTCCCCTGTACTCTCACTTAGTACTATTCCTCCCATACTATATATGCTTCTTGCATTTCTGTTACCCAGATGTAGAACTTTGCATTTGTCCCTGTTGAATACCATTTTGTTCACCTCAGCCCATTGTTCCAGTGTGTCTAAGTCCTTTTGGATGCACTCTCTCTCCTCTCTAGTGTTGGCCATTCCTCCTATCTTTGTATCATCTGCAAATTTTATTAGTTCCCCATTAGCCCCATCATCCAGATCATTTATAAAAATATTAAAAAGTACTGGGCCCAGGACAGAGCCCTGCGGCACCCCGCTTTTTACTTTCTTCCAGTTTGATGTATAGCCATTTAGAATTACTCGTTGTGCCCGATCATTAAGCCAATTGTGAACCCACCTCACTGATATTTTATCAAAGCCATACTTGATCATTTTTTCAATAAGAATGTTATGTGATACTTTATCAAAGGCCTTACTAAAGTCAAGATATACTATGTCCACTGCATTCCCCTGGTCCAACCATTCAGTGACTTTATTATAGAAGGAAATAAGATTAGTCTGGCAAGATTTATTAGGTATAAAGCTGTGCTGGCTTTGATTAATTAAAGCCTTCCCATCCAGGTACCTAATTAAATGTTCTTTAACGATTTGTTCAAAGATTTTTCCTACTATCGAGGTCAGACTTACCGGCCTATAATTTCCTGGGTCGTCCCTATTCCCCTTTTTGTAGATGGGGACCACATTTGCCCTTTTCCAATCTAGAGGGACCACTCCTGTCTCCCATGACTTATTAAAGATTATTGCAAGGGGTTCTGTTATTTCCTCTGCTAATTCTTTTAAAACTCTAGGGTGTAAATCATCCGGTCCTGGGGACTTGGTTTCCTTAATCTTAGCTAAATGTTCTCTTACCAAACCTTCACTTATAATCAGCTTGGAGTCCTCATTCCCCTCATCACTATCACCATTAATGTTGATATTTCCATCCATTTCTTGGGAGAAGACGGATACAAAATATGAATTTAGTAACTCCACTTGCTGATCCACCATGTTAACTTTTTCACCCTTTTCGTTCTTTAGGACTCCAATGGTTTCCTTCACTTTTCTTTTGCTCTTAACATATCCCCAAAAACCTTTTACATTACTCTTAACTTCTTTTGCAAGCTTCAATTCGTATTCAGCCTTGGCTTTTTTAATGCTTATCTTGCAGAGTCTGCAAACTGCTGTATACTCTCCCTTAGATATAGCTCCCATCTTCCACTTGTTGTAAGTTTCCTTTTTCTTTTTTAGTAGGTTATGTAATTTTTTGGTCATCCATCCTGGAGTTTTTAGGTGATTCCCTTCTTTCACATGTTTACTGTGTCCCCTATATGGCTTGTGGCAAACTGCAAACGGCACTTCTTATGTCTTTCTTTCAACAATGGTTTTCTTTTTGCCACTTTTCCATAAAGGCCAGATTTGTGGAGTGCACGACTTATAGTTGTGCTGTGGACAGATTCTCCCACCTCAGCTGTGGAATTCTGCAGCTGCTCCAGAGTGACCATGGGCATCTTGGTTGCTTCTCTGACCACTGCTCTCCTTGCTCGATCTGTTATTTTATTCTCCCAAGTTTCACCACTTCTCTGGAATGCTCTATCCCGGACAATCAGATTAACCCCCAATTTCTACAGCTTCAAGCGCAAACTAAAGACATATCTTTTCAGGCAGGCCTATCACAACTCCTAATGTAAACCCTTCCGTAGTTAGAATCCCTAAAACATACCCTCTGTTCACGCTCCCACATTACCTCACAGGATATGATGCCGTATCAGACTAACTTTATATGTCTAGACACCATCTGCATGTTAAAAGACACGACTGGTGATGGCTCATACAGCTTTATATATGTGTAATCACAGTAACCTCTATTACAAAATTGTCTGACCATTGTATAACCAATGTTACCTCGATGCCGCCCCTGCTACCTCTGGTATAGTCCCCTCTACCTCATAGATTGTAAGCTCTTGCGAGCAGGGCCCTCAGTCCCATTGTGTGAATTGACTATTTCTTTGTAATGTATCTTTTTTGTCTGTACTTGAACCCTACAAATTGTACAGTGCTGCGGAATATGTTGGAGCTATATAAATAAAATGTATTATTATTATTTAGGTGGACGGCCATGTCTTGGTAGGTTTTCAGTTGTAGAATACTTTTTCCATTTTTGGACGATGGATTGAACAGTGCTCCTTGGGGTGCTCCAAGCTTGGGATATGTTTTTAAACTTCTCTACAACTTAATCTCTGACCTGTCTGGTGAGTTCCTTGGTCTTCAAGATGCTGTTTGTTCACTAGTGTTCTCTAACAAGCCACTGAGGCCTTCACAGAACAGGTGTATTTATACAGAGACTAAATTACACACACAGCTGGACTCTTAACTAAGTGACTCCTAACTAAGTGACCCCTGAAGGCAATTGATTGCACTGGATTTTATTTAGGGGTATGACAGTACAGAAGGCTGAATACTTTTGCACTTCACATTTTTCAGATTTTTGTTTGATTCAACCTCTGAAAACCATGTATCATTTTCGATCCACTTCACAATTATGTACTACTTTGTGTTGGACTATCACTTAAAATCTCAATAAAATACATTTAAATTTGTGGTTGTAATGTGACAAAATGTGAAGAAGTTCAAGGGGTATGAATACTTTTGCAAGCCACTGTATTACTAGTTAAAACACAGGATTGGGAGCAGTTACATATAAATATCCCAATCCTGACTGAATATTCAACTGAAGATATGTGTGGAAATAATACAGGTAGAACTGCAATCTTACTGGGAAAGATTCTCATCTTTCATAGGTCACTGAGGTACATGTTTCAATAGAGAAGCAAGAGAAAGAATAACGAAATGAATGATTTCACAGAAAGAAGACAAAATTTGTTAATAAAGTATATTTAAAAAATGTATTAGCACAAATACTGCCAACATGTATATACACTGTAATCACATATATACATGCATAATTCTATGTTCCTCTCGGCACAGGGGACAGCAGCTGTTCACTTACCTGGTAACACTAAGTTCTTCAGGATCTCTGTGCCAGTGGCTGTGGCATTTACCAGGCAAACATGAGCCAATTCCAGAGCTTCCTGCCCGTGGTCACCCCATAACCTGCACACAATAAATACACAATGCAGTCATGTACATTGCTTCCCATGTGTATTCTCCCACTTAAGTCCTATATGGTGACAGCACACAGACAGCAAGAACATGAATAGTGACAGCCAAAGAGTTGCCATGAATTTTGCCACCCCATGAACAGCACCAGACAGAACGCACTCATAAATGTGGACACAATCTGGTTAGCTCCAAAATATGACGCAAGCCAGTTGGCAGTCCATGAATGGCTACAACCAGATACTTTCATAAATAGTGCCAGGTAGAGTGAACCCATGAAACATGCCAGCCAGACTTCCCCGAGACTTCGCCAGTGTGCACCAACCAGAGCACTTCTGTAATTTGGGTATCTATATGAAATGGAGCTAGTCAGAGAACTTCCATTAGCCACAGTGCCCGATAAAGTGCCTCCATAATTGGTGCCAGTCAGAGAGCCCCAGTCACTGACTACTCATGTTGGACAGATTCTAGGAAACTTTGCCCGCTTTTTCTGCCGGCATTCTGGGAATTGTCATTCTTTGCCAGGAGGCTCTCAGTCAATCCAAGTAGGATTGATGTTACATAAATAATATGACGCAATTCTGAAAATGACAGCCCATATCCATACTCTGCCAAATATCCATATTAGTAGCAGCCATGATACACCCTATAGGATATGCTGTGCATAGGAACAATACAGGAGAGGACACACCAATAGTATGAATGGGGCAGCGAGTACACAGTGGATACTGCAAGCCTCTGCCTGCACAGAACACTACACACTCCCCACACTGCATCAACCACGAAAAACCTCCCAGAAAGCATCTAGTCACTGTACCTGAGCTGTCTGTCATACTTCTGCTCCTTCACCACTGCTCCCTGCGCCATGATTTACCCCGGAAGGAATAACAGACAAAGCCGATCCCACTGTTGACCAGCAGATGGCGCACCCGCACACAAACACACACGCGTTCGCTCAGATTGCTATAAGAGGTACGAAACATTACGTTAGCCGGCAGAGGGCGCTGAAGTCACATCACATAAATTTAGGTCAAAGAAAAAGTCTTCTATCAGCCAGTAGGTGGTGCTTAGCATAGCGCAGATCTGATCATGCGCTCACGTGCAAACTCAGCCAGCAGATGGCGCCCAGTGAAAACTTACGCCCACTCTCGCCGTCAGGTGGCGCTCATGTCAAGTGTACACAAGCTACGACTGTGTCTCACCTGGGACGCTGGTGAGTTGTGTACTTGTGTAATGTAATTGTAATGTATTTATTATGGCTGGATGTTGCTACAAGTTCCAGGATATTTTGCCTCTCTAGTCATATGGTTACCTGTGGTTTATGTAGTACTACAAGTCCCAGATTGTACCTCTCTATTCTTGGAATCTTTAGCGGTGACACTACAAGTACCAGCAGTACTGGCAGTATATTTATTTGTTTAGCTTCTGTTTCTGTGTAATAATACCACAATAGCTATAGGGGGTGCAGTGGTAGCAATCACTACTGGGCCCTGGAGCCTGAGGGGGCCCAAAGACCTTACCACAACATAAGACCCCAGTATTATAGACAGTACATGGACAGTGGGGGCTCCTTTACAAATTTTGTTTTGGGGCCCAGAAACTTCAAGTTATACCTCTGGTCAGCTTTTTTTTATATGTGGAACTAGAAGTTCCAGCAAATAATACCACACACACACACACACACTACATGACATTTTAGTAGCCGCTCTGTTTATTCAGAGGTTGGTGACTGGCCACATTGTCATACCTCCCAACTTTCAAAGGACAAAATATGTGGCACGCTGCGGTGAATTTCGCCTCAATCACTTCTACTCCGCCCCATTCCCATCCATTTCTCCTTGTGCCATACAGTAACTCTTAAATGATATGCCCCCACATTATAATGTTCATCTCCAATTGCCCCCACAGTATAAAGTCCCTCTCCTGGTGCACCCACAGTTTAATGTCCCCTTCCAGCTACACCCACAGTTTAATGTCCCCCTCCAGCTACACCCACAGTTTAATGTCCCTGTGATGATTCCGCTTAAATATGGCTATAACTCAGAGATGTATTTTGATCTCTGGGTATATTATCTCCCTTCTTACCTGCATTTGTTCATAATGTGCGCAGCTATAAGCCTAGGTGTATATTGGCAGTAGTAGCAACACTGGAACAATAGGGCTTTGTATCCATCCCAGCAGGGCTCCATTGTATTCCTACACAGCTCTGAGTGATCAAAGAAACATGCATTGTGCAGGGAGATCAGACCTGGCTGATAACATTGTATCATTCCACTTGGTCTCAGCTCAATACAAAGAATCTGGACTTGAGTGCATTATTCAATCAGACTTGCTGCCGCCGGTGACCTCATTCTGGGAGGTGGCATAAAGGGTATATAAGATGAGGTAAGAGGTCTGTGGGAGGAGATTGGGCTGAGACCATCACAGACTACAGAGTTTTTACAGACAGACCACCGTGAAGAGCATGCAGGCTGGATGATTGTTGTGGTGATGCCACATGCTGAGAAGCCTCCACTGGTTACTCACACATGCCATGTGTGAGTGTTGGACTATAGAGCCACATCAAGGATATGTGTGGTAAAGTAATTATTTCACCTTTATTCCCTTTTATTTAAAGTACTGTATATTGTAACTAGTAACTGTTAATGCTTGCATATATCTACATATCTGTTCTGAACTGCATGTGTTAGATGTAAATACCGACCCATTTAGGGGTTAATAAATATATAAAATTTAGAAAGCTTGTCTTGTATTTATCTTGTGGACCCGGCACTCACTGGCGGTGAGTGTGGTTTTATATGAAAGAAGACTCAGGTGTGGGCCAACACGGTGTGGGCGCACTGAGGATCTTTCAAAGTCCCCCTTCAGTTGTCACCAGTTTAATGTCCCCCTACAACTATCCCCAGTTTAATGTTGCCCTCAGTTGCCGCCACAATATTATGTCCCTATCCTAGTACCAACCAAACATAAAAAACACAGGGGCGAATGGTGAAGCAGTTAGCGGATGACTCTCTGCTTCTCCATTGTATTTAACTTATCTGCATCCTCCGGACTTACTGTACCTCCCACTGACCAGGACAGCAGGACGGGACCTGAAATCTGGGACCGTTGGGAGGTATGCATTGTGAAAATTCTAGTCATATTATTGTCAGCTATCCTGCAACTGGCCATGAAATCCGGCACAGTATTAACCAATGGATACACCCGGACTGAACAATCTTCAGCACTCCAGCTGTTGTGAAACTACAACTCCCAGCATGCATACTTACTCAGCTGTTCTTGGAACTCCCAAAAAAGGAAATGGAGCATGCTGTGGTTTGTAGTTTCACAGCAGTTGGCGTGCCGAAGGTTGCTGACCACCTCTTGAGATTAGTAGGGGGGTCCCAGTGGTCAGATCATAGAAGCAGCTCCTGTGGTTGCTATAGAGCCCATTCCAGGGTACTTTCATCCTCATTTTAGGGCCAGTGACACATGGGATGGGTCCACTGCGGAATGTCCATATTGGACATCTCTCAACAGACCTGGCAATGGAAAAAAAAAAAAACAGCCAAAATTGGTTGGTTTTTGCTGTGGCTTTCAGCTGCTATTCCAGTGTGACTGGTCCAGCTTTCAACCTTTGCTTTGTGTGTTCTGGCAGGCACCTGTCATACCCTTGGTCAGTGTTGGGCTGGCCCACAAGAGTATCAGATGATCCTCCAATGGGCTCAGACTATAACACAGTTATGTTGCAGTAGAAGACACCAAATTTGAAGTCCAGGAACATCAGTCTGACACTGCCTCTGGGCACTTGAAATGGTGCAAGCGCAATCACTGCACCTCCCATTGCACCAGCCTACCCAAGGGGTTATCAGGGCAGCAGGCTTCCCACTTCTCTGGTGCTACTATTGTATAGATTCATCAATTGTTGTATATTTATTTTGATTGGAATTAATCACCAGATTTTTTATGAATTGGAGCACTGGTTTCCAAAGTGTGGGTTCAGATCTGGGAAGGGGGAAATAGTATGTGAGCCACTTACATATATGCGCTGCACTGCTATCCTGAATTGGATACTGATGGACATATTGGGACTAATTTTTCGAATGACACCAAGTACGGTATGTAGGGATGTTCTAAGCAAATGTCTTTGTCAAAAGTGGGTCACGGCCACAGAAAGTTTTGCAACCATTGAATTAGGGGATCTTTACTGCTTCTGCCTGGCCATGGCTGTCAGCCATTTATGAAGAAGTCAGAGTTGGGTTGAGGAAAAATAAAGGTGTCGGCAGGGCCATCATCAGGGCAGTACTGCTGTTAGGGGCCTGGTCACAGTTCTAAGGGTAAGGGGCCCTGCAGAAATTAAACTCATGGAATCTTTGTCTATGCCCTGGGCCCCTTTACCTTAGAGCTGCGATTGGGCAGGCCCGCTGCTTGCACGTCTCAGCCAGACTGACATGCGGGCGGAAGTGACTCACGCAGCAGCAGGGTACTCGAACCTCACAGTAATTCAGAGGAGGGAGCCATAGACTCCTTGTACTGCAAAGCCCTAGGAAGAGACACGTGACCCACGGAATGTCTGCATCTCGGCCCAGGTGGCACAAGACAAAGTCACACTACGTTTGGGTCGCCAGGTAAGGTGAGTTCACTTTTTCTATTTTGGAAAATATATCAATTTTAATCCAATAGAGAAGGCACCATGAGTACTATTAACCCTTTCATGCCACAGGCAATTTTCATGTTTGCATTTCCATTTTTTCCCTCTCCCCATTCCAAGAGCCATAATTTTTTCAATTTTGCAGATCAGAGTCACAATTTGCGAAACAAATTGCACTTTGTAATGGCACCATTCAATATCCTGTACAATGTACTGGGAAGCTGGAAAAAAATTCAGAATGAGATGGAATTGGGGAAAAAAACGCATTTGCGCCAATTTCTTATGGGTTTAATTTTTACGGCAATCACTATGTGGTAAAAATTACCTGTATTCTGTGGGTCAGTACGATCACGGCGATACCAAATTTATATAGTATTTGTAATGTTTTAATACCTATTAAAAACTTTACAAAATATAAAAACTTTTTTTGTATCGCCGTATTGTGACACCTGTATGTTTATATGTATGGAGCTGTGTTTGACGTCTTTTTATGCGGGAGAAGATGGTGTTTTTATTGATACCGTTTTGGGGAAGGTCTGATGGTTTGATCACGTTTAATTCAATTTTTTTTATAGGAGGTAACAAGTTGAATAAACAGCTATTTGGCGATTTGGATTTTTTTCCCCACTACGCTGTTCACTGCGTGGGATAAATATTTTAATAGTTTGGGCACTTTTGAGCACGGGGATCCATAAAGTGTTTTTTACTTTTGTTTATTTATTTTTATATACGATCTAGAGAAAGGGGGGTGATTTAAACTTTTATATATTTTTTTCAGTTTTTTTTATACTTTAAAAAACTTTTTTTTTATTTTTCTTTTCAGACCCCCTAGGGACCTTGAACCCTAGGGAGTCTGATAGCTCACACTATACACTACAATGCTAATGTATCACAGTGTATAGTGAAATCAATTCATTTCTATTACACGCTGCCAATGGAAGAAGTTTGGGATGACCAGAACTCTTCCTAGACCTGGCCGTCCAGCCAAACTGAGCAATCGTGGGAGAAGAGCCATGGTGAGAGAGGTAAAGAAGAACCCAAAGATCACTGTGGCTGAGATCCAGAGATGCAGTAGGGAGAAGGGAGAAAGTTCCACAAAGTCAACTATCACTGCAGCCCTCCACCAGTCAGGGCTTTATGGCAGAGTGGCCCGAAGGAAGCCTCTCCTCAGTGCAAGACATATGAAAGCCCGCATAGAGTTTGCCAAAAAACACATGAAGGACTCCCAGACTTTGGGAAATAAGATTCTCTGGTCTGATGAGACAAAGATTGAACTTTTTGGCATTAATTCTAAGCGGTATGTGTGGATAAAACCAGGCACTGCTCATCACCTGCCCAATACAATCCCAACAGTGAAACATGGTGGTGGCAGCATCATGCTATGGGGGTATTTTTCAGCTGCAGGGACAGGACGACTGGTTGCAATTGAAGGAAAGATGAATGTGGCCAAGTACAGAGATATCCTGGAAGAAAACCTCTTCCAGAGTGCTCTGGACCTCAGACTGGGCCGAAGGTTCACCTTCCAACAAGACAATAACCCTAAGCACACAGTTAAAATAACAAAGGAGTGGCTTCGGAACAACTCTGTGACCATTCTTGACCTCAACTTGATTAAGCATCTCTGATAAGACCTGAAAATGGCTGTCCACCAATGTTCACCATCCAACCTGATGGAACTGGAGAGGATCTGCAAGGAAGAATGGAAGAGAATCCCCAAATCTAGATGTGAAAAACTTGTATCATTCCCAAGAAGACTCATGGCTGTACTAGCTCAAAAGGGTGCTTCTACTCAATACTGAACAAAGGGTCTGAATACTTATGACCATGTGATATTTCAGTTTTTCTTTTTTAATAAATTTGCAAAAATATCTAAATTTCTGGGTTTTTTTCTGTCAAGATGGGGTGCCGAGTGTACATCAATGAGAAATATAACAAACTTTTTTGCTTTTAGCAAATGGCTGCAATGAAACAAAGAGTGAAAAATTTAAAGCGGTCTGAATACTTTCCGTACCCACTGTACATAGTAGAGAAGGAAGCCTCTGGCTTCCTTCTCTGCTAGTAAGTAGCTCGTAAGCCACAAGCCACTTCAGGTCTGTGGCCTCCAAGCTGTCCTAAGACGTCTGCGTCCTGGCACAGACGTCTGCGCGATGACGTCACTGTCCTGAGCCATCTGCGCCAGGATGCAGAAGTCCTGCTGCTTCAGTAAGCAGCGGCAGTGCCGGCGGCAGAGGCTCCTCCTCGAGAGATCGGAGGTAGATGAGTATCATCAACTTTTTTTTTTTTTTTTTTTTTTTAAATCACTTTGGGCATTTTAATTGGGGGTGGGGGGTAGTGGGGGTTGTAATACATATAAGAGGTCAATTTGGAGCATTGGGAATTTAGCGAGATAAGAGGCCATAACTAATAGGGGTATTAGGGTGCTTTAATAAAAGAGGATATAAATTATAGTGAAAGGTCAGTGGGGTCTGTATGAACGTAAGGGGAGATAATATTAGGGGGCATTGGGGCAGTATTAAAGGAGTTTTCTAGTAATAATAAAGTTTACTGGTAAGAATTGTATTTGGCAAATTGGAGAGGAGGCGGGGAAGGTGAAACATAAAAAAAAATACTCACTTTTCCCTGGACTACCGATGTCCTCAGCCCTCTGCTGCTGTCTGTCCAGGCACATGCCCGCCGCTTCCCTGCCCCAAGTCCTGCACTACACGTGATTGGCCTCAGCGGTGGCTGGAAAGGACTCTGTGATGTCACTCATATACATGACTGGGTCCTTTACTACCAACGCTGAGGCCACTGATGATTTGTCCACTTCCTGGACAAACCCTTTAAAGAGGACCTTTTCATGTCCTCATGAGCCTGTGATTTTATATACCGCTAGAAAGATGACAGTCGGCTTTCCCATTATGTGCCATGGGGCTGGAGATATCGGTGCCATTAGTTTCGGCACCGATCTCTCCCCACTGTCAGAAGGGCGTTCCTGACAGTCTAGTGTCATTGCTGGGCTGTGAGGAAGGCCTCCCCTGACAGTACTCTAACATAGCCTGCCAGAGGGGGCGTTCCTTACCGCCCTGCGATGACGCTGAGCTATGAGGAAGGCCCCCTCCCTCAGTACAAGTCTATGGATGAGTACTGTCAGGGGAGAGCGTTCCTCACAACCCAGCGATGACGCTAGACTGTCAGGAATGCCTTTCTGATGGTGGTGAGAGATTGGTGCCGAAACTAACGGCACCGATATCTCCTCCACCGGGGCACATAATGGGAAAATTGACAGTGCGCCGTATTCAGTATATAAAACCGCATATGCATGAGGACTTGAAAGGACGTGAAAAGTCCTCTTTAATAGAAAGGGGTTATTAATAGGCATTATTAATACAAGAGGGGCATTTATGTAAGAGGGCATAATTTATACAAGGAGACATAAGAGGGTATAATTAATAATAGGGGAATTGGGCAATATTAATTTTATTTGGCACTCAGGGCATTATTGATTTAAGGGGGTACACAGGGCATTATTAATTAGGGGGAATTCTTAATTGAGTGGCACTATTAAATAAATGGGGCACATAGGAGGATTATTAAATTAAAAAGGCACATGGGGATATTATTCATTTCCAGGAGATTTTATATCATATATTTTATAATTGGGGTAGGAGCAGGATGGAGATTTTATGTTGTTAAGGACAATGTGGGTTGGGTGCCTGGAAAAGTAAGGAGCCAAAGATGTCTGTGTTACAAACTTTACAGTCACAACTGGAAGAAGTGGTCATTGCGGTCCAGATGGAAGAGACGATACAGTGGGGAAAAAAGTATTTAGTCATCCACCAATTGTGCAAGTTCTTCCACTTAAAAAGATGAGAGAGGCCTGTAATTGACATCATAGGTAGACCTCAACTATGAGAGACAAAATGAGAAAACAAATCCAGAAAATAACATTGTTCGATTTTTAAAGTATTTATATGCAAATTATGTTGGAAAATAAGTATTTGGTCAATAACAAAAGTTCATCTCAATACTTTGTTATATATCCTTTGTTGGCAATACAGACTGTCGCTGGGCAACACAGACTTTCAACTCCCTCCAAAGGTTTTCTATGGGGTTGCGATCTGGAGACTGGCTAGACCATTCCAGGACCTTGAAATGCTTCTTACGAAGCCACTCCTTCCTTGCCCTGGCGGTGTGCTTGGGATCATTGTCATGCTGAAAGACCCAGCCACGTTTCATCTTCAATGCCCTTGCTTATGGAAGGAGGTTTGCACTCAAAATCTCACGATACCTGGCCCCATTCATTCTTTCATGTACACGGATCAGTCGTCCTGGTCCTTTTGCAGAGAAACAGCCCCAAAGCATGATGTTGCCACCCCCATGCTTCACAGTAGGTATGTGTTCTTTGGATGCAACTCAGCATTCACTCTCCTCCAAACACGACGAGTTGTGTTTCTACCAAACAGTTCTACTTTGGTTTCATCTGACCATATGACATTCTCCCAATACTCTTCTGGAACATCCAAATGCTCTCTAGCAAACTTCAGACGGGCCCGGATATGTACTGGCTTAAGCAGGGGGACACGTCTGGCACTGCAGGATCTGAGTCCCTGGCGGCGTAGTGTGTTACTGACATTAGCCTTTGTTACGTTAGTCCCAGCTTTCTGCAGGTCATTCACTAGGTCCCCCCCGTGTGGTTCTGGGATTTTTGCTCATCGTTCTTGTGATCATTTTGACCCCACAGGGTGAGATCTTGCGTGGAGCCCCTGATCGAGGGAGATTATCAGTGGTCTTGTATGTCTTCCATTTTCTAATTATTGCTCCCACAGTTGATTTCTTCACACCAAGCTGCTTGCCTATTGCAGATTCAGTCTTCCCAGCCTGGTGCAGGTCTACAATTTTGTTTCTGGTATCCTTCCAAACCTCTTTGCGCTTCACCATAGTGGAGTTTGGAGTGTGACTGTTTGAGGTTGTGGACAGGTGTCTTTTATACTGATAACAATGTCAAACAGGAGCCATTACTACAGGTAATGAGTGGAGGACAGAGGAGCCTCTTAAAGAAGAAGTTACAGGTCTGTGAGAGCCAGAAATCTTGCTTGTTTGTAGGTGACCAAATACTTATTTTCCACCATAATTTGCAAATAAATTCTTAAAAAATCAGCCAATGTGATTTTCTAGATATGTTTTCTCATTTTGTCTCTCATACTTGAGGTCTACCTATGATGTCAATTACAGGCCTCTCTCATCTTTTTAAGTGGGAGAACTTGTACAATTGGTGGCTGACTAAATACTTTTTTCCCCACTGTACATGCCATTCAGAATCTCTGGAAAGCTGAATAATAAGCCCATTAAATCATTTAAACTTGTATGTTTCATATGTTCATGTTCTGACAATTTTGTTGATTTTTGGAATCCAATAACCACATTTTATTTTGCACTTGAAAGTGTACCAGAGGCTTCTGTGCTCACACTTCACCCTGGGTATATGGACTGGGTATCTCTGATTTTGTGTTGTGAGATCCAAGTTTCCGCTGTGTGAAATTTGCTAACAAGTGCAAGCCTCCTGCAGCAGCCACTTCACGTGGAAAGTATTCTACACATGCGAGGACTCCAGGGAGTGTAAACACACACGTATTCATACCACAGCCAGGAATAAATATGTCACGGCCTGAACCCTCTTCTCAGCACGTGGGATGTAGACTCCGATATTAACTGCCTGGCTGCTGGCCTGAAGAGGGGTCACAGAAGTTAGTGTTTGTGGTGGATTGATAGGCTGACTACTCGCCTTTCACATATGACTGCAGACTGTCAAAGGTCAAACATATTAAAGGGGGAAATCTTCCAACATTAGAGAACTGTCAGTAGATCCCACTAATAACTGTGATCTCAACCCGAGAGTGCTCTAATGTCTTTCATTTCAGGATCTGCCCTCACCTTACTTGCTAATATTTCAGCACCTGTAAAGTAGCCCCTATGCAGCGTCTTACTTTCCTGTAAATGAAAACAGTTAGCAACCTGGAATTGGCCACCTCTCTTTCGAATCCCCAAAGCAGTCACATAGGCTGCCCCAATAGTCTATACAGTCTTGGTTATGAGCAATTAATACTAAGTGAGGTGATTAAAGAACCCTATAAGTAAAGTCATAGAGAATTCCGTCTCAAAAAAAACTCCATACCTATCACTGCATTGCCTGGCTTTATCAGGATTTTTTAAGTGCATTCTGGGAAGCACCATCTTTATGTAAGACACTGTAAAGTACATTGGTGTATATATAATAGACTGTCCCCTGCTTCACAGTAGCTTACTTAAGTTGGAATGTATCTGTTAAGACCATGTCAATGGTTTCCAGTAACATTCAGCAGAATTGTGAATGCAGCTCTGGAGAATAATATAGGCTTTAACTCAGCAAGGCTAGGTTTACATCTGCGCCGATCTCTCCTTTGTTCTGGTCCCCCTGATGTCTGCTGTTTCAAAACTGAAACCGGTGGAGAGAAAATTCTCCTGTGCAGGACTTTTCTTTCCTCTGATTTTTGGCGGTTTCTGCAGTGGAGTCTCCAACATTTTTTGTTGTATATAAAGAATAATCTATTTTAAAGATGATATATATATATATATATATATATATATATATATATATATGAGTGTGTGTGTGTGTGTGTATAGATAGATAGATTAGCAAGGTGCAAATGAATGCAAACTTTCTAATTCAATACTGCTGGTAAAGGGGTTAATCCACCCTAGAGCCTAACTGTCCACAGGTGTTACTTATGGCATCTGAAATTGGCATGTCCGGCCTTGGCGAGAGAGTGTAGGAAAGTCTCGAGGCTGGGGTAATGCCAGGGAAAAATCCAGAGAGACCCAGAGTTTATGCCAAGGGACTGGGGGAGTGCCACTTAGGGGGTATACATAGTAACATGGAGGCTATTTTAAGATCCTTCTGCGACATTCCACCCTGGAGAAATCCCCTTTCCTGAGCTGGGGCTGGGATATTTATAGTGGGATGTATTTCTGTGACAACACCTTACATGTCATAGCTCTATGAGGTAGGCATACACAATGACACAGGCATCATCAAAGGACACTGACTGCTCAGCAGCTCTGCCTAATGTTTAACCCATGACTAGATAGGCTTACAGCTTTACTATGGATCCACATTTTGGAATATAATAACAAATTGATAAATAGTTATTCCTAATATAGTTTATTAGCATAATTGCACAAATAAATCATCCCAGTAAAAACCTGCAATTCAAATTCCCCTTTATCACCGACAGTCTGTCATAAAATAACCTGGATCTGCTGAAGTCCTGTGAATGTCCACAGTTAGTAAATTCTCAATGGCGGTAAATGAGAACATTCTTGTTGCCTGTTGCTTCTAGTAGACAAAAATTGAATCACTTACCACATACTGTTTATATGTTGAACTCAATAAATGTGTATGCAGTAAGCTCCAGAGCTCCCCCTACTGATGGCTAGCAATTGGAAAAATGCATAAAAAAACAGCTTGGCATGATATAGAACAGGAGACATGCTCTCCTCACTGATCCCCCAATGCTACAGTGCCTCCAGATCCCACGCCAGTGTGTCCACCTCACTCCAGTGATACCTGTGACTCTACCAGATGAAGCCATTCTTTCATCCTGGCTGGACAAACCCTGTAAACTCTGTCTGCGCAGGATAATTGAAGTTCTGAACATTATAATGATAAATAAAGAAATTATTCTACATAGTATTTTGTAGATGTGAGAAAATCAAAGTTTGCAACCTTTATCAGAATTTGGGGTATCATTCCTGCTTACAATCCTCGTAAGACCCCTAGTAGAGGTACCTGCTTAACAAATCCTTTAGAAGGCAGTGGGGAGGGAAACAGTTATAGACCCATGAAGTAATTGGACAAAGTAAACCACCTGTAGATAGTGGAGCCATTCTGTTCTGGGGAGATTCATGGCAGAGGTGAGGTAGCTCCAACGTCACCGGATCGACCATATCCGCAATCAGAAACAGGCCTACCCCAGACTATACATTGACCATAGCAGACGATAAACCCTCAGTTAGAAGGAGGGTAAACAAAATTGAAGACCATCAAGGAACGTTTAGATGCCAAAGGAAACAAAGACTGGCACACAGACCAAATAGTTCTAGTAAAGCGAATGGGGCCAAGCAAGGGGAGGGAGGTTTGGGGGGGAAGGTGTATAGGTGCAAGCAAAGGCTTCTCAATCTCTACCTATTTGGTATACGCAAGCAGAACTGCCCAAAATAGGGGACATACGCTCCCCGTCGGCATCACAGATCAAGGGATGCGGTGATGCTTAGCATGCCGTATGAACTCAAAAATAGCCTTTTGCAAATTCCGAAGGTCCGCCCAAGGAACAGCTACAGAGAGAGTTAGACGGGTCATCTTGACCATAGTGATTCTCCCCAAGAGAGAGATAGGTAGGAATTGGCATTTGTCCAGGAGGGCCCTGAGTTTGCAAAATAGTTGGGGATAGTTTACCAAATAGAGGGTCGCATATGTAGGAGAGATATGGATCCCAAGGTAGTGGATAGAAGTAGTCTGCCATTGGAAGCCATAATTACTACGAAGGAGAGCTAGGACGTCATGGGGGATATTAAGAGGGAGCGTCTCGGTTTTGAAGAATTACCGTATTTTTTGGACTATAAGATGCACTTTTTTTTTCCCCCCAAATTTGGAGGAAAATGGGGGTTGCGTCTTATAGTACAAATGTGGTGTTGGGGGTCGGGTGGAGGAACGGGGTCGCAGAATCGCGCCACTCCTGCCGCCGCCGGCTTCCTGCAGCGGGCTTGGAGGAGCGGGTGTCCCAGCGAACCTATCCCGACATCTGCCGTGCTATTAGACATCACATGATGCTGGGATGTTTTGTTTGGAAGCTCACTCCCCCCTCCCCCCTGTGAGCAGCAAACACAGAGAGGGGAGAGCTGGGAGATGAATTATGGGAAATGTAGTTTTTCACAGATTCACTGCATGTAAATAACTGATACAAGGAGTCTCAAGTAAAATATAGCCAAAAAAAGGGTACACAAGGAAACAGTGAGTATTTAGCACTGCTGGGGATGTATTTGCAGATAATTTTTGGAAGCTGGATAACCCCTTTAACTAATTATTGGAACCCTGGATTTTTTTGTGGATATAGAGGTGTGTTTGTGTTAGAGGTGAGTAAGTCACTAGTCTGCCAAAGACACTTATAAGGATAGTGGTAGTTTTTTATCCTGAGGATGTGCAATAGATGCTTCACACTTGTGGGTTGCCGAATCTGGAGACCCAACTGGTCCCATAAATGCTCGTTTAGCAATAAATCTGGCAACTAGCCAGGCAAGGAAGTGTTGTAATCTGGCAGAGACATTATTGGAAACCACTGCTGTGTGTGAGTAAGCAGTGGGTGAGCATTATCCTGCTGAAAAATGTCTGCTGGAAATTCTCCCATGAGAGACAACTCTCTCATGGGAGATCGCTGAATGTCCTGCACCTATCACTGAGCGTTTAGTGTCCCTCTATATCTCTACTAGGGGTGACCATCTGTCGTATGCAAAGGCTCCCCAGATCATTACACTACCCCAGCCGTTGGTATATTGCTTTACAGCAAAGGCTTGAAGAGCTCACCATGAGGCCTCCATACTTGAACCCAACCATTCTCGCATCCCAAACAGAACAATATGTTTCTAGTCTATAGCTGTCCAGGTATCTCGTACACAACACCACTGCAAACAAAGGCGATGGGGGCTAGCTGTCAATAGCAGATCATGTATTTGGAGCTATGATACCAAATTTCCTTCTGCTAAGTGCCTGGAAATGGTCTGGGCAGATATCGGTGAGTAATGAAAGTACTACCTGTGTCTGGATAGTAGACGTTGAAACTGTGGAACCTTCTTGTGCTTGTCTGCGGATCAAATTATCCTCTCTATTTGTGGTCTGTCTGGGCCTTCTGGAGCCTGTTTGTTGTGTGCGTGTGTCCTCATGTAGCCCTGCTCTCAACACTTTACAACAATTAGGTCAAAACAACCATCTTGCTTCTCTCCGTCTAATCATGCACCCCTTCTCAGAGTGTGTTATGGAGGCATGTCTAGCACTCAAGATTCTCTCACCAAGAAACACACTACCCAAAAGTAGCCCAAGAGCCTTTTTACAGGGCAGCAGAGGAATCACATTTACACCCTCTTGTGACAAACCTTGTGTCATACCACACCTGTAATCCTTTACATATCTGCTCGAAATATAACTGCATTTTGAGATTTGCAGAAATCCAACATTTCTATCTGGGTGCTTTATTTTTATGTCAATGAGCGGATGTGTATGGGGAATTTGGGAGGAATAGCTGTTGACTGAACAAGAATTCACCTTTTTAGAGTTCCTTACAGATTCATTTGTGTGTAACACTATACATTTAGAGTTCTTATCAGCTCTGTGATTAGAGATGATCAGAGGTCTAGGCTGGATCTACTTAGTCCCGTGGAGAAAGTACAGGACAACTGGCACCAGTTAAAGGTTAGAAGCCGTGGATTCATTTCTATCTGGGTTATTATTTTAAAGCTGCCCACACACATTAATGATGTGTTTAATGGCCATATCTGTCCGAGTTATCTGTGCTATGGAAGGTGAAAGGGAGTCTGCCCCAGGAAACTTTATTTCAAACTAGCCACAGTACCCCAGATGTACTCGTACCACAGGCTGAGAACCACTGCTATAGAGCATCCCTGTGCACACGTGTTCTTGATTTATTCCATCATCGTTCTTCCAAGCTGTAGGTAGAGTCTACTAGGGTGAGAGAACCAATTCAGATTGAACCAAATTCAACTTGAATTTTTCAAAAGTTGCTTATTCCATTCAAAACATGATTATACCCTGATGTTTCCTCAGGCCCCAGAGTATAATAAGTGGAGGCCCTGGGAGGTGAGCAAAAGTGAGCAACTGTTTTACTCACCTTGCCTCACCTCTCTTGGACATCTGGCAGTGCCCCAGAATCCTCTTCTGGCCTCTGAATGAAGTCATGTTCCCCGGTCACAGAAAAGGCCCAATCACAGGTCTCCGCAGTGATCCTGGGAAGTATGAAGTCAGGCAGAAGCCTGAAAAGAATGCTGGGAGACCGACGAACGCCACAAGGATTCCCAAGAGAGGTAAGGCAAGGCGAATATAACAGTTTATTTTTACTCACCTTCCCTCGGCCTCTATTTATTATACTCTGGGGTCTGAGGGAACCCTATAGTGTAATAATTGTACTTCTGGTTTGTGCAGAACAAATTTGGGCCGAAATAACTGGAGGACTGAACATCACGAATATTCATAACAACAAATCTTGTTAATTATGACAATTTCTAGGCTCTACCCCATGCATTGGGTAAACTTTGAATGTCCATGATCTATGTCACCCATGGGAACTGTGGTTATCCTCCTTTGTATCTACTCTAACAGCGGCTATTGGAAAGTTTGCTGTGCGTACAGGACTGATCTCTGTCCTTGGACTACTCACGCCACTAGAAGGTAATTCTCAGTTCCCTAGCTTCCTGTTCTGCCATTCTATAACTTGTACTGACAGAGCAGTGATGGGGGGTCGGGTCTCCTCCTCCACACAGCCTGTGCGCATCTACTATTTTCTTCCCAGTGGTACCATAGAATAGGAGGTCAAGGTTCCAGGAGGAAAGTAGAAGATGTGCACAGGCTGTGTGCAAGAGGAAGTCCCATCCGGAACCTTGACCGCTATTCTATGTTTCCAGTGGGAAGAAAATGGTAGATGCGCACAGGCTGTGTGCAAGAGGAAGTCCTGCCCACCCCATCACTGCTCTGTAAGTACATTAAAACTATACAGAGCAACAGTATATGGAATGGTATGTGGGGGAGGGGGACTATAACCTGTGTGTGTGGGGGGAGGGGGGTTGCTCTTAGCTCACTATTACAGTAAATGTGCCCCCCACAGGTAACAGCATTACTTATGTGGAGGAGGGGGGTGCTATTAGAGCAGTATTACAGTAATAGTGTCCCCCCCCCCCACAGGTAACAACATTCCCTAGCAACAACTAAGGCCCGGTGCACATCTGCGTTCGGGTTTCCGTTCAGGGAATCCTCTTGGGGACCCCCTGAACAGAAACCTATACGCATAAAAAAGCGGTTTACCTGGGAAACCCGCGGACCCCCATAGACTATAATGGGGTCCGTGTGGTTTGTGCTCAGTTTCCGCACGAAGCAAACGGAGAGGAAAGTGCTGCACGAACAGAAACCCGAACGCAGATGTGAACTGGGCCTAAGACATCAGCGTCCCGATGCAGATAGGCACAATGACGTCACTACATAGCGCTGCCTGAGCCAGGACATAGACGTCCTGTGGTGACGGCATTTTATAGGCTGCAGAATACATTAAGGAGAGTCGGCAGTGGCAAGTCAAAGCAAAGAGATCGGAGGCAGGTAAGTATTTTTTTTTTTTTTTTTTGGGGGGGGGGCTTAATAATATTAAGGGCCAATAACCATAAGGGTTCATTAGGGCAAGCAGAGGTATTATTAATATAAGGGCCATAATTAATATAAGGGACATTATTAATATAAGGAGGCTATTGGGAGTCAGTATTTATGTAAGGGTGTAAGAGGGTATTCGGCTATACTAATTTAAGGCCGGGGAAGGTGAAACATAAAAAAACCAAAAAGCATACTCGCCTGTCTCCAGTGCTCCAATGTCCCCCACCACTGTCCGATTGAGCACCTCCCAGGGGCTTGTTCTGGTGGAAGTCCTTGCCACACGTGACTGCTGAGGACAATTAGTGATCTCAGCAGTCATGGAAAAGGACCCAGGACGTCACCAGTGACATATGCGAGTGATGTCCCGGGTCCTTTCCTGTGACCGCAGAGGCCACATGCAGCAAGGACTTCCGCCAGAACAAGCCCCTGGGTGACGCTGGACGCAGGTGAGTGTTTTTTTTTTTTTTTGTGTGTCACCTTCCCCGGGCCTCCCACCCCGGTTCTGTATTTCCTGGACAACCCCTTTAAGGGAGTATACAGAATTTTTAATTAGGAGGCATTATTAGCTAAGGCATTGTTGATTTAAGGGGGCATACAGGAGTATTATTAGGGGGGACACAGGGGGCATTATTAATTGAGTGGCACTATTAATTTAAAGGGTTGTACTATCATACATTTTAAAACAGGCAGCAGGCAAGCATTATAATGTACATTCTCCTCTATGCCTGCACTGGGCTGTCTGTCACCTTTGCTTGTATTAAAAGTGGCTACAGCGAGATGTCACAAAAGTAGAACCGCAGCAGCCAAACACTATATAATTCTGTACTGTAGAGAGCGATGATTGGCTGCATTGGTCTCGTCAACTTGACATTAGTGCTGCAGCCGCTCCGTATTGAAATAGTGCAGTGAAGGTGATGGCTGGCCCAGGGCAGGGACGGGTGGGTGGATGCAGGTAAGTGTCAGTGCATTTTTATTTATAACCCTGGCCTGCCTCTTGCATTAATATTTCTGATCCCGAACAATCCCTTTAAGGGGGCACACAGGAGGAATTAATTAAGGGGCACAAAAGGGCATTGTTAATTTAAAATACATATGGGATTTTTATATAATGTATTTTATAATTGGGTATAGCAGCAGGATGAGGACTTTGTATAGGCAAGGAAAATGTGGGTCAGGTGTCTGGAAAATGAGGAGCCAAAGATGTCTGTGCTACAAACTTTACAGAGACAAGCTGCAGCTGGAAGAAGTGGTCATGGTGGTCCAGATGGAGGAGATGAGAAATGTGAAGAGACATCATGTGTAAGTCACAACATTTTCCTGTACTGTATTTGTGAACCGAGAGCAAGGCAGGTGGTTTGGACTCCGCAACCAGAAATGAACGCACACGCGGTAGTTCAAGAAAAAAATATATATTTACTATAAGTTAATAAAGGCTAGTTAAAGGTAAAATGACAGGGCTAAAGACAAGCAAAATATACAATATAGCATGAACAATTTCAAGGCAAATTCTGCAATGGTTTCTACTTTTACTCTGTCCACTTCTGCAGTATGGACACTGAATGAACAATATACTCAAAACTATCCCTAACTGACCCTGACTTCACATTTGGGTGCACCCCCTTTTCCCCAGTGGTCCAGGTGGACCGCTTACAGTCCGTAGAAGCGCGCGGTGGGGCCCAAAGTCGGTCCTTTCTTTTATAGTGAAGCGTCCTCTCCTCACGGTTATCAGGATCTTGGGAGAAATGAAGTCCTCTTTAATAGGGAAACCCAATGAATGCAATGTAATCCAACAGCAGATTCCACTCAGCACACTGACAGTCCTGCCGAATCCATACACTGAGCTGGGATGTAAGCCGGGATTTAGCAGGTGCTGTCCAGTACATCAACAGCACTGCGAGTCTCTATCTGTGGTATCCATATACACAGTCACAATGTCAGTCTCACTGATCAGCCACTGAGCACAGTTCCTTTCACGTGGACTCACTAGTCCTGTTGTCTCTTTACACTCTGTTTGTCTCTGGACCAAGATACAGCTTAGCTGTACAGAAAAATCTCCACACCAGTTCAATACAACACTTGCTAAGATGGCTGCTGCTCTCTGTCTCGTCACTTCCTGCTTCTCTGCTCACATTCTGTCTGCAGAACAGGCAAGCTGACATAAAAGGGGGGGGAGTCACTCCAGCATCATGTCACAATTACAATGGCTGCTGTCTTAAAGGAACAGAATCACAGAAATACATTCAACATTAACAGTTTATACAGACAAATGAAGCTTAGGACAACATTGGCTGTCTCTTACATATTCCCCCCCACTTTAAGATTGGCAGTCCCTGCCTATGACTGTATATCCAGAGGGTTGTACTTTTATGCACAGGGTGGTAGTATACCGATGTATGGCAGGCCAAACAAACTCATCCTGCGCATACCGAACAGGGGGAATACCAGCATTTGGCCTAGTGGTCCGTCTGAGGACCGGTGGTATATTATGGGGTGCTGCAGCTATGGGCTGAGAAGGACCAGCGGATTCCGCACCAGAGGGGGCACAGGCCGGAGATACAGTAGTCACAGGTGGAACATCCCCAGGAGCAGGGATCGGCCAACAATCATCCTCCTCGTCGGAGGCCCATTCCGCACCTCCATTCTCTGACTGTGGGAGCTCATTCACATTGGCAAGCCCATCATGATTTGTCCCTTCAGAATGACACAGGCGCAACATATTTCGGTGAAGTACTCGAACACAATCAGTTCCTTCTTTCTGGACCTGGTACACTGGCCCATTCGCATACTTGCGGCCAACAACACGATACGGCAAAGCCTCCCATCTGCTTTCCAATTTCCCTTGGGGTTTCTTGACACGAACTAGCACCAGGTCGCCTGGTTGCAATGGTGCTTCTTGCACTGGGGTCTTATCAGGATGGGGATGTTCTTGCAGGCGCTGCCGCACCAATCGATGGATCGTCTCAAGTCTCTGCCGATGCGCCCGCACCCAAGAGGTTGGATCCCTCGGAGGGAACCCATCCACATCATTCAACTGTAATTTTCCTATACTTCGCCCAGACCGCCCAAAGAGAAGTGTATAAGGAGAGTACCCCGTTGTAGAATGGACCTGATTGTTATAGGCCCACACCATTTCAGACAAGAACTGAGGCCACTGTAACTTCTTGTCTTCCTCCAGAGTCCGCAGCATCTGTAGCAGAGTTCTGTTGAATCTTTCACAGGCCCCATTTCCCTGAGGGTGGTATGGAGTCGTGTGCGACTTCTTTATCCCGTAGATACGTTGAACTTCTTTCATTACGTGTCCCTCAAAGCAGGCGCCCTGGTCGGAGTGGATGCGTTGGGGGCACCCATATACTCGAATGAAATCTTGGCACAGAGCACGAGCTGCTGACTCAGCTGTCTGGTCCTTGGTGGCGGTTACCACCGCAAATTTGGTGAAGTGATCCACCATTACGAGGCAATACTGGTGTCCGCTATTGGATGGGCCCACCATTAGATAGTCTATCATGACGATTTCTAAAGGTTCCTGGGTCACGATGGTTTGCAGGGGAGCTCTCTGTTCTATTGCCTTATGGATCTCACAAGTTCGACAGCTGCGGCATACTTCTTCGACCATTTGACGAAGACCAGGGCAGTAAATCAGTCGCTGTAACCAACGAAAGGTCTTCTCATGACCAAAATGTCCATTCTTATTATGAGCCTCAACTGCCAAGGAGCGAGCCAGTTCACTAGGCACCACAATTTGGTATCGAATGTCGATCTCAGAAGGTAAATAGACCTTTCGGCATAGCACTCCATTTTTCATCTCCAACTTTTCCCACTGACTCAAAACAGATAATATCTCACGTGTCAGTCGTTCTCTTTCCTCTCTACAGGGCTTCTGGCCTTTCTCAACACACTTGATCATCTGCGCCAGCCCCTCATGGGTCTGTTGTATCTGTGCCCATTCCTGTCGTGAGGGACCAAAGAAAGGAGCCATTTCAGTCCCCTCCATCTCAAACTGATTAGTGGCGGTCAAGGCCTGTGAAAATCTGCTGAAATCGGGCACCTCCACATGCTCCAACTCATGATCCACGTCTTCTGTGGGGGTCTGGGCGGTTACCCTAGAAAGCCCGTCAGCATTCTGGTTCTCTGTCTTGGACCGATACTTAATGCGGTAATTGAACTTAGTCATTCGGGCTATCCACCTCTGCTCTAACGCCCCGAGCTTGGCATTTTCCAGGTGAGCTAGTGGGTTGTTGTCAGTCAGTACTAAAACTTCAGCACCGGTCAAATATTCAGAGAATTTCTCGGTCATGGCCCATACCAGTGCCAACAGCTCCAATTTAAATGAACTATAATTCTCGGGGTTTCTTTCAGAATCTCTCAAAGACCGGCTGCCGTACGCTATGACCCTCTCCTGGCCATCCTGAAGCTGGGAAAGCACTGCTCCAAGACCATACAGGCTTGCATCTGTATATAGCTGGAACGGCAAGTGGTAATCAGCATATGCCAAGATTGGGGCTGTTGTCAGTGCATCCTTCAATGCCTGGAAGGCTTGTTCCTGTTCAGGTCCCCACTTCACGGACCGGTTCTTTGGACCACCGGATGTGCCTCGTAGGAGAGCATTAAGTGGTGCTGCTACCTTGGCGAAATCCTTAATAAACCGTCGATAGTAACCGGCTACTCCAAGGAATGCCCTCACTTCTCGCAGGGTAGTCGGTATCGGCCAATCTTGAACAGCCGCTATCTTGTCTCTTGATGGTCTCACCCCTTCTCCTGATACGCGGTGACCCAAGTAATCAATTTCAGATTGGAACAACCGACATTTACTGGGTTTCAATTTGAGCCCATGTTCCCGCAATCTTCGAAATACTTGCCCCAACTGGTGGAGATGGTCTTCAAAGGTCGCAGAATACACTATAATGTCATCCAAGTAGATGAGAGTGAACTCAAAGTTGAAGTCACCGAGACATTTCTCCATCAACCGCTGAAACGTTCCGGGTGCATTTGTCAACCCGAAGGGCATCCGGTTAAATTCGTATAGTCCCATGGGCAAGATGAATGCCGTCTTTTCCTTGTCTTTTGTGGCCATCGGCACCTGCCAATACCCACTAGCCAGATCTAGTGAGGAGAAGTACCGGGCTCTCCCTAGCGCTGAGAGGGACTCCTCAATCCGTGGCAAGGGGTAGGAATCTCGTACGGTGCAAGCGTTTAACTTCCGATAGTCTACGCAAAATCGGATGGACCCATCTTTTTTTCTTACTAACACCACAGGAGCCGCCCAGGGACTCTGGCTTTCTTGGATGATCCCACCCTGTAGCATCTTAGCTAACAGTTCTTTCACTTCCTGATACAACTGTGGAGGAATTTGTCGGTAGCGCTCTCTAATTGGAGGGGTGTCTCCTGTGGGAATCTCATGGTAGATCCCTGTGGTACATCCAAAATCTTCAGCATACCGTGCAAAGGTGGCTTGGTTCTCCCACAACAGCTCATCTACCTTCTGCACACATTCCAGAGAACATGAACTTGCATCCATCTTCATCTGTTCTCGAATTGCACGGCCATTCCATTCAGAGGTGGGTTCCTCATCTTCTCCCATGGACATAGTTACGGTCCACTCATCCCTTTCAGTCGGCTTCAGCTGCATTGGAGTTACTTTCCTTACTTCCTCCGGAGTCACATAGATGTTAGCCAGCAGCCTCCCTGGGGTCAGGTCCACACTCTGGTCCTGAGTGTTTACACATCGAAGTGGTACTCTTCCATTGCGAACTATTGCCAAGGAACGGGCCACTAGCGGATCAACACCTCCTTCGGCTGCCTGCAGTGGTTCTACCAACACAGCTATGCCCTCTAGTTTCCGACAGGTGCCTACGGGCATAGACACTATTGTCTCCCGACTGGGTGGCAGTGTAACTTTTGTATGCAAAGGAACTGAAATTCGAGCCAGAGGACGCTGTGCATCCGAACTTTTCTGTAAGCCACATGTCCGGATCAGCCGCTGGAAAGCTGTTTGAGTAGGCCGATGGGTGGTGGTTTCTTTCCAATAACCGTGACCTTTCTTTTCAAAGAGGATCTGATCTAATTCTTTTAACACATTCATCCCCAAAATGACAGGGACCTTTATTTCATGTGACTCCTGTACCACCACAATGCCTTTCCTACCTAGATCTTGGCCACATACCCGGACATTCATCCAGGCCACTCCCACGACTGGAACTGGTAACTGGTTAGCTGCGACCACTCGTACGAATGTATGGGGATCATATTTCACATGTTGCTGGAAGTACCGTTCATAACAGTCTCTACTCAAGGTCGTTACTTGGGAACCCGTGTCAATCATCCCGGTAACCGGAATACCCTCCATTTCCACCTGTATGACAGGACTTGCAGCGATCAGGTCATCATCAGGGCATTCTCCCCACATAGTCTCCTTGTCAGTCTCCCCTACTACACGCCCTACAGCAGCAGGGGACTTCAGGGTCTCTCATAAGTTTGTCGCTGCTCTGGACATCTAGCAGCAACGTGGCCCATCCGTCCACACTCCCAGCAGCGTATCTCCCGTCGTTCTGGCCATCTGTTTGGGCCCCTTCGGTAAGCCCCTTCGATTTCTCCTGAGCACTGCACTAAATGATTTGGACCCCTTCGGTAGGTCCTATCCTCACCCCTCCAGCGGGGTGGTGGGTGATTCTGACTTGCTGGGTGTGGATGGCTCACCCTTTCATCTCCAGTCTTCTGGAAGTCTGCAATTTTCATAGACTGCTCATCACAACGAGTGTGCAAGTGTTCCATTTGTTCTTGCAGTTTCTGCATTACTGTGAGAATTTCTTTAACCGTCCCCTTTTCTACTGTCTCTGAGCCAGAACTAGCCCCCTGTGACAAAGTAACTCCAACTGCGGTCTGCGGCCTCAGGACCATACTATTGGCACGGGAGATGGCCTCTACCTGTACATCATGGAATTTAGCATCAGTCTCTCGTCGTATAAAATCCTGCATAGTCACAGTTAAACTGCCGTCACGTATCCCCAGGACAAACTGGTCACGGAGAGTCCGATCAGGGTTACAGAAGGCTGGCGAGCCCCCTCTTTCCTTCACTTGAATATCTCGGAGCAGTTCTTGTAGGGCATTTGCATATTGGGGAAGGCTTTCATTCTCCTGTTGTACCCTCTGGAAGAACCGAGCCTGCAGAGACCCCAGCAATGCAGTTTCTCCATAGATGGTTTCTAGAATCTGGACTACTTGCTCAAATGTCTGCCTTTGTTCAAATGGCCTCAGTATCACCGTGGTCTTAGCATCCCCTTGTAATGTCAATATTGCTAGCTCTACTAGTACTTCTGGTGCGGTCTGGTACATTCGCTGTATCATTCGTATCTGTTCCACCCACATACTCACTGACATATTATTGCCATCAAATTTAGCTAACTGACTCATTATAGCCCCTGCTGGCATTCTTCCTCCAGCACCATTCTCCCGAACGGGTGCGTCACCGTCCATTCTGGTAAGCGGATCCTGCCGACTACGCCAATTTGTGAACCGAGAGCAAGGCAGGTGGTTTGGACTCCGCAACCAGAAATGAACGCACACGCGGTAGTTCAAGAAAAAAATATATATTTACTATAAGTTAATAAAGGCTAGTTAAAGGTAAAATGACAGGGCTAAAGACAAGCAAAATATACAATATAGCATGAACAATTTCAAGGCAAATTCTGCAATGGTTTCTACTTTTACTCTGTCCACTTCTGCAGTATGGACACTGAATGAACAATATACTCAAAACTATCCCTAACTGACCCTGACTTCACATTTGGGTGCACCCCCTTTTCCCCAGTGGTCCAGGTGGACCGCTTACAGTCCGTAGAAGCGCGCGGTGGGGCCCAAAGTCGGTCCTTTCTTTTATAGTGAAGCGTCCTCTCCTCACGGTTATCAGGATCTTGGGAGAAATGAAGTCCTCTTTAATAGGGAAACCCAATGAATGCAATGTAATCCAACAGCAGATTCCACTCAGCACACTGACAGTCCTGCCGAATCCATACACTGAGCTGGGATGTAAGCCGGGATTTAGCAGGTGCTGTCCAGTACATCAACAGCACTGCGAGTCTCTATCTGTGGTATCCATATACACAGTCACAATGTCAGTCTCACTGATCAGCCACTGAGCACAGTTCCTTTCACGTGGACTCACTAGTCCTGTTGTCTCTTTACACTCTGTTTGTCTCTGGACCAAGATACAGCTTAGCTGTACAGAAAAATCTCCACACCAGTTCAATACAACACTTGCTAAGATGGCTGCTGCTCTCTGTCTCGTCACTTCCTGCTTCTCTGCTCACATTCTGTCTGCAGAACAGGCAAGCTGACATAAAAGGGGGGGGAGTCACTCCAGCATCATGTCACAATTACAATGGCTGCTGTCTTAAAGGAACAGAATCACAGAAATACATTCAACATTAACAGTTTATACAGACAAATGAAGCTTAGGACAACATTGGCTGTCTCTTACATATTTACTTAAACTGTATGCAGAGCCCTGTGTACAGCCAGTATATCACTATCACTACGGTCACCGTATAGTGATAATAACAGTATACCCAGGTAGGGTCCCACTTGGATATGTTTCCTTCCCCCCCCCCCCCCCCCCCGGTGCCCAATTCCTAGCTATGCCTCTGCAGGGCAGGGAACTGTAAAGTTCTTGCTCTGCAATATAATACTTACATACATCACTGTCTGTGCAGGACGTCTTGGCACAGCTGATGACGTCACAATGGTGAAGCAGGAGCTATTGTCAGACAGCTCCTTCTTCACCGCTCTGTGTGGAGCACATTCGCCTCTGCAGCTCCCTGAACAGTTCGGGACATGAGACTGCACAGAGCAGCAGGGGAGCGAGGAGAGGTGAGTATCAGTGTTATGTTAAACTGGAGACAGATGAATGGGGGACATTAAACTGGAGGCAGATGGAGGGGGATATTAAACTGGGAGCAGCTGAAGGGGGGGGGCATGTCTCCATCCAACTACCCCCAGTTTTTTTTTTTATATAACTGTAATTTTATTGAAAAATTTTTCATTAACAAGGAATAAAGAAAAAACAAAAAAACAATAATAATCAAACAAACAGGAAGCATTGAGGTAAATAGAGGCTATCTGCCTCCTCCCTCTTAAGCAATATGCATTTAAATTAAGCAGTGAACAAGGGAGGGGGGAATGGAGGGGTTAAGAAGACAAGGGTAGGACCAAAGGGAAGGGGGGGAGGGAAGGAGAGGACTAGAGATCAGAGACCCTGTGATGTACAATACATGTCCCAGGGTGCCCAAATAGCCCCAAAGGCTTCCCGTGAATTATGTAGGCCAGCAGTCAGGTATTCAAGACTCCTCACATCCTTCATTCTAGCCACAAGCTCAAGACTAGATGGGGGACTCACCTTCTTCCAGTTTCTAGCTATGAGAGTTTTAGCTGCAGTACAAAGATGCAAGAAAAGCCTGGATGACTTATTGCTCAGGTGTCTGGGGGGAAGGTTCAGGAGATAAAGAAGAGGGTCAAGAGGAACCTCTTGCAAAAAGAGAGCAGTCGTCAGAGTCCTGACCTCCCTCCAAAAACCGAGGATGAGAGGGCACGTCCAAAAGATATGGTGCAGGGTACCCACCGCAGCTCCACAGCGCCAGCACCATGGGGGAACTAATGGGTTTAAAGTATGAAGGAGAGCCGGAGTATGATACCAATGCATCAACAGCTTATACTGCGTTTCCCTAAACGTAATGCACTGAGATGATTTCTGGGCCCGAGACCATACAATCCGCCACTGTTCCAGGGAGATGGGTTTACCCACCGCCTCCTCCCATTTAAGCATATAGCGATGATTAACAGGAGAGCCTGTAGTTTGTGAGTTAAGAAGTTGGTAAATAGAGGATATAAAGCCCCTAGTGGACGTGCCTGCACGGCAAATCTTTTCAAAAGCGGTGGGGAGTGACACCTTAAGAGACCCATGGAGGGAACGGACAAAGTGAACCACCTGCAAGTAATGGAACCATTCAGTACCTGGCAGGTTTTGATTAGCTGTAAGATGAGCAAAGGACCTGAGTTCCAAGGTTCCAGGGTCAACCATATCAGCAATCCGGTAAAGGCCAGCTTCAGACCACACTTTAGTCATGGCAGAAGTCAGGCTCTCCAGGAGAAGGGGGTTGTATAGTATGGAGACCATAGATGAGCGCGGGGACATCAGGGAGAATCTAGCACAACAGGTAGACCAGATAGATCTAGTAAACCGAATGGGGCCCAACAGGTACGAGGCAGGGGGGTGGGGGGGGAGCTGACCCACAGAAGCGCGTTAGGATGCATGGGTGCCAGCCATAGCTTCTCTATCTGCACCCATCTGGTGTATGCTGGCATAGCCGCCCAGAATGGGATATGGCGTAAGTGGGCCGCCCAGTAATAATGTAACAGATGTGGGACAGCCATACCCCCAGACCCCCTATCCGCCAGCATAACAGATCTAGGTATTCGGTGTCGTTTTGCTTTCCAGATAAACTGGAAGATAGCTTTCTGTAGGTTCCGTAATTCTCCCCGAGGTATCGCGACTGGGAGCGTCTCGAAAAAATACAGTAGCTTCGGGAGGAGAATCATCTTGACCGCAGCAATTCTCCTCAAAAGGGAGATAGGCAAGGGTTGCCATTTGTCCAATAGGGCTCTTAGCTCACAAAACAACCGCGGGTAGTTTGCCGAGTAGAGGGTCGCATAGGAGGTGGATATATGGACTCCCAGGTAGCGGATAGAGGACTCCCGCCACTGGAAATTGTAATTACTGCGGAGGAGAAGGAGAAGGTCCCGTGGGATGTTAAGTGGGAGTGCCTCAGTCTTCGCGGGGTTCACCTTATACCCTGAGAGATTACCATAGGTCTCTAGCGAGCGCAGCAAGTTTGGAAGGGTAGTATGAGGGGAGGTGAGAGTGAGGAGTACATCGTCCGCGAAGAGAGATATCTTAAATTCCTTATCTTGGACCATGATCCCCTTGATATTAGGGTCTCGCCTAATCTTGGCCGCTAGTGGTTCAATATAGAGGGCAAATATGATGGGTGACAGGGGGCAACCCTGCCTAGTGCCATTTCGAATAGGGAAGGAGGGCGAAGATGCATGAGGAAGCTTAATTGCTGCTGAGGGTAAGGAGTAAAGGGCCTGGATAGCTGTGAGAAACGGTCCTGTAAGCCCGAACGCCTTAAGCGTAGTATGCATAAACGACCAATTTATGCGGTCAAAAGCCTTTTCAGCGTCCAGGCTCAAGAGAAGGGCCGGGGTAGAATAATGATTGGCCACCTCCACCAAATCCACAGTCCTCCTGGTGTTGTCACCACCCTGACGACAGGGGATGAATCCCACCTGGTCCTTATGGACAAGCAGAGGGAGCCAAGCATTCAGTCTATTGGCTAAGAGTTTGGTGACAAGTTTCAGGTCCGTGTTCAGCAAAGCAATCGGTTGGTAGTTAGCACAATCCTGCAAGTCCTTACCCGGTTTAGGGACCAATGTGAGTAGTGAAGAGAGCATAGTCGGGGGTATAGGGGAACCTGAAAGGAAGGAATTGAAGAGGGACAATAGATGATTAGAGAGTTCACCCTGGAAAACCTTATAATAATTGTAAGTGAACCCATCTGGGCCTGGGGCTTTCCCATTTGGGAGGTCCCTCAGGACCCCTTCTAGTTCCTCCCTGGTGATGGGGGTGTTCAGGGAGGTTAAGGCCTCAGGAGGAAGGCGTGGGAGACAACAATCCTTTAAATAGTCTTCCAGTAGTGTTGAGTCATCCCCAGGGAGTAGTGCTCGTGGGGGGGGTAAGTCATACAGCTTAGAGTAGTAAGAGTGGAACGCCAGCGCCACAGCATCAGGGTGATGTTGAAGAGTACCCGCGGGGTCACGGACAGAGTGTGGTGTGGAAGAGGCCCGATGATCCCTGAGGGTTCCTGCCAGGAGGGTATGAGATTTATTACCTCGTTCAAAAAACCTCTGACGGGTATAAAGGAGAAGTCGTTCCACATGGCGGGTCTCCAAATCACGGAGGTCCGCCCGGGCCAGGACCCAACGGCGAAGAACCCCCAGGGATGGATGCGCTGCCAAAGTCGTCGTAAGGGACCGAATACGGGCTTGGAGGAGCTGTTCCTGGGCCTGTCTGTCCCTTTTAAGCCTAGAAGCCAATGCGATACAGCATCCTCTCATGACCGCCTTATGGGCTTCCCAGAGAATGGCAAGAGAGTCTACCGAGCCTAAGTTGTCCCTAAAATAATCTATCAAGTGTGTGCGCAGGGTCTCGAGGGAGGTCGGCGATTTGAGCAGTGTTTTGTTAAGACGCCAATGACATTGGCGAGTAGGCACTGGAGTCGTAGATAAGGTAACCACGACTGGGGCGTGATCAGACCAGGTGAGAGGGCCAATGTTCGTGTCCCTAAGCAAACGAAGAGCGGGAGCATTTCCAAAGAAGTAGTCAATGCGGGTGTGAGTGTTATGAGGGTGAGAAAAGAAGGTGTAGGAGCGCGCCGTAGGATTGTCCACTCGCCAAAGGTCATACAAAGAGTGGGCGCGGATCAGCCTGCGGAACTCCCTTGCAAGTTGGGCCAACCTATGGGGGGTTGGGCCCTGGGGTAACGCCAGACGATCCGCCCGTTCAGAGAAGACCATGTTAAAGTCTCCCCCCACCAGCCAAGCTGATGGAGGGAGAGCGCGCAGACGGGAGAATACCCGGCGCAAGAACGGGATCTGCGCTGAATTGGGGGCATAGACATTGCATAAAACAATCGGGGCACCATAAAGGAGCCCCTCCAAGATAACAAACCGGCCACCTGGGTCTATGTGGGAAGTCGTCACTGTAATTGGGCAGGATCGAGAAAGAAGGATAGCCACCCCAGCTCTGCGTCGATTGTGGAAGGCCGAAAAAGCTACGGGAAAATAATGCTTAGCGAAGGCAAAAGTACCAGCGCGGTCAAAATGAGTCTCCTGAAGAAACGCCACATCCGCTCGTAAGGAGCGGAGTTCTCTAAGGACATGGCACTTTTTAATGTTGGAACCCAGGCCCTTGACATTAATTGTCACGCACCTAACCATTGGGACCCAGGATTGGAGGACAGTGGCGGATTGCAATAAGCTCACCCATCTCACATGACGCTGGCAAGTTTCCCTCGGAGAGGCAAAAGGGCAATCCACAAACAGGAACCCAAAGTCGAGGCAGGGTCTCTAGATCAGGGAGGGGGGGAAGAGAGGGAGGGAGGGAGGCAAAAGACATCATAAATGACAAAGTAAAAATAAAAACAGTTAAACAATACTTTGTGGGCGAGGCTAAGTCACTCGCCTGGGGACCAATGAGGGCAGCCAGAGGTCCAATCAGGATCAATGGCCGCACAGTCCAAGTATCCCCTTAGGGGGGGAGAGCGTGGACAGGAGGTCGGAGGGGAGGCGGTGGATCCCCAACCACCAGTAAAAAGAAGGAAGGAAGGGGAGTCACCGGAACCCCACCCCGCCCCACTCCGCTAAAACAATCCAATAATAAGCATAATAGATGAGACCCGTAGACCTAAAAAAAGAAAAAAAGAGAAGCAAACATAACATTAAGGCATGCAGATTCCAAAGCACCACCGAGAAAAGGGAGAACGTCTCAAGGGGGGGCAGCCTCCTCAGGGATCAGTCTCCAGCCGGGGCCTCCGAGTGGTCACCACCGCGGAGGATGCATGACGTCGTCTGGGCTCCAATCGTTGCCAAACCGGTGGTGGGGGAGGGGGTGGAGAGAATAGCTCCCAGTCTGTTAAATCCGGCAGGGGAACATCCAATAGGTCACAGAAGAGAGGCAAATCCGCAAAGGAGTGAAGCGTAGCGGAGCGACCATCCCTACGAGCAATGAGAGCAAACGGAAATCCCCACCGGTAAGGAATTTGGTGCTCCTGAAGAATCTGGAGGAGGGGTCGGAGATGGCGGCGTTTCTGGAGGGTGATTAGCGACAGATCCTGATAGAATTGTAGTGGAGCTCCCTGAAACTCGAAGTCTTTGAGTTTGCGCACTTTGCTCATTATAGCCTCTTTAAGGGTGAAGTCGTGGAGGCAGCAGATGACATCACGGGGTGTGGCGGAAGATCCTCTGGGTCGAAGGGCTCGATGTGCCCTATCAAACTTAATTTTGTGGGACGGGGGCTCCTGCAGTATAGTGTTGAAGACAGCCTCCAGCAGAACAGGCAGATCCTCAGATTGGTCAGCCTCTGGGAGTCCCCTGACGCGTATATTGTTGCGCCGGCCCCTGTTGTCAAGATCCTCCAAGTGGCGTTGCATGTCCCGTATAGCTGAACCCTGTTCAGTGGTAGTATCATGCAGTGAGGCAACATAGTCCCTGGTAGTGTCATGGTCATTCTCCAGCGTGTCCATTCGGTTAGCAATGGAGTGTAAATCAGTGCGGAGGGTAGCAATTTCAGATCGGAAGGATGCTGTGATTTCCGCAACCATACTTTTAAGGTCTTGTTTAGTAGTAAGTTGAGGAAGAAGGTCTGCCATGGATGATGGTGCTGAAGATGGGCCTGGGATACAGCTCTGGGGGTACAGGACTGGAGGGGGGGAGCCATAATCCTTGGGAGTGTGGGGCGGAGAAGCCCCTACGCCAGCGTCCCTCACCACGCCATCCCCCTCTGAGCCATGGAGGGGGGGTGATGGGGGAAGATAGTAGCCGGGGGGCCACAGAGACCAGCTCTGTGGCCACAGGCTGCAACTCATCAGCGGTGCAGGAGGGAGCAGAGCCACTGACCTCAGAACTCCTTGAGAAGCTGGAAACATCCGGGGTCCTCTCATGCCGCTCTGCCAGGAGTGCTGGTGAAGCAGAATGTAGTTGCTGGGACATCCCAGGGTGAGGAGACTGTGGGAGTACTCGTGCTGGGGAAACTCTGGGTTGCCCAGGCGCCGACAGGGATCTCTGTTGAAGCGGCGCTCCGCTGGCTGACAGAGGGAGCGCGGGAGGAGAGAAGCTGCGCTGTGACCCCTGTGCCTGGAGAGCGGAGGAAATCCAAGATGGCCGCCCCGCAGCAGCCTGGCCCGGTAGAGAAGGCCGCTGGGCCAGAAAGGCGTCCAGGGTGGCCCCCCCAGACCTCTCCACGGGCGCTGGGGTGCCCGGGGCCACCTTCCTCGGTAAGCGCTTGCCCATACTGCGCTTGCTGAGGGGTCCACGGGTCTCAGTAGCGAGCGGAGGAGCGGAGAAGGACCTGCGCGCGTGCTACTCCATGCGCGTCCAGGCCACGCCCCAACTACCCCCAGTTTAATGTCCCCCTCTAGTTTCTTCATACTTCTTCATTCAAGGAATCTTAGCCACCTTTTAAATAACAGTCCCTGCATATAAATAATGACCGCCTTATAATTATTATTGATAAAGGTGCAGTTAGCTGTGAACAGGACATATTATTTATAAGGAGGGACTACTATTTAGAAGTGGTCACTTACTGTATATTGTATGGGCCCAGTAAGAAGGATTTATACTATGTGGGGGCCATTTTAATTTGGGTGAGTCAGGTATGTTTAAGTGGTGGTGATGGGGGGGGCCCACTTATGAAACCTTTGCACTGGGCCCACCAATGTGTTAAAACGGCCCTGTGCTTACCAATCCCCACTCCTGCTCACTGCTGCCTCGGCTTCCACTTCTTCCCTCCAGGGGGCCCCAGTGATGTGATTTGGGATGCCTGAGGCCCACTGGACGGCAGAAGGGGAAGCGGAAGCGGCCGTGAGCAGGAATGGGGATCGGTAAGTAAATAGGGCCCGTTACCTGCTGGGGTATTAAATAAAAGAAAGCAGCAGAGGCCCCCTGGACCCCCTAAAGTCACGGGCCCTGTGGCAGCCAGTACGGCAGTACTTACACCACTGCTTCCACACCATGTCTCTAGTCTATAGCATGTTGCTCGAAGAAGAGATGGAGGACTCAATCTGTTAGGATTTATTGTAGTAATCCCTTTTAGGTTCACACCAGCTTGAGAGAGAGAGAGACCACAATGGAGTATGATATAACTGGATATTTTACTCAAGAACTTCTTCAGCAAGTGGTTCAGTACAGATATCTGATACAGCCTCTTTATTAACAGGAACTTGGGCAAACTGGTAGCTCAAACAGTTATTAACGGTGTCAGTCTCTTTCTAGGCACCAAGGCACTCCTAGTTATCAGCCAATGCACAATGTATATGTAGTTATAGTCCTCTTACATGCCAAGTAATACAACACTTAACTTTATGGTTTCCCTCTGGTTCTTCCTGGGCAGAGGATGAATCTCCTGCAGTGATGATGTTTCAGGTCTAAAGCATCACATTAGGCCCACGTGCGGCCTGCTCTGGATAAAGTCTCTGTGTGTAGTCTGCACTTGATGGAGGAGGCTTCTCTTCTCAAAGCAGATGATCAACTATAATATCCTGATTTGTAGTCTTTCAGGACTTTATACACCCTTATTCTCAGAGCACTCTCTCCTCTCACCTTCTCTGCTTCTCACACACCACTCTCCTGTCTCTTCCAGAAAGTCACGTCATCCAGAATCCTCCTACAATTGAGGTAAAAAATAGATGCAAGGTCTTGCCCCTAGATGGCAGCAGAGCACCAGTAGTGGCATTGAAATGCCCAAGTCAATATTTGCCACTATCAAACTTGTACCCCTTACAAATCCATACTTTCAACTCGCTTGTAAACAAAAGTTTTGTAAAACCTTATTGAAGGAGCAATGGCATTGAACCTATATTCTAACAAACTATCCGTAAGCTACAACAGCTTAATTATAAGATAACTAGCAGAAGGACCCAGCTTCGCATGGGTATATTTCATTTTTTGTTTGTGTAGTGGCACCATAAGAATTGGCACTGGTCTATTTTGTATGTTGTTTGTGTGTAGTTTAAATACATTTCAATTTATGTGAATGCTGACATCCAATATGGCAGTCCAGTATAGATACAGTCTATTTATGGCTGTGTTATTTATGGAAACCTGGAAATTAAATGTGAAGTTATATTGGCTGATACATGTCATACGACTGAATATTTAAGGACCTGCGAACTGCTATTGACTAATACAGGTCATAAATAGATTGGTTGTTATGGAAACCTGGTATAAAGCTGTGTGTATGTCAAGACTGAAGAACCTGCGAGTTTCCATGGGTCCATAAGCGTCATGTGATCATGTGTATCTCAGTTTGAATATGAGTGAAAAACCTGCGATTGGTTGTTATGGAAACCTGGAGTAAAGCTGTGTGTATGTGACCTTGTGTAACAGTGTCATCCACAGCGCCCTGCGCCTTTAAAGCTGACCTACAACAGTGAAGACAAATGGCTGGGTTGTTATGGAAACCTGAAGTAAAGCAGTATGCATGTGGAGACTAAGTGCAAAGCTTCTATTGGCTGATAAGGGACATGTGACCGTGTGTATGGCATTTGGAATATGAGTAAAAGACTCGCAGGCTTGTATTGGCTAATGCAGGTCATTTTTTGGGAGTACTGTATCTCAGGAACGATACGTCCTAGAGAGCTGAGACCCAATCTAAAACCTTCCCGGACACCTGATGTACATGAGTGTCAGATTTGGTGAGGATTGGTCCAGTCTTTTGGTCGCGCATAAAGAACAGACAGAAACTCATTTATATATATATATATATATACAGTACAGACCAAAAGTTTGGACACACCTTCTCATTCCAAGAGTTTTCTGTATTTTCATGACTATAAAAATTGTAGATTCACACTGAAGGCATCAAAACTATGAATTAACACATGTGGAATTATATACTTAACAAAAAAGTGTGAAACAACTAAAAATATGTCTTATATTCTAGGTTCTTCAAAGTAGCCACCTTTTTGCTTTGATTACTGCTTTGCACACTGTTGGCATTCTCTTGATGAGCTTCAAGAGGTAGTCACCTGAAATGGTTTTCACTTCACAGGTGTGCCCTGTCAGGTTTAATAAGTGGGATTTCTTGCCTTAGAAATGGGGTTGGGACCATCAGTTGTGTTGTTCAGAAGTCAGGTGGATACACAGCTGATAGTCCTACTGAATGGAGTGTTAGAATTTGTATTATGGCAAGAAAAAAGGAGCTAAGTAAAGAAAAACGAGTGGCCATCATTACTTTAAGAAATGAAGGTCAGTCAGTCCGAAAAATTGGGAAAACTTTGAAAGTGTCCCCAAGTGCAGTGGCCAAAACCATCAAGCGCTAAAAAGAAACTGGCTCACATGAGGATCGCCCCAAGAAAGAAAGACCAAGAGTCACCTCTGCTGCGGAGGATAAGTTCATCTGAGTCACCAGCCTCAGAAATCGCAGGTTAACAGCAGCTCAGATTAGAGACCAGGTCAATGCCACACTGGGTTCTAGCAGCAGACGCATCTCTACAACAACTGTTAACAGGAGACTGTGTGCAGCAGGCCTTCATGGTAAAATAGCTGCTAGGAAACCACTGCTAAGGACAGGCAACAAGCAGAAGAGACTTGTTTGGGCTAAAGAACACAAGGAATGGACATTAGACCTGTGGAAATCTGTGCTTTGGTCTGATGAGTCCAAATTTGAAATCTTTGGTTCCAACCACTGTGTCTTTGTGCGATGCAGAAAAGGTGAACGAATGGACTCTACATGCCTGGTTCCCACCGTGAAGCATGGAGGAGGAGGTGTGATGGTGTGGGGGTGCTTTGCTGGTGACACTGTTGGGGATTTATTCAAAATTGAAGGAATACTGAACCAGCATGGTTACCACAGCATCTTGCAGCGGCATGCTATTCCATCTGGTTTGCGCTTAGTTGGACCATCATTTATTTTTCAACAGGACAATGACCCCAAACACACCTCCAGACTGTGTAAGGACTATTTGACCAAGAAGGAGAGTGATGGGGTGCTACGCCAGATGACCTGGCCTCCACAGTCACCAGACCTGAACCCAATCGAGATGGTTTGGGGTGAGCTGGACCGCAGAGTGAAGGCAAAAGGGCCAACAAGTGCTAAGCATCTCTGGGAACTCCTTCAAGACTGTTGCAAGACCATTTCAGGTGACTACCTCTTGAAGCTCATCAAGAGAATGCCAAGAGTGTGCAAAGCAGTAATCAAAGCAAAAGGTGGCTACTTTGAAGAACCTAGAATATAAGACATATTTTCAGTTGTTTCACACTTTTTTGTTAAGTATATAATTCCACATGTGTTAATTCATAGTTTTGATGCCTTCAGTGTGAATCTACAATTTTTATAGTCATGAAAATACAGAAAACTCTTGGAATGAGAAGGTGTGTCCAAACTTTTGGTCTGTACTGTATATATATATATATATATATATATATATATATATATATATATATATATATATATATATATATACACGTGGACAAAATTGTTGGTACCCCTCATTTAATGAAAGACAAACCCACAATGGTCACAGAAATAACCTGAATCTGACAAAAGTAATAATATATAAACTTCATGTTGACAAGCCACAAAGCTTCTGGGAGAATGTCATATGGACAGATGAGACAAAAATCGAAATTTTTGGCAAGGCACATCAGCTCTATGTTCACAGATGGAAAAATGAAGCATATCTTGAAAAGAACACTATCCCTACTGTGAAACATGGAGGATGCTCTGTTATGTTCTGGGACTGCTTTGCTGTATCTGGCACAGGGTGTCTTGAATCTGTGCAGGGTACAATGAAATCTCAAGAATATCAAGGGATTCTAGAGAGAAATGTGCTGCCCAGTGTCAGAAAGCTTGGTCTCAGTCGCAGGTCATGGGTCTTGCAACAGGATAATGACCCAAAACACACAGTTAAAACACCCAAGAATGGCTAAGAGGAAAACATTGGACTATTCTGAAGTGGCCTTCTATGATCCCTGACCTAAATCCTATCGAGCATCTTTGGAAGGAGCTGAAACATGCTGACTGGAAAAGGCACCCTTCAATCCCGAGACAACTGGAGCAGTTTGCTCATGAGGAGTGGCCAAAATACCTGTTGAAAGGTGCAGAAGTCTCATTGACAGTTACAGGAATCGTTTGATTGCAGTGATTGCCTCAAAAGGTTGTGCAACAAAATATTAAGTTAAGGGAACCATCATTTCTGTCCAGGCCTGTTTCATGAGTTTTCTCTTTTTTAAAAATTCTGTTGAAGCATGGTTGAAAAGCAATGTCTGACTTTCATTTGTTCATTTTCACAGAATTTTTATATATTATTACTTTTGTCAGATTCAAGTTATTTCTGTGACCATTATGGGTTTTTCTTTCATTAAACGAGGGGTACCAACAATTTTGTCCACGTGTGTGTACATATATATATGCAGGACCCAAAACAAATTGCACAAAATTTGAACCTGGCCCCCGAGCACCCTGGCCACCATTTCCCAAATAAAGAGCCTTACTATAGCAGCAGTAAGGCAAGTCATACCACATCTATAGAAGTCCCCCGTTTGCCCCATCTTGGGGCATGTAGGTTGAAGCCCTCCATCACCTTATGTAAATGGAGGAGTTGAAATCAGAGGATGATGATAGACATGATATCTTTCACACTACTGTGGATTGCATTTCACTTAGCACAGGTTTTTAAAGCATGGGTATCTGAAGGCCAGTTACCAGCTGGCTGAGGGTAGTCCTTGGTTGGATTGCAGAGACAATTTCAACTAAACTATTTACAGTGCTGGCCAAAAGTATTGGCATCCCTGCAATTCTGTCAGATAATACTCAATTTCTTCCAGAAAATGATTGCAATCACAAATGCTTTGGTAATAATATCTTCATTTATTTTGCTTGCAATGAAAAAACACAAAAGAGAATGAAAAAAAAAGTCAAATCATTGATCATGTTACACAAAACTCCAAAAATGGGCCGGACAAAAGTATTGGCACCCTCAGCCTAATACTTGGTAGCACAACCTTTAGACAAAATAACTGCGAACAACCGCTTCCGGTAACCATCAATGAGTTTCTTACAATGCTCTGCTGGAATTTTAGACCATTCTTCTTTGGCAAATTTCTCCAGGTCCCTGAGATTTGAAGGGTGCCTTCTCCAAACTGCCATTTTGAGATCTCTCCACAGGTGTTCTATGGGATTCAGGTCTGGACTCATTGCTGGCCACTTTAGAAGTCTCCAATGCTTTCTCTCAAACCATTTTCTAGTGCTTTTTGAAGTGTGTTTTGGGTCATTGTCCTGCTGGAAGACCCATGACCTCTGAGGGAGACCCAGCTTTCTCACACTGGGCCCTACATTATGCTGCAAAATTTGTTGGTAGTCTTCAGACTTCATAATGCCATGCACACGGTCAAGCAGTCCAGTGCCAGAGGCAGCAAAGCAACCACAAAACATCAGGGAACCTCTGCCATGTTTGACTGTAGGGACCGTGTTCTTTTCTTTGAAGGCCTCTTTTTTTTTTCCTGTAAACTCTATGTTGATGCCTTTTCCCAAAAAGCTCTACTTTTGTCTCATCTGACCAGAGAACATTCTTCCAAAAAGTTTTTGGCTTTCTCAGGTAAGTTTTGGCAAACTCCAGCCTGGCTTTTTTATGTCTCTGGGTCAGAAGTGGGGTCTTCCTGGGTATCCTACCATAGAGTCCCTTTTCATTCAGACGCCGACGGATAGTACGGGTTGACACTGTTGTACCCTCGGACTGGAGGGCAGCTAGAACTTGTTTGGATGTTAGTCGAGGTTCTTTAGCCACCATCCGCACAATCTTTCGTTGAAATCTCTCGTCAATTTTTCTTTTCCGTCCACATCTAGGGAGGTTAGCCACAGTGCCATGGGCTTTAAACTTCTTGATGACACTGCGCACGGTAGACACAGGAACATTCAGGTCTTTGGAGATGGACTTGTAGCCTTGAGATTGCTCATGCTTCATCACAATTTTGCTTCTCAAGTCCTCAGACAGTTCTTTGGTCTTCTTTCTTTTCTCCATGCTCAATGTGGTACACACAAGGACAGAGGACAGAGGTTGAGTCAACTTTAATCCATTTCAACTGGCTGCAAGTGTGATTTAGTTATTGCCACCACCTGTTATATGCCACAGGTAAGTAACAGGTGCTGTTAATTACACAAATTAGAGAAGCATCACCTGATTTTTCAAAGGGTGCCAATACTTTTGTCCACCCCCTTTTTTATGTTTGGTGTGGAATTATACCCAATTTGGCTTTTTGACAATTCTTTTTGTGGTTTTCCATTGAAGACAAATTAAATGAAGATATTATTACCAAAGCATTTGTGATTGCAATCATTTTCTGAAAGAAATTGAGTATTATCTGACAGAATTGCAGGGGTGCCAATACTTTTGGCCAGCACTGTATACAGCTCCTCCTAGCTGAAGGACTTGCAGGAGGCTATGACCAAGAAGTCCTGCTGAATATATCGCAATATTCTAACAATGTTGGGCATCTGGCCACTCTGGAAGAGGTCATGCCCATGCCATACACCTGCAATACATGGAAAACACCCATTAGGGTCTGAAGCAAACTGGATTGGCTTGGGTGCTGTTACATGAAACAAGGTTTGGCTTGGCATACTTCGCTGAATGAAAGCTAAAAATTAAAAATACACCAGAAGTGTTACATGAAAAAAATTCTCAAGTAAAATCTATGATATCTTATAACAACCAATCAGATCACAGCTATTATCCTCCCAAAATAGGTTAGAAAATTAAAGCAGCAACTTGGGTTCTAATGGGGAGCAGATCCACTTTGTACTAATTTTGATAAATCTCCCTTAATATACTAAGTTTTAAGAGAACATTTGGATGCTAATAAATTAACATAACTAGAACATCTACATAATCCTTTAAGACACTGACACAGACAACCATATGATAACACCCACAAATTATATCCTCTGATGAAATGGTGATCATTCTATACATTCCATCTATAGAACTAAATATTTCTTCTAGTATATTACCAGGCAACAGTAAAATGTCACTGGTCTGCAGGAAGGTAGACGAGAGGTACGACATGTGTTATAGGACACAGAGCATGGAAAATCTCATTCACTGACCCCTCAGCCTCGCACAGTCTTCCACCTGCCAACAGGCGGACATTACGCCAACTTTTTTTTTTTCCAGGAGGGAAAACATCTTCTCTTATTTTAGACCTGCAGAAATACTTTCCCTCTGGAGACAGGTGCAGCAACACATTTAGATGTTGACACTGGAAATAGAAGCTGGTTAACAATGATGGGCCACATAGTATTAGAATAAGATTTAGTCTAGCGGGGAGGGGGTCTTCCATGCTGCCTGGCTCATACTCTACATTCTGTCACTACACAAGTGTCATGGGAGTATGCCTGGGATAGACTTAGGGCTAACCTGAATATGCAGAATAAGTGAAACATCCGCAGATACTGAATTTAAAGGGAACCAGTCACATTGAACACGCAATCTGTTCTGACAACAGCATGTTACAGAGCAAGAGGAGCTGAGCAGATTAATTTATATGTGTAAAATATTTTGTGGGAAAATATTGAGTATAACTTGTAACTTATTGTCTGAATCCCTGTGCTTTCAATGCTTAGGAGTCCAGTAGGCTTTCCTAATTGGTGATCTACAGTCCTGTCTATGCATGTTCATACAGTAAAGGCTGTCAGTCATTACGTGGGAATGCCCACTGGACTTTTAAGCATATAAAGGACAGAGATTTCAGTCAGTAGATTCAAAATTATACGGAATTATTTCCCACAAAGCCATAAATCAATTTGCTCACCCCTTTTCTACATACAGGTCCATACAGTGTGCTGGAGTAAAAAAGGCAACATAAACCACGTCAAAAACTGCGAAAAAAAACATTGTATAAAAAAACACGGCAAAAAATGTTTCCTAATTCCTGAAGCAGATTTTTTTCAGCCTGCAAAAAACTCCATGTGAACGTACCCTAATACAATGACGGTAGATTCCAGGTTCCTTGTAAAGATGGCCTGTCTGAAATAATGAAATAATTATTCAGGAGCGTATTTTCATGTAAGTATGTTGTGCTGTTTATCTATTACTCCTTCTGGAAATGTGTGAATAAATGACAACTGGGTATTACCATTTCTCTAGTTAACAGGGTGTATCTAATGGTTACACCAGAGGGGAGATATAAAGAAGATAATCAAAGGGGTTTTCCAGGCTCTACAAAAATAGGTGAGACATCTGCTGTTTTTATATTAGTATGTAGATGTAGAATATGTTGCTCACTTGTATTGTGTATAGGCACTAATATAATATATAATACTGTGTGGTGGCCATTATGGACATATTCAACTGTGTGAGGGCGCTGAAGGGGAAATATAATGTGTGAGGGACACTAAGGAGGCCTCATTGCTGTATGTTACAGAGGAGGTCACTATTACTGTATGGGGGCACAAAGGGACTGGGTGAAATTTCTGTCCTATGAAAGTTCAGAGGTATGCTATACATCTTATCATACTCAGGGTTACATCAAAGGCTTCAAATGTGCCCCAACTGGTACTGCTAAAGCTTTCAGTAGATGTTATACTGATCATGTGCTGTAGCTACATCACAAGAACAAGAAAGTGAAGGTGCAGTTAAGTGTTAGTTAGTTAGCAAGTACTAGGCTTTTCCAGGCATGTCAGTAATGTAAGTAAATATAAAATATAAAAGTTGTCACCTTAAATGGTCACTAAATTTCAGACTAGCTTTCCTGACTGTGCTGGTGGATTGCTCCTTTCATGAATCATGCCTGAATGTATTTGCCCTATATTTGCAGTTCAGTATTGCTGTATATCCAATGTTATGTTCGCTTGGGCATTTCTTGACTATTTGTTTGCAATGGTACAGTTACTCCTTACAGAATTACATGTAAACACATCAAACAAATTATAATGGATAGGGGAGGGGGCAGTCTGCTCTTTATTGTATATGCCCTCTGCCTCAGATACAAATGTAAAATGTGCTGCAGCCATGTGATTACAAGCAGCAGAAAAATATTTTGTCATGCTTGCCAACGATTATATAGTCATTGAACATATTGCCCAGCAAGACCCTGAATAAATTTAAACTTTTCATCAGGTGACCTTTTAATACTTTCAAAGTATGCCTTTCCAGAATAAGCTGCTGTGTGTGTGCATGAGGAGTAGTACTATATATGATTATATGACTACTATATGGGATTTTTCACCAGTTTTTCCTTCTGCAGTCTCCATATATTATTGAGTTAAATCTAAGCTCTCAATAAAGAAAAGGGAGAGAATGAAGAAGTACAGAATATTGCAAAATGCACTAATGACACAAATACTGCCAGAAAGTCAAAAGTTGTTTGAAAGGTGAGTTACTCTTCAGGAAGAAAAGTAAAAAAAAAAAAAAAAAAAGTTAGTCTTAGAATACCCCTATGAATTAGGGAATTCAGTTATGCTTTATTACAAATATACAATTTCTTTGTTCACAAAATGTATAATATATAGATAACGGTGGTACACTTGTTCTATCACAAACATTATCCAGCTGGAGGCTGCATCACAGTACAGTATGGATGACCATTTATTTTATTTGGGTTTAACCCACATAGCTGCCATATTGCTTACTTGACTACTTCACAAAGAGAACATCTCCACTTAGGTCACTTATTATTATTATTATATATTATGAACGATGATGGGATATTTGTATTAGGTTTTCATAAAATATCTATTGAATAAGTTCTTTACCACACAGCTGTTGTTAGGGCTGTGGCTGTGGAGTAGGAAAAATTTTACCGACTCAAAATAAAATAATTATATGAATAATGATAATATTATTCAATTATCAATATTGTATAATAACTTTAGATGCATAGTTTGTTGCATATTTACTATCTAAGAAATTCAATCATTAGGTTTTTGGTTTGTTTTTTTTGTTTTTTTACTGAATTAGTGGAGCTTTACTGCATCTGTTTTACAATGGCTATCAGCCATTTATGAAGGAGCCCTGGTTGTTGTTCCCATGTTTTACTTAGGGGACATTGACTTCACATTTTAGCACTCCACTGAGCATTATGCTGGGGGTACGTTTCAAGATCTAAAACCAGCATTCAAACATATCCATTCACTTTAATGAGGCTAATGGAGTCCAAAAGAATATCTTCTTTCCATCAATATTCATCTTTTTAACAGGGCGCAATAGTGAGATCATATGAGAGACAAAACAAACATCATCATTATTAAAGTATATATAACATTACAGGGGAATGGCATTAAATCATTGCTGCCAATCTGCTTTCCTCATCTCGACTATTTCCCCATCTCAGCCTAGACTGACAGTCTGGTTGCTAGGGATGCACTACCTAACTACTATAGTGTGTCCAACAAGGGTTGTTAGGTAGTACACTACTAGTAAACCACCTATTTCAAGTTGCATATCTTCAGCTCATGGCAGAAATGCCTCTCATCTAAGAGTACAGAAGTGATAAGGAGGCATGATATAAGCCAACCCCATCTTCTTGATAACTACACTAGGCAGAGGCGTAGCTAGTCACGGTTTGGCGAATCCAGACCCACTGGCTCTGTGGGGCCCACCGGCTCTGTGGGGCACACCACAACCTACATATTCAACTGCATCAGCATCTTTCACGCCAGGCACACAGGGGTATTTCTAAGGGATTGTTATATCTATCACTATCCGGTTACTACAAAGTGATGATATCAGTATACTTGAGTTAGGGGCCATATTTTCTTCCCCTGTGCTGAATGTTTAGCTACACCTCTAAAACTAGGGCATAATTTTGCACACACTGCAGCAACCCCATAGAAGTCAGTAGATATCATGCAAAACTGATTTGCACTGCAAGTAGGGTCAGTTAAAAATGTTGCATGATATTAAACTGCATATATGTTACAGAGCTGTTTAACCCTATTGTGCTAGTCATCACTGCAAATCTAGCTCTAACCTTACCAAGATACTATCGGTCACATTCTATCATATTATTTCATACACATGGATATACAGTACATAACTTTGTTGTAAGTTAACATGGGCAGAGATGCTTTGCATGAGTTACACTCTCAATTATAGCCATATGACGGTAGCAGGAAAAGAGCGCCGACCTTGTAGTAAAGTCCAAAAGACCAGGCAGCCGATCAACCAACTTTGTTTTAAAAGATGTTTTTAAAAAAGTTGTCACATTAGGGAAGTATAATGATGGACATGATGGTGTTGGCAGCAGTATGGTGAGAGTCAAGACACAGGACAGCAACATCCATCTCGGTGCTTAGTGAGGAGAGAGATGCGGGAGAATGTTTTACCACAGCCTGGGCACCTGTATCTCTTCACTTCTGAATGAGTCTGCAGGTGAGCCCGTAGGTTGGAACGGTCTGCAAATCCACGGCCACAGTGATAGCAAGAAAATGGCTTCTCTCCTGTGTAAAGTAGAATGCACAACATGTAAAACAAATGAATTTCAGTGTAGGACACAAATAATACCAATCTTTATGACAATGTTTTTTATCCATAAAGATTCCTTTTCTGCACTAGTGGCAATAAGGTGGTCCAGTAGTGGTGTGTGTGTGTTTTGTTTTTTTTTTTTGTTTTTTTTTGCTCTTGACCATGACCGTACTGCTTATACAACAGTTATACTTACATTCCCTACAATAGTACTATGCAGTTTCAGAGAAAAGAAAATGAAATTTAGACCATTGATAACAGTACCCACATTGGCGTAACTATAGGAGTCATAGTGATTAAATCGGCCACCGTGCCTAGAAGCCAGGGGGCCCAGATGTCACCCTCAACACACTATGGCTGGTTAACTTCTTTGATCATCTTTCAGATTTCCTTCAGTCTGTGCATCATGAATATATTATGCTTTTCTTTTTTTTTTTTTTTTTTTTTTTTTTTGCATCCCTATAGACTTGGATAAAAGTGTAAGCAACCATTCTTTTCTGTGTCTGAGAAAAAAAACGGTTGTGTTAATGGCTTCATTGACTGTAATTGTGTTTTTTGCACTTTTTACACGGACATCACACAGACATTAAAAAATAAAAAAAGTGTGAGAGAGCCCTTGTTTGATTTTTAGAGATTTGCCTAGGTCATACTGGTTTTCAGCCTGTAAATGCAAACAAAAATAACCTATAGGGGGAGGATTTATGAAACTATCTAAGTATAAAAAATGCACTTGTTCACTTTCAGTCTTCAAGAGCACTAGAAGAAATCACAGCTGTGCTCTGACTGGTTGCTGTGAGCAACAAGGACAGTTTTTCCTTGAAGTGCACCAGTCATTTCACTTATTTCTTTTTTTTTTTTTCACTGTTACATAGGGAGGGGTATGGTGAACAATATACTTTATTAACCTATTACTTAATTTTAGAGGAAAATGTCCCCTAAAGTTTTCCATAGCGACACTCCTACAAAGCATTTCCAGTGAGAGACCATCCAGTACACACTGCGGCATATTTATCAATACTATGAATCCCATTTGTAGTTTTAGAAATACTTCTGATTCTGTTCGAACCTTCATAAACCTGGTCCACGTTCCGATCCCCCAAAATTGTGGCTCACTTTTGGGTGTGTCAAAAATCTGTCTCACATTCTGAATTGGCAGGTCTTACCACACAAATACAACAAATCTAATACTATCAGGAAAATGTAAAGAGAATACTTCAGGGATGGAGGATATTTTAATGTTTTGAGGCATCAAGCAGACATTACACTGTGTATGAGGGCATATTTATAGTACCATTTTATAGTTCTATAGTGTAGTGTGTGGCATAATAGTATATTTCAAATTAATATATTTTTTATAGTGTGTGTGTATGTAAAATCATTGCTAGCATAGTACATTTACATTTTCTATAGTAAATAAACCTTCTCCAAGTTTACATCATTTTATACTTGGTCTTGTTTGCACCAGAAAATCTGTGCCATAATTTGTCTTTTCTAGTACACAAATAATGCTTCGTTCACACCTGCGCTTGCTGTCCCTCCGTTGCCAATCCAGTGAAAATCTCGGCGAACTGGATTGGCATCGGATACAGACCGGTCAGCGACACATTGGTTAAAAACCCATTCATTTGAATGGGTTTTTAAAGCAATGCGCGGGTGTGCGCTTACACCCTCTGCGCTGCGAATCCTTTTTTTTCGTCGGAAACAAAGTCGGAGACGCAGGACTTTGTGTCCGACGAAAAAAAACGGCTTCGGAGTGCAGAGGGTGTAAGCACACACCCACGCATTGCTTTAAAAACCCATTCAAATGAATGGGTTTTTAACCAATGCGTCGCTGACCGGTCTGTATCCGATGCCAATCCAGTTCGCCGAGATTTTCACTGGATTGGCAATGGACGGACAGCAAGCGCAGGTGTGAACGAAGCATAAGTGTGATAGACAAAACTTAGAGATCCCCATTTTGGTGCAACATTTTGAAAAAAAAGTCTAGCCACTTTTACATTTGTGTGGTTTTTTTTTTTTGTTTTTTTTGGTGAACTTTATTCATAAATGTGTCGTATTTAACATACACCATAAATTTTGTCGCAAAAAAAAACCCAGAAAAATAAAACAGAAAAGTACTGTACTTCACTGATGCCCCACTGTGTATTGCCAGTGTGTACAGTTGTAGCAGTCACTTCAGATCACTGATTTTATAATAGTGGTTCTGGTGTTATATGAAAGCTGAGATTCTCACATACTGCCAATTAGTTCCAGGTATAAAATAATGGAGATATCACTAGTTAAAGACACAGTTGAGAATGCGAGCTTCATCTGTAGCCGATCCAGTCACATATCATCCCCAAACTCACTGAAGTAATTACTCCGGCCCTAACCCATCTCTTCAACCTATCCCTAACCAATGGATCCTTCCCTTCAGCCTTCAAACATGCTACTGTCACTCCTATACTTAAGAAACCATCAACCCGTCCTCTCCAGCCAACTATCGCCCCATCTCACTGCTCTCGTACGCCTCTAAATTGCTTGAACAAAACGTCTCTCCGAACTATCCTCCTATCTGTCGTCCAACGTGCTCTTTGACAGACTACAGTCAGGTTTCAGACCCCATCACTCCACAGAAACTGCCCTAACCAAAGTCACTAATGTCCTTCAAACTGCCAAAGCCAAGCATCCCTACTCTGTCCTCCTCCTCCTTGACCTCTCCTCTGCCTTTGACACAGTCGACCACTCCCTCTCTTAGAAACGCTCTCATCCCTTGGCATCTCAGACCTGGCCCTTTCCTGGATCTCCTCATACCACACCAACTGCACATTCAGTGTCTGCCACTCGCACACCACCTCCTCACCACGCCCTCTTTCTGTAGGTGTCCCCCAAGGCTCCGTCCTAGGACCCCTCCTGTTCTCCATCTACACCCTCGGCCTTGGCCAACTGATAGAATCTCATGATTTCCAATACCATTGCTATGCTGATAACACTCAAATATATCTCTCTGGACCACACATTACCTCCCTGTTGTCCAGAGGCCATAGCCTCCTTGCTCTCCTCCGGCTTTCTCAAACATGGAGAAAACGGAGTTCATCATCTTCACTCCTCGCACGGCCCCTCTACTTGACCCAGCTATCAAAGTTAATGGAACCACACTCACCCCAGTCCCACGGGTCTGCTGCCTTGGGATAGCCTTAAACTCTGACCTATACTTCAAGCCGCAGATCCAAACCCTCAACACCTCCTGCCACCTCCAACTCTAGAACATCCATCGAATCCGTTCCTTCCTCACCCCTGAAGATGCTAGTCCATGCCCTCATAATCTCCCGCTTAGACTACTGTAACACCCTTCTCCATGGCCTCCCTGCAAATACTCTCGCCCCCCTCCAGTTCACCTTAAACTGTGCAGTTCGCTTAATACACCCCTCCCCCCGGTCTTCATGGACCGCTCGCCTCTGCCAATCCCTTCACTGCCTTCCCGTTGCCCAGTGAATAGAGTTTAAATTACTAATGCTGACATACAAAGCCATCCGCAACCTGTCCCCTCCATATATCTCCGACCCAATCTCCCGCTACCTGTCCACCTCTGATCTTCCAAAGACCTCCTACTCCGCTCTGCTCTTATCCGCTCTTCACACAACCGTCTCCAAGACTTCTCCCGTGCATCCCCCATACACTGGAACTCATTACCAGACACATAATAGCTGAGCTGTTTCATACAGCAGGGACCCGGCAGCATTGCCCGTGATCAGAGTCACATTTAACCACTCAGATGCAGTGTAGGCTTCAATAGTTACATAGCAAATCTGCCATAGACTGCAATACAGTAGTATTGCAGTCTATGGCACAGGTGATCTAAAGATCACATGTTCAAGCCCCCTAGGGGGGGCTAAAAAAAAAAAAAAGTTAAAAATAAAAGAAAGTTTTTAAAAATATAAGGAAAACAAAAACCTAAAAGTCACCCCCCCTTTCCCTAGATTACATACACACTTGTACAAAATTGTTGGTACCCCTTGTTTAATGAAAGAAAAACCCACAATGGTCACAGAAATAACTTGAATCTGAAAAAAGTAATTTGCCAAACTACATGTTGACAAGCCACAAAGCTTCTGGGAGAATGTCCTATGGACAGATGAGACAAAAAAAAAAATGAGACAAAATTTTTGGCAAGGCACATCAGCTCTATGTTCACAGATGGAAAAATGAAGCATATCTTGAAAACACTGTCCCTACTGTAAAACATGGAGGAGGCTCTGTTATGTTCTAGGGCTGCTTTGCTGCATCTGGCACAGGGTATCTTGAATCTGTGCAGGGTACAATGAAATCTCAAGAATATCAAGGGATTCTAGAGAGAAATGTGCTGCCCAGTGTCAGAAAGCTTGGTCTCAGTTGCAGGTCATGGGTCTTGCAACAGGATAATGACCCAAAACACACAGCTAAAAACACCCAAGAATGGCTAAGAGGAAAACATTGGACTATTCTGAAGTGGCCTTCTATGAGCCCTGACCTAAATCCTATTGAGCATCTTTGGAAGGAGCTGAAACATGCCGTCTGGAAAAGGCACCCTTCAAACCCGAGACAACTGGAGCAGTTTGCTCATGAGGAGTGGCCAAAATACTCGTTGAGAGGTGCAGAAGTCTCATTGACAGTTACAGGAATCGTTTGATTGCAGTGATTGCCTCAAAAGGTTGTGCAACAAAATATTAAGTTAAGGTTACCATCAGTTCTGTCCAGGCCTGTTTCATGAGTTTTCTTTTTTAAAAAATTCTGTTGAAGCATGGTTGAAAAGCAATGTCTGACTTTCATTTGTTCATTTTCATAGAATTTTTATATATTATTACTTTTGTCAGATTCAAGTTATTTCTGTGACCATTGTGGGTTTTTCTTTCATTAAATGAGGGGTACCAACAATTTTTTTCTACGTGTGTATAAATATAAATGAATAAAAATAAACATCAACACATTAGGTATCCCCAAGTCCAAAAATGTCCAAACTATCAAAATATAAAAACATTTGTCCCATACGGTAAACGCCGTAGCAGTAAAAAAAAATAAAAATGGCTGATTTGGTGTTTTTTCGCCAAATTACATCCCTAATAAAATGGAATAAAAAGTGATCAAAACATCATACATCCCCCAACATAGTATCAATAAAAACTACATATTGTCCCGCAAAAGAAGCCACCTTACACAGCTCCGTATGCTGAAATATAAAAAAAAGTTACAGGGGTCAGAATATGGTGATTCAAAGAATTTTTTTTTTTTGTTCAAAATTTGGAATTTTTGTAAAGTTATTAAAACATGAAAAAAACACTATAAATTTGGTATCACTGTGATTGTACTGACCTGCAAAATAAAGCTAACATAGCATTTTTACTGCAGAGTAGAAGCCGTAAAAAAAGACATAAGAAAACGGCGGTACTGCGTTTTTTTTTCTCAATTCCACCTCACATTTTTTCCCCACTCCTGGTACATTGTACAAAATAGTAAATGGTACCACTTTGAAGTACAACTTGTCACACAAAAATCAAGCCCTCACATGACTACATAAACAGAAAAATTAGAAAGTTATGGCTTTTGGAATGTAAGGAGTAAAAAACTAAAACACAAAAATGAAAAATGTCTGCGTCTCCTAAGGGTTAATGGTGGTATATAAATAAATAATAATAATAACAGTTCTTGCTGCATATATAAATCACTTTCCCAGCTAGGTGGTATGAAACCAGTGCTATTGCTATTTGATGTGTCCCCGCCCGATTGGCAACTACTACATCTGTACATAACGGCAATAAACATTGGGGCACATAAAATAAAACTGTCTAACTTTTAGACAGTGTAAAGTAAGACTAGACAGTCTTAAACTACTCCTGATTTTCCAAAATGTCTAACGCTGTTTGAAAATCTGGCGTACTTTTACACTGTCTAGTCTAACTTTACACCACTTATTAGTTGGCTTAGTTTCCAACTTTGGGTGAAATTTCTGGCTCAAGGTTTAGTATACTAAACCACACCACCTTTTCAACAAGCACTGCCCACATGTTGTAAACACACAGAAAATGAGGTATAAAGCATGTACGCCAGTTTTATGATGCAAATTACACCAGAATTCTAATGCATATATATTAGTTTATCGGCCCTAATGTGTTATCAGACAGAATCTCCCTGGCAATGCTTGGATACAGTGTTGCTATGGAGAACTTTTCCAAATCATTTGCATAGACCTAGATTTAAAAGTAACCATTTTGACTGCTTACAGTTACCACTAGAGGGAACCCTTGCATATTGCATGTATAAACTGTAGGCAGTGAGATCCCAAGCTTAGAAGAACCATAACAAAACAGGTGGCAAAAGAAAAACTGTCATTGCAATGACTAGTAAATGTATGGTATCCTTTCTAGACTAGCGATTTGGAGGACTGTTTTAGAATACTGAGCTACAACTGCAATAAAGATGTAGTGAAAAAAAAACACTAAAAAACACTTCAAAGGTGGACATTGACTTTAAAGAGGTTGTCCGGATAAATTTAAATCCATACACTAATCTAAATAACCTCCCCCCTCCTAATTTCTAAATAACATAATTTATCAAAAATGTATAATTACCCATACATTTGCTGGTTATCCGGTAACGATCCATTTCCGGAAACGGAACGTCACTACTACCCCTACATACACTCCATCATATTTACCTATCTTCTTCCTTCCAGGCTTCTTCCTGTGGGATGGCTCCTCCCTGTTTCCTGACTGACGTGCGTGCTATAGACCCAGCGCTGCTCTGTGCAGTCGATAATCCATCTCTACTGCGCAGGCGTGGGAGCAGCATCACAGACCTGCACAGTAGAGGTGGCTTGTCGGCTACAGAGCAGCGCTGGGTCTATAGCATACATGGCAGTCATTAAAGATGGATGAGCGTCCCGCAGGAGGAAGAGAGGTAAGTATATAATGGGGTCTGGGGTTGAGCTGAGTAGGTAGGGAAGGGCTAGTAGTTGTGAGAGGGATAGGTAGAGACAGGGAGGGGGGTGTATGGGAGGGAGGGAGAGAGGAGGGACGGAGAGAGGAAGGGAGGGAGTGAGGCGAAAGGTAGCTAGCGTGGAAGTTACATAGCAGGAAGCTGAACCATGTAAACAAATGCAGAAGATTACAGGAGCTCCCAGAGACACCCAGAAATCACTCAAAACACTGCTAAAGGTATATGGGTGCATTTATTAACCCATTGTTTTTTTTTAAAAAAAAACAAAAACATTTTTGCCCGAAAAACCCCTTTAAGGATGTGTCTCCATGTTCAACTCTTTGCATGTCGTTTTTAAAGCCAAAGTCACTTGTGGATGATACTTGGAACTTGGTAATCCACTCCTGGTTTTGGCTTCAAAAACTGCATGCACTATATGGACAGCCAGCCTAAAGAGAGAGCTCTTTTGTGGTTTATATTCATATATACATATCTATGTATAAATACATTTCATGGGCAATTCCTCCTGGTTGCATAGTAATCTATTAGCCCCTTAAGATAGAAGGCGTTCCCTCATTTTACCTGTATGTGTTCGAATATGTCCTTGTAGAAGCCAAGGTCTAGAGAAGGCTTTGCCACATATCCTGCATGCACAGGGCAATGTATGAGTACGGATGTGCATCTTCAGGGCACCCAGGCTGCTGTAAGATTTAGAACAATGGGGGCAGCTGAAATACCGACAGTTCCGTACTTTGTTACCAGTGAATATTCTGTCTGGTTTTGGAAAGTCTAAGTGTCCCATAGAATCTGGAGCACATGGTGATTCTCCTGGAGAGTTGGGATTGCATGCAGGCTTATTTCCAGGTGGGGAGCATCCTCCGTCTGCTGTTCTGCTCCGGAGTGGCATGTTTAGGTTGTTTATATTGTCTTTTAGAGGTAGTCCATTTGGCAAAACTAGCAGGGTGTCACTCATTCTAAATTCCAGTGGGTCAAGCTGTGTTTTATTAATGCCATCCCTGTGTCCTATTTCCACTTGGATCTGTGATGGAGTATCTCGTATTTGCCACTGATCTGCGATATCTTGTCTAGCAATAGAGGTGTCCTTGTTTGGATATAGAGACAGCACCAGTCCTGCACCAGAAACATACAACATAAAATGATGGATTATAAGTATATGGGCAACTAGCATATTTATCAAGAAATGCAGGTGGAGGTGACAGATATTCTTGACCACTTTGTGAAAATTTTAACTTTAATTGAAAGTCATCTGCAGTACTCCATTTCTTCCCCCGGGGGGGCGCTTGTAAACCTGTTGAAATAAGAGGTAAGGGTGGGTTCACACCTGCGCTTCAGTCCGTCCGTTGCCAATCCGAGTGAAAATCTCGGGGAACGGGATTGGCATCGGATAGCGACAGGTTAGCGACACATTGGTTAAAAACCCATTCGTTTGAATGGGTTTTTAAAGCAATGCGCGGGTGTACGCTTACACCCTCTGCGCTGCGAATCCTTTTTTTCGTCGGAAACAAAGTCGGACATGCAGGACTTCGTGTCTGACGAAAAAAAACGGCTTCGCAGCACAGAGGGTGCAATCGGACACCCGCGCATTGCTTTAAAAACCCATTCAAATGAATGGGTTTTTAACCAATGCGTCGCTAACCTGTCGCTATCTGATGCCAATCCCGTTCCCCGAGATTTTAACTCGGATTGGCAACGGACGGACTGAAGCGCAGGTGTGAACCCACCCTAATTGGGGACAGAATCAAGTATTACTGGTGATGCACACAATCGTATTCTCTCCGGGAAAAACGGTCCGTGTGTGGGCTGTATTTCCGGACTGATCAAGGCCATATGTGTAGAACTGAATGCGTAATAGTCAGTTATGATGCAGTGAGCTCCGAAACGGCCTAATGGCTACTATAGTAAAGCAACAGCTTTATGTATACTATATAATCGAGTGTTCATTGGCGGCTGCAATGAAGAAAAGTATAAACAAAATTGCTGCAAAAACAATGACAGATAGAAAACGCTAATTTTGCCATTTTATGTAACTGCTACTTTGCATAAGTGTGTTGAGGCTATATAAATACAATTATTATTATTATTATTATTACTAAAAACTGCGTTCTTGAATTTTGCTAGTTCCACATTGCCTAAGACTAGGTTTACAAGGTGCTTTACTCCATAAAAACACATATGTTTTTAATATAAAAACATGGAAGTAAAAGTAGTCTCTCAGGTGCCATGGTCTGATTCGACTATGGCATCTGAGAGGAGGCGTCCATCTCCAGTGACCCTATGAAAATGTTGCAAGGTCTCCCATTAATAATTATTGGTCGCAGCTCAGCAGCAGTGTTTGTCAGGATTGCAAAATCCAACTCTTGTATTTTGTAGGCTTTTTTATCTGCTTTGTCCACCCCCCATGTTTTACAGTACACTGCACTTTGCTACTTGTTCACTGTCTCTGCTGTGTAAAACAGATAACAGGAGGATCAGGGGATTCTGGAGGTCCCATGTGCCATCATTCTGTTTAGGTTCACACGGTGTGTGTGTGTGTGTGTGTGTGTGTGTGTGTGTGTGTGTGTGTGTGTGTGATTTTTGTTGCATAGCTTTTTGTCTCGTGATAAATGTCACTGTGTAACAGTAGCCTACTTGTTAGCAACTGGGTGACCAGAACACTTTGCTGATAATGGTTGCATCTTCCTGCCCCCAATTACAGTAGGAAGTGCAGCACTGAGGCACAAACTGCTGCTGTCCTAGAACAGTATCATTCATGGCATATGAAGTGTTATTACTGTATATACAGGTGCAGATTTTCATTAATGAAATTTAATGAGATTGGAATAAGGAATTCGGGATCTATTCCAAAAGTGGGATGCAACTATAAGCCATGACGAAAGTGTTGTCCGTTTTATAGTGTCTCAGGGTTAATCTCATAAACCGAACTCTTACTAGAATTATACTTGTGTGAGAAGCTAAATAGGTGCCTGAGCTGCTGCAGAACATACTAGTTCTGTAAATTAAAATGCTGTAGTAGGTGGCAGGTCTGCTAAGAGAATTTCCTACCACACTAGTCTTCTGTATATAGACAATTAATATTCCCACCCTGAGACGTAACATTAAGGTCCTTGGCCCCAAATGCAAAATCTGTACTGGGCCCCTAACTAAATTATTTTTTTTTTATAGTACTGATTTTCTCATATTTGGAAGAGACACCTTATGGGGCTCCTGGGCCCAGGTGCAACTGCACCCTCTGCACCCCCTCAAGTTACGCCTCTGCTCCCACCCACTTCATCTACGAGTAGGAGGAATACACTATTCAGAGCCAGTGTGAAGGAGTATGCTGCAGGTGCATGTGGTATCTGGTCACGGTGTAGTCACATGTTTCTCCGGCTGCAACTGCTCCTCCACTCAGATAAAAGGAATTAGTTCCAACAGCAAATCCCTGCACAAAAGCATTTCTAACGGGCGAGAATTCACAGGGGTCGCCCACTAACAAGGTAAAACACTCTGGATATCCGGTGGCTGTCTCTATCGCATGGTCATCAGCTGCCCCTGATATATTCACCCTTGGAAATGTTTGTGTTTTATTTGTTGTATTTTTTATACTCCTGAATGTTTCTTCCCCATATTGAAAACAAAAATCACTAATTTAAAGTAATAACACAAAAGTCTAATAAATTGCAGTAACCCTTTACATCTTGTCCTCTGATGCTTTTGTGCCATAGAATTCTCTCCTAATCCAACAGATCTTTTTTTCGGATAGTGACTACACAAAATGTCACAGAATTTATTCAGATTGCCACGAGTAAATGGAGTGCAACAAATGTACCCACAGGGTATCGTCGAGGGAGATTCTTAAAATGTGACAGATTTATTACAGACATGCACCCTTTTTTTTGCCTCTTTTTTTTGTGTGTGTATTTGGTTGTGAGTTTAGTAATCTACCATTTTCACAAATTTGGTGCTGTTTGCGCCACCTTCAGAATCCTATGGACTTATTAAGTCTGCATCATCGCCCATGGTAAACCCTATGATGATTTGTACCAATTGAGGGAAAAATTAAAAACTGAACAATAACTTTCCCAACCATTGGGACAGATTTCCTTTACTTGTTTATAGTATCCTAAATATAATTATTGGTAATTGTTAATAATCTTAAATCTATGGTCAGCTTTGGGCTTCGAGGATATTCTCTGATCACAGATTTTCACCAATATACTTAAATATATTTGTACCAGAATGAATAGACTGAGATACTATTCTTTACAGTTAAATAAAAAAATGACCCTGCAAAGTGACCCTGTAAATGATTCATAATGTTGGCAAGGGAAAGGAATAAAGCATTGCAATAATCATGTGTTTAGCACCTTTATTTAGGGTCGGTGTAAAAATATCTGTACACAGCAGAGTGTATGGCGATGTACAAATAATGAGATTTCAATGTGATATATACAATATAGAATGAGGAGCTAACAGAAGGATATAGCTAAATTATATGAGCAATACATATAGTCACTTAGTCCTATATATTCTGATAATATAAAACATGATGGTCTCCTGTATGTCAGTATTCATCAGATTCTAAAGTCCCTCCTGCTATTAGCATTAGCTGTATAAGGAAGAGATGCATCATAAAGCATGGATGTAATAAAGTGAATTCTGCCCATATATCCAGGTATTCTCTTACCTGCCTGCGCCTCCAGCAGTTGTCCATAGTTGGGGATCCTGTGACTGCAGGGTTTCTTTACCAGAAAAGACCTGGGCATCCTTTGCCACTTTCCTGAGTGTCTCTGTGTCCCCAGCCCAGGACAGTAACAATCTGGGTAGACATTCTCCGGGTACATTACCATGTGGCCACCACCATGGCCAATAGAGAGCTGAGACAAGTGCAGTGGGTGAGGCGAGAGGAGGGTCTGTCCTATGTTTCCAGCTGCAGCAGGTGCTTATAGAGAATATCCTGGCAGAGAGCAGCATAGAAGGGAGGGGGGTGCATGCTGAGCCTCTGCTGGCTGCAGCGTTACACACTAGTAATTCTTTGGATATATTGGATTTTACTTGTGGTACTGAAGGCAATTTAGAATATTTATTGTAGCTCAAAGTATTTGTTTTAGTGGGGTAAATGTATTAAAGTATATTTGTACTAAGAACTTAAAGCCTTACATTCTTAGACTTAAAACTAAGAATGTAAATGCAATTTTTTTCCTATTTTCCATTTCTTGCCTTCCAAAATTCAAAACGTCTTTATTTTTCGATTGACATAGCCATGTGAGGGTTTATTCTTTGTGCAACGAATTGTACATTTAGTTGGCACCACTTTGGGGTACATATGATGTTTTGTTTAGCTTTTATTAACATTCTTGAGGGGTCTGCATAAAAAAAACCCCATATAATTCTGTCATTATTTTTGTTTTGTTTTTACGGCATTCATTCAGCATTAACATTGACATGGCCTTTTTTTCCGGAGTTCAGTATCATATTTATATTTATCACTATTAAAGCCATTTTGAAAAAATAAACGATTCGCTAGGAGGCACTGTATTTTTACATCCAGAACATTTTTATGAGTGGGAAGGGGTTAAGGCTGAGGCCCCACGTTGCGGAAACTCAGATTTTTTGTTGTTGCAGATTTTGCTGCGTTTTTTTGAGCCAAAGCCAAGCATGGCTACAAAAGGAATGTTATATGTATAGCAAGTACTTATACTTCTACTGTCTGCTAAATTCACTTCTGGTTTTAGCTCAAGAAACCGCAGAAAGATCTGCAACAAAAAAAGCAGCGTTTCCGCAACGTGAGGCCTCAGCCTAAAGAGGGAAAAAAAAAGTACATTTTTTCCATACTTGGTAATGCAAGTCCCAAGTCCACACACTGCAGAAAATGCTCACGGGCTAAAGTGTTTTTCATGGCAGGTTTTGAACATGCAGCATGTCAGTTGCTAAATATGTGGCCACCATTTCCAACCTTTGCCTGAGCCAGCTATCAGGGAATTACAGTTGAAAGCTGTAGAAAAAAACAGCAATTTTGACCTTACTATTTTCAAGACGTCCGCTTGATGTAGTTGAATAGAAACGTTTTCTCGTACGTCAGCAGAGGGTGTGCCTCACTTATGATCAGATGCAACCTCTGCATAGTCTGTGCTCCAGCACTGAAATCTGCGTCAGCTATGAGGTGTCACAGTAAACTGGCATAAATGATCATAAATCCTCTGCGAACTTTCTGTGTAAAGTACTGCGGGAAGAATCGCGATGCTTTGCCACCGGGGCTTTTCCAGCAGCACATTTTTGCTGTGAGACGCAATGTGTGGCCTTACTGATCCGTATCCAACAGATCAAAACTGAGAATCAAAGAGGTATTCTGGCATCAAACATGTCTAACCTATGGCTTGAATAGGTGATACAGTGCCTTGCGAAAATATTCGGCCCCCTTGAACTTTTCAACCTTTTGCCACATTTCAGGCTTCAAACATAAGGATATAAAATTTTATTTTTTTGGTGAAGAATCAACAACAAGTGGGACACAATTGTGAAGTGGAACGAAATTTATTGGATATTTTAAACTTTTGTAAAAAATAAAAAACTGGAAAGTGGGGCGTGCCAAATTATTTGGCCCCCTTAAGTTAATACTTTGTAGCGCCACCTTTTGCTGCGATTACAGCTGCAAGTTGCTTGGGGTATGTCTCTATCTGTTTTGCACATCGAGAGACTGAAATTCTTGCCCATTCTTCCTTGGAAAACAGCTGGAGCTCAGTGAGGTTGGATGGAGAGCGTTTGTGAACAGCAGTTTTCAGCTCTTTCCACAGATTCTTGATTGGATTCAGGTCTGGACTTTGACTTGGCCATTCTAACACCTGGATATGTTTATTTGTGAACCATTCCATTGTAGATTTTACTTTGTTTGGGATCATTGTCTTGTTTGAAGATAAATCTCCGTCTCAGTCTCAGGTCTTTTGCAGACTCCAACAGGTTTTCTTCCAGAATGGTCCTGTATTTGGCTCCATCCATCTTCCCATCAATTTTAACCATCTTCCCTGTCCCTGCTGAAGAAAAGCAGGCCCAAACCATGATGCTGCCACCACCATTTTGACAGTGGGGATGATGTGTTCAGGGTGATGAGCTGTATTGCTTTTACGCCAAAACATATCGTTTTGCATTGTGGCCAAAAAGGTGGCTTGTGGCAAACTTTAAATGAGACTTTTTATGGATATCTTTGAGAAATGGCTTTCTTCTTGCCACTCTTCCATAAAGGCCAGATTTGTGCAGTGTACGACTGATTGTTGTCCTATGGACAGGCTCTCCCACCTCAGCTGTAGATCTCTGCAGTTCATCCAGAGTGATCATGGGCCTCTTGGCTGCATCTCTGATCAGTCTTCTCCTTGTTTGAGATGAAAGTTTAGAGGGACGGCTGGGTCTTGGTAGATTTGCAGTGGTCTGATACTCCTTCCATTTCAATATGATCCAAATCCGGCTTTAAACTTCTCCACAACAGTATCACGGACCTGTCTGGTGTGTTCCTTGGTCTTCATGATGCTCTCTGCGCTTTAAACAGAACCCTGAGACTATCACAGAGCAGGTGCATTTATACGGAGACTTGATTACACACAGGTGGATTATATTTATCATCATCAGTCATTTAGGACAACATTGGATCATTCAGAGATCCTCACTGAACTTCTGGAGTGAGTTTGCTGCACTGAAAGTAAAGAGACCGAATAATATTGCACGCTCCACTTTTCAGTTTTTTATTTTTTACAAAAGTTTAAAATAACCAATAAATTTCGTTCCACTTCACAATTGTGTCCCACTTGTTGTTGATTCTTGACCAAAAAATTAAAACTTTATATCCTTATGTTTGAAGCCTGAAATGTGGCAAAAGGTTGAAAAGTTCAAGGGGGCCGAATACTTTCGCAAGGCACTGTAAATGTCAGACTCATTGGGGCACATTTTATTATGCCTATTTTTCTAAATTGCTCCTTTTGCGGTCTTTTTCTGCCCTGCACTTTATTAATGAAGCTTTTTTTTTTTTCAGATGTTGGGCTGTCCTCACCACTTTTTGCTTTTTCTTGAGAAAAGGGTGTGTGGCCTGAATAGAGATGCTTTTCACGCAGTTTTTACTTGCTCCTTTTTAAAAGCAAAATAGGTGCAAATGCATGTTACATGAGCAGCATAAAATAGCCCGTCAGGTCAGACTGCATTAAAAAGGCTGAATTGCACCTTATAGCCTGTCACAGTATAGATACGTTCACATCTACAACTCCATCCCAGAGGACTTTTTCCTCCGCCGGTTTCAATTTAAAACGATGGACACCTGACGGACCCCATTAAAGTCAATGGGGTTCGCCTCTCCGTTGTTCTGGTCTTCTGATGGACGAGATCCACGGAGATGCAGCGCTAGTGTGAACCTACTGTAACTTACTCAGTTACTTCAGATATGCAACTTGTTCCCTTATTGACATCACCCCTGCACTACTACAGAACACCAGTGACTGTCTCTCTGCTGTCACTAACATCATGTCTTCTCTTTATCTGAAATTGAATCTTTCAAAAACTGAACTTCTTGTGTTCCCTCCATCTGCTAACCGACCTCACCCTGATATCTCCATTTCTGTCTGTGGCCTTACTATTACCCCGAGGCGGCATGCCCGCTGTCTGGGGGTTGTATTTGATTCAGATCTCACCTTTACCCCACATATTCAGACACTTCTACGCTCTTGCCACCTGCACCTTAAAAACATCTCTAGAATTCGCCCTTTTCTCACTGTGGAAACATCAAAAACCCTCACTGTCGCTCTGATTCTCTCTTGTCTTCACTATTGCAATTCTCTTCTAATTGGGCTTCCTCTTACTAAACTCTCCCCACTACAATCTGTCCTTAATGCGGCCGCCAAACTACTCTTTCTGTCAAACCGGTACACAGACGCATCTACCTTGTGTCAGTCAATGTATTGGTTGCCCATCCATCACAGAATACAATATAAAATTATCACACCGACCCACAAATCCATCCATAGCGCTGCGCCACCCTATATCTCACTCGTCACTGTATACCGCCCTAACCATCCTCTCCGGTCTGCCAATGACATTAGACTTGCATGCCCTGTTATCCGATCATCCCACTCCCGTCTCCAAGAGTTTTCTCGAGCTGCATCGGTGCTCTGGAATGCTTTACCCAAGACAATCCGATTAATCCCCAACTACAGCAGCTTCAAAACTGCCCTAAAATCACATCTGTATGGTCAGGCTTATCACGTGACCTGATCACAGTGTAGTGTGCAGAGGTGGAGAACAATAACACCTTTTATCCTTCCTCCTCTGTTCCTCAGATCCTGACCCCTCCATCTAGAAGTTACACTGCACTCTTTGCACTTAGTATCTGTTTATTCACAGATACTGGCTGGTGACGAGTTCATACAGCTTCAGTTACACAACCTTTTCTATTAAAAGATGGCTGGACCATGGTAGCAAACAAGTCCTCTGACCTCTTGTGTCGTCCTCCCCCCATCTCCTCATAGAATGTAAGCTCTTGCGAGCAGGGCCCTCACTCCTATTGTTTGATATGTTTATTTCTTTGTCACATTGTAATGTCTCATATTGTCTGTTCATGTGTCCTCTGATTTGTAAAGTGCTACGGAATATGTTGGCACTATATAAATAAAGTTATTATCCCAGCAGCTAGTATAGTAATACTAACATTACATTATAGGATTGCTAGTTTTGCAGTTCTCATATCCTCAAAGTTAGACCTTTTGCTTTTAGAAATACAATAGAAATGATTTTTTTTTTTTTTTTGTTTAAACATGAACCTGTTGGCTTTCTCACTGTCTCACAATATATTTTGTGAATAGGTTCCTTTATTACCCTTCCTTTACAGCAAAACGCATTTGATCCTGCCTTCTAGTTCACGCAGAACTCCTCGGCTGGGGCTAGCATACTCCAATTGGACTACTCCAACTGTTCTTCTATTGTCATTATCAGGGCGCTAGTCTGTAAAGGGGCGTACACTAATAATACATTGGGAATGATTTCTCCCATTGTTGTACAAATAAACTAATTTAGAGGACAACCTTGCGCTCCCAGACATAATGTGAAGATCTGCAGTAAAGGTAAGCTGCACTAGGCCGTAACTGTTTAAGAAGTCTTTGATCATACTCAAGTGTTTAATAATCCAGTGCACAAGGTCCCTGGGAATGGTCACACTGGCTCCTTTCTCTTCTCTGTGTGCTGCAGGTAACACTTAAAGATATGGAAAGTTTACCTAACTCTTAAGGCTGCACCTAGGTGAGATTGTCACAGGATTGCCAGATACCTCAGTGCATAGCAAGGAATGCAAACACATCTATGTCATTATCAGCTCCATGTCTGACTATTCCCCCAGCCATTCAGAGTATCTTCATTGTTTGCCTTTAACTTACCCACTCCATGTAAAGATTAACAGGTGCCTCACTGAAAACGCTTGGAAGGGGGAGATGTTTCGGGGGTTGATATGTCTCCTTTATACACTGAATTAGCACTTTATTAGAGAAACCCATCTAATAGTGCATTGGACCTCTCTTCAGAACCAAAGCAATTCATTGTGTCATACATAGGTACCAGAGGACCCAGGGTGTCCACCTCCACCAGCATGAACTGTTGAAACCTGACAGGAAGGGTTAATTGAGTAACCCTACAGGTGATTTTTTTTTTTTCTACTGCTCAGTGATCCAATTTCAACACTCTTTTGCCGACTGGAGTCTTGGCCTTCTATTTCCATTACTCTATATTCACACAACCACATTAATTTCACTGTCTGTGAATGGGGGCTATTCACATGACTGATGTTTTGATGGTCCGTTGTAATGGATGGTCAAAATATATGTCTTGCCCTATTTTTGTCAATTTTCATTGATCCCTCCATACACTGCAATTTATGAGGAATCAGTGAAAATGGGCAGCCCTCGGGTGTAAAATGGGCATTTTTCACAGCCGTGTGAATCTAGGCTGTTTTTTTTTTTTTAATGCAGTTTTTGAAGAATGGGAAATCTAAAGAAAGCACTTCCCCCTTCTGCTACATCCACTCTGGTTTTTTTTTTTTTTTTTTCCAGAAACCTGGTGTTTATTTAAGCCAGTGTGACTTCAGGCTGAGGCCTCCTTCACACGACCGTACTTTTGACCAGATCCACAACTGTGGATCAAACTACGGATACCTGCATTTCTGCCATAAATTTTGGCAGCTGTGTATCTGGATTCAATTTGTGTATCTTGATTCAAATTGTTATCAAGTGTCTTCATTGTAGACCTAAAGCACTGGTATGATCAACTAGTTATGCTGTTATTGCCATAGATATGACTATATTATAAAGTCAAAGGGGTTGTGCTGTTACTTTGACCTTATGCACTGGATAGGGAAGAAGTGATTGCTGGGGGATCACCTCAGTGATCAGAAGAATGGGGGACTAAAAGTCCCCCTAAAGCCCTTCTGTGAATGGAGTGTCACAGTGTGCTTGTGTGACCAGCTCTCCATTCACTACTATAGGGCTCCCAGAGATTACAGTCCTGGCATCCCCATAGCAGTAAAAGAAGAGTTGCTATGGAAGCGCACTTGCGCTCCATTCACAAGGAGGCTTTAGGGTAAGGCCCCACGTTGTGGAAATGCAGTGTTTTTTGAAGATTTTGCTGCGGTTTTCTGAGCCAACGTCAGGAGTAGCTTGAAAAGGAATGGAAAATAAAGGAAGCTCTTAGACATTTTCCTTTTGTTTAATCCACTCCTGACTTTGGCTCAAGAAAACTGCAGCTACAAATGCAACAAAAAAAACGTTGCATTTTCGCAATGTGGAGCCTTAGGGGAATCTTTGGTCCCCTAGTCTCCTGACACGGCATTTGGATCCACAGCAATCAGACACTTAGCCCCTATCCTGTGGATAGGGTAAAAGTGTCCTTAACAACACAATCCCTTTAAAGTGAAGAACTCAGAAATTCTGTGCCTAGGGCTTCCCTTGCCACCTGGAAGTGTCATTATTGTGTAGTGCTGACCTTACAGCCAAAGTCCAGAATATAATGACGTGCTGTTATACTCTCAATGGGAGACTTTTCTTCATAGAAGAGGGCAAGATTACTTTTGCATTGAACATTCCGAAAAAAAAAAAAAAACCCCACACCTTTTGTTTTTAACCATAACTATAATTTTGTGTATACAGCTACTTTGTAGTCTATAAGTATGGAAACAAGTACATCTGCAAACAACCCCAATGTAGTCTGGTCCAGCAGTCTCTTCTACTCTGTCGGCTAGCAAGAAGAAGGGGCGGATGGAAGGGACAAAAGATATCTTTTTTCATACCACTAGTGACTGGATCTTTGAAAACTTTGTATCTGATGGACATATACACTATACATATGTCACCAAGCTCCAAGGTGGCATATGTACTGGATTATTTCTTTATCTAGATTAGAAAATCATTAACATCTATCTGAAGACGAATGGATCGTAACAATTGGGCTTAACACATGACTAGTATCAGATTATATATATGAGTTGTGTACTATCTGAACCATAAAGACCTCAACATCAGAATAGGAGCTCTATACAGAAAATTGGAACATTTTTGTTACCGAGCCTTTTGAAATTGATAGGCAGTTATTGCTGGGACTTGGATGTCAGCCCCACACCTAGATTACTAGATTTTTTTCTTAATGCTTAAGATGTAACAAGTACAGTAGAAAAGTGTCTTGGTTCTATCATCTATGGTTACGATTTCTATGGCTTTTCAAGTATTGTAATATAATAAAAAGACAAGACAAGAATAAAAGACAAAACATGCAAGTGGAATGAAACTGCATTTTACTGAGAAAAATGGTTTTGCTACAAATACATAATAAATTGTTTTAACTTCCAAAAAACAGTTATTTATCATCAAAACTTCTAGTATTCAGCATGTTCTGCAAAATAAAACAAGAAACAGAGACACAGTGTAAGAACTACACACAGACAGACAATATATTCACATGTGCAAGTCCTCCTTACATCCACACAATCTGGAGGATACAGGGCTCCGAAAAGAAGAATTTGTTGCAGTATGCACCCCATACCCCAACCCACCCCTTAAATACACACATCCCCTGCCCCATCCCATCCCTAACACCGTGACCTGTAGCAATCAGGTGCATTAAAGTGACGTATCTGGATTATCACCACCAACCTCCAGGTTACAGTACGTTATATGCACTGCTCCGTAAAGTGGGAACAAAAGCTTTGGATTTACGTTTGGTCACAGACCCACTATATATATCTGCAATAAGGAAAAGGTTTATAAAAAAACAAAAATACAAATAGAACAGTCAGCTAGTTACATTCACAAACATATATAATCCAATGAGCTCTCTTCCACACAGTCGGTTATAGTTATATCTAAAACTGGGAAAACTGGGTGTCTACCAATATGGCCATTTATAGCCACAACGAGGGTTGTCACTGCCTTCTGAAGATCATATCTGCTAAATTTTCATTTCTAGTTTTATTCAGGGAGTATATCCTCATCCAGGACTACTAGTCATGCAGAGTTGTCAAAGCTGAACATGGCTGTTATTACCCTGCTTTCCCAGGGAAAGATATAACCTTAAAGGGGTTGTCTGAGAATAGATGAAGAATCTGCTTTTTCCTTGAGAACGGTGCCACTCCTAACCATCTACTGTGTCTGGTATTGCACTGCTATTCAAGTGAAAGAGACAGAGTTGTAATTCAAGATCCAGCCTATGGAGAAAAGTGGTGCTGTTTCTGCCTTTAAAGCAGCTAAATATTACAACATGATAGAAGAGGATAACAAAGGCTAATATATGTAATTATTATATATTTGTTAAATAGGAAATGCTCTTTATGGGATCACCACCAACTCTATGTACCCACTATTTGTGAATGTAGCTAGTAAATCATCTTCCATTTCAGGAGTGGTCCCTTACAACCTTAGGCTAACCAGCAAGTTAAATTCAGTTCTCACCCAACAATGGGTTCCTAAGGTCCCCCCAACATTTTAATTACAGTAAAAGAAATGACCACGGACAGATCAAGAACAGTAAAACACCCACGGCAATGATAATAAGACGTATTTGCATTGTTCAGTTGAGGTAAGAGATTGTTTTTTGTGTACACCTCATGAAACTGCCCTGGACTGTACCACTCTCTCTAGAAGGGACTGAAGTAGTTAGGCCAAAAACTGGCCTCTTACCTTTGCAAATGTGGATTTGGCTGAAAAAATATGCATAACTAACACACAGTATAAGACTGAAGGTGACTTGACTTTTATTGAACATATTTTGGAATAGGAACAAGTTAACCACCTGCCTACCTGTAAACAGTAAAAGAAAAAAGTCAAGGTTCAATAAAAAGAATATAACTATGCATGCTATCTCTACTGCCCTCTATGGGCCATGAAAGGTACTACGACTGGGAGGATCAATGTAATGAACAAGCATGCAGGCAGCAGAAGGACGGCAGAACTAGCCTACAGCTTTTCACAAGCAAATCATAACATTCTACCATTAAACTCTAGATAAGCTGCTAACATTACTTCTGTTGTACTGACTTTGAGATACATGAGGCTGTCTTCTATATTCTCGCCGAAGGCTAAATGCCTGGTTTCCGATCGACAGAAAGTAGTAAAATGTGGGAACTTAGATGTCACACGTCTGCTAGCAGGGTTGATCTAAACTTCTGTCTGTTTCCAAGGAAAACCAGCGGAATTTTAAAACCAGTTATGTGTATAAATAGTGGGAAAAAAGACCTGAAATAACTCACAATCAGTACAAATGAAGTAAATGCGAAGTTTCTGAGGAATTACACCTTCGGATTTCACAGGAAAAGAATGGTAGATGAGCATGTGAAAAGGATGCAGCATAATACAAAAATACCCTTCAAGAATAGGTTAATTTATAATAATTCGGGTCATATGTGCCATGGTTTTAAAGGGAGACTGTCAACATAACCCAGTATGTCGTCCCATCCTCACAGATAAGCCAGTTAGGGACACCTGAATCAAATAGTGCTTTCCCCTAGTAAATTGGTGCCTCATCTGCTGAGATATCGCTCTTTTTGTAAATATCCAAAGGAGCTCTTTGGAGCAATGAGGGCATTGGAGCTTTCCTCTCTGGAGATATTGCTGTTTTTGTCAATATGCAAATTAGTTTTTTGGAGCAATGATGGCATCATCGTTTTCCTCCTTGGAGTAATAGCAATGTCCTTGTTGCTTCAAAAAGCTAAATTTGCATATTGACAAAAATGGCAACATCTTGGCAACACAGGTATTAGATGGATTCAGGTGACCCTAATCTGTGGGGCTGGGTTGATATGCTGGGTTCTGACTCCCTTTAATGAAAGGCAGTGGTCTTACCAATTGTTAGTGTTTGCGAGATCCATACCTAGCTTTTAATGTGTTATCCAGGATTAGGAAAACATGGCAATTCTTTCCCAAAAAAGAACCACATCAGTCAATAGGTTGTTTCTGGTTTTGCAGCTCAACTTCAAGTAAAAGGAGCCTGGGCTGCAATACTACACACAACCTGTTGACAGATGTAGCACTGTTTTGAAATATTCAGCCACATGTACACCATTTCTCTTATTTGATCTTCAAAAACTAAACAGTGAAGATTACCAGAAGGTTTCTCAAAAGCTCCCTATCCACTGGTGGGTCCCCGAACAATCATCACTGTACTTTTCTGTCTATGTCAGTCCCATAGACTTAGATGCAAATGCTGAACTGTCATTCTAGTCACATGGAGGACACAAGATGCCCAATCTAGTGATCAGTGGGGATTCCAGTGCTTGGACTTCCACTGATAGCTGATAATTACTTATGACTGAAATATCTATATTGGATCTGGAAATGTAACGGCCCATTAAAAGCATGAATATAACCTTTTATCTTGACACTATACCGGCCTTCAGAGGGCATGAGGAAACATACTAGTCTATGAAAAGACAGCGAGAAGGCAACATAAGAAACATGCAAATGTTAGTATCTTAATTGTTTTGCAATAACACCTAAAATAAAAGTAAACATGCTACTAAAACCACAGGCCTAATAGATCAGGATAAAATAGACCTGTAAAAAACAATATACAACAAAATAACCAGGAGGGGTGACAAATCTATGCAAGAACAGAAGTTTCAGCCATGCTTATGTGGGGAAGGTGACAAGTTACATGTAACATTCTTATACGTTCTGGTTTTTAAAAATATGTTGAGGCTCTATGAATTGATGTTGAATGATTCTATGGTGACTATGATGAATGACACTGTATAAAGACTAGAAAACAAGGTTCCAAAAAAGTCATGGCCTCACCTATTATTAAGCACAATTTTTTGGATGTTAGGTGGTGCCCTCTTACCATCCAAGGACTATCAAACATATCAGAAGGTCCTAACAACTCAACATCCAAAGAAATCAAGAGAAATTGAGAATTCCAGTCATGCTCCACTCCCAGAACCTGCACAATGTATCACTTCTGGTCTACCTATACAAGCCCTCATCCTATGAATTCCTTCACTCATCACCTTTATATCCCATTGACTTCAATTCAGATATGCCCATGTGTTTTGTTAAAAAAAAACAAAAAACAGTACTAGGATCCCATCGTACCATATATTAAGGGGCATCTAAGCTCTTGGGCCTGGCTTTGGTCTTCACTTCAGAGCTATGACAATCTTAAAGTATAGGAGGACAGCAAGACTGACAGTAGATGCAAGAGCCTAACCAGCTGAATTCAACCAGTCAGACTCCTGAAAGACAGGTATCCTGAAGTGTCTAGCAGCTGACAGTATCTACACCGTGGGGTGAGCTTACGGTGGATGGTCTTTTCATGCCAAATTTTGAAAATGAATTAAACAAAAAAGAAATGATACACATTACCATAAATTAAAAAAAACACAACAAATACAGGGCTCATTATCAAAGTGCCGTACCAATTCAACCCTACCTACCTCTAAAGCTGATCTTAGGTTCCATTAAAAATAGTTATTACTACACAGACATAATGAAGAGTAAAGTGATTTCCTTAATTTATATTACATCATTTTATACACTATAAAATAGCAAAGCTGCACAATAACGCATTAAAAATGCCAAAACCGGTTAATTTGTTTGTTTGTTTTTTTTGTTTTAAAAGCCCGTATAAAATGTGATAACCCTTATTCTCTGTGTAACCATGTTCTAAAGCACTGCAAGAGTTATGTTACCAATGTCAGGGTACCTGGAACTGGATACATATATTTGTGGCCAGCAGGGGGCACAAAGTAATAAACATATCACTGGAGAAAGGCTTTTCTTTATATAGGTATTTTAAGTTTATTACTCTCCCATGATGCATCAGTATTGGTAATTTTACCTACCAGTGTATATTCTGATGTGTCAAAGACTGATCTCTTACCTTTTGCAAAGCATCAGTCTATTGGGTCAGAGGTATGACCTTCTTGTGATAATATTAAATAAACATGGCGGCTACCTTTCAGAAAGAAAGGTAACACTTTTGTCCATTGGCTATATCTGGTACTGCAGCTCAGCAACTTTAAGAGTTGGTTTAAAGCCCACAAAGACCAAAAGCAGATTGTTTCCTTTTGTAAATGAAGCCCATGGATATTACAGCCCGTAGCTTGTAATAAATATAGAGCTATGGGGGAGGGGAAATTCCTGCAGTGCTCTAGTAAGTACTCTAGTTTTCATCACCAAAGAATCCCAAACCATGGAGTTGATCACCCAGAGAAAAAAAGGTGGCAGCTGCTGTATGCATACATATAGGGTAGCTCCACTTCTAGCTAAATTCACATGTTGTTATACAATCTATAATGGATGTAAAAACAAGATCACTTGTCTCTACAGACGTTGTCTTAACTGGTGGATGCTGATGTTCAAAAGCCACCATCTTTAATCTTGTGAGGTTACCAGCGGAGTTACACTTTAACCCTCATTAGAGGTGCAATGTACACCAGGAAGTCTATGTTCAAACTACGCCTCCTCCCGTGGACTAGAGATTTTAGCCCAGGATTACCAGTTTACCCAAGTATACATACACCTATCCAGACACAGTGGAACTACAGCTGCCTCAAGGTGGAAGCTTCACAGATTTGCTAATTGTATTCCCTGTTAGAATCCAATCAGAATAAAATTTGGAAATATTTATTAACTCCTCTCTAGCACATTTTAAGAATTGTTAAGAAATTTTTTTTTCTATACATTTGTCACCTTTTGCCCCCCTCCCAGACCGTTACTTTCCTATGTGCAACACTTTAGACTTTTCAACTAGTGGAACATGACAAATTAACTTTGCAACAAAAGTATATAAAAAAAAAAAAAAAACAACTTTAACCATTTTGTGTATACAGCCCCTATGTGAACATTAAGTGTATGTATCCTGACCAAACTCCCCTTATCAGTCTCTAACGTCTTAGTAATATACAGCTATTAAGTTAATAAAAAGTAGAGGACGGAAGCTGAATAATTTTAGATGCAATGGAGCTACAGTATTAAAACTGCTGCAAAAGTATACATACCGCTTAAGAGGCAGGACATAGTTTAAAGTATATACTGACACATACTGAATTTATTGGACAGTGCCAGATTGTGTAGGCACACAACCCATTGACAAGAGGGATGGAAACTCCCGATTGTCATGTTAACAATATGTTTCCAATAAGAATAACAGAGGAATGATCCAGCACAGATCTCACAAGATGATTCAGAATTGTTTCATGTGGACCTATTTACCAAAACAGGCAAGTCAGGAGACAGGTGGTTCTCTTTAAACTTCTACTGTTCTTTTCTCCAATATTAATACAGATTTACATCAATTTCTATATTAAATGTGCAATCCTCCCCTTTTGTCATCTTTTTATAGGATACTGTGATCTCTATAACAGTCTATGTCTCCCATGTCTTTTCCTATGATTAAAGCCTCTCTATATTGTCCAAAGGAAAACTGCAGTTAATTGGCCGACAAGAAAAATATTCCTTGTCACTTGGGAAACATGGGCAATACCCATTTGCCAGCAGTCAGCTGTTGAGGCTGAACACCCACCCATCCAATCTGCATTGGTCATTTCCATTTACCCGTTTCTATTCCCTTTGCTCCTATATCCTTGTGGATATATATATTTTTTAACACCTAGAAAGCCTGTCAAGAATATTTATTTAAAAACAAAAACAATCAAAATCAAACTAAATAAGAAAAGTGGTGTTGGTTTGCACCTTGTGCCCCATTTCCCTATCCAACTGCCCTGAGACACACAACCGGCTTAACTTAGCAATTCCTAAAAGATTCCACCTTAGTAATAGAAAACACTACTAGAGAAAGGCATGGGGAAAAGGAAAAGTGATTAGCTAGTTCTGGAAGGAATGTACAAGCCTCGGTTGTGGGTGACAACACCGAGAAGGGAAATCTTGCGACTAACAGAAATCTTCAGTTCTCTGACAGCGACAGAGCGAGTGCTGCTTGTAACGCTGCTTCTTCATCAATGCTGTAATCCTAGAACACAGAGAAGAAGGTATACCCAAGATCATGAAAAAAAAGGATATATATACATATATATATATATTTCTATAAAAAGTGGGTTCACACTACCTTTATTAAAATCCTTTGCTCTCATCCGTCATATACTATAATGTAAAAACATGCTGAAATCTTTCCTCGGTCATGTTTGTTTAGTTTTGTAATGGAAGAAAAATCCCTGCATGCACAACTTTATTCTGCCGGAAAAGTAAAAAAACATGACCGTAGAAAGCATCAGTCATGTTTTTTTAACGGACACAGACACCAGATGGAGGTGGCTCCATCTGTACCTAACATTTAATGCCCATTGCTCTAATCTTGGCATGGATGAGCGCAACAGGTATTAAATAACGGTGGTGTGAACCCAACGAAAGAAGACCTTCCACCACCTCCACTTCTTAGCATTATTTAATAGGTACCACTCCACTGATTCCAGCAAAGTTGGAATTTTTACTTTAGCCCCCCCAATTCCTGAGCTAATCAGTGCTGTTAATTTAGGTACCTGTTATGATACTTAGGGTCTCAGGTGCTGTCAGATGGGTGGTGTCAGGCAGTATCAGACAAGGAGGGAGTGATTCAGAGGTGGGACAGTGTCAGAGTTCAGAATCACACCCCTTGCACATCTGACAGTACAGAATCTAAATAGCATATCAGGCAGCAAATCTAAAATCACTGATTGCTCAGGAATGGTGGGGACTACAGAAAAAAAAATCCAACTGTGCCAGAATCAGTGGAGCAGTGCATATTAAATGGTGCAAACAGCTGTACTTGGTGGAGGTGGTGAAAGGTCCTCTGCCCTTCAGTATATATTTATGGATTGCACAGGAGGTATTAACACTAGCAGCTATTCCTTTAGTGTATTGCATGGCATAAACTCAGAACCTGAGTCATTTGTAATATAAAGCTGGACTACTGCTGCAACAGCAGGGATCAGAGCAAGACCCCTTACGCCACAGTTACTATTGATGGCCTAAAAGACCAGCTTAGCCCTGTGTTGCTGATGCTTCCTTATATGCACGGACATAAAGCAACTTGAACACTTACAAGGTGCAGCGCTATAACTAAGCATTACAAACATGTAAGTGTTCATGTTATTGTCTACACATCTGTCCTTCTGATAGATTTTAAAAGCATGAAATAAAGCCAAGTTTTACATTTTAACTCCTTCCTGCCACAGCCATTTTTTATTTTTACATTTTTGTTTTTACTGCCTGCCTTTCAAAAGTCATAACTTTATAATTTTTTTTTCCTTCCACAGAGCCATATGAGGGCTTATTTTTGTGAGACAAATTGTACTTCATAAGTACCATTTAATATGATGTAATATTCCAGCTTCCTATTACATATGATGTAATAGGAAGCTGGAAAATTATTCAGAATGCTTTTGTACCATTTCCTTTTGCTTTTACAGTGTTTACTGCGCAGCCAAAATGACATTACCTATTTTGATATCTTTTATTTTTAGACTCCCTAGGGGACTTCATCCTCAGAGGGTTTGATCACCAGTACAATATACTGTAATATTAATGTACTGCAGTATATTGAAAAATCCATTGACTTCGATTATAGGCTGCTTATGACAACCTCTAATAACCTTCAACAGGCTCTCATATGTCATGAAAACTGATTCCTGCTCCCAGGGATGACAATTCAAGACAATATCATCAGTTGTCAAGATGGCATCTCGAGGGTTAATGTCCACAGTCAGAGAGGACTGTGAGGTGTTTTATATATATATATATATATATATATATATATATATATATATATATATATATATATATAAACAAAAAAAAAAAAAAGCAGACATGGTGGCTATGTTGTCCGCCATGTTTAAAGTCCTTCCATACTACTACAGCAGATGTCAGAAAGGGGTTTGAGGTGTATTTTCTATGAATTGAGTGGGAGTATTGTAGCATTTTTAATGATCTAAATTATAAAGTTATTAAAATATTTATCCCACTTGGTGCACGCCAGAATTGCTGTTGCTGTAGTATGTATCAAATTGATACCATTGAAAAGTACAGCTTATCCCACAAGAAACAAGCACAACTTTTATTTTCCATCGATAGAGCTAAAATATGAAAACAACCATTTTTGTAATTTTGTAATTGTCTTTATCGTGGAAATGTAGTAAAACCATAAGAAAAGATACATTTTGTATTGTCATACTCTTACTGACCCGCAAAATAAGACATTATTTATTCTAAATGGGGCAAAAATTAAAGCCTACCCCCCCCCCCCCCCCCCATATACAGTTACAAAAATTAATAAACATGTTTTATGCATCTGGTGAGTTGTAGCTTTTGGAATCTAGATATGAAAAAAATGCTGTGTCCTTAAAGACTCCACTTTCACTGTACTCCAGTGAAAACACTTTTTATCCATGCCTGCATCCCTCAACTGATTGTCTGTCTTTAAAGGGGTTATCCAGCTTCTAAAAATTATCTGTAAATACATCCACGGTAGTGCTAAATCCTCACTGTTCACTTGTGCAACTTTATTTATTTAAAGAGTACCTTTCACGTTCTCATGTATATGCTGTTTTACATACTGCTAGAAAGCCGACAGTGCGCTGAATTCAGCGCACTGTCGGCTTTCCCGTTATGTGCTCTGGGGCTGGAGATATCGGGGGTCGAAGTTTCACGGTTCACCGGCAGAAGGGGCATTCCTGACAGTTTAGCTGCGCTGTGAGGAACGCCCTCCCTGACAGTAAAGCGCTATGGATGAGTACAGAGAGAGGGGGCGTTCCTTACCGCCCAGCAATGACGCTGAGCATTGAGGAAAGCCCCCCCCAGTACAGAGCTATGGACTAATACTGTCAGGGAGGGCGTTCCTCACAGCGCAGCTAGACTGTCAGGAACGCCCTTCTGACGGTGAATGGTGAAACTACGACTCCCGATATCTCCAACCCCGGGGCACATACCAGGAAAGCCGGCAGTGCGCTGAATTCAGCGCGCTGTCGGCTTTCTAGCGGTATGTAAAACAGCATATACATGAGAAAGGTCCTCTTTAATGTATTTATTTTGCTTACTTTTATAGCGCCATCATATTCCGCAGCGCTTTACAGATATTGTCAGTCACTGACCCATATAGGGCTAACAATCTACCACTCCCACATCCGAGGTCACGTGCTCTTGTGACGTTTCGTTTGCAAGCTCACTACCCCCCACTGGGAGCAGCAAATGAAACTTCACAGCAACACATAACCTTGGATGTGGGGTCAACATGCTCACTGCATGTAAATAACAGTGATACAAAAAGCAACAAGTAAAATAAAGCCAAGCAAAGGGTGCACAAGGGACCAGTGAGGATTTAGCACTGCTGTAATAATAAATAATAATAATAACTTTATTTATATAGCGCCAAAATATTCTGTAGCACTTTACAAATCAGAGGACACATGAACAGACAATATGAGACATTACAATGTGACGAAGAAATAAACATATCAAACAATAGGAGTGAGGGCCCTGCTTGCAAGAGCTTACATTCTATGAGGAGATGGGGTGGGGGGGGGGACAGAAGAGGTCAGAGGTCTTTTTTGCTACCATGGTCCAGCCATCTTTTAATAGAAAAGGTTGTGTAACTGAAGCTGTATGAACTCGTCACCAGCCAGTATCTGTGAATAAACAGATACTAAGTGCAAAGAGTGCAGTGTAACTTCTAGATGGAGGGGTCAGGATCTGAGGAACAGAGGAGGAAGGATAAAAGGTGTTATTGTTCTCCACCTCTGCACACTACACTGTGATCAGGTCACGTGATAAGCCTGACCATACAGATGTGATTTTAGGGCAGTTTTGAAGCTGCTGTAGTTGGGGATTAATCGGATTGTCTTGGGTAAAGCATTCCAGAGCACCGATGCAGCTCGAGAAAACTCTTGGAGACGGGGAGTGGGATGATCGGATAACAGGGCATGCAAGTCTAATGTCATTGGCAGACCGGAGAGGATGGTTAGGGCGGTATACAGTGACGAGTGAGATATAGGGTGGCGCAGCGCTATGGATGGATTTGTGGGTCAGTGTGATCATTTTATATTGTATTCTGTGATGGATGGGCAACCAATTCAGCGACTGACACAAGGTAGATGCGTCTGTGTACCGGTTTGACAGAAAGATGAGTTTGGCGGCCGCATTAAGGACAGATTGTAGTGGGGAGAGTTTAGTAAGAGGAAGCCCAATTAGAAGAGAATTGCAATAGTGAAGACAGGAGAGAATCAGAGCGATAATGAGGGTTTTTGATGTCTCAACAGTGAGAAAAGGGCGAATTCTAGAGATGTTTTTAAGGTGCAGGTGGCAAGAGCGTAGAAGTGTCTGAATATGTGGGGTAAAGGTGAGATCTGAATCAAATACAATCCCCAGACAGCGGGCATGCCGCCTCGTGGTAATAGTAAGGCCACAGACAGAAATGGAGATATCGGGGTGAGGTCGGTTAGTAGATGGAGGGAACACAAGAAGTTCAGTTTTTGAAAGATTTAATTTCATATAAAGAGAAGACATGATGTTAGAGACAGCAGACACTCAGTCACTGGTGCAGGGGTGATGAAACGGGATGAGGTATATAGTTGGGTATCATCTGCATAAAGATGGTATTGAAAGCCAAATTTGCGAATGGTTTGTACAACTGGGGCTGTATACAGAGAAAAGAGGTGGGGACCTAGGACTGAGCCTTGAGGAACCCCAACCGCAAGGGGCAGAGGAGAAGAAATAGCACCAGCGAATGACACACTAAATGAGCGGTCAGAGAGACAGGGAGAAAACCAAGAAAGCAGTATCCCTGAGGCCAATAGAATGGAGCATAGTGAGGAGGAGTTGGTGGTATACATTGCTGTGGATGTATTTGCAGATAATTTTTGGAAGTTGGATAACCACTTTAACACTCCATACTTTTTCATTTATATTGCAGCTCCTGTATATTCTTGGTTTTTCTATTTGTCTATGCTCTGCTATCAATACTATCAGGCCTCAGCACAGCATCAGATGGGCATCTAGAGGACTGTACCATAATAAATGATGACCACACAGTGTGACAAGAGCGGTGTGGTCATCAATTATTGAAGAGGTTTGTGCTCCCTTGTGGAGAGCCTGTGTGCAACAGTTCATACAGGAACTGAGAATTAGTTCATGTAGATTTTATCAGACCAGAGTGAGATCACATCGCCCAACTGAAGAGAAGGACCCCATAATTGTCTTTTAGATAGGAAGGAGTGACTAAATAAGGGGGACCACAACAATGGAGAAGCGGATCGCTAAAATGGGGGTTACACATGGAGCCTGGCGGATGCCACTGACTATAATTGGGTCAGTCAGGTGTCCGTCATTTTAAAAATTAAACCAGCGGAGGAAAAAGTTCTCCTCCCTGTTTTTTTGTTTGCTCACCTCCCCTGGGTCTCCACTAATTATACTCTGAGTTCTGAAGGTATCCCAGAGTATAATAATAGCAGTTCCAGTTCGGACGTGTTTAGTCCAAAATCAAATCTGTTACCTGGATCTACGGTTGCAGATCCTAATGCAGATCCAGTGTAGCATCCTGAATGTTGCAGTATCTATTTCCAGGCAACACCCTGCCCATATGGGAGTACAGCATCCCAAAATGCAATACTCTATGACAACAAAGAACGACTGACACATTCCAAGTGGGATCTCTTTTTGGAGATCAGTACATAGTAGCACTCAAGTGTTTATGAGCCATAGGGTTGAGGAGACAGCAGATATTTAGGATTTTACACAGGGTTATCTGACTAGCTATCAGTTTGTTGAATCCTTTAAAGAGGTCTGCTAAACAAAGAGTGCAAAAAATGTGACCTTAAAGGAGCCTAAAAATGTTATCCACACTGCTTGCATTATACATACCACAAATGTGTCATAAGAGAATTTATGCCGATGGAGTAGGTGCTGAAGAAAATTGGCACTCTTATAACTGGGATCACCCCATGGCATTGCTGAACAAATAGGGCAAACCTAAAAGGAACAAAACAGCAAGAGTTATAGGAAGGAGTTGAATAAAAAATAAAGGTGCAGGAACTGCGGTCGTAATAGATTGAGCCTCACCTAGTGCTTTTATCATATTAAATAAAATGAGCCTTAATGTATATAACTTTACAGTGCTCAGAGTCGTGAGCACAGTACAATAATTTGTTTGTAGAATGGCTGCTTAATTTTGATGAAAAGCTGCTTTTTATTTCCATGTAAATGAGCTAAGAGTGGAATCCAACCAAAGACAACATCTGCAAGGAGTTTGTATACTCTCTCCGTGTTTGCGTGGATTTCCTCCGGGTACTCCGGTTTCCTCCCACACTGCAAAGACATACTGATAGGGAATGTAGATTGTGATCCCTATATGGAATAGTGATTGACAATGTTTGTAAAGCGCTGCAGAATATGATGGCGCTATATAAGTAAGCATAATAAGTCATTGGGGGCGTGTTCTGGGGCAGTTGAGCATCACAGCAAGATATCCCTCTTGCTTGGGAAGAGGTGGGGGAAAGCTCAGATTATGTCAGTGTTGCTGGTAGGGGTATTGAACGAGAGGAAGATCTGGCTGGGATGCTCAGCCATCCCAGAACACTCCCCAATACACGCTTAGCTCATTTGCATAGGAATACAGCATCACATTTTTGCAAGGTAACAAGGTGCATAAGGATATGTGCTACTAGCGGTTACAATATAGAATCATTATGGCATAATGATAATCAGACATGTTCCTCAGACTGGTGTCTGAGGAGTATCTGATTACAAGTTATTGCTGCATACGAGTCTAGATTATATAATTACGGTACATTATATGTCTTACAACATATCATCGCACATAGGCAGTCTCAGATGGCCTTACTCTTCAAGTTGTGCACTTTCATCTGTATCAAACAGGAAGTGTCTGAGCAAAAGCAGAACTGTCTTCCAGCCTCGTTGTGAAGTGCTGTATTGCACAGCCCCACAGTCATGACTATATCTCTTCTGGAGAACCTCATGTCTCCTTCTCCCAGATGCTAATCATGACTGGTCTTGCAGTTGCCCACATCCCTTTCACAAGAGTATTTTTACAAAATAAATTGCGAGAATTCTACTTCTCAGCTTTCTTTTTTTTAACACTAAAATTCTAGAAGTGCAGGATTTCAGACCCCCTCCCCCACCAATGAATAAATTGCTATTTTTTCAAAGGTAGTAGGCAGGTGTATGACAGCCAAGGCTACATTATTTTCTGTGCTGTCCTATGACTATTCCTAATACTTCGCACTTTTTCTACTCTCCAAGACCCATTCTTATCCTGGGACACAAGACTTACCACTTTGTTGGGATCACTTCTATGGTTCTCCATGCAATGTTTCACAAGTTCTTGCTGGTCCAGGTTTCGGGCTCCACAGTATGGACACACAAATGTGGAACGGTTTGGAATATTACTGGGAAAGAAATGAAAGTGTATTGTATTGTATTGTTCCAAGCAGTCACGTACATCTCCTGGGAAGACTATATCAAGATGTGATGAGATGATGGAAAGAAACCTTTAAAAAATATCATGTACTTAAATATCATTGAAAGGCAATGGGGCACATTTATTAGGCTACTTGCGCCTTTATTTGACGTAAATTGCACCTTTTTGTGTGATCTTTTTCTGTCCTACGCTTTATTTATGAAGCATTTCAGCCTTTTTTCCAGAGGTTATGCTGCCCTCGCCACTTTTGTTTTTGTCGAGAAAAGTGTGCGTGGCCTAAATGGAGATCCTTTTCACGCTGTATTTATAAAAGACTTGCGCCTTTTTTAAAAAGGGGAAAAAAAGGCGCAAATGCGCTTCAGAACATGGACAGTGTAAAAAAAGCCTGTCAGGTCAAACAGTATTAAAAAGTGAAAATTGCGCTTTTTTTTATTTTTTAATTATTATCTTAGCAAAAAGGGAGCAAATTGCACATGGCTTATTAAGGTGCATCTAAACTAACTAACACGTGCATCAACATCATAAATATGCACCACAGTAAATCTAGTTTAAAAAAAAAAAAAAAAAAGGCGCACCTGCAAAAAATATGGACAAAAAAGGGTCAGATGATAAATAACCCCCATTAGATTTTTGTAGTTGGGTGTTGTTGATATCTATGGGGCCTGGCAGACAATAATCTGCCATCATGGGAGACAAGAACCTGAGGAGATCTTTTTGTTTCTAATCTCTAAGTGTCCATCAGCCAGTTATCTCCCTTTTCTTTTGGAATATGCTACAAATTTGTCCAATCCTAGTTTTAATATTACCCTGTAAAGAAGGATATTTGGAAAGTCTGCAGTCATCATGTCACTATACATGTATTGTAACCACCTCTGAATCAATTCTCATGAACACTCATAAAAAATGAAAACTTCGACATGGAGGCAGATAAAATTCCTTAAATTATAACCCAGGCAGAATAATAGAACAATGAGAGTGATTACCTGGGAATAGGTTGAGATGTTGGGACTACGGGAACAAACTTTGGACAGTTGGCCATCTGTTCTTGGACTTTGGCACATGAAGAAATGTGGGATCGCATCTTTGCGAGGGTCACCTGCAAGAAATAACATATAAAGTCTTATAAAATATAGGGGTAGAAGTAGAATTATTGCCCCAATAATTCTTATGGTTTAATGATGATACAAGGAAACGGGCTCAACTTAAATGAGACTTTCTGTAGTGGACAAAACAGCTGCTTCACATGTAGAAGATCTGTATAGTGTATTCTACGTCTTGTGTCACCCCTTCTACCTCATAGGTTGTAAGCTCTTGTGTACATGAACCCCATGATTTGTAAAGTGCTGCAGAAAATCTTGGCACTATATAATGAAAAGTGTATTATAATGACAAGTTGTCAATATACTTTTCTTCCTGGTTAATGTCAACTGTGTGTGCACAGCTCCTAACAGTACAGTTATCAGATCTATCCCATGTGTCCAACACATGACCACATAACATTAATATGCTGAAAACCAAATAACCCTTTAATATTAGTGAAACTGAACATTGCAGATAGCAGGACTTGCCTTCTTACTGCAGCCTCTGCATGGAGCCTTATATGAAGAGAGCTGTTTGTCTACATTGGAGGCCTTCTCCACCTTCTTTGGGTCAAATGGCATACGACAGAGTGGGCATAGTGGCGACGGGACCTGAAGACATGGCTGCAGGCATTCACCACAAAACCTGAAAGAGAACCGGCCCTAGGTCAGATATATGAATAAAGTTCCAAAAGAAGAAGCAGAATTTTTATAAAATAGGAAGGGAGAAAAGGGTAGACCACTATATAAACAAAACCAGTGTTTAAGGGTACAGCCAGAGAGCATGTCAATGCACAGTGCTCAATGGCTGTGTAATTTTGAAGATCAAATCAACCAATGTGGAACTTTGGTCATACAAAGTTGCAACATGGGTGAATGAGTGGCGATCGATGATATAACGGGGGAAAATCATTATCCCATCTATGCCAGTATTCTGGCGTAGACAGGTGATAATGTGACACATTCCCCGTGCCGCATCTCGCTCGCCACTTTCCCCAGATGGGACATACACATTGTTATCCACGCCAGTTCCTGACTGGTGTAGACTCCCATTCTGGGACAAGGGTGTGCGCCAAGAGGCCTCTTGATAAAACAGGCTTGCCTTGTGTCTGTTGGGCCCTTTAATAAGACTGGTGTACAAAATGCCAGTCTTACTAAATCTGCCCCAATATGTCAATTAGTGCTCATTTACATCAGTCTTACACAGACAGATATAAACTATGTGTGGGAGGAATAGTCACCACTGTAATCTTTCCTCCCCCATACAAATTCATTGTTTGTCCACAGCACATCCCTATTTCCACAGGGCAATGTTCCTCCCCCATATAGTTTGCACTGGTCAGTATACAAGGCTGATGCAAACAATCACCGCTCATCCCCCACTGCAATAGTCTAAGTAAATGGAAATTGAGGATCTGTTACATCCAATAGAGGGCGCATGAGCTCCCCAGCTCCTTTCCCATAATGCCTTGTGATATGTAGATGCTAAGTAGAGGGCAAAAGGCAATTAAAATCTCTACACTACTTCACTGGTGCTCTCCTCAATGTGAGAGATTCTTGTCCCTAAATGGAACCTAACACTCTAATGGCATACAGATAGGGAATGCAGATTGTGAGCCCTATATGGGACAGTGACTGACTGTAAAGTGCTGTGGAATATGATGGCGCTAAATAAATAAATAAAACACTTTTCAGAATAATCCCCATATTTTTTTTTGCAAAAGCCTCTCTCATTTTAAATAACAAACCATGAAAATGGCAATTAATCAATTTAATCACTTAGAATGACAGTAAAATCCCCCACATCTTGTGATGTCATCTTTATAACACAGACCAATTTGGAGGAACAGCAGAGTAATGACAACAAAGTTGAGATCGTAAAGAAAAGGCTGTATTTATAATTATACAGGAGAGCTGGGAGATACTCGGTAACCATGCTTTTTTTCCCAGTAGTTGTCAGAAGTTTCTGTAACTCCCATTCATTTCAGTGGAGAGTGTGTGTGCAATCCACTCTAAATATCACTGTATTGAAGTCCAAATTAATAAAGTTGGTGTATAAGCTAGCTTAGGCTGGGTTCACATCTGCACACGGTCCCTGTTCGGGGTTTCCGTCCCCGAGCCCGTTTAAAAAATGCGCATTTTTATCTCTTTTCGGGCGGAAACCTGACGAACCCCATTATAGTCTATGGCAGGGGTGTCAAACTCATTTTCTCCGGGGGCCACTTAAGCCTCACGGGGTACCTTGAAGGGCCAACATTATTTTACACATGTATAAAAGTAACTTATGCTCCATAGTGGCCCCTGCACACGTTATTATGCTCCATAGTGGCCCCTGCAATCGGTATTATGCTCCTTAGTGGCCCCTGCATTGGTATTATGCCCCATAGTGGCCCCTGCACATGGTATTATGCCCCATAGTGACCCCCCCCACCCATGAACTATTATTATACTCTGGGGTCTTTTCAGACCCCAGAGTATAATGATCGGAGACCCAGGGGGTGACAAACATAAAAACCAGTGTTACTTACCTGGGCCCCGATGCGCTCCCTGCATTCGGCCTTCTTCAATGTCGCACAGACCGGCGTCGCGACATAACGACGTCGGCCTGGCTCACGTGATGCCTGGGACGTCACCAAAGAAGGCCGAAGCCGGCTGGGAGCAGCATCGGATCGCCGGAGAGGTGAGTAACTCTGGATTTTATATTTATCACCTCCCTGGGGTCTCCGATTATTATACTCCGGGGTCTGAAAAGCCCCCGGAGTATAATAATAGTAGTATTTGATGGGGTTCGCCGGCCGCGGCCTCACTTACCATCCCCGCTCCTGCACACAGCCGCTTCTGCGTCCCATAGCAGAAGGGGGAAGCGGGGGCGGCCACGACCAGCAGCGGGGATCGGTAAGTAAATAGGCCGTTACGTGCCGGGGATACTCCAGCAGGCAACGGTCTATTTATATATGTAGAAAAAACTTATCTTCACTTACCTGCGATGCCTTGATGCAGCCGCCGCCTCCTCTTCTTGTCTGCGTGTCAGCGTAGGAGGCGCGATGACGTCACTGTATCGCCGCCTGCGCTGACATGCAGAGGTCTTGTAAACCAGCCCAGGACAGGTATCGCGTAGCTTTTTTTTTTTTTTTTTTTTTTTAAGCGGCCTGTCCTGGGCTGGTTTACATTACATAATGTACATAGACAATAAAAAATGCCGCGGCCCTGCGGGCCAGATAAGTTCCGGGCCGGATAACAGAAGGCAGCGGGCCGGATTCGGCCCGCGGGCCTTGTGTTTGGCACCTGTGGTCTATGGGGTCTGTGGGTTTCTGCGGGTAACCGCTATTTTTTAAGTGGATTAGGTTTCTGTTAGGGGGGTCCCCAAGCGTACCCCCCCGAATGGAAACCCGAATGCAGGTGTGAACCTAGCGTTAGACAAACACACACACAGCTATTGTGTATATATTTGCTTATCGGCCGGGCATTGGGGTAGATGATGCCATCATCCACCTTCTGCACAGGGCTCTGTCTCACCTTGAGAAACCAGGGAACACGGTGAGAATAATGTTCTTTGATTTCTCCAGTGCTTTTAACACCATACAGCCCAGGTTACTGAGAGACAAGCTGGGCCTTGCTGGAGTGGACCACCACCTCTCCAACTGGATCCTAGACTACCTCACAAATCGACCTCAATACGTGAGAGCCCGGGACTGTGTGTTAGATACCGTGATCTGTAATACGGGGGCACCTCAGGGTACGGTTCTCGCCCCTTTCCTCTTCACACTGTACACTGCAGATTTTAGGTGCAACTCATCTAGCTGCTACCTATAGAAGTATTCTGACGACTCTGCAATAGTAGGCCTCATCACAGACGATGATGACAGGGAGTACAGAGAACTGAACCGGGTTTTTGTGGACTGGTGCCACCGGAACACCTGAAGATTAACGCGGGGAAGACCAAGGAGATGGTGGTGGACTTCCGTAAAGGCAGATGCCCTCCAAAACCGGTGGACATCCTGGGGACGGGCATCGAGATTGTGAACACCTATAAGTACCTGGGTTTGCTCCTTAATAATAAGCTGGACTGGGCAGATCATATGGAGGCCCTGTACAGGAAGGGCCACAGCAGACTCCACCTGCTTAGGAAGCTGAGAGCCTTTGGAATCCGGGGGACACTTCTTAGGACTTTCTTCAACTCGGTAGTGGCATCAGCCATCTTCTTTGGAGTGGCCTGCTGGGGGAGCAGTATATCAACCAGGGACAGAAATAAACTTGACAAGCTGATTAGAAGGGCCAGCTCTGTCCTGGGGAGCCCACTGGACCCAGTGCAGGTGGTGGGTGACAAAAGGATACTGTCCGTGGTGAGCTCCATGCGGGAGAAGAAGTCCCATCCCATGCATGAGACTGTGATCGCGCTGGGCAGTACTGTCAGTGACCGACTGCTTCACCCTAGGTGTGAGAAGGAGCGCTATCGGAAGTCTTTCCTTCCCACCGCGGTTAGGCTGTACAACCAACACCGACCTAAGCGGACATCATTACACACAGAGAACTGAAATATCTCTCTGCCTGTTAAACCCCCCCCCCCTCCTCTGCTACTTCCTATCTGTCTGTCTGCTATCAATGTAATGCCTCTTACCTTGGAACATTCTTGTACATGTTGTATTTGTATTTGTATCTGCTTATCTTATCTTTGCTGCTGTAACACACTGAATTTCCCCATTGTGGGACTATTAAAGGACTATTATTATTATTATTATTATTATAGTGGGTTCTGTTTTAATGGTGGGAAAAAGGTAGTTTAAGTACAACCTGTAGGCAAAGAACAGGTTGGACTAGTATAATTAGCATAACATTATTAGTGGCAAAGTTGTAAAATAGTTCTGGCACATGGCTATTGGTTAAGAAACAAAAGAGGAGCATCCCATTAAGGCTTCAAGGGATGGGGGGGGGGGGGGGGTGAGCTCTCTGGACAAGACAAAGAGGAATGTTAAATGGCTACAGGCATGATACTGCAAAGAATCCAAAAATGGAGGATACAGAAGCTGACATCCTCCCCAAGAGTTACTGTATATGCTTTTCTTTTTTAAGGGTTTATTGAAACATTGAAGTCATGCCACAGAATTTTCGGAAGACTTGCTACGATTGTGGAAAATCATTGTAAAAAACCCCCCAAAAAACAAAAACACGACTTGTGAAATTGTGCAACCATATGCTGCAACGATCAGAGGCACGTCATTAAAAAAAGGTGTTGACCAGACAGCACTACTCTTTAAACTAGGGGGTACTGCAGTGTAGGTAGCAACAAGTAACAAAAAAGAACTGGTAACAACCCTTTAACTCTTACATGACAATCTGGTTTAGCAAGACCACAGTTACATGCAGCATTTAAGTGGTTTTCCCATCCCCCTGTTTCAGCAGCTTTGTCTGCTCTCTTCTTCTCACTTTCTGTATTCTTTATTAAACAGTCAAAGCCACCTTCCCCCAAGCTTGCTAAACAGGACACTATGAAGTATCACAATACTTATTATTATTATTACTAGAAATCTAATATATCTAATATAATCTAGTATGCTGACCATGCTATGCAGCAATGTTAGTCTTACTTTGAATTGTCAAAAACACGGATGATACATTTGGAATAAACACAAGTAAGGAAGGTGGCATTCATCAATCTGCACCGCACTCATACTACAGATATAAAGCAGTCACATTAGCATGGCTTCTGCAGGGATGAAATATTACACATGATTTACCATGGGGTTATGCATTAATGATGAGATAAAATATTGCACCTCAATTAAATTAATGCCTCTCCTCCTATCCCTACTGCTGGGTACAGGGTCATTCATAACTGAAGTCCTGACATTCTAGTCATTAACCACAAAATCAGGGTTAATAAAACACTTCTTCTCTTATATCAAACAAGGAAACTTTATGAATGAAACAGGAAAGAGAGAACCAGGTAAATATACAGAGATGAAAAAAAATTGAGTCATTGACAGAAATAAGGTATAATGTCCATCAAATGTGCACAGATACAAAATGTAATAGGATACTTCTGCAAGAATGCAAGTTTCCATGATATGGTCCCCATATAATTAGGTATCTATAAAATGGTGTAGAAATACAGTGGTCCTACCTGCAGAGCAGAGAGTTCAGCTCTGGAGTATAAAATACAGAAAGTAACGCAGGATCGGTACAAGACAAGTTATGTATGTCTATAGTGGCAAAAATGTATGTACACAGTAACTCCACCTGCAGAATAGGGAGTGCAGCTCTGAAATATAATACATCATAAGTAATATATGTAGACAGTGTTCCCACCAACAGAATACTGATTGCTGCTCTGGTGTATAAAATAGATTGTAATTTAGAATCAGTACAGGATACATAATCTATGAAGACAGTGCCTCCACAATCAGAATACTGAGCACAGCTCTTGAGCTTAATGCAGGATGTTACTCAGGATTAGTACAGGATAAATAACGTAATATATGCACACACTGACACAGATTTACGAATAGTTAGACAGTGTAAACTAAGATAGGCAGTCAGAATATACACCAGATTTATCGCAGTGACTGACGCTGATGATAAATCTGGAACTCTTTTTGGTCACAGAAGTGTCTGCACCAAATGTGTTATGTGTGAATGCACTCGGTGCTGGGACATCAGAATCTCAAGGGGCAGACAATAGTACTAAAATGTAACCATTTATGGCCTGGCCCCCACATCTGGATTGTTTAAACTAAGGGTCTCTAGGCATGGAGGATTAGCCCAGGGGCTCCTCATCTCCCTCAATGAAAAACCCTTTATAAAAGATAGAAATCAAGGGCTGCCCAACCGTACAGCTGGGAATGGGGTATCCAAAGCCATTGCCCCTCTGTGTAGAGATCTCTGGTCTCCCAGGACACAGACCCCCAGCACAAGCTTTTTCAGAATTGCCCCCCACCCCCATCAGATCTACATATCTGGAGGACTCATAGCAATAAAGGGAGGAGGTGGGGGTCTCTGAAGTTGAATCTGAGGTTCCATTTACATCATCACCGATGTTGGGCGGCGATTGAAAGACATCCAGTCTCCGCACCCTGCCTCCTCTGTCGCCCGTTACTCACGTGTGACCGCAGCTCCCGATGGCCACAGGCTTGTAATAGACCTCCAGGCAGATGGGGCAGCCATATTGCGTTTCAAGGCTGTCTGCAGATGACGGAGAGGACTGGCTCTGATGGGTATGATGCTGCTGCCGGTGCTGGGAGGACGAGGACACCAGACTACGGAACATTGCCATGACCGCGACACAAGCACCGTCACCTCCGCGGCTTCAGCAGGACATAAACACTAAACGTCATTACTCTGCGCCGCCATATGACGTCACCACTGCGACACGCGTCACCATGGAGACCCTGTTGGCCTAGAAGACAATGAATTGCTGTATTAACCTTACAGATAGCCTAAAACCGTTAAACATGGCATTTTATAAAAAAGGAGAGCAAAATAACCCACAGCGGTCAGTGGGAGATGTAGTATTCCTGTGACAACCGTTTAGTGAGGGGTGAGCCGCCATATTAAGTGCTGGCAGAGAATGATGGTCGAGACTAATACATTAGGTTTGTATATCTTTTCTCACTGGGCGTGTAAGATATTGATTATGTCAATTATTTCACCACAATGAAGTGGTTATTTTGTACAAAATAGCAAGGAAAAATGTTTCGTAGCCCCCGACCTTGCGAGTGACGTCATTTGTTAGCGCCGGAAGTCGCTGTCAGCTGCTTGGAGTGCACGCTGGTTGGGGAGCTGCAGCAATGTGTGAAGTTCAGGACGGGGAGTATGTGGACTTGGGGAAGGAGGAGAAATGTCAGAGGTGAGAATAAAGAGAAGGTACAAACATGTCAGCTTCTCTAGAGTCTAGCAAGGCGGGCTTGTTCTGAGTGGCATCCTCCATGCTGAAGTTACTAAACCCCTTAAAGAGGGTTGTCCAGGCAAAAATGGACAACCTGTTTAATTTATAAATGAGATGGGGGCAGTGAAAAGAAAAAAAAAAAATTCATACCTTTCCACGGTGCTCCGGTGCCTCCCAGCATAGTCCAGTCTTCTCGGTTCAGTGGTGATATGTGGTGGAAGTCCTCGCCACAAGTGACTGTTGAGGCCAGTCAGCGGCCTCAGTAAAGAACAGGCAATGTCACTTAATGTGACATTACGGGGCCCTTCCTAAGGCCTGCTGAGGCCTCAGCGGTCACGTGCCAATCAGAGGATCCGTGACGTCACAGCCAGTGAGCAGTTTCATTTTGAGAAGCCGCCGGAGCAGAAGGACCGGAATGGGCCTGGAGGACACAAGAGCATTGAGGACAGGTGAGTGATTTTTTTTTTTTTCACCTCCCATGGTTATCCAGGCATTAAAGGGAATCTAGCATTAAAAAAAAAAAAAAACACTTTTAAGCTAATGGCACGTTGGAATGGCCTTTAAAAAGGCCATTCTTCTCCTACCTTTCATTGTTGTCTTCTCCCAGCCGTTTCTGTAAAAGTCAGTTTCTTCAATTATGGAAATGATCCTTACGGAGCACTCGGGGCGTTCCAAAGTGGCAGCGAGCACCCATCGCGTCATCGCTTGTCACCGCCATTAGTCTGTTGTGGTGACTCCCATCTTGGTCTTCTCTTCTACTTGCTCTGACGCAGCACTGGACGGCAGCGACTGCGCATGACGGACCACCATTTTCTGGTGGTCCGTACTGTGCCTCTTGTGAAAGACCACCGGAAAATAGCGGTGGTCCAGCGCTGCGTCAGGGGAAGTAGAAGAAAGAAGACACAAAGAAGACCAAGATGGGAGTCACCACAACAGACTAATGGGCGGTGACAAGTGATGACGCGATGGGTGCTCGCTGCCAAGGAGGAACGCTCTGGGTGCTCCGTGAGGATCATTTCCATAATTGAAGAAACCGATTTTTACAGAAATAGCTGGGAGAAGACAACAATGAAAGGTAGGAGAAGAATGGCCTTTTTAAAGGCCATGCCAACGTGCCATTAGCTTAAGTTGTTTTTTTAATGATAGATTCCCTTTAAAAAAAAAATGCCTGGGCAACCTGTTTGAGGACCTTTCACCTCCATTCTTTGCATTGTTTAAATAGATGTTGCTCCGCTGACTCCAGCACAGTTGAAGTTTTTTTTTTTTTCCTTTAACTCCCTCCATTCCTCAGTGCAGTAAGTTTTGGTGACTGATATGTTAGCCTCCAGGCAACCTCTCATTGATGATATACCATACCTGTATGTTCTTGCAGAGTTGACAACTGCAGAAGTTCTCTTAAAGAAGGGGTTCTTTATTTTCTTCCTTCCTTTCTGATCACAGCGCTAAATGGGGAATATTTATGAAGACTGATGTATACCAGTCTTCGCAACCCTGGAGCCAGCTGAAGACCTGCCTCATTTATGACAATGCACACAACTCTTCATAAATCCAGCGGCTCCTCTGCTGGGCTGTGTGCCTGTGCTGTAATCTATAAGCTGACGTAGATGTCAGTCATCATTTGATTCTTTGAACTTGTGTAAATGATCTTAAATGTACTGCAACTCCCATGCTACTTTAATTTTCATGAAAGTGGTGTGGAAGGCACAGAAAAGCCAGTTGCAACAATGAATGTCACGACTGGTGTTTACACCAGATATCTTAATCATACACATCTATATCATAATCATAAATAGGCCCCACTGAATGCTGTGTATACAGCTATGATGCAGCTTCCTCCTGGACTAGCGGTCATGTGATCACTAGGTGCTGGAGGACCCAGGGTAGCTCTGCAGTGCACACTAGAAGGCTATACTCCTCCTGTAACTGCTGGGACCAATGTATCAGTCCCAGTTACGGGAAAGCAACAACAACAGAAAAAGGTCTATTATGACCTCTGGAGAGAATGAAACGTGTTTCAAAATAAATAAATAAAACAAAAAGACCACCACTGCTTACATCACAGGTCCTAGCCCAGCAATGCAAAACTATGTTTCACCTTCATAAGATTTTTCATTACAGACCGGGAAAACTATGGTAAAACTATTTTTGTTAGCACTTAGTGCTATTAAAAAGGAATAAAACAGAAATAAGGTGAAAGCAGAGACATTTTTCTCCTTCTTTTTAAAGTTTATTGGGATATTTTAAAGAAAAAAAAAAATACAGTAAGGCTGGGTTCACTTCTGTGAACGTTCAGGGATCCTGTCCTCCATTCCCCTTGAAAAATGTGGAGAGAAAAGTCCTGCTTGTACTTTTTGGGAGGAAACCCTGAGGACCCCATTATAGTCTTGCGGTCTGCGGGTTTCCACAGGTAACCACTTTTTAAGCGAATTCGGTTTCTGTTTTTTGGGTCCCGCTGAACGCTAGTGTGAACCTAGTGTAATAAAAATTATATAAAAATAAAGTTCTATGTTACAATGAAATAAAGAACCAAAATTATTTGAATAATACAAAGGAAAAAAAATTGTTAAAGCCTTAACCTCTTCCTACTGCAGTTATTTTTGTTTGTTTTTTTTTATTTCCATTTTTTACTCACTACCTTTCAAAAGCCATAACTTTTTTTTTTTTTTTTTTTTCGTTCACAGAGCTGAATGAGGTCTTATTTTTGCAGGAGAAATTTTACTTCATAATGGCACCATTTAAAGGGAACCTGTTATTCTTCTCTTTTTTTCTCACAGTTTGTTTGTTTACATTGTTCTTGTCCTATCTCTATTATATTTGAAAAATCTTTAATGAACATTGATTAAACATAAAGGGATCCTGTCATGTGGTTCCCTGATAGGTCAAGTAATGACCTTTCCTTTGGTTCTCCCCCATTAAGATAAGATAAGATCAGATAAGATAATCCTTTAATAGTCCCACCATGGGGAAATTCAGTGTGTTACAGCAGCATAGATAATACAAATACAAAAGCTCCAAGATAGAGGCATTACAGTGACAGTAGGTACAGATGAAAAGGTAAAGGTAAAAATGTAGTAGAAGGGATACCACAACTTAAAGATCTTTCAGTTCTCTGTATGGAGTGATCTCCGCTTAGGTCAGTGTTGGTTGTACAGCCTAACCGCAGGGAGGAGGAAAGACTTCCGATAGTGCTCCTTCTCACACTTAGGGTGAAGTAGTCGGTCACTGACAGTACTGCACAGCGCTATGACGGTCTCATGCATGGGATGGGAGTTATTCTCCAGCATGGAGCTCACCACAGACAGTATCCTTCTGTCACCCACCATCTGCACTGGGTCCAGGGGGCTCCCTAGGACAGAGCTGGCCCTTCTAATCAGCTTGTTGAGTCTATTCCTATTCCTAGGTGATACAGTGCTTTACGAAAGTATTCGGCCCCCTTCAACTTTTCAACCTTCTGCCACATTTCAGGTTTCAAACATAAGGATATAAAATTTTAATTTCTCAAATGCCCTCCATGACAGCACCACAGGAGGTTATATCTCCTCCCACTATTAGGGACAGGAAAAGCACACAAGAGGTTAAATAGCCCTTCCCCTTCCTCCCTCTTCAGTGTTTTTTTCCTGTCCCTATTAGTGGGCAGACAAGAGGTTTGGAGCATATTTACCCAGCAGAGTGGGGTCCAGTGCGGCTGTCCCTGCAGTTCTGCGCCGTCTCTCCGCAAAGACTCGGTGGGTCCATCTCCTCCTGCACCATCCGGGGACAGTGGAGATGAGTATCGCGGGCCTCGGTCCCTCGTCTGAGGCTCCCTGGGCTGTAGAGTCCCCTGCCTGTACTCAGAGCCGGCGTTCCCGGCTGGGATACTCGCCGATGCCGCTTCCGGTCGTGGTGACGTCACTTCCGGTTGCGGAGAAAGACGCTAAAGGAGGGAGATTTGAAAACTTTAGCGTCCTGAACAGGTGCAGGTGGACCGGAAGCATTCCTAATCATGGAATGCAGTACGCTGGTCGTCGGTGGCTGGATTTAAAAAGCCTCCCAGACCAAGAGGCTTTCTCCTCAAGGTAGGACCATCTGTGTCTGTTTGTTATAATGCCTGGAGATGAGTCCTCTAGAGTGGTGTATGAGCCTGGCGTACCCCTAGCCCCAGTGAGTAATCTGGTAATGGGATGTTACATGGTATGATTAGGGGAGTTCTCATGTCCCTTTATTGTCATGTATTTATTTAGGAAAAAAGCTAAAGATGTGTCTTCTAAATCTAAGAAAGTGGCTGTATGTAAAAAATGTGCCATCTGTGAGAAAAAGCTTTCTTCCACGTACAAAAAATCTTTATGTCAGTCTTGCACTGAAAAGATAATTAAAGAGGAACAGCCGTCTTTAATGGAGGAAATTAAAGGGATGGTTCGGCATGAGATCCAGTCCTCCCTAGCTTCTTTTTCCCATGCCTTTTCCTCTGCTGAGCCACAACCTGCAGCCAAAAAGAGGAAGCTAATTACTGATCCAGATTCGGATAATAGTGACGTTTACGTCCCATCTGTGTCCGAAGATTGCCTGGAGGAAGTGGAATTACCTGGGCCTTCAGATGTTGAGGATAGAAGATATTACTTCTCATCTGCATTCACTCAGGAACTTCTTGCTGCTGTTAGAAGCACCATGAATATAGAGGATGTTCAGGAGAAGCAAACTATTCAGGATGAAATGTTTGCAGGGCTCAGGCCAAAGAAAAAATTAGTTTTTCCCATTCATGAGAATTTAGAGGGCCTAATTCAGGATGAATGGTTACATCCGGAGAAAAGACTGTTTCTGTCTCAAGAGATTAAGGACAGATTTCCCTTTGATGAATCTAAAATCAAAGGTTGGGCTGAAGTGCCAAAAATCGATATACAGGTGGCTAAAGTGGGGAAAAAGACGACGCTTCCTTTTGAAGACTCGTTGCAGCTTAAAGACCCGCTAGATAGGAAAGCTGACAGCCTCCTTAAAAAATCCTGGGAGTGCTCTTCAGCCCTATTACAAGTGAATATTGGATCAACTTGTGTGGCAAGGTCTATGTACAGATGGCTAGACCAGCTTGAGATCCACCTTAGAGAAGGCACCTCAAGGGAAGATATCTTATCCTCCATTCCGCTGCTACAGAAGGCCACTGGTTTTCTTGCAGACACCTCGGCAGAGTCAGTAAGGATTGCCTCCAGATCTGGAGTGCTCTCTAATACAACTCGCCGAGCATTATGGCTAAAAATGTGGGCCGGTGACCCAATTTCTAAACAAAAGCTCTGTGCTATTCCCTTCCAGGGAGAGTATGTTTTTGGTCCAGAATTAGATACGTTGCTTGAAAAGGCAATGGATAAAAAGAAGTCACTTCCAGAGCCAAAACCTTCTAAAAGAAAACAGCCATTTCGTCCCTTTCAAGGATATAGTTCTGAATTTAAATCCAAGGGTAAAACAGGCAGATGGAGCTACCCTAAGGGAGGCAGGGGGAAGAATATCTTCTTTAACCCCAATAAGCAATCCCGGGACAAACAATGACGCCAGGAGGATAGGGGGCAGGTTGTCCAGGTATGCCGTAAACTGGAAGGAAATAACATCCAACCTGTACATCCTAAATTCTATAACAAACGGCTTCAAAATAGAATTTTCGACCTATCCCCCCAGGAGAGTAATGTTCACATCCATACCATCTCCTACGCTTCACCTGGCTTTGATGGAAGGTGTCCAGAAACTTCTGGACACAGAAGTAATTTGTCCTGTTCCCCCCTTAGAAAGAGGGGAGGGTCATTATTCCCGTTTGTTTATGGTAAAAAAACCAAGTGGGGCATACAGAATAATAATAAATTTGAAGCCTCTAAACAAATACATAGTTTATCATCGCTTCAAGATGGAGTCAGTAAGGTCCACAATTCCCCTGGTAGGCCAAGACCATTTTATGGCCACCATCGACCTTCAGGATGCATATTATCACATTCCTATTCATCCTCTCTACCAAAAATTTTTAAGGTTTGCAGTCCAAAATGGGGGGGAGTCACTCCATTTTCAGTTTCGGGCTCTCCCCTTTGGAATATCATCAGCCCCAAGGCAATTTACAAAGGTGATGGTGGAAGTAGTAGCTTTTCTAAGAAAACAAAATCTGATAGTGGTTCCTTATCTAGACGACCTCTTAGTGGTAGCTCAGTCTTTCTCTCTTCTCCGGTATCACGTTCAGATAGTATGTCAGACTTTACAAAAAATAGGATGGGTAATAAATTGGGGGAAATCCAATATAGTCCCAAAGTATCACAAGATTTTTCTAGTTATCCTGCTCGATTCCCATCTGCAGATGTCTTTTCTCCCTCCAGACAAGATAGTGGCTCTAAAGTCCAAGGTTGCTACCTTTCAAAGGAAGACAAAGGTATAAGGGAGGCAATGTCTGTGCTGGGGTCTATGACCGCTTGTATTCCGGCAGTTCCCTGGGCTCAAGCTCATTCAAGAGTTCTTCAGTCCTTGATACTGTCAAGTTGGGACAAGAGTCAGCTGTCATTAGACAAGACGATCTATGTGTCTCACAGTGTAAAAGTCTCCCTACAATGGTGGAGGAAGACCACAAACTTACAGCAGGGAATTCCTTGGAATCCCTCTCCAGTAATTCAGATTACTACAGATGCAAGCAGATTGGGTTGGGGAGCAACCCTTTCTCAGAGATCATTTCAGGGGGCCTGGCCTGCCGCTCTCCACAACCATTCCTCAAACTTCCTGGAGCTCAGGGCAGTTTGGGAAGCCCTAAAATCAACCAGACCATTGATAAAAGACTCTCATGTCAGGACATTGTCAGACAACATGACAGCAGTAGCATTCCTGCGCCACCAGGGAGGTACTCAATGGCAGAACCTTCAGGCTCTCTCGGCTCAGATATTCGCCTGGGCAGAGGGACATCTAAAATCCATCTCTGCTCTCCATCTAAAAGGTTCTTCAAACCATCAAGCGGATTTTCTGAGCAGAAAACATCTAAATCCAGGAGATTGGAGTCTAAAGGCAGAAATTTTCCAGCAGGTTTGTCAGGTCTGGGGAACCCCAGAGGTGGACTTATTTGCCAGTCGTCAAAATACGAAGGTTCCTCAGTTCTTCTCACTCAATCCAAGAGAACCTTGTCTAGGGGTAGATGCCCTTTCCCACAGCTGGGATTTCACTCTGGCATATGCCTTTCCTCCACTTCCTTTACTTCCACGTGTTCTGCAAAAGATTATCAAAGAGAATCTGAGGGTCATTCTAATAGCCCCAGTATGGCCCAAGAGAGCGTGGTTTGGGCTCCTAAACAGTCTCAGAATGGCAGATCCACTGATACTCCCATTTCTTCCAGACCTTCTACATCAAGGTCCAATATTTCATCCAGATCCTCAGAAACTCCGGTTAGCAGCCTGGCTTCTGAAATCTCCATTTTAAAATCAAGAGGACTGTCTGAATCGGTTATTCAAACCTTCCAGGCGGGAAGGAAGAAAGTTACCCATGCTATCTATAGTAAGGTGTGGAAGAAATTCCTTTCCTGGTGTGGCAGTAGTGTTCCTGATATCAACCATCCAAATATAGCAAAAATCTTAGATTTCTTGCAAGCAGGTCTGGATAAGGGTCTAAAACCTAGTACTTTGAAGGTACAAGTATCAGCCCTTAGCAGTTATTTTGATTCTGACTTAGCTAACCATCGCTGGGTTAAGAGATTTTTTAGTGGGGCCTGCAGGCTTTTCCCAGGGAGAAAGGTGTTACTTCCACAGTGGGATCTCAACATAGTCCTTAAGGGCCTGACGCTGCATCCCTTTGAGCCAGTTGCTGAGGCTAATATAAAAGAACTGTCCTGGAAAGCGGCTTTTCTGGTTACCATAACATCTGCCAGAAGAGTTAATGAAATTCAGGCTCTCTCTATCAGAGAACCTTTCCTAAAAATTTTAGAGGACAGAATAGTTTTTGGGCCGGACCCTACCTTTTTTCCAAAAGTAGTTTCAGATTTTCATATGTCTCAGCAGATCATTCTTCCTTCCTTTTGTCAAGATCCGTCTAATAGGAGGGAAGAATCGTTTCATAGGCTAGATGTCCGTAGAACTATCCTTTCTTATCTGAAGGCCTCTTCAGACTGGAGAAAGGATGAGAATCTTTTTATACAGTTTTGTGGCCCTAACAAGGGGAAGTACTGTCAAGGAAATCCCTTGCCAGTTGGATTAAAAACGCAATTTGTAAGGCCTATCTGTGTCAGGGGTTATCTCCCCCGAAACACCTTAAAGCTCATTCTACCAGAGCCATGTCTGTTTCTTGGGCTGAAAGGGCTGATACCTCCTTAGACCAAATCTGTAGAGCCGCTACATGGTCTTCGGTCCATACATTTACTAAAGATTATAGATTGGACCTTTCTCGCAAGTCGGACCTCTCCTTTGGGAGGATGGTCCTGCAGGCGATAGTCCCCCCCTCAGAATAGTTATCTGGCATTCCTCCTGTGGTGCTGTCATGGAGGGCATTTGAGAAAATAGAATTAGTACTTACCGGTAATTCGGTTTCTGGTAAGCCCTCCATGACAGCACCCTGATTTCCCTCCCATTAGCTAGACTATATTTGGTTTAGGATATACTAATAGTGGTCATCTGGAATACACTGAAGAGGGAGGAAGGGGAAGGGCTATTTAACCTCTTGTGTGCTTTTCCTGTCCCTAATAGTGGGAGGAGATACAACCTCCTGTGGTGCTGTCATGGAGGGCTTACCAGAAACCAAATTACCGGTAAGTACTAATTCTATTTTTTTGGTGAAGAATCAACAACAAGTGAGACACAATCTTGAAGTGGAACGAAATTTATTGGATATTTTAAACTTTTGTAAAAAATAAAAAACTGAAAAGTGGGGCGTGCCAAATTATTCGGCCCTCTTAAGTTAATACTTTGTAGCGCCACCTTTTGCTGCGATTACAGCTGCAAGTCGCTTGGGGTATGTCTCTATCAGTTTTGCACATAGAGAGACTGAAATTCTTGGAAAACAGCTCGAACTCTGTGAGGTTGGATGGAGAGTGTTTGTGAACAGCAGTTTTCAGCTCTTTCCACAGATTCTCGATTGGATTCAGGTCTGGACTTTGACTTGGCCACCTGGATAAATTTATTTGTGAACCATTCCATTGTAGATTTTGCTTTATGTTTGGGATCATTGTCTTGTTGGAAGATAAATCTCCGTCCCAGTCTCAGGTCTTTTGCAGACTCCAACAGGTTTTCTTCCAGAATGGTCCTGTATTTGGCTCCATCCATCTTTCCATCAATTTTAACCATCTTTCCTGTCCCTGCTGAAGAAAAGCAGGCCCAAACCATGATGCTGCCACCACCATGTTTGACAGTGGGGATGGTGTGTTCAGGGTGATGAGCTGTGTTGCTTTTACTCCAAACATATCGTTTTGCATTGTGGCCAAAAAGTTCGATTTTGGTTTCATCTGACCAGAGCACCTTCTTCCACATGTTTGGTGTGTCTCCCAGGTGGCTTGTGGAAAACTTTAAACAAGACTTTTTATGGCTATCTTTGAGAAATGGCTTTCTTCTTGCCACTCTTCCATAAAGGCCAGATTTGCGCAGTGTACAACTGATTGTTGTCCTATGGACAGACTCTCCCACCTCAGCTGTAGATCTCTGTAGTTCATCCAGAGTGATCATGGGCCTCTTGGCTGCATCTCTGATCAGTCTTCTCCTTGTTTGAGATGAAAGTTTAGAAGGACGGCCGGGTCTTGGTAGATTTGCAGTGGTCTGATACTCCTTCCATTTCAATATGATCGCTTGCACAGTGCTCCTTGGGATGTTTAAAGTTTGGGAAATCTTTTTGTATCCAAATCCGGCTTTAAACTTCTCCGCAACAGTATCATGGACCTGCCTGGTGTGTTCCTTGGTCTTCATGATGCTCTCTGCGCTTTAAACAGAACCCTGAGACTATCACAGAGCAGGTGCATTTATACGGAGACTTGATCACACACAGGTGGGTTATATTTATCATCATCAGTCATTTAGGACAACATTGGATCATTCAGAGATCCTCACTGAACTTCTGGAGTGAGTTTGCTGCACTGAAAGTAAAGGTCGCCGAATAATAGTGCACGCCCCACTTTTCAGTTTTTTATTTTTTACAAAAGTTTAAAATAACCAATAAATTTCGTTCCACTTCACGATTGTGTCCCACTTGTTGTTGATTCTTCGCCAAAAAATTAAAACTTTATATCCTTATGTTTGAAGCCTGAAATGTGGCAAAAGGTTGAAAAGTTCAAGGGGGCCGAATACTTTCGCAAGGCACTGTATGCTACTCCCCCAGCAGGCCATTCTGAAGAAGATAGCTGATGCCACTACAGAGTTTAAAAAGCCCTGAGAAGTGCCCACTGGACTCCTAAGCAGGTAGAGCCTGCTGTGGCCCTTCCAAAAAATGCATACTCACCTGTCTCCATTGCTCCGATGTCCTCCCGCGTCTCACGGTTCATCTGCTCCAGCGGATTCCTCCGGCGTTGTGCTGAAGCCGATGATTGGCCTCAGCAGTCATGTGACTTGGGTAACTTTTGGGTGGTTTCCAATGTGTTGGTACTCTAGGGACTCTGCAAATGAGACATGGCACCTGAAAACTATTCCAGCAAAATCTGCTGTTCAAATGCCAAGTATCGCTCCTTCTCTTCCGTGCGCTGCTGTGTGTCCAAACATCAGTTTACATCCACATGTGGGGTATTTCCGTGCTTGGGAGAATTTGCATAACTAATTGTGAGATGCATTTTCTCCTTTAACCCTTTGTGAATGTGTTAATTTTAGGGATAAATTAATGTATTATTGGATAAAAATGAAATGTCTAAATTTTACCTCCATATTGTTTTAATTCCCGTGAAATGCTTAAAAGTAAAACAAACTTCCCAAATGCTGTTTTGAATTATTTGAGGGGTTCAGTTTTGAAAATGGGGTGATTTATGCGGGTTTCTAATATAAAGGCCTTTATAATCCTCTTCAGAACTGAAGTGGTTCCTAAAAAATGAGTTTGGGAAATTTTCTTGTAAATCTGGAAAATTGCTGTTACACTTGTAAGACTTCTAAAATCCAAAATAAATTGAAGGACGATTAAAAAATGATGCCAATATAAAGCAGAGATATGGTAGATAATATTTATTCATGTATTTTGGTGGTATGACTATCTGTCTGAAAAGCAGAGCATTTCACATTTTGAAAATTGAGATTTTTTTTTTCCAAATTTCCATCAAATTTCCTAACTTTTTTATACATAAATACAAAAATATTGATCATTGTTTACCACTAACATGAAGTACAATGTGTCATGAAAAAACAGTCTCAAAGTCACTTGTGTAAGTTATAGCGTCTCAAAGTTATTGGCATATAACGTGGCACATGTGAATTTTGAAAAATGAGGCCTGGTCCATGAGGCAGTTTTAGGCCTGGGCCTTAACCGGTTAAGGTAAGTTTGCGTATGTAAGTCTAAGGCTTTAAGACTTTTATAACTTGACTTTTCAGCAATAGGGCACTATAGGAAGCATTACTTGATGCTGCACATGCTGGGATCACGTAGAAAAAAGGGGCAAACACTTCATAATCCGGTGTAACGGCAAAAAAAGGCTCAAGAAAGGCGCAGCTCACGGCAAAATCAGGTGCAAACACGTTGATAAATGTGCCCCTCAGACTGGAGTGGAATTAGAAAAAAAAAATTTCATTGCACCATTTATTTATGGGTTTTGTTTTTAGAACTTTCACTGTGCAGACAAAATGACTGCCTATATTCTGTGAGTCACTATGATTGTGAAGATACCAAAGTTATGTTGTTTTTATGGTTTAATACCATAACAAAAATCCAAAATTCTGATTTGCCATATTCTGACACCCATAAATATGTTTTTAATTTGTGTGTATGGAGCTGATTAAGGTGTCTTTTTTTTTTTTTTTTTTTTTTTTTTTTGTGTTCAAGCAAATTGTAGTTTTTATTGATTACAATTTTTAGGGATTGTCTGACATTTTGTTAGCTTTTTATTAAATTTTTTGGGAAGAAAAACATTGGTTTAGCCACTTTAATTTTTTTTTCCCGCCATTGTCTTCACTGTATAAATTGGATAAATATATTAATATATTTATAGTTTGGGCATTGCCGGACGCAGAGATATCTAATGTACTTATGTTTGTTTTTGTTTGTTTGTGATCTAGGGAAAGGAGGAGTGGTTTGATATATCTGTTTTTGTCTTTTTAAGCTTTTTTGCATTTCTTTCTTTTAACCCTTTCCCTGCCAGCCACGTATCTATACGTCCTCCCAGGGTGGCGCTTTTGTAGCCGAGGACGTATCTAATACGTCCTTACTACTATGTCGCTATCTCAGGATTGGTTAGGGCTATGAATATGATTTTGGATTCATTTTAAAGATGAGAATCATCATCATCATCTGTGCATAACCTGTATATGACCCCAGGGGGTGGGTAGCAGGGACTTCTGTTATACTATACTTTTGCTCTCTGATTGTCACATAGAGGGATAATGTAATACCCCTCTGAGCCTTACTAGAGGGGTATTCTTATGTAATACCCCTCTGAATATAACCAGGAAGTTTATTGACGCTGTGACCCAGATGTTTACCATTGTCCAGGTCGCAGCGCCAAAAGAGTTGCACCAAAAACTTACACAACACATGCACAAAGTCATCAATAAAGTTTACATTTCACCCCGTCCATACCTGATCTTTCTAGAGTAAAATACGCATCTCTAGTGATATCCGTTACACGGTAAAATAATAGTAATAACGATTATCACTAGAGATGAATGTATAAATTGCTACAATTTTTATAGGGGGATATAAAATTATATTTTTATGTAAACTCCTATTTAATTTGCATGCACAAAATTGGTTGGCGCATTTCTGCGATTTTGGTGTTTCTTTAACACTTGCACCTGTAAATATATATATGTGTGGTATGTATGAATTCCTCACATATTGCAGTTTTTTGGAAAGTACATTTTGTTTGCAGAAAGGGATTGCTTGAGCGTGCACTTTACTGGCAAATTTAAATTTTTGCTATTTTTGCTTTTAATCTCTGTTTGCTGCAAAGTTGCATGAAGGTGGTTGTATATATGAAATATTAAGTTGAGTTTTTATATACGGTATGCTGTGCAATCTCAAAAAATTTAGATTTTGATGTCACAGTTTGCTAGGTGCAGTATAGATTTTTAACATATTAGTGAATAACAGCAAAATCTTGCTTGTCTTCTGTATCAGTGTTTTTGAGAGTACGAGCTTGTAATGCTAAAAAACCAAAATGACAGCCTTGATAAAATGGCTGACAAGCCAAGTCATGTAACCTTAGTTTCAACTCTGTATAGTGTCTAGTTAGACAGAAAAGCAAGATCAGAGTTCAATTCTGTTCTATGTGATATTTACATGCACATTAAGCGAGCTTAAAGTTTAACTAGATAATGTCTAGATAGACATGAAACTAGTTCTAAAGTTCAACTCTGTTCTATATGATGTTTACATGGACAGCTTGAAGAATCAGCTCTGTTTGACTTTGTCTACATAAGACATAAAAATCAACTCAAAAGTGCAACTCTGTTTAACTTTATGTTTACATGTCCATAAACCCAGTTTACAGATTAACTCTGTATGAAGCTAAGTGTCACAAGACATATTCTGGTGAAACCTGGCCTATTTCGCAAGAATGTGAGCTTGGAGATGAGAAAAGCCTTACAGAGGTGTATACACCTCTGTAACCCGCCCACTCTATGACACACACAAAGGGTATATAAAGACGGATGATATCCCCCAGCCATATGTTGCAACCTTAACAGCAGATTGGGGACGCCTGATGCTGCAGACCTGTCACAATGGCTTGGTGAGATTTTCCTGAAGATACCCTGATCAGAATTAATCAATGAAGCTTGGCAGTGTTGTAAGTGTTGATTTAATATACCTTTCAATATACTTTTAAGTGTGGATTTGATTATATCATAGTTTGCTTAACTTTGATTATCTTGCTATACCTTGCTTTATTGCTAGTGTAGATTATACCTTGCTTTATTGCAGGTTTTGATCATATCACAGGTTGATTAACCTTGATATACCTTCTGATATACCTTTAAGTGTTGAAAGTGTGGATTTAATTACATTCTAATATCTTTTATACTTTTCCTTGTTGTAAGACCTTTTTGATATCTTCTTCTTCTTATACTCTTCTTAATAAATTGTTAAACTATTGTTGATAGTCAGGTGTTTTATTCTATAACTTTATTCTATTACATGGAATCCAAAGAATCTGTTTTCATTTGGCAAAACAGAGCTCTTGTTGTAGCTGATGTTTGTGGTATATATAAATTGTGTACACCTTGATCTTTTATTTTAAATGTATTTTGTGTGTGAATGTAAGATTGAATAGGAGTTTTAGGTGTGAATATGTGTTTTAGTGCAATTTTTCAAAAAATTATTTGTGTTTGTCACAAAGTTACATGAAGGTGGATGTGACTATTGATAACCCATTGAGACACATGTAATCTTCAGGTTGTCTACTTTCAAAAAATATATAGGTTTTAGGGGGTTCACTTTCCACGGTGTGTAATCCCTACATTTTATAGGATGATACTTTTTTAATATTTCCAGCTTCAAAGCAGATTTTTGTTCCTTCCAGTTCTAGTGATTTTCTGAAGACATGTGCGTGCAGGTTCAGGCCTTAGTGATATGAATGAACTCTGCCCATGTTGAACTTTTATTTTTAGGTGGTTTGGTGCATATAACTTTTTGTTTGTTTTTCACTTTTAGCAACTAATATACATTTATTTGCATTTATTTTATAAAACATTCGCTTTAAATCAAAATTGCATGAAGGTGGCTGTTCGTATACAGTACAAGTGGCATTCTGACAATGCTGCAGGTGTCTACTTTAATAAAAATATATAGGTATGGGGGGGGGTTAGTATGATTTTTTAATGTTGCAATTTAGGTTTTATTTGTCCATCTCAAAACTGTGAAAATTGCTCTGGCTACCGGAGGTGCAAAATTTCCGGAGACCCCTGGCAGTGAAATGGTTAAACCCCCTAGGGAGCTTGAACCTTAAAGGGGTTTTCCGGGCTGAAAAAAAAAAAATTTCAAAAAAGTTCTGTTAGTGCTGTTAATGGGTTAATAAGTGCAACCAAATACCAAAATACCTTTGGTTCCATGATGCCTCACTTCTCCTCCATCTCTCACTAACTGACCCCCTCCCTTTCTCACACACTCCCCCTCCCTGTTTACCTAGCTAGCCCGCCCACTACACCATCAGCAGCCATCTGTAGACTCCTAGTTCTAACTCACCACACCTCCCTTCTCACTCACTGACCCCCTCCCTGTTTGTTTTCCACCAAACACCTTGAAAAAGCCTTTTTTGCTCAGCCAATGTAAATAAGAACTGCAATAGATAACAAACGCTGGCATGTCTTACATATTAGGGTGGGTTCACACCTAAATGTCGGAAAACTGGATAGGGAATGGATAGGTAAAGGTTTGCGACGCTTTGCTTAAAAAACCCATTCACTTGAATGGGTTTTTAAAGCAGTGTGTGGGTGTGCGCTTACACCATCTGTGCCGCAAAGACAGTTTTTTTTTTGGTCGGAAACAAAGTTGGACGTGCAGGACTTTGTGTCCAACGAAAAAAACTGGTTTCGTGGCGCAGAGGGTGTAAGCGCACACCCGCGCATTGCTTTAAAAACCCATTTAAGTGAATGGGTTTTTAAGCAAAGCATCGCAAACCTTTCCCTATCCAGTTTTCAACATTTGTCGGATTTGTGGCGGATGGAAAGTTGGGCAATGCGCAATAGGGTAGACCAGCTCGGGAACTCTTTTACACATGCCGGTTTTAAGAAGCTGTACTGCGCACGCATCGCTGATGACGAGGAGGTTTTGGCATGAATAAAGGTAAGTATGATGGGGAGTGGTATAGTGAGGGGTGGGGACAAGAGGGGAGGTGGAAGGGGATATAGTATGTATATGTACTGTATAGTATTTTTGGTAATGCGGGGGGGGGGGGGGGGTAATGTCTAAATTTTTTTTTCTTTTTATCCCGGACAACCCCTTTAAGGGGGTCTGGTCACCAATACAATAGATGGCAAAGCTGATCTATAATGGGTCCCATTTGTCATATGAGAACAAAAGCACTTAAAACAGTGTTATTGGTGTCATATGAAAGATGGGATTCTAGCTGTATTATTTCCTCAGATGTCACCAGTTGAAGACTCAGTCTGGTGATATCTCTGGAAATAATAAAAGTAGAATTGATCCCATCTTTCTCTTGACTCCAAAAGCACTGTTCTACATTCTGTATTGGCCAATATGTAACTTTTTGAGGTGACCCCAAATACAGCTGCAATATTAGAGCCATAAACCCCCATACTTCAGTGGATAGCAGTGAAAGAATACAGGACAGAAAGTGGATTTTAGCATAGAATTTCATGGAAAGGAGCCAAAGTGCATTAATAAATTATATTAAAATATTTATTAATGTCACAAATGCTTCCAGAAAATCCAAAGTTGTGTGAAAGTTTAGGTACACTCTCATTTTGAAGCATCACATCTCTCTTTGTATGGTGGCAATGTGAGAACAGTGGCCGATCTCATTTAATTCTATAAATCACGCTTTGGTGCCTATTTTTGTGCCAGTTATTTCTGTTTTCATGCTGTTTTCACCTCAGAACAATTCAGTGCAACTTATTTTATTGTTGATATATTCTGCAATTGGTTAACCTGCTGCAGCATATAACAGGAGACAACAAAAAACAATGAAAAGCCATTGAAAAATGTTCTTCTAATGACTTTTCATTGGTTTTTGTTGTCTTCTGTGATTAGAGAACACTCTACAGAAGATTAACCAATTGCACAAGTTCAGGTTAACTCTGCTATATCTGTACGTTCTCCTGAATAAGACACTGGACGAGTAAGGAACAAACCTCAGCATCATGTGTCATCCAGTGTTTGAGAGTACATGCATTGAGTTATTCCGCAGTCTGAAGGAAATAATAACAGCGGGTAGCAGTGGCAAATGGCTAGGGTTCACTGGTTTATAGGACATATTGTGAAAACTGTTTTTTTGTATCTGCAGGTTGGAACAGACATGTATGAAGTGTAAGGAAGGTGCTGCTGTCCTCATCATACGTGTGGGAGATGCATTCTGCAAGTAAGAGGATGACAACCAAGCCTGGTATAATGGTGTCCCTGGAGTCTAAGATCACACAAACTACCAGGGTAGTTACATGTATGCAGTTAGTGGATCCGGAGACTGAAGTCATGTAGAGATATCAAATAAACAGCATGGAGTCCCTGGGATAAATAGACCTATATTATATATAGTCCTTAGTGTCCACAGCTACAGATACATAGTGCAAAGTCCTTCTACTGCAGATGGTATACCCAGTGTCCAGTAATACATTTTGTACAGATTGCCCTTCTTGCCCATGCATTGTCTATACTGTCCTCAGTTCTCCTTACATGTCCTTAGTACACAAGGGCTAATGGCATTTTTCCATATGCCAGTTGTGGACATTACGATCTGTACTTATCCTGAACACTGTTCCCTCTCTTGCTGTAGGTCCTGTTTTAAAGACTATTTTGTACACAAATTCCGAGCCATGCTGGGTAAAAACCGAGTTGTCTATCCAGGAGAGAAGGTAAAGGTGGCTGATAGACCTGATGGTTACTTAGTAATTTTTTCTCACTTGTTTCATAGTTGTATGTTTAATCAATGTTTATTAAAATTTTTAAATACAATACAAAAGAGGAGAAAATAAGGAAAACAAAACAATAATAACAATATTACAAGCGAGCAAAAGGGGCAAAGGCACACAGGCCTTGTCTAAACATAAGAGGCTAGGGGAAAACCCCACCCACAGTATGAGGACACAATATACAAACAAAGGGGTGAAGGCCCAGGTATATGGAAGCTGAATAACATCCTCTGCGGAGAAGCAAGGGACAGATAGACAAACAGAGGACATACACAGCAGGAACCACACATAGGTGGGGGAAGTGAGGAGGGGAGACACTGGGGGAGGGTAGAACGACCAGTAACCTCTTAAGAGGGAAGGGGAAGGAGAACAGTAAAATAGAGTAGTTCCAGATCAGGAGAAGAAAGAGGAGAACTCAGTCGACTCCTGAAACACCACCCAAGGCCGCCAGAGAGCGTCAAATTTGGAGGGATCGGAGGAATCCTCAGCCACCAGGGCCTCCGTTCTCCCTATTAGGAGAAGCTCCTGTAGGAATTCAACCAGGGAGGGTGCAGTAGTGCTCCGCCAGTGCCTGGGAATGACTGTTCTGGCAGCCGTGAGAAAGTGTCGCAGGAGATCCTTCTTTGCCGCAGCAATCCTGCCAGGGATAACTGAAAGAAGGGCCAGTTGGTGAGTTGCTGTGACAGTGCGACCACACACCTTAGCATACAGGTTGAACACAGCATCCCAGAAGGGCCTAAGAACGTCACACTCCCACCAGATGTGATACAAGGTACCTTTCTCCATGCCACAGCGCCAACACCGGTCAGTCACAGCAGGATAGATTCTATAGAGGAAATCAGGACACCTATAGCACCGACACAGAATCTTGAAATTCTTTTCTTGCGCACCGCAAGGCAACGGAAGCTTATGTGCGAACAGGAAAGACCTATCCCAGTCGGCAGGGGAAAGACCCGCGCGGAGGTCTGACTCCTGTTTCATAGTTGTTTAAAGGAGTTTTCCTATAAAACACATTTATGGTATATTCACAGGATATATCATAAATGTCTGGTAGATGAAGGCACCGCCTCTGGGTTCCTCCCCTTTCTCTAGAATGAATATCCCAGAATCCTGTGGGTATGCTATAAATGTCTTTTGTAGGAAAACCCCTTTAAAAAGAAGCTGGGACTGGTATGTCTAACCCCACTGATCTGCTGTTACCGCTATGGAATTCTGTGTCCTCTGTTGCTTTACATGGTCGCCATTCAGGTTAGCTGTCCGTACTGTATACTGCATGGACAGATCAAAGCAGAACATTATAGGACACATGGACAGAGGTTGTCTTTATGTGACAACCTCTTTAACAATAATTCTTTCCTTGCACTAACTTCCTGCTCATTTAGCAGTGGTCTTGTACTTGTACTTATACAAAGTCTAGCATAAAGCATGAGGAGTACAGAACAGTCTGAGTCATTGCTGAGACTAGAAATACATTTCAGACTACTCTGTACTCATAACTCAGACAGTGCATGTAAGTCACAGATCATAGAGTCCATATTAAGCCAATGATCGGTTCTATGTACAGTATATACAAATCAGGATATATATATATATTTTTTTTTTTACGTGAAATTCTCTTCCTGTGCTGCCATTTTAATTGAGGTAGCCACATACCCAGTTAATGGTGATCAGGAAAAGAACTAGAATCAGAAGCATTATCATGAGATGGCTTCAACCAATCCTTATAACGTGTGTTTCTATTTCAGGTTCTCCTGGCTTATTCTGGTGGACATTCCTCAAGTGCCATGATCCAGCAAGTCCAAGAGGTCAGAATTTTCTCTATTTCAACAATTATACTTTATTGCTAGTGATATTGTATTTACTTTTTAGGTCAGGGGTACTCAACTACTTTTAGTGAAGGTTCTCTGACCGGGGTACGCCATTAGGTGAAAGTCCGAGCTGAACAGCAGCTGAAAATGTCCAGTATTTACCTAATTTTTTAGATGATAAGATGTGCAATAAGATGTATTCCAGGTTTAGACAAGAAAAATTAGGAAAATCATCCATGGTGGTTAAATGTCATAGAGGGGTCTGTGTCACAAACTAGTGAAGGGGCAATAACGTGACATTATACGGTGTGGGGGGCACTAATGTGGCGTTATATGGTGTGCCAGGGGAATTAACATGACACTTTACTGTGTAGGGGGCATTAATGTGACATTATACTGTGAGCTGGGCATTAACATGGTATATATACTATGGGGGACAGACCAATGGGTACTATCAATTGTAAAACTGCATATTACATGTATTAACTGTTTATATTTTGGGGCTAGCCACGACCTTCTGCTCTCCAGTCTTTTTATTGTTTTTATTTGGATTAATGGTTGGCTGCATTTAGTTATAATAAAGATTTTTGTGTCTTTCTATGATATATGGTATTTATTGGTGGGGGCACATTTGTAGGTCTTTCTATGACATGATCAGTCAGAATCAGTAAAGCTCCTCTAATTCATGGAAAAAGCTAGTGATTGAATTCCCATGAAAGTAAATATGCAACATACTATGCATCTATTATACACTACCAATATTTATATAACATAATTAAAATTAATTGTTTTATTTTGAAGCTGGAGTCTATAACTTTTTTGACTCCGACCCTACCCAAAACAGGCCCTGACTCCATTGCTGATTCTACAGCCCTAGCTATAAAGCTATTTTTTGGTTAGTTGAAGATCTTAAGTGTTACAATATCATTACTGTAGGGACACTATTCCCTTGTGTTCTGTGTGATTTGTGTACATCTGTGTTTTTCAGGGTTTAAGTCGTGATGCTCCTAAAAAATTGCGCTTCATTCCTGGCATCTTATTCATTGATGGTGAGTGAAGAATTAGAGGAATAAATCTATTAAAGATCTTTCACCACCTGCACCAACTCTAGTTCTTGGCATCTGTAAATAGGCACTGCTTCACTTCCAGTGCAGCTAGAGTTTTTTTTTTTTCCTCTAGCCCCCACCATTCCCGGGCAGTTAGTGCAGTTAGTTTCAGTGTTTAATATGCTATTTAGGCTCTGTACTGTCAGAAGTTAGGTGTCAGGCAGGAGCAGACAAGGGGTGTGAGTCTGAGCTCCAAACAGAGGAGGACAGTGTCAGAGCTCAGGATCATACCCCTTGTCTGCTCCTGCCTGACACCGTCCTCCTAATAGTAGAGAGACTAAATAGCATATCAGGCATCAAAACTAACAGCATTGTTTGCTCAGGAATGGTGGGAGAGTAAAAATTCCAATTGTGCCAGAATCAGTGGAGAGGAATGCCTGTTAAATGATGGAAAGGGATGGACTTGGTGGAGGTGGTGGAAGCTCCTTTTCTTTTTTTAAAATGTTTTATTTAAATTTTTCAACAATCTTAATACAATAACAACTGCAATAGCATAATAAATATGGGCAGGCAAGAGGAAATGTAGGGCAATGCACAAAGGTCAAAAATAAAAGAACAGGAACATCCAATGATATAAAGAGTTGAGAAACAGTTACCGCAGTATCAGCAATAAAACAAAAATAACATCCAGTCACTCACCCTTCACATTGTCCCCCACCCATAAATACAACCAATCAAGTAGCGGTCATAGACATCTCCAGCCTTCTAGACCTTATTTTATCAAACTTAAGGGGACATTTCCTACTCAGGTATAACAACTGAAAGAATGGAACATGTTTGTTAATAAGCCAAGTTTAAGAGATGGTAAGTCTGGAGATTTCCACACCATAATGACAGTTTTCCTAATATATAAAAGAGTAAAATAAAAGAACATTTTGTCATAATAGCCATCTACAATACCATTTGGTTTCCTAGTAGACAAACTAGTGCGATAAAAATATTTCAAAAAGTTAAATAACTTATTCACCTCTTTTCCAATCATTTCCTGCTGTGTTGAGATGGAAGCAGAAAGTAGAGAGCAGCCGGGGGCCCAGGCAGTGTCTGAACAGAGGCAGCCGAAGATCTGTCTGGTTATTATCAGTTCTTTAACTTTTTAAAACCATTTTGATTCCTCGGCCAGCAGTTTTATTTCCAGTGGGAAATCCACTTTAACCCTTCCATTGTTTCCTGTGGGCTAAATCAATGTATTGTATCACAATATGACAGTTGTATGTTTCTGTTCCATGTTTAGTGATGGTTGTATTTCTCTCTTGTCATTCAGAAGGAGCCGTGTGTGGCCAGAGTTGGGAGCAGCGGGAACAGACTGTTTCTGAAATACAGCAGCTTTTACAGAAAACCAATTTTCCCTTCCATATTGTACCCTTAGAGCAGGTGAGACTTTATGAAAACGTAGGCTAAATCTATGGGATGTATTAAACACAGCAAACCAAGGACTGCACGTGAGTATTGCTTGCTGCTTCCTCTACAGCCGTTTACTAAATATTCCCTTTGTCTAAAATGAATAAGGGGGGAGTAAATAATGTGCTCCATGTGTACACTTGTTTTAGTTGAGGTGGGAGAGGGGATTCAGTGCTACAGAAACACTCTGGTTAAAACTGATCTTTTGTGCAGGGTTTGAGGTTGCAGAACATGACATGAGGGAGGGGGGTCTATTTGGATTTCTGTGTCTGCACAACCCCCTTAGACCCTGCACAAGCAAGACACAATGGCTGACATTTACTATGCACTGCTCAGGCATCTGAATGGATCTCGCTAAGCGAAAGATTCAAGGTGAAGATCTTTACCGATACTAAAGTGTAATAATGTTCTAGAGCCTACTGCACCAGCATAAGGTGTGAATGTGGCTCTAAGAATATCATTCCAGTACCTAGAAGTCCAGGGGACTGTTGGCTATCTCATGGAGGTTTATATGACCTTCCGAGGATATGTCTCCCCAGACCATCGCTGACCCACAGCCAAACTGGTCATGCTGTTTTTGTTGCAGGAGGCATAGTGATTCTCTACTTATCTGTGAAGATAACAGACCTGGTAATTTTGGTTTTCTCTGGTGAGTGCCAGTAGAAGTACACAGTGTTGGACGGTGAGCACAGACCCATTACAGCCATGCCCTTATGCCACCCTCGTGTGTTTCTGACTGCTTGGTCAGAAAAGTGTACAGCAGTCGTCAACTGGAGGTTATTTTATACGGTTCTGAATGTGCTTCTCTTGTTAAGTCTCACACAAAGGAGCAGATACCCGGCCTGGGTTGATATCCTTTTATGGCTCTGTCTGGCTCTCCTTGTGTGACTACCAATGTCCTTGTATTCGTTTCCTGCTCTTGATTCTGTACTTGGACACTGCAAACATTCTTGTGATGGTACGTATGTATGTGCCATCCTGCAGGAGCTGGACTTCCTATACAACCCAAATGGGCTGCTTGTATCGCTTCAAGCTACCAGTACCAAGGTCAACCATGGTAATAAATCTGACCCTGTGTTTACAGTTTTACCTTAAATCCCCACTCCTGCCAGATTTATTATGCTATAGAATGCTAATAGTACAGGGCATGCAAATGTCAAGTGAACAACTCGCTCACTCACCGGGTGCATGGTTCACTTTATTCAGGGTCTGAAGGGTCTCCTCATCAGGTCATGTGATTGGCAGACTGATCTGTCGATTCACACACCAGCCAGAAGTCCCGTTTTCTATTTAACTCTATGAGAGCCAGAATATTACATTCTCATAGACATGTGTAGAAAAACAGGTACTTCCGGCTGGTGTTTGAATCAGCACATGACCAGCTAGGGGGACTGTTCATAGGCCAGATAATGTGCGTGCCCTAGGCTATGGCATAATACATTTGGCCAGAGTGGGGCTTTAAGGTTTCTCCCTGGTTAACTTACTGCCATTTTCCTGAATTGTACACTTTAATTTATTTCATTACATGTTTGTTGGCTTTGGTTACATTCATCTCTTCAGTGCACAATTCTATGCAATTGGAAAGCTTGGCTAACCTGAATAGCATCGCACCCATGCAAAGAAAGCTTGATCATTGTAGAATGAAAAGTTCTGAAATTCTCCCTTTTATATTTTGTGATTTTTATTCTACATCTATTTTCAAGTTCTCTATTCACTATAAGGGAATGGGAACTTACTTTTTTCCATCCAAAGGCTAAAAACCTGCACACATTTATTTCACAGCTGAGAGTTTGATACAGTTGTATTCAGTCAAGAATATTCCGAGCCTGTAATGATATATTAAAGTACAGGAGAGAAATTTCTGCTGCTGATGTATTTTTGGCTTATGGAGAATTTTTAGACTGGGTGCAATTGTATCCACCCCTCAGCTGTGAGAATTATTAGATCAGGAGGGGTCTCCACATCAGACGGCAAACAAGAAAGTAATTGGAGATCTTGACGATGATCATTGCAGAACGTTTCAATATTCTCTCACCTACTGTGTCTATTCCTATTTCCTCATAGATTGTAGGCCCTTGTGGGCAGGGCCGACTATCCCATTATTCCAGTTTTTGTTTTGTGTATTTTTTTTTTTTTTTTGTACATTAAACCCTCAAATGTTCAGCACTGTGGAATGAATTAATGACGCTCTAAAAAGAAATAATAATAATTAATAAATAATAATTTAGGGCAATGTGTTTCAGTAAACCTTGTTTGGTGGGGATCTGGGTGCTGAGACCACCATGGATTGCTGAAAAGAAGCTGCAGAAGTGCCCAACTATGCTCTCCAGCTGAAAGACAGACCGTAGAGTTTCTATGAGCCTATCTTCAGCAAAACAGCATTTGGCTGCTCACTTTTACAGCTTCGTTTCTACACTCAGACCCCCCACCATTCAAAACTTCTTACATGTCACTTTGATATGTTACATCTGAAACTGTATTTCCTTAGAACAGAAGTTATGGTTAGTAAAGTGCTGGAACTGGTACGTATATTTAAGTAGTTTGTCACGTTTCAAGCTGTTTTTTTTTTTCTCTCCTCCTCTTTGTTTTGGCTACAGGTTTTCTCTCTACCTCAATCTGTTCTGCAGTCAGTTCTTCCAGGTAACCCTAAGCATCCAGAGAATTACAAGCAGGCAGTGAACAACTTTTTGGGACAGCAGAGGGCATATCCAGCAGATGAGCTAGCAGGCACTGCTGATGAGCTGGCACAGCTTTATGTTACTGGCTGTGAATGCAGCAACACTTTGGCTAATGGCAGTACATACGGCCGTCCTCCTATAGAGCTCACCTCTGCACTGACTGAGATGTTCAGCTCTGCCAGGACTCTGACGGCTAAATTGGAGCTGCTGCAGTCTCTCCGGTAAGCTCCATGCTTAAATAGCTTCTGTAATATTGTTCTTTTAAGTTAGATAGCTTTTTTTTTATTCTCCTTGTCTGAAATAAAACAAGGACAAGCAAATAAAAAATGCTGTCTGCCCCACCCTTCTAGCTCACATCTAAGAGATTGTAAATAGTCCAGACGTAGCAGTTTCTTCTGTAATACACTTCCATTATATTTTACCTCTTATTGGCAGTCCTTATTTAGTGATTGGCCTACATCCTCCATTTTTTTTATCCTGTATGTCTATTCTGTAGGAGTCATCTAATCCTACATGTTGCACGTACTTCTGGATACTCCAAGGTGATGAGCGGTGAAAGCTGCACACGTCTTGCTGTTCGTCTTCTTGCTAACATATCTTTGGGACGTGGGGCATTTCTACCATTGGACACAGTGAGTGTATTTTATAGTCATGTGAATGTGCCATGCTTCATACTAAACGTGACATACAATTGCTTAAATATGATATGACAATGTTAGAAATCTTCTTTACAGGGTTTCTCTGATGATCGATATGGAAATGTTGTCACTGTCCGACCTATGCGGGAATATTCACTGAAAGAAATTTCCTTCTATAACAGGCTTTTCAATGTACAGTCTGTCTTCATTCCCACAGTGGAAACTAAGGTACACTGAGCTACTGTATTTTGTGACTGGGTGACTTCTCCTGGCGTGAGGACTGTGACTGTGACTGGCAGTTTGTCGGGCTTAATGGGCATGCGTACTTGTTTCTAGGCTCCTGAAAACAGCAGCATCCAGCATCTGTCTGAGTCATTCATCACCAAGCTGCAGGCAGACTTCCCATCCACAGTCAGCACAATGTACAGGTGAATATCTTCTAACCAAAATATTTCCATAAATACTTGGCATTGAAAAGAAAATCTCTTGGCCCCAGGTCTTCCATCAGAGCTGTGATGTGGAGTCTCATCTGATGCTGCTTAGAATTCACACTTGGGGATCACACGTGTACTCCAACCGATCCCCATGGAGGGAGAGTTAAATGGGATATCAAGGGAGAATAGAAATTCCCTGGTGGGAGGGTTAGTAATAACACGCAAAAAAACTGGCTATATACATCCGTCCTCGAATGGCTGAAGCTGTAGTCCTTATTCAGGTGAGGGGGTATGTGTATAACTACTATAGTTATTACTAACTCTCCCACCAGGAAACTTTTATTCTTCCTTCGTAACCCCTTTAAGATAAAACTACTCTATGTGTAATATGGTGCAGCTGTCTGTAACATCTAGCCAGATTTCAGCTTTCTTTTTTCATATATTTGGTTGCTCTGACTTTTACAAATCTCTTTATGTTCTTACAGGACCAGCGAGAAGCTAAATATTTCCAGGACAAAAATTACAGAAGACAATGTTCAGCAAAAAAGATGTTTGATCTGCATGTGCACTTTAGACACTCGTACTGGTGAGGACTCTGGTTCGGATCATCTTCTGTCCCATTTTTATCTGTTTCGCCTTTTGTTTGCCATTTTGTCAAGGGTTTTTTGGTGAATGTTTTTGTAATATACTTAAATAACTTGTTTTACTTCCTTTTAGTAGAAAACCGGCTTCGAGGCTCTAAATATTGTCTTGTACACCTGTACTCAGTGGGAGAGATTTATGAAGACTAGACGGGCAAGCCCTGTCATAAATAAGGCACATCCTTCAGCATAGCTGTGCACCTGCACTGAAAACTACGCCAGCATACAGCTGGTGTAGATTTCTGGCATCATTTATGCTGGGAAACTAGCATAAATGATCATAAACCTGATGGGGCTGATGGCCCTGGCTACACCACATCCCTCACCACACCCGCTTTTAGGAAAGTGATGTGCTCGCTGTAAAAGAGAATAAAGCCTGACTGCATCTTTTTCATGCCTTGCACACCAGAAAATTGACAATACAAGGCATGGTAAATTTTCCAAATTGTGTACTGCCGCTATGAACAGATAAAGCAGGTTGCCTAAGGAGGCGGGAAATTTCAAATTGCTGGATCTCTGGTTTTTCATATGTTGACAGAATTTTAGCATCCGCTATAGTAAAAACTAGTTAAAACAAATTTGGGAATGTGATTTTTATATGCAACATATGTCACCAGAAACACTTTTATAGGTTGAAAACCAGAGTTACAGCCATCTGAAGTGACTCCTCCCTCTTTTGGCAACTGCTACAGCTGTACAGTACATGTGTGTGTAGATTTCCCCTGGCAACAGCTCAGAAAACTCATTTCTAGGGAGAATTTTAGAGCCTGTTTTCTATTAAAAGGAAGTTAGATATTTTAATAAAACATATGACCCAATGTTCACCCCCTGACACACTAGCAAAAAAATACAGCACTTACACTTTAAAGAAAGACCTGGATCAGAAACTATAAATGTTAACCTGTTTTTTCCTGTTTCTGTACTTTGTGCCACTTTGTTGCAGTAAAACCAGTCCTTAGGAACTTGTCAATCTATTATATTTAAAGGAGCTTTCCAGGACCTATTTACTGCTGACCTATCCTTAGGATAGCTCAGCAAATAAAGATGGACATGAGTCGATCAGCTGTTTGAAGAGTCTGCATTTATAATCGGCTGTGCTTGGTATCGCATCTCAGCCCTTTCACTTGAATGGGATTCAGCTGCGATCAGGCCATGTGACCAATAAATGTGATGTCACAAGGCCTGTGAAGCTGGAGCGGTGCTTGGGGAGCATCACTTCAGACAATTGATCTGTGGGGGTCCTGGGTGTTGAAACTCCCATGGACCTTTTAATTGATGACCTATCCTAACACCTGTTCTTGTGACAGGTGACGCCTCTGCCTTTTGTGCCACACAAGTATCTCAGCACCTCTCTCAAAAGAGGCCAAAGAAGAATGCAGAACCTACTGGAAACCCTGAGAAGCAATGCTGCGACAGTGAACAGTGTTGTGACAGATCAGTGACTTGCTCAAGCAGGTGGGCATTGCTTCTTTTCAGCTGTGTGAATCTATCATTAATCGCATAGCCATACATGTACAGTCATGAGGAAAACAAAGTACATCCTCTGAATTCTATGGTTTTACATATCAGGACTTAAGTAAAACATCTGGTCCTTAGAAGGTCATAAAATTAGGTAAATCCAACCTCGGATGAAGAACATCCAACAGATTCCACAGTGTCATTATTTATTCAACAAACATGAAGCCAAAATGGAAAAGCCATGTGTGAAAAACTAAGTACACTGCATGAATCGGTAGCTTGCAGAACCATATTTAGTAGCAATAACTGGAAGTAATGGTTTTCTGTATGGACTATCAGTTTCTCAGATCATTCTCTAAGAATTCTGGTCCACTCTTCTTTACAATGTTGCTTCACTTTATTGAGGTTTGTGGACATTCATTTTTACACAGCTCTCTTAAGGTCGCGATACAGCACTTCAATTGGGATGAGGTCTGGACTTTGACTGGATCATTGTATTCTTTTATTTATTAGTCATCCTGTTGTAGATTTGTCAGTGTACTTGGGATCATTGTCCTGTTGCATGACCCAGTTTCAGCTTTAGCTGTTGGATATATGGCCTCACATTTGACTCTAGAATACTTTACTATGCAGAAGAGTTCATGTCGACTCAATCACTGCAAGGTTGCTAGGTCTTGTGGCTGCAAATAAAGGCCAAATCATCTCTCCTCCACCATGGTGCTTGGTATGAGGTGTTTTTTACTGTGTTTGGGTTATGGCCCAACATCTCCACTTTGGTCTCATCTGTTCATAGGGCATTGTTCCAAAAGTCTTGTTTACTCAGATGCAGCTTTACCAGTTTAAGCTGTGCTACCAGGCTTTCTTATGGCAAACCTGCAAACATGCCATACCTGCTCAGTATATTTTAATTGTACTGTCATGAACTTGAATATTTAACATGTTAACTGAGGCCTGTATAGCCTTAGATGTAGTCCTTGTTTTTTGGTTTTTTTTTGCCAATTTATCTCACCATTATACAGTCTGATCTTTGGGTGAATTTGCTTGGACATCCACTCCTGGGAAGATTGTCATCTGTTCTGAATGTTTCCACTTGTGAATAAGCTTTCTTTCTATACAATGATATACTTAAAATAGTTTGGAACAGCCTTATCTCCCTCCCCAGATTGATAGACAGCAACAATTGCAGCTCTAAGATCATTGCTGATATCTTTCCTCCATGGCATTGTGTTAACACCTTAATGCTGCTGAACAGCAAACTGTCAATTTCTGCTTTTAGGCTGCGAGCCTACGTTGCGGAAACGCAGCTTTTTTTGTCGCAGTTTTTGTTACGTTTATTTGAGTCAAAGCCAACAATGGCTACAAAAGGAATGGGAAATATATAGGAAGTTCTTATACTTCTACCTTCTCCTCGATCCATTCCTGACTTTGGCTCAAAAAATCGCACCAAAAAATCTGCTTTTCCGCAATGTGGGGCCGTAGCCTTATAGAGGTTATCACACTTGCTGTTAGGGGTATTTGATTGGCAGCACCTGGCTGATACTTGTCCTCTTATTTCCTATGGAAGCAGTAAGGGTGTACTTATATTTTCATACTGCTTCAGTATTTTGGCTTAGTTTTTGTTAAATAATCACACAATGTAATTTGTCATGAGTGATCAGTCATCTGAGGTTTTATTTGCCTAATTGTTATTAGACCAGATTTTTTTTTTTCTTTTTAAATCATGTTTTGATATGTAAAACCATAGAATTCAGTTAGGGTGTACTTTCTTTTTCTCATGTATGCATTCACCACAATTTATTTACTTCCTAACATTGTTTGTCACCTCTAGTGTCCTGGATACACAAGACTTCATGCCTTTATTATGCTACAGCTGCAGAGTGACTGTCAAGGATTTGGTAAGTAGAATCTCAGGGCCATTAGCCAGAATAGTGTTAACAAGGTTCTCTGGGATTCAGAACCCCTCCTTCCATCACCAAATCTTAGATATTAGGGCCTTGGGGGGGGGGGTGTTGTTCCTAGGCAGAGCACCATGAAGATATAAGCAGTCTTATAGACCGGGGGGGGGCGTGGTGGGAAATATGCACATTAGCGCTCTTTGCAAGAACAGAAAGCTGTGCAGGCCTGTTTAAAGGGTCAGACATTGACTTGCAGGATTGCTACTGCCCAACATATGAAACAAGTTAATTTGTATGATGTTTTGTCAGATTCTTTTTTTAAAGGGGTTCTCCACTTTGTAAAACCTCTTACTCCACAATAAGTTGTACTGCTGCTAGGAGCCCCAGCAATAAACTAATTTGTGGGGGAACCTGTGTACATTTTCCCGCAGTTCCACCACTGGGAAATGTAGTCCCCATGTGATAAGCATTTCTATGTTCTATTCTTCCATATTAAATGTGCATTGTTTGGGGGAAGAATGAAAACCTTTCCACATGGGGTTACATATTTGTATTAGCTGAAACTGTAAATTCACTTAATTTATAGCTAAAGGAATAGCCCAAACAACTGACATCCTGCAGTTCAAAGGTGAACCTACAGCTGTAAATGGTCTTTTGCTTGAAGTGGAAATAGTTTTTATTATTAGATTCAGTATTTATAGAGTTTTATGACCCTATTTATAGTCAGATTATTTTTATCTCTTCTGCTAGATATCTGTGAGCACTTTTCCTCCATACATCTTACAGGAGGCTGAACATCGGAGTCGCAGGTAAACTGAATGTAGACCAGCATCTGAGACATAATGTAGTCTAATCTGTATATTGTAACTGTTAGGTTAGTTGGACTGCAAAGTGTTTTCCCAGCAGTAATCTATCCACAGAAATCCTTACAATGACAAGACGTTGTATGCCTTCACCTTATGTTCTGACTCTGCAGAGAACGTAACCCTACCTATTTTAGTAAGAGGACCTATGTAGCAGTGCCTGGGTTTGTAGAGGAGTTACTTCACTAGAAAAGCAGAAGGGGACATTGAACTAACTGCCTTCTATTTATCTCTTTTTCCACGGATTAGGTTAGAGATGAGGAGAGAAATCCAGGAATTTCTGCTTGATGAAGGTTGTGAAGACTTGTGAGATGATGCCAGCTGGAGGTACCACCAGCTGCAGGGGGCAGTACAGGCCAGCATGACACTTATCTATTTATAAAGTAAACTCTTCTGTGCTTCTTATAAAATAAAAGGTTTTGCATAAAAAATGTTTTGTTGCATATAGAGAGGATATTGGGATCTATGGGTCTTATTTATCAATGTTACCCATGGGACCCAAGAAAATTGAGTAGATGCTATGGGCAATAACAGCAGATTTTTTTTGTCAGTTTTGACGACTGAAGCCCAATTGTGTCTAACCGATAAAGAATCCTGTGAAAATAGTTCAGGAAGATATTCTATATAGTAATAAAATGTTGGGTCAGATTGGTGGGGATCAGACACCACCCCCAACTGTCTGGGTTGTAAGCCGTTAATATAAAAGTCCAGCTCCTAGTTTAACCCTTTTAGATGCTTAAAATAGCAAACACTTTTGCCAGGGATCCAGTAAAGTCTCCATTCAGGTCCCTGATCATGCGGGTCAGTCAGTGGCTGAGCAATGATGTTCTGTTCAAACTGAGAATGGGCGCTCTGGCTGACTGACGTCCTAATGTGTGGAAAAAGGAGCTGGGAAGCTCATGCGCCCTCTGTTGGATGTAACAGATCCTCAATGTGCTTTTGACCCACTGAGTCTTGAGACAGCAAAAGGGATTTTAGCCAAGCCAATTTCACTCATCTGTATACAGCGCTGTTTCGGGATTTTTGTCCCTCATCAGTGCAGAGCAGAGTGAATTGGCTGGCTTTGTGGGAGGCAATGAGTGGCTCAGGGAAGGGAACATCTCTCCTTGGGGAGAGCACCAGAGGGCGCATGAGCTTCCCAGCTCCTTTTCCCATAATGCCTTGTGATATGTAGATGCTTAGTAGAGGGCAAAAGGCAATTCAAAACTCTACACACAGTCACTGGTGCTCTTCCCCAAGGAGAGAGATTACCTTCCCTGTGCTAATGTGTGGACAGAATGTCTGCAAAGACCGTGGCCATGAATAGAGACTCTCCACTGGATCACCAGCTGAATGGAAAGGTGAATATGCAGTGGGGAAGAATGTCTGCTGAGGTGGAGGATATGCACAACATAAATCAGACACATCCTCTGCCTGCACTTGTACTGAAATCTATGCAGACTCCTTGCTGGCATAGACTTCAGGCACCCCTGGCTGAAGAACCCCTTTAAACACATGTATCATGAGATCATATGAATGATAGCTGACTGACGTAAGACACTAGAAGGTTGTATTTACACAGTACTTTATTTAATAACATTAAAGCACTGTGTAAATACAGCCTTAGACAGCCCAGTATCCATGCTAAATTCCCATTACACTGGTTACTATGAAATACATAAAGCAGGTACAATTGCTGTGCAGTTCTAAAGCAATTTTTTTGGTGCAGTTTCTTAATTTTACACATGAAATCTTAAATAAACGTGCCACAAACCACATCAAAACGGCAAGCTTTTTTTTTTTCCAATGAAGTTTTAACGGCACCATAAGGAGACACATTCAGGTTTTGTTGGCATTCATGGCAATATTCTTAGGCAAAATTGCAAGTGAGCCCACTAAATGTACATAGGAATCAAGTCGGTGCTCACCTTTACTTATCTGGACAAGCATTTTTCCAGATGTCCCGAAAAAACAGTGTGAAGTGGGCTTCAAAGAAAACAGTGTTACTCTAGTCCAATCCCTGTACTTCCTGCAGGATAGCAGTCTATCCTTTGTTTTTCTTGGAGAGAAGTGGCTTTTGGTAGAATGATTGTCTGGAGAAGAGAAGTCCTACCATGAGTCCTTTGTCATGCCAACAGTAAAGCATCCTGAGACCATTCATGCCTGGGGTTGCTTTTTATCCAGTGGCATGGACTCACTGACGTTTTTGCCTAAGAACACTGCCACGAATAAAGACTGGTATCTAAACATTTTCCTGTTTACCTGGTAAGTTGGTAGACAAACAGATACACAGAAATCATGCTACATTCCAAACAGACTTGTCAGGATTTGGCCCAGAAGTTGATATCCAGTATGTCAGGGCAAATTAATTGTAGAAATCTTGAAAAATAAGGGTCAACACTGGAAATATTGAGTCTTTAAACTTTTGTTGACAGTTTAAACGCATTTTATAAGTTTTTACATAAACTTGATGTAATTGTACTTCACTAACCATACAAACATCTGGCTAAAAGATCTAAAAACACTGAAGCAGCAAACTTAGTGAAAAACCAAAATGTGTCATGACTGGACACACAACTTGTGTTATCATGACTAAGGGCTGATCTGAATGCAGCCATATATTCTGTCAAGGTCACCAACTAGTGGTGGCAACAGGGAGTGAACATAATTAGAACTGTATGGAAAACAAAGGATGTTCTGTTTTACAGAAACTATGCTTGGGGATTGCACACGTTTCTAGGAGTTTAAGCCAAATGCAAAAGTGGAAAAAAGGAGAGTTGACTGTTTTTCTTTCATACATTTCTCTCAGTTTGGGTTCAATCCGAAAACGGCTGTGTCATTCCAGCAGAGTTAAAGGGGTATTCCCATGAACATAATCATATCTATATTTATGAATAATTAAAAGTTAAACATTTTTTTGCAAATATAATTAGTTACAAATTCCGCAGAGTTTTAAAGATTTTCCTCGTACTATCTTAGTGGTGACATCTGTTTTGATCGGTTGCCATTGGATACGACCACGAATGCAGAAACTTTCTATGGTCTGGGACTTGTCAGGAACCAAGCCATGATTTTCTTATTGTAGCTGGGTTATCAGGCAGGGATACTACATGTATCAGACGATATCCCGGCCACAATAAGGAAATCAAGGCTGTTTTTCTGACCTTAGAAAGGTCCTCCATTCATGCTCGAATCCACTGGCAACTAATCAAGGCAACAACTTGTGACCACAAGATATTTAAAGAAAATCTTAAACTCTGCAAAATGTTTAGTTACTTATATTTACTAAAATGTTTAACTTTTATCTACAAATTTAAAGATGTTTATGGTCGTGGGAATACCCCTTTAACACTGCAAAATATAAATGAATTTAGTTTTGGCGACAAGACAAGGTACAAGATTTATAGAATAGTGTTTGGGGAATAAAACTACTTCTAGATATTTTACCAGCAAAATCTCCCAGTTTAAAAGCAGAAAGCAAGAGCTAGAGAAATGGGGACAATATAAAGATCATGAAATAAAGGTTGCTAGGTTCTCATGAAATGACGGACTGTAGAATGCTTCTTCCCTGTTAGGTCCAGGTGACCGCTCATTCATCACAAAGTCCAGTTTCTTTCACAGATGCCGTATTTAATAATAAAAAAACAAGTAATTCTGAAAACTTTATTTCATTTTGGTTTTGTTCAGTAAGCAGAAAATGCACCGGGAACCTGGGTGGCGTTCTGCTTAGTGATATTGCACATTGGAGGGCGCTCTTTGGCTTACAGTATTAATGTGAGGCACATACTGATGCCCTCCAATAGCTAGTGTACGGCGGCCTCACACCAAGGCGTTCCCCACAGTGGATAAAATAAGTTTTACAGTATATAAATAGCTCCTTTTATCACAAGACATTTCAGAACTTTGGTCAAAAGTTCCAATTGTTAACATTTAGTTAAAATCAGTCATAAGAAGAACTTCACCCCAGCAAGATCCTCTCTGTATGGTGCAGGATCTCCAAATATTAAGCAGCAATATAGGCCTAGTGGTGAAGACTAGGGCTCTCATAAGGCAGCATCTCAGACTTAGGGTTTCCACCCACTTAAGGTGGCAGCAGGAGACTGCATCAGTGTTTGAGGTTCTGGGCTAAGGAAGAAATGTTGACAAAGGCTTCTCAGACTTCATCTATTGCCTTCCTTGTACTGGACAGGTAGTTTCGACTTTCTGCACTCCATCACATAAATAATTTTCCTTCTGGAGAGCAGATATGCCCCTCCTACTTCATGTCACGTTCCTCTTCATTCATGTACATCCAGCATTTACATCCAGTACATGCCTCGTAGTTTATGGTCACCATACTTAGTCCTTCTCTACCGTCCACTTGATCATGGTCTCTGGTGATCGATATAAGAAGATAAGCTTGGCGTACAGCTCTTCTTCCAGCTCCAGCTCGCCACGTTCTCGCACCACGTAAATGTCCTGACAAAGCTTAAGAATGTTATCTACACAAGGCAGCTCCTCAAACATGATAGAATGGGAGATCTCACTGAAGAAACCGCGTACAAACTTGCCAATGACCAGGACGATGGAAACGTACAGACCCATAATTCTACAGGAAACAAAAAGGTGAATCTTATTATAGTTCTTCTATAGCCTGAAAATACATAGTTAAAATGTATGAAATTTATAATCTGCTTTCTTTAAAATACAATGATAAAAAAATTGTGATGTGTTTTAAGATTCTTATAGTGTAACTGAACAATGAAGTTTTCATCTGAGAGCAACTATAGCTACGACACAAGACTTTTCTGTGCCTTACTTGTATGTGCAGCGCAAAACTGAATGTGTTTTGTTTTTTTTTGTTTTTTTATTTGTCCCACACTTCTTGAATGTATGGAAAAAACTAGTACAGATATGGGTACCCTAAGGGTGCATTTACATGTGCTGTTTTTGTTTGCTGCAGGTTGTCTGAATAAACACTAATAAAAGGGTAGGTGCATAGGTGCAAATATACCCATCTCCCAAATATTGGGACAGTTTTATACAAGTTATGTTAGGGTAGAGCAGGACAGTTCCCTACTGTTGCCTTTTCCCTATTATAGGAAATGCTGCTCTATTACTGTGGGAATCAGGGATGCCATATATATCACAGAAAGAACAAGAATACTGGGGTGAGCCCAATGTCAGCTAGCTGACACCCCAAGGTATACAGGCAAATCACAGATAAGAATCAGGCAGACATCTGGAATTACTAGGGGTTTGGATGCATAGCATAACCCAATGTTTTATAGTGCTTAGTTCAGCCCCCATTCTTAATGTATAGAATTTTCCAGAAGCCTGTTGGCCAATGGTTTGGAATCTGACCTTACACCTTTTGCAACAAACAGTACCAAACACAGCTAATATGAGAGCTAGATTAAAGTGGAGAACCATTAAGAAGTAGTTTTAACCCTTTACAATACTGCTGCACTTACCCATATCCAGCTAGGAAGCCCAAGCTCGGGGGACTAACTTTGTCATTAAAGATAACCATTGGGAGGATGTTGCAGTCTTTCTTACAGTCCTCCAGGTTGATCACCCACCACTCCACAAAGCTGCTGCTGGAGTTACCGTCACCTATTCGCTGGCGATTCAAATGTACCGTAACACTGAGGTAACTTTCCTCCTCATCTGAACAAAATAATGGATGACGTTATCAGAACAACTTCCTTCACAATGCTAAGGCTCCATATACGATGAATATATTTACTCACACAAGATTATACTACTGGTTATGGGCATTACACAGTGACTACACACTGTAAAAGGGAGTCTGTCTGAAGTAGAATCATAAGAAAAGTATTCCCAGTACCTTGTTGTGCTACTTACACACTTTCCAAATGTGCCTTTGTTATTGATCAGTCTCTTGATTAAGGAAATTGTTCTTTTATTCATATGCAATTACATGAAAAAGTTATTTCAGGTCATTGCTCATACACCCCTAGCTTCACTCTCCACATTAAAACACTTCCCCCATTGGATGATTTCCATCTTTTCTGGTGCTATTGTTCCTCACTGCTCCCAGCAGGCGTATACTGCACAAGCCTCGTGACATCGGGTTACACCTGGATGTTAAGGGAAGCCAACTTCACACGGAGGTATGTGTAGACATCGTGTGATGCAAGTAAATTCCCACCCCCTTGCCACATTGTAAGTCTCTGGAGTGCAATAGCTATTAGATCACAGATGCCGGGGGGGGGGGGGGTGTGAGTAGAGAATTTAACTGCTTTAGGCTAAGGCCCCACGTTGCGGAAACGCAGCTGTTTTTGTTGCGTTTTTTTGAGCCAAAGACAACAATGGCTACAAAGGGAATGGGAAATTTAAAGGAAGTTATTATACTTCTACCTTCTGCTCAATCCACTCCTGGCTTTGGCTCAAAAAACAACAACAAAATCTGCAAAAAAAAAAAAATCTGCGTTTCCGCAACGTGGGGCCTCAGCCTCACACAGTTTCTGTAGGTGCCTTTGTGTGAGCCATCGTTCTGCCAGTGTAGCCTGTACTGCACCTGCCACAAGCTGGGTGACAGTTCGGGGAGGTGGAGTAATGTGGAGGAGCAAAGACTGGAGAATATGAGCGACATCCCTTAAGTACTTAATTTGTATATGAATAAAATAGCGATTTTCTCAATTAATAAGCTGCGATGGCCAATAGCAAAGACATGTTTTTTTGGAAAGCATGTAAGGAGCACTACAAAGGTACCATGTTTATCATGATTTTCCTGCTGAGAAACTCCCTTTAAATTAGTCTGATCCTGCTGTTTCTTTACTCCACTCCATTTGCCTCCTCCTCCTAACCTACAGACAGTACAAGAGGGGAACAAAGTAGTAACACATGATTGCAGGTTTAGGCGTCGCACACAGTTTGCAGTCTGTAATCATAGAGGCACACAGAAATCTACCACATTTGTGAACACTTCTTCTATGCAGATCTATTTATGTAGCATTCAAGCAACGGTTCATGACTTGCTGTACTGGGCCTGACTTACAGCCTAGGGAAAGAATTCATCATGAATGCAATTCTTTATAGTTAAAGACAGAAGCTTTATTACACTGCTAGATATAGCCAGTGGGTGGTGAACACACTGGGGCATATTTATTAATAGAAATCCAACACTTTTCTGTCTACATTAATGCCAGAATTTATGGTGCACAGCACTTACGACATATTTATTTAACTGGCATACGATTTCCTATCATTTATGCCATAGTTCTGGTGTAAATGATAGTAAACTTGTTCCCTCCATATGACAGATTTATAAACCGGTCTAAAACTATGAATGTTTAAGGTTTGACAGTATTGATAAAGATTTCCCACTGAGTCTTTGAATATAAGGGTGGGGAGGAATCAAAACAAAAAAAGACTGAAATTTTGCCTATACGCTGAATTCTTGTACCTGGCTGCAGTTGCTTCACAGGATTTGCCTCTGGTCCATTGGGTGCTCTTATGTACTTTGGAAACAAGTTTGGGACACGGCTGTGGAGAGATGGAGATGAATGTAACTGAGCATTTTGTCTTGACTTTCATACAGTAGTAGGGACAGTACACATTATCTGAGCCCTTACACTGGCATATCTAATGTGCCTTCCAAGAGGTCCGCCAACTGCATCCGCACCTCACTTCCTGGCTCCAGGTCCTTGGTGTGTTTTTCTGATGTGTGCTCTACAGTACCCCCTTTTGCCAAGTCCCTGAAATGAATAGAATTTGCAATGGATTCACCATGTAATATTTTCATTGAATTAGCAAGTATAACTAGAAAAGGTTGGTGTTTTTTTTTTTCTACTGCAGTACTCAATATCCATATTCACAATGCTAACCTAGTGCTCAGCATTAGACCCACATCAGCCAACGTTTTACAACTGTTACCTTTATATTGGCTGCTATACTTTAATATATAAATGGCAATACCTTTGTAGGCAAAACATAACTCTGTCTTTACTTTGGCAACATGCTGCAAAGTAGGATTTCCACCCAAACTGGCATTAAGTACATACCCAAGCAATTTTCCCTCATCGCCTATTGTTTTTTGTCGTTGCTGTGTCCTCTCCATGAAACGTCTTACCTCTGGAAGTCCCAAGTAAATCTAAGCGTAATAGCCGATGAGCCATTCTTAAGTTCCCTCCTCATCTGCTCTCTGCTTGGAGGACTGATCCCCCATAGAGAGCCAGAGTTCCCCTCTATTTGTGCGGTCACGATGTCCTCATAACTGTACAAAGTAATGAACTGCATGGCAGTCTGAAATAAGGCAATAAAAGGTCACTTGTCACAGGTATATAGAGCAATAGCATAAAGAAGGCTGTAAGACTGTGCATATTGTGTTTGATCATGTCTGCTAGAGAGTATACTTTTATTGTGGTGCTCCTCAGTTTGGTGTGCTTTCCCATATAGTAGAAAAAGAAAGTATACTAGCACACATACCATCCTGACTGGAGCCAAAGGAACACTATTGACATCTGTCAGGTGAATGGAACTCTATGGATATATATTTTTCACCACTATGTACCCCAAATGTAGGGCTCTGATACAGAGTGCAGGCACAATGTAATGAGAACAAGGTTTAGGCTCACTGCACAAAATGCTTACCGGCTGCCTATCAAATTCACTGGTGAGTGCCTCATATTCCTGAGGAGTGAAGGGTTGGATGGATTGTTGCTGAGCACTCATAGTGAAGAGCGGCTGAAGAGAGAATGGAATTGGAGAGGTCAGAAAATACATTTCAGTGTACAGTAAATTCCTGGTATCCACAGTTTCACTTAACTGCAGTTAGCAGCAGGGGAAAGGGGGGAGGGTTATGCAAGACTTTATATTAATGTTGCACCTTAGGCCAAATAAAATTGGTGGAGGGCGCCAAAACCCAGGCCCTGCACCGATCAGTGTAGGGAGCCAAAAGCAGATGGTTCTACATTGTGCAGTGACCAGACTTGTAAAAGCGCAGCCCGGCCACTGCACATTGCATGGAGCCATCTACATAGGCTTCATAAATTTGTCTCAATTTACATTTTTGCAGATTCATTGTTGCATTATACAACAGCATTGATAAATCTATCCCAATAACTACAGCCACTTCTTTCCCCCCTTTAATGTCCTATCCTGCCAGTACTACATATACCTGTATGTCTCCCATACCTCATATCCACCCAGCTTGAAGGTTACAGTCACATCAATGGGATGGTTGACAACTCCCACAACAGAGCGCACCAAAGACATGAAGAGTAAGGGGAACCAAATGATGCAGATGAGGAAAACAATGATGAGACCACCCATGCCATACTTCACCATCTTCTTTTTTTTCTGCCCTTTTGGTTGTGGATATTTCTGAGGAGAAGACAAATTAACAACATTTACTATGCTTAAAATAAATGAAACAGTCCTGATTTAAAAAAAAAAAAAAAACGCACCATCTACCATTTTGTGTATGTGGCTTCTATGCCTTCCCTGTGTAGTCTGATGCTGAACTCTGCCATCTGTTCCCTACTTCTTACTAACACACTATATTCCATGAAAAACAATTGGTTGCAATGGGACAAAGCAGCAAAACTCATTACTGTGGCTACTAGGTGGACAGTGTGCAGGTAAAGGAGCACAGGTAAAAATACTCAGCGAATCAAGTCATCCAGTAGATCCCAGACATAGTACTATGTACTATATAAATCATATCAATTTTATATATTTGGTTGTGTCACTCAATAAATAAATCCTGTTTGCAACAATCTCTTGTTGGAGTGCCTCTAATGTCTTAAAAGATGATGCATGGCTATGGCAAGATTTGGTACAACGTGCAGAATGAGGGACACAGGTATAAATATTCAGCACTGGGGCTACTAAGCGGACAGTGTGCAGGGAGAGGAGCATTGTCACACCAGCTCAATGGTCTTTTAAAGCAGTGAGAATCGTCCCCACATCAATCTGATATTGGTGTCCTATCCTAAGAAAACCAAAGGTTAAACAAAATTGCATAATGTATTATTATTAAAAAAAAAAATCTTGAGACTTGAAAGCAGAAGATAAGTAATATATCATAATTGACAGTCAATTTGATCCTAAGCATTAAAAGGGGTTGTCCAGGAATTGGAACAATCCGTGTAGAGGCTGAAGGATATGTAAAATAAAAAAAGGTCTACACTAAAGATGGTGAATGATGACTCGGCCGTCTCAGTAAAAAAATGATCATATTTTCCTCTGCTATAAATAAGGGTGTGTCTGAAAAGCATCAGCAACTATCTGCAAATATACAAAGTGGCTTATTTTTTCAGTTTCTCCTATGGCTTTATACATAAGTGATTTGTCAGTCTGCAAAATCCCATAAGAAAAAAACAAATCCTTGACGACAGAAATGAGACAATCCCAGATGTAGCTCTACATTGCTGACTGTTCATGACACTGGCTCACGGCTTATTATCACGGTTTCTAAAGCAATCTGTAAACTTCCTCAGAGTCATTGTAGGCAGTCAGGGTCACACCTTAGTCTGAACCCAAGAATTATACTGTCAGCCCATCTGAGTAATAGGATGGAAGGTGTCCCAGAAACTTTCTATACATATTCATTTGTGCAGCTGAACTTGGAAAACATGCTAGACTGATCATGCTATAATACAACCTGCACAGACTACATCAGTGATGGTGAACCTTTTAGAGACCGAGTGCCCAAACTGCAACCCAAAACCCATTAAATTTATTGCAAAGTGCCAACACTGCAATTTGTCCACAATTGTGGATCCGCAGAGTATTAAGGTTAGTTACAGACCCACAAAATACGGTCGTGTGAATGGGGCTTTACAGAGCTTTCAATAATACAAACAACTTTGTACAGAAAGGTAGAAGTTTGCATTTGGTACTTTTGAACAATTAATGCTCACTATTTACATCGCACAGGATCTGTTTTATCGTAACCGTGCAATGTTCTTACAGCCTGTAATAATATCACGTCTGCAATAAAACATACTGTGTGACATAAATAGTGAAGGGCTCCCACACAGTACAATGTGCTCCACAGTGGGCCCCCACACAGCATAATATGCTACTTACCTGCACTCCCACGATGAGCAGGTAAATAGCATCCTCCTTCTATCTCAGCGCAGGCCCTGATGAATTGTGTCACTACGCCTCCGTCAGGGCAGGTCACACTCTTCTGTCAGTGTAAGCCGCGGACCCGCGGCCTACACTGAAAGTTTTCAGCTGTATGTGCATTCATATAATGGCCAACCATGTATGGCTCTGTTCACACAGTACGCAGATGCTGGAGGTAAATGTTAACATAATGTTACTGTATAACCTAGCGATTCCCAACCGGGGTGCCGTGACAAACTGGTGGGAAAATGGCCGCATATCCCCTTTTAACTACATTGGCATCAGTTGCTATATAGTTGAATAGAACAATGCAGCAGGAAGACTTTAGATTCCTGCTCTATCACTCAGGCAACAGCTAGTGATGCCTCTGAAGAACTGCTGCATCGATCTGCAGAGAAGAAGCAGGGGGACCTCAGAGCTTTGGGGGTACTGAGGATGGGTAAGTGTTGTGTTATTTGTTTCTCATTTATATAGAACAACTACAGTGTGAGGCCACTGGGGGACATTATTAATTGTCTAGGGGCTATTGGAGACATTATTAGTTACGTGGGGGCTTTTGGGAGACATTATTAGTTGACTGGGGGACATTGTTACTTGCCTAGGTGCTACTGGAGAATATTGCTACTTGTCTGGGGGCCACTGCAGAGAATTACTACTTGCCTGGGGCCCACTATGGAGTATTGCTTCTTGCCTGGGGGCCACTGGTGAGCATTATTAGGTGTCTAGAAGCCACTGGGGAGCATTACTATTAGGTGTCTGCGGCCCATTGGGGAGCAGTATTAAGTGTCTGAGGGCCACTGCGGAGCATATATTGTGTGTCGGGACTTGTTGATGGTAAAAGGTGAATTTTTGTATGTGTTGGGTGGAAAGTATAGGATGCTGTAGCTTTGAGGGTGCATTCACGTGATGCAGTTACTTTTTTTTTTTTTTTTTTTTTTTAATGCAGGGGTGCCCAGATTCTGAAAAGGTTGGGAAACTCTAGTATAACCAAACTGTGGCATATGTTGGCTATTGATCACATCAGCATGTGGTATAATATACTTTTCAGTAACCCACCATACAAGAAAGCAGTCTACTGAACGTTCTTATACAGATAAGAAAACATAAAACCACCCCAGCAGAGGCCAGACACGTTTTAGCCTTCATGAAGTGAATGGTGGTCTCTGGTGGGGTATGGCACTGTAGGTACTATTAGCTTTCTAGGCCAACATGCCAAACAAGTTTCTAGAACATGATGTGAACAGAGCCTCGTCTTGAGAGGATGAGACCCCCTTTTCATGGATACATGTGGTTGTGAATTTTCAATCCTACCTTTTCAGTTTCTCGACTGCATTTTATTATAAAGATATTGGCATATATGTCCTCCACACACATCCAGTTGGACAAGGAGAGGGTGGTATCAGTCCACACCCAGTCCATGACGGCCCGCAGCTCCACCAAGAACGGAACCAGACGGAATCTATAATAGAGTATAATAGAGTGCATTTTGTTAAAAGTATAAGTAGCACCATTTCAGAAGTCTGAGCAAGATTTTAAGCATTATAGAAGTCTCACCCCTGGAAAAGGAAGAGGTTTACATGGTTGTATTTCTTAGTCAGGAAGTTGCCCAGAATGCGGGTTGGGTATCCACAACGGATCTGATAGGCAGATAGGGCAAAGTAGATGCATTTCACGAAATACCACAACTGTGCCACCGTGTTCTGACTAAACATTCTGGAGAGTAGAGGAAAGAATATGTCAACCAGGTGCATCAGCTATGTCAAATCCAAGGTGTATGGACAGACCATGACTTGTGCATTACATCACTGCTCCTCACCTTTCAGTAACTGCTGGAAGGATGAAGAACATCCAGACATGAATACCAATGACCAATATCACTTGGAAGATCAACTTCCCAAGTACAGTTTTCCGAAGGTACAGAGCTCGATCTATCACCATAGTGGAGAACTGTATCAGAAGCATAACAAGAAAGGCCTCGGGAACCTGATCATCGGACAGTGAAGATGTGATGTCTGCAGCTGCTGAATGTTTCTAGAGGGGAGAAGACATTGAGATCATAGTTACCAAATCATCATTTATATAACCACAGTGTCAGTGAAATTAACCCAGAGTCGCTTACTCCAAATGCCCAGAATCCAAAGACTATGATGACAAAGTCCACCACATCGGCAAGGAACATGAGAGCATAGACATCAGTGGCCGCTCGGTACTTTGTATGAAGTATGTCGTGGAAGAAACCTTTCACTGGTTTGTATACTCCTTGCATCCTGCAACAGGATCATAGTTACAGGTTATCTCTTAGCATTGTAAATATAGTAAGATCTTCCTCAACACAAAAGCTGAGCTGACATTACACATTATCCATAGCTACCATGTTCACCTGTTGCTGTATAGAGCAATACCAGCCTTGCACTAGTGGGAGAATCTTCCTGTACAGTGCCAAACTTTTACAACATTGACATTGTATGTGCATAGAAGCTGTACACATGGTACAAATGAGGCAGCCAATTATAGACATGTGCTCTATTGAAAAACATTTAAAAGTCTATAGTTTAACCCCTATAATTTTGCCTGAGGCACATGGGTGGATGCCCCTCTGTAAGTTCCAGGGGAAATCCCTAAGGCATGGTCTTTGTCAGTACAAAGCATAACATACATTGGATATTAACTTATGTTCACATCTGTATTGGAGGCTCCACAAGAAACCTCTGTCACAAATTCCATCATATTTGATGAGAAGAAAAGTGTTTTGAAGGGAAAAAAATAGCACTACAATGGAAGCCTATTAAAACATCAATGGGGTCCACCAGCGAAATCAACGATGGAGATGTGAACAGAGCCTTGCATGCTGGCTTCATGCTAAGCAGTTATGTTTGGCGAGAGATCACTGATTGCTAGACATGTCTCTATGACACACTTTTGAGCAATTGACAGACATTGAGAGGGGGCGCATCACTTAACTGAGAGAAGCAGGATGGTCATTTCTATGAACTGCCTGCCATCTAGGCCATTGTGACCTAACTGTTAGGAGGTGTTGGGAACAGAGATTACGTGGGGCACACACATGGTGAACATGCTCCACATGGCCCAGACAGACCACCCATCATTAGTAAGGATAGTTTGATCTGTCAATAAACCTGAGCAGCTGCTGTTTCCTTGCCCACCATCCAGACACAGATGGCGCTTTCATTACACACCCCAGTCTCTGCAAGACCATTTCCAGGCACTTAGCAGAAGGAAATCTGGTCTCCCTGCACCCATTATGTGTCTTGCCATTGACAGCCTTATAGTCATGGATGAGAAACCTGGACTGGAACATTATCATCTTTAGCATCGGATCCAGGTTCTGTTTGGGATCCGAAAACTGTAGGGTTTGTGGTGAGTACTTCAACCCTGCCTTTGCTGTGAAGCAACTTTTGTTGCAAATCTTGTATCCAGGCTAGAGGTGGTCCAACAGTGTACTAGAGCCTCCTTTCAATTGTACAGTTTTCAACAATAAACCTATCCTTTTGCTCTAATATTGTAAGCACTTACATATATCATCATTACATTCACATGTATAAAAGATTCATTCGTTTCCAATGACTCCTCCTTGGAGCATTATGCGTTATTTTTTAATTTATTTATTTACTTATTTTTTTTTTTTTTATGAGTGTAGTTACAACTACACTGTATTAGTGCATTCCATAAATGGACCTGTACTTTTCTCAGCTTGAACATACATAGACAAAATGGTATATTCAGTCTGACAAACCAGCAGATGACAATGCAAAATATATACAAGGCACTTACATGCGGACAAAGAAATTTTCAACCTTCATCCCAACCATCTTCATTCTCACTGCTGCTGGTTTCTTTTTTTTCTTTTCTGAATCTCGCGGCTTCTCTTTTGATGCATCTAGGAAACAAGAAGAAGTGACAAAACATTTAAGATTTAATTCATTATATTATATTGGTCAAGACTGGTTTGAAAATAGCATTACCATTAATATCACAGCTTCACACATACCGTATGACTGTGGAGGCATAAAACACCCATTTGAAGCATTGTGGGCCAAATTCTCACAGTATACATACAATTTGTTGCATATATATTATAATATATAGGTCTTCATCGTATCAATTGTAAACCCAAACTATCACCTGCAATGCTAGTTTAAAAAAAAAAAAAAAAACACACACACACACACACACACACACACACACACACACACACACAATACAACATGCACACACAATATTATCATCAGCTTAAAGTCTGTCCCATGAATATGCCCACCTTGGTCTGACTTGCTTGTTTGTGACTCTCTTCTCTTACGTTGACGCAATAATGAGCTAGTGCTTCCTTTGAGATCTGGATCTTCAGATAACTGGATTTCAGTCTCACTCTCCTTCTTTTCTTTCTGAGGTTTCTCTACAGGTTCCAAATCCTTTCGATCCCATAATCCATAACTCTGATAAAGGAAAGAATACATAATATTAGAGTGATAACATACAAGAGAAAAACAAATACAGAAAATGTCACATTTGGCCCTATATATACACAAATCTACACAAATGACCACATAGATTGGTATAGATTGTGTATACAATGGCCAAAGCTGGAACATCTCTACTTTTATGCCAAATTAAGACTGACTATCATGAGGGTCGAAGTTGGTATGAATATATTCTCTGTACCACACATCACCTCCTAAGCAGTCAGATGTGGACTAGCATTGGTGTTTTTTTTTTTTTTCCGATAATAGTATACAGTCGCTTGCAAAAGTATTCATACCCCTTGAACTTTTCACAATTTGTCACCTTACAATTGCAAACTTAAATGCATTTTTTTATTGAGATTTTAAGTGATAGACCAACACAAAGTAGCTGGTAATTGTGGATAAAAGTGGAACGAAAATGATACATGGTTTTCAAAATTTTAATCAAATAAAAAACTGAAAAGTGTGACGTGCAAAAGTATTCAGCCCCCTGTACTCGGATACCCCTAAATAAAATTCAGTGCAATCAATTGCCTTCAGAAGTCACTTAATTAGTTAATCGAGTTCAGCTGTGAGTAATTTACTCTCAGTATAAATACACCTGTTCTGTGAAGTCCTCAGTGGTTTGTTAGAGAACACTAGTGAACAAACAGCATTATGAAGACCAAGGAACTCACCAGATAGGTCAGAGATAAAGTTGTGAAGAAGTTTAAAGCAGGGTTAGGTTGTAAAAACATATCCCAAGCTTTGAGCATCCCAAGGAGCACTGTTCAATCCATCATTCAATTGTATTCTACAACTGCAAACCTACCAAGATATGGCCGTCCACCTAAACTAACAGATCGAACAAAGAGAAGCAGCCAAGAGGTCCATGGTCATTCTGGAGGTGCTGCAGAAATCCGTAGCTCAGGTGGGAAAATCTGTCCACAGGACAACTATAACTCGTGCACTCCACAAATCTGGCCTTTATGGAAGAAGAAAACCATTGTTGAAAGAAAGACATAAGTGCCATTTGCAGTTTGCCACAAGTCATACAGGGGACACAGCAAACATGTAGAAGAAGGTGCTCTGGTCAGATGAGACCAAATTTGAACTTTTTGGCCTAAATGCAAAGCACTATGTGAGGCGGAAAAGTAACACTGCTCATCACCCTGAACACACCATCCTTACAGTGAAACATGGTGGTGGCAGTATCATGCTGTGGGGAGGCTTTTCTTCAGCAGGGAAAGGAAAGCTGGTCAGAGTTGATGGGAAGATGGATGGAGCTAAATCCAGGAAGAAAACCTGTTGGAGGCTGCAAAAGACTTGAGACTGGGAAGGAGATTCACCTTCCAGCAAGACAATGACCTTAAACATACAGCCAGAGTTACAGTGAAATTGTTTAGCTCAAAGAATATCCGTGTGTTAGAATGGCCCAGTGGAAGTCCAGACTTTGATCTCATTGAGCATCTGTGACAGGACGTGAAAATTGCTGTTCACAGACGCAAAAATCTCAGTCTCTAGATGCGCAAAGCTGGTATAGACAGACCCCAAAAGACATACCCAGCTGTAACTGCAGTGAAAGGTGGCTTTAAAAAGTATTGATATGGGAGACTGAATACTTCACACTTTTCAGATTTTTATTTAATTAAAATTTTGAAAAACCATTTATCATTTTCCTTCCACTTCACAATTATCTGCTACTTTGTGTTGGTCTATCACTTAAAATCTTAAAACAATACATTTAAGTTTGTGGTTGTAAGGTGACAAACTGTGAAATAGTATGGATACTTTTGCAAGGCACTGTATATGGTAGATTGTTTGTAGTATTTGTTGTGAAGGCTCCTTACTAGGGCATGTTAATTTAGTGAAAAAAAAAAAAAAAAAACTGCTGTAGATTTTGCAACAAATCCCTGGCAAATATGTATTAGTAGGATTTGTTGCGGATTCTGCTACAGATTTCCATCTGATTTTACCCCCCTCATTGAAAGGAGAGAAGTCTACGTTAAAACTATGCAACAAATAAATGGACATTCAAGTTAATTTCTGTATGGATTTTTTCCACAGCATGTGGATGAAATTCAGTAACATCAGTCACTTTGCTGCTACTGTAAATGCTCTGAATTTTCTGCACGCAATTCTGCAGCATATTCTGTCTGTGTTAATCTATCCTAAAATGACCAAGTGCACACCCGCATGCAATGCACTAGATTATATTGCCATTGCTTGTGTGCACAGGCAAAGAGAAGTGCAGTCTTAGTGGAATTTATTAGATTTATTCACGACAAGCTCCTTACCATGAGCAGGGATCGATGGAAGAAAAGGGTCAGAAGTTGGATCAGGTCGTATTTTATGTAGGAGTCGCTCTTCTCCAGCCCAAGGATGCGAGGAGGGAAAAATGGTTTCCCATCATAGCGCACTAGTACTGTATCACTATTCCACGGGAAGAAACCAAACTGACAGAGGTATTTAATCACCACCATAATCTGCAGAATAAAGAGTACAACAAAGGTTGTTTTAAGACCATGGGCATGTACATGGTTTTTATGTGAGAAGACTTGGCATACAGGGTCACAGTCATCACCTATAAGTTATAATAGCGCAAAACCAGGTTCAATTAGTAATACATTTATAAAAGTGAATCACTGACATACCTCTGTATAAATGATAGCAGTCATCCAAAAACGCTTACTTGGCCGGTGTATGGACAGCATAGCCCACAAGAAGACCAGGATGGGGAGGAAGAGCGAGATAAGCGATGCGCTCACCATGTTGTTGAGAACAATGATAAAGTAGCAGAGTAATTCAGAATGTGCTGCCACAAGGTGATAGAGAGCAAACAAAAACCTCAATGGCCTGCTCTGTGACCTGAAGAAGTGCTGAGAGTCTGAGAGTTCAGGGAATGTGAGCGGCCTGTAGTATGAAAAAATGTAACATTGAGAACACAAGATGCTTAATGAAAGGAACATTACCTATATAAGCATATAACCTGGTAGAGAACAATCCTACAGATATACCAGGAATCACTGGTTACCTGCAGAGCAGTAGTTCGCTGGCAGTACGAGAGCGTTTTGTTGGTTGGATTCCCAGAGAGCCTTTATCTGATGGACTTTCCTCCCAGGCGACAGTGGTAGACACCTGTTCCATACTGTTAGTACGAGTGTTGTAGCCTGTACTGAGCGGTGTAATTATGTCTGTACAGTCGGCCATGCTGCTAAGGCCCTCTTCTTCTTCACAGCCACTATGGATAAGAAGCCATTTTCAGCACAGGGCTAGCTTACTCCATTTATACCCAGTGTTTATACTTCTACACATACCTTGAAGCCATACTAGTCTGTGAATCAACTCCTTTATCAAAAGTAGTACCAGCAGGCAGAGAGGATGTGCCAGGTTCTTTCTTGTTATGCCCAGTTTCATAAAGAGATGACAGATCCTTTCGAGTCACATCCTCACCCTGCAATGTATTGCAAAAAACAGTGAACTGGCTATATTGACTTCCTAACATATAATGTATAATATACTCTACTATATTTAAAAAAAAAAAAAAAAAAAAAACTCAACCTATCTAAAATATTGTTCTTCTGTTCCTTGATGGATTCTCTACCCTCCATCTTCCTTTACAGGTTTGCGTTCTTAAACTAATTGACATCAATGTGTAACTTTTAACCACCACTCAATGGATTGTGTATAACTGTGTCGATCATTTTTAAAGTTGGCAAAAAGTAGGGGGCACATGAAAAGGAATTTAGTCTGTTACCATGGAGGCACACGAGCTGTAGACCCAAAACAACAGGAAATTTCTATCAATATTTACAAGGTTGCTTTATTTTAGATGCACGACAAAGGTAGATATAATCTTTACCCTGATATACAGTTTAATAAATTGTACACATAGGAGTCAAATTCTCTATGGCAATACAAAAATCCTGTACATAAACTATGAGCTATAGGTTACAATTCTAGATTACAATTCTGTTTAATATTTCACTGTATAACATCAGTTTATTGTTTTAATTATGACACAAATTTTACCTTTGACAACTTTTGGGTTAAAATATATCTTTCAACCCACAACACAGTGGACATGTCCACATACTGCTTGGTAAGAGTGCCCAGCCAGTCTATGAGACCATCCAACATGGCAAGAAAAAGGACCCAGAGGAACTTCAATATGTCGAGTATACGTTGTACCACATTACTTCCACCTGGAGGATAGAGAACAATTCAAAAGGGAACCACAAATGTACAGACAAGCAACAAATCCCAGTAAACCAACACAATTATCTATAGCTTTAGCTCCAAACAGCCATAAAAATCACACATCATGCACAAAGCCATCATTTCCTGTAATAATCTGCAATAAGAATTTGTGGAGAAGTAATCTACCAAATCTCACCCTCCTGCGTGGGATTCTATGGAGTCTCCTAATCCTGTTTTAAATCATGTTTAAGCTCAGCAATATTTCAATACAACCGCATTAATTGAAGCTTCTTGCGCAATAATGATTTCTGGATCTGATGACTTTAAGCTATGGAATTAATTTTCAGGCTAAAATTCCTCCATCTCACTCCAAAGATGCAGTATTTGTACAGGTCTTAAAATGATGAATTTGGTGCAAAGACAAATAAAACAGCAACCGGCTCAAGATTGTATTAGCCAGTTGTCGTTACGTGTTATTAGTGGCCTCTGATCATACAATCTGGAGTATGTGCTGACATAGTAGTGGGCTAGTTATTTACGATAGAACGAGACGTGTTAAATTCCCTCAAAATGCTGCTTTGGGTAAGAACTGTTATTGCTGGCAAAGACTAAGTGGTATCTTTGATTCTACATGATATAGTGTGTTATATATTGAAACTGGTGTAATATAAGGAATGTGTAGAAGACATGTGTAAATAGATGCTCATATCCACATGTACATTAAGGTAATGGGCTGCTCTCCTTAAGAAACAGTTTTAATTTTATTCAGATGGTTGTATTTTTTTAGGTTTTTGTCAGTCAGTTGAAAAATTGTAAAATTCCAGCTGCAGCTAAAACCCCACAAAATACAAGTGACTGCTGCATTATCATGTCAGCATGAAGTCAAGTAATGGTCTTCTGACTAAAGACTGCTGTACAATCGGCTTGTCCTTAGCTGGTGGCAGACAGCTGCAGAAATCCTGTAATCCTTACTCACACATCAGTGTTTTGCATCAGAGACTCTTAAGCCACAACCATAGGTTGCAAATAGGTGCAAATCTTTCCATTAAACCTTATATCTATGTAATCTACACTCCTGGTTATTCTCTTATTCACCAAAACAGATCTGCTGATGCAAGCAGGAATCTACTACAAAGGTATCCCAAAAACCAAATAAGAGTGTACCTTCAAAATAATAAAAGGAGCTATGTAATAGCAATGACATCACTGTCCCCATAAACAAATGTACGGTCTTGCTCACCATGTTCCTCATCCAAAGCTGCCTCTTTTGTTTCATTGAATGGTTCCTCCTGATTCTCATTCTCTGGCTCTCCTCCTTGACAATAAAATGGCAGATTAGCCTTCAGAAACATTTTATATAAGACAATCCTGAGGTTTTCTGTAAATGGTGAAATCTTCAAACTGTTTGCAACCAGAATGGTATCTAGGGAGAAGCTTCTAATGTTGGGTGCATTTTGTCAGCTGTAATACACCATAGTTTAATGAAATGGACTTGAATCACCATATAAACCTATGGCAATATAGGCCCAGATCAGCTGAAGCGCAGGAGGTTTGCAGTGGTCAGATATATCAATAAAGAGGACCTGCCACTACCCAAAAGTGTGTGAAATAACCACACCACATTTCTGTAGCCATTTTTCTTTATGAGCTACTCCACTCTCCTGCTATATCCTGTGCTGTTTTATGCAAATTTGGAATGTTAACGAATAAATAAATTGTCAAAAGGACAGTCCTAGCCCTCCACTGTCAACTGGGCGTGAACCTTCCCTACTGTATAGCAGGGAGAACTGGAGGCAATGAGTAGTTCATCCTGTATGGACAAAATGCTACACAAAGCTGAGCACGCACCTACACACAGATATTTCACCCCACAGAAGAAAAAGTTTTTCCTCTACCTACTGTAACTGCATTCCCAAAAGACTCAAAGTAAACAAACAGTAATCCATCATCCACAAGCAATTCAGACAAGCATATTTTCCTCCAAGTATGTAATAATCCCTTGGACATGAGCAGTTTTCCACTGAGTAAGCAATAACCCGACAGTCAAATTATTCTCGTCGATCTTTGCGATAATGCCCCAATCACAAGCAGTTTCCCATCAAGTATGCAATGACCTGTCAGACACGAGTAATTCTCACAGCATGTTAGAAACCTCTCAGTCATGAGCATTTATCCACAAAATATGTGACAACCCCTGAGAGACACGCTATTCTTCTGTGGGTATATAATAACCCTACAGATACGAGGGATTCTCCACCAAGTATGTAATAACCTGTCAGACATATGCAATTCTCTGCCAAGTATGTGATATTTCCTCATGAGAAATTCTACAAGTATACAAAGAGAATTGCTCATGTCTGAAGGGTAACTGCATATGTGGTGGAAAAGGTCTAGTGCTTAAGGGATTATCACATACCTGGAATATAATTGCTCATTTAGAGGTTATTGCATACTTTGCAGAGAATTGCTCAAGTCTAAGGGGTTATTGCATACTTGGTAAATAATTGCTTGTGACTGAGGGATTATTGTAAAGTTGTAGGAGAATGGCTTGTGTCTGAGAGGTTATCGCATACTCAGAGGAAAATCACTTGTCTGAAAGGTTATGGTAGAGCTGGAGGAATTATTGCAGTTGGAAGAGACTCACTTGAGTCTAGGGGTTACTGCAGAATTGGAGAATCACTCATGTCTGAGGACTTATTACTGATCATAAATGGAATTGCTTGTGTCTGACTGGTCCTGTTATTTACATTGAAGGAAGGGCTTATTGTGTAGTCGGGTCTTCTTTAATAATAGACCTTAAAGGAGTGTTCTGGGATTTTTATTTTTATAATCTATACTAATATCAGATAAGTGGGCTTCCGAGGTCCAACACCCCCTATTGATCAGCTGACTGAAGAGGCAGTGATGCTCTGGCAAGAACCACAATCTTTTCTTACTGACTGACGTCCATTAGTCACATGATCTTTCTGTGGCTCAGCACCATTCAAGTCAATAAGACTGAGCTACTCTACCAGACACAGTGCTATGACTGTTCATTCGGCTGACCTTGGGGGTGCTGGGCGTCAGCCCCACCAATCTCAGTTTGATGACCTATTATAAAAATAGGCCATCCATACAAAAATCCCAGAATACAGTTTTAATTTAAGGGTTTGTGCCACAGTATAGGAGATGAGCATCTCTGATCAGTGGGGGTCTGACCTCCTCCCCACCAATCAGGAGAACAGAAATCCTGAGCCCCCCTTGTGGTGGTCATGAATACATGCTGCAGTTCTAATCATCTCTACGGGACTGGAGAAGAGAAGGAGAGTACAGTGCTTGTCTATCTCCAGCAGTCCCATATATTGGAATGCAGTAGCGATGCATACTATTTGACCATTGCAACATTCAAACAGTGGTGCACTCAGCACCGCCATACTTGTGATTTTTAAGGGTCCCAGTACTTGGACCCCACCAATCTGATATTTGTCCCCTTTACAATTTAGTAGCAGTAGTTCTTAATATTAATTCCACATTAATAAATAGCTATATAAATGTACTATTTAGAAATAACTGAAGGGAGTCTGTCAGCTGTAATTGGGTATAAACCTAATCCCAATTTCTAAATATGCCTGTTATTCAGATCTAGATTCCCAGGCAAAGCTACACTTTTGCCCTCATGTGCATATGAATAAAACAGTAATTTATATGAAAATGGAGCCCCAAAGCTAAACAGAGGCATATTTGGAAACTGCAGAATCTCATATACAAGGTACTTGGATTAAGTTTATAATCAATTTACTGCTGATAGACTCCCTTTAAATTAACCCCATTCCGCTGATTTTCAATTTTGACTCCCCACCTTCCAAACCCCAAAACTTTTTTATTTTTCCGTTCTCAGAGCCATATGAAGGCTTAATGTTTGCAGGAAAAATTGTTCTTCATGATACTACCATTTGTTATTCTGTACAATGTACTGGAAAAAAATTCAGAATGGGGTGGTTTGAACAAAAAGTGCATTTGTGCAACTTTCTTATGGGCTTTGTTTTTACAGAGTTCTCTCTACAGCCAAAATGACATGTGACCTGTATTCTATGGGCCCTCTCTCCCACTGTGCCAGTTGGTCACTGTTCGTATTATACTTGTCTTGTATATTTTGTGTACCGTATGTAAACCCTCAAATGTAAAGCACCATGGAATTAATGGTGCTATATAAATAAACAATAATAATAAATTCTATGTTTCGGTATGATTCCAGGGATACCATATTTATATGGTTATAATTTACATTTTAACCCCTTAACAAAAATCTAAAATTTTGAAAATTTTTTTTTCTAAAAGTAGCCATATTCTGACTCCCGTAACTTTTTTATATTTCAGTATACAGGGATTCATATAGCGTCTTTTTTTGCAGGGCCAGGTGTACTTTTTAGTTATACCATTTTGGCGAACATCTATTTCTTTGATCACTTTTTACTCAAATTTTTATCAGAAGCGAACAGTGAAAAAATGGTGGTTTGTCACTTTTGTTTTTTTTTTCCCCAAAACGGCGTTTACCGTACAGGAAAAATAAGTTTGTAGACCGTGCGTTTTCAGACACAGGGATACCTAATGTGTATGTGTTTCGCAGTAATATTTTACTTTTATATGTATTCTATGGAAAGGGGGGTGATTTGAACATTTAGGTTTTTTTTTTTGTTATATTTTTTAAAAGTTTTTTTTTTATTTTTTACTATATTATTAGCCCCCCTAGGACAGTGATGGTGAACCTTTTAGACCGAGTGCCCAAACTGCAACCCAAAGCCCACTAATTTATCACAAAGTGCCAACACGGCAATTTAACCTTAAAGGGGTATTCCCATGACTATGATCATTTTTAAATTTGTAGATAGTTAAAAGTTAAACATTTTTGCAAATATAAGTATTTAAACATTTTGCAGAGTTTTAAAGATTTTCTCTAAATATCTTGTAGTCACAAGTTGTTGTCTTGATCGGTGGCCAGTGGATATGACCATGAATGCAGGACCTTTCTAAGGTCAGAAAATCAACCATGATGTCCTTATTGTGGCCGTGATATCTTCTGATACATGTAGTGTCCCTGCCTGATAACCTAGCTACAATAAGAAAATCATTGCTGGGTACCTGACAAGTTCCAGACCATAGAAAGTTTCTGCATTTGTGGTCGTATCCATTGGCAACCGATCAAGAAAACAGACCGTCACCACTAAGATGGATAGAGAAAATCTTTAAAACACTGCAGAATTTTTAACTACTTATATTTTCAAAAATGTTTAACTATTAATTATCTACAAATATAGATATGAATATGTTCATGGGAATACCCCTTTAATACTGTGTGGATCCACAACTGAGGACAATTACGGACCCGCAAAATACGGTCGTGTGAATGGGGTTTTACAGAGCTTTCAACGATACAAAACAACTTTGTACTGAAAGGTAAATTTTTGTATTTGGCATAATTTTGAACAATTAATGCTCACTATTTCCATTGCACAGGATCTGGTTTATAGTGACCGTGCAATGTTATTACAGCCTGTAATAATATCACATGTCTACTATAAAACAGATACTATATGATCTAAATAGTGAACGGGCCCCCCACACAGTACAATCTGCTCCATTGTGTCCCCCACACAGTACAATTTGCTCCACAGTGATCCCCACACAGTACAATCTGTTCAACAGTGGCCCCCACATAGTACAATCTGCTGCAAATTGGCCCTCAAACAGTATAATCTGTTTCAGAAATGAGTGCCCACAGAGAGTGCTCTGAGTGCCACCTCTGGCATGCGTGCCATAGTTTCGCCACCACAGCCATAGGGGGTTTGAACCTCGAATCATTTGATGGTCGCTACATAGCTATTGAGGCTGGACATAGCTATAATTCTATGATAAGCCTAGGAGCCTTCAGAAGGCTTTTGGCTGTCGGAGGAACAGGTCGGCTTCCGCGATCTCGCCATGCGGGAGCTGGCCTAAAACACTAAAGACCAGAGGCTTTTTTTTTATTTATTTTTTTTATTTGGAGGGGGGGGGGGGGATCCTGACCTGCAATGACTGCGATCAGAGTGAACTCTGCTTGTGGGCATTAGTGCCGGGTCTCTGCTGTAGAGGAAGACCTGGTTGCTATGGCGGCAGCGCTGCAGCAGAGAAGCCACCATCTCTAAAGACCCAGCATCCGCCATACTATTATGGCGGATGTCGGAAATGGGTTAAATCACCAACCACCCCGAGGTAAAGTTACTTTGTCCTGGGTGTCCGTGACTGTTTTTAGATAAAAATACAGAAATCAGACTAAAATAAAAAATAAAATAAAACTGGCACCTTTTTCCTCTGCTGATGTTCCTTTCTTTACCACCCGTCTCATCTTCTCTGTTTCATTCCTTTGTCTCTGGTTTCTTTTTCTCTCTTTTAGTGCTGTCTTGGCACTAGTGACCCAGGCCTGATAGGCCAACTAAAATATAAAAAACTAATAGTAGCATACAGCTCTAAGAGAAACCAGCACTTAAGAAGCATTCACAAATGCACAAGGAAATGTGTAAGATTCTGGGAATAAATTATGTGGTTCCATAAATACATATCATATATACTGTAACCCTCTGTGACCTGGTTACAAAAGCTCTTCACCACTTTTCCTCACAGAAAAATGGTGGCAAGCTATCACATCCATATACAGTGGGGGAAAAAAGTATTTAGTCAGCCACCAATTGTGCAAGTTCTCCCACTCTCCCAAGATGAGAGCGGCCTGTAATTGATGTCATAGATAGACCTCAACTATGAGACACAAAATCCAGAAAATCACATTGTCTGATTTTTAAAGAATTTATTTGCAAATTATGGTGGAAAATAAATATTTGGTCAATAACAAAAGTTCATCTCAATACTTTGTTATATATCCTTTGTTGGCAGTGACAGAGGTCAAATGTTTTCTGTAAGTCTTCACAAGGTTGGCACACACTGTTGCTGGTATGTTGGCCCATTCCTCCATGCAGATCTCCTCTAGAGCAGTGATGTTTTGGAGCTGGGCAACACGGACTTTCAACTCCCTCCAAAGATTTTCTATGGGGTTGAGATCTGGAGACTGGCTAGGCCATTCCAGGACCTTCAAATGCTGCTTACGAAGCCACTCCTTCGTTCCCCTGGTGGTGTGCTTGGGATAATTGTCATGCTGAAAGACCCAGCCACGTTTCATCTTCAATGCTCTTACTGATGGAAGGAGGTTTGCACTCAAAATCTCACGATACATGGGCCCATTCATTCTTTCATGTACACGGATCAGTCGTCCTGGTCCCTTTGCAGAGAAACAGCCCCAAAGCATGATGTTGCCATCCCCATGCTTCACAGTAGGTATGGTGTTCTTTGGATGCAACTCAACATTCACTCTCCTCCAAACACGACGAGTTGTGTTTCTACCAAACAGTTCTACTTTGGTTTCATCTGACCATATGACATTCTCCGAATACTCTTCTGGAACATCCAAATGCTCTCTAGCAAATTTCAGACGGGCTCGGATATGTACTGGCTTAAGGTGGGGGACATGTCTGGCACTGCAGGATCTGAGTCGAGATTATCAGTGGTCTTGTATGTCTTCCATTTTCTAATTATTGCTCCCACAAGTGATTTCTTCACACCAAGCTGCTTGCCTATTGCAGATTGAGTCTTCCCAGGCTGATGCAGGTCTACAATTTTGTTTCTGGTGTCCTTCCACAGCTCTTTGGTCTTCACCATAGTGGAGTTTGGAGTGTGACTGTTTGAGGTTGTGGACAGGTGTCTTTTATACTGATAACAATGTCAAACAGGTGCCATTACTACAGTGGAGGACAGAGGAGCCTCTTAAAGAAGAAGTTACAGGTCTGTGAGAGCCAGAAATCTTGCTTGTTTGTAGGTGACCAAATACTTATTTTCCACCATAATTTGCAAATAAATTCTTAAAAAATCAGACAATGTGATTTTCTGGATTTGTTTTCTCATTTTGTCTCTCATAGCTGAGGTATACCTATGATGTCAATTACAGGCCTCTCTCATCTTTTTAAGTGGGAGAACTTGCACAATTGGTGGTTGACTAAATACTTTTTTCCCCACTGTAGGAGTGCATATGCCTAAAATGACTTTCTAAGATAAAAAAAAAACAAAACACACATTTTACTACAACATTCATTTGGAAACCAGTATGCCAGGGCTTTAATCCTTCCGCTATACTATGCAAAAAAATGGGGCCTGGCACTCCACATATATGCCCAAGGCTTTTAATCAGAAGAGAGAGTACCCTAGACCCTGCATTTAATGCGTTCACTTTACAGGCCCAAGAGTGGCAAGCTCCTGTCTAAAAGAGGCCACCTTGTCTTTGGGAGATGGGCACACATACATTTTAGTGCTTAAAGTGGTGTGCTACTTTATGTATTGGTTTATCCCACCTGCTGCGCTATAGCAGCATTTACCAATAACCCTCACATTTTCTATGTGTAAGGAAAGAAATGTAAGCGCAAATATGGTTTATGAGCTGATAAGTCTGAGCCTCATCCTACCTGGAAGGCACTCTGTTTAGGTGGTTTCTGCTCCTCCAGTGCAGACTCCTCTTCTTCCTCACTGTCTGACTCAAAGAGATAATAGTCTCCTGAATGCAGAACTGCCAGGAACAGGAAAAAAAAAAATAAAATAAAAAGACAAGCAATAAGTATTGACAAAAAAAACCCTCAACAAATGCCTTAGGTTCTGTTCACATTGACACAATGGTTCCCCATTTCAAATGGCACCATTTCCATTGTGAAATACATCCTACAATATCAGAATAGAGCCAATTTACTTATAATAGGATAACAGGACAGAGTTTTACAGAGGAAAGAATACTGCTGCAAACTACACTACACTTCCCATCAAACAGCAAGGGGAGTACTAACATAATAGAGCTATATATGTCAAGTCACAAGTCTTGTTTTGTAGCATTTGGATGACACTACATGAGATATATGTGGAGTCACATTCTAGCAAAGGAAACTAGGATTTAATCTCCAGCAGCTTTATCATGGTGTACAATCGTTTTTTGCACTTTTGCCTGTATTCTTCACAGCTTTCCTTTTGCAAACCATATTTGAAAAATTATATACATTATCGATGGTTTTTCACAGTTTTTGGTAGGTAAGGAGTGCTTTTAGTACAGAACCTTGTGGTAGTGCCTGTAACTACCTGAAGCATGATCTAACCATGGGCGGCTCCAGTGAATCTTCTTTTTGGATGAGCCCTTTTTACCATCATCCTCTCCACCTGAAAATCAACCAAAGAAACTTCAGACTTCTGTGGCACAAGTAAAATGGTTAGTTACTTAATATGGACCCTCCCCTATTCAGCTAATATGCTCTTACAGGAGATATGTATGTCATAAAGGGATGTGAAATTATGGGGACTTTATCAAAATAAATGCAGAGGTAAAGTGGAGCTGTACACCAGAGCGGCAAGCTGCACCTTAATCATTAAAAAAAGGGTCTTTGAAAATGGGTTAAGGTAGCCATATACTCAGTTCTGACAGAGTGTGTATGTATTTTCAAAAGGCAGTGGAGATATCCATTCCAGGGGGAATATAAGGAAAAGGCAGTGAAATTGAACATACCAATGGAAGAATTTGGAGCCAATTTTGAGGTGGCTTCGGTCTCAAAGTCAGCTTCAAATTTCACCCTAAATCTGCCTCCCATTGTATACGGCTGGAAAGTGCAGTAGAATTTAAGGCAGAAGACCTCCTCAAATTCCTCTTTACTGTATGCCATGTGAATGGCCCCTTAGAATCAAGTTCAAGTTCCACTTTCACTTTGCAGCAATTTTGAGAAATCTCACTTACTGTATACAGTTTGTAATTTTACGTAGTGTTTTCTGCATGGTGCATTGCTTTGAATTAAGGTTAAATCTGTGGCCTACAGGTAGGAACTCCATAAACTCAGTCATTACAAATACAAACAATGCAGAAAGTGCAACAGTGCTTATATCTTGTATCTTATATCTTACTTCACTGTACCTGCAGTTTCCTGGTCAGTTTCACTTTGCTTCCTTCCTTGATGATAACGCTCCTGTTTGGCTCTAATTCTTTCCATTCTGTAGAGAACAATTGGATGTTGATTGATTCTCAATGCACAGAAATCAATGCAATAATGCTTTGGGGCAGATTTCTAACTAATTGATTTCATAAAAGAAAACTTTCTCTGTTATGGACTTGGACTGTGATGGGCCACAAGAACATTTTATTAATCTCCCTTCTAGAAGAATTTGGAATATAACCCTTTAGAAGGTAAAGGAGTGTAGCCAGCCACCTGCACACTAGAATGTGTCGACCATATCACCGCTGGTGGAGGAAGAGGTGCACAAAGTCACTAGAGGCAGCAGAATCGATATTAGATCCACAAGCTAGCCCCAGACAGTGGGTAAGATAATTGAGAAGCTTCCAGAGATGCCAACCGAGGCCGGCTAGCTCTGAAAGCCCTGCAGGAGAGGGAGAACCACAGAAGGTGGTTCATCTGTAGAGTCTGCATCAATTATGCAGAGTTGCTTGTTATTTCATTCCCTTTGCTTACTTGCCTTTTCAGTTTTTGCAAGTAAGGTAAACTGATATGCAGGAACTGATGGTCACAAATAACCAGTCATGCATATTACATCTTGGTTTAGTTGGCAGGATAGACAGCTCCTTCACCAGAAAACAACAACAAACAGGTGCTGATATGGTGTCGACCTCCATGATCCTGGCAGGGAACAGGAGCCCAACAGTGACATCTTCGTTCCCATGTTGGGCACAGCTCGTATACTCTTTCAAGGATTAGTGAAAGAGACTGGAGTCCACCACATGGTTTTGCAACATGGCCTCACACCTGAGGGTCAAACAGGTGCTGAGCACATTGGAAGGAGACCAAGTAAAATGGTCATGCTGCAATCAGTTGCTTACAGAAGCACGGTTGAACAGATATTTGTGGAGTTGAAGAAAGTTTATGGGGATGTATCTACCCAACAAAAGAACATTTATGGGAGAGTACAAGGCCATGATGAGGTCTTAGCCAAGTATACTACACATCAGCCTACAGGAACTTCTTGCCATGTTATGGAGGAAGGAGAGATGAACACTTTGTTGACTAGTGATATCGAAGTTGTGCTTCAAGACCCACCTCTAGACTCCATTTCACATAGGGAGACGGTCTTCTGAGAATGGAAGAAACAGGCTAACGTTCTGTCGGTGGCCTCTTAATGGAGGGTCTGCTTGCAAAAGAGGCCCGTCCATGAAGGGTACCACAAAGAAGAGGCTAACCTCCCTAGTGGAAGAACTGAAGAAGACCTGAAAAACTGGGTTGGTGACAGCAGAGGAGAATGGATCAAAAGCCACGGTACATGTACAGTCCATGTTGGATGCCCGGCGGCAGGGACATATTTATTAGGAGTGCCCTCTGTGAAAGATGTAGAAGCCACAGATACAGGTAGAGAAAGTCCAGTGATCCAAGCCAAGAGCTTCCTTGGCTGGTTTATGCAAAGTGCTGGACCACTCAGGCCTATATTGTCCTTTAAGAATGCTTCTCATCCATGACGTGGTTGGCAGATGCCCAGTAGCTGGACTTCAAAGAGGACAATAATATGCTAATCTGGAAGATGGGAGTGATGTGTGTTGCCATCAAAGTGTGAGGGTGGACCTTATGCAACAAGGGTATAGTGATAGTAGAGTCCATGGATCCAGGAGTCCTGGTGATTTTAGGGGATGATTGTCCTGAAAGAGTTGAATGGGGTGATGCTGGAGTCCATGATGGAAAGAGAAGGGATTGGCCATCAGTTCCATGCTATGCAAGGGGGACAAGTATGGGGTCATGGGCAAGTTTTTATCACCCAGGAGGTCTTGAGGGATCCCTGCTGGTACATGGAATCTGCAGATCAGTTTACTGCCAGACTCAGTGTTTCTGCCAATACCAGGCTCATCATCAGTTGTGAGCAAATGGTTGTTATGGGAAGTCTCCATGGAATGGCCCTGCTTTTCTGAACACTGGTCTCAGTTCCTTATCTTGCTACAAGGCAAGTTTTGGAGATACCCATGTACTGATGGGGAGGGAAGTGGCTATCCACCCATAATTCCTCTGGCTGTGTAACAAGAAGTCAAAGCCCTGTTGAAGCAGATGCATGAAAGACAAGTGATCCAGCCTAAAAAAAGCCTCTGGCCTTCCCTGACTGTTTTGGTAAAGGAGGATAGTCTGCTACTGTTGAGTAGCTTACCAATGCCTACAGCCTTGTCTAGAATCAAGTCGCCGTTGAGGGCCATGGGATGAGCCTGATAAGTATCCAAGCCAGGTTTTGACAGCAGCTACTGCCAGGCACCACTGGGAGTATGGAAAAAGGCGTAAACTTTCTACATCACTCCAATGGGGCTTTGCGAGTTCCTATGAATGCCATCGTCCTGAAAAATACATCCAGCACGTTCCAGAGGTCCATGGAGCTGTGCTTGGGTCACCTGAACCAAGAATGTCTACTGATATCACTAAGTATTTGGGGCATGTGGTATTCAAAGAGGACTGCTCACTCCAGGGCTTGGGGAACTACTATTGGTGCTTAAACAACAAGATTTCTAGGTTACAGGCCCTTATAGGATTTGCTAGTCAAGGCAGGTCGCTGAGGCACCAACCCTTAGTGGAGCAAGTGGGGGGTGGAATTTGTGGAAGTAGCTGACCCTGTGCGTCTCTTCTGTCCTCCTCCAGCAGCGATGCAGATGGCGCCTCCTAGTCAACACTGACTATACCTTACCAGAGTCAACCAAAGCAATAACAGACTCAGCAGTTGCTACACAGAGAGTAGGAGCTTCCAGAGGCCGACCGAGGCAGACAAGTTCTGAGAGCCATGCAAGAAAGAGAGATCTGCAGAAGGCATGCTCACCTGTAGAGACTACATGAAGCATTCTGAGTTGCTTGTTATTTCATTCCTTTTCCTTTCTTACTATATTTTCAGTTTTTGCTAATAAATTAACCGCATAACTGGTTATCTGTGTCAAACAGTTCCTACAAATTACAGGAACACTTGCCCATTAGATTTTGTATCTGTATCTAATATTATAGCTACTTACTGTTTCTTGAGCTGACTAAGCGATCGTCTCTCTGTCTCTTGGCGGAAATCCATGTGTTTCCTAATACTGGCCATGAAGAGCTCAAATCCCCTACAAAAGAAAGATATATTTTTTGAATGAAGAAAAAAAAATAAATAAATACAGTACATATAGCTCACACCAGATCTAAAATCTCATACATAGTAAGATACAATTTAGGATCATATTTTTCTGGTTTTCAAAATAATGTAACTGGAGTTTCTCATATGAATTCATAAAAAGAGTTTCCCCATCTTGGACATTTATTGCATAGCCATAGGTACGCCACAGTAGTCCAATAGATCTGGTTCATCTTTGCTGAGAACAGGGGGCCATTACTATCCAACATGAAGAATCCCATTTAAATAACATGGGATTACATATTTGCAACATAGAAATGTAAAATACACAGTTTTAATGTATTTTTCTAGAAGTATGCATGTTTTATATCACTACTACTTAGTATGCAAGGTAGGAAATGAGACCTGGAGGCCTGCAGGGAGGAAGCGCGAAGGTCACAGACCACATGCAAGAAGTAGGAGCTGAGGAAGACTCTTCTCTGCAGGAGGAGAAAGAAAAAGCAAATGCTATCCCAGATGATACCAGCTTCTTCCACAGGCAGTGGGCATTCATGACCTTTGTCCATTTCCCTGGCTGGAGACAGAAAAAGAAGTAGTTTATAATAAAAGGCTGGGGAATGCTCTTCTTGGCTGGTCTGCACATAAAAAGTGAAATTCCACATTTAGAACCACTTTTTGTAGTCTGTACAAGAATTTTAACAGTTAAACAACTTTGTAAATACACTGAATTCCATACCACATTTCTGCACAATTTAAGTATTAAAATCACAAACCATTCTTTGTTGACATATCTGTTATTCATTTTTTTTATTTAGATTATAATTCTATATATGTAAACTGGTGGTCATTAGTGTTCACATGATTTACCAATTCCTATCTTAAAAGGGAGTCTGTCAGGTCCAAAATACCTGTAGTGCAATGTAGGGGCCTTTAACAGGAGCAGAAACATACCTTTTTGGTCACAAACCGATGAAGCAATAAAGAAATTATCAAATTTTTATGGATATGAAAAATCAACGTGCAAGTGCACTCTTTATTTACAGTGTTGGCCAAAAGTATTGGCACCCCTGCAATTCTGTCAGATAATACTCAATTTCTTCCAGAAAATGACTGCAATCACAAATGCTTTGGTAATAATATCTTCATTTATTTTGCTTGCAATGAAAAAACACAAGAGAGAAAAAAAAAGTCAAATCATTGATCATTTTACACAAAACTCCAAAAATGGGCCGGACAAAAGTATTGGCACCCTCAGCATAATACTTGGTAGCACAACCTTTAGACAAAATAACTGCGAACAACCGCTTCCGGTAACCATCAATGAGTTTCTTACAATGCTCTGCTGGAATTTTAGACCATTCTTCTTTGGCAAATTTCTCCAGGTCCCTGAGATTTGAAGGGTGCCTTCTCCAAACTGCCATTTTGAGATCTCTCCACAGGTGTTCTATGGGATTCAGGTCTGGACTCATTGCTGGCCACTTTAGAAGTCTCCAGTGCTTTCTCTCAAACCATTTTCTAGTGCTTTTTGAAGTGTGTTTTGGGTCATTGTCCTGCTGGAAGACCCATGACCTCTGAGGGAGACCCAGCTTTCTCACACTGGGCCCTACATTATGATGCAAAATTTGTTGGTAGTCTTCAGACTTCATAATGCCATGCACACGGTCAAGCAGTCCAGTGCCAGAGGCAGCAAAGCAACCCCAAAACATCAGGGAACCTCCGCCATGTTTGACTGTAGGGACCGTGTTCTTTTCTTTGAAAGCCTCTTTTTTTTCCTGTAAACTCTATGTTGATGCCTTTTCCCAAAAAGCTCTACTTTTGTCTCATCTGACCAGAGAACATTCTTCCAAAAAATGTTTGGCTTTCTCAGGTAAGTTTTGGCAAACTCCAGCCTGGCTTTTTTATGTCTCTGGGTCAGAAGTGGGGTCTTCCTGGGTATCCTAACATAGAGTCCCTTTTCATTCAGACGCCGACGGATAGTACGGGTTGACACTGTTGTACCCTCGGACTGCAGGGCAGCTAGAACTTGTTTGGATGTTAGTCGAGGTTCTTTAGCCACCATCCGCACAATCTTTCGTTGAAATCTCTCATCAATTTTTCTTTTCCGTCCACATCTAGGGAGGTTAGCCACAGTGCCATGGGCTTTAAACTTCTTGATGACACTGCGCACGGTAGACACAGGAACATTCAGGTCTTTGGAGATGGACTTGTAGCCTTGAGATTGCTCATGCTTCCTCACAATTTTGCTTCTCAAGTCCTCAGACAGTTCTTTGGTCTTCTTTCTTTTCTCCATGCTCAATGTGGTACACACAAGGACACAGGACAGAGGTTGAGTCAACTTTAATCCATTTCAACTGGCTGCAAGTGTGATTTAGTTATTGCCACCACCTATTATGTGCCACAGGTAAGTAACAGGTGCTGTTAATTACACAAATTAGAGAAGCATCACCTGATTTTTCAAAGGGTGCCAATACTTTTGTCCACCCCCTTTTTTATGTTTGGTGTGGAATTATATCCAATTTGGCTTTTTGACAATTCTTTTTGTGGTTTTCCATTGAAGACAAATTAAATGAAGATATTATTACCAAAGCATTTGTGATTACAATCATTTTCTGGAAGAAATTGAGTATTATCTGACAGAATTGCAGGGGTGCCAATACTTTTGGCCAGCACTGTATATACAGTCCCTCTCAGTATTCACCTCACACACAAGTCTATAGGGAAGGAAGGGGGAGAAAGAGGATGATCATTGATTTGCCTCATTTTGTGCAGTGATCTTATCTTGAAACATAGGAGTGTTGCATTAAGAGTTCCCTGACTCAGAGTGTAGCAGTTGCAGCTATTTGTGTGTCTTTTCCAGCAGCCTCTTCCTCCTCCTCCACTCTTAATATATTTCTATCTAAAATAATAGCTCAGTCTGATAAGTGGAGATGGAAACCCATTTCTTTAATAAAATATATTACAAAGTTTGTTATATTCACCTGCACTATCATACAAAGTTGTTTTATTAATGGAGATATACTTCAACAAATATAAATGCTCTGTTATTATTCACTCTTATAACCCCATTGAGAATGGCATCAAGTGGAACATTATTTGGCAGTAGTGGAAGATCTTGTACTGGTTAATATTTTGACTTCATGGGTCACTTTTGCAAATTAGATTTGCAATTAATTGTAATCTCCAAGCTTAATAGACATTTGATCTTCTTAGACTTTTTATCTAGTTTGGCAGTACTCACGATTGTAGTAGCCTTTGACGGTACACACCAGGCTGAATAACTGTATTACCCAGCAAAAGTTGTTCTGCATTTGTTGGACGAACACACAAGACAAGAGCTGGAAGAGAAGAAGAAAATATTGGAGGTACAGCACTGAGCAGAGAAGCCTGAGCGTAAAGACGATAGAAGTATAAGGACGTCTGTAACGGGCCTGCAGGATAAGGAACCCACGGCTAATACTAAATCACACAGACAACAGTAACTTCCAAATCCAACAGATGAAGAATCACAATGTACATCAGGTTTGACCACATGTTAGCAAAATATGCAGGTGAACACAATGTAGAGAGCTGAGCAATAAGTGTTTTGGCAGACTAAGAAAATAATTTAAAACCGATAATTAAAATGTGGCCCATTAGTTCAGATATAAACATTACTTTACATATTTTATCTCATATGCATTGCTGTTGGATCCAAAGATAGTTGTAAATTGTAACAGGAATGGATAGTTTATATTATGTACACAAGGCTATCGGTGCAAATTACGTGCAGCCACAATGTACTCCATTAAAGGGAATGCTTTATTTACAGTACATATTGTTTTTTTTTTGGATTTATTATTTTCTGACTGTTGACTATTTCCTGTGAAAGGATATAGGGGTGCCCAACTTGGTTAAACTGCTGCCCTGCTCCATTAACAGAATAACCATAGGAAGCTGTAGTCTGGAGATGGCCCATTCATGTCTAGGAGAGTATTTTGGGCATGTTCTTTGACCTGTGCAAAGGTCACTGTGTTGGGGAAGAGGATAATGTGAATTGTGCCCATTATCTATTGGGTGGATCTTGTGCAATCTGCCTCCAGCTTTAGAACAGAAATTTTACCTTTCTTTGTAATCTTGTTGGTGATGACAATGACATGACAGTTGAAATGGGCTCTCTACAGAACAGGAAGGGTCAGCCTATTGTGAAGCTCAGTGGGCAGTGTGAAAACAGCAACATTTACAATTTACTTATTTTCATAATATAAGTGAAACTAATGGAAGATTAGGAAATACCCAAAAAGCCATGAAAAATACTTTTTTTTTTTTAAAAAAAACTTGGCATACATTTGATCTGGGTCATGAGAACGAACACACAAGTTTTCCCATCCAGATTCCTCCTACTAGCTGGTCTTTTCCCTCTGCCAACAGGCCTGTAACTGAATCTCGCTAGGAGGGCCTCAATCATTAAATTATGGTATTCTATAGTACTGTTATGCAGACTCTTGAGGGACTAAATTTCAAAGGGGGGGTTGTTGGTTTCCTGTTGGAAACCATTCACTTTCTTTTTTTTGCATTTTTATGTGTGTTTTCTTGTGTGATGCAGAATTATCTTCGGTCTGCTTTGTATCACTGAAAATTGAAAAAATAAAATGGTGATGGACTCAATAAAACCAGATCTGATTTAAAACCACAATTCTTTATAAAATATATTTAACATGAAGACTTAATTTAAAGGGAGCCTGTCTTGTTGAACATGGTGTCTGATCTGCAGGCAAAATGTAATCAAGCTGAAGAGGCTGAGTAGAATAATATACAGTTTTGTAAGCAATAATTCAGTATGGCAGTCACTGAGAAAATGTGAAAAAGGTATTAAAAATTTTTTTTATTCTGCACCATTAAAATATAGAAAGGCCTATTGGTATTAATAAAATTTGTGAGCTATCACTCCTGTCATATTCTACATAGCCCTGAGGATTAAAGCAGTGTGAAGGAAAGCCTTGATAGAGGAGAGCTAGCCACAGTAGGAAAATCATTTATTTCCAATCCACTGTAGCTATATTTTCTAAACTACCTTTGCTTCTCTTGGCATGATAAACAGGCTAGCCTTTACTGAATGAGTCTCATGATAAGGCGGAGATTAGCTGATGAAATGCATAGATGATAATATTGTGTAATAGCGCAGGCAGAAGTAGCGTAATGAATTGGTACCAGTAGGCAAAATAGGAAATATAGCTACAGTGGGGAAGATAGGAATGAGTTTCTCTTCTTACCACTTCTATCCTCAGGGTTATGTAGAATGCAAAAGAAGTTTATCAACAGCAATAGCTCTTTTTGTAGTTTAATGATACAAAAAAAAAACAAAAAAAAAAAAAAAAAAAAAAAACACACACACACACACACACACACACACACACACACACACACAACACACACAACACACTAACTCAGTTCTTTATTCTTTATTATTTCTCAGTATTTTTATTTTCTAAATAACCACAAATTTTTTTTTTTTAGTAGAGAAACAATATTTTCCAAGCATCAGCTTTCAGTGACAAAAAAAATATAAAATCAGTAATTCATTCACTGTAATTCATTAAAATCCCTATGCTTAGGAGGCATGTGGGTGGTCCTATTCTATGGCTGGCAGCCATCCTTCTCTGAGTGAGCTGTCCATCACTGGAGTAGGACAACCCACTGGACCCCTTTAAGCGCAGCAAGAGCAGGGAAATAAATTAATGATATATCAATTTGTACAATTTACCTGGATTATAAAAGGTATGGGGTAAAATTTACTGATCCAAAGCTAGCATAAATGAGGAGGTCAGTGTCATTGCAACTTTTAAAGGCTTTTAAAGTTCAATATGTCTGTAAATAGCTCTTGATCTAATTGATAGGCATGTTGATAGGAAATCTACAGTACAAACAATAGAAAAGCTTTCTGGGAAAAGATCAATTCTTACCGACAATAGGTTCTTGGACAGTATGACTGTAATATTATAGATGATCAAACAGTCCCATAAAACCAGTCTTGCTTTCAGAGGCTTCTGAAGTAGTGCCGTGCCAAAAAGCAGGAGGTAAAAGCAGGACATCAAGTAACCAAGTCCAAAAACACTGATTCGAGTAGATCCGGTGATGAACACAATTGCCAGGACAAACCAGAACAGGTAACGGAAAACCACTACCTTTAGCATGTCCAGATATGACCTGTAATTACAATTAGGCTACATTTGACCAATAGAATTACACATTTTTTATGAGTAAGGCCATTTTACCTATTGCACACAAACAAGGGAAATCCTGGTACTGAAAAGTCCAATAAAATGTGCTTTATTGAACAATGTACAAACTCAAAGAAACTGCAGATAACCACTTTTTGCCCGCTGCCTAGCAAGTTCATTAAACAAGTAGAATAGAAAATGTACTTTTTATTGTGTTGATATGGCAAACTTGTTTGTGAGTCACTGGGAGGTAAAGGTTGCAAAATCTGCAGCAATATCCAGATTAAGGCAGACTCCATGTTACATATAGCATTGACTGGCCACGTTACTTTGTCCTTCAGAAATACTTAAAGTTGTCGTTTCATAAGGACATATGTACTTTCGGCATATGGACATCATAGATGTGGGCTGCTTTCATGAGCAAGAACAAAGAACCACTCTATATTAGCAGTTCCCATTCTGGCAGACTTGAGCAATTCAATTTTTTAAAAGGACAGCTATTGATCTGAATAGCCACCAAATTAGTATTACGCTTGAAGGGAAAATGGCCGACTGGAAGCATTTTACCTTTGCAAAATCAGTCGTTGGTGGAGGATAGTGGTGATAGGAACCGGCAAAGAGTTGCTTTCTGAAAGGGGTTGTCTCCAATGAGTGAGTATGGATTAAAACCTCAATCTATTCTGAAAATAAATACTCTGTACAAAATGGATACATCCCCCTCTGGCCCTGCGCTAGACATAAGACAACTTGCAAGTCTTACTAAGAGGGTTTCTTTAATTCATGACATGTTAAGGAACTCACTGGCAGTTTATGAAGTTTGGGACCAAGTTGGGCCTGTCACCAGGAAATTCTATCTGTTCTGTGTTCTCCCCAGCAACAGTGTACCACTCCTCCTTCTTTTCATTAACAAATACTTTCCACTGTTGGGATACACACAGCAGCAGCAGAAAGTCACCTGGAAGAGAAGAATAGAAAGGTCAACAATTTAATAAATGATTAAAAAAAAAAAAAGATTAAGATGACATTCACTGAGATGGAAGGGTAAGGAACAACAGAAACTGGCAGAACTTCAAGTAACCATATAGAGCTGGATAACCTACATGAGTTCAATTCACTTGGTTCACTAACATTGAATGTTCAAAGCTGACTTTGAAGTGGAGTGATCCTTGGTTTACAATGCAGAGTCCAGGAGATGTACTGAAATCATATAGGCTGGACATGTTTAATAACTATTTCATACAATGACAAGTGAAGACTGTGTAGACACATGAATAAAGAAGAAAACCAGGGCTTGAACGTCTGGTTTTCTCCTGCATTTAGGACCCGTAAAACAAAGACTTAAGAGCAAAGGATGTCACCATCATGTATCAAATATAAAAATATATGAGAAATGATGGGTGGGTGAATGAGCTATCAACAAAAGAAACAAGTGTAACTGTATAAGGCTGGATTCACTTCTGAGCATTCTGAGGGCTCGGGGTTTACGTTCCCCATTCTGCTTGAAAAATGTGGAGAAAAAAGTCCTGCTGGTAACCGCTTTTTAAGTGGATTGGGTTTCTGTTTATCGGGTCCCCAAGCGGCCCTGAAGAACGGAAACCCAAGCGCAGGTGTTAAGGAAATTTGTGCCAAGTTATGACTACCGCTAGGACTTCATGACATATCCTGCACTAGCACCATTAAATATGGTTGATGGATGACATTTGGATTCACACAATCTATGTCCTCATAAACGTATACATAATTGGCACTATTCAAGCCAGCTAGGATATGGAAAATTATGTTAATAGAAATTTGCACTAATGTGTATCATATACAACACCAAAAGTACTTTCAATAAACCATTAAGAGAAAATAACTTACTGATTAGGTTTGTTGCATTGGGAGGTGTAAAGAAGTCTGGAAGAAACATCCATTTTATCAAAGCAGAGTTCACAGGAACAAATTTGTCCCATCTCCAGGGATATTCTATCAGTAAAGGCAAAAAAATACATGTGAACTGCTGCCACAGGAGAGCAATGGTTACGATGGTGCAATGTGCTGCACAGCAGAGAACACTTACCTATACAAAGCACAGGTGGCATACCAAGACAAAGCAGGTACTGCCAGAGGAGGAAGAAGATTAGAAACAAGCAGTATTTTGGCCACACTTTAGCAATCTTCATTCTCTGCCGCCGGGTTAAGATTACTATCAGCCAACAACCATGGAAGATGACCATGAAGTTCATACGCTGGCCAATTACATTCACAGTTAAGAGGAAGCAGATCTAAGATTGCAAAAAAGAGTTACAAGGTAACGATAAATGGATACAAGCATTCCTAGGAACTCTGGATCCCAACAATTGCCCCCTCTAAGGCTAAGTTCACACAGTGATTTTTTTAGTTAGTTAAAGGGGCTGGCCAGGCTATTTTTTTTTTCTTTAATTAGGCCAGGAAAGATAAAAACACAAAAAAAAACAACAAACATACTCACCTGTCCCTGGTGCTCCGGTGTCTCCAAGTGCTGCAGCTCTGTTGTTTTCTTCCGGCAGAAGTCCCCGCCGCAAGTGACTGCTGAGGGCAATCAGCGGCCTCTGTGAAGTGACATCCCTAGGTCCCTTCCTTAGGGAAGTCACACGGACATGGGACATCACAGCTGGCGAGGACTTGTGCAAAAGAAGACAACTAAGTGGTGTTTTTTTTTCTCATCTCCCCCAGCCTAATTAAAAAAATAAAAAATTTAGCCTGAACAACCTCTAAGAACTGCATTTTTTTTAATTGCAGTAATGAATGACATATTTTACTATACATTTTAGCTAAATAACACATTTTACTATGTCAGTAAACCAAAGGTTTTCAATGGAATGCCTCTTTAGCTTTCAAGTGAATTTTTTTATTTTTTTTAAATAAATAAAAGCATCATACAGTTGTTAGCTGTAGTAATGAATGGCATTTCACCTGCAAGTGATGGCCATTAAAACAGAAAACCTCTGGTTTACTGGCCTAGTAGAAATGTGCTCCTCCTAACCAACTAAAAACTGCATTTTTTCTGTAGATTATCGGCATTGCCTTGTATAATCTGTGATATGCTGCCGATAAATTAATGGAGGTCGTTCCCACCCTTCACTTTGCATGGACCTCCATAATTAGGCCGATGCAAATGAGCATCAAAAACTAGTTTCATGTCATTTAGAGCTCATCCTGGAAGCTAAAAAATATTGCTGGAAAAAAACACAGCAAAAGCCATGTTGCTTTTTTAATCTACAGAGTTTTTGCTGGATTTTCCTCTGCAATTTTTTCCCCTATTAAATTTACAAGGAAAATGCTTGCAATTCTGCAGCTAAAATTAACATGCTGCGATTTTCATAAACACATGCATTTTTGAAAACAGAACTTTTCAGCAGCTTTTTTTTTCCCGCAATGTGCGGTTGATATTACCTCATTCACTTTGCTGGTACTGAAAACACAAAAGTTTTTTTTCCATTGTGCTTCCACAACATGGGGTCTTAGACTATTTTTATTAGGCCATTTCAGCAGGACCTACTGACCCTAGTAATGAGGGTGTCCACACCTTTCCCTGACAGCTATTGTTAAAAGAAATAAATATCATTCCATGGATTTCAATGTAGCAATCCTCTGTTCCCATGGAAGGTAAACTGCGGACAGCAGTGTCTGACAAACGTGTCAGGGAAGCATGCATGCAAGTGTATGGGAAGTGGGAAAGAACATATAACAGCTAGTAGTCCATATGGATTATGTGCACAAAAGTGTCCACTGTGCATGTATGTGTCAGCAAGTACTGTAGCTTTTTTTTTCTGGGGTATAGGATAGTTTACTAAAGTTTTGTACTCTATACAAAGGCATAAAGCAAAAGTAAATCACATTTTTGGGAACCTATTACTGACATATACTACTGGATACCTACAAATGGGATATGACACTGTTGGCAGCTCCTCTGAACATACCTCAAGCAGATGTTATCAAAGACTGAGGAGTGTGGTCACCTTAACTCACTTAAAGAGAAGCAAAGTAAATCTATTGAAGTGCAGCAATCACTAAGAAACAGAGTTGGAGAAGTTGACATGGAAGTGAAAATTAAAACCGTAAAGTTCTGTAGGTCCTTCAGCTATGGGGATAATAATTTGAAGTGTAAGCTCTTATACATGAGGCCTTACCTCTAGGCCAAACTTATAGAAGAAATAGTTGATGAAATATTTGATGCAGTTGAGTAGACTCTGATCAAGATGTTGCCGCCACACCTCAGGAAACACTGTCTGGTTGCGTGGCACCTCAAGTTGGTAGCGTTTACGGTAAAAAGTTTGGTGGCGGTATACAATGGCCTCAAATGTCAGCAAGACAAGAACCTGCAAGTGATTCTGTGGATACAACAGAAAAAAAAAAAAAATCTAAGTAGCAACATTATACAAAACTTGAATAATGTGTATGTTTAAACAATCAGTTTGTGTATATGTGTATTTAGAAAATTCCTAACGAGAAGATGACCACAAGATGTCCCATTTCTGAGGTTTACAATGATCAGCTTTAATCTGCGGTGGACCCTGTAGCAAATGGCTCCTGCTTCACCACCACAGGAGAACATCATGGGTGCCTTATTATTTGCCCAAACCTTCTGGAAGCAGCACTAGAAGTCACTTACAAATGGAATGTTATAAAGGAGATTCTCAGCAATGTCTTAATTTGTAAAAGTTAGTACAGTCTACTTCACTGACTGCAGAGTACTGTAGCATACCTCCCAACTTTCAAAGAACAGAGGGAAAATGTGCGGCGCGCACTGCAGCATATTTAACTCCACCCACTTCTACTTTGACTCCACCCATTCCCATCCATTTCTTGTATGACCCCACACAGTATAATGCCCCTACAGTCACCATAACATGATATGCCCCCACATTATAATGTCATCCTTCTGGTGCTCCCACAGTTTAATGTTCCCCTCCATCTGTCCCCACAGTTTATTGTCCTCTCATCTGGCCCTCCAGTTTAATGTCCTCCTCATCTGCCCCCCCTCCAATTTATTGCACCCCTTATCTGACCCCCCTCCCCCTGTTTAATGTCCCCCTCATCTGCCCCCTCAGTTTATGTCTTTCTCCTGATAACAAAAACAAAAAAATCACTGATACCTCTCCTTGCTCCCCTGCTGTTCTGTCTGCAGTCTCTTCTCCTGGAGTCTTCAGGGAGCTGCAGGCGCGATGTGAGTGACGTCATCACATCACGCTTACAGCTCCCAGGGCCGGAGCACACAGGGGGCAGAGTGGTGAAGCAGGAGATGTCTACAGACGGCTCCTGCTTCAATATTGGATTCAACTCATCTGCGTCTGGAGGACATACCTCCCGTCGACCAGACAGCAGGACAGGACCCGGAATCCGGGACTGTCCCGCTGAGGCCGGGACGGTTGGCAGGTATGTAGAATCAGTGCTCCACCAAGTCAGCACTGGGCACCAGTACCTGTATCACAAGAGATCCAGACAGAAATCAAGGGAAGGGTGCACTCTTTCCCCTAGAGAACAGGATGGAGTTACAGGAGTCCAGCAAGACAGTGTGTGACAAGGATTCTCAAAGACTCAGCTGAAAGAGATAGGTCTCAACAGAGTACTCCACCCAGAGTGAGACAGAGCAGAGCTAGAGTCAAGGGGAAAGATAGCAGGCTGCAGTGGAGAGAGAATGAATGCAAGTTACAGAAACAGACAGAAGCACCATTACTGCATCATTCCTCCTAACACCAATCACAACAACATTCAGCCAGGAAGCATGCAAATTTATTGCCAGACTTTTAAGAATAGAATTGCTACTCCCAAGCTTTCCTTACTTCCAGACCAAGTGTTCAAGCAATATCCACCAATGGGATTGAGTTGGTCTCTTTTGTTGCAGAAGATTGCAGACTGTTAACTAACTAACTGTTACATGCTTCTGCGAAGTTTGTATATGGCCAAGTTATTTTGCGGTTAGTGAATGCTGAGCACTAGCGTATTAATTTCCTTTAACTTTGTATACAAGCAAGTGAATACTGCAAGCAGGACTTTTCTCTCCGCCGATTTCGGATGGAAACCTGGCAGACCCCATTATACTGTAGTCTATGGGGTCCGCTGGTAACCGCTTTTTAAGTGGATACAGTTTTCCCAAGCAGACCCGAAGAACGGAAACCCAATCACTAGTATGAACCTAGTGTAAGAAGACTGTATTAAAGAAGGAGATAGTACTAAACACATGAAGACATTGGAGTTCTAGTAACATAATATTAGTAAGGGTAATCATAGTGCTGTTTGGCAAAATAACAATAACGTGGCCAACTCTTTAAGCATCACACACAGATCCCATTGAAATCAATGTACCATCCATGTAATGCACAGGCTGAATTCTCTAGAGTTGCGCTCTACTCTGTAACCCATTTGTTAAGCAAAATTATAGACTGTTCATGTCTTTGTCAGTGGGCAAACTTACAAAAGGGATCAAATACTTATTTCCTTCACTGTAGGTTGATTGATTGCATCGACTTAATTAAAAAAACAAAACAAAACACACACTTTTTTTTTGTAAATAAAGAGTACGTACCTGGATGTAGCCCAAATTAGGATGACCTTTGCGGATTCCAAACCAATTAGCAGGATCAACTGGTCCACGGTACAATGTGGAGTTCTGGATCTCTTCTTCCAGGAGACTGGTGCCATTTAGAAGTGGCTACAAAAATATAATAAAGGAATAGCCTAACTAATAAGTCTTCCAGAAGACAGATGGTTTCAGACCACTGCCAGCTGAACAGCTTGAGTGTGCTGTGCAGTCTTCTGCTAAGTGATGAACTTTACTTTATTCAATCTAGAATTGATAAATATCAGTCTTTGTACTCCTGAATGAGAAATACATAAATCTGAAATGTACAGTAGAAAGTGAACTATTACATAATCACCATAGCTAGAGTGATAATATTCTGTTATATCATACAGCGCATAGACATTAGATTGAATACCAAGCATCAAAGGGTTACGCAAGAGGTTGGGTACGCGGTTAAAACTACCTCCGTGCAGCCCCCCTTCCCAACCTCCACTCTCCTGCTGCACTGGGAACGAAATATTGATGATTATTTAGCAATTCCAACTGCAGCAGGAGAGTGGCGCTGAGGATCAAAAAGGGGTTAGTGAAGTGTCAGGAGGTTTGAATAACCAGTTTAGCGTAATGGTTCTGTGTCCCCAGCAGTAGCGCCACAATAGTGTTCTTGCTCATCATCTGGCTGGGACACCAGGAAGGGGAAAGCAGAGGAGCATCAGTGCTGCGGATCACAGGGAACCAAGAACCAGTTTACCTGCTGCACCACCAAGTCCCACTGCTTATTCAAACTTCCTGGGCAGTGTGATCTCACCTTAAAAAATTCCTGTATACGCCTCAGGTGGATATATACAGAATGGTCTCATTGTCTAGATCTGATTAATCTTTGATAACAGATTTACTTGGTGAAACGAATAGTGACACAGCACTGACTGGCTTTTAGGGTGCCTGATTTTTGTCTCAATAAGCTGCTAAAAGCTTCCCATACACTTGGCTTAACACTCATTCAGCCAGGAGATTCTGTTACTAACTCTTCCATACACAAGAACACTGGGCTCAGCCAGGTGTGTGTTTCAATAGGGAGACATCAATAAGCCACTTACAGACACCAATGATGGTGGCTTATCTCTGGCATAACAAATATTCCTTTCTTCTCCTCTCCTTCCCATCTGCTGTTGAAATGGATCGGAGCACCCCACACACATTAGAAGTCCGTCTAGTCTTGCCAAAACTTGACCAGCGCTCAGCTAAAGAAAATTGCCATAAAGTGGTTGTCCGGGACTGTGATATTGAGCTTTATTTCCTCTTCTCAGTCCAGTGACATCAGTCCATCGGTCACAAGGCCATACTGCAGCTCAGTCCCATTCAAAAGAATGGGGCTGAGCTGAAATACCAAGCACAGCTACTATACAATGTACAGCACCGTGCTTTGCAAGTTGCAAACTCATTAAAGGGAAAATTCCGCCTTTGTTGTGAACGCTATTCTTTTCCCAGTTCAATATGTTTATAGCTTGCAAACAGAGTTTAATTCAAATCTTATCTTCAGAAGGGGCTTCTGGCATATCCTGCCCTCAATTTATTGGCCACAGAGCAGTTGGAGCATCCATGCCAACTTTTTTTATAAACACAAAGTGATGTGACTTTGCAAATTAATAGTTTTACTTGAAAAATTGAGTAGACATTAAGAATCAGCAGTGAAAACTGCTCCAATTTGCAGTAAAAACCAGAATGGTGCTACAAATTTCCACTGTGCCCTGGCCTAGCATTGCACTTCTTACCTGAGATGCAACGGTCAGCATTTATGGAGGAGCACTACTATACTGCTCTACCACCATGGACTCACCCGTGTGCAGTTAACAGAATAGTCCTCAGGATTCACAATGGTGAGCTGATACAGCATCTTGCAGACAATAATTATAGATGTCCAAATGGTACAGAGGCAGGAAGCCATGTGGTGGAAGCGAGAAAATGGAACAGCAAATGCCCACAGGATCACAAAGAGGAAATTCATCACAGAAACCTAATGAAGATCAAATAAAAGTAAGTTTGCTTCTTGTGACATCAGTAATGATTTAACCAGATTACTACCATCTACACTATGAAAATGAACTATTACTGTACATGGCAATGACTACACCTAAAACTTTTGATCATCTTGATCATCATCATCATCATCATCATCTACTTCAGACATCATACATTATTGGCAGTTCTGCTCACCTCCTGCACGGCCACCCAAACACTGTACAGAGCCACGAGCTTCATCACATGGAGTTCAAGTAGCCGCCACAGAAAGACTTGCACCTGGTGTAAAAGCTTTGAGAACTTGTAGAATAGCACTCTGAGACGCTGAGCAACCAAATCCCACTTGCTAAGCGTGGCTAGCATATAAGAAGACAAGTGTGAAAAATAGAATAGCAGTGTCCAGTCAAACAGCAGCTTTTATGTCTAAGGTTGTTTAGAGTCAATATAGTGCCAACACATTATACAACATGGTACTGGGAATGGGTGAAGTCACTCAATCCCTTATGTACAACAAAAATAACACAAGGCCTGAGGCCTAACTGTAAAGGATACAGAGACTATGTTCTCTCTCTCATATATAAGTCAAGTATTGGGGCATCTACATGTTACACTAACTGGAGCTTTTATGACTTCCTACTAATATATACGTACTATTTATACATTGTACATATATATTTTATGTTTTATACACACATATATGCAATTATATTTATATATGTCCATAGAGACACACACATGTACACGTGTATCAAAGTTTTGGGACAGTTGCCATTTCCAACCTTGTAGGAAGTAGTAACAGTTTAGGGGAGACGCTTTTCTGTTTCAGCATGACTGTGGACAGTGCTCAAAGCATTGTCCATAAGGCATGGTCAGATGAGTGGTGTGGAAGAACTTGATACACCATCATTTCTAGAAATGCGACATGTTTTTGGATCGTAAATGGAGCACATGGAACCACATGGAAATGTGACCCTGGACAGATCAGCTCAGCATCTTGGAGAGTAGCCATAGCAATCATTACACCACCACTCTTACTTAAATATCCCTTGGGGCTTGTGATCTATATGGTTACTGTGACCATGACAAAAGCAATTACTTTAGATAAAATTTCCTACAACACTGAAGATTCCATCTCTCCATACTGATAGCAATATTTTTCTTTATCTCTAGAGGACTGTCTTTTTTATTTTCCTGATTGTAAACCAATAATAATAATTATACACATGGGTATTCAGCATAAAGAAAAATATTATAACCTGGCATTACACACCTAGTCTATGAGGCACTGTTCCAACCCTACCCACAGATCAACCATTGTGTTCATGTCCCTAAGGCAGTAAAGAATTGTAATTGTGCTTAGAAATAGAATGGCTACTCCTGACATGTGGAAACATACTCTTCTGAACAGTTTTTTTTGCCTCATTGGATAACAGTTACTGTTTGTGCCCATCATTGATTAAAATATATAATTTCAGGTCATGTATTCCATGTGCAATTTCAGTATGGCTACAAATACACAAACTATTTCAGTATCTTGTATATATGATATAATATCAAAGTCCACAAACTTTATGGGGAAAACATGCTCCACTATTAAACACCCATCCACAGATGAAGATCTTGGGCTCAAATGCAAAATCTGCCACAGGGTCCTCCCCATCTGCCATGTACCATTTATAATACAGGTGACATCTCGCTCTTCACTCCCTATAGTTATGCAGCGGACTACAAACAGTATTCAGGGTTGATATAATCCTTCACAGACGGGGTGTGTAATGTTCACATATCAAGTTTTCTCCTGCAATTTAGATGGCTCCTCCAATTAGTAAAAATCAAAATGGCAGCCAGTTGAAATTATACTATGGGTGAACTCAATAACAGCAAAGTCTATCTATCCTATATGATGTTGCTCAATGTTGTGTTTATGGGGTGCTTCAAAATTTTTGACTGAGTTTTAAAGCTTGAATCTTCTGTTCATACTGAGGTGCTAGGCAGCAGCTTATTCTACTCTTCCTATTGAAAGTATGCACACTTGACTGAAGTATGCGTGTATAGGTATAGAGAATTCGGAAGGAATGGCTGATGGCTAAACAAGCATTTGACTAACAGCTACTGAAACTGTAATAAAAACTCTAAGCACAAATACAATAATGACTGGGATGAGATGGAAATATTCTAAAACTGGACTTCTTACCTTCAGGTAGAGCGTCATCTTCAGTACACTCCTCTTCCTCTTCTCCTTGACTGGCAGAGGCTGCAGCATCCTCCTCTTCTTCCTTTGGCTCACTATGAAAGACATTGAATCATGGATTGGAAATCATGGAAATGTGGGCCAAAAATATGGCGTGTTTTTCTCCAAAAACAGTGACTCTGCCACTCTGAATGGATCTGCCCTTCAATACCAGACACATCCTATAGACCATAATGGCACTATTTCTGAGGGGGATTGAGCAAAAATATTTTCTTATCTTAGATATTCCCTTATGTATACAAATCCAAAGGACAAACCATTGGGGTTGGTGGTATTTAAGCATTTTTGCTATAGTGTCTCTCTTAGTAGTTTGTACGTTAATTGGCAGCGACTTTTTTTCATATTTTCCTTCCCCCACCTTCCAAAATTCATAACTTTTTATTTTTCTGTTGACGTAGCTATGTGAGGACTTATTCTTTACGTGAAGAGTTGTACTTTCATTTTCCACCATTTTAGGGTACATATAATGTTTTGATTAGCTTTTATTTACTTTTCCTGGGGGCTCCATGTGAAATAACACAATACTATCACAATTTTTAGCATTTTGTTTTTACGGCATTCACTCTGCATTAAAAATGACATGGCAGCTTTGTCAGGCAGGTCATTATAATTACGGTGATACCATATTTATATTGGTTTTATTATGTTTTACTGCTTTTACAAACAAAACGTCACTTTTTAAAAAATTATCGATTTTCCTGGGGTCACCGTTTTCTGACGCCTAAAACTATTTTACTGTGTTGTTGACAGAACTATGTCAAGGTTTTTTTATTTTCAGAGCAAGATGTACTTTTTATTTAGATATTTATATTTAGTATGTATGACTTTTTGATCACTTTTTATTGTTATTGTTTGGGGAAAGTGAAGAGACCAAAATACATTAATTTGTGCACACAGTACGGGATAAATAAAGCTATTTTTGGATAGTAGGGGCTTATATGCACAAGAAGATACCTAACAGGTTTGTTTATATTATGTATTTTTTTTAAAATGTAAAAGTTTTTTTTTTTTTTGCTTTCTTATTCTTTATTTTAAATTTTTTACTTATTTATTTTTTACATGTCCCACAAGGGATCTCAGATCCCCAGTGTAATGTAAAATACATAGTATTGAAGAACATCGCACAATAGTTCCCTATGGGAACTGCGCATAGGCAGTCAGGAGGACATTGCAACCCCTCACCATTTATCACGCCATCCAGGGGGTTAATCCACCAGGTATGGAGTATCTTCAGACTCTGGTGGCTAGTCCCAGGCCTCAGCTGTATAACACAGCCGAGTGTCGGAGGAAATGCCACAGGCACAGCTCCTGTGCCCACAGCATTACAGCGCTGTACTATTACAGAGCTGAAGTCAACTATATGCTCAGTGCGACGTAATATTGTGTCGCAGAGCAGGAAGGGGTTAGAGAGACTGTAAGCAGAAAAATCAGCAAAAACCTAATGACCGTACCTTGTAGAGCGTCTTCTACACTTTCCAAAAATGTATTTTTTATTCTGCATTACAGCTTCATGAAAATTAGCATTTTATTCTTATAAAAATAAGCCGAAAAAGGCTTTAGGGGCGTTTCTTCTCCTGCTTCGACTTCACTCTCTGCTCTAGATAATCAACGCTAACTGCTGCTCAGCTCTGCCCTCTACCCCACTGCTTGAGTGACATCTTTGTCACACTTTGTCTACAGTTAGGCCCTGGTTATCTAGAGTAGAGAGTGAAGTCCTTGCAGGAGAAGACACACCACTAAAAGCCTTTGCAGCTAATTTGCATACAAATAAAATGCTGATTTTCATGAAAATGGAGCTGCAATGCAGAATACAAAATACATTTTTGGAAAGCATAGCAGCAGCTCTACAAGGTATTGTCAGTCTGATACCGATTTTCCTGCTGACAGACTCCCTTTAAATCATGGTTCTCCTCATGATTCTCCCCTCATTCCAAGTCCCTAGCATGGTATTCTTTTAAATGTTGATCCTCAGTATAGTTTCCTCTCTCATTCCTAAACCCTAACATTCCTAGACACCCTTTCGATGTTCTCATTTCATTGCTAACCTTGAGCATACTTGCTGGCATTTTATAGTCTAAAATCTGAGCTTTAAAGCCCAAGAATGCCCATTTTGGTGTGGTGTTTTCATAGAACCTATCCGCTTGACAGCCCAGTTCTGGCACTGTTCAAGCATAACATATGCTCAGCATACAGACTGCAGTTCCCACTGTGCAGCAATCACACATTGAGGACAACATGGGCCCTCTTCTCCAGTATGATGCTGTCGACTTTGCTCCCCAATGAACCTTGCAAGTCTCTTGCTTGCTGCAGTCCAGGTATGTGACGCAATGCGCAGTCTTTACAAAGAGTGAAACTGAAAAATATGCTCAAAAAAGTAGACTTTGCTTGGAAAGGGTTGGTTTGCATATAGAGAGGCAGAAGTGGAGTATAACGGAAAGAAAACCTGTCACTGAAAAAAAAAACAAAATCAGTCTTTAAGACCAGGGTCTTCTGAGGAGGTTTCACTGTATGTACACACAAGATTTTAAACATAAGTACTTTGTCATATGGCAGCATATCACTAGAATGACTAGAATTTTATCTTCAGCTGCAGAACTAGAAGAACTGGCTCTTTTGTTACCTTAGAAACCTTATCAAAACTTAAGATAAAACACAGGATAAAGGATATAGTGATAGGGTTACCAGAGCAACATAAATCTTAACAACAGGGAGAAATTAACACACAACATATATTTCAGAATTGCACAATACAACGAATAGGAACTTAATTTTATAAATTTCAGTACTCACTTGTCTTTGTGAGGAGTGTTCGCCAGAGATGAAGCTCGAGCACTATCTGTGATGTGCATGAATGGCTTGTGGAAGTAGTGAAGTTGCAGAATACATGCCAGGAGGAAGAAGCCAGGTATAAGAATACTAGTAAAAAGTTCAGACACACTGAACTGCTCAAGCCCCATAGCACTCAATCTAGATAAAACAACAAGGAAAATGTGTAAGAAAACAAAAGACCTTCAAATAGTTGGTTAACGGGTCAAAGAGTTGGTATGAGAGGAAAAAAAAATGTCTACTTTTTCACAATCAACAGTGCCACACTTGTTCATGGGCTTTCTGTGGCACTGCAGCTCAGTTCCATTACTAGAATTCACAGACTAAGCTGGCACTGCTTATGTAGAATACTTAAAATGGGTTAAAAAGGAAATATGGCAGTCAAGTCTTCATCTAGAAAGAAAACACATACTGTTCATCTGTGAGAGAAGTCATGTTCCTCCAATATACAGGAAAATCTTCAAACTGGTAGGTGTAGATGGCGATAAGGACAAGCATTGTGTAAGCTACCACCAGCCACCAGAAAAAGTTCAGCAGCTTCCTCCATAGTGTGTAATACACCTATGACAATACAGACAAGGAAATGACCCATTATTAAAGTCAACCAGGACCAAGGACTAAACAATTTAATGTAAGCCAAACAGGATATCTCTCTCTCCAGATTACGTGTAATATTATTATTGAAGCCAACTTTTCTTTTTAAAATGTCACAGGATCCTGACCAGTAGGGACACTTTAAATTATGCACTGACTTCCCATATACACAAGACACTTGAACCATAGGGCAAAGGGAACACTTGCATCAGGCACCATGACCGTGTGGGAGTAATCCAGAATATTCCTGCATTTCAGGTGCTGTGTCGTCGTGTCAGGCAGTGGGTTCTAATTTAAACTGTATCTGCTTCCTCAGGACGCAGATGGAGTATAGTACAATGGTGGAGCGTGGAACTATCCGTTCTGTGCTCCACCATTTAGGCCTCGTCAAGTGCTGTCTGAGGCAGGGAGATGCAATGAGCACTGTGCACAGACAGTATTAGAGCATTTGACCACTGAGGGGGCATTATATTATATGGGGCCACTAAGGAGGCATTATACTGTGCAAAGGCCACTAAGGCATTATATTATGTGGTAGTCACTGAGAGAGTATTATAGTTTGGGCAGGCCACTTGGAAGTATAATCACTGTATGCTATAAGTTGAAAGGCACCATTACGGTGTTAGATTACAACTAAATAATAGGAATGGGTAGTGACAAAAAAGACATGGGTGGGCTTAGGGGCACAGCTTAACACAAAAAAAAAAAAAAAAAAAAAAACGCTGCCAAACTAGTATGTTTTTGTGTTCTCTGAAAGTTGGGACAAATGTCTTAAGTGGTGGTGATGGTGAGAGGGGGCCACATACGAAACCTTTGCACTGGGCCCACCAATGTGTTAAGACAGCCCTACATATACAGCACTATTTTGTACAGATAAGGCACAACAGAATATGAATTCTGTAATATTATATAATCTGGACAACAATCATTCTATTCTTTTTGTACTTACCTGGAAGATGATCAGGCAGAGAAGGAAAAGGAACATATAGACAATTTTATAAACTACAAGGCGTCCAGCAAAGCTAACTAGTATAAACATTCCTCCGCACACATATATCCAGTATTTGGCATAGAAGCTCATCACATGGTCCCCAAAATATTTCAGCAGGTTCCTCTCCGTAGACTGACCTAAGACGACAGAGATATTATGATCCGATTTCTGCTGAATGAAAGAGCGCAGGGAACCATGCTGACTGCAATTTACTCACCAGATTCTGGCACAGTCACTTCCTCCAGAGAAGCCATCACTCGCTTTCGTTTAAGGAGTTGCTCAGTGACAAACTGATGGAGCAGGAGCCAAAATGTCAAAGTGTAAAGAAGCTGGAGAGAGAAGAATGGAGGAGATCATTTGTGTTTGAAACAATGAGCAAGTTAGGCTGGTTGCAAACTCCTAAGTCAGACTGAGGGTCTTAAGGGCAGAAGAACCTCTGAGGAGGGAAGTCAACAGATCGACATGGATGGAAGCTCTATTCAACCCCGACCAACTCCTTGTCGGCATATTACCAGCTTGAATAGTTTGACTTCAAAGCAATAGCTACGCTAGCCCTCTCTTCTGTCATAATAGATACAGAGAAAAGGTACAGGGAAGAGGACTGGTGTAGTTACTGTAAGGAGACACACAGCCAGAGCCATGCTGACGGAAAGAGGTGGGAAGCTTTCTTTTGCCATTGAAGTGACTAGGAGGTCAGGAATGGGACTCGTAGCAGGAATTAGGGCACCTATGCTAACCAATGTACAGCTACACTGAACTTTACTTTTCTTGTCATAAACTAACTTTTTATCCAACTGGAAAGCCTCTTTAGGGACAGATCATTGTATTTAAAAAGATAATATTACAAGAATTTTACATTGATAAAGAAAATATTTTACAGTACATATTAAGAGTTTAAGTATTCTTATGCTTTACAATAAAATGTGGTTCTGTCAAAGGTGGAAGACACATTACAATACAGATACTAACCATTGCTCCTAGGTTGAGACAGGGATAAGAGGCACGGGCAAGCCCCAGCTGTGAAAGCCTCATGAAGCCTAGTTGCTTGGGTAGCTCATTTTCTAAGTCCATGCTCCAGACATACTGCAAACTGCAGAGTGTGACTGCATAGAGGAGGATGAAGGGAGAACACACCATGGCGAACTGCCGGCGGTTGCGCACTATCCAGATGAGGCAGGCCCAAAGCAGTAGAATAAATGTCAGCCAGCTATGATAAGTGATACTCCATACCTAGGGGTTAAAACGCAGGATAAAGCACAGAACATGCACAACTGTCTATAAATTATCCTGTTAAATTTTCATATTTATAAGGAAATCACACCACTCACATAAAATATAAAATTTTTATAATTATACAGTTCAGATAATTACTTTTAACTTATCTGAACTGACTAGGAGCACACTAGAGAAGAAGCTGACCAGCAGAAAGGGAACACTCCAAGCAAAACCCATATACTTTGTTATGTACAGTGCAGGATCTGAGGGGTGGTGAATAATATAGGGTATATAGATCTTTGTGTGTCATGATGCACTGTTTGAACCAAGCGAAGTGACTCACTGTTTCCCCCACTTTGGTAGAGATCTCATTCCCTTAAAATATTGTAAAGTCCCTTTAATTTCTATGGCATGATATGTGTTATTTATAGTTGTCTGGGAACACATATGTGATCTACATGGAAAAGGTGTGTTTTAAAGGGTACTCTATAGATTGTAAGCCTGGAAACACGGTACATGGGAAATCCAAAATTCTTTTACAAAGACAAAACCCTGTCCCATCACTTGGTGGAGCAGTTGCTCTGCAGACCTTTCCAAAGACATCAGTCATTCATGATTTGACAGAGCACCATTTGTGTAGAGCACAGTCTATTCCTTGCGCACACCGCCTCCTACACCACGTACATTCCACAGAGCTGTCAAAGCACAGAGTGATGTCGTACGAAAGGAAACTTCTCATTGGTCAGATCCACAGAGGCACATTTTTTTTTTTCTTCTGTAGATTTTGGGACTTTATACAGGGGTTTTCTCTAAGGCAGTTTTACACATGCAATTCTGTCCTCTGCTGCATCTACATTTCTGGGGTTGCTGCCAAATTTTATGCAAAAAAAAAAAAATGCCCGCGTCACATCTGCCAGCTGCTATACTGTGTGGGATGGGGGAGGGGGGCACTATGTAATGATGTGCCTCTAAATCTCCCCTCCGGTGACTTGTGTTCATGAAACAATGTATTTATAGTACAGTTAAAGTTGATTGTTTTTATGACGGACCTGCTGGTATATGTAAAAAAAACAAAATAGGAGGTCCATTAAAGAAAAAAATGTAAACTGTGCTGAGAAGCCGCAGAACACATCTAAACTTTACAACAACATTAGACGTTTAATAAGTCCTTCAGGTCAAATGATTCCATTCTGTTTGGACGTGACAAGTCTTATAAAAGTTATTAATACATGAAATATGGTGAGAGTGATGAGAAGCTGACAGGACATCCACGACACAATTTATGGCTTCCTCAGCAAATAAAATGGTAGCATATTATTCCCAGGACTCGTGACTATTCCTCGTCACGCAAGAAAAACTCACAGAAAAAGTACAGCCTGAATAATCACCCATGTGAAAAAGGAGGTTCAATTTTCAATTGTTTTCTTATTTGAAGGGATTGTCTAACCCCATTAAATTTGTGGTGTTTGAAGACCCCTTTAAACATGTCAAAATATACTTGGCATTGCCGTAAATTGCAATTCCCAGCATACACTAGTAGGCAAGACTGACATGACATGTTGAGAGTTGTAGTACTACAACAGCTGGAGAAAGATACAACGTACTACTGTGAATTAATCATATCGGTCAGTAATGTACATCAATGTAATCCACTATGTAACACAAATTTTGTTCTCAGCTTTTAAATGTTATATTCCAATTGCTTATGTCTAAAACAAATAAAAAATTGCTTACATACATCATAAACTTCGCTTTTGTGACCACGGCAACGAAAATTATGCATTTTTACTAAAGAAACAGACGATTTTGCATCTTCTCATTTATACAGTCAGACTAAGAACACTATATGCATTGCAAATTTACACAGATTACCAAAAACTGTTCAGAAGTGTGCAGTTTTCCGAGATTTACGACTATACTGCAAATCAGTTTCACGAATCAATCCCCAAATATAGTCGCCCATCATGTTTTCGTTATATTGTCCTTGGTAACGGCGTTCAAAGTTCATAATGTCCTGGTGAAAGCGCTCGCCTTGCTCCTCTGAATAAGTTCCCATGTTCTCTTTGAACTTATCAAGATGAGCATCAAGGATATGGATTTTGAGTGACATCCTGCAGCCCATTGCAGCATAGTTCTTTATCAGAGTCTGAACCAGTTGTACATAGTTTTCATCTTTATGATTGCCTAGGAAGCCTCGAACCACTGCGACAAAACTGTTCCAAGCTGCTCTCTCCTTCCTATTCAGCTTCCTGGGAAATTCACTGCACTCTATGATCTTCTTGATTTGTGGTCCGACGAAGACACCAGCTTTGATCTTTGCTTCAGACAGCTTAGGTAAAAGATCTTGGAGGTAATTGAAAGCTCTCAACTACTTATCTAGAGCCCTGACAAATTGTTTTATGAGCCCCAACTTGATGTGTAGTGGTGGCATCAGCACCTTGCGTGGGTCCACCAGTGGCTCCCACTTTACATTGTTCTTCCCCACAGTGAACTCGGTCCGCTGAGGCCAGTCCCGCCTGTGGTAGTGCGCTTCAGTATCCTGGCTGTCCCAAAGGCAAATAAAGCAAGGATACTTAGTAAAACCACCTTGGAGGCCCATCAGGAATGACACCATTTTGAAATCTCCGATAACTTCCCAGCCGTACTCATCATACTTCAAGGCACCTAGCAACATCTTGACACTGGTGTATTCCTCTTTCAGGTGCACCGAGTGAGTTACAGGAAGAGACGGATACTTGTTCCCATTGTGAAGCAGCACAGCTTTGAGGCTCTTGCATATTTTGTCTATGAAGAGGCGCCACTCATTCGGGTTACAGGTGATACCTATAGCCTCGAATAGACCGGCCACATTGTTGCAGAAGCACAGTCCATCTTGATGACTGAAGAAGATGGAAAAAACTTGGTGACGCTTCCTCTGATCTGTGACTTGGACGCTTTCATCTAATAAGTTCCATTGCTTGAGCCTTGATGTCAGAAGCTCAGCGTTGGACTTGGTGAGACCAAGGTCTCTGATCAGATCGTTGAGGTCTTTTTGGTTAGGGTAGTATGGCTTCCGCTCCTCATCTGCATATGAAGAGAAATCGTAATCTTCAACGTCTTCCACGATGTCTGCTCTGCTGCTTTCTTTTGAAGGTGGTGTAGCTCTGTCTGGAGGTGTTGGTACAGGAAGTTCAGGGCAGTGTGGTACTGGGGCAATAGATGACGGAATGTCAGGATACGTTACAGGCGGTGCATTTTTGCCAGTGCGACGTTTGGAAGGGTCCACCATGCAGAAGTAGCAATTTGTGAGTGATCAGTCAGTTCACGCCAAATTCTTGGGATAGCAAAATGCATGGCTCTCTTCTCTCCCCTGTACCAACCTATAAGCAAACAAAATAATATTTGGATTGAGAATTTGAATTAGGGCTATTTCACACTAATGACTAGTGATATTTACAATATTAACACAGTTAATCTGCTATTTAAGAGAGTAGCATTTATCCACTTACCTTCAAGAGTTTTCTTGCAGTGCTCACATGTGAAATGAGGAGCCCATGTTTTGTCTTGGTCACCAACAGGCATGCCGAAGTATGCTTTGTAGGCCTCACACATCCTAGCAGATGCTTCCACAGAGTACTTTTTCGCTCTTGTCTTTAGAAACTAGCCACATACGTAGCAAAATGCATCTGCTGGATGTATGCAACCTCTTGATGCCATCTAAATTGACTAAGTTGCTGTGAACTGTAAGGAAAAAGGATGTCTCTCCAAACTTGATAAAAATGGTCTTTATTCCATGCAGTATTAAAGTTCAAGAGTGTACTGAGGATTCAGCAGAACAAGATTGATCACCCGGTACCAGAGTAACACACAATATATACATTTACATTCCTTAGCTGCTCCTGTAATGGGTGTGGGGTGAAGTGTGAATACTGTCGTTATCAGAATCTGAATAGATATTGAATTCACACCTGTCTGTCTAGGTCAATTCCCCTTTGTCTGTGATGGCCATTGCCCACTTACTATGCAATCCCAATCAATTAGATCCTGTCTCTCCGTCTCTCAGGAAGGGCTATAGTGGCCCTATATAACTGTAGTTATACAGCTACCTACAATTCTGTACAGTCCCAGAAAGTTCTAGATAATTCTGGGCAGTTCTAGAAACTTCTTGATAGTTCTCACAATTCCAGAAGCTTCTTAACCCTCGTCAGGCTGCATAATTTTACAACATTACAGACTGCATAGGAATAGGTACAATTGTTCCTACACAGCCGGACGAGGGTTAAGTATCTTGAAATATTGCGAATATCCTTAAAAATAGATCAATTTCAAAATATCATTGTGCTGACCACAAAAGCTAAGTTTACAGGGAATAATAACTTTTTTCTATTCATTTAAGGTACAAACAATCAGGAAAACACACTTAACAACTGGGAACAAATATTTTTTTGAAAATTGTTACATGGTACTATCAATGAAATCAGAGAAAATACAATCAATGAAATACTATCAGTACGGCATCTAGTACAGCTGCTGTGTTTAGCTCACAATGTATTGCCTAGACTAACACACTATATTCATTGGCATCAATTGTAACACAAAAGGCTACAAAACTTCCGTTACACAATTATTACAGGGACTATGCTAAGATATAAACTTATCTATCAGACAAAGATACCTTGATATAAAAAATGAGCCACACACTCCCTGCTCTATCAAGATTATACAACGAAAAACACCAGAAGCAAAATCATATAAAAATAAATATATTATATAGCCTTCCACACTGTTTATACATATGTTTTACTGCTTAACTGTCTCTGTATATTGGTATATATTTATACATTTTTGGTACTAAACTTCTCTATCCACAGGAAATGTGACCACAGGGGGTCCAACCACATTTAACCTACCAAAAAAGTAGTATCTTTAAAACATAACTTTTAATTACAAAACATCTACAATTGGTCCAAGTATATATAGCCAACTGAATATAACCCAATATACAAACTAAACATACACAAAGGTCAAAACATATGAAACTCTCCTAATAAGTCGCCGCAAACTCAGCGATATTCATAGTACCAGTTATAGGTTTGTATTCTCAATATTGTCCAACCACATTTACCATGAGAATGGGGGTCCTTTATTCACCACAAGAATGTAGCGACATCAAACATGTGCTGCTGCTCCATTCAGCTTTATAGGACTGCTTAAGATAGCTGAGTGTTGTAATCTGCCATCTTCTGCAGTCCTGTAAAGATGAATGAAGTAGCAATATGCAAGCTTGACCACTGCTCTATTTATACCATTGCAAAAGAGACCAATACTGAACAATACTAAAAAGAATAAATCAATCTATAGCCAAGAGAAAAAAAAAAACAAAAAAAAAAAACACAACAATCAAATGACAGAGAGCAAAACGTAATAACCTTTACATGGCAACGCTTGTTTTCCCATAAGCAGGTATCAACAGAGATCAGTACAGCAGCAGCTCTGCCAGGTGCCAATTCTAAGAAGTAAATGACTATTCCTTACCAAACATTACACTATAATTTCCATTACAAAGCCATGTCGAGAGCTCTTCTGCACTTGCCTGCAGCTATGGCTCCATGAGGCTACCGCCTGTGAAATTTGGCATTAATCTTTAAGACTTCAGCGTCATAGAAGTGTTTCATTTCTAGTTATTTCTTAAAGCCACTCCTTTTTCTTAACAAAAAGCTAATCCAATGTAAAATCCTGTACTTAAACTATGCAAACTTCAGGAGTATCTTAGAAGATATATTCACAGTCTACATGATTGTAATGGGTGTTACTACAGGGGTAAAAGGCCAGAGCTGTGTGTGACATTTTGCACTCCGGGACAAATCTCACTTGCAAGTTTTACAGTAGCAATATAATAGCTTTTAATATAAAACTTCCATCTTATATGGTTCTGAGCTTTTAAAACAAGCATGGTAAAGATCCAGTAACAAAACACAAGAGCAGTAGTGTTTCATTTCCAGGGCAGAAGCAGCTCTGCTAGCCCATAAACAGTATCCAGCCCCATCTGCGAGGTTTATGGAGCAAGACGTGCACTATAAAAGGTATTTACAGTAATTCCTTCTCAGCACCAATAAATATCTGCATGAAATGTGAATTTCTCATTTGTCTTTATTAAAGGACTAAAGACAGCAGGTATGAAAGACCACTTTGATGTACATTTCTCAATTACAACAGGGGCAAACATTTTGATTTCTATAAGCAAAGTCATAGGTACTACTACATGAAAACCTATGGGTTCAAGCATTAATATAGCAGCGTTAGGTAGAATAGGCCTAAGCCAAACTGCCCTTAAAGTGGTTGTAAAGATTTAGAAAAAAAAAAAGGTATTTTTTACTTTCAGAACCAACAATATGGTTTGCATGGGTTGTGTATGGTTTTGCAGCTCATCGTCCTTCATCGTCAAGTGAATGGAGCGGAGCTACAATACCAGACACAGCCTGCAGACAAGAGTGGTGGTGTTTTTTGAGGAAACACAAAAAAAAAAATAAAAATTATTTTTTCTAAGCCTGAGCAACCACTGTAGCACATGAAGGTCACATACTTGCTAAAGAAGCCCACATATTGTGATTGATGCTTGGTGAGGTACATGTAACAAAGACGTTCTATAACCAACACTTACCATCATGGCAATCAATGCACATATATAGCTCTGGTTGAGGATGACATTACCCAGAACATGAAGCGGTAACTGCTCTCTGAAGGCATCTGGTTTGGAATCTGCTTAAAGACAGAAACACAATGTATCAGACTATGGTTTCTCTGTCTATAGGTCAGCACATTCACCATCAAGGCTATGAATATCAGGGATAGAAATTAGATGACTTTAAAGGAATTCAAAGCGAAATGCCTCCCAAGCCAACAATAGTGCAGTTTCGGGGCCTTAAATCGGAGCAGAAACATAACTTTCTGGACACAAACAGATGAAGCAATACAGAGACCATCATCTTTTTATGGATATGCAGTGGATATCAGTCTGTAAATGCATCGGGTCTAGTCCACTGATCACCAAAAGTGTATTGATATTGTGTTGATATCCTGTTCATGTAATATATCACTCTGCTATTGTCCTTAACAGCTTTTACCCTACAGTCTCACCACTTTGTTTTCGCGGTTGTGACGCTTTAGACAATATTCTCCATACTTGGTGGACCTGCCCTCTGGCCCGTCGCTTCTGGATATCCATTCATAGGATGGTGCAAAGACTTTTCGGCCAATTTCAATGTCGGCTCCGGATTTCCTACTCAGCCTTAAGCCTACCACTTTTAGGTATGCCCAATATAAATTACTCCACTACATATTAATGGCTGCAAGAATCCATATCGCTTTCAACTGGAGACAACCATGTCTTTCATTGACAGAAGCCATCAGACGAGTTGACGTGATCATGCTTCATGTACAAATTAATGATTCCATCCCTGATGCTCGCCCACTTTTTCACAGGGTTTGGTCACCCTGGGTTAATAGGTCTAATATCCCAGGTCTGTCATATTGTCTTCAACTATAGTTTGCCATTGGGATTGAGTACTCTATATCCTTTCCCCTAGGCAGGATTTACCTTCTCTATTACCCTTTGATCTATGCACTATAAAGCTGTCCATCTTCCTTCCCCTTCACTGAGTTTGTTACAGCGTTTTTTCCCTTTTTATCTTTTTTAAGGACTTTTTTAGGATGTCACTGTATTGTTGTATTGTATTCCATTTATTCCATGTTCTGGATTGTTTTTATGGTTGTCTTTTTATGTGTTTCTTTGCAGTAATTTTTTATCATTCAATAAATACCTATGAAACTAAAGGGAATCTGTCAGCATAAAATTGAGATATAAACTAATCACAGTACCTTATGGGGTGTCAGCACAGTTTACAATTATGTATTTCTTATTCAGGACCGCTGCTCCATTCTTGTAAAAACCGCCCTTGTACTACCACATAAATGGTAGCACAAGGTTTATCTTAAAGAGGACCTTTCACAACGTCCAACAAGTCCAGTTCTTGATGATTTAAGAGGTGCTGCTCCACCGATTCTAGCGCAGTTGGAATTTTTTCTGTAGCCTCCACTGTTCCCGAGCAATAACTGCAGTTATTAGTTTTGTTGCCTGATATGCTATTTAGACTCTGTACTGTCAGAAGGACGGAGTCAGGCAGGATGCAGACAAGGGGTGTGATTCTGAGCTCTGATACTGGCTGATTCTGATTGGAGCTCTGAATCACACCCCCCTGCCTGCCACTGCCCACCTAACAGTAGAGAGCCTAAATAGCACAAAGCACCAAAGCCAACTGTACTTGTTGCTCAGAAACGGTGAAGGCTAGAGAAAAAATTCCAACTGTGCTGAAATCATTGGAGAAGCAACTATTACAGGGGTTTTCCCACAACAACAATCATATTTCATATAAAATTTACAAAATATCACTGTCACCTATTGGCAGCAATTATAAAAAGTGTATGCATAAGCGTATAGCCCATTGAAAATCACCCTATACCTACCACTGTTTGAGCACTGATATTAACCTGCAGTTCATTTTATTCAGAATAAGCATGCCCAGTTTATTTCTTTCACTTTCCTATAGCTGCTTATTAGATCAGGGCTACTTAACCATGCATGTGCCATCAGAACAGACGGACCATGTACGGTGCATGAATGATTTCTGTTTGGAGTAAAGGCCAATGAGGCAGTTAGAAAGCGCAGAGCAAGGTATACCTGAGAAGTGTAGTTTTTACTAGTAAGCAGGCAGTCACATGATCCATAGTAAAGACTGTCCACTCTGGCCACTGCAAGCTGAAAATGTAATGGCGCTATAGGGGTGTGCGGCATCCCAGAGCTGGCTATGGCTGGGCTGAGGGTGATCTCTGTAGTCATTGTATTATTTCCTGTTGCTTCATAGCCTGTGTGACATAACAGGGGGTCCTGAGTCTCACACAACACAGCGCCACCTAGTGAGCCTCACACATGCATTACACCTCCCATAGGATTGAATAGTAACCAAATGTCCAATGGGAGGACATCGCCTGGGAAAAGGGGAGGAGTCAGCTGATCACTGGGTCCCCATGGTAACACCCCTGCAGGAAGGTCCTGCGTGTGAGGAGTTAGAAGTGTGGAGTGTTAGGAGGAGGAGGTGAGGAGATAAGTGTGATGTCCTGTGAAGAAAGCAGTGAGTTTAGTGCAGGAATCTCAAGTCCTAGACAGGCCCAGGAAGGTTGGAGAGCTGACATACTCCAGCTATTCAGAAGATTCTGTCTCCTGTCTGCCTAGCCATCGCCCTGAAGGAAGTCAAGCATCATTATCTTGTCAGCATGAGACTGTGGAGAGAACATTCTGGAACACGTGCTCCATAGCAAGTATCACAGGATCCAGGGGCCAAGGCCAGACCTGTGGAATATCCTGCCACCCTGACTATTGCACCCCGAAACTCTGAGCTATCAGGACCACATAACGTGAGTGGGGAATATTATGTACTAGTATCATGGTGGGTATCCTCCTATGAGCCAAATAGGAGCCCAGACGCACCTTAGGGCTGTAACACTGAAGTATAAGGGGCTAGGAACACCTTTCATCAAGTCTACCCTGCACCCCAGGACTTTGCTGTGTCACCAGGCGTACCCCGTTGTTTTGTATTGAAGAAACTGTTTAAGCATTTGTGCCTCCACACCCATGGAAGTAAAAGTTCAACTTTACAACCGTTTCTGTGTCTGACTCTGCACCGACAACATCAGGGCGCCCCAAACACCACCAGTCGGCACAGTATAGGGGAAGCGCCCCGGGGGAACAATCACCACCAACATTTGTGCATCCCCCTCATCACCGGTACCAGTGGTGGTAACGTGGGACAGCACCAGCGCTGCGCCCTCGTGCCCAGAGACCGTGACAAGTCTGCACTGTTTGCACCCCGCAATCCCAACTGCAGCGTTACCTTCCATCTGGTCACCGCAGGTGCAGATCTTGAAACAGAGGGCACATAGAAGGTGGGTGCAGTCACAGGTACAGTGTAGATATTTTATCTGTATGGTTGTTCAATATTTAAAAATATTGTCTGTTGGGGGAAACCCCTTTAAGGCTGAGGCCCCACATTGCGGAAACGCAGCTTTTTTTGTTGCAGATTTTGCTGAGTTTTTTTGAGCCAAAGCCAGGAGTGGATTGAGCAGAAGGTAGAAGTATAAGAACGTCCTGTATATTTCCCATTTCTTTTGTAGCCATTCTTGGCTTTGGCTCAAAAAACTGCAGCAAAATCTGCAACAGAAAAAAAGCTGCATTTCTGCAATGTGGGGCCTCAGCCTAACAGATGCTAAGAACATGACTTGGTGGGGGTGGTGAAAGGTTACCAATCTACATCAGTGAAGAGGAGGAAACTATACACTTAATGCTAAATGAAAACAACTGTTCAACAAGTTCTCTGAATGTCCTAAAATTGCTGCCTGAGGTCTCCTTCTTTTATCAGTGAATGACATTTTTCAGCCTCTGCCATCGCCATGGCTATGTAAGTAATCTCCATGTGGGATAATGGACATCTCAACTGCAATAATACCTCATCTGAGACTACCCAGATCTTTCTAATGGTCATGTAAAGAAGGAAAGCTTTACATATTTATTATGTACTAGACTTTTCATTCCTATAAAACAAGATCTCGTCAGTTCTTTGAACAGAAGCATGACAACTGTTTACTGCTGAAGAAATGCATAGCCAGTCACAGGAATATTCAGCAAAGTTAGAAAGCGAAAAAAGTTACTAAAACTGAGAAAAGAAAAATAACTTGGAAAGAAGATTCCCTCTATAGTAAAACATAGTGGTAAGGTTTGTGTGAGATGAGGACAGTATCTCTGGGACATCTCTTAGAGGCCTATTCTCAGCACGGTGTTATGACATACTAATAGTAATAAACTGTGTAAAGTAATCACCACTAAAAAAGAGGACAATATAATATTACCAAAGGATTTGGGCAAGCTGTTGACATGGTTGGAGAAATGACAAAGTCAACGAAACAAAAAAAAAATAGACAAATAGTAAAATACCAAGTAAAACTGGCATAAAAAAAATAAATAAATATGTGGTGATATTGGTGGATGGTATACTTCACTTTAGTAACCAGTGTCAGATGGTTAATGGAATGTATAGTTGCTCTTAACAAGAAGATTGTTTTGCCTCTATACATATCACTAGTAAGACCAAAGTCTGTATGTACAGTTTTGAGCACCTGTATATAAAAAGAACGTAGCTGAAGAAGTAGAGAATATGCAGAGGAGGGCGACCAATGTATTTCAAAAGAGTTATCCAGTATCTAATATTGATGGCTAATCCTTGAACTACGCCATAAATATTCAATGTATGAGGGTACAACAGCAGAGACCACTGTAGATCTGTTGTTCAGGGACAGCGCGGATCCCTGTAATATTTAGATGCCATGAGCCGCACTGCTTACTTGTCATAGGAGATCTAGCAGGAGCTAGACAAGGTACTCTACATCAGCATATGAATGCTTCTGTAGATGTGCTATAATAACAATGCAAGAAACTTTTGTCATAAAAGAATTAGTACAGTTTTGACAATAATTCCTTATAGCATAGCCACCTCCCACCCTAAAGGTGTTTGGCTGCTGGCATCAGTAAAATGTATGCAAATTACCACTTAAAAAGAAACGTAACAACCCTAAGATCGGTTCAAAAAATTAACCTTACATTTATTTTTATTTTAATCCTTGCAATGGTTACAAAAATGAGTGAATAAATGAAAATATTAAGAAGCTTATGGCATGTCAGCACTGCTGATACAATTACAGTACTAGCTCAGGTGCATGCTGGGAGGTTAGAATTCATAGAAGTAAGCCTCCAGGAATAAAAACTACAAATAAAATTGCACAAAAAATACAAAGCGTAATAATTGCTAGGGGCACAAATTCACATTCCTCCCAAAAAGACTTGCTAGGCAGTAGTGTCAAAGTAGACATCTATAGGGGTCACTTGTATAGTCCAAGTTCTTAGCAGTAAGAAAAATCTTTCAAATGTGACAATGAAACCTACTGGCTAAACCTGCACATTTCAAGTACCCTAAATACCAGGTAGTATGCATGTAAATATTAAGTTATATGTGCATCTTACTGTATGCACTTTCCCCAACTTCTTACAATTTTATTAGGAGCCTCTCTTTCCTATTCCCGTAAGAAGTGCAGTTACATATAATAAAATGAATATTAAGAATAGATTTAAAGAGTGTTCAACAAAAAAAAAAAAAACAAACAAACAAACACATGCCTGTGTTATTTCTGGGCTCTGGCTGGATTGTGTGAACTGTGCAGTCCTGAAGATCAGTCTCTGCGGTGTCGCTCGTCTCTGGTAACATGTGCTGTTAAAGAGAAGCAAAGCATAAGGAATATGTTGCATCTATCCTAATCTCAAACAGTTGCAGCATATCTATCAACACACAGATGACAAATATGGTTGGCAGGGATATTAACTCAAACTCAAATATCATAGTGACATAGTTTGTAAGAGCATATTCACAAAAAACGTGCTGTGCACTCAGTTGTGAAAAAGTACTTATATCATGGCCAAATATGCACCAAGGGCAACCAGTTTTCTTGAATCCCTCATTAACTTGACTCTATTGAAGGATCTATGAAAATGTCCCTCAAAATATCAAGTTCTAGTATTTAATGGATCGGTCAAAAGGACAGTTTAAAAAAAAAAAATAAAACTTATATATTTATAATAATAATAATAATAATAATAATAATGTTGTGTGAATAGATCCATTAATGTCTATGGGACCGGAGAAGCCTGTCGGGTGAATAAGCACTTAGACTGACAAAAGAGATAGAAGAAAAAAAACAAAAAAAAAAACAAACCACCTCTCCTGACAAGTGTCCTTGGCTCAGCAGTCACGTGCAGTGAGGACTTCTGCTGGAACAAGCCCCGGGAGCAGCATGACTGGACTACGGTGCGAGACACCAGAGCACCGGGGACAGGAGAGTATGGGTTTTGTTTTGTTTTTCCACCTTCCCCAAACTCCTTGCTAAAAATTGTATATCCTGGACAACCCATTTAAGTAAATATCCTTTAAGGAACAATCCATCCCCAGAAAGCTAGTGATTTTACTGTACATTATCACACTTAAAAGGCATCCAGGCCCATTTTGCATTTTTTTCAATTTTTCAGACCATGGCAACTTCCTCTGGCAGAAACTTATGTTCTTCCCACTCTTACAGTAAAGAATCCCCCTCTATGTTGCTGTAAAAACCTTCTCTCCTCCAAATTTTTGTACCTATGCCAAATTAGTTTTTTTGGTTGGTTTACACTTGACATGAGCCAAGAATGAGGGAGACTCTTATTCTTGGTAATAAATAAATGAAGTCCAGTCAACTTCTTGCCTCCGAAGCACTGACTCTCAGTGACATCGGAATACCTGTTTGATATATGCCTGTGTAAGAGCTGATCGGACACATCTCACCTTTGTCTCCTCGCCTACACTGTGTCTTTCCTTTGACCAAGACTCTACTTCTGCCATTTCCAGGTCTTCACGTGCAGACTTCTGAGGGCCCCTTCCTTCTACCTCCTCTCCATCCACCCTCTGAGGGATACAAGACGTTGTCAACATTAAACCCCGTTCAGACTCTGTGTATTTCTTGTGGATATTTGGTGCTCAAGTCATATTTGAGCCAAGCCACACTTTACAAAATAACAAATATTCATACAAAATGTCTAGCCACCTACCCTTTGTGAGCTGGGGTTCTTCAGTTTTAGTATAGAGATTACAGAATAGTATAGAAGAAGCAATATTCCTGGATTGACATACACTGGCCAGTCATGATTCTGGTTGAGAATTAGATCATCAACACTGCCTGTGCAATTGGAGTGGACAATTATATCTTTCAGACCAAAAAGCCTGCAATGAGACACATACAAGAACACATTAAGCACAATACCATAGGAATGATTTCATGAATGACTACCTGTTCAGCCATTACAGAAACAAAGGTGCAGGTGAGTTATAGGGAGATCCACCAACCTAGGATTATGTGGATGGCTTCAAAAGATGGCGTTAAAGAATATAATTGCAGAAATTGGGTTAGGTCAAGTGATGTAACACCTGTTAACCACCCAGAGATACTCTGTAGGAGCCAACTATATATTTAGTGCTTAGAACCAAATCTGATTCCATCCTGGAGTAAAGGAAAGCCTTCCTTTGAATAAAGTGTACATTTCTTACATAGAGAAGTAAAGCAGTCGTGCACAGAGTTGGGTTGTTCACAATCTATGATATATGCACATGTGAAATAAAGCTTGTGCTAGATCTTTTGCCACTGGCAAACTCAACCACTTTATTCTGTACAAAGAATATAAACTGGCAGCTAAATGCAACGAGCCCCAGGGAGAAACAGTAAAGACATCAACTCACAACCGAATCTCATAACTCATTTTTTTTTCTAATCTGTGCAGCCTCACCAAGGACTGCTTTTAGAAATGACAAAGAGGGAATGTTATGACTGCAATTATTTATGACGCTGGCTACTTCTGCATGTAATAATCATCATTTCATTGCTCATAGTTCCCTTGAAAGTTACAGTTAAAACCCCTTACCACAAAAAAAAACACAAATAAACCCCACACACGTAACCCCGTCTTTGTGCAGTAACTTAGAATGGCTTTCATGGACTAGCTACGCAATTTCCTTTTTTGTATCCTGAACACTTCTACCCATGTGAGCAGTCATTTAGACATACAATTTATAGACACAAATGCATATTCTTGTTTGAAAAAAAATTATATTTTAGCCAAAAATTAACTCATCTGACAACTACCATGCTGAGATTCAAGGACCAAGGCTAGAAGGCACATTTTAAAGCCCCTGCCTTGGTAACCAAGAGAGCATTCCCTTACATGTAGGTCTGCCAAAATGGATGGTTGAATGCATGTAGTGTTTGTGTATGTAACTCAAGTAATGTAACAGGATTCACTCTGTGAGATAATATTAAACAGAAGCAGCTATCTGTCAGGTCAGGGGTATACTTCAGTTGTAGCATCCACTACAGCACTGGGTTAAGTGACTTTATAGATACTTATTATGTCTTTTGGCAGGTTAAATACAGCACTTCGCTGTACTGGAGTTATCTTTATTAGTGATATATACTCTTGGGTCTCTGCCAGCCAACTATGGAATGTAATAGTCCCGCAAGTTCTGCTCTGCAAACTTGTACAAGGCAGGGTCTTGAAGACATTTACAGTCCTATTTAAAGGAAGCTGGTGGAGGAGCATACTAATTTATTAAATAAAACTATAGATTTAGTCCATGTGTTTAATAGTATTTAACAATAAGCAGAGCAAGATCAGAGTCTGCGGAGGTCCCTAAGGAAAAATTTACATAGGGATGGCCTCCCTGCTTTGAAAGGGAAAATAGTTCAGGACAACAAGGGTAAAAAAAAATGTGATTTTCTAGCTATATAGAAGCAAATAAAAGTGTCACACAGTGCCCAAATACCACAGTGCACAACAGAGTTCTACCATTCCAGGGCTTTAGTCCATGTCATGTCTCGGAGCCTTCCACTGGCACCAATAATTATAAAGACAGAAAGAAATATTGTTCTACAGAAATCTTTATGTGTTGCACAAATATTTACAGACATACAATATATTTTACTGACGGTTAACTTAAAAGATGTTAAGAATAGAATATTTTTATTAGGGTACATTCCTAGCTAATATGGTGGCACACATTAGCTACACTTGGTTCTTTACAAACAACCTGCTATTTGATTCCCTTCATATGTCCTCCAGTGTAAATAAAACCTCAGTCAGCCAATCTTCTGTAGGGGAAATGTGCCATTACATTTTATGTAATACATGACCAGGAATGCCCATCAGAAAGAGTACCAATTATTAGTGGCTCTCCGCCAAAACATGGGGTTCCGAAGACTGGCTTTGAGAACCTGAGTATGCCCAGATAAAAGGTTTTGGAATGAGATACCCAGTGCTGCCCTGGTCCCAAAAAAACTGATGCTGAGACTACACTCTGGGCATACAGAGCACTTCACTTTCATATGGATTAAACTTTAATTTTCTCAGCAGCAGGACTGCACTCTGACATAGAAAATATGTGCACAATGTTACTGATAAAGTGGTTTACAAGAGATTTTGATGGCAGGAAACTAACTTTAATGCAATGACTGTTTCTGGTTATCAGCTAAAACCACTGAATGTAGTGTTGTTCAATGGGATGACTCACACAAATATTAAAAAACAAAAAACAAAAAAAAAAAAACACACATCAGTTCTTTAAAGTCACGTATGCCTTGCATTAGGAAATGGTAGACACATTACCATATGTGTGAATACCTTACATGCTGCACTTTCCTAGTTTAACACCTTTCTACGTTTTTTAACATACTGAATTCTAGCCAATGCCACTATTCGTTTACATAAAATTCAACATAAGCGGTTTCAGATCTTGGAGCTTGAAGTATGGCATGGAAACATGTCCACATATTTCAGGGACTGTATAAGGTAGTGTGTAGTTTAGCATTCGTTTACATAAAATCACAGGCCTTTGGCTTCTGCATGGACTGCGTGCCTACTACCCCTTTACGGCATGTACGTGTGAGTTATGCCATCCTGATGATATTACACCAGTGTGTGACAAGTCTAACTTTTCCACTCTAATTTTACAGGATGGATACACGAACATATTCATGGCTGAAATTCTCATAATTAGAAACGCCCCTTTTTCCAGAAGGTTTTATTACTTAATTCTGAAGAATTACGTCTAAAGTGTCTTTCTACTAGTAAAAGTAATTTTTACTCCATGAAATGCTAATGAAAACAACTTCCTGAAATTGCATCCTCAAAGACACGCAACATAAAAGATGTTCCTTTAATCAGCAGCTGAATGAAGCCTATTAATGGTTCCACTGCTATGCATATGAATGGTGGAGGAAAACGTGGCCACATCACATTTGATGTCTGCTTTCCATGGCTTTGCGGATTGATTGTGTAGACTGCTTTTACAGGAGTCAGATTTTAATTTTTTTTTCTTTTCCTTACAGAGCTGCCACTTCCCTTCATACCGACCATTAAAATGATAAAATTATTTATGTCTGTAGTCACCACCAGGGGCAATTTACTGAAGATGGGTTTATACAGCTCATGTGGATTGCAATGGTATACACGTCTCCAGTAAGTTATTAGGACCCTAATGGCAGTCAGAATGTTAAAGGGAGTTTGTCACCAGGTTGAACTATATTAAACCAACAACACAGTTAGATAGGTTCATAATGAATGTAATGTTTTCCCCATGAAAATTTGTCCCTCAGTTACAGAAATATTAATTTATTTCACAATATGCAAATGAGCGGTCTGGAGCACTGAGGGCAGATCCATTATCCCAAACCACTATGAACCACACTACACTAATGCAACCTCTTTAAGTGACCAGGTCACGAAGCTATGCTAAAATCTCACCTTGCCCTTTGTACTCACATTCGCACCTGCATATTAGAGCAGTGTAAGTCATAGCAGGAGCACACCCTCGGTGCTCCAGACTGCTCATGTGCATATTGTGAAATAAATGAATATCTCAGGAATACATCAGGAACTGCATTGGATTGACCTCACAAAACAAGCAAGTGATGGAATTATCAGATGACTGGAGCTGGAATGTTACATCATGTCTATGAGCACATTGGATACCTAGTAAAGCTTTTAGTTGAATTATTCCAATGATTGTCCTGTCCAGAAATGGGTCCCACATTGAAAGTACATTCATACACTTTATCAGAGCTTCTTTTACTGCAGATGATGGCCCTTATACTCAGTGCTACAAGAAACCAATGAGGGTTGACAAAGGGTAAGCGGTCTAGAAATGCATTATGTTACCTCAAGCAGTATGTCCCATAGTAATGTCATTAAATCTGATCAGTCATGTTGGTAAATGTGGTAAGGAGTAGACCACTGTGTCTACTGGCTGTCTCCCGTTCAGCATATTATAAACATATACAATATGTATATGGGCTGAACTAAATATTATGCATCATACAGAAACGGTACTACATTTTCCAGTACAGTCAAAATTATTACGCTTATCAATTTTAAGGAGTTTTTTTTTGTAGTCAAGGAGGAGTAAAAACAAACCTGCAGTAATGCAAATAAATAATACAAAGGCATATATAATGTTGGAGGCAGCAATTTTCATGGAGAAAAGGGTGTTAAATTCAGGGGAGCATGATCTATCTAAGGCTCTATTCATATCACGTTTTTTACATCCGTTTAACAGATGCAAATAATGGATTAAAAAATGGATGCAAAAACTGATGCAAACGGATGGCCATTCGTTTACATAGAAATCAATGATTAAAAAAAACGAACAAAAAAAAAAAACAGATCCATTGCAGTCTTTTTTTTGGATGGACACAAAAGTATGGTATACTACATTTTGAGTCAAAAAACAGCAATGGATCCGTTATTTATTTATTATCAACATTGATGTCTATGTAAACTGATAGCCATCTGTTTGCATCCATTTTATGATGTAAAAAAAAACATGATCTAAATAGAGCCCAACTGTGTTGCTGGTTTAATATGCTTCACCCTGGTGACAGATTCCATTTAACATTATGGTTGAGAAATGGAAAGCACGCAAAATGATGCACCATTGTCACAAGGGATGAACATAACACATCTATCTGAACCATTATTAATAGCAGTTCTGCAGTTTTTTCCTAGTGTCCACTGTGCTGGTAGCAGAATAACCCTAACAGAACAATCCCCATAGTCTATAAGTAGTAACCTCCCAGAAGCAATGAGTTAGCGCATGAGATGAAGTATAGCAGACAGTAATTAGGGCACTGGTGAGAGAACAGAACTATGCTTTTATCAGAGAAATCTGGGTATCCCACTGAATATAATGCTTCACAACCAGACTGTCTGACAGGGAAATGTCATCTGTGGAATGAAACAAGCAAAATGACTTCAGGTCATGATCAGGGGAAGCTCACTATACAGTCTAACCTAGATGTATTATCTTGTGTGTGTAAGCAAGAAATGCAGGAGAAGGTTTCCTAGAAATGATTCTTATACAACTTTTCTCACCAATGTGGGTTACAATGTGCTTTAGCTTTTGTTTTAATTCAGAAGTGATAAGGAACATCCTCACTCTTAAAGTGTAACTAAACAACTTAACAACTTTAGGGTGGGTGAGGGGAGTCATATCAAACAGTTATATGTCAGTATCATTTCCAGAGATATCACTGGTTGAGAATACAGGCAGGATTGGGATATTCATATATAGATGCAAATAAAGACCACTGGTTGAATATAGTTGGGATCTTGATTTCTCTGAAAATTATATAGATCGCACCGCGATCTTGAAAGATGAGAATCTCAACATTCATATAAACCAGAGCAAGTCTCTACATTTTATAATGCCAGAGATACAACTGTTCGAAGAGACCCATACCCACCCATATTTTTCCTGCTTTAGGCTACGGCCCCACATTGGGGAAATGCAGCTTTTTCTGTTGCAGATTTGGTTGCGGTTTTTGAGCCAAAGCTAGGAGTGGATTGAGCAGAAGGTAGAAGTAGAAGAACTTCCTATATATTTTCCATTCCTTTTGTAGCCATTGTTGGCTTTAGCTAAAAAAAACGCAACAAAATAAGCTGCGTTTCCACAACGTGGGGCCGTAGCCTTAAACACACAAGTCTACATAGTAAGAAGCAAAGGAAAGAATAAAGAAATGCAGGATTTCACACACACCAAAAAAAAAAAAAAAAAGAGTAAACATTTTTAAATAAAATATATTACAACATTTATTAATGTCACAAATATTGCCAGAAAATCAAAAGTTGTTTGAAAGTTTAGTTACGCTTTAAGACAACCTGAATTTTGCACTTAGTAAGGTTTTCTCATCTGCAAAAAGTGCAGGTCATAATGATCTTGTTAGAATATGCCATGACAATATGTGTAAGCACTGCAGAATATGTTGGCACTCTGTGTAAGCAACATAAATAGATAACTTGCTGAACTAACTGATATGATCCCAACAGATTGGAGTAAGGTAGTACAGCACTTTCAGGAACTTTCCCTGCATGCACCACTCCTGTCCAGGACCCATGTACGATCTGCACTGGACTGACCCCATCAACCAGCAAGTGATGGACTATGATATGACTGGAGCCAGAATGTTATGTCTATGAGAACTTTGGATGCATAGTAAAGCGTTTTAGCTGAATTATTCCAATGGTTGTCATGTCTAGAAATGGGTTCCACATTGAAAGCACATTCATATACTTTATCAGAGCTTATTTTACTGCAGACGATGGCCCTTGTCCTCACTGCTACAATGAAAGCTGACAATGGGTAAGTGGTCTGGCAATGCATTGTCTGTGACCTCAAGCAGGATGTCCCATAGTAATGTCACTAAAGCTGATCAGTCCCCATCTGTCATGTTGGTAAATGTGGTAAGGAGTAGACCACTACTGGTGGTGTCTGCGCTCAGCATATTATAAGCACATACAGTATGTACACTGGCTGAACTAGATATTATGCATCATACAGAAATATAACTACATTTTCCAGCACAGTAAAAATATTCCTCTATTTGGCTTATCAATTTTGAGGAGTATTTTTAGCCAAGGAGGAGTAAAAACAAACTAAATAATGCAAATAAAGAATAGAAAGGCATATATAATGTTAAAAACGGACCCTATTCATGCAGGGAAACTATTACTATAACTGTCTTCCATAAATACCTAGCAAATTCATTTAGGATATGATCTGAGCATTTTCAGACATAGTGATACCTAACTAACACGTACCCCATATTTTTCTGATTAGTAAGATCACCGGGATATCAAAAAATAAATATATATATATATATATATATATATATATATATATATATATATACACACACACACATATACACACATACATACACACACACAAAATTGTTAGTACCCCTCGTTTAATGAAAGAAAAACCCACAATGGTCACAGAAATAACTTGAATCTGACAAAAGTAATAATATACAAAAATTCTATGAAAATGAACAAATGAAAGTCAGACATTGCTTTTCAACCATGCTTCAACAGAATTTTTTAAAAAAAAAAAAAACTCATTAAACAAGCCTGGACAGAAATGATGGTAACCCTGAAAATAATGTGACCAAAGGGACATGTTAAATCAAGGCGTGTCCACTAATTAGCATCACAGGTGTCTACAATCTTGTAATCAGTCAGTGGGCCTGTATATAGGGCTACAGATACTCGCTGTGCTGTTTGGTGACATGGTGAGTGCCACACTCAACATGGACCAGAGGAAGCGAAGGAAAGAGTTTCAGGAGCTTAGAAAGAAAATTATAGACAAGCATGTTAAAGGTAAAGGTTATAAGACCATCTCCAGCTTGATGTTCCTGTGACTACAGTTTCACATATTATTCCGAAATTTAAGATCCATGGGACTGTAGCCAACCTCCCTGGACGTGGTCGCAGGAGGAAAATTGATGACAAATCAAATAGAAGGATAATACGAATGGTAACAAAAGAGCCCAGAAAAACTTCTAAAGAGATGAAACGTGAACTTCAAGCTCAATGAACATCAGTGTCAGATCGCACCAGCCGTCGTTGTTTGAGCCAAAGTGGACTTCATGGGAGACGACCAGGGAGGACACCATTGTTGAAAACAAATCATAAAAAAGCCAGACTGGAATTTGCCAAACTAAATGTTGACAAGCCACAAAGCTTCTGGGAGAATGTCCTATGGACAGATGAAACAAAAATCTAAATTTTTGACAAAGCACATCAGCTCTATGTTCACAGACAGAAAAATGAAGCATATCTTGAAAAGAACACTGTCCCTACTGTGAAACATGGAGGAGGCTCTGTTATGTTCTGGGGCTGCTTTGCTGCATCTGGCACAGGGTGTCTTGAATCTGTGCAGGGTACAATGAAATCTCAAAACCATCACGGGATTCTAGAGAGAAATGGGCTGCCCAGTGTCAGAAAGCTTGGTCTCAGTCGCAGGTCATGGGTCTTGCAACAGGATAATGACCCGAAACACACAGCTAAAACACCCAAGAATGGCTAAGAGGAAAACATTGGACTATTCTGAAGTGGCCTTCTATGAGCCCTGACCTAAATTCTATTGAGTATCTTTGGAAGGAGCTGAAACATGCCGTCTGGAAAAGGCACCGTTCAAACCAGAGACAACTGGAACAGTTTGCTCATGAGGAGTGGGCCAAAATACCTGTAGAGGTACAGGTCTCATTTGATTGCAGTGATTGCCTCAAAAGGTTGTGCAACAAAATATTAAGTTAAGGGATCCATCATTTATGTCCAGACCTGTTTCATGAGTTTTCTTTTTAAAAAAAATTCTGTTGAAGCATGGTTGAAAAGCAATGTCTGACTTTCATTTGTTCATTTTCATAGAATTTGTATATATTATTACTTTTGTCAGATTCACATTATTTCTGTGACCATTGTGGGTTTTTCTTTCATTTCTTTCAAGGGGTACCAACAATTTTGTCCGTGTGTGTGTGTGTGTGTGTGTATATGTGTATTTTACTATTACAAATAAAAAAAACTCAGAAAACTATATTGTGACACATTTTTATATTTTGTATACAGAGCTGTATATAGAGTTTTTTTTAATTTATTGATTTATACCTTTTTTGGGGAATTCGTTTTCACATCTGGGCATTTCAATTTTTCCCCTGCTATAGCATTCACCATATGGGGTAATTAATTTTATATTTTTATAGTCCAGGCCATTTTATTTGCACTTTTGTTTATTTATTAATATACAGTATGTATTCTTGGGAAGGAGAGGGGAGGGCGATTGGAACTTTTAATGTTATGTGATGTGCTCTATATTTTTTTAAACATTATTTTATTTTTAGCTCCCATAGGGGGCTGGAACCTGTGACCATTAGATTGCTTATCCCATAGACTGCAATTTTAATACTATCCTGTATTAATATGCAGATAGCCAAAAGCAGACGTCAGTAATAATACTATGAAGGCAGGTCTGGCAACCTTCTGAAGACTCCCAGTTGCAATAGTAAATAAATGGTTCCTGAGACCTTGCCTCATGAGAGTCATTCAGTAAGTGAAAGTCTTTTGAAACCTTTAGATGCCATGATACCATCTGATCACAGCATTTGAGGGATTAAAGTGTCAGTGATCAGAGAGGTGTAAAACTGCAGCTATGGCACCCACTCTGCTCCTGAGTGCCTGCATCTGCTGTACATGTACAGATGTTATTACAACCTCTGGCATCAAAATATGATTTTATCTTTCATCCCAGTAGTGTAGAAATGTAAAATTAAGCAATGATCAAATCAAACAACACCACAGACTCCTGCACCATCTTCTGATTCCATGTGATGTTGTTCCTTTAAATCCTCCTCCTATAGGTCTGCAGACCTTGATTGAAGCAGACTATGAGCTACCCAAAGTGTCAACATAAAGTCAACATTGTGAAGGTTTTCTATTCACAGAGTATTAAGTTGGTTTATAAAGAGAAAGAATTGTCTGCTCACAATAAGTCAACAACATAATTGCCTCTTATTATGATGGGTCGACATCATAGCAGAAGGTAATGAAAGACATATGAAAACCATGTGTAAACATTGGGGGAAGTGGTGATCCCACATATAAAGGTAATAAAGGCTATTTCCCAGAACAAGGAGCCTCCGAGCAGACTAATGAATCGTGGAACAGTATACCAGTGTTACTACAGAGGCTCAGGCCACTGCTTCAGCAACCTCCACATTACAGATCACATATCCTAAACTGCCACTAGCAAACTATAGCATAAAAGTTGTAAACGTGCAGAACCTAAAAGAGTCCCATATTCATACTTCACTATGGAACTCTGTGACTGGAGAGAATACACTGGAAAGCAGCTAAAAGTAGGAGATACAGCACATCCATATATTATTCAGATAGCCATGATTTCAATGGGCATTGTGTAATGCTAATGTTAGGGTCTTGCCAGACGCAGCAATACCCTTTACTACTGCAGGGGTCTGGGAGTAAGGACAGACAGGTGGGCCCTAATCTCACCCCAGCCACTGTCCCTTCCTATTGCCTCAGTTACCCTAAATGGTAAAAGGACAACCTGAAGACGAGCCCTATACTGAGTAAGTGATAACACAGAACGCAGACAGGACGAACACAACAAAGGGAGGTCAGCTAGCCAAGGGTCGGTAACAAACAAGCAAAGCAGTACGAAAATCACAATCCAAGAGAAAAGTCAAAGGTAAGCCAGTGGTCAGGAAATCAGAAGAACAGGTAACAAAGCAGCAAGGTATAACAGCCAGAACGCAAAAGCAATAACCAGCGACCATGTGAGGGCTGACAACCTGTTTATAGAAAGTCTGGGCAAGCCCCAGACTGGATTGGTAGACAAGCTGTCAATCACACAGGCAAGGCTGAGATTAACTATATGCCATCCAGAGAGAAATGCTCAGAACACGGGTGTGGCTGGAAATCCATTACATTGTCTAGGACCGTGTTCAGACTGATCAACAAGAAATCTACACAAGGAACCAAACTGAACACGCCTCCTTCGTCGCAGCGTGCGCGTTGAGGGTAGCGCAGAGACCCGAACAGGCAGAGACGTTACAGCTAAATTTATCCTGTGGTGGAGCTGCATGGGAATTAATACATACTGCGAGATACACCCACAAGATACAGCTGATCACAAACCCAGGTCATTATTTGGGGAAATTCCTAACCTTCAAGGATTGTCCAATGCAGATAACCCCTTTAAAACCAACTAAATTTCATGGAGAGATAGTGGAGCCAGGAGAGCTAGCTGTCATCCAAACATTTCTCAGGAACTCACAGAGGAAACACACCAGAAATATTAAAAAGGAGGGAGGGCACCAGTTATTTTAATAAGGGTTGCTTTAATATTTTCTCTGCATAGCCTAGTATTTTATAAGGACATGTTATAATTGACTTTAACCGTGCTAAATAAGAAATGTTCCTACTAAGGCTTCACTTATATAGCTTCATTTATAGAAATTTACAGCTATAACAAAGAAACAATGAATAATATTTAGTAAAGAAAACTGTGGAAAGACAATATGCCTTTAAGTCACGTATATGCATAACATGGTGTTCTTCACAGCTATGCAGTAAAATGTAAGGTTTAGGACTTTTTATAGGAGTCATTCAGTGGCCACACTTCACAAGACTTAGCACATGATGGAAAAGAGCTTATTTATAATATTCAATGATCTTGTAAAAACATTCATGAAGAAATAACCATGCATACAATAAAATGTGGTTTATTTTATACAGAACTCAAGAGGGAGCATTTTAATAAGACCTTCTCATGCCATGCCATGAACTGCTCGCAGGCTTCAAAACTATATTTTTAGATCCCTCATATACAGTGATTACATTTATATACAAACCTTACGTTGAGAGCACCAGCATTTAAATAAGGCTCTGTTCACACTGATGTCAGAGTAAGATTATGCATATCACAAAGACCAGGGGCTTCTATTGGGCCTTTGGAGAGGGTTCATACCAGATTATCCCATCCCCTTTGGGCATGGGAGCTCTGTACAGGTCTTCACCACCTTGTTAGTGCATGGTTAGCAAACAAAACAAGGAATTGGCCCAAGGGTTGAGGAAAGAGTGTTGAGGGAATAGGAACAGTGGGGCCTTTTGTACTACATACTCTGACACTACTATGGGGATCCATTTTGGTCTATCCTATGGACTACTCACTCTTCTATCTGCATCTCTATGTTGGTTATGGACAGGGACATCTCTCCTTGAGGAGAGAACCAGTTAAGGTGTGTAGAGTTTTGAGTTGCCTTTCGCCCTCTACTAAGCATCTACATATCACAAGGCATTATGGGAAAGGAGCTGGGAGCTCATGCGCCCTCTGTTGGATGTAACAGATCCTCAGTTTGCTTTTGACTCAAAACTCTACACACCTTAACTGGTGCTCTCCTCAAGGAGAGATGTCCCTGTCCATAACCCACTCATTGCCTTCCACAAAGCCAGCCAGTACACTTTGCTCTGCACTGATGAGGGACAAAAATCCCGAAACGGTGCTGTATGCAGATAAGTGAAACTGGCTTGGCTAAAATCCCTTTTGCTGTCTCTATGTTGGTGACACTGTTCTTCTGAAGCCATGTCAGGCATGTTATAAGTTTTGTAACAAATACTACTGAAATCACCTTAACTTATGATGTCATCTTAATGTTTTTTTTTTTGCTAGATAGCTGAGCTATTCTGACCATTAAACAGCAATGACAGAAGAGAATAATCCAAGTGTGAGCAGAATTATAAGTACAACTAACCATGCTTAAACATCGTTAGACTCATACCTTGCCCAAAGCTCTGCTGGAGGGAAAAGATTTTGAATGAATGGAGACTGGTAACCGTACAGACAGATCACGTGACCACCAGCGAAAAAGCCAACCATGACGCTGAGGGTGTTTAAACCCACATGGCTGATGGGGAAGTGACATGCCCACCATGTGCACAGGCCAACAAAGACTAGATAATATACAGCCGAAAAACCAGAAGGCACAGTGATACCTGTAGGGAGAGAAAAACAACACGCACGCACACACACACACACACACACACACACACACACACAATCACAAAACAGGATACATTATTAGCATATTAAAATGTGTCCATAGTCACATAAGAGAGAAATAACAGACCTAGCTGTTGTGTCCACTAGAGGAGGAAACGAAAACCTGCAGTTTTTGAAGCCTATAGTATGTTCACAGGGTGAAAATGGAAGAGGAATTCCTCTTCATTTCCACCATGTGAACATACTATAGGATTCAGAGTCGGACGTCCAACTCAAATTCCTCTTCCATTTCTGTCCATTAGACTTTCTCTCACTGATTATGCACAGATGAATGGGCTTAATCAGTAGACTGGTTCACACCTTATGTTCTGCGGCTGAATCAGCCACGTAATGTGCGGCAAGGTTGAGCAGGATACTTCTTGTTTCAGCGACTAGCTTCTATCTGTTACGCCTCGGAATCTGGCACTGATTCTACCATGTGAACATATTAAGGCATGAACTAACACACTGGCATGTCGGGACTATTATGACCTCAATTAACTTTTCATAATAATCTGCCTACATTTCAATAAATATTTTTAGCTTCCACATTGTATAAAGATGCTTACTGTATGTAAGTCTGTCCTTTATGCTTCATATATACAGTGGGGAAAATAGTATTTAGTCAGCCACCAATTGTGCAAGTTCTCCCACTTAAAAAGATGAGAGAGGCCTGTAATTGTCATCATAGGTAGACCTCAACTAAGAGACAAAATGAGAAAAACATATCTAGAAAATCACATTGTCTGATTTTTAAAGAATTTCTTTACAAATTATGGTGGAAAATAAGTATTTGGTCAATACCAAAAGTTCATCTCAATACTTTGTTATATATCCTTTGTTGGCAATGACATAGGTCAAACGTTTTCTGTAAGTCTTCACAAGGTTGGCACACACTGTTGCTGGTATGTTGCCCCATTCCTCCATGCAGGTCTCCTCTAGAGCCGTGATGTTTTGGGGCTGTCGCTGGGCAACATGGACTTTCAAGTCCCTCCAAAGGTTTTCTATGGGGTTGAGATCTGGAGACTGGCTAAGCCACTCCAAGACCTTGAAATGCTTCTTACGAAGCCACTCCTTCGTTGCCCTGGCCGTGTGATTGGGATCATTGTCATGCTGAAAGACCCAGCCACGTTTCATCTTCAATGCCCTTGCTGATGGAAGGAGGTTTGCACTCAAAATCTCACGATACATGACCCCATTCATTCTTTCATGTACACGGATCAGTCGTCCTGGTCTCTTTGCAGAGAAACAGCCACAAAGCATGATGTTGCCACCCCCATGCTTCACAGTAGGTTTGGTGTTCTTTGGATGCAACTCAGCATTCACTCTCCTCCAAACACGACAAGTTGTGTTTCTACCAAACAGTTCTACTTTGGTTTTATCCAACCATATGACATTCTCCCAATACTCTTCTGGAACATCCAAATGCTCTCTAGCAAACTTCAGACAGGCCCAGATATGTACTGGCTTAAGCAGGGGGACATGTCTGGCATTGCAGGATCTGAGTCCCTGGCGGCGTAGTGTGTTACTGACGGTAGCCTTTGTTAGGTTAGTCCCAGCTTTCTGCAGGTCATTCACTAGGTCCCCCCGTGTGGTTCTGGGATTTTTGCTCACCGTTCTTGTGATCATTTTGACCCCACAGAGTGAGATCTTGCGTGGAGCCCCTGATCGAGGGAGATTATCAGTGGTCTTGTATGTCTTCCATTTTCTAATTATTGCTCCCACAGTTGATTTCTTCACACCAAGCTGCTTGCCTATTGCAGATTCAGTCTTCCCTGGTGCAGGTCTACAATTTTATTTCTGGTGTCCTTCCATAGCTCTTTGGTCTTCACCATAGTGGAGTTTGGAGTGTGACTGTTTGAGGTTGTGGACAGGTGTCTTTTATACTGAAAACAATTTCAAACAGGTGCCATTACTACAGGTAATGAGTGGAGGACAGAGGAGCCTCTTGAAGAAGTTACAGGTCTGTGAGAGCCAGAAATCTTGCTTGTTTGTAGGTGACCAAATACTTATTTTCCACCATAATTTACAAATAAATTCTAAAAAAAAAAAAAAAAAAAAAAAAAAAAAAAAAAAAAAAAATCAGATAATGTGATTTTCTAAATAAGTTTTCTCATTTTGTCTCTCATAGTTGAGGTCTACCTATGATGTCAATTACAGGCCTCTCTCAACTTTTTAAGTGGGAGAACTTGCACAATTGGTGGCTGACTAAATACTTTTTTTCCCCACTGTAGCTATACCTTAGGTGGATTTGAAATATCCTATAGTTAAAGCAAGCCCACTATAATGTGCCTTACTTGGCATGCTGCATAGCCTCATTACCTGCCAGCGCCAGTAGTAAAAGAGCCATTGATTTTCCCACAGCTTCCAGTAGTTTGTGGGCAGCCACTCTGATTCGTGAGGCCAGCACACCATCCTGTGGAGACATCTGTAGGTCCTCATTATCCTCCTCATCCTCTGTGTCTTCATCTCCAGTCGCCTCTGCCATATGTTCCTCTTCCACCTTGCAGTGGAGGAATATAAAGTAAATTTAACAAACATAAAACTGCTTGCAATTTATTCTTATAACATTTGTCCACTTCCGGTTTTAATACAAATTGCATCTGCAAATCTGTGGTGCCTAGGGTCCACCAGTAAAATTCATTTTGGGGACCCACTATACAGCTACATGCAAATATTACCTGACACTCATTTGCTAATTCCTAAAATATTGCTAATATAAATTTATTTTTTAGAAATACTTTGCTGACTAGCCTTTGCCTGACCATTTTAGCTCTGTGAACTGGGAATATGTACCTACATAGCAGCAAAGCTCAGGCAGCAGAATGATTGGTTATTGGTGCACTTGCAGCTGGATTGAGAAGATGAGGCCAGAAAAGAAGGCTACTGGTGGGCCTGACTCTTCATCTAGATAATCTCAGACACCCAATATATCTACAGTATATAAAAATGTACTGGGTGCTTTCTTAAACAGTCTACCCAGTATATTATACTGACACATAGCCTGGTTGAGATGCTGTACAATGAGTATCTGTATGAAATACAGAGTGTATGGTCCGATGCCAGAGTGGGCTGGGGGAAAAATTAATCTGTGGACCAGTCAGAGCCAGACTGCAAATAAGATAACCACTGGATAACAGAAAAGGGTTCTGACCCTTGTGGACTCCCCTATTATCTCAGAACTGCCTAATAGGATATTGGAGACAAAAAGTTAAGTTAAGAAATTACTCAGTAAATCCTAGACCAAAAAAAGTCAACATCACAACATGTGCCTACAGGATTCCTAGATACCATAATATGCCAACATTATTAGATTAAGAGAAGAATGGCAGCTTCTGTGGTTAAGGCTTGTTCGTTGTAAGAATCTAACAGTGAAGGACAAAGATAACGTCTCAATCTCAGCATAACTGGTGAAGGGTTATTAATCTGAACAGTTCTTGGCTTACTCTGGAACTAAGTGAATTTCCAGCACCCTTTAGTCACACAATACACATCTGCCGGTCATGGGTCTAATTCCACTCTGGCATCTCTTTAGAACTCCACGTCCTGACCCAGCGTGAAAGGAGCCAAATCACCATACTATTATACCCAAGAGCAAGCTTAAACAGAATATATATATATATATATATATATATATATTTTTTTTTTTTTTTTTTTTTTTGACTGTACTGTGGATCAGATAGTGTTAAAACATCAGAACATCTGCTTATACTGAACAGTTTGGCTGAAAGGTTTCTGACAGTAAGGAAGGTCACATGGCTGGCACAGCTGGTCGTGCCAGTCTTATGCTGCCAGCACATCAATGTAAATAAAAAGACTGTCCAAAGAAGGAAGAAAAAAAAAAAAAAAAAAAAAAAAAGTGTGGGAGATCTGCCGGACATCTCAGCACATGCACAGAGGGTCAGGACAGTGGAAAATACAGGGAAAAAAACAGAAAGGGGAGGAAGGGTTGCTAGAACAGGAGAGCAATGAGCAGCCGAAAATGAAATATGACGTGAAAATAAATATAACAGCGAGGGACATCTAAAGTAAACTGTTCTGTTACTCAGTGCCTGCTGCGTAAGCCCACATATAACCTCATCCTGGTGTAGACAAGCTGTAGCTGCCGAGAGCAGAAGATGGTTAATAAATCAGGACATGGGGGTGTAGAAAATTATACAGTATGGAAAGGCTGGTATAAAAACCCCTGGAGAAGTGAGGTTAGAGGAAGTGCGCGGGTGTAATAGACACACAGCAACAAGACAACATTGCCAGCACTGTAACTCATTCTATCCAGTTACACAGATCCCACCTGCTCTCCGAGATTTGGTGACCTGCTCTGCTTCTGATGTTGTGTTGGGAAGTTCTGCCGCCGCACCAAGCGATTGCATAGGCCAAGGCATATAGCAGACACCAGGAACATGCCAAAATCTGGGGCCACCATCCGTACTGTATTGGGGATGTCATAAATATCCAATCTAAAGTACAGAAAAAATAATATTAAACCACAGACAAATATGGCATAGAGGTCAAAAGAATCACTCTATTTGACTGGAACAGGACCTAAAACTGTTCTGATCTGTGGATCAACTACATCACCTGCACAGAGCAGTTTCATTATCACTCTGCCAACTGTGGGACACTAAAACCAATGTGTATGGGATGAAAAAGACCCCTGAGGAATTGACAGAGTGGAGAGAGGTGCATGGGAACTTTTTGGATCAAGAGTCTGTCCATTATATTTCCATGGTTTACACATAATTTTGTTGCTTATGTGCACACAATATGGTACTTCTGATGTTTTATTTATATAGAAGTATATACCATTTTGTGATTGTAGATTTTTTTTTTTTTTTACTTGAACCACTATTGATTTTGTAACAGAACAGGACCTGGCGGAAAAAGGCAAGCAGAAACCTTGTAATATCTACGCTGCAGGATCTCAGCCAAGTAATATTTACTTACTATTAGGTGCATTACTTTATGTTCCTACTGACCAAAGTATAACTGTACAGTAGTACCAAACCAAACTACAGGGCAGAGGTACAGGTACAGCAGCCATGTAAATGACATGAACGTAGTGTGCCCAGTACTAGTCACCACAGAATAGTGTTACGGTTGCATCAGAGTAGGTGATATTTTAACTGCTGTGTTTTGGATTGTGCATGAACAAACAAACATTGCCTTGTACCTGGTGACACCAACATGGCGAGCAAGAACTTCCCAGTCACTGCCTGAAAAATTAGAAGAAAAAAAAAAAAAAAAAAAAAAGTTTAGACACCAAATAGACTGTAGTACCACCTACAAAGAGCAATCTGATCTGTCACTATTGTGAGAAGGTGACTCGCAGAGTGCTGGAGTCGCAATATATCAGCCCCCAGGTCTTGTCATATGGCCGGTCCAGGGCAGGTTTTGGAGTAGGCCCCAGCCCAGGTGTGAGTCCTGGACTCATTACTGGCCCATATAGGCCTACAGAGCCGGCACTTCAGGCTCCGTAGAGGAGCTCCTCTGCGTCTGTCCTGTGTTACTGTCCTGTCTGGTTCGTGTGGCTGGAGTAAGCCACAGGTATAGTGAGGCTGATTACTGTTTAGCTAGAAGCTCAGATGAGCAGGAGTTTGTTTATTTTTGTGCCTGGAGTAAGGCTATATTTTACTTTGCCTGTTTTACCTGACGTAAGGTTTATTTATTTTGCTATTTTTTAATAAACCTGTTGCACCAGAGCTTTGTATCCCTGTCTCTGACTGTTTGGGTCCGTACATGTGCTGCTACTGAGCTACCTCTCCCACATATGGTGCTTCAGATGTGGGCAACCCAATTCCAGCAGTCTTAAAGAGACATACATCCATTTTTTTTCCCCCTCTTCTATGTCCTGGGTGAAGGCTGCAGGAGAGATTAAAAAGGAGACTGCCAATATGGAGGACTTTGAAGCAGTTTGGGCAGGTCATCCTATAGCAGCAGCAAGCTGAGGCACAGCAGCAGCAGCAAATGAGCTTGATGCTAATGGAGAAGCTGACGCTGCTCAGCCAGGCCTTGATTGACCAGAGAACAGCAGGAGAGTGTGCTGGTGCCAGAGAGACCCATAGAGTACAGACCGCTGCTCGAGCTGCCGTGCTGGTACTGCTACAAAAGATGATGTCCACAGATGACGCTGAGGCTGAGTCTAGTGAGGGACCGGAGAAGGAGCAGTGCGGGCCACTTCTTGCAGTGGTGTGTGCTGGGCCCTCTACTGATGACATGATTAATGGGGACGGACCTGCAGACAGGTCTGCTGAGGAGCCAGACATCCAGAATGCCGATCAAGACACATTTTCGGGATCCTTTGACTGACAGACAGGAGTCTGTGGCTACAACTGAAGCAACGGCTGACCAGTTGGTGTGTTTGGTGGAACGGTACCGAGCCACTGAGGAGCTACTGCAGACGTCTCCCAGACCTGTTAACCCCGAGACAGGTAAGACTGTACCAACTACTGTGGGGGTGAGGAAGGTTGTGATGGGAGGACACTCAGAGGGGGAGCAGGCAGCAGGGACTGTGGACTCTAAATTCAGGTCTCAAAATGGAGACCCATACCGTCTCAGATGTTGGCGGTGCCATGAACTAGGTCATGTTGCTGCATACTGTCCCCTGACGACTGAGCCCATGGACTGCAATAGTTCTAGGCGGGTTTCCATGTTTGCTCAACCCACTTGTTCAGCAGAAACTGCGAGTGAACCGCAGATGTGCACTGTGACTGTAGCAGAGTGTCCTGTACAGGCTCTCCTGGACTCTGGGAGCTTGGTAAACCTAGTGCACCATGAACTGGTCGACCCTGCACTGTACAGTGGACAAACTATTGGGGTTTTGTGCATACATGGTGAAACTAGAGAGTATCCTATTGCAGAGGTCACCATAAAAACTACGTCTGGCACTGCCTCTCAAAGAGGGAATGGTTAAATCCCTGTCCTAAAAATGTTAATATTGATGAAGTTTTGCCTAAGGTTAACCCTGAAGCCTTTAATCCTGACAGGGAAACACCAGCTGTAGCGGTGACCCAAGATGGTAATACATTTTCCCATGTCTGTGTTAGCTGGTGATGCTGAAGGTCAGAAAGGAGTTCCTGAGATGCCTGAACTCTGTGTGTTCTGTGACAATTTCGGACTGCTCAAATTAGAGATCTTAATTTAATTTATCTGGGGCCAGAGAAAATGTAAAGGTAATGAAGGAAATGTGTAAGCTCCTGAAAATCAAACACCTGCGAACCTCTGTGTATCAACCCCAGACAGATGGCCTAGTGGAGAGGTTCAGTAAAACCCTCAAGTGCATGTTAAAGAGGGTGGTTAGCCAGGATGGCAAAGATTGGCATTGCCTACTGCCCTATTTAATGTTTGCAATCTGGGAGGTACCCCAGTCCTCCACAGGTTTTTTCCCATTTGAGTTGGTGTATGGTAGACATCCACGTGATTTCCTAGACATAGCTAAGGAAACCTGGGAACAGGAGCAAACTCCTTACAGGAGTATAATTGAACATATTACCCTGATGCAGGACAGAATTGCAGCAGTAATGCCTATTGTAAAAGAGTTTGTACAGAAAAATAATCATGTGTTTTCTGAGTTGCCTGGATGTACTAATGTGATAGAACATGACATTAACCCGTACCTGCGGCTTGGTGACAATCTAAAACCGTACCGGATACCTGAAGCTCATAGACAAGCCATATCTGAAGAGGTCAAAGGTATGTTGGGGGGGGGGGGGTGTATGTGAGAAGGTGACTCGCAGAGTGCTGGAGTCGCAATATATCAGCCCCCAGGTTTTGTCATATGGCCGGTCCAGGGCGGGTTTTGGAGTAGGCCCCAGCCCAGGTGTGTGTCCTGGGCTCATTGCTGGCCCATATAGGCCTACAGAGGCTGCACTTTAGGGCAGATCCTGGAAGTGATAGGAACGGCTCTGGGTCTGTCCTGTGTTACTTTTCTGTCTGGTTTGTGTGGCTGGAGCAAGCGACAGGTATAGTGAGGCGGATTACTGATTTTGTGCCTGGAGTAAGGCTGTATTTTACTTTGCCTGTTTTACTTGACGTAAGGTTTATTTATTTTTGCCATTTTTTAATAAACCTGTTGCACCAGAGCTTTGTGTCCCTGTCTGTCTGTGCTGCTACTGAGCTACCTCCCCAACACTATGTATAGGCAGTTATAATATATCACTGACACCACAATGCTGTGGAAATCCCATCCTCACAACATGTTATTACAAAGTCATTTTCCAAAACCTTCTTGTAATATCAGCTACTCTAGTGCATTGCATATCTGTCTAGTCGCAGTACAATCATCTAACCAAATCACTCAAAATAGACAACTCAAATTCAGCTTGATCTATAACTTATCACCCTCATCCAGAGTCCTCGGTGTACGTACAGTTGTGTCCCAGTAGGTCATCCAGTCCTGGGACTGTATGGAGGCAGACTTGGAATATGACGTGTGAACAGAGGAAGATGATGCTGATGGCCAGGAGAGATTTCAACAGATGACCTGTATGACCTGGAGGTGAAAAAGCGACAGATATTTCTAAAGACATCATAATAAATAAGGGCAACTACTGTAATATACCATGAAACTGGCTAGATTGTACAATTCAATACACTGTCTGCTAGCTCAGAACAAAGATATGGGCTAAAATAGTGACACCTTTTCACTATCTAGGCTTTACAAGTATAGCTACAGTCTCATGAGATCACATATTTTAAACATAAAAATTAATACAAAAAACACTTATAGAAAGAACTGTGTATTACAAAACCAATCTAGATACATAATATTTACAATAAAATATATTCTATGGTCTGTATCCCTCTCTGCATTTTATAATGTTTTATGTGCTGGCAAAAAGTAGTAATACACTCTGTAACACAGACTTGTTTTAGATTTTTAATTTCAAGGAAATATTTATTGGATTATTATTGAAAAAGCAAAGGAGAAAAAGGAAGGATTTGAAAATATGTATAGTTACCCTGCACAGGGGTCAGATGAACAAAATCACAAAAATACAGAGGGGCAAGATTAACAGCAGTAAACAGTATTAAAAGAATGAATGCCAGTACTCCATGGTTTGCATGATCCAGTTCACAAGGATACCAGCAGGGAGGGGGAAAGAGCATATCTGATCTGGATGGGAATCAGATGTGTTACAGCAAAATATAACAACTTGGAGGAGGCGTGAGAAAAAGGATAGCCATTGGACAATGTCTGTAAAGTGCTGCGGAATAGGTTGGTGCTGTACAAGATAATGAAATAAATAAATGGTTTCCAAACCTCCAGAACTCCATTTGTTCTGCATAGATCACCTTTATTTTCATAAATCTAGCTATACAGTTTTACTTGGTTCTAAACCATGGAGAGTGATAAATCATCAGTCCTCCATTTAAAGGCAATATGAATGCGGGCCACTTACAGAACACATTGGGCTAGCCTGAAGGAAGCATGGTGCAGCCCTGAGGGATCCTCTCCCAACAAGCAAACCGATGGACTCTTATGAAACATACAATACATTCCAGTAGGTCTGATAGAATTGAGCAAATAGAGTAACAAAAGCTGCTTACAATGGGATATGCCCACCAAGTATGATCCAAAGAGCCAGCAGCTCTACAATCTGTAAAGCATGTGTGGACTTATTTTGCAAAGATTTGCCAAAAAGGATGGGGTGACATGGTGAGGAGGATGGTAATCTGACATATACTTTGAAGATGAATATACAGTGGCTTGCAAAAGTATTCATACCCCTTGAACTTTTTCACATTTTGTCACCTTACAACCATAAACTTAAATGTATTTTATTGAGAGTTTAAGTGATAGACCAAAACAAAGTAGCAGATAATTGTAAAGTGGAACCAAAACAATACATGGTTTTCAAAATTTTAATCAAATAAAAATCTTTAAAGAGTGATGTGCAAAAGTATTCAGCCCCCTGTAGTCTGATACCCCTAAATAAAATCCAGTGCAATTAATTGCCTTCAGAAGTCACTTAATTAGTTAAGAGTCCTGTTGTGTGTAATTTAGTCTTAGTAGAAATACACCTGTTCTGTGAAGGCCTCAGTGGTTTGTTAGATAACACTAGTGAACAAACAGCATCATGAAGACCAAGGAACTCACCAGACAGGTCAGAGATAAACTTGTGGAGAACTTTAAAGCAGAGTTAGGTTATAAAAACATATCCCAAGCTTTGAGCATCCCAAGGAGCACTGTTCAGTCCATCATCCAAAAATGGAAAAACTATTCTGCAACTGCAAACCTACCAAGACATGGCTGTCCACCTAAACTGACAGATCAAGCAAGAAGAGCACTTTTCAGAGAAGCAGCCAAGAGGCCCATGGTCAATCTGGAGGAGCTGCAGAAATCCACAGCTCAAGTGGGAGAATCTGTCCACAGGACAACTATAAGTCAAACACTCCACAAATCTGGCCTTTATGGAAGAGCGGCAAGAAGAAAACCATTGTTGAAAGAAAGACATAAGAAGTACAGTTTTTACTTTACAAGCCATATAGGGGACACAGCAAACATGTGGAAGAAGGTGCTTTCGCCTGATACGACCAAAGTTGAACTTTTTGCCCTAAATGCAAAGCGCTATATGTGGCGTAAAAGTAACACTGCTCATCACCCTGAACACACCATCTCCACTGTTAAACATGGTGGTGGCAGCATCAGCATCATGCTGTGGGGATGCTTTCTTCAGCATGGACAGGGAAAATGATCATTGTTGATAGGAAGGTGGATGGAGTTAATACAGGGCATTCCTGGAAGAAAACCTGTTGGACACTGCAAATGACTTGAGACTGTGAAGGAGATTCACCTTCCAGCAAGACAATGACCCTAAACATACAGCCAGAGTTACAGTGAAATGGTTTAGATCAAAGAATATTCACGTGTTCTAAGAAGTCCAGACCTAAATCCAATTGAGCATCTGTGGCAAGACATAAAAATTGCTGTTCACAGACGCTTTCCATCCTATCTAGCTGAGCTTGAGATATTTTGCAAAGAAGAATGGGCAAAAATCTCAGTCTCTAAATACATAAAGCTGGTAGAGACATACTCCAAAAGACTTGTAGCTGTAATTGCAGCGAAAGGTGGCTCTACAAAGTATTGATATATGGGGGGCTGAATACTTTTTTTTTTTTTTTTTTATAATTAACTTTTTATTAGATTTTCAAATATCACCAATGAATATACATAGTAACAGACAATGTGCATGGCACAACAGTCATTGATTAAACAGTCGAATAAGCTGGCGAATTACATACAACACTTGACTAATAACACAATGATGAATGGAACGTTAGCGGTGGATAAGGTACAAAAAATCCTAAGGGTGAAAGGCCAAGGGTCTCAGTAAGGTATTATGTTAAACAGGGGGTTCCCACAGATGCGTCCTGGTAGTGTCTTTAGTGAACTCATACCAAGGCGCCCAAATAGCGCAAAACTTCTGGTGGGTACGAAGTTCTAAATGGGAAAGTTCCTCCATCCTAGCAACTTGAGACACTTTCTGCAGAAAATGAGATACTGGAGGGGGGGAATCGGATGCCCAGTATAAAGAGATCATAGATTTGGCGACAGCCACCAATTGAAGCCAAAGACGTCTGTGGGACCCAGGCGGGGAATTGGGCCACAGATTCAAAAAGAGCCCCACAGGGGTCAGAGGCTAGGTGGATCCACAAACCTGGTTCAGTATCTGCTGAACTAGTGACCAGTAAGGGGCTATCTTTTCGCATTCCCACCAAATATGCAGGTAGGAACCTGCGGACTTATGGCATCGCCAACACAATGGGGATACATCCGGAGAGAACTTATGGACTACAGTGGGCGTTCTATACCATCTGGTAACCAATTTATAGCTTGACTCCTGCAGGCGCACACATCTGGGAGGCCCTATGGATCGCTTGAGAATAGATGAAATTTCTCCAGGAGTAAGGGACATTCGAAGGTTTACCTCCCATTTTCGCACATATGAGGGGAGTTCTGTGCCTAGTTCGCTCAGAAGGTTGGAGTAGATAGTAGATAAAGGTCTTGGTATAGTTTGCCTCCGAAGTAGGAGCTTTTCTAGCCATGTAGTTGTGCGATGATCAGGCTCCTGCTTCAGAGCTCTCAGGTACAGTGTTTTAATCGATTGGTATGTTAGGAAATTGGTATGTATGGAGAGGGGGTGTTGGGTGAGCTCAGAATAAGAAGGGAAGGCCCCATCGATCAGTACAGAGTTGTAGGGTAGGCGCCCAACATGTTTCGGCACTCTTGGGGCCGATTCTATAAACTTGGATTCCGATAAGATTAAATCCTGGACAGACATGAGGGGGGAGGGACCTGTTGGCAAAGGAAGTAGTCGCCTTACCCATTGCCATGAGTCATAGACCGCTGATGTTAGTACATTGGGGGCGAGGACCTGCTTAGCCGTTTGGCGGGGAAGCCATAATAGGGGGGCTGAATACTTTTGCACGTCACACTTTTCAGATTTTTATTTATTTGATTAAAATTTTGAAAACCATGTATCATTTTCATTCCACTTCACAAATATGTGCTACTTTGGTCTATGACTTAAAATATCAATAAAATACATTTAAGTTTGTGGTTGTAAGGTGACAAAATGTGAAAAAATTCAAGGGGTATGAATACTTTTGCAAGGCACTGTATTGTCCGGACAGAGCATAAGAAAGGTCCCAAAATCTTGCAGAGGACAACAAACAGATAATCCTATGAATGCATATTAAAAGCTTTTTCTATGTTCAAATCTAGTAGAATGCAGGGTTTGTGGCAGGGCTATGACATGAAAGATTTTACAAATTTTAACTAGGGCCTCCCACTGTGGGAATACCCCATTTGGTCATCATATACCAAAGACGACAGAGGATTTAATGTTTTTCCTAGAATACATGTAAAAATCTTTACATAGGTAGGTTCATATACAAAGCTCAAACTGCTAGTTATATGTCAGTCTATACAGTCATTACAGTAACATTTGCTGTAAAAAACACTTGTCAAATTCCATTTTACTTCCGTTATCTGTTTTTGAGAAAGCTGGGTGACAACCAATATGGTTCGTGTTCCACCATACATCAGTATTGTCATAGGGAGTAAAAAAGCAAATACTGGGTAAATATGCCATTGAGGATCCTGGAAAAGCTGGATAAAACTCTCTGCAAGAGCTGTGTATTGGGTTACTGTCCCTAGCTGCTGATTGGGCCTCCAACAAATCACCTTTTGAAGTTAATATATATACATATTTCCCAGTTATTGTTGATACCAGGCATTCCATGCAAACTTGAAAGCTGGACTAGAGCAGGCCTGGAAAAGAATACCAAAAAAATCCTGTAAGAACTGTAACAACTCTGTTTGCTGTTCACGGGGGGTGGAGGGTGAGCTCGCAGAGTGAGAGCAGGCAGATGAATTATTGGAAATGTAGTTTGTCCACATATTCACTGCATGCAAATAACAGTGATACCTTGTGCAGCCTTTGCTTGCCTTTATTTTACTTGCTACTCCTTGTAACAGTAAGTATTTTGCACTATTGTGTACGTATTTGCAGATAATTTTTGAAAGCTGGATAACCCCTTTAAAGCTAGTCATTAGACACAGGTGACACACTGGTGGTTCGACTGTGCCAGTCTCCAAGTCGAGATGGACTACTACCCTCATTACGATAGACCAAAGAGTGACAGTGAAGCTGTATATAGTGTGTAATCTGTGTGTATAGTGCTACTATACTGCCTTGTCTAGGCCTCCATCAGTAGAGTTTATCTGACATCTTGGTCATTAAATGGGTCTGTCCCAAAATGGAATTTTCATGCCGACAACCCATCCACAGAATAGGTCATCAGTATGTGACCTGTCGGTGTCCAACACCCAGACACCACACAAATCATCCATTCTAGCAGCCTCAAGATGCCAGAAGCTGCTAATGGATGGACTGGGTGTTTTTTTGCTGAGAGAGACCAATGGGGTGGACAGTAATAGAGTCCATTCCATACAAGTAGATACAACCTGTTCAGACATCGGAAAGAAAAATAAAGTAAAATAAAAGTAAAGAGGAATTTGAGGCGGACATCTGCCTCATATTCTTCTTTATTTTCTGCCCCCAGCTCATGGTGTAGAACACCAGCATTCTGTTTCGGCTTTCCACCGCTGATTAGGACCAAATGAAGTCTAATCACTGCGGAGTCTCAAGCCGCGGCCCCCACACAGTATTATATGCTCCACAGTGGGTCCCCACACAGTATAATATGCTCCACAGTGGGTCCCCACACAGTATTATATGCTCCACAGTGGCCACCACACAGTATTATATTCTCCACAGTGGCCCCACCAGTATTATATGCTCCCAAGAGCTCCCCCACCTCCTAGAGCCGTTGCTATTATTATACTCTGGGGTCACGTCAGACCCCAGAGTATAAAAATCAGAGGCCCAGGGGAAGTGATTAAAAATAACAAACACTTATACTCACCTTACCTCAGCTCTCCTGTGTATCCTTGCTTATTCTGACTGTCTTTGACATGTTCCTTGGTCCTCTTATGCCTTGCGAGTGAGGTCACATGCCCCAGATGTCACTGCTGGGGCCTGTGATTGGGCCTCAGCGGTCACGTGGGGCGTGATGACATCATTACGCCGGTGCGCTCCATGTGACTGCTAGGGCTCAATCACAGGCCCCAGCAGTGACGTCTGGGGCACACGACCTCAGTCACCGGCCGGAAGAGCTCTGGAGAGGATGCTGAGCCCAGGAGAGGTGAGTATAAGTACTTTTTTAATTTTTAGTCACCTCCCCTGGGCTGGCATCTATTGTAGGTTTCCCCTACAATAATGGCACACTCCCCTCACTGGAATGACTAATTTATTCATGGTCCTGATGCACCAGAGTGGCTGTCAGACAGGTGGGGGAATCCCCTCCATAATGTATATATGCCCTAATGGACACATGGAAAGGGAATGTCAATTTTGGACAATTCTTAGTAATGTAATTGTGCTGATTTCAAAAGAATGATTACTTTTTCGTGATTATTAAGGATTTTGCACAGAAATCACCAATAATAAAAGATAATTCAAAGACTATTCACACTTCACAGTGTGAAAAACAAAAAATTGGCAATATTAGCATAAAGTATTAATTTTGCGGGCGGGAGCAGTACATTTCTTTCCAGTAAATGCTTTGAAGTCCTCTTGAATTCCCAAATTTGAAAAAATAAAGGGGGAAAAAAAAAAAAAAAAAAGTGTGAAAATTGCTTAAGTAGCATGTATAAATACACATGGTCTGCAAACTGCACAAATGTAGCATTTTATTTTTGCAGTCACATGACTATTAGCCACAGTTTCTTAGGCCTAATGGATCGGCAAGTTGTATTATAAACTATTGTGTTATATACTGGAAATTGTTTTCTTTCTCCCCCTAAGATTCTTATAAGAAACTAATCAGAATTTCATAGGCATTTCTTTTGGTCATGGGAAAATTAGACTGAAAGAGATTTTAAAAAAAATAAAATAAATAAAAATAAAAATATTCTATATATAATAATGTATCTCAAAAATCAAAAGCAAAGAATCTGTTGCAGACGAAATTAATATGCCAAAAGACATGTTGTGGATTTGCACAACCTAAGGAATGGTTAATATATTTACTGCACAATAAAATGAGTCTCTAATGCAAAAACATTTCACAGAAGGCAAAATTGACAACTAAATATGTGAGAAATTGCTTCCTGTGGTTAAATCCCATGTGCAATGTCAAATATATAGGATACAGAGACATTCTGGAGACTGGTTCAAACCCCAAGGAGAAGAACTCTTGTAATGTAGCTTTTATTACATGTTTTCACTCTTATCAAGTGACATGTATTAGGAAAATGGCTTGAAAGAAAAATAAACACCCAAAAACAAAAATATCTATTCATCACAGCTGAACATATACTAGAACCAATATGTCTTATAAATATTAAAAAGGGGTTTACCAGGCAAATTGGAAAACCCCGAGGAGGCTGGGGGTGGGAAGCAATAATCACCTTCCTCCAAACCTCCATTCTGGCGTAAAGTCCCCCATTCCACTACTGCACTGGCTGTGCCTGAATTTAAAAGGACTCAGGTGACTGCTAAGGCCACATGTTGTGTACCAGTAACATCACTGCCACCTTAACTCAACATGTGACTGCTCAGGCCAGTGTTTAGTTACTTCCAGCCCACTCACTGCGGGCATAGAATAGCATGGTGGACCTGACGTCAGGATGGAGAAGAGGTAGGTGAATTTTTTTTAGCCCACTCCCAGCCCCCTCTGGGTTTTTATCAATTTGCCTCAAAAACCCCTTTACGCTTGTAGAGGCTCTCCTGACATGCAAGTTTCAGTACATAATTCTTTTCCCCCGTAACGTAACAAGTCTGTAACACTTTGCCTATAAGGTCTTGTACCATAACTCATATTCTTATATTTCTATGAGGGCTAACAGGGGAACAATGCAATGCAGGTTTATAAGAAAAGATTATACTGAATCCTTATTTCATGGGAAAAGGGAATCCCAGTATTTACTAAAACAGCCATATCAAAAGTGAACACAAGTCCTCTAAAAATTATTAATGAAATGGCACCTGAAAGGACATCGAATGCAGACAAAAAACACTTATCAAGTATCTCTTGCATGTCTTTCTTACTTGCCTTTGACAGCAGTAGCCAGACACATGGACTTTACATTCACCTATGTTCCACACTTTCTTCTTTGTACATTTTTTTTGTAAATTCACCCACTGCTGTACTTTTGCATAATAGGATTGTTTCATTATATTGACACAATAAATATCTTTGAAACTAAAAATTAATGAAAAGTTCTGGCAATTTCTAATAAAGTCTGTTTCTGTCATGTCCCAGGACTTGGTTTAATTCACTGACATGTATCTGTGATACTGTTTGTCTTTGTAGTTTGTCCCTTTTCTCTCTCTGTATCCTTAGCTGTGATGCTGTAGCTCCTCCTCTCTGTTCCTCAGTTTAGTTTCACTTCTTTGTAAGCAACATGTCTGCTCAGCTCCTGGTATTTCATCATTTTTCACCTACTGCTGTATGAGGTTCTACAAGATTTACTTGGATTAAAGCATCTGGAATCTTATCTACGCCTCCTCAGTTGAGTTGAACACTATCTGATAGATATCTTGGTGTAAATTGCTGGTTAGCATAGAGACTACAGGACACTCTCACAACCTCACACTTGCAGCCAAGCTATTGAGTCAGAACAGTGAAAAATGATGCATAAAGACTGCCAGATACGGCTGTAAGACAGTTCACCAACTTCTGACATACAGTCAGTCACAGCAAATTACCTGAAGCCAGAAGGAATCAGCATTGTGTAAGTTGCATCTGCAGCTCAGACTCCCTCAGCATAAGAAGATTCTATCAAGCAGCCATCTTACTCCAGCAAAGTTATATTTATCCTGTTTGTGTTGCATCATGGCTGAAGGGCACCCTGAAGCACAAGGTAGCATGGACCTCAGTCTGCAGCCCAGTGAGAAGGCTAGACGCTCAATTAAACAGGTTAGAGACAATCTAGAAGGTTTAAAGCATGAACTTTCCTGTGAACTCTCAAAATGGTGGCAGAAAATACAGACTAAGATATCTGCCATGTGCTTGCCTGCATACCATGTATCACCACTAGAGGGAGCTCTGCGACAGCTTTGTGCTATGCATGGACATTATAAAATGAAAGCTGAGGAGTATGAAAGCATATTGAGAAAACGTCATACAGACGATTCTTTAGCTGAATTGCAAAGCTTCCAGAATCTCAATTCAGAACGAGACAGCTTAGTACATGAAACTAAGTTAAGGACAGAGGCAAGAATTGCGCAACTGCAGGAAATGGCATCCCACATTTCTGAGTCTACCAAGCGTTCAAAGCGTACATCTAAGTCACGTTCCTCAAAATCTTCCACACTCAGTGAGCAACTTATAAAAGCACGTGCAGAGGCGGAAGGTACTAAGATACAGGCAGCCTTTGCACAACAGAAAGCAGCAATGGAAGCTAATGCAGCAGCAATGGAAGCTAATGCAGCTCAAAAAAGGGCAGAACTAGAAGCTCTAGAGAAACAGAATGAGCACGCTGCAGCCATGGCAAGGTTAAGCATTTTAGAACAAGCCATCAGTGGAAGTGAAAGCGACAGCACCAGTTTGTGTGATGTGGAAGCAGAGGATCCCCTCAAGCGCACAAGAGACTATGTACTAAGCCAAAGCAGTGAATCCCTATTTGTCACAAATGTTCCTGTCAGGGACAACATTTCTCCAGAGCAACAGGGCACAGTATCTTCTGCAGCACACCGCATTCAAGGTCAGTACAATGCCCTGCCTGTCCAGCATCCAGTTTCTTCTTCCTTCATGGATTCCCAAAGCCTTGCACCTCAGCAAATGCAATATACTGATACTCAGGTAAACACCAATGTGACACCATACTACCAGACTGCAAACAACCGTCCAGTCTCACATCCATATGTGGCTAAACCTATGGACTTTAAGCTAGCTCCTAGGCTGAATGCCTACGCAGCCCCTACACTACCTACCTCTGTTAACCAGAACCCCACTAACAACGTAATCACCGCTACTCAGCCAGCAACTCAATATTTAAAGTCAGAGAGAACAGACATGTCAGAGTTTGCAAGGTACATGGTTCGCCGTGAGCTTACTAAGACTGGACTCACAAGGTTCGATGACCAACCTGAGAACTACAGAGGCTGGAAATGTGCCTTCAAAACTGCAATTAGTGACCTTGGCATTACTGCAGCTGAAGAATTAGATTTGCTTATGCGGTGGCTTGGCCCACAGTCTACAGAACGTGCTAAAAGACTCAGATCCGTCCACATTTACAACCCCATAGCAGGCCTTACCGCTGCTTGGGAAAGACTGGAGAAAACCTATGGCAGTCCTGAAGCAATAGAGAATGCTCTGTTCAAACGGTTGCAAGGGTTTCCAAAGATATCTGGTAAGGATCATCAGAAATTTCAAGAACTTAGTGACCTACTAATGGAGCTCCTACTGGCTAAGGCGGACACTCTCCTACCGGGCCTCAGTTACCTGGACACTGCTCGTGGGGTAAACCCGATAGTCACCAAGTTGCCATATAATATTCAAGAAAGGTGGACCACAGTTGGGTCAAGATACAAAACTGAGAATAGTCTCCTTTCCTCCATTTTCCTACTTCTGTGAGTTTATCAAGAACATTGCAGAATCCAAGAATGACCCAAGCTTTTCCTATGGGGAGCCCAGTGTTCCTGGTTCACCTCCTATTAAGTATGACAGCTCACATTCTAACTACAGAAACCGCAGAGGCCCAGTTTCGGTGAAAAAGACTGATATTCTTCCTATACCTACATCAGCACCAGAAGAAAGCAGTTGCAACAGCAACCAAGACGAAAAGGTAGAAAATCCTAACCGTCTGTGTCCTATTCACAAGAAGCCTCATCCCCTCAAGAAGTGTATTGGCTTCAGGAGGAAACCAATCCAGGAACGTAAAGAGCTTCTAAAGAAACTAGGGATATGTTTCAAATGTTGTGCCTCTACTGAACATGTTGCTAGAGACTGTAAAATTGCTATTAAGTGTATAGAGTGTGGCAGTGAGGACCATGTACAGGCTCTTCATCCATCCCAGCCTAGTGCCACACCGCCTAGAGGTTCCCCTTCCCCAACTAAGCATGGCGGGGAGAACACAGATCAAGCAGCAAATACTACCACAGTATCTTCCTCATGTACAGAAGTCTGCGGAGAAGACCTTTGTGACAAGTCCTGTGCAAGGATATGCCTAGTCAATATATACCCCAAGGGCCAACCAGAAAGGGATCTGAGGGTGTACGCCATCTTGGATGACCAGAGCAACCACTCACTTGCAAGGTCAGAACTCTTTGATCTGTTTAACTTAAAGGCTGATACCTATCCGTATACCTTGGGTACTTGTAGTGGCATATCAGAGGTTTCAGGAAGAAGGGCCAGTGGTCTTGTAATAGCTTCTCTCAAGGGCAATTTGGAGATACCTTTGCCCACACTTGTTGAGTGCAACCAGATACCATCAAACAGAGAAGAGATACCCACACCAGAGGCGGCTTTCCAGCACCCTCATCTAAGGGCTATAACCAGTGAAATACCATCCCTTGACAAAAATGCAGACATTCTAGTTCTGCTAGGTAGAGACATTCTCAGACTGCACAAAATACGCCAGCAAATTAATGGACCGCATGATGCACCATTTGCCCAGCACCTCGATCTAGGATGGGTTATCATTGGCAACGTCTGCATAGGTAGGATGAAAAGGCCCACCAATATTTCTTCATTTAAGACGCATATGTTAACAAACGGTCGCAGCACTTGTTTTCAGCCATGTCCACATCACTACCAAGTGAAAGAGAAGAAAAGCAACAGTAAGTGGCTGCATAATCACCGAGACAACGTGAATACTTTCCTGCCTGGGGACGACATCCTTGGATTAACAGTGTTCAATACAACAAGGGATGACAACAAGCTGGCACCGGCTATAGCTGAAAAAGAATTTCTCAAACTTATGGACAAGGAATTCATTCAAGATGATTCCAACAGCTGGGTAGCACCTTTACCTTTCCGCTCCCCGAGATCAAAACTGCCAAACAATCTGAAGCAAGCAGTTTCTAGATTTTCCTCTTTAAAACGTACCCTCATGAGGAAACCAGAAATGGAGAAACACTTTGTAGGTTTCATGCAGAAGGTATTTGAGAGAGATCATGCAGAACCTGCACCTCCACTAAAGGAAGGAGAAGAATGCTGGTACCTTCCATCATTTGGCGTGTATCACCCTCGCAAACCTGACCAAATCAGGGTCGTGTTCGATTCTAGTGCTCAGTATGAAGGCGTCTCTCTCAACAACCTGCTCCTCACTGGTCCTAACCTAAACAACAGCCTCATAGGAGTCTTAATCCGTTTCAGACAGGAACCAGTTGCAGTGATGGCCGACATCCAACAGATGTTTCATTGCTTCATTGTTAAGGATGATGACAGAAACTATCTCAGGTTCCTATGGCATAAGGACAATGATGTCAACAATGAAGTCATAGATTACCGGATGAAGGTACATGTCTTTGGCAATAGCCCATCTCCTGCAGTAGCGATCTATGGACTGAGAAGGACCGCCCAAGAAGGTGAGAAAGAGTATGGCTCTGATGCTCGTCAGTTTGTTGAGAGGAACTTCTACGTTGATGATGGTCTTAAATCCTTACCTGCAAGTGAAGAAGTGATCGATCTCCTCTCTAGAACACAGGAAATGCTGTCTGTAGCTAACCTCAGACTTCACAAGATCATCTCCAACAATATGGAGGTAATGAAGGCATTTCCCTCTGATGATCATGCAATCAACTTGAAGGATCTTGATCTCAGTTCTGATACTCCTCCTATGCAACGCAGCCTAGGATTGCTATGGAACACTGAACAAGACACGTTCACATTCCAAGTGTCTTCTTGTGACAAACCTTTCACCAAACGAGGAGTTTTATCTGTTGTGAACAGCATTTATGATCCTCTTGGTTTCATTGCTCCCATCACCATTCAAGGCAAGCTACTACTAAAACAGCTTACCACTGAGAATATGGACTGGAACACTCCACTGCCTGCTGAGAAACAACTGAGGTCTGACTGTGGCACTAACTTCGTTGGAGCCTGCAAAGAACTGCAGTTAGACAACTTCTTATCCAACAATGGGTGCACTTGGACGTTTAACCCTCCACATTCATCCCATATGGGAGGTTCCTGGGAACGTATGATTGGGATCACACGCAGAATCCTTGACTCTATGTTGATGGACCACAAGTCGACACTGCTTACCCATGAGACGTTAATAACCTTTCTTGCTGAAGTGTCTGCGATAATCAATGCAAGGCCACTTGTCCCAGTATCTTCAGACCCTGAATTTCCAATTATCTTAACCCCAGCAACGCTTCTTACTCAGAAAATTGGTACTGCTGCTACCTCTCCACGTACCTTAGATCACAGTGACATTTACAGACGCCAATGGAAACAAGTTCAACACCTGTCCAATGTGTTCTGGCACCGCTGGAAAACAGAGTACCTCCACATGCTACAGAGCCGTCACAAATGGCAGGCCTCAAAACCTAATCTCCAGGTGGGTGACCTCGTCCTTCTAAGGGATAAAGAAGTCCATCGGAATGAATGGCCTATGGGTCTCATCACTAAAGTTGTCCCTAGTGATGATGGGAAGACTCGGAAAGTGGAGGTCAAGGTAACCAAGGGAGGCTCAGTGCGAGTTTTCTTCCGCCCAATTAATGAACTGGTGCTTCTTCTTCCAAGAGGAGACGTCACATAAAAGAAGATAAGGACACCATTCACAGCTCATGGCGGGGAGCTTCCTTCCATGAACTAAAACCGTGTTCTTGTGGATTACAGTGTGGGTCGGTGGAGGTGTTGGCAAATTGCGGCTTCCCGACCTGAAGATTGGTTTATTTGGACTAACTGTTGATTATTGTTTGTTGTGCATGTTTCTTTTTTGTTTTTCAGGTTTGAAGAGGACTTTATGGACATCTCAGGACATTTAATGTTTGTTTTCATTGAAATCTAAAGCTTTCAGGCGGGGAGTGTCATGTCCCAGGACTTGGTTTAATTCACTGACATGTATCTGTGATACTGTTTGTCTTTGTAGTTTGTCCCTTTTCTCTCTCTGTATCCTTAGCTGTGATGCTGTAGCTCCTCCTCTCTGTTCCTCAGTTTAGTTTCACTTCTTTGTAAGCAACATGTCTGCTCAGCTCCTGGTATTTCATCATTTTTCACCTACTGCTGTATGAGGTTCTACAAGATTTACTTGGATTAAAGCATCTGGAATCTTATCTACGCCTCCTCAGTTGAGTTGAACACTATCTGATAGATATCTTGGTGTAAATTGCTGGTTAGCATAGAGACTACAGGACACTCTCACAACCTCACACTTGCAGCCAAGCTATTGAGTCAGAACAGTTTCAATTCCTCACCATTTTCGAGATCTCTTCTTTCAGTGGATGGGCACACCTGAAACTCCAAGCTTATACACACTACCAACTTTCAGCACATTCTATTTCTGCTTCCTCCACCAGTTTAAGTCTTAAAGTGACTGACACCCGTCGGATCCCATTATAGTCAATTGGGTCTGTCGGACTCCATGGAGCACATTTTTTTTTTTTTTTTTTTTAAAGTTTTTTATTGGTTTTTACAATAACAGTAGAGAACAGAAAACAACAAATACATTCAGCGACAAGAAATACTCACTCTCCAATACAATGTAGCCAGTTACAACAATGTTTACAGGTGATGTTGTATGGTACTTAAAAAGGCACTTAGCTTTTATACTACTCCTCACCCAGTACTGGGTAGAGGCCGTATAGGGTCTTTGAGTCTGGTCATTAAATTCAACTCTGTAGTAGGTGAGCGTTGGAATCTGGGAGTAGGTAAGTAGGGTCATGTTAGTAAAGGGATGGCAAGGAAGGGCCTAGTGAGGAAGTATGACAAGGGAGAGACGGGGAGGGGGACAAGCATGTAGAAGGGAGTGCAAGTGGGGAAAGTATAGAAAGGAGTTGAGAAGGGAGTAGAGAGAGAAGAGAGGGAGGGGGCCAGAGTAAGCTTTAGCTGTTGGACCTTCGGGTACGTCAGGGTGCTGTTCCTGTATTAGCTGGAAGCCTTAGGTGTTGTGGGCTGCAGTTGTCCTCAGTTGTCCCAGTTGTGGTGGTTCAGGACCGGGCTAAGGGCGGCATGTTGGATGCCTCTTTGAAGTAATGTATCCACGGGGACCAAAGCTTCAGGAAGCGATCATGGGTCCTGGTCCTCCAACTCATGAGTTCCTCAAACCTTGCTATTTCTTGGACCTTAGTCTTCCACAGCGAAACAGGGCATCCCGTGGTCTGGAGCCAGAATTGAGGGATTAGCAACTTAGCTGCTGAGATGAGATGTGTGGCAAGACAGTCCCTCTTAGGCCTATATTTGTCAGTGGGAAGGGCAAGGAATATTATTGTCGGTGTGAGGGTTATGGCGGAGCGCAGAACTCTTCTCATGCAGTCCTGTATCTCTGACCAGTAAGGTTGAATGATAGGACAGGTCCACCATAGGTGTAAATACGTTCCTGGATGGGCGGAACAATGCCAGCATGTGTCTTCCACCAACAGATGTTTGTTGAAGAGCCAATCCGGTGTTCTGTACCACCTAGAGAGAAGCTTGTAGTGATTTTCCTTCATCCGTATGCAGGTGGAAAAACCGTGAGAGGAGCATAAAACTGTTTTAACTTCGTTATCGTCCAATGTGATATTGAGTTCCTTTACCCAGCTAATAAGGAAGGCCGGTTTGTAGGATCTTACAGGAGCTATGTAGTTGTGCAGCAAGTTGGACGTTTTCCGCAGCAGTTTGGTGTTAGAGAGTAGTAGTTTTTCAAAGGGCGTCAGTTCCTTCCGTAACCGAAAGGTTGTGTTAAAGCGGCTAAGGTAATGCCTCAGGTGTTGTTGGTGAGGGAAGGTGAGATTGAGGTCAGGAAGCATGGTGGCGCAATCATTCCATGGCTGTATCGAGCTACTATCGGAGATCTCTCTCAAAGACAAAGTATTTAGAGCGCTCCAGACGGAATTATATGGCTCTGAGGTATCTTGTAATAAGTGCGGTATTAGACCTGCTGGGAGAAGAGGTGAGGGTGAGGGGGCCAGTTTGGTGCCTAGTTCATTCCAGATCTCCAATGCTCCACGTATCAGGGGGCATTTTGTGCGGGTCGTTCTCTGTGTCCTGGGAGGTAGCCATAGGTCCGAGAGAGCTGATCCATTTTTGTCGTAAGTTGACTTCTTCAGAGGTGTTGTCAATGATGCCCACCATCCCAGTTGAATTGCTTTATAATACTGCTGAAGATCAGGCAGGCCTATGCCTCCTGCAGATTTGTGCTTAATAAGGAGCGACCAAGCGATTCTAGGAGTATGCTTCCTCCATATAAATTTTGTTAAGATGCTACGAAGAGAGGTGAAGAATGCCTTGGGAATGTAAATCGGCAACATGGTCAATTTGTAGAGTACCTTGGGAACCAGACAGGTTTGAATCAGATTTTTCCTGCCGAACCAGGAGAGTGGCAACTTATAGGCGGAAAGGTCTCGCTTCAGCTCCTCTAGAAGGGGGACGAAGTTGCTGGCATACAAGTCATCTAGGTCGGGGGGGGAGTTTGACCCCTAAGTACTTCATTGACTTTGTCGTCCATTGGAATGGAGTGTTCTTTTTTAGTCTATTTACTCTGGAGTTTGATAGGGTTATGTTTAGCACCTCCGACTTAAGAGAGATTTGCTTTATATCTGGAGACCCTGCCAAAGTGGAGAAGAAGTTCCATGATAGCCGGTAACCCTTCTTCCGGGGTGGAGATGACAAATAGCACATCGTCTGCGAACGCTGTGGCTTGAAGGGTAAAGTCTCCTACTGTAGCCCCCTTGACTCTGGGGTCCTGTCTGACCATCTGAAGGAGCGTTTCCAAACATCAAGATAAACAAGGTGGGAGATAGCGGACATCCCTGTCTGGTGCCATAAAAAGTGTCGGACAAGGTTCCATTAATTTTTGGTTTTGCATGCGGCTTCGCCTAGAGGGTGAAAATTGCCGTGACGAATGAGGTCGGAAATCCAAATTTCAGTAAGGTGGCACATAAGAAGTCCCAGTCGACTCTGTCGAAAGCCTTCTCCGCGTTCACTCCCAGAAGGATTAATGACTGATTTGTGGTTTGCGCTCTCTGTATTAAGGGGAGTAGTCTAGCCGTGCTGTCTCGCCCCTCTCTTCCATTTACAAAACTGGATTGTTCTATGTGTACTAAAGTTGGGATCAGTCATTTCATTTGTACTGTCAGGATTTTCGCCCAAAGTTTTAGGTCGAAGTTCAGTAACGAGATAGGTCTATAGCTTCCACATTCGCATGGGTCTTTACCTTCCTTGGGTATCAGCGCTATGTTAGTTTCTAGAGCCTGCGTTGGTAACTCTTTACCCTTTAACAAAGCATTGCACACCAGTGTAAACTGTGGAGCCAAGATTTGTTGAAACTTTCTGTAATATGCTAGGAGATAGCCATCTGGTCCCGGGCTTTTCCCATTAGGGAAGCTATGGAGAGCCTTGGTTACTTCTGCTAAGGAGATGGGTTCTAGCAGTGCTGAGGCCTGTTCAGGAGAGATCTTGGGTAATGAGAGATGGGCTAAGAAGTCTTCTATGAGGGAATTTCTCTCTATGTCCGTTGGGAGTGGGGTCTCGTTTCGTAGGTTATAAAGGTTGGTGTAAAAGGCTACGAATTCTGTTGATATATCTTTCGTGGTTGTTTTGAGTTGGCCAGATTCGTTTCTGATGGAGGAGATGAAGGATCGAGCCTTAGCCTTTTGGATCAGGACGACATAAGACGACTGCCTTTGTTGCCATGGGCATATAAGAGCTTCTTAAAGTGCAAGTGATGTTTGGCTGATATGGCGTTCAGGAGGTCCAACAGTGATTCTCTCAAGGCAGTGAGCTCATCTTGAACGCTGAGTACTCTTGCTCTTTTGTGGGTTTTTTCTAATTTAGCGATACGTGCCAAAGTGAGATCCAGTGTTTTTTGCTTGTCTTTCCTTGCCTTGGAGGTCATGGATATGAGGAGGTCTCTCATATATGCCTTGTGTGACTCCCAGATTACCGTTGGGCACATGTCCTGGGTGGAGTTGATGGAGAAGTATTCTGTGAGGAGTTTGGAGAGGGATTCAACGTTCTCAACTGCGTCCAAGATTGACTTATTCATTCGCCATGTCGATTGTGCCTGGGGTAGCTGTTTCATGACTATGGACACTGAGACAGGAGCATGATCAGAAACTGTGATGGCGTCAATGCGTGAGTTACTAGAGAGTGGGAGAAGGTCTTGTGAGATAAAGATATAGTCTAGCCTATGGTAGGAGTGGCCAGGGTGCAAATAGAAAGTATAGTCTTTTGTGGTAGGGTGGTGGGTTCTCCAGACATTGAGGATCTTTAAATCTTGTAGAGAGCTCATAAGTTTGCCCATCATTCTTTGTGAGATAGGGTTGGTGGGTGAAGAGGAATCTATTAGGTAGTTGAGAGAGCCATTGAAGTCACCTCCCAGAATCAGGTGTCCTTCCGTAAATAAACTCAGTGTCTGAAGAGCGTTGATAAGCCATGTGACTTGTCCTTTGGCGCATAGAGGTTCGCAAGGGTTCACTTCACTGATGCTATGGTACCTTTTACAAAAAGTATTCTGCCCTCTGAATCTGCATACCGTTGCTGTTCTAGGAACGGGATTTTGTTATGAATAAGGATGGATACTCCTTTGGAAGCAGAGTCTGGGTTGGTACAATGGAACCACTGAGAAAAGTCTCTGCATGGCAGCTTAGGGATCTTATATCACCAGGGCGACAGCCTGGGACAGAGCTTTTCTAAGGAATCTCTTAGTAATGAGTGATTCGTTTCTGTCTGCTAGCGCGCTGTCACCACTGGAGTCCGCGGCTGCCTCTCCTGCGCTGCTAAACTCGTCCAGCGTGATCTTGGGCTGTTTTACAGGGGAAAGGGACGTCTTCTTCCTCAGGAATTTCTGCATATCCGCCTGCAAGTGCGAGGTTTTAGCGGTCTCTGGAAGGTCAGCGGGTCTATCGCTACAAATTTTAACCATTTAGGGGTATATAGCTGCTAATGAAAGCAATTGTGGGCTCACTGATGACAGAGCTCACAGATCAAGCTGGCGTATCTCTCTGCGGTCAGGCTCTGCCCCCGACTTGGATCCCATGGAGCACATTTATTAAGCTACTTGCGCCTTTTTTTGGCGTAAATTGCGCCTTTTTAAAAGTTCTTTTTCTGTGCTACACTTAATTTATGAAGCATTTGCGTCTTTTTCACACTGTAATGCTGCTCTTGCAACTTTTGCTTTTTGTCGAGAAAAAAAGGCACATCTAAGCTAACTAACGTGCACAATATATACACACACGTGGACAAAATTGTTGGTACCCCTCGTTTAATGGAAAAAAAAAAAACCACAATGGTCACAGTAATAACTTGAATCTGACAAAAGTAATAATAAATAAAATTCTATGAAAATGAACAAATGAAAGTCAGACATTGCTTTTCAACCATGCTTCAACAGAATTTTTTAAAAAAAGAAAACTCATGAAACAGGCCTGGACAGAAATGATGGTACCCTTAACTTAAATATTTTGTTGCACAACCTTTTGAGGCAATCACTGCAATCAAACGATTCCTGTAACTGTCAATGAGAGACTTCTGCACCTCTCAACAGGTATTTTGGCCCACTCCTCATGAGCCAACTGCTCCAGTTGTCTCGGGTTTGAAGGGTGCCTTTTCCAGATGGCATGTTTCAGCTCCTTCCAAAGATGCTCAATAGGATTTAGGTCAGGGCTCATTGAAGGCCACTTCAGAATAGTCCAATGTTTTCCTCTTAGCCATTCTTGGGTGTTTTTAGCTGTATGTTTTGGGTCACTATCCTGTTGCAAGACCCATGACCTGTGACTGAGACCAAGCTTTCTGACATTGGGCAGCACATTTCTCTCTAGAATCCCTTGATAGTCTTGAGATTTCATTGTACCCTGCACAGATTCAAGACACCCTGTGCCAGATGCAGCAAAGCAGCCCCAGAACATAACAGAGCCTCCTCCAGGTTTCACAGTAGGGACAGTGTTCTTTTCAAGATCATTTTTCTGTCTGTGAACATAGAGCTGATGTGCCTTGCCAAAAATTTTCGATTTTTGTATCATCTGTCCATAGGTCATTCTCCCAGAAGCTTTGTGGCTTGTCAACATGTAGTTTGGCAAATTCCAGTCTGGCTTTTTTATGATTTGTTTTCAACAATAGTGTCCTCCTTGGTCGTCTCCCATGAAGTCCACTTTGGCTCAAACAACAACGGATGGTGCGATCTGACACTGATGTTCCTTGAGGTTGAAGTTTACGTTTAATCTCTTTAGAAGTTTTTCTGGGCTCTCTTGTTACCATTCGTATTATCCTTCTCTTTGATTTGTCATCAATTTTCCTCCTGCGGCCACGTCCAGGGAGGTTGGCTACAGTCCCATGGATCTTAAATCTCTGAATAATATGTGCAACTGTAGTCACAGGAACATCAAGCTGCTTGGAGATGGTCTTATAACCTTTACCTTTAACATGCTGGTCTATAAATTTTCTTTCTAAGCTCCTGAGACAACTCTTTCCTTCGCTTCCTCTGGTCCATGTTGAGTGTGGTACTCACCATGTCACCAAACAGCACAGTGAGTATCTGTAGCCCTATATACAGGCCCACTGACTGAATACAAGATTGTAGACACCTGTGATGCTAATTAGTGGACACGCCTTGATTTAACATGTCCCTTTGGTCACATTATTTTCAGGGTTACCATCATTTCTGTCCAGGCCTGTTTCATGAGTTTTCTTTTTTTAAAAAAAATTCTTTTGAAGCATGGTTGAAAAGCAATGTCTGACTTTCATTTGTTCATTTTCATAGAATTTTTATATATTATTACTTTTGTCAGATTCAAGTTATTTCTGTGACCATTGTGGGTTTTTCTTTCATTAAATGAGGGGTACCAACAATTTTTTCCACGTGTGTAACAAGGTGGTGTGTCTACATCATAAATAAGCACCACAATAAAACTAGTCTACAAAAAAGGCACACCTGCGAAAAATATGGCCAAAAAAGGGGTAGATGATAAATAGCCCTCAATGTCCCCATGTGTTACCGCCAATTTAGTGGTCTGCTTCTCCATTGTTCTGCTCCTCCGATGGACTAGAACAATGGAGAGGAGACGCTAATGTGAACCTAATAAAAATTTGCCATTTATTTGGATTGTATTATTGTTATGGGTTGATTTTTAGGTTGTTGTCTCAGCAGCTCGCAAAATTCACAGCAATGTAATATCCCTTTAAGAGTAATAAAATTGTATTGTATCATACTGATGTGTTTAGCTCACATGGGATTGTTTCGACTGAATACATTTGTGTTCACGCCTTAGCAATGAGAAATATTAGGTTCTGATCTGTCATTCACTATCTGATAAGCAGAATTCCCTTTAGATCAAGACCTCAAATGTCACTACAGACACACCATATCTTGGTACAGACACTGAACAGGACTAGGACAGGATTTAAAATAGTAAAATGGTTATAAACTAAAGGTCGCCAAATATTATGTGACAGTAATATACACCTCATAACTGTAAAACACAGACATGTTACAAGTGTGTTTTATTGCTGGATCCCCTGGGTTACCCTTGCTTACGTATTTACAGAGGACAGAGGTGCAGAGTCTTGGTGTCAGCAGGAATTTAGTGATGGGTTTCTGGGCCACATAAAGCTATATTTTAAGTAAAGCAGAAAACCCCAGTCAGTACTTTGGGTTAAGTCTGTAAAGGGAACCTGGTGGTGATGACAGCTGGATGGTGCCACAGTAAATACAGGAGCAGAAAGGTATTTACAATCTCAGTAATTGTAAGGCTTGCAGGTTGTAAGATGTAAAAGGGAATTTACCTAGGCGTCAGCAGCTAATGCAGGGTCACTAATTCCAGGAACAAATTAACATGCAGGACATCTGTGGATGTCACACATCATATATTCTTGGCAACACAACCCGTATACTACTTGTTGTCCACTTTAGACTATACTTGTGTAGGAAGGCCCCTAAAAAATAAGCTGATCACTAAGCACCCCCAATGCTTTGATCCCAAGTGATCAGCTGTAACCTACAAGGGAATCTTGGAAATGCTCAAGTCCTCCATAGCGCCCCCATAGGTAAAATGAATCATTACACTGTTCCCATTGATGTCAAGGACATGTCTATATAAGGCTGCTTTACACAAACTATTCATTTTGAAGGCAATTAATAGAAAAATAAATAAATAAATAAATAAATAAATAAAGGGGGGGGGGGGATGTACAGCTTTTTTTTATCTATTTATTGAGTCTGCAAAAACAAAAAAACTCAGATGCTGTTTTATTTCATAACATCACCTAGCAAGGAATCTGAAAAACATAAGACGGCACACACATGAATGTCTGTGTACAATCACTTTTCACGCATTTACCCATAGAAAAAGAGAAGTAAATAGTGCATGCCACAATTTTTTTTCTCAGTGTCGCTTGGTTGGTGAAAGACAAAAAAAAATACAAAAAAAAAACCACACACACAAAATGTATGAATGGCTCCATTCACTTTGTTCTGCCCATTTTTTTTTTTATTTTTTTTTGGGGAATCGGGTGAAAATGTTTCTTTCTACCATCAAGACCACATATACTGCCAAGGAAGGTTTTATTGCTTTACAACTTCTTGGGAATTTTTGGTGGGGGGGCCTGGTTTCCCCTGTAACTGTGGGTGATACATATAGCCCCAGTTACAGGAGGAATGCAGCCTCCTGTCTATAAAACTACTGAGCTGATCTTGGTCCTCTGTGTATACAAAGATCGGAAAGGCAAGGCCCTGCCTTCTCTATAGGAGATTTGGCTGTAGTTACAGCTGGCTCCCCAGTTCTGCAGCTGCACGATTCTGTGCAGCTGCTTGACACTAAGGACGTATGGTTATATCCCATCCAGAGTTAAGAGGGACCCGTCCGGACATATATAGTTTATGGGAGGTCCGAAAGTGGTTAATAAAATTGTCAATGAGGGATGTGTGGGGGAGTCCTTATTTCAATAAAGTAGTTACATAGATACACATACATACAGCAATAGGCAGCAGGTGAGATATGATCCAGGGAGATATCCGACCGCCATAACTGGGATCAAGAAGGATTTTTTTGCCCCCCTGAGGTATAACTCTCCAGGGGGTTGTTTTGTCTTCCTCTAGATCATTAGGTCAAGGGGCTATCATCTCAGCACAAGGCTGGACTTGTCAATGACCACAGAGAGTTCTGTGGCCTATACCAGGCCTGACCTGAGAGTCAGAATGACCTTTATTTAAAGGACCCGTAATATTTTCATTACAAGGCTGGCTATTCAATTTAAAAAAAAAAAAAAAAAAAAAAAAAAACACACACATTTAAACACATCTATATTGTGTTTGCAATTTTTGTCTTGTGTCTGAATTACTGCTGAGATAGTGACCATGAAGAGAATAATGGCTATCACTTAATATTCCAGTAGATTCCAATATCTGCAGATACAATAATAAAATGCATCATCAGCTGTATGGTGGCAGCTCCTGCAGGACAGGGGGCTATAGGGTGAATCATACACAGTGAGCAGATCACTCATAACTCTAGCCATTGTGATAATATCAACTCCTGTCCCAAGTTACATTACAGGTATTATGGCGTTCAGCCTCTCTGATGGGGCAATAACATTGTGTCCTCACATCTATTCACAACATCCTACCTGAAAGAAGACTGGAGAGTCCACAAGAGCAACTGAACACAGGAGAGACAGGGAGGTCTTGTATAACAACAGAGAGCAGACTAAAGAGGATTCATACACGCAGGCCACATAACAAAACTTTAAAGGAGACCCCATTCAGCAAAGACCACTATATCAGAGAGTGGCCCACAATTACTAAGACTGGTATACTAGTACTAGTATAATAGGAAATAGTGATTTGTGCCAAATTTATTAACAGGTGCAGATGTTATATTAAATGTGGCGTATATACAACCGCCACAATCACATTGCATGTCTGCTATATTCAAGCGAATAGGGCTCAGCTTGCAGTACTTTACCCCAGGCTATCCTCAAACAAAACAGAGAAATAAAAACATAGGATCAGTTTTCTTTATAAAAGTATCTCCACACCAGTCTGTTGCTGTCCAGATCAAACTGAAATATTACTATTAACACAGCAAAGGATGAAAACAATGGACATTGCTTTCATTGTCTGTGTCAGTTCCCATTGACTATAAAGTTTGTTTAAAGGCAGAAAAACACCCCCCCCCCCTTTTTTTTTTTTTTTTTTTTAAACACAGAGTGAATGCAGATGGACACCCTGTGATGGATGAGAGCAATGGACATTAAATAACGCTAATGTAAAACCACCCTAAGTTTGTCATTTGTTCTTGTATATGAACTCAGGGGTAGACACAGAGAAAGGGGGCCCTGTGCAAGGATTGTTCATGGCCCTACTGGAACGTGTGCACTGCTCAGGGCCCTGCTGCAACTTATTACCTGAAGCAGTGCTACAATGTAGTAGCCCACCCCTCTCTGTTCTGGGCCCCTATGCAGCTGCACGGGCTATATGTCCGCCCTGGAGTGCTGAATGAAAAGGAATTCCTATTATGGAGAATAGAACTTTCTAGATGCCCAAACAATTCTGCATGTACAGGCCTCAAATACTTCATTGTGAGGTAAATATCTGTGGTCTGTCCACTTAAAAATGTGGCTAACCCAAGACCATACAGAAATATATTGGGAATATAAAAAAATCATTTTGTAAACACCACTTGCAACTTTACAGCTGAAGTTTAGATGACGGCTGTGACTCATAACATTCTCTCTTTGCAAGTCTTCATAATGATATTGACAGATGTCAATTATGGCATTTGAGCAACTATACTTTACTATATCCAGTTTCATGAGCATGATATTGAAACATGATGGTTTTCACAAGTGTCGGCAGGGAGGTGTATCAGCGTCATAGACCAACTGATGAAGATGGTTACTGTCATCACACAGAGAATCGCTTATTTTAGAGGATGCAGAAAGGGGTCTTGACTCAAAGCCCCTGGAGATGTGATCCGACTGTGCATCAAGTTACACATTACTCCCTTGACGGCAGCCAAAATCCCAGCAGGGAGGGAGCAAATGAATGTCACATCTCACAGTCTCTTATCTGGAAGCAGTACTTGTAAATCCACTGGCTGGTTTGTCCAATACATTTATTAGGAGTAGATGCTTCACCCTATAGCATGACTGCGCTTGCAGCTTCCTTAACTAAATTGCTGCTGGACCTCCAGTGACTCCTATCACATAGCTGCCCAAGATAGAATAAGTGAGAATTAAGAAGCTCATAGTGTCCTTCCAAATGTCACACAGTACCTCCTAAGCATTTAGCATGTCAGTGGGTTTCCCTACTGAAATGAATACTCCTGCACTTTTCAAGCACAAACTTCAAATTATTAAAGGACTAGTCCAGCAATATAGAAAAGTAAAGAAAAGAACTGCTATGAAAACCTCACATTGACACTGGCTGAACTCAACCTGCAGGCCAGTCTAGACCTTAGAAATTACATATATATTATATTATATAAAAAAAGCGCCCCCTGAGGAAGCAGGGATGAAACACACATTGGGGCCATCTTCATACAATTTCACTAGTGTTGATTTACTATTCATGTGCATCTATAAGCTATTGGCTCGTTGTATACTTGCCAACATATCCTTACTTAATGTGCCTTGGGCACTGCCATGTGACATGGCTTTAAATATTTTTTTTTTTATAGCACTTAAGTCTGTCACTGTGTATTCTGGTTATATATCGTTTTACTTATCAACTGAATTGTGTAGATACTAGGGAGTTAACTAATCATATATTTATTTATTACATCTGGGATTTATGGGCACTATTTTGGTTATTTTAGTGCATGAATTTGGATTATATTGACTAAGTAAAAGGTAAATAATTCTACACCTTATGTCCGGGGTTTGCCACGACCTCCGCCCCCTTCAGTGTTGTTTTTTGGCTAGAATAAATAAAAAAAAATATCTCTTTGCTTGTGTTATTTGTATGATATTCAGTATAGGTTATTACATTGCTCTTGGGTATCTTCGGTTATTCCCCTAGCAGAAAGAATTTTGTAGGATACTTGGATATTACATAAACCTGGGAAAATTATGGCCCATTCAGACAATCAAGTGTCATAGTCAGAGGTATAGATAGCGGGGGAAAGGGGGGCAGCAGTGGTGGGCCCCACAAGTTCATTGTCGCTCCCCGTCCCCCACCCCAGACACACACACACACACACACACTATATCTACAACCACACACCTGCTGCATTGAGCTGCAAACAAGAAGAGGAGAGCAGGAGAGAGATCTGTGGGAACAAGGATGGGTAAGTATGACTATTTATATACCACAACTCTGGTGTGTAGAGGTCACTGGGAGCCGTAATTACATCATATGGTCTCTATAAAATAGGCGGTGTGAGATGTAAGCAGAAGTTGTTATGGTGCTCGCACAGCCCCTTCAAACAGCTAATCAGCGGGGGTCCCAGGTGCTGGACCTCCAATGATCTTTTATCATATTCCTGAGGATAGGTCAATTAATAAAAACTGGCCAGCCTCTTTAATTAGGGAGTATTTCTAATAAGGGGACATAATCCAATGAGGGGCACACATACGCATTATCCATTTAAAGGGGTTTTCCCCATAAACAATCATAAATTAAAAATTTTACAGAGCTTTAAAGATTTTCTCTAACCATCTTAGTGGTGACAGTCTTTTGTCTTGATCGGTAATGAATATGACCATGAACGCAAGAACTTTCTATGGTTTGGGACTTGTCAGAAACCCAGCCATGATTTCCTTATTGTGGACAATTTCTCAGGGAAGGACACTACATGTATGAGAAGATAACCCGGCCACTATAAGGAAATCATGGTTTAGTTTCTAGCAAGTTACAGACCATAGAAAGTTCCTGCATTCATGGTCCTATCCACTGGCAACCGATCAAGACAACAGATGCTCACCACTAAGATTGTTAGAGAAAATCTTAAAACTCTGCAAAATTTTTAATTTATATTCCCCCCCCCCCCCGACTATGCCTCTGAGTACACTACAGACATTGAACTCTGAACAGAGTTTTTCAAGTTTTTTTCCCAAACACAGACCCAAAATCCTCATGACAAAAAACAAGCGCAGGTCGTATTCAGGTCAGTTTTCTTGAACCACGAATATGACAAGTTTTTCTTGATGGAAAAAAGGAAGGTGACAATCTTGGAGACATGGTATCCCTTCTGACCCTTGAACCAGGAAAGCATATTTCATTGTGCAGTCCAGGATTTCCTTAGGCTATATACTGAGCTTCTCAGTCCTGAATATATCCAGCGATTTTTTTTTTTTTTTTTTAAATCCTTCCTAGTTACCGAAGGCAGCTCAAAGGTTAAAAACAAACACCTGTCTGAAAGGTACAGACAGCACATGGATACCATCCATATGCTGTCTGACATTTTCTCATGGAACAGTACATGCATGTAACCTTAGTGCCAGCAAGTAAACCAGCTCAATTTGCACTACTCGAAACTTCTAAGTTCATGTCCAAGTCCAAGTGCTGGATAAAACCCTGCACCTGCAGGTACAGTAACCAAAAAATATAAAAAATATAATGGGCTGTTTTGTAAAAATGTTAGGATTATGCGTAGCTGGTCATAACCCTGCAGATACAAAATAACACTTCCCTTATGACCAAGTGTGCTATATGATGCACTGTAGGGAATGCATAATATGCTACTAGGACTGGAAAATGAATAGTAAATTAACATGAAAGTCAACTCAATTATTCAATGTGAACTTGTTCAAATATATTATTTTCATCCATGCCATCCTGTCACTCACAGTCATTGCCTAAAGGGTATGTCACTAACTGTACACTATCCATTCAGGATCACTGATATGTGAGGAACTAAACAAAATTCAGAGGTATGGAGTGGACTATAAATAGGGGACGTGACATGTAAAAAGCGGAGTGTCCTAAAACAATCATTCATAATCAAGGTAAAAGGCTCAAGGATTATGACTATGGTCATAAATCGCTCAGACCTATTTGCAACTACGGACCCTGTTACAAAAAAGTAAAAAAACAAAACGAGGCTCATCGATACATGATATAACACGTCGTTCAGCATTTGTTTGCGTCAGCCTTTTACACTGGCAGAAGCAAATTACATGGAGGAGAATGTTTGCTAAAGTTATCATCCCCCCCCCCAATACAGTTGTGTGGTTTGTTGGCAGCACAGTCCTGTTTACATGGGGCGATGCGCTGCCAACAATCAGGCATCTTTTATGCTGCGTAGAAGTTCAATTACCTGATCTGGGTAGGAAGCCTTGTCTGGCTAGTGGAAATGGCTGCCATTCTGTAGGAGAAGATTTCTGTTCTGGATTATAGAGGGGGCTCAAAATGGAGAACCCCTCTCTGTGAAGATCAGAGATAAGTTGCTTTTATGGGCCAGCCCCTTTAAACCATATGCAATACGCCATTCTGTTTGGATCCTATCCTACAAACAGCAGCAGCCAGCACAGCATATGAATGGACAGGAAAAGTTCAGCCAAGTTGAATGAGGTCAATCCAGATCGGTTCAACAGCCAAAAGACATTCTGATAAAATAAATTTTTTTTTTCTATATTCTATTCTATATATACACACACACAAATACATACATACATACATACATACATACACACACACACACACACACACACACACACACACACACACCTCTCACTCCTTTATAGCCCATAGTGAAAACTACAAAGTTAAACAAAACCAATCAGCTGGAGAAAAAACAAACAAGTAGTAAAATACACAACAGTACAAAGAAAGGAAAGTCACAGTCACAAGGCTTAACACATCACAATCCTCCCACGTCCAAAAACCTGAAACAAGGATCTGAAAAGGACAACACAAGATGGAAGAGTTTTTTCCTCAGAACAACGTGTGCCATATAAATTGCCAAGTATCAGGAAGTGCAAAGTTACAAGCTGTGGGCTTTAGTGAAATAGGATTAGTTACCACAAACACTTCCTCACAAATTTGCCTGACCAATCGAATAACAGAGATAAGAAATCCACAAAAGACATCTGCTCTATACAGGTAGTTTAAGGCCTTAGTCACACAGCCATATAACGTACGTGTGGCGTGCACATTTTCAAAGTTTTTTTCAGATATCAGTGGTTTTTTATGTAGGTCAGAGACAGTAAATGAACCATGGACAGCACACCACCTGCAAATGAGAGGTGTGGGCTTCAGTCCGTGGATGTGGACATGTAAAGGAGTCCTAATGATGGACAGATGGTTTAGGAGGACCTATGTACTTTCACAGATCATTGGTCGATCACTAGGAGTTTACTGTTGCGTATACACAGCCGTTTATGTAACACAAATCACACATACAACATGGTAATGTACAACAATTCAGAAGGAGTTCCTTCTGTGTATAACTATATAAGGTTTCAGATGACCATAGCAGATCTTAAGACACCACTAGGGGGTACTTATTTTTAGATTCCTGGCTTGGTTACGGATACCCACACAGACCATACTGTGGCATAATAGTGATGACTGCACATACAGGCATGTTAGCCAACAGTACCTTCATTGGCTTGTTAGTAGGCAATATAGGCCGAGTGTCCTTGTTTGTATTTTTGCACGCAGTTATTGCAGCCAAATCCAGGGGTGGTTCATAAATGGAAAGAATGCAAAAAAAAAAAAAAAAAAAACACGCCCTATATATTAATCCAATCTTGGTTTTAGCTTAAAAACTTATTTAAATACAGTGACTGACAATGTCTGTAAATCGCAGCGGGATATGATTGTGCTATACTAGTAAGCATAATAAGTAAATAATAAATTTAAATAAACCTGAATGTGGAAACCCACAGAGAATTTTGCAGGTAAGTGCAATAAAATAAACCAGCCAGCAGGTGTCAACTAGTGTTTTGCATGCTTATGTAGAAGCAGCCAGCAATGATCACACGATTATACTGCATATATACACTTTTTGTAGCGCTACTAATTGATTTTAACTATTGAGCTATACCTGCAGTCTAAAAGAATGCAAGTAGTCTTCTGGACTGTAGTTAACATTAAATAGTATATTGACAGTATAATGCTCCCACCCACAGTACAATACCCCCTTATGCACCCCACAAAGCTCATTTATTGCTGTAAGCTTTCTTATTAAATGTGTAAATTTTGCAAGAATGCAGAATTATTCTCATAGTAATACATCTTTTCCATGTGAACCCAGCACTCATTGTAAGGAGTCTGATCAGATTGTACACAACTCTCGCTAAACAATGGATAGACTATAAATAATGCCATCACGTGAATAGATGAGGAGACAAGATTTGGGTGTACAGTCCTTTTGATCTATAATTTGTTAGGTTTAATAAGTGGTTGAGAAATAGGAGGGGACTGCAGGAATAATTTCATGTATTATGTGATATACAAAAGTGCCAAGTGTGATAATACACAAGAGGCTGTATAATGCGTCTCGCAAAGCAGTAAGCACGAAACAAGTAGTGTCCTAAAGGAAGAGGCAGAACTGACAGGTTAGCAACATCCTTACAAGATCTTCAGCCAACAATAAGCCTACAGGCAGGGCCACAGATTGTAGAGTTGCTGAGGGGGCGACACTGGTAGCTCCGTAATCTCTGGTCATGCCAGCAAGGATACGGCCTGCACAAGGTTACTTGGTGACAAAACTTAGTCAAATGATTCACAAAATGAGAGCAGGTCCCTAGGAAATTGGAGTGCTGCTTCATATCACCACCTACTTCCCCACCTGTTACTGACAAGGGGGATTTATTATAGAGATTATTAATAATAATGGAGGATCAATTTTAAAGGGAATCAGCATGCCCCCCCCCCCCAAGGACTCTGAAATCTTCCGCCTGAAGAGAGATGATAACCTCATTACAGATATGACCCTGAACCCAGGTTATTGGGAGAGGGAAGGGCATTTCAATTTTCACCTCAGGCAGAAAAACGCTAAATTCAGCTCTGCCTACAGGAAATACAGCAACAGCAACAGCACAAGAAGTCACCCAACTTTGAAAGTTATACTCTGGTAACTATTGGATCAGTGAGGGTTCAACTACTTACAGTGGGGAAGAAAAAGTATTTAGTCAGCCACCAATTGTGCAAGTTCTCCCACTTAAAAAGATGAGAGAGGCCTGTAATTGATATCATAGGTAGACCTCAACTATGAGAGACAAAATGAGAAAACATATCTAGAAAATCACATTGTCTGATTTTTTAAGAATTTCTTTGCAAATTATGGTGGAAAATAAGTATTTGGTCACCTACAAACAAGCAAGATTTCCTGTAACTTCTTTAAGAGGCTCCTCTGTCCTCCACTCATTACCTGTAGTAATGACGCCTGTTTGAGGTTGTGGACAGGTGTCTTTTATACTGATAACAACCTCAAACAGTCACACTCCAAACTCCACTATGGTGAAGACCAAAGAGCTGTGGAAGGACACCAGAAACAAAATTGTAGAGCTGCACCAGGTTGGGAAGACTGAATCTGCAATAGGCAAGCAGCTTGGTGTGAAGAAATCAACTGTGGGAGCAATAATTAGAAAATGGAAGACATACAAGACCACTGATAATCTCCCTTGATCAGGGGCTCCACGCAAGATCTCACCCCGTGGGGTCAAAATGATCACAAGAACGGTGAGCAAAAATCCCAGAACTATACGGGGGGACCTAGTGAATGACCTGCAGAAAGCTAGGACTGACGTAACAAAGGCTACCGTCAGTAACACACTACGCCGCCAGGGATTCAGATCCTGCAGTGCTAGACGTGTCCCCCTGCTTAAGCCAGTACATATCCGGGCCCGTCTGAAGTTTGCTAGAGAGCATTTAGATGTTCCAGAAGAGTATTGGGAGAATGTCATATGGTCAGATGAAACCAAAGTAGAACTGTTTGGTAGAAACACAACTCGTCATGTTTGGAGGAGAGTGAATGCTGAGTTGCATCCAAAGAACACCATACCTACTGTGAAGCATGGGGTGGCAACATCATGCTTTGGGGCTGTTTCTCTGAAAAGGGACCAGGACGACTGATCCGTGTACATGAAAGAATGAATGGGGCCATGTATCGTGAGATTTTGAGTGCAAACCTCCTTCCATCAGCAAGGGCATTGAAGATGAAACGTGGCTGGGTCTTTCAGCATGACAATGATCCCAAGCACACCGCCAGGGCAATGAAGGAGTGGCTTCGTAAGAAGCATTTCAAGGTCCTGGAGTGGCCTAGCCAGTCTTCAGATCTCAACCCCATAGAAAACCTTTGGAGGGAGTTGAAAGTCCGTGTTGCCCAGCGACAGCCCCAAAACATCACTGCTCTAGAGGAGATCTGCATGGAGGAGTGGGCCAACATACCAGCAACAGTGTGTGCCAACCTTGTGAAGACTTACAGAAAACGTTTGACCTCTGTCATTGCCAACAAAGGATATATAACAAAGTATTGAGATGAACTTTTGTTATTGACCAAATACTTATTTTCCACCATAATTTGCAAATAAATTATTTAAAAATCAGACAATGTGATTTTCTGGATTTGTTTTCTCATTTTGTCTCTCATAGTTGAGATCTACCTATGATGTCAATTACAGGCCTCTCATCTTTTTAAGTGGGAGAACTCTCACAATTGGTGGCTGACTAAATACTTTTTTTCCCCACTGTACACTCCAACCAATCAGGAAAATGGGGTCTAGGTCTATGGGACTGACAGACAGCTGAGCGCTGTAGTCTGTTATCTTTGGCTGTCCCATACAGAAAGAATGGGATGTCGTCCCTGACCGCCATTGTCCTGATAGGTGGGGGTCCTGTGGAAGACACATGAAGTTGTGCCAACCCTTTTAAAAGTACTTTCAATGTGGATATAAGAGGAGAGCATTGCAACATGCTCATTCATAGTGTTTTCATGGATATTTTTGTTCGGTATATATTGTGTTAAAAAAATGTCATCAGTGAAGATTCAACTAATCCCACTATGGGTGGATTCACGCTAACATTATTAAATGTCCACTGTTCTCATCCACCACAGAATGACAACAATGGACAATAAAAACAGATGGACACATAGACCCCTCTGTTGGGTGTCCGTCTGCATTGAACCCCATTTAAAAAAAACATGACAGAAGCTTTCTTCCATCATGTTTTTTACTTTTCTGAAAGTAGAAAAAAAAAAAGTTTGCAAGCAAGTCCATCAAATAGTTTACATTATAGTCAATATGAACAAACACAGTTGTTTATGCCTGTTGCTGTCATACTATGACTATGACGTATGACAGCAACAGACTAACGATGGTAGTGTGAACATACCCCAAGTCTCCAAATACAACTCACGGTGCTTTACAGATAAATCTTTGGCCATACTATCATTTGACGATCTGGTGGTCTCTGACATGAATAAGGGTGAAATGCAGCTAAATGTATAATGCAGCAGGGCAGTGATACCTGGTTAATGATATAGCAGGCTGGAATCACATGCAATAAGTTTCTGAGCCAAAGCCAGGAGTGGATTCAAACTGGGAAATATAACAGGAAGGACTTCTACTTCTATCCAGCTGGATCCACTTCTGGATGCATTAAAAACCACATGTGTGTTTTCAGCCATAAAGCAATAAAGCTAAATTCTGGTCACAAAGGATTTCACATGTATTTCTACACAAGGTCTTCCAATCCTATCTGACCTCCTGCATCACTGTAGATAGCAATATATGGATGACCAATGTCACAGATCTTGAATAGCAGCAAACTGAAAGCATTATAACATATTTCTGAATGAGGAGGAGTCTCCTGTGGGAGGAAACTAAAGCAAATGGGCAGAAAAGAAACGGGGCCTAGTGAAAAACTTCTCAGAAAGAACATGAAAGGCTCCCATGATACGCTAAAGGGAACCTGTCAGGAGTTTTTTTCCACCATAAACTGGCAACATTGTATGCAAGATCAAGTACTTACCCTTCATTGGTGCGCTTTAATTTTTTTTGTTGCAGGAAAAGGACGTTACAAATGGCAAAGCATAAAACGTCATATGTAAATTAATCTAAGCTAGCAGTGGGCGGGAGAAGCTTCAGACTAGTCACACTGTCCGCTTACTAATAATACCTTCTGGGCATGACTGACATCACCCTCACAGTCCTCTCACTACCCGATGTCACAACAGAGATGTCAATCATGCCTGGGGGTATGATCAGCAGTGGGACAGCGCAACTAGGCTGAAGCCGCAATGGAATGGGAAATACTTCATCCTGCACATGATGGGGCCAATTTATGGTGGAAAAGCCACATAACAGGTTCCCTTCAATGCAAGGAAATGAAGAGTAAAAGTGACAATGGCTACAAAGATTGCCCTAAAATCAGTCATGGAACTGTCAGAATAACCACACTGTTTCACATCCCAGAAGTGGGATCTTAATAAGGAAACCTTGTGAATATACTTCTGTTTACCAGCTGTGGTTATTGAACAGTTACATTACAAATGTTATGCATTAATAGACAATTTTATGCAAAATGTCAGGCTCTAACATTTGCTACTGCTATTTGTCAGTAAAGATTAATGTTATTGCTAATGTACATCATCTGATACGTCTGTCACTCAAAGAGTTTGTACATAAAGCTTATTTATTGTAGAATTTAGCTTTGGGCTCCACAGACATGGCAGGCTACCGTAACAATTAGGCCTCCTCTGTTTCCCCACAAAAGAAAAAAAGCATGACAATCAGTCCGCAACTTTTTCCCTCAGAAAGGGAAATATTAAAAGGAGTTCCATCAGTTCCAAAATCTTTTTATGGATATGCATAACAACCTGAAAGTACACCAGAGACAGACCTGATCTGCCATATTTACATACAGACAGCTGTAACAAACACAGCTGACAGGGCACAACTGTGGTACCACACTCCTTGCTTTGCTATGGGTGCTCAGCGGAAGGATTCTTCAATCCCGAATACATAAACGGAGAGACCGCAACACTCCAATCGAATGCAAGAAAGCTTTATTGACAATGCAACAAAAAGATATATGCACTTCATACAGCTTAGTCAAGTTATGTCTCAGTTGCTATTCCACATTTTAAATGTATGACGTTTCAGCAGTAATGTCCAGATAATGTGTCAAAAGTAAAGGACCTTTGTAAATAAATTTACGGGCCCACAGAAATGAATGGGTCAGTGACTAAAGCACCAGAGTGTGAATAATGTTTATAAGGAAGGGGTTACATTAGTAAGAAAAGAAAAACATTTGACACACATGGGACAGCTATGTGGGCAAGATGTACCTACAAATCATATAGGTTTTTTTGACCTTTTGTCCATTCCTTGGGTACATCTCCATAGCAATGAAATCCCAATCACTGTCTTTTTTGCTGCAATCTTGGTAAAATGTGCGGTTGGAATCCCGCAGCTCAGGATTGGAAGAGTGAAGAAATCAGGCGATACCTTTTAGAGGCTACCTGAGTATATTTGATGGTAAGCTTTCGAGAGTACTAACTCTCTTCTTCAGACATGGTGTTATACAAGAAACTGAAAATTCACAGACTTTTAATACCCAAAAGACTTGGACATTCAAAGTAATGCAGCTCATACAATTCATTCTTAGCCACAACTATTTTACTTTTGGAGAAGATCTATATCTACAGCGAATGGGAAGTTCAATGGGGACCAGATGTGCACCCCAGTATACAAATCTCTTTATGGCAGAAATGGAAGGAGCATATTTATCAACATGCACCACCAAACCTATGGTTTACCTTCATTATATCGAAGATATCCTTGTCATCTGGACTGCAGGTGAGGAGGCCCTACTTCAATTCCATAATGACTTCAATGACTTTCACCCTACCATCAACCTTAAACTTAGCTATTCAGAGCGTGAAATCCACTTTCTGGATACCACAATATACATAAAAGACCACCAGCTACTCACATCGATATACCACAAACCCACACAAACGGCCTACCTGAGAAATGACAGCTTCCACCCCAAGCACACATGACAATCTATTATTTACAGCCAGGCTATACGATACAATCATATTTGCTCCAACAAAGCAGACCTGGACAAGCACCTCCTGGATCTGAGGTTGAAATTTCTCCGATTGGGATACAAACCAAAAGTGATGGACAACCAATTAAACAAAGTGGCAGCCATTAACAGAGACAGTCTGCTCACATATAAAGAGACCCAGAATGAAGCCCGAGTGCCCCTAGTTGTCACCTACAACCCACAGCAGGAGATCCTACAAAGGATTGCCAAGGAGCTCCAACCTGTGCTACATAGGGACAACAGACTCAAAGACATATTTCCAGTCCCCCCTCTCCTTTCCTTTCGGAAACCACCAAACCTGCGGCATATTGTTGTCCGGAGTGCCCTGAAAGCCCCAACTGAAAATGGCACCTCACCTTGCCTGCAAAACAGGTGCAAGACCTGCAAGCGCATCCACACCACTGACAGTGTACCTATACCACAGTCACAACAGGTGCACAGAATTAGGGGGACATTTTCCTGCAGGTCTTCCAATGTGGTGTATCTCATAATGTGTGTGCAATGTCACACCACAGGCCTCTATGTGGGGGAAACATGTCAGAGACTTGAACTCACACAGATTCACCATTAATAACAGCAGAACAGATCTCCCTGTGGCCGCATATTTATCCGGAGAAAAACACTCTGTTGAAGATTTGCGGGTTGTGGTTTTAATGGGACATTTTAAGACGCAGAGAGAGAAAGGAATGGGAATATAAGTTAATGCTAAAATTTCAAACTCTGCAATTTGGACTTAATATTCATGCCAGTTTCACGTCACATTATGTATGAACTGTGAGGGTCACAAACCACCACCTGATAGCAAACAGATAACAGATCCCTCTGTCACGCACAAGTTTCCAGATTGTTTATTTCTTGACCTGTTGTAAATAACTTCTCTACTTATATTGCATTTTGTTATTTTTAAAGATTCTAAGATCCTTTGAAGGTCGATATCTTTTGTGTATAAAAAGTCTGTGAATTTCCAGTTTCTTGTATAACACCATGTCTGAAGAAGAGAGCTAGTACTCTCGGAAGCTTACCATCAAATACACTCAGTTAGCCTCTAAAAGCCTCTTCCACTACTTTCTATGGCTAACACAGTACAACATTATACTACTAACAGCTCAGGATTGTGATGCACCAGACAAGTCAATTTCTCAAAGATCAATAAATCTTGGCAAAGTTATTTTTGATCCCCTGGTATGGCTGTGAAGCAGCTGATGCACCTGAGGTGGAGGTGTGCTGTTGTGGGGTAGGTGCAGTTGGTGGGCACTGAAGTGGCTATTTTAGGTTGCTGGAGGGCACTGGAGGTGTGGAGATGCTCAAGGGCTGCAGTTTCTCTCCAGAAGCACAAAATGTTGTCTCTTCCAAGAAGGGGCTAGACCTAGGTATCCTAGCAACGGATCAGTGAAAGTATGCTGCACTCACAAGCTATCCAAGTGCCATCCGTTTTGACCATGACTGATTGACCACTATAGGCAGCCGATGTGAAAAGAGGCCAAGAAAGGCCAAGGTCTATTTTAAAGAAACTTCTAGCACAGGACTGTGAATAAGTTCTAAGGGTGGAAGAAATATGGGGCAATTAAAAAAAAAAAAAAAAACACACACACACACACACACACACACACACACACACACACACAACTCCAAAAGCTGTATGCTGTATTTATACTTGGATGTGGGCTACAACCCTGTATAAATATTACTTGGATGGAAGGCTCTTGCATTTTCCTACCCGTTTAAGTCTATGCATTTGTGTTGTAAATCATGGCTCAACAGGAGATGAAATGGTCAACTTTATTCATCAGATCTTGTTAAATCTCTGGGGAATAGCAGCAGGCCAAGTGCAAGTGTACAGCCAAGCAAAGAAGCGTCTCCTAGAAGCAGGGAAGATCATATAGGGTCATATCATGATGTAAAAAAACAAAAAAAACTATTTACTCAAGATAAACTTTAAAAGCTGCGGGACAGCAGAGAGGAAAACTGAGAAGGATTCAAACAAGGAAAGGTTTATATGAGGAAGCAGCTTGGCAGACAGGACAGAAGAGGAGGAGTGCAAGAGAAGGAGAGAGACTGGCGAGAGATCTGCGAAATAGTATAGAGAATAGGCACAATGACAGGGGAGGGGAGGAATATCCAAAGAATGTCTGATAAAACCTAAAAGAGTAAAAACACCACAAAGAAAACAAATGAAGGTGAAAACACATACCCTGTGTTGCTCAGCTCAGAAAGGAAGAAACAGATGGAAAAAAAGAAAGAGACAGAGTCAGTAAGAGAAGCAGAAAATAAGAGTGTGAAAAAAAAAAAAAAAAAAAAAAAGAGAGAGAGAGAGAGAGAGAGAGAGAGAGAGAGAGAGAGAGAGAGAGAGAGAGAGAGAGAGAGAGAGAGAGAGAGAGATCGAGATCGCAGGCATAAGTGAGCAGACACACACACACAGAACTAGGCAGGGGAGACTGCAAAGGGGAAACAGAGGGTAAAAAAGGAAGAACTAAAAGTAACAGAGCAAAGTAGAAGATTAAAAGGTGGCGAGAAGTCGTCTTTCACCCAGGGGGATGACAGCTACTAATCAACTCCTTCCTCATGGAATACAGATCTGCATGTGACCTCAGATGACATATGGCTGCCCTGCCAAATCCTTCCTATAAGTAACATATACAAATAGTGTTAGAAGAAATCTGTACTTTACACTCAACCATTTCAAAAAAGTTCCTTGCTCAGCTGTTTAATTTTCATGATTGTCCGTGGAAAGAGGAGTACACGCGTAGCCCACAGTTCATTCACTTTACACCTGGATGAAGGCTACCTCAGCACACAGAAGGAAGGTCAGGGGAGACTTCACCTATTCTGTAGATATGCCATAAAGATCTCAGATGTAAAACACCTTTAGACTAAAGCCCCACGTTGCGGAAACGCAGCTTTTTTTTGTTGCGGTTTTTTGAGCTCAAAAAAACGCAACAAAATCTACAACAAAAAAAAAGCTGTGTTTCCGTAACGTGGGGCCTCAGCCTAAAACATACATGTTAGGCCATGTTCACACCACCCATGTTTTTATGATCCATGGTGCTTCCACACACCACTGAGGTCAAAGAAAAAAAAGGATGTGGGTTCAAGTGTTATTCAGAGTGCTATCTCAATCCACACACTGAAATGCGTCATTTTGATCTGGGAAAACAGAGTACCGAGGCTCTGTTTAAAAAAACTTGAACATGTAGGTTCTTATTAACAATGTGTCAGTGTCCAGTCCAAATCTACTCTTCAGCTGTAATACTCAAATAGCACACTGTCATCTGAATCTACCTCTAAATGGGTTATCGATATAGCATCATTAGGATAGTTCATCAATATCAGATTAGCGGGGGTCCGACACACAGTAATCCGAGTTTTGATGAAGGTCTTGCAGGACCGAAAACATTTATCTTTTTTCATGGACTGCATATTCAATAAATAAATACAGCATATATCTAACCTGTTAAGTGCTTGAGTGTTTTATCTTTGTCCGTTAGTGACAGTTAGTGTCCGTTTTACACCAAATGTGTGTCACATATCCAATGTTTTTTTGCGGACATAAATCCGTCAAGCGTCCATTTTTTAATTTTTATTTATTTATTTATTTTTAACATTAAAGTCTATGGGTAACGGACGTTATACTGTCCGTTCTGCGCATGCTCAGAAAGCAGATCACAAAAAAAAAAAAAAAAAAAAAAAAAACGGACAGTATAAAAACGGACATTAACTGATGCTAATGTTTTTTTTTTTTTTTGTTTTTAAACTAATCCATTAAATCTAAAAAGTACAGCCAACATATGAGAAGTCACAGGTTGAACATCGGATTATGATAAAAGGAATGATAGGTTCCACAACTTATAAAACTTTAATGCTGAATTATTTTATACCATCTGATAAATGGAAAACACTATTTTTGAACACAAATTGAAACAGCAGCCCTCACAAAAAAAAGAAAATCCAGGCTTCTTGTAGGTTGAGCAAGAACAAAGTGTCCCCTTGGAACATGTTTGGTTACATGAAATTTTAATACTTTTGTTTTCTGTTTATATTTTATAAAACTGTATATTTTTTTTTTTTAAATCCCCTAGTGAATGTAAAAATCCAATGTCTAAATACAAAGCAATTACCCTACAACTACAGAGGTCACTATTGACCACGGCAGGGGTCCAGGATTGGTGCTCTCACTAACCCGGAAGCTGCTGGCAGGTGTCAGATGTATAACACAGCCAGCACCTGCTGTGTACAGAGCGGGTCCAGCTCCTGAGTCTGTTTCATACATTGCCTAGAGGTTTGACCCCGAGTACGCACACTATCCAGAGAATGTAATGGCTGTAGTGGTGTTTTAGCATTACTCTTCTTCAATGTTTCTGCTGTGGCACCCTCAACCACTTTAGTGGGACATGATAGGGAATTCAGATTGTGATCCCTATATGGGGTAATGTTGACAATATCTGTAAAACGCTGCAAAATATGATGGCACTATATAAGGAAGCAAAATGAATAAATACCTGCTGCTATGCAGTGAAAACCAGCAAAGGGGGTGCAGAGTTTCTCCTTAATTTTTGGGATCAGTGGGTGGTTTCAGAGGTCTGCCCCAATCACACAGCATAACAGCAATATGCTATCACTTAATGAGATAGGAAAACCCTTTTAACATTTATATTTCCTATAAAAATAAATTTAACAAGTAAAATGTTAACTCTGTTTAGATTTCTTCTCTTGGCAGTCTTTGAGACAGATGGAATTAATGCACATTTGGTTTTTTGTGAGTAATAGCTGGAAGTGTTTTACTACTGTGCAAAAAAAGGCAACAGCAAAAAATCAAGAACTGATAAAGATAGATAGATAGACAGACAGACACCAGGACACCGTTTTGAAAGGGCAATATTAAACCAACTGTTAAACAGTAAACCTGGTAAATCTCTGGTTTTAATATCTCCAACTTCAAGCAATGGACACAAAGGAGCTGTGCTCACTACAGTCGCATTGCTGTTGGGTACCTCAGTGATCATCACATGACCAGAACACATTTTCATCCCCTGGAAATAAACAGTGATGTCCCTATAGAATGACAGCATACAGATATCTTAAAACATAAAGGATATTACACAGCAAGTATAGCTAAAAATTGAATACCTTTTCATTACACAAATAACCTATACAATAAAGATAGTGGAAACATTGTAAACTTTTGATATCAACTTAAACATCTATTTTATGGAATGGAAACAAAGTATATCAGTGCATATAAAGCATAGCAGTACATATAAAGGATTGCGTTACCTCTCATGCTGTGTGGGGTTGGACCACAGTACCATGGTAATAACAGCAGGAACAGCAGGTAGATCAAGGACAGCAAGTTGTAACGAAATAGGCAGGCTGCAGAAGAAACATAAGGACAATCAATGCAACTATATTAAAGACTCCGAAAGGTAAACTGTCTAATGGTGCATTAACACTGCTTTTACAGTGTACATTTTATGTACATGCCCAGAAACTACAGGTGCAAATTTTAAATGTATCCATAAAGTCCTCTTTTGTCTGATGGAGGCCAAAAGTGTCCTTTTGTTTTCCCATCAGAACAGCATTTGTTGTTGTCAGCATCCAAGTAATGTTACCAGCATATTATGGACTATAAAGGAATCCCCTGCCACTGCTGTGGCACTAGTGAAGACAAAATGGTGATCCCAGCATGTCGCACACTGATGGGTCAAGTCAGCCCAACAACCATTTGGAAGGGATAAACAAGCTCTGGCCCTTGAAATTCTTGGACAAAAGAGGTAATACTGGCATGACAGTAAGAGGGGTGCGCAACTTTTAGACTTATGCAATTGGGCACTTCTCTCAATGTATACTCACATGGAATTGCTTCTTAAAAGGGGTTAACTCACAAACATATTGAAATTTGTAGACAATTAAGAGTTAAACATTTTGCAAATATTAGTTATTAAATAAAAATGTTGCAGAGTTTTAGAGATTTTTTTTTTAATTTTTTTTATAGACTACAAACGGCTGTCAGCTCCTGTCATGATAAAGAACACCCTAAAACAATTGTTTAATGTAAATGCTATACTGTCAATTTAGAATGACCCAGCCTAAAGAAAATCCTACACTTTAGACATAGCCCAAACAGGTACCAATTGCAGCGGATCAGCCAAACACTTGATAGTGGCTAAGGGTGGGTTCACACTTGCACCGGAGTCCGTCCGCCACGAATCCGACTGAAAATATCGGGAAACTGTATAGGGACTGGATAGCGAAAGGTTAGCGACGCATTGCTTAAAAACCCATTCACTTGAATGGGTTTTTAAAGTAATGCGCAGGTGTGCGCTTACACCCTCTGCATCCCGAATCCATTTTTTTTTTTGCTGGAAACAAAGTCGGACATGCAGGAGGCAGTTGGTGCATTGTTCTTGCTGCTCTAGTATGGGTGAAAGCACAGTATGGGAGGCAGGAGATGGATGGGGTCTGAGTGGCAAAAGCAGTGCACAAGGGAGCCGAAGTTCTGACCTCATTGCACCAACTTCCTCATTTGCATAAGACTTCAAAGTTGTTTTTCTCCAAATCTACAAGAGTGACATATATAACAATGGTATGTTTATCACTGTAATGTGCTCTGTAACACATTGGTGACAGGCAACTATACTTCCAGGAGGTGGTAGACTCCCTTTAACTGAAATAATCCTGGAAAAAAAAGTCACTTGCTAATGCAGGAAATTAAACATTAACATTATAAAAACCAAATCGAGAATGGCATCACAAGATGGATGGTAATATAAAAACTAGTTTATCAACTCTGTCTGCAACCACAAAAGTGAAACAATGAAAAAAAAAAAATAAAAAAATAAAGCTTTCTGGAAAAGCAGTGAAGCTGGCAAGCCGGCTGTTTACAATATATTGTTATTCTTCCGGCTAATTTTAGACATGGCAGCGGTGCACCTAATTAAAGTGCTGAGTCTACCTTCGGCTCCGAAGATTGTTGTCAGATAGTTCTGACCACATGCTAAGGCTAATTTAAGACACTACTGGGTCCAGATTAGGGACGACAGTAAAACATACAGTAACTGTGCAGTACACTCATGGGCTACTCTTGAGTTTAAAGGGGCTATCCAACAACAAAAATCTGTTATCCAATGATCACAAAACTGGGGGACCTGTGTCCCCTAGCCAAGAATCATAGACTGAAAGGAGCATCAGCAGAAAGGAGTCTCCATCATTCCATTCAATGGGGGGGGGGGGGACATAGGAACCCTATTCTTGTGTGTCTCAAGGTGTTTGTAGGACACCCCCTTTAGGGTATGGTCACACAGAGTTTTTTTCAGGCTGATTTTGAGGCGGAATCTGCCTCAAAAATGCCTCCCATTCATTTCAAAGGGAACTAGTAGCAGTTTTTTTCCCCTCTAGCTGATTTTTTCAGATTCTGCCTTGAAAAACACAATGAAATCAATAGGAGGCGGAAAAAACGTGATGCATTTTTTTTTTTATGCAGTTTTTGATGCATTTTTTGACTTTACTTTTGCAAAATCCACAAGCATTTTTTTTTACAGGGAAGTTTCCAGATCCATACAGTGTGCTGGAGTAAAAAAAACAACAAAAACCACGACGAAAATCTCGACAAAAAAATGCATCAAGTGTCAAAAAAATGTTTCCTAATTCCTGAAGCAGATTTTTTTCAGCCTGCAAAACTCCGTGTGAACATACCATTAGGCTGACCTAAATCGCTGACATGAGATAGCTGCCCAGCTATAGATTACCAGAAGGAGGTGCACTTTTGCTGGGAAAACTTTATCCAGTCCCAGAACCGTACACTACAGTATTCATCAATGCCAATGCCATGGTCAGAAATAATTTCAATAAAAAAAAAAAAGTGACATTTTACACTTGATGAAAATGAAAAGAAATGTTCCAGAATTAAAAAGGTTTTCAAGGCAAAAAAAAATAAAAATTTTTTATAAAAAGGTCCGTTAGTGCTATTAATGGGTTAATAAGTACACCCATATACCTTTTGCAGTGTTTCAAATGATTTCTGTGTTTCTCTGGGAGCTCCTGGTATCTTCTGCATTTGTATACATGGTGTAGCTTCCACACTACCTCCCTCTCACTGCCCCCCTTCTCTATCACTCCGTTATACCCCTCCCTGTCTCCCTAGCTATCCCGCCCACTACTAGCCCTTCCCAACTAACTCAGTCAGCCCACCTCCCTACCACATCATATGTACCTGTCATCCTCTCTGGAAACGGCTCCTCCTTTTCTTTCACTGTGTGTAGGCTAGAGACGCCTCACTTCCTCTCTGCTAGCGCATGCACAAACCGAAATTGCCTCTGATGCCTGTGCAGTAGAGATAGAGTGCCATCTCTACTGCGCATGTGTCGCAGGCACCTCTAGACTGCGCAAGCACTAGCAGAGAGGAAGACACGTAAGTATGGTGCGGGTGGGGAGTAATGGTGATGTTCAGTTTTGGAAATGGAACGTCGCCGGATTATCAGAAAGTGTGCCTGACCGCCCCAGGGATATGGGTAATTATAGATTTTTTTTTTTTTTTAATATAAGTAAATTAGAAGTTAGGCAGGAGGAGGGAGTTTAGTTTAGGGGATAATTTTTTTTTATTTCATCCCGGACAACCCCTTTAAGAATTTCAAAAGATGGAAGTTCTAAGAACTAGACTTTACCATATGGAACAATTCTGCGAAGAGAAGTACAGCTAATCGGCATGCTTCGCTCACAGTTTCCAGGACATTATGTTAGCGGCCATCGTGCTATACATTGTAACTTAGTAGTAATTCCAGTTTATTAGACAATGGTGGCATTTTAGATACACCACATGGTCAATTTGCCTACAATGTTCCACTATAAACTTCAAAGAAGTCTTTGAAATTGTACATAATTTCAACCATTAACTACAGCACATTCCTGGCCTTTGAATTGTTAATGTGTGGGGCATTTCCTTGTTATCTGTATTATGAAAAGGCATCCAATGCATTTAGAGAAGAGAGCTCTGCCAGCAATTAAATGGTTAAAAGCACTAAAACTATAGGACGCTCTCCCATAAGGAAGGGTGCATGCGCACAGCTATATTACAGCAGGTAGTACATGATTGTAATCCTAGAGACATCACCTGATGTCTGTCACTCTCCAGGTTTCTTCTACAGTAAAGCCATCATATACCTGCAATGCAGCTTTACCACTCCTGGTCAGACACCATCTTGGCCTTTGCAGTTTTAACAAAAAGTGACAGACTACAGTCCACATATTCACTTGGACAGGGCACAGGGTATGGGTGGTTCAGTGGAGGAGGGGATGGACATGCCTTAAACAGGGTTTTATACACACAGCTTACTGTGTGGTAAACATCATTAGCCCCATGGACCCCTGAGGATGGCATGTTTATGGCAAAACAGAGTGGGGGGCATAATTTGTAACTGAAATACATGTGTGTATGTATGGAAAAAGAAATATGCCCCCATATGAAGTTACAAAAGGCTGTGAATAAATACATCATAATTGCAGATAACCAACATGTAGATAGCGAGGCAATGACTGTAACTGCAATAGATGGCATTTGGTGCTATAAAAGTTTTAATGATGAAATGAAAGTCTTAGACTACATTTTGTTGCAAGTGGGAATTCTTTTGCATACGGCAATTTGTAAATATAAGTTATCTATTTTTTGCCTAGGCAACAAAATGTTTAGCAAAATGTTTATGGTGTGGTTCTCTCTTCTCTATATTTGCCTAAATAATGTAAGAGAATTTAAGTATATAGTTATGGAGGTTGAGCTGTGAGCTCCTTCATTATAGCTGTGTGACGGGAACTGTCTGATCATCAGTACTTAGAAACTTCTGTCCCTGTCCTGCCTTGTGGAGAGCCTGTGTGGTATAATCCATCATACATGAAGTAATGTGAAGTGAAGAGAAGGATTCAGATACAATGGAATAATTAAATAAGGAAATATTGGCCAAATTATTTATATTGGGGGGAATAGGTACATGATGAATAAAAAATAAATAAAATATATCTATATCTATATCTATACACACACACAGTGGGAAAAAAAAAGTATTTAGTCAGCCACCAATTGTGCAAGTTCTCCCACTTAAAAAGATGAGAGAGGCCTGTGATTGACATCATAGGTAGACCTCAACTATGAGACAAAATGAGAAAACATATCAAGAAAATCACATGGTCTGATTTTTAAAGAATTTATTTGCAAATTATGGTGGAAAATAAGTATTTGGTCACCTACAAACAAGCAAGATTTCTGGCTCTCACAGACCTGTAACTTCTTCTTTAAGAGGCTCCCCTGTCCTCCACTCATTACCTGTAGTAATGGCTCCTGTTTGAAATTGTTATCAGTATAAAAGACACCTGTCCACAACCTCAAACAGTCACACTCCAAACTCCACTATGGTGAAGACCAAAGATGCTTCATGAAAACATCAGTGATAGAGGCCGATGTAAACCAGACCATAGCAGTCTAATAAAGAGTTTTCTGGTACTTTGTTGTGGGGTTCCATAAAGGAAGTCTCACACCTGTAAAACTTATCAGTATCAGACCAGCCTCATTGTATTGTAGAGGACATGATGCTGAACCTTTAGACAGGCCAGTACAAGCATCATTACTTGAAAAAGCAGTTTCTTGATATATGCAAATGAGGCTCAAGTGCAATGGAGGTGACTAATTTGCATACATATAGCAATGTCTTTTCCAAAGCAATGGTGCATCTATAGGACTATGGTAATGATGGTGCGCAGCAAAATATCCCCTAAAACCCACTGTGGCTGGTCTGAGTTTTAATATGTGCTCTATGGAGTGTATCGACTTTCATACTACTGTAGATATTGGACTGCTGGGAGGTGTCTATAGAAAGCTTCCTCCCCAAGATTATAGGGAGTATTTTCCATAAAGCGGTTTAAAAACTTTGGCTCCCACTGAAGCTAAATCTATTCGCATGCTGATCTTTGGCACAAACACACTCAAAATTATCATTGGAAGCAAGTCAAACTAAATAGTACACTGTCAGGAAAGCTGAAATGAACAGAAAATCAGAATTCATCAATTATTAATTTCCTAAATCAAAAACTGGACCTGTACATGGAAAAATAAACAGGAAGGGAAGTAAAAATGTCCTATTGTGCCCGGATACAATACATGAAATATGTGTAGTCCTCAAATCGTAAATAAACTTTTAATGTCACATTTGCTTCTAGAAAATCAAAAAGTTGATTCAAAGAGTAAACTTTTATTTTGTTTCATAAATCCATAGTTCAGGTAAAGATAAACTTTGTAATATACTTTAAATAAAGAAAAGTGCTTGTGTCATCACTGGTCAAATCTGTACACTAGAACAGTATGGAGAAGGGGCGGAAGAGCAGAGCTCCTCAAACAAAGACATCCGCAAGAAAGAGAGAGAGTTCTTTTACACATCACAGCTGGGTTATCAAGAATTACTATGCAATCTTCTCTTTGCTGTTAACAGCCTGATATCCTCTCCTCCTCCTCTTCCCCACTCCATAGAGCCCATTGTAAACAAACATGTATACAAAGTATAGACAGAATGAATCAGATAAGAAGTAAAGACAGGAGGAACACTTAATGACACAGGCACGTTTCTTTTGTGAAGTGTATTGCAAAGTATGTCAGATTCCCAGGGGTTCTGAAAGGAGAATGGTGGACCAAAAGTTCCCCTGTATGCTCCATGTGAATGAGGTGCTGGTACACTTGTGTGACCAACACTATTTTCACTTCTATGGGACAACTGGGGGAGTGAAGGGGGTGAAGCACCCAATAAGCAGAGCAGATATGGATCAAACATGGCCAAATAACTAATACGGACAAGTTTACAGAGCTCCATCCTACACAACATATGGACATAACATCAACTTTTCTTTACAAACTTGTGTAAATAAGCCCTAATACACAGTCAAAATTGAACAAAAATACACTAAATCCAAACAAAACAAAAAGTTACTGCTTTGCTTTGTTTAGAGCTTGCCCGCCTACTAGCATCCACAGTGCAACAGCAAAGATCTGGGCAAGTGATGGGGAAGCAGCATGGAGTCAGCACAATAGATTGACCACAGAAATAAATACATTTCCAAAAAAATAATAGTAACACACAAATCCCAAGTGATTTCTGTGTACCATCCTGTCAGGAAATGATATAGACAGTAGAAATCACAGTGTGCGTGGGCTGGAAGGGAAGATGGGGGGAGGTTTGCTTGAGGCCTACTGCTAGAATACAGGGTGTTTGTGTTTTTAAAAATAAAAAATTATTTTTGGTTCATCCAGTAAGTGCTGCTTGTTTTTTTTCTCCCAGTAAGAAAATGCAAAATGTGGGGAGAACAAAGTCTGTGTATGTGACGGCGAGTTGGAGAACACAGCCACCACTACATCACATACATGTATTTGCCATCTGTCATGCATACTGCAGGGTTGCCAACACTTTATGCTGCACCCACTCCAGATCACGTGTCTAATTTCCAATCATAAAAGGAAAGGGTAAACTTGAGTGTCCATGTGATGCCTCCCTCTGCCATTGACAATACTTCTATCTATCTATCTGACATACAGTTAACTTCCTTTGATATGAAATCAAAAGGACTTTCTACGTGGTAGATCATAAAGAAGTGTATAAACCTTACACATCATTAAGAAAATCCAAAATACGATATAAAACACTAGTAAGGTAAATGCATACATAATGTATGTATAGAATGTCATGCCCTTTCCCATCCCCTGGTTGAACCCGATGGACATACAGTGGGGGAAAAAAAAAAAAAAAAAAAAGTATTTAGTCAGCCACCAATTGTGCAAGTTCTCCCACTTAAAAAGATGAGAGAGACCTGTAATTGACATCATAGGTAGACCTCAACTATGAGAGACAAAATGAGAAAATATATCTAGAAAATCACATTGTCTGATTTTTAAAGAATTTATTTGCAAATTATGGTGGAAAATAAGTATTTGGTCACCTACAAACAAGCAAGATTTCTGGCTCTCACAGACCTGTAACTTCTTCTTTAAGAGGCTCCTTTGTCCTCCACTCATTACCTGTAGTAATGGCACCTGTTTGACATGGTTATCAGTATAAAAGACACCTGTCCACAACCTCAAACAGCCACACTCCAAACTCCACTATGGTGAAGACCAAAGAGCTGTGAAAGGACACCAGAAACAAAATTGTAGATCTGCACCAGGCTGGGAAGACTGAATCTGCAATAGGCAAGCAGCTTGGTGTGAAGAAATCAACTGTGGGAGCAATAATTAGAAAATGAAAGACATACAAGACCACTGATACTCTCCCTCCATCAGGGGCTCCACGCAAGATCTCACCCCCGAGGGGTCAAAATGATCACAAGAACGGTGAGCAAAAATCCCAGAACCACACGGGGGGACCTAGTGAATGACCTGCAAAAAGCTGGGACTAACGTAACAAAGGCTACCATCAGTAACACACTACACCGCCAGGGGCTCAGATCCTGCAGTGCCAGACATGTCCCCCTGCTTAAGCCAGTACATATCCGGGCCCGTCTGAAGTTTGCTAGAGAGCATTTGGATGTTCCAGAAGTGTATTCGGAGAATGTCATATGGTCAGATGAAACCAAAGTAGAGCTGTTTGGTAGAAACACAACTCGTCGTGTTTGGAGGAGAGTGAATGCTGAGTTGCATCCAAAGAATACCATACCTGTGAAGCATGGGGTGGCAACATCATGCTTTGGGGCTGTTTCTCTGAAAAGGGACCAGGACGACTGATCCGTGTACATGAAAGAATGAATGGGGCCATGTATCGTGAGATTTTGAGTGCAAACCTCCTTCCATCAGCAAGGGCATTGAATATGAAACGTGGCTGGGTCTTTCAGCATGACAATGATCCCAAGCACACCGCCAGGGCAATGAAGGAGTGGCTTCATAAGAAGTATTTCAAGGTCCTGGAGTGGCCTAGCTAGTCTCCAGATCTCAACCCCATAGAAAACCTTTGGAGGGACTTGAAATTCCGTGTTGCCCAGAGACAGCCCCAAAACATCACTGCTCTAGAGGAGATCTGCATGGAGGAATGGGCCAACATACCAGCAACAGTGTGTGCCAACCTTGTGAAGACTTACAGAAAACGTTTGACCTCTGTCATTGCCAACAAAGGATATATAACAAAATATTGAGATGAACTTTTGTTATTGACCAAATACTTATTTACCACCATAATTTGCAAATAAATTCTTTAAAAATCAGACAATGTGATTTTCTAGATATGTTTTCTCATTTTGTCTCTCATAGTTGAGGTCTACCTATGATGTCAATTACAGGTCGGCCTCATCTATTTAAGTGGGAGAACTTGAACAATTGATGGCTGACCAAATACTTTTTTTTCCCCATTGCATGTCTTTTTTCAGTCATAGTAACTATGTCCCCTGCACACTGACCTATTAGCACTGATCTGTTATGACTATGATAACAGCAGCGGACATTAATAGTAGTAATGTGAACAATCATCGGATGACACAAACAGACATTAACAGTAGCAGAGTAAGGGACATAGACGGAGCTCCCTCAATCCATTCCCAATGACTAATGTAAACAACACTATGGACACTATCTTCTCTCATGTCTGTTTACTTTTGTAATAGAAGAGAAAGTCCTGCATGAAGGACTTTTATTTCCATCAGGTAAGAAACATGACAGAAATCCATCATGTTTTACACACTTGGATCAATGCTCTGTCTGCATCTGTCATTTAATCTCAGTTGCTCTCCTGTGACGGATGACAGCAACGGACATTAATATCGGTTGTGTGAAACCAGACTTACACAATAATCTCAATATGACAGCACTATGTGAACAAACTCTTAGTCTGGTTCCACATACCATACTTACAAAAAGGTGTGTGTGTGTGTGTGTGTGTGTGTGTGTGTGTGTGTGTGTGTGTGTGTATGTATGTATGTATGTATGTATGTGTGTATGTTGCAGTGAAGTCTAGTAAAACACACTGTAAATGGCATTTTTTTTTCTGTAGTTTAGGAATTTTTTTTGGTATATGGCATTTTTTCTTTCTAGTTTTATCCCATATGCTTCTCGGTATATGGCATTTTTACTGTACTTTTGTCCCATATACTTCTTTGTAATACTGTAAAAACACTGAAAAATACGCAAGGTTTAAAATTTACAAAAGAAAAGCCACCATTAGCCATTAGTGCCACAAAGGAAGAAATTGCAGAGGGTTAGTTAGCTGCAAACCAGCTGGTGGCTACCCACAGAGCTCTACAGTAGCAGCACAAAGGAGAAGAATTTATTAAATATCATCCAATATCCTATTACTATAGAATGTACTGGGTTAGTCACTGGTGAGATGGCACCTATAACCCAGGAAGCTTCACCAGCAGCTTTCAACCTTTGTAACGCAAAAGACAAAGCTGCTGCAGACCCATGGACAAACCTGCAGGTGAGGTGCAATAAAAACAAACAAACCTGATTTCTGGTGTTTTTTTGCTATGATAGCTTCCAGCAGAATTTCCCTGGCAGAAATTCTACTGCATTATTTGTTCCATTTGGCCTTAGCATTAATGATAAGGACTTTAAGGCTGGGGCTACATGGCGATTTTGGTGGCAACAAAGGATTGACATGTCGCCCTGCAGCACCTAAATTAATGTAAGAGCCAGAACCCTGGTTCTGAGTCAAACACCTGATCCGTGCTCAGTGTTTTTTTTAAAGCTAAGGGTTGTATATTTACCCCATCCACTTACATAAACTTCAGGTGTTCCAGGAATTCACTCTTCCACAAATTGTACAGTGCTGCGGAATATGTTGCCACTATATAAATAAAATGTATTATTATTTCAATACTTGAAATGCAGGAATTAGAGTAATTCAGCCACAAAAAAACAACTAAATTCAGCTAAGGCTGCATGATGCTAGTTCGCATGGAGTTAATTATTGACACGTAACCCACTGTGAAAAACAGTGTACAGGGATAAACACCATCCACACTGTTGGGGAAAAAAAAAGTGGGAACATAACTACTGAGAACAATAATTACTATTTATTAAGGATTTTCACTTTGCACCACATAACATCAATAGGAGTCAAGTTTTGTATACCAGAATGCTCCTGTGAAATCACACAATAGGTTTATAGAAAGCACTGGCATTCATTCTTCATGATGCAGTATCCTGAATCAGATATAGGGGAGATTGGGTTTCCTATGCCAATCTTGATCTCCTCAGTGCTGAAATTATTTATTAATTTATTTCTCTTACTTGTATAGCACCAACATGTTCTGCAGTGCTTCACAGACATTGTCAATTACTGTCCTGCATAGGGAATATAGCTTGTGAGCCCTATCAGTAGGTCTTTGAGAGGAAAGTGCAGTGTACAGTGTGCTTGCAGATGTTGTTCTTGGTTGGAGTGACAACCGTGCTAGCCACTGAGCCAGCGTCCTGCCCCACCAAACCATTTAATAAGAGAGACAGGCTTCTTAATTCCAACCTTTCTACACCAGACAACTGGCATGGGTACAATCAAATTCCCTCAGTCTTTATGTGGCAGTTTTTATGCACTTTTATAAGCCAAAAGGCAGGATTGGATTCGAAAGACATGGCCTTCATCAGGGCAGCACTGGCAGTACTGCCATCAGGGACCCGGCTGCATCCACAGATGGAAAGGGGCCCAGGACATTTGATGTACAGTACATACATTCCATTGGGTCCGTTTCCAATAGAGGCATACTTGTACTACTGCTAAGTGGAAGCAACTTGCTGGGATGCTTTATAACTTATTCATTGTCGTCAATGTTGGAGAATATTTATTACAAAGGCTGCGCTGCCTCTTACTCCTTCCACCCAGAAAGACGTGTGGTCAAAAGGGGCACAGGTAGAAAGCATCTGTGCTGCCCACTTCAATAGTATATACACCGGCATTGCTTCCAGTCTCTGGTAGTAATATACTGTGTGAGGTCACTGTGAAGCGTTATTTTGTAGGGGGGGGGGGGCACTGCGGAGAATTATGTTGTGTGCGGGGGCACATAATACTGTGTGTGAAGGCTAATGGGGAGTATTATACTGCATTATCCTTCACAGGACAAGAAACTAATATACGCCGAGGGGGAAGGGAGGGGTGCAGATATTGTCAAAATTTCAGATGGCATCACTGTCTAAAAGTAATATAAGAAGAAGCAACTGAAGCTTCTTCCATCTTTCATATACACTCAAGGCTTTGGCTCCATCAAACTGTATCAAAAACAGTCACAAAAGACCGATTCTAGCTTTCTTCTCCATATACTGGGAGCTGCATAGTTTGCTACAAAGTAATACATCAATAATAAATTAACAATGGGGCACAGTCATACATGTAAGGTTAGGGTCACAGAAGTAAACCTACACTTGTGTTTTATCAGCCTATATGCTGTTCTAGGATAGGCTGAAGTTTGCTTGTATAGTACAATTCCTTTTATGTGAGACATGACAGTCCAGGAAATTGTTTTCTTTATCAGAACCCCTCAAAGATGTCATATTCAAAGGATGTCACTGTATTACCCTCTCATCTGTAAAATGGTGCTGTGACCACTAAGGGGTCTGTTAGAAATCCAAGAAATCTCACATCCAGAATACTGAGGATCTGTGTTGCAGAACACCAAGGGATCGTGTCATCCTTGTGACTGAATACTAGCAGTCAGTACAACCGCACATACTGGCCACCTAAGAATCATCCCTTACCCATCGCACTTTATAGGTTTCAGATCTCTAGCAGGAATGCAACTCGGTATCTTTAATATATACCCACAATTCACAAAACACTGTCAAACACGGAAATGCAGCACAACATTCTGTAACCCCCTCCCCACAGAGGCTGCACTGTTCTATAGAATATTTTCCTGGTGTTAGACAGGAAGATGGAAAATTCCTATGTCCTATGTGTCAGGGGGCAGCCTGCCATTAGTACTAAACTCTGTAAACCCCACCCAAACAAACACCACTCTGGACACTGATACACACCTATTGTAGGACAGCAGGCAGTGGTACAGATTATTAAAAGCAACCATGCTGAATGTATAATAAGAGAAGGAAATGCAATGACCCAGCATGGAGGAGTTGTTTTTTTTAACGCCTCAAGAGGATCTTGAGGCTCTTGTAGCTCCAACCCTGTGATCACTATGCTGAACTGTTTACAGTACTATGGCATTTTACACATAATAATACCGTGTCACAGTGTGGTCACAAAATACAGACACTGACCAATACATCTCCAACAATCACATGTTGGCCCCAGAGACATACTGTGTCAGCTGCCCTGTGGCAAAAGCTGTGTTGAAATATTGGATTTTTACTGTTTTACAGCAGCGGTGCATAAACCTTTTAGGGCTGTTTTGTCAAAGTGCAGTATTTAAAGGGGCCACAATAGAATTTTGACCAAACACATATTCTAGGAGTAAAACATGTCGTGATCCCAATGGCCAGAACCACCCCCAATACTTTTCCTGTGGGTGGAGGCTAACACAGTTGACCAAATACTAATGATATAAAAGAATATGACAAAGATAGCAGTCTTCTTAACCCTCTGAGAGGATAGCAAGTACAATTTTTAAGCTGTTAGACTAATGCCAGCCAAACCTAACTTTTTCAGCAGGACGAGACAGCCTTCTAAGTATGTATGGCTGTGTCCCTACTTTCTCCTCTTTTTTTGTCCTAAAGTCAAAGAGAAGCAGACTCCTGAATTTCAACAAACCAAATCTTTTTTTAAAGCATCACCTTCCACCAGAGGTGCTGAGCCAAGTATTTGTGTGTATGATGGGTCAATTGTTCAGCCAACAGCTATATAATGTGCATGGCCAGCCCTACTATAAGTACTTTCTTTGTAAGCTATACAAGTAGGAAAAATGCATATAAGACACATACCTTTAGCAAACATTCTTAGAAAAAACAACCCCCCAAGCTATACATATTTCATAGCTTAAGTAAGAGCCGATAATACCTCTATCTTATGATTTGGGTAACAGACAATGACATTATACTGTCACAACTCTACACTAACCATGGTTACAGTGATTTATGGTAGAATTCTTTAAATAACCTTGTAGGCGATGAAACCTAAAGTCACTATTCCTGACATGTCTATATATTAGTAAATACTTGTATTCTCCATGAATTAACAATTTTGAAGTATATTTTCTTATAACTCTGTGTTATGCCTTTCCACTATTATTCTTCATAGAAATGTATGAACGTATTGACAAGTGTGTGTTACCAGATGTGTGTGTCCTTGTGTAATGCATCGATTTACAATCACTGCTGTCTGTGCAAGACTCTGTAGGGACACTGCCCTTTGATAGAAATAATGGTAACACCCAGTTGTCAGTGAATTCATAAATATTCAGGGAAAATAACAGGAACATCACAATGCAGATTTGGGAGCAAAGCTGCTTGAGAATTCTTCTTTATGTAAAAATCTGTTAGATTCTTAAAACAAAAACTAAAATCCTAAAGGATACTGTACATCATAAAAAAAACAAATATCCTGGACAACCACTTTAAAGGCAGTCTAGCAAAAAAAACAAAAAAAAAAAAAACAAAACACACTTTTAAAAAGGCCATTCTTCTCCTACCTTTCATTGTTGTCTTCTCCCAGCCATTTCTGCAAAAATCCATTTCTTCAATTATGGAAATGATCCGCACGGAGCACCCGGGGGTGTTCCTCCTTGGCAGCGAGCACCCATCGCGTCATCGCCCATTAGTCTGTTGTGGTGACTCCCATCTTGGTCTTCTCTGTATCTTCTTTCTTCTACTTCCTCTGACGCAGTGCTGGTCGGCAGCGAATGCTGGTGGTCTTTCACAAGAGGTGGAGTACGGACCACCAGAAAATGGCAGTCCGTCATGCGCAGTCACTACCATCCAGCACTGCATCAGAGGAAGTAGAAGAAAGAAGATACAGAGAAGACCAAGATGGGAGTCACCACAACAGACTAATGGGCGGTGACAAGCGATGATGCGATGTGTTGCTCGCTGCCACGGAGGAACTCCACGGGGGCTCCGTGAGGATCATTTCCATAATTAAAGAAACTGATTTTTACATGCCATTTTTACTTGCCATTAGCTTAAAAGTTGTTTTTTTAATGATAGATTCCTTTAAGTAAATGAACAAAAGAGAAATCTAAATCAGATCAAGATCTGGTGTGAGTGCCCTTTACCTTAAAAAAAAAAAAAAAAACCTATCACTTCTTCTACATTAGGTACACTTGCATACAATATTTGGAGGAACTTGTCAGGGAGGTTGTTCCAAACATCTTGGAGAACTAAGCACAGAAGTCTGCAGATGAAGGCTTGCTCTAATCTTCTGTTTCTTCATGTAATCCCAGACAGACTTGATGTTGAGATATTGATTTGACTTAAAATTTCCCTTTTGTTCATTCACTTAATAGTTTATTTTTGTCAGGTAACAAAATTATCACTTATTTTTGTAGCATTTCTTCCACACCTGTAGAAAATATTTGCACAGTACAGTGTGTGTTAAATTAACTTACCTGATCCGGAAGATGATGACGATGGACCTGGGGTTTCCAGCCTAGTCATGACCCCTGGGTTATGCAATCAGAAGGAGTGCTTCTTGTGATCATGTGACCTGGGGTCATGACTAGGCTGGAACCCCTGAATCAATCATCACCATCCTGGCTTTAGGAAGGCAGGGAGTAAAAAAAACAAATAAAAATGGCTGTGGCAGGAAAGGGTTAACCTGTTTTAGACAGAGGCATAATATTGCCAAGTACTATAAGGACAATGTAACAAGACAGTATTGCAGAACACAGACTGCCAGACAGGGAACATAGAGGGGACACAACCAGTAGCTTCTCTAGAAGACTGTAGACTGCTCCATAAAAGAGGGCGCAGTGAAGCCATTACTAGAGATCATTCAGTGTGCTCAGTATATGTTCAAGTTTATCAAAGAGCCATAAAAGCTTAAGGGGATCTGTCACCACTCTTGTCATGGCTGTTTTAGAAAATACTTGCATTCCCCATGAAATAATACATAACAATAATCTTGTGCTATAAGTAAAACGCCAACTAGGTGTTACCATTCTTTCTGTCAAAAGGGTGTCTTGCTACACAGTCTGGCACAGTCAGCATTGATTGGACAATGTGAGTGTGAAGGGATCTGCCTCCAAATGGTATCACTCAATTGTCAATCTATACATAAATTCCTAGTAGGAATAACAGAGGAACAAACAGCATATACATGCCATAGAACATCATAAAGCCTACTTGACTATATAACAGAGTTATCCTGTCATCTAGTTACTCAAGTGACTGCAGGATAATCGATGTATGAAAAGAGATCAACATTTAAGAGGATGACCTTGTATAACTGACTGTAAAAAGTGAAGAAAATACAAAAAGGACCCAAGATTATATCCCTGCAGCTGTGTAAAAACAGTCACCAAGGCCCAGAAACTGCACCATAGGATCAACAGAAAATGAAGACTAAATTACTGAGTCCCTGGCATAGATCAGCGTCACTCTTGTCCATGGACTGTGCCTCATATTACAGCTAAGCAACATGCACAACAATATGGCTAAGCTTCTATACCAGACACAGTCCCCTGGGGAAGGGAGAAAAGTGTGACACTTTTTATAAAAAAAAAAAAAAAAAAAAAAAAGTGTTTTGGTTTTTCTCCCCCTTCTTAGATCCCTTTCAATATGTTGGAACAAAAATCAAGGCCAAGTGTGGCTGTCAACTGCGATACCAGATACCGTTCCATAAGAAATTTGTTTGGCCTACAATCCTTCACATTTATAGAGAACTGGAGAAACACACGTCACTTCAGTGCTGAATGTGTTAAGAGTTTCTTGGCAACTCCAAGCATCAGTAATGGGATTAACAGCTCAGGGAATCCCTGGCCAAGAGGAGGATGCCAATCAGTCATGGAAGAGCAGCAAAGAGACATTGCACTGGCCTGGTTCTAAAACGGAGCTGCAAACATTGTATGTGGTATGAGCAGGTAAAATATTTAAGTCCAGTAGATTTCATTCCATGGCACGCCAGTGGCAGGCAGATAAGTGAGGGGAAGGAGGTGTGGCAGGTCAATTGCTGCATAGTGTTGACTAAAAAGGAAATGTGAACAATGTAAAAAGGAACTATCACAAAACACATTCAGACCAGGCACCTGATAACCAAGAAGAGAGCAGTGAAGACTGGTTGTTGCCAACAAGACTGCAGAGGGAAAAAATATAAATAAAATGATGGAATCCAACCAAATATATCAGATACCAGTTATACGGTAAAGATTACAGCAATATACTGAAAGGAAGGGTGACTAATATATAGGTTATGTCATTCGGAAGTAACAAGAAGTTCCGTGGAAGGGGAAGATAACATATTTAATATGCAAGCGGTCAAGCGTCATGACTCTTACAGTACCTGGCAACTATCTGCAGGATCATGGCACATGGGTCTGAAATACTTTCATTCGGTATACCTAGAGGTGCTAGAACCTTCACATGAGTGACAAATAGATGCCGCCTCACAGCTCTGGGAGCAAACAGACTTAACACCAATACAGATATGTAAAAATACCTGGAATCCAGGTCTCATTTCTATGGCTAAAGAGGATGAAGCTCTTACATGAGGACCGTGATGATCTGACTTGACGCCATATGCACTAACAAGAATATATATGTTATGGTTGCATACTTCCCTGACTTTATATCAAATTGTTGCATAGGACTTATAAGTGTATCCATGTAGCACAGAAGCCTAAACTACTTATCCATACTGTGAAAAAAACTTTATTCTACCCCAGCCATGAAAGGCAGTCGGCTAATAATGAAGAGAAACACTATTGTGGCTGACATAAAGCACACTCCTATTTAATGGAACAATGGCTTGTCAAATATTCTGCTCAGAGAACACAATCTCAAAAACTAGGCTAAACAACTGGAAATTATCTATCCGCAATCCATCTAAAAACCAAGAGAAAAATGACAAGCTTGCCATTTGCTGCTGTGGATCCTGATGCAAAGGTTCATACGTGTCATTACATTTAGGGGATTAGAGCTGGATGCTGAGGGTTACTGAAGTAGTGATGGACCTCGCAGCTAACAAAATCTATGAACAACTTATTTTCTTTTATTCAGCAAGCATGGAGCTCTTTATAAAGTTATAAAAAAAACAAACAAAAAAAACAAAACAAAAACAAACACACACGCACCAACAAAAATCATTACCCAGTCTTTGATAGTAGAATTTGGGCGTTATTCAGGGAGTACAACTGACAGATACAGAGGTATAGAAAAGCAAAGTTGAAGACTTCAGGTGTTTCAGACCACTAGGAGGAGTCTTGGTCAACTTCTTATTTATGGCAAATTATATTTCTCTCTCAAAAGTTAGTTTTCCTTTGACTGTTTTCATGAGATCCACCAAGCCTGGGAGGGAAGGGGAGTTCACACAGAAAAAGAGCTATTAAGCCAGGTGATCAATGCCACATGGCAAACAGATGAAAGCTGCTCCTATTCCTTGTATTGCGATTTGTTTCCCATCTGTATCCACTGCCGATTCTTGTAGTGACAGATTTATCTCATGTAAATAGTGAATACATACACAACACTATAGACATATCACGAGCTTTCCTTTCATAATCCACCAGGCTTGGACTATGTGTAAATACTAACAGCTGCTGGAGATACATGCGCGTGTCCAAGATCCCAATGATGTGATAATCTGCTTCCGAAACGGGTAGAACAAGAATTTTGTTTTGGAGGAGTTCATAGAATATTCCCACTGTACTATGCAAAAGCAAGGCATGTCAGGAGAAGAGAAGGAGGTCTGACTCACTAGTGTTCTAAAGAAATGGGACTACAATTCTCATCAGCCTCTTACAAATGCAAAGATTATAATCTGTGGACCTTTCCATGTAGTGTATTCATTTACCAGTGGCCAAGATCCAGCAAAATAACAGTAACCAGAACAGAGAGATAAAGAAGTGGAAAATTTGTGTGAGAGAGTGAAAACTCTACTACAACATCCTAAGAGGGTATGTGGAAACACGGCTTCTTTAAAAGAGGAAGAAAACTATTTTTTTTATATAAATCCAAGGTTCAGGTGAAGATACCAAACTTTGTAATATACTTTATATAACAAAAGTGCTTGTTTCTTCACTTATTTGCCTCCTTCTGCCCCTGATCATACCTGTACAATGATCACTATAGAGAAGTGAGGGGGAGGAAAATACAATACAACTTTTTGGTGAAGTACATTGCAATATTTGTTCCCATCACCTGCTCTACTGATTTTTGAAAAAAATAAAAAAAAAAGTTCTTAAACTTTACAAAAATAAAGATTTTGTTGTCTTTTATAATATTTTTCCCATTAATACAAACTCTGCAAACCTTTATCCTTCACTGGTCTATTGGAATTGAGAAGATGAATCTGTCATCAGCTTCAATTATACATATTGGCCAATAGTTACATGACTTTACGATCCAAACCAGAAAATTCAGGCTTGTGAGGAATCCCTAAGTGTACCTTCCACACAATATACTATTGCACAATATGAATCAATATTTCAGGTGTTGCCATCTGAAATACTGTAGCTAAGGGTGACATTTGCATACATCACATCCTGCCAAGCAGTGCAAGTAGCCACCCAGCCCCAAAAGTTATAAAACCAGTGTGTCTATGTTGAACTACTGTTCGCCAATACACTGCTACCTGAGCAAGATAGACTCTTTGCACACTGCATTCGAGTCAGTAGTATACATCAGGAAGATTTCCTGAGCTAAACCTCTGACATGTACCACTGTATAGGCATACAGTGAAATAAATTTTTTTCCAGTGACCCACTTTATAGGTAAGCACAGTTCGCTGCACTTTTCTATACAGAAGGAAAATAAAAAAAAAAAAAAAATATATATATATATATATATATATATATATATATATATATATATCTGTTTACTAATACATACCTGCCTGACAGAGGCTAAAGGGCTACTCTTACTCCGGCAAATGAATGGAGCCCTGTGTACAGAGTACATGTTCAAAGGTGCTGCTCAGCATATGCAGAGACTTCTAGATTTTCACTAATGCCCGAAAACAACTGACCAATCCCTACGTTGCACAGAGTGGATAGCTAAATCATTCATTCATTTATAGGATGTGAGCAGCAACAACTAGGTTATTACCTTGGTAGCATAGCAGATCGTTTGTTGCAGCACTTGCCACACTTTTCATCAAACAACTGCTGCAACTGGTGGGGTACACTTTCTCTCTCTCACACGCACACACAAAAACTATATATATCATAACAAAAGTGTTATAAAGTATGCGCCAACTGTAACGGAGGTCTTCATGCCTGTCGCCTCCTCTCACAGCCTGGTATACCTTAAACTGAGATTTACAGAGGTGGGAGGATGGTTAGTGAAAGGACTAAGCATCTACATTCCAATGATGTCAAACAGGTTGGCTCTCACATTCCCTCATTTTAAGATTAGCCCAAAAATGGAAAAAAATGCAAAAGGAAAAAATATAAAATATGCATGCATTGAAAAAACTTGTTCCACAGGTCTGAGAAAAGGTTTCCAGGATTAGAAAAGCATGGTTGCTTTCTGCCAAAGTTGCAATACCAGGAACAACCTATGGATAGGTGAATTATTTAGATTTGCCTGCTGGTCTACACTATGCCACAGGAAACATGCCAGACCTCATGGAATTTTTTTTTTTTTTGGCAATATATGATCAGGACAAATTGGCCAATTGCCGGGAATTAGTTATATATAAATTGTAGCATGGAGAATACAGTGCTGGCCAAAAGTATTGGCACCCCTGCAATTCTGTCAGATAATACTCAATTTCTTCCAGAAAATGATTGCAATCACAAATGCTTTGGTAATAATATCTTCATTTAATTTGTCGTCAATGGAAAACCACAAAAAGAATTGTCAAAAAGCCAAATTGGATATAATTCCACACCAAACATAAAAAAGGGGGTGGACAAAAGTATTGGCACCCTTTGAAAAATCAGGTGATGCTTCTCTAATTTGTGTAATTAACAGCACCTGTTACTTACCTGTGGCACATAACAGGTGGTGGCAATAACTAAATCACACTTGCAGCCAGTTGAAATGGATTGAAGTTGACTCAACCTCTGTCCTGTGTCCTCGTGTGTACCACATTGAGCATGGAGAAAAGAAAGAAGACCAAAGAACTGTCTGAGGACTTGAGAAGCAAAATTGTGAGGCAGCATGAGCAATCTCAAGGCTACAAGTCCATCTCCAGAGACCTGAATGTTCCTGTGTCTACCGTGCGCAGTGTCATCAAGTAGTTTAAAGCCCATGGCACTGTGGCTAACCTCCCTAGATGTGGACGGAAAAGAAAAATTGATGAGAGATTTCAACGAAAGATTGTGCGGATGGTGGCTAAAGAACCTCGACTAACATCCAAACAAGTTCTAGCTGCCCTGCAGTCCGAGGGTACAACAGTGTCAACCCGTACTATCCGTCGGCGTCTGAATGAAAAGGGACTCTATGGTAGGATACCCAGGAAGACCCCACTTCTGACCCAGAGACATAAAAAAGCCAGGCTGGAGTTTGCCAAAACTTACCTGAGAAAGCCAAAAACTTTTTTGAAGAATGTTCTCTGGTCAGATGAGACAAAAGTAGAGCTTTTTGGGAAAAGGCAACAACATAGAGTTTACAGGGAAAAAAAAAAAAAAAAAAAAAAAAAAAAAGAGGCCTTCAAAGAAAAGAACACGGTCCCTACAGTCAAACATGGCGGAGGTTCCCTGATGTTTTGGGGTTGCTTTGCTGCCTCTGGCACTGGACTGCTTGACCGTGCGCATGGCATTATGAAGTCTAAAGACTACCAACAAATTTTGCAGCATAATGTAGGGCCCAGTGTGAGAAAGCTGGGTCTCCATCAGAGGTCATGGGTCTTCCAGCAGGACAATGACCCAAAACACACTTCAAAAAGCACTAGAAAATGGTTTGAGAGAAAGCATTGGAGACTTCTAAAGTGGCCAGCAATGAGTCCAGACCTGAATCCCATAGAACACCTGTGGAGAGATCTCAAAATGGCAGTTTGGAGAAGGAACCCTTCAAATCTCAGGGACCTGGAGAAATTTGCCAAAGAAGAATGGTCTAAAATTCCAGCAGAGCATTGTAAGAAACTCATTGATGGTTACCGGAAGCGGTTGTTCGCAGTTATTTTGTCTAAAGGTTGTGCTACCAAGTATTAGGCTGAGGGTGCCAATACTTTTGTCCGGCCCATTTTTGGAGTTTTGTGTAAAATGATCAATGATTTGACTTTTTTTTCATTCTCTTTTGTGTTTTTTCATTGCAAGCAAAATAAATGAAGATATTATTACCAAAGCATTTGTGATTGCAATCATTTTCTGGAAGAAACTGAGTATTATCTGACAGAATTGCAGGGGTGCCAATACTTTTGGCCAGCACTGTATATTGTTAAATTCAAAAGTTTCAAGAAAATCAAGATTGATGCATACGTGACAAGTACAGCAACAGGTTAATGACATGGAATCAGACTTATGTGTCAGCTCCGCAGTAATATATACAGCTGTGACCTACAGTATATAACCCAGGATCTTTTGTATACATAAACAAGCTGGAATCTAGGAAATCCAGTTCTCTTTGAACTCATTCCTCTCAAATACATTTTCTTACAGCATCAGTGTATAAGCAGCTTAAAGTTACTTTGTGATAAGAATTTGCAGAACTTAAGGATCAGGATCAGCCTTTTCTGATCAGCTACCCACATGGAATCTCTGATCTATCAGATTTGAGAATAAATGAAACAATATGTTCAAACACATCTGAAAAATGGCATCTAGCAAAAAACAAACAAATAAAAACCCTTATATGGTCTTCCCACATTCCAAATACAAACTAATAGGGAATATAGATTGAGAGTCCAATATGAGACAGTGTCGATACTATCTGTAAAAGCGATGAAGAATATGATGGAGCTATAGAAGTAAGCAAAATAAACTAAATACATCCAGTAGTCAGTAAACTGAGCCATACAGCATCAGTGCACTGAACAACTGGCTCCATGAAGAGGAGAATAAGCTTCTAGAGGAGAATAACAGAAGTGTGTATGGAGGTAAGCTTATACAAACGCTGTGAAAAAAATCCATCCTTTTGAAACTGGAAGCGTATAGAGGTATAACAGAAGGCTCACTGCTACCATTGCACAAAATAGTATGTGGAAGAAAGGGGCATTCCAGTTATAAGTTAACCCCTATCCAAGGGAGTGGGTGTAACTTGCTGATCGATGGGGGTCCGCCCACTGGGATGCCTACCGATAAGAACTGGGAAGCTTTGCATCCAAGTGTTTAAACAGAGCAGCTGGTTTGTCCCGCTCCAGTCATTTTAAATGCACCACTGGGGATAGAGTGCTGTGGTCTGCTTCACAGTCCCATTAAAATTAATGGAGCCGTTTAACCAGCTGCTCCATTCAAAACTGGGATGGAAAGTACCCCAGTTCTCAGGCGGACCCCCATTGATCGGCAAGTTACACCCAATCCCTCGTATGGGGACGGACACTATGATTGGCGCATCTCTCTCTACCATTTTGTTCTGCATAATAGTGGTTTCCAGGTTTTAAACAGTTCGGTAAGCCATTATGCCAGGCTTGGCATCCTGTGCAGTATCTGCAGTAATTCCTTCTTTCCTGGGAGTGACTGTTTAGTATTATAAATCTAGTACAATTGTTCTTACATATAAGCAAACAGATGCTTGGATTGCATCCACCACAGACTGCCTATCTGAGTGGCCAAACACTACTGCCCTACAACCTGCATGTGAAATATAACTGCTTCCATAAACAGGTCCTGCTAGAACAAATTTCTATGCAAAAGCTTAAACAGCAAACGTAGGAGGTGAGGAAATGAGTTTTTAACTGATAATGGTGTTGCACTGCACAACATAAAAATATATATAAACCTCCAGCCAAGAAATAAAAGCATTACTTCCTCTACCAAATACTTACATGCAGTATAGCACAGTTCAGACTTGTGTTTTGTGGTTTTCTAAATCATCAAGGTCAAGGAGTAATGGACACAAAAAGGCAGATAGAACCTGAACCCAAATATATGCAGTCTACCTTTTAAGAGCTCCAGAATTTCAGTTTTTGGTACAGGGTCGCTTTCTAAGTTTTTTTTCCCTCCCCATCTCCTATATGACAGAGAGAGTATCCTTTGCCTCACAATTCACTACATGTATTCCAATATGCAGAACAAAACAAAAATCCCCTTAAAAACCCAAAGTGATGTTTAGCAGAGCCAAGCAGCTACATAGAGAAATGTCCATAGAGGAAAAAAAAAAAAAAAAAAAAAAACACATACTGTGATCAGGATAAAAAGATTACAATTCTGAAAAAACACTGTAGCGCTCCCTTTAAGTTCTTGTCCAACATGTTCTACCAATCTTGGTATGCATTCTATAACAATAGATTTGGATTTATCCCTAAACCTTATATAAAGTCATCCAATAGTTTCCCAATATAACACCATGCAGGGACAAAAGATGTATCAGTTTTACAAGAGATGATTTGTGTGACCTCTTCTGTGATGCCACCAAAATTGAACACTTTGCCTTGCAAATTGAAACTATAAAGACACAATTTGTATAGCGATGACTGCACTTAGAGACTCACTTACTCAGTCATCAATAGACTAAGAGAAATGACCATGTATTAAGGAAACTTTAGAGGAAGTCTGATTCCTATATGTCACTTCCCAGAAAGACTACTTCTAAAATGTATAATCTTTATTGATATCGTCTAAAAAGATAGCCATAATAAAGACGAAAGCTCACGAGCAAAATCGTACTAGCATGATAACGGGGTCAGCAACAAAGGTGCATAGAAGATACCCCCCATTGTTAGGATCATACAGTAACCACTGCATTCAGAGTAAGAGGTTCAGTAACATAGTTTAGTTACTGACACCAGGAGAGGCAATAGGAGCCAGTCCAAAGACAAAGGCTGCGCAGCCAGTATCAATCTCCTAGTGAATGCATAAACCTCAAATAATTCAATAGAGATAGCAGGGGACTCAGGTATAAGAACTCATGTGTTACTAAAGACCATTCCCCATCATATACTCAGTATAGACCATTGGGTCTGTGACTGTCAGGACAACTACCTATTAGCTTCCTGTAGATAATACTGTTTAGCCATCAGTATGATAACGCCCCCTTTGTCTTCCTGTTTTTATTATAGTATTAGGGACAAATCTTTGACCATATTCTTCCTTTCAGTCAAATGAATAGTAAGAATAGCTATATACTAATAGCTAGTTGCCTATCCTAAAACTCTAACATCCCTCTTCACTTACCACTACCCATAAATTCACAGATATTAATATAAGAGGCACTATCCATAACATTTTCAACCAACCATATTTATAAAAGAGTTCAGTTTCATCAAAACCAGTATTCACACTGAAACCTTGTGGCTCCACACAAGTGGGTATTTTCCACTGTCTTCTACACACAGATTTAGACTTATTACCATGTGTCTTATAAGGTTTTAACTTTTTGATCCCCTTAAAGAAATACATTTCAAAAATCATCTAAAATCGTGTTGTTCAGGGAGTATTAAATTACCTTACCTGTCCTGGGGATGCGGATGATGGACCCAGTGTTTCCAGCGACGTCCCATACCCCAGGTCTGGTGATCAGAGACAGCATTCGCCCCCCTTGGGTCACCTTGTCACCCCCCTTATCTCACAGGTAATTACATAGCAGAGGTAATAAATTAGAGCAAACCAGGAAGAACTGGGGGGGGGGGAAATATGGCTGAATGCTGTCTCAGACCACAACCAATTTCGCTGAACCCCCAGATCCATCACCAGTATTCCCAGGGCCAGGTAAACTAATACTCCTTGGGCAACCTCTTTAAATGGTGACCAATACCATGTATATGAGGTGCACATTGTTATCTGAATGGATATTAAAGTAGTATTCAGGAGTTTCTTAATGTCTTAGTGCTCTTATTAAGGACCCCTACACGGCACCATTATTGGTTCATGAGGTATTTTAAACCAGATAGACTCCCTTTAAATTTAGCTCGCAGACAGAGGTGATTAAAAAGATATTTGGAAACCATGGAATTTACTAGAAGTAGCTATTGGAAAACCTTTGATCCTCTTTTCATAAGAGTCAGACTTTGAAAGACTCCTTAATACATGGTTATTTCTCTTAAACTAATGATGTATGGTTGAATAAAATAGTCCCCAAAGGCAAGCATTGCTGTCAAAATTGCACCTTTTGTGACTTCAATTTGAGAGGCAAATTGTCCATAGTATACATCTTCTGTCCCTGAAAGCAGTTTTATATTGGTTAAACTATTGGATGACTTTAGGGATAATTCCAAATCTATTGTTACAGGAGAGGGTGTACCAAGATTACTAGAACATGTTAGACAAGAACTTCAGGGGAGAGCTACAGTTCTAAATTTTTCAGGATTGAAACATGTTACAGTATCGCATAATGGAAGTGAAAGGCATAAATTGGGTCTAAATGAGACGAATGACACATCCATCTTTCTTTGACTGACAAAGTGTATTCTGTTTTTGCATTCCTATTGTGTGAATACATTAATGCATACCTTACCTTTCCAACAACTTTTGATTTTTTTTTGTTTTTAATGCTTTAACAGATTTTGGCTCCTTCCTGTGAAATTCGGCAGTTCAATACACTCTCTCTGCCCCATCTGACTTCTGGTGGTGTCACTTCAAACACTTATAGACATAAGATAGATAAAAATGAAGAAAGTCCACAGCAGCACCAGGATAATGGTGGGTGCTCAGCCCACCAAGGTAAAAGGCAGTAGTCCAGTAGTTACACAAGTTATGTGTAGGCAACGTTTCAAGCTTGACAAAGGCTCACTAAAGCTGAAACGTTGTCTACTACTGGAGTGCCGCCGTTTTCCTTGGATAGATAGACAGATAGCATTCCTAAGATCAGGCATTATAAAAAACAAAGAATGGTTGCTCTGGTGTGATAGATTATTCATACGATACCAGGCTTGCAGTTCTACCTGAACTATTTCCAGATAAATCCCCATTTAAAAACATAATCAGGTTAAAGGGTTTGTTTGGGACAAAATTATATTTCTACACTAAGCTAAACACCCTCCCCCCGCCTACCTTTTAGCTTACTTACAGATCTTTTGGTGACATTCCATTTCCCCGTTTCTGGAAACAGATCATCACATATACTAACTTCCCCCCACCCAATCATACTTACCTGTCTTCCTGTCTGGATCTTCTGAGCACGGGAGATCACTTCCTTCTGGGGGGCTGAGTTAGTTCGTTGGGAAGGGCTATTAGTGGGCAGCCTAGCTAGGGAAACAGGGAGGGGGGTGTGAGGGAGTGACAGGGAGGGGGAGGAAGTGAGAGGGGGGAGGGAGTGCGAGTCAGCTCTGAGCGAAGCGCAATGCATCATGGTAGTTGTAGTAAAAGAGAACAGGAAGCTACCCATGTAAACAAATGCAGAAGATGCCAGCAGGTCCCAGAGAAACCCAGAAAATCACTCAAAACAATGCTAGTTGATTGCACTTATTAACCTATTAATGGCACTAACTGACCTTTTTTGTAAAATAATTTTTTTGCTCAGAAAACCCCTTTAACCTCTATCCTAGCCTCCAAGTTAGTAGCTTTCATTCCAGGCAGGAAAGCCTTGGATAAAGTAAGGAAACTATGTATTATTATTCATTGGGCCAACTAACATAATGGACCTCTCTCCCTCCTGGCCTTGGATATTGAAAAAATGTTTTGATAGTTTGTCCTAGGGCTACTACCGAACCTACTCAATATCCTTTTACAATTTGCACGCCTTTTGGGCCTCAAACTTAACACCTCCAAATCAGAAGTTTTGCATTGTAATGTCCGCCAGGCCACCCAAAAATGTATAGCCTTAAATTTTGGCTTTCAGAAGCAGGACAAGTATCTGCCCTACTTGGGAATAAATCTATGTAGTCCTTTAGATACCTATTTTAAGTGGAACTATGCCACATTGATCCTGAAACTATTGAAGGATCTTGTTGACTGGTAATGTGCCACCCTTCCCTGGGTCGGTAGGATTCATATGGTTAAAATGGTCACTTTACCACGCATCCTCTATTATTTCCGTACCTTCCCAACCCCAGTAACCTCCTCCTCCCTAGCTGGCCTTCAGAGGGAACTCCTCAATTTTATCTGGGCATACAAACGGCCTAGTAGACATGCCATGTACTATCACATATGATTGGGAAACGACAGGGCACCCAATCTTTATAAATATTACATAGCTGCTCGTCTCTTACAAGTTTGCTATATATAATGAGACAATGGGTAACCCTGGAATCATCCTTGGTCGCTCCAGCCTAACTTAAAGCTCTTCTATGGACCCCAGAATTGACTTCCCACCTGATCCCAGCAACTGCTAGAGTAACCAAATAGATGTTGCAACAGTGGCAGAGGGTCAGTTTTAGATTTAAATTGCAAAGCCTGACCTTACCATTACTCGCTCTGCTTAACGATCCTTTCTTCCGTCCTGGCCTATCCCCTGAGGCATTCACTTGGTGAAGGCATGCTAGGTTCAGACTTCTCAATGACTTCCTCTGTGACCGGAGGGTTTTCACCAAGGAATACTTCATTCATACACTTACACCACCCCCCTCAGTGGCCTTTAGAGCTAACCAGGTTTTCCACTTCTTATGTTCCCATACTCCGTATAGCCATATGATCACTTCCACTAGCGTTGAAAGAATGAGTCTCTATAAGGGGACCCTCTCTTTTATATACAGTTTGTTGGATACCCCATCATCTGAGACCAAGCTTGACTTCATGACATCCTAGGAACAGGACTTGGAGAACACCCTAACCCCAGCTAAATGGACCGAGTGTTGCATGATCATTAGCAGAGGCAGCTAGCAAGTCACCCATATGGAGACTTCCTTATGAATTCTTCACAGAACCTATTTGGTTTCCTCTAGACGACATAGTTTTTACCCCACAGTCTCACCCCTTTCTTTTCGTGAATGTGCTGCTTCAGGTGACACTCTTCATATCTGGTGGACTTGCCCTTTAGCCTTTTGCTTCTGGACGTCCAATCATAGGATGGTACAAAAATTGCCCCAGTTTTTCTACTCTGACTGAAACTATCAACCATGAGATATGCACAATACAAATTACTCCAATATATTTTAGTGGCAGCGAGAATTCATATAGCCTGCAACTGGAAAAAAAAACTACTCTTTCATTGTAAAATGTTATTGGACGTATTGATATGATTATGTTGTATGAAAAGATTAACGGCACTATTTCAGATTTCTGCTGCCAATACCAGGGGAAAAAAAATAAATACATAGGGGACAGAGTGTATTCCAGCACACAGTTTCATAGAAAGGAACCAGAATCTGTTAATGCATATTGCAAAAATGATTGATGACACATGCAGGCCTAAAAAAACAAAACAAAAAAACACTTGCTTGAAAATTTAGGTACACTGAGATTGTGCCAGGTTTTACATATCTATTGCTATGTGCACTGTGGTGAACAGTCTCTTGTGCAGCTTGGGATGTGATCATTTTTCTGTTCATTTAAGTTTGTTTGCATCTTTCTATATTTGGCCATATAGTTTTGACCACGGTGAATTAAGGTGTTACAGAAGTGACCAGATATTGCTTTCTTCCACTTGACTCTTGTTTTGAAGACTTATAGAGAACCTACTTCGTAGACCAACATGTGAATTGGTGCCACTGCACGCTCCCTATAATGATGAGAGGGCATCCTGAACAGTCATGGTTGAGGTCTCTTCCAGTGGAGAAGGAGCTGGGCTCCAGAGATGTATGGTGGCAACATGATGTAGTAGCACACATGCTCCAGAGTATATGCAGCAATCCCCCCCCTTAGCCTCAGCTGCTGGAAATGGATTTGATGGTGGCACAAATAGCACATGGGCACCGCCATCTTTGTCTTGATCAAGAGAAGTGCATGGCTATTTGAAACAGCCATTACCAAACTATTTCTGTACTCTGCATTTTCTTCCTCCACCTGTATCTTTATTCCTTTCATTAAATGAGCTTTATATCCTGACCTGTGAGTGCCGCATATTTGTCTGCTATATGGACTTTACATCTCGCTCACTGTGTGTGACTGAATCTATGCCTGTAGGTGACCATCTGGTATCAGTTACAAGATAAAGGCTCTCCCAGGGGTGTTACTTGACAGATCAAAGCTTTCATCTAAGTGTATAGTATATATGGCACTGCATGGTGGTACTCCTATTACATTCTATGGTACCCATAGACCCATTACTGGGTACTCCTATGCTTAGGAGTAGAGAATACCTCAATAACATAACATGCTTTACAACCACAATTTAATTCTTGCACATTGTCAAAGAATGGTCGGGGGGGCTTGGCTCTATATAAAAATCGGCATTACATAGGTACTATATAACACAAAAGCATGCTAAGCATTTACTGTGATGTACCTCCCATTAAAAATTAAGTGAGTAAAATATAAATGTAACAGTTTCACTTCTTTTCAGACCTAGAGCAGCACATACTTTGCTGCTCACAAGAAAACTATGCGTTCTTCCTCTCCTAGGCTTCTGCATTCAGTACAGAGCCTTATTATACAGATGTTAATATATTCAGTATCTCCTATTACACATCTTTTTTCGGTTGTAAAGCATGTGTAATGTAGTAAAGGTATCCTGTAACCACTTTTTGCATGCAGTTAATGGACTCATAAAATAGAAGTTTAGTACACAGTCATAAGTGGCTGCTATTGACAAATATATATGCCAAACAATGAATATAAAATGATTTTAGTCCACGTTTTCACAGACTAAACGTTGCTATTGGTTCTGCAAGGCAGATCAGTTTAGCTGCTTAGATACAAGACACTGACTAAACAATGATGTATGTATCCAAAGCATTAAAACTCAGTAACAGCAAAGAAATGAATCAGAGCGTATCAAATCTTGTCCAAAAAGTACACATAGAAACAGAAAGCGAGAAAGAGAAGACGTGAACTAACTAGACCAGTGACAACAAAAGAATCTGCAGTGGTTGCAGTTGCAAACTTGGTGCTTAAGATGGTCAAAGATATCTTGGCCACATTGACAGTAAGAGGCTGGTCCCTAAATCATTATGCACCAGGGCTTAGAAGAGACAATCTAGAATCAGACGAACACAGCTCTGCAAGTCTCAGCTTCCTGCAAGGCGACTTACAGACAAGACAATGGACTTTTCATGGTGTTCAATGTTAAAATAAATAACCAAATGAGTTATGACTACTGCAAACCCCTGAAGGGTCAGGCTCACAAGGGTTATCGAAGACTGAGATATGGGAAGATGTTCAGTTTCTTTTGAAGACCCTACCTATAAAATGTAGAAAAACTATGGTTAGAAGGTAAAATATTGGTTCTCACATAAATCTACACATGTGGGCAAAATTGTTGGTACCCCTCGTTTAATGAAAGAAAAACCCGCAATAGTCACAGAAATAACTTGAATCTGACAAAAGTAATAATATATAAAAATTCTATGAAAATGAACAAATGAAAGTCAGACATTGCTTTTCAACCATGCTTCAACACAGTTTTTTTTTTTTAAAAAAAAAAGAAAACTCATGAAACAGGCCTGGACAGAAATGATGGTTCCCTTAACTTAATATTTTGTTGCACAACCTTTTGGAGGCAATCACTGCAATCAAACGATTCCTGTAACTGTCATTGAGACTTCTGCACCTCTCAACAGGTATTTTGGCCACTCCTCATGAGCAAACTGCTCCAGTTGTCTCGGGTGTGAAGGGTGCCTTTTCCAGACGGCATGTTTTAGCTCCTTCCAAAGATGCTCAATAGGATTTAGGTCAGGGCTCATAGAAGGCCACTTCAGAATAGTCCAATGTTTTCCTCTTAGCCATTCTTGGGTCTTTTTAGCTGTATGTTTTGGGTCATTATCCTGTTGCAAGACCCATTACCTGCGACTGAGACCAAGCTTTCTGACACTGGGCAGCACATTTCTCTCTAGAATCCCTTGATAGTCTTGAGATTTCATTGTACCCTGCACAGATTCAAGACACCCTGTGCCAGATGCAGCAAAGCAGCCCCAGAACATAACAGAGCCTCCTCCAGGTTTCACAGGAGGGACAGTGTTCTTTTCAAGATATGCTTCATTTTTCCGTCTGTGAACATAGAGCTGAGGAGACAAAAAAAAAAAAAAAAAAAAAAAAAAAAAAAAAAAAAATCGAAATTTTTGGCACATCTGTCCATAGGACATTCTCCCAGAAGCTTTGTGGCTTGTCAACATGTAGTTTGGCAAATTCCAGTCTGGCTTTTTTATGATTTGTTTTCAATAATGGTGTACTCCTTGGTCATCTCCCATGAAGTCCACTTTGGCTCAAACAACAACAGATGGTGCGATCTGACACTGATGTTCCTTGAGCTTGAAGTTCACCTTTAATCTCTTTAGAAGTTTTTCTGGGCTCTTTTGTTACCATTCGTATAATCCTTCTCTTTGATTTCTCATCAATTTTCCTCCTGCGGCCACGTCCAGGGAGGTTGGCTACAGTCCCATGGATCTTAAATTTCTGAATAATATGTGCAACTGTAGTCACAGGAACATCAAGCTGCTTGGAGATGGTCTTATAACCTTTACCTTTAACATGCTTGGCTATAATTTTCTTTCTAAGCTCCTGAGGCAACTCTTTCCTTCGCTTCCTCTGGTCCATGTTGAGTGTGGTACTCACCATGTCACCAAACAGCACAGTGAGTATCTGTAGCCCTATATACAGGCCCACTGACTGATTACAAGATTGTAGACACCTGTGATGCTAATTAGTGGACACACCTTGATTTAACATGTCACATTATTTTCAGGGTTACCATCATTTCTGTCCAGGCCTGTTTCATGAGTTTTATTTTTTAAAAATTCTGTTGAAGCATGGTTGAAAAGCAATGTCTGACTTTCATTTGTTCATTTTCATAGAATTTGTATATATTATTACTTTTGTCAGATTCAAAGTTATTTCTGTGACCATTGTGGGTTTTTCATTCATTAAATGAGGGGTACCAACAATTTTGTCCACGTGTGTATATACCCAGATACAGATTTATTTATGGTGATTAGTAACTGGTTTACTATACAGAACTGAAACCATATATAAAAAGACCAGAGCTTGTGTTAAAGTCATAGAAAGAAGACAACAGCCCTGTCTTCATCACAAGTAATATCTGTCCCAGTTTTAATGACAGTCTCCCTTTAAGAAGAGTCTGATGTGACTTAGTTTCCTCTCTGCATGGCGCCCTCTGACTCACTTTGTCTGACTCACAGACTACAACTTGTGGGGTGTTTTACTGAAGGAATTCTATCTTCCCACAATCTGGTACAAAAAGTTATTTCTCAAGCAGTATCATTTCCTCTTATTTTACATGGAAAAGGAAGACAGTCTCTAGGCACCTGCATCCTGAAACACAGTGCAGACCCCAGTATCTCCCACCAAGGACCCTGCAAACCATCTCCCGTTTGCGGAGAGCAAAGAGCAGATTTATCAGAGTTACAGAACTAAAACATATATAGTGCAAGAAAGTACTAAAGGAAAGCACTGTACAGGAGCTCGAATGCTTACAACTGCACCCTCCATTATACGGGTTTTATGTACATATTGTATATATGCAAACAGTTACAGCCCATTGATAAGAATGGTTTCTTTCTATAGGTGTTCATTGCACATCAGTTACTCTTTTGGTAATCAGAAAATGTTTGTATATGTCTGCTAGGAAGAAACCAAATGTAGTAAATGCTGGGTAAAGGGCACTTCTAGGCAAGGTAGCAAAGTATATCACTGAAAAATACTAGGTCATTCTGAATGAGGACAGAACATACTAGACTACAAAGCAGGAGCAGAGGGAACTGTATCTAACATTCTTGCTCTATGTAGTCAAGTTATTAAATCTTATCTGTTTATGACAATCTGACAACGCCATCACTGCAAGTTCTGCAACCAGATCTAGAGGGTTCTTACTCTATATTCATACACTGCAATCCGGGTTCATTGGAAGAAATTTTACATATATGTACATTTCTTTTCCTGGGCATGCACATTGGTCCAAGTTCTGTCCACTGTGTTGTACCTAATCTCACCCCCATTGTGAAAAAAACCAAAAAAAAAACCACACAACGCTGTGGAAAATGCAGCACACAGCATATTAGTATTATCTGTGGAAACAGTTTTCCCCATTTGGCCAGGGGGCGGGGCTTTGGGTTATGTGTGTGTGGGGAGAGCGTTAGACAAAAAAAAAAAAAAAAAAAACGAAGCAGAAAACTTGTGAAAAATGGGAGTTTCCGTAGCTTTTATTTATTTAAACTGTGTTTCACTACAAGTGGCCTTAGCCTTACCCTATGAACACATATGTGAATATCAGCCATGTGACAGCCACATTAATTTCACTCTCTGTGAATGGGGGCTATTTACATGACCGACATTTAGAGTTAATGCATCATCAAAATATAGGTCATGCTCCATTTTGTCTTTTTTTAAAGACCCCTCTATACACTGCAATATATGAGGACTCCATGAAAATGGGCACCCCTTGGGTGTAAAACTGTCATTTTCACCCACGGTCGCCTGAACGTAGGCTTAGGGTGGTCACCCACACAAAAATCAGCCATGATTGAAAATAGAAATTGGCTGTAATGCATCCAATTGATGAGTTATGGGAATGCTCATATACATAATAAACAACTAAATTGCCCCATGGTGGGAAGGGGCAGTTGGGGGAGGGGGGTAGTTTAGAAAACAAAATTTGCTCCTAGTCTGCACTATTGATCAGCTGATTATGCCAAAAGCTTGTTAGCTAACTTACAGCCAAAAAAAATGTAAAAAAAAAAATTTTTTTTGGCAAAAGAAAAAAAGATCTGCTGTCAGCAAATAGTGGATTGCATTTTTTTTTTTTTTTTAACCAGTCAGACAAAAAAAAAAAAAAAAAAAAAAAAAAAAAAATCGGTCATTTCGGCTAACAAAAGTCTTAAGTGTATGATCACCTTTAGCCTCGGGCTACACTGAGACTTCTTGTAGCGCTAGTAATTGATTTTAACTATTTATCTACAGCTGCAGTCCAATTGAATGCATGCAAGGTTGAGCGCTGCAGTTGTCACTAAAGAGTTAAAAATCAATCAGTAGTACAACAAAAAGTCAGAGTATAGCCCTGGACTTAAAATCCTATTTGGCAATTCTGTCTGCTAATACAGGGACTACGGATGTTTCACTGCATAACTAGGGTAAAAGGGAAACAACCCTTGCAGAATTGCTAATGATAGCCTAATTGACCCAGCTTTCCACAAAGAAAAAAAAATAAAATAATAGACTAAAATTATATCTAAATATATCACACAGAGGTAGTAGGACTTTTATACTACATTATATGGTTCCGTATGCTCGGATTAGAAACTTCACTGCTCTCTCCCAACACACCAATAGGCTCAGCGTTATCATATAATAAATTTGCCTGTTCAAGTGGCCTCATCTTCACTGGACATCTGGGAATTCCTACTTGTGAGGCCATCACTGGCCAGCTGGCCCTCTGCCAAACAAGGCATCAACCTCTTATTCACAGCCACCCTCAGCCACGTCAACACTTCAATTTGGTGATAACCTCAGTGTCCATCTGGAATGCCGCTAAGGTAATGCGGTATATGTTACTGCACACAGGAGCCTTGAAGAAGTGGGGCAACAGAAAACAAAAATACATATAAAAGCTGCTCTTCAGAAGTCAAATTAGATAACACCTTTGCTATGGTGATACTACATCACACTTCTAGTACTGGAATCCCTTACACATAGAGTAGGGTTTCCCAATCTATAGCTCTTCAGCTGTTTTAAGACTACAACTCCCAGCATGTCCAACAGCCAAATGCTATAATACAGCAATTAATAATGGTCCAATCAAACACTAAAAGGATTTCAATGATTATATTACAGTATTGCTTTACTAGTGGATTGTATAGGTCACTTCAGTCTGCCTATGAGATGTTGTAAATGGTAGCTGTGGAGTGCAGAATTGGATTTACAGAATAAAGGCTCCCAAAAAGAGTTCATACATCCTGCTGACAAACAGTAATTTAAGGGTAAAACCAAGACAAGATTGTAAATGAAGAAGAAATAATCTATACTGCTTTTTTTTCATCCATTTCTGATCTTGGGTTCAACATATTGATCAAATCTGCAACGTGTGAATAAGACCTTACAGACTATGAATAAGACCCTACAAGGCGAGACTCTATCCACTCGCGATTCTAGCCTACATCATACTTAGTTTGTTCTGATGCAACTACTTCAATATTTATGTGTTGTGATTGTATTACCTCTAATTTCTTGTATTACTATATCCAAAACTACACAAGATCCTGTCTCTAGATAAATAATATTATTTATTATTATTAGCAACAACATTAAAGATTTCAAAGAAATTTAAAGTGACTGAAACAAGGTTAGTTCTTATTGTATTTTCCCAGTAACAGCGCCACTCTTGTCCATGGGTTGTGTCTTGTATTGCAGTTTGTTCCCTTTACTGTATATTGACTAGGGATGAACTACAATACTAACAGACCATAAACAGTAATGGCATAAATAAATCGGTGTCTATTATAAGAAAACATTATCTACTATACTTGAATAGACTGTCAGTAGACTACAGGGCACAGTTTACTATCCGCAATCCGCAGGAGTTTAAGTAGTCACTAACTTCTCAACAAAGTTTGCATAAATCAATGATATAAGTGATTATAATCAGAGAAAAATGCTTCTTTCTCCTTTTATCAAGACCCCCCTCCCCCCTTATTAAATTCTTCACTCACTCTGAAATCTCTGCTGAATCCCTCTTTGTTTCCAAAACTGAACTGTTAGGTCACAGATTACATGTTTGCATAGTCTATGGAGAGGGAAGGGGGAAGAGAAAGGAGGAATCAAGAAGGAGTCAAGCAGAGACATGGGAAAGAGACTTCTGCAAAAGTCATTTTTGTATTTTACACCAGAGCAGCAGTGGGGAAAACTACTAAAAATTCAGAATGCAATGGCCAATAATAGAGATTCTCCTCGTGCACACAGTGCTTCTAAAAAGTTATCTGAAAGGTTAGGTTTTCTCTCACTCCACAATGCAATTCTGATAACAGAATTTTTTGCGCAACCAAATCCCTAACATATATTGCGTCTCAGTGATAAGTGAATTTATAGTTTAACCTTTAGTCTTCTTGTCATACAGATTACATGATCTTAAGTTAAAATGGCCTACCGTACTAATACAGTATGCATGAAATGCTATGATCTTTACATAGAAACCATGCAATGTTTATTTAGGGATAGGAGGAAAAGCCTAAAAGGTGTATTAATAAAACAAACAAAATGCTAAAAGCAAAGACATTTATGATTGCTCTGGGCTGGTACAATTCAGTAGCAAAAAAGTTATACACATCAAAAGAGTTTAATATGAACGCCAGTAAAGCTGAAAGTGCTCCTGTTATAGGACATATTCACCGCAAACAGATTCCGTAGCTAAAATTGACATACTAAGTTTTTAAAAAAACAGCTTTTCCATGGTGTTTTTTTATGCAATGTGTGCAGCATTTCCGCAACAGTACAGATAGCAATTAAAGCAGCACAGTGCTGCGAGCCAAGACAGACCCCCAGACGACTTCGCTAGAGCCCGCCGCGAGGCTGAATCTGGGAGTCTGAACTGTCACCAACAGAAGGATGTACGAATACTAAAAGCACTGCTAGCTGGAACCAAAACAAAACCCACTATTGACTTACACAGCGGAGTGGAAGGGGTGAAAAATTGTACAGGCACGGGTCAGAACCAGGAGTGGACGTCAGAGACCAAAATCAGAAGACAAACGCAAAATCCAGAAACAGGCCAAGGGTCAAAATCCAAGTGGGCACGTCACAGGCAGAATCAGTAGACAAAAGAGAATCCAAAAACAAGCCAAGGGGTCACAACAGGATACAGAGCCAAACCAGGAGTAGTACAACAATTAGTCGGCAACCTGAGTCAGGAAGAAGAGGTCTTATATAAACCTCCTCAGCCACTAATTGGCCAAGCCAGAAACTTCCCCAGGTTGACACAGCAACCTTAAAGGTGTAGCAGCTGAACTGATACTCCTAACAGTGGGGGTATGAAACCACAAAGAGAACCTTAGACCTGAGCTCTTGAAGCATACAAGAGATTGACATCTTGTGATAGAGCAAAAAAATTCAGCCATTATTCTTCATCTGTGAATGTGCAGATTGTGTCCCTCTCTCAGGCCTAGGCAATACAGGTTTTCTGGTCCCCCACAGCAGATTCAAGAACACTCCGTAGACCAAAGAGATAGTATGCAAAGCATAACTCCTCAAATGATGTAAGTGATACAGTTAAGTTAAAGGAAGGGTCAAGGATATCAGATGATAACGTAGTTGAAAATATAGGAACATCTATGGGAAAATATTCCGAGTAATTGGGATACTTCCATGAAGTGAAGTAACCCATTATAGTCTACCACATCTTGAACTCTAGGTATAGCTATGCCACAGGGACAGGACTGCCAATCAGCATTGGAAAACTGCAGGTTGCCCTTCAATGGAGTAAGAGGGCCAGATCAGGTAACCATCCCTAAACTAGAAGAAAAATTTCACCGGGTCAGGACAAGAGCATGCAAGAAAGGGTAAACGAGAAAAGGGGGGGGGGGTGTTTGTTTGCCACCAAAATACTCCCTGAGGCTCGATGATGGAAGAGATCTAAGATGCAGGTGCATGTAGTAACTCTGTGGGACAGGGCGAAGTCTGGTAATACTGTTTCACCCAGTTGTTTAGCAGTTACAACAGTTAAGGACAAAGTAGGAATTTCTTGAATTTTTCATTTCTTGGAAAGTTTTACTTTAGCAAAACAGGGAATTTAAATGCACTCGGTATCCAAGTGGTAGTAAACCCAGATTATTTCCTACCACAGAAGTTCTGCAACAAATTAGTAAAAGTGAAGGCTGGAGATGGAAGTATCACTATTTCTGTCAGTGACTAATATAAGCGGCATAGAAACTGTTCCAGAGCACTATGTCAGCTCTTACGTGACGTAAACGCCTGCAATGTAACATTTGTCATTATGGTCAATGTTTAGGAGAAGTCAGTACCATGTCAAGAGTGCAAAATCTGTTACCAGACCTTGTGGTGAAGAAGGGGGAAGAGAAATGGGTCTGTGTAGCCTGGGCCACACGCATACTTTTTTGCAAAGCAATGGATTTAGATCTGCAACAAAGCTATAAAGTAGTGACTGAAGTGCTGGCATTTAGCTTTAAAGGAAGTCTATCATTCACAAAAACACTTTTAAGCTAATGGCACATTGGAAAGGTCATTCTTCTCCTACCTTTCCTTGTTTTCTTCTCCCAGCAGATTCCAAGATAATTCATTTCTTCATGTATGTAAATGAGCACCACGGAGCATCTGGGGCGTACCTTCTCTTCTGCGAGTACTGCCCCTTCGGCTGTTGCGGTGACTCCCCTCTTGGTCTTCTTTCTTCTCAGTTCTCGCTGGCAGCGAATTCTCACGACTGCGCAATCGGGCCGCCATTTTCCGGTGGTCTGTCACAAGAGCATGGCAGAGCCGATTGCGCATGCGCACAAGGACTTAGAAGAAAAAAAAAAAAAAAAGATACTGAGAAGACCAAGAGGGGAGTCACCGCAACCGCCAAAGGGGTGGTGAGAAGTTATGACGTGATGGGTGCTCGCAGAAGAGGAGGAACGCCCCATGTGCTCCGTGGAGCTCATTTACATACATGAAGAAACAAGTTATCTTGGAATCGGCTGGGAGAAGAAAACAAGGAAAGGTAGGAGAAGAATGGCCTTTTTAAAGGCCGTTCCAACGTGCCATTATCTTAAAAGTGTTTTTGCAAATGATAGACTCCCTTTAAGGCTGAGGCCCCATCTTGCAGAAAAGCAGCTTTTTTTTTTTTTTTTTAGTTGCAAATTTTTCTGCCTCTTTTTGAGCCAAAGCCAGGTGTGGATCGAGCAGTAGGTAGAGGTATAAGAACTTCCTATATATTTCCCATTCCTTTTGTAGCCATTCTTTGCTTTGGCTCAAAAAAACGCAGCAAAATCTGAAAACAAAAAAAAGCTGTATTTTTACAACATGGGACCACAGACTTAGACAAAAATGTAGCTTTTTGGCTGCAGCATTTCCTCTGCGTTTTACATTACCTGCAAAGTGGATGGGATTAGCCAGAAGGCCATCCACACATTGCAGAAAAAAAATTAAAAATAAAAAAAATCTGCAGCGGAAATGCTGGGATTTCAAAAACGCAAGCGTTTTTTGCAAATTGCAGCTTTTCAATTATACCTACAGAAACACTTCCTTTTTCCATTTAGGTATAATAAAAGCAGACAGTATGCAAAGGAAAACTCTGCGGAATTTCTGTGAAAAACAAAACAAAACGTAAGCCGTTTCTGCCATGGTCTTTTCATCAGCTTTTTTTGGCTGCTGCATGGGGCCCTAGCCACAAGGAGATATTTCCAAAGTAATCAGACACATTAATGTTGTGACACTGAATGGACCCTCAAAATAAATAAAAATTGCAGCATGTCACAAGTGGGTCACATGTACACATGACTTGGAATAAACTGTATGCTGGAAAATAGTCTTGCGACTTGTAGGAAAAATGCCAACTTTTTTGTTTGACTGTTGTGTCACATCAGGTCATTCATAGCAAATTAACCAAATCTACAGACATTACTAGAGAAGTGATTTTCTTGGTTTGTTGGTTGACCAAAGTGGCCACGTAACTCTAACCTTACAAAGCAATTCCAGTTAGGCTAGTTGCAGACGACCGTGTGCTTTTCCGCAGCCGTGAATTAAAGGCACGTGCGGCACACGGAGGACACGCGGATGTCATCCATGTGTCACCCGTGCTTCCGCGGCCCCTTTCATTAAATGAATAGGAGCCTCAGAAGCAAGGGCCGCAAAATTGGACAGGAATAGGACCTGTTCTATATTTTGCGGCCGGCACGGATGGCCCACACATGTGACTGTGTAATTCACAGTCTTGTGTACGGGCCCATAGAAATGAATGGGTCAGTGTGCTATCCATGAAATACACGGATAGCACACTGATCACGGCCACGGTCGTCTGCAAGGGGCCTTAGACTTGAAAATTCTCATTGTTATTCACCTGCACATTTCCGTATATAGGGGCAGTATCATAGTAGCTAGCACTGGTTCAAATACATGTAACTCAAAGCTTAAAAAGTGACAACTCATTTCTGAGCCAGAAACATGTTCAGAATAATTTTGTAAAGGGCTGAAAAAAGAAGGTGTGGCAAAGTAGATCTGTAAACTGTGGCAGATTTATTAATGGAGTGTGACACTTTTTAGAAGAAAAAAAAAATGGTGTAAAGTGGCATAAGGAAGAGAAAGAGGTATAACCTGCAGCATGATATACCAACTCTATCACATAGCGTGCTCCACTGTGATACATCTGGCGCATCTTCAGTTAACGTAGCCTTTATTTCCAACAGGGTTAATAAAGTTGCCACAATTTAAAAATGGTTCCTGCACCTTTAGGGCCAGATTCACACACAACGGCAAAGTTGTAGCATAAAGCAAAATTCTGAAAATGCAGAACCAGTTTCCATTGAAAATTTTTACCTTTATAACATCCTGCAGTGTATGAGTATGTTTACATGGGCAAAACAATAGTCAGTACAACTACAACCTAAAGGTTGCAATCATACATCATAACAAAATAAGCTATGCATACATCTGCCCCTGACAGTCTGCGAACATCTGCAACGAGAAGGGTTTTGGCTGAAATACAAAGCATTGATCATTCATTTCTTGCTGCTGACTTTTTCACATGCCAGTAGTCTACAAATAGGTTGCCACAGAGAACATGAACACCACTGGCTGCATAGCTGTACTATGAAGACACTCCTTGATCCTAATGAGAATAGGTCAGGCAATTGTTACTTATGTAGTAGTAATTACCTATGTAGTAGTAGTAGGTTCATTACACAGTGACACCACATCCTCATAACATGACTGATGTACCTGTCACACTGCAGCTATGAGGGTTGGTCCTGACAAGTTTTGATGTTGCAATAAACAAAGAAGAATGACAAACCTCAAACAAAAGGGAAAAGGCACTTTATAGGAAAATGTTTGGAGGTCAGAGTGAGTGAGGGCAGTTACATCGTGTGCACATATAGCATATGGGAAAGGCATGTCTTCGATACTTATGTAGGAAATATGTTGGCATTTCTACAGAACTGCCAGAAGTTGTCATCACATCATTACTACATCTCATAATGTCCCAATTAGTGTCTATTCACACAGTGCGAACAAAAGTCGCTTTAATGTCACAATTACAGCAAAACTGCTGCAAAATGCAGTGTTTTCTTCTCCATTTAGGGAAAAAGAAAAACAGGTGTTTTGCTGCATTTTCAGGATAACCAGGTCAATAAACTGGGATCTTTAATGTTTTTGAAGCCATAGTGAGGAGTGAATTAACCTTCTTAACCTTTACACTTTGACCAGCTGACAACATCAAAACCTGAATATGTGCTTCTCTTAAGGGAGCCTTCACAAGCTCCTTGTAGGAATTTCTCCAAATGAAAAATCAGTTCCAGTCACCTAAATAGGATTGTCGAGGTAGCAAATCACATGGATTTCTGCAAGCCCGATTCAGATGAATACACTGACTTTAAGGCCCCCACATAGCGGCCACAGCCAAAAAAGAAAAAATCATGGTGGAAACGCATTGCAGTTTTTCCTCAAAGAATAGTATGAGCAGATGCAAAAAAAAAAAAAAAAAGGCATTATTCACATGAATGTTAAACACAGCCATATGATGGCTGTTTTTTGTAATGGGCACCACAAAGGCATTGCAAAACTTTGAACACACTTATTAAAATGAGAATATTAACATGTCCATTCTTTTGATAGCCTACTGAAAAAGAATTAGCATGTCCTGGTTTTTTGTTTTTTTAAATCAGTTTCCAAGATGAAATAGACTCAAGTCTATGGAGGGATCATGAAAAGCAAAGTGTAGATGAATTTTACTGAAATCTCAACAACTTTCCTGGGACTGTTAAAAAAAAACAAAAAAAACAAAAAAAAAAAACAAAAAACCACACACACACACACACCACCACCACATTGGATTTTTTTCTGCAAGTGTTTCCTCAGCGTCAAAAACACAGTATTTCTACTCTGTGTAAACCCAGGCTAAACTTTTGCTCATCAAAAACTACTTTGTAAATTAAAGGGTGTTACAGGATTTTTTTTTAATGGAACAGGAAGGCTCAAAATATGAAATACTATATACTTACCTGTCTGTTTATCCACAGATCCAGCGGAGAGTCTCCATTTGGAGGTCTGGTCTTCCTGACTTTTCTGTCCAAAATGTGCTCTGGCCTCAGGCACTGATTGGCTGACGCACTCATGCATGGGCAGAAGGTAAACAAAGAGCAGGGACCCAAAAGGAAACTCTTTGCTGCATCCCCAGCCAAACAGACAGGTAAGTATTTAGAGTTTTTTTTATTTTAAGCCTCCCTATACTATTAAAAAACAAAACAAAACTGGCAGACCCCTTTAAAGAGAGCTGTAGATGTGGACAGCCATACAGAGGTTTGCTGCACAGGAAATTTAGCATTACATGCAGACTATTCCTAACAATGATGGACCAAGTCCTATATAGAGGAGCCTGGTCCAGAGCAGTTTGTTAGCCAGTTGAAGCAAACTCATTCTGTATGATCCTTTAAGTCCTCCTAAGATCAGCTGGAAACACCATAGGAACCTATAGGTAAGTGTTCAATACCCCTGCAGCACCACCACAGGCGGAAGGAAGCATAACACTGAACTTCATGTATTGTAGGACCAAGCGCCATCTACTTCTCATCACAATAGCAGCACAGCACACTTCAATATTTTACTATATCTTTGTGATATTTGGCCTTACAGTCCCAGATACATAACCCTTTTATATTCAGATACCAGCTGATCTACAATGGATAAGCTGCAGCTTTCTATTGACAAAGCCTTAGTCATTCATACACAGGAACATTTTATAATACAATCCTATATAGTATGACAGGATTCTGCAGGTGCATTAACAAAGCAGCGTGTGCCACATTGCTACACATGGTTAAAACCACACAACACAATAGCAGCAAGAGGCCTCTATAGGAATTAGAATAATGAAGGGTTGTAATAGTGAGCATAACTTTTGATTTGCAGAAATTCTAAGCTATGGTTTATGTCAAATTAATCTTCTGTGAAAATAATCATTCATTGCAGCAGCTTACATATAACTTGTGCAACGATGTACGAACAGCAATTGCACATCGGCTTTTACTAGGGCTGTAACATGGTCACATCTGTACTATGGCCACACCACCCAGAATCCAGCTGTATTGAACTTACTAGTAAGAGTTGCAAAACATGACCCGATTTTATTAATAGAGCATAAGGATACATTACAGGTCACATCACGTCATCTAAACTAATGGACATTATTCTATTTTCCTTTTGAGGGACATTCATATAACTTTATTGTCGGTGTAGGTCTGACAACGACAACCCCTTCAATCTGGAGACTGAAGTTACATGCAGATTTTATTGTGAAGTTGCACACTGTTCTGAAAAAGCTGATCTGCAGGGGTCCTGGTTGTCGAACCCCAGCAGATGTAATACTGGTGTATTAGAAAGGTGGATAAACCCTTTAATGGGGTTGTCCAGGTATAGGAGCAACTCACGTGACGAGTGGGGATGTGTAAAAAAGAAAAACTCATCTGTCCCCGACACTCCATTGTCCGCAGTCATTGTCCATTCAGTCTTGTGTTGACACCTTGTTGCCGGGAGTTCTGTGCCTCAAGGTGACGGCTAAGGCCAATTAGTGGCTTCAGTGGCTGCTGGTAAGTGACTAGAGACGTATGGGAGGGATGTCACTGGTCCAGAGACCCCCTAAGGTCACTAATTGCTCTCAGCGGTCACATGGAGCACAGGATTTCCAGCAATGAGACGCCAGCATGAGACCAAACGGATACTGGTGGGAGACAACTGAGCATCAGGGGCTGGAGAGTCTTTACACCCCCGGCCCTATCAGCTGTACAGAGCTGCTTCCGGCATCCATCCTGTATACTATACAGGGCCAGAAGCAAAAAGCTCTGTCCACTGTAGCTCAACCCCTACTGACTTCAATAAGTGCTGAGATGCAGTGACAGAGCTTTCTGCTACTGACCTGTATTGTGTACAGGACAGGTGAGGGAAGCAGCTCCATACAGCTGGTCAACCTCCTACCAACAAGCCCAGACAACTCCTTCAATATTCCCCCCTAATGTCCCACACACACACTTTAATGTTCCCGAGTCAGGATATTAGCCCCCATACAACAATGTCCCCATCACTGTGACCACAAAGTCAAAAACAAAATCCTTCTACAACCAAAATTCTCAATGGGGGTTATTTATCATTTGCACAATTTTTTTGTGTCTTTTTTGGTATGCACTTTGCCTCTGTGAATTCTGTGCATAAAATTTTGCACCAAACTGACCAAATGATTCCAATGCTATTAGATGTCAAGTTTTTTTTTTTTATTAATTTTTTTTAACACTATTCCTGTTCTAGAGTGCATTTTTGTGCCTTTCTGAAAAAGGAGTATTTCATAAATACAGGTTAAATGTTACTCCAGATAAACCACACGCACTTTCCCAAAAGCAAAGAGACAAACCTTGTGTAAAAGTGTTAAAAATTGTTACAAACACAATAAATTTTGTACACACACACCCACATTAAACTTAAAAGGGGTAGAAAGAAAATAGTTGCAAGAGGCATGATAAATGCCTCCCAAAAAGCAGAATGCACCAAAATTATGTAGCAAATATCCTTTTTTACACCTCCCTCAACAGTACAAGTCCTAGATTGTTGTACAATATATTGCTGAAATGTCCACCAGCTTCAGGTCAGCACAATTGAATATGTCTGACAGGTTTGTAAATTTGAGCACTTTCTGATTGGGATCCAACAACATGGCGGTCGCAAGTGTCCGAAACCTTCCCCACCTGTGGTGGCCAGTGGACAACTGAGAGCAATGCCTCAGATTTACATGCAGAATCATACTGCCATTTGCTACTATGGGTAGGCAAGGTTTCCGCTGTATTTGGGTGCAACAGCATAGAATTCCAGCCTTTAGATAGTGCCCATTCACCATGTGGTAGGCTGGGTTTACACTGCACTTTTTTGCCGAAAAGCGTCTAGTTCACCCGTGTGGTAATGACTAGTACAAGAGAGTTTTCTATTTGATGGCTGTTATCACACAGGTGAGATGTATAGTGAATTGAAAACTGCATTCAGTTCTTCTGTGGATATAAGCAATGTGTAAACCCAGATTTAGGCCCAATTCACAGGTCCATGCTATTTAGGGGCAGCACCCCTCCCTGCTAAATTGCAGGTAGCATACTGTCCATGGTTATTCTGCTTTTCATGAAAAGCAGATAAACTTTTTTTTTTTTTTTCATGGTCTATACATTGTATGTTTTCTGGGTCCATGAAAAAATGGATGACACAAAGATGTCCCATTGCCCGATAGTAAGGCTAGGTTCATGTCAGCGTCGGAGTCTCCACCGAAAATTCACAGAGAAAAGTCCAGCATGGAGAACTTTTCTCTTCGCTGGTTTCACTATAAAGACGGTTGGAAACCCAAGAGACCTCATTATAGTCTATGGGGTCCGCAGATCACCGCTGTTTTAGTGGAAAGGCTCACCGTGTGAACCTAGGCTTAGATGACATTATATGCACCAAATCACATTGCAGAAAATGAAAATCTGTTCCAAACACTTTTTATTTTACTGTACGCACGTGGATTTTAGCAAGCTCCATTCAGATGCAGAAATTTCTGTAAAAAAAATCTGGCAGGTGTAAATTCATATTCATAGGGCATTAAAGAGTTAAACATGAGGTGTGAGACAATAGTGATGTCAATCTCTCAGATGATCCTCATGATAATGAAGTGAGTTTCACCAGCAGTTCAATTACCCCGAGGCCAATTATTGTTATTTTATGGATTACTGGTTCAATTCAAGCCTTTGCCTGCACAGTGATGCATCAGCTGGGACATACATTCCACAGTTGTGAGGGAGCCATAATACACAACAATCACTACTCACAAGTTTATGGAAGAGGCCGACGGATCAGTCACAGAATGGCAGAAAAAAATAACAGCATATGAATACAGCTACAGAGGGCACTTTCTGTCTACAGGTGATTCCACTCATCTGCTGCATATATGCTTTTATTACTACTCAGCATATAGGCTATATAGATCACAATAGGAGGAGATTTCTAGGAACTCTATTACAGATTATGGTGCCCTTGTCACAGTGCTCATATTAGAAGCAGCGAGATGGTTTTTGAGATCACGAGTACAGTTTTCTGATGATCATGAAAAATTTTAATATCATGACCTAGTTTCCAGAAACTATCTGTATAGCAAAGATCTTTGGTGTCTAATATGTGACTCGCCAGCTTTTGTGGAACTACAACTTCCAGCATGCTTTGACAGCCCCAGTGAGCTTTACTAAGTTATTCAGTGAATCAACTGCAAGAACCACAAGTCCCAGGAAATACTGAAAGCAAATTATGTCAAAATTCTGCATTTGATTTTCAATCTGATGTGGAACTACATATCCCAGCATCTCTTACTAACCAAAAACACCAGTTGCTGATTAAACAAACTTGGACTACTACAGATCAAGAGCATTCAGCCATTCCTAGACAGGACATATTATAAGGTAACATAAGCTACACCATACAGGGTATATACCTAGGGTTGGATTTACAATTGACACTGACCTAGACAGTTATCTAGTTGACAACCACATACCCCAGGTGTACTATAGGTATTACCCTATACAAGAACCTCTAAGATAATGTGAGAAATGATAGGGAATGTAGATTGTGAGCCCTATATGGGACAGTGACTGTCAATGTATGTAAAGCGCTGCGGAATATGATGGCGCTATATAAGTAAGCATAATAAATAAATAAATAACAGCTGTACACATTTAAAGGTAAATAAATACATAAATATAAAAAGTCATAAATACAAATACTAGACAGTATATTCATCCTATTCACAAGGTATTTGGAAAAGGTCCTGGGCATTGGCCAACTAAAGACAGTTAGTTACCATATCAGTAACATGATATCAGTAATAACACAAGCCACTAGAAAGCAACACAGTAATGTAACCATCTGTCAATGCATTGGCACAGGAGGGTGATCATTACCTGCCAGGAGAGAAAGGGGCAGCAGGACCCAGAATAAAGCTCCACACAGGACCTGTAGCTCCATGTTCCACTTCAAGCAGTAAATAGAAGGATGAAGTCTAGTCCCACGTGGAGGCTGAGTGCAGGGAAGGTGTGGGCCCGTCAGGCCATGTGTCACTCAGGACCAAGTCCCCATCCAAGTGCTGATACTTAGAGCAGCTAGTGTGGCACTTGTCCTCATTGAAAGAGAGGGCAGGACACCTCCAGTGTAAGACAGCACCTCCTCCTTCTGAGATATGATGAGGATCCTCCAAGCAGTTGTGTAACTCAACTTATAAGTCTTGTTCTGGTCACTCCCCCAAGTTATTCAGAATGAGCTCAGCAGCATGGGGGCTCCCCCTCTTCTCATAACAACTCCCCACAGGTCTCACTTACTCACTCACTGCCTTTATACAGGACCAGCCTCCTCCCTCAGCATTTCCTACCTAAACTCTCCCCTACTTCCTTCCAAATCAAGCCACTGGCAACACCCACATAATAGTCCCAGCCCTGCAGGGTGAGGGGTGCAGGGGGCACTGCCCTGCTGCTTCTCCTGTGTACAGGTCCCCCAGTGCCAGCCACAACTCACATAGAACAGCCAGGACACAGGCTCTGCCCCACTCCCCACCCTCTGCTCTCATCACACAGTTTGGAATTACCAGAGTCTGCTGCCAGCATGTGCTTTACATTGGCTGAGTGTAAGGAGGGTGTCTGCAGACAAACACCAGAGGGGGCATCCCACTAATAGCCATCTTCTAGCTTCACAGAAGTCCCTGATAATAAAAATGCCTCTGTGCCACCTGCTTTGCCTTCTCTAGCTCCCCAAGTCCAGTCTTCATTGCTTTGCTGGTATTCCTCCTTTTACATAGCCTTTAGACCTGGCTCTGTAGCATTCAGTGCCCAGGCATGCAAAGTGGCCCATGCTGTGTGTGCCAGTGTCACCAGGATACCTGGCTTCCAGCTGCTGTCTGAGTCCTTGCCCCTTGCGTCAGTGGCTGTGTGCAGTTCTTGGCTCCAGCTAGACTGTTAAGTTTTTTTCTTTCACTTTTTTAATCATTTCATGTCCCAAAAAATAGCAAAAAAACTTCGCAAGCAGCGCCCTCTAGTGTCCAGTCGTTTATAATTCACACCTCCGGCATGAGAACACACTAGTGCTGTGCCGGGTGTTCAGCAGTGATAACAATATCTGGCGAGGCCATAATGTACTTAACTCTTTAACTACGTGAATGTCAGGTAATAAGACACTACTTGCTAAGCCCGCCTTAACCATAGTCCTTTTATTAGTAATCATTTCAAGACCTCTACTTGTTGTCGGTGAATGGAGACACTGCTGAAAATCGGTGTAAATATAATAATTATCACAGCTGAGAGTTTGCTACAATGGAGACTATTTATTAAGACCCAGGATTTGCCATAAATACCGGATTGGTGGCAAGCCGATAGCTGCACTCCTCCCTGTACCGATCAGCTCTATGGAGGCACTTGGGACGCCCGTCCTATACAGGGCCAAAAGTAGAAAGCTCGGTCCTCAGCATAGAGGCCAGGCGCCACCATTGCAGTTCATATCCCACTGACTTCAACGAGAGCTGGGCCCAACCACATTCGCACATTGTGGCAAGCAAGAGAACAGGGGTTGTGGCACAGATGTGATGCAAGAAAGGACCCATCCCAGAAAAAAGGCATAGAGGGATTGCTAAATCTCCCCCAATGTGTCCAGTCTAGGCAGGGGGGGAAATTTACTATTCCATCTATGCCGGTTCACTGGGGTAGATTGGGTGCTAATGTGGCGCATCCCCTGTTCTGTGCCTTACTTTCCGCAAATGTTGACAGAGTGGTGCAGGCCAAGTTGGGGACGTCTTGACCTGACATATTTATTATAACCAATTTATTATACCAATTAGTTCCTGTCAGGCCTAGATTTCCATTCTGGCACACAGGCGTGCGCCTTTTGCCTGTTCGGGCCTTTATTAAGACTGGCATTAATAGACCTGCCCCAGTATCTCCGCAGTTTTTGTAGCAGGGTTTATGGCAAAAATCTCCAGCATAGGTTGGTATAATGCAGAGTTAAAACCAACATCGCAGGTCATTTTGTGCTGCAGATTTTTGTACAGTGTGTGAATAAGGTTTAAATGCCATCAATTTTGCTGTTACTGTAAATGCTGCACATTTTCTGCCCACAATTCTGTGACAAAATCTGCAGCGCATACATACCCCACGAACATGGTGCAAAATGAACATTTTTCCTGTCCGTTACGCAACTGAGGGCCGCTTGTTTTCTCGGATCACTCAAACTTTTAAATGTATTGAGGGACCCGAGAAAATGGGTAAAAATAGGACATGATCTATTGTAACAAGCCGTCAAAATATCGGTCATGTGAATAGCCCCCATTCACATAGAGTGAATTTAATGCAGCGTGAACCTAGCTTTAGGCTTTCTTTACACGCTCTTTTTTTGCGAGATGTTTCTGGGCTTGTAAAAATACCATGAAAATCATACTTTCTTACAAACATTTTTTATGACACTTGTGACATATTTTTGACATGCTTTTTTAGGCAATTTTTCATATACAGAACTTTATCTGGCTTAGCTGGAGTATACTGCAGATTTGAAAAAAAAAAGCCATAAATCCTAATAACTACACCAAAAGTAAAAAAAAAAACCACACAATTTGTAATGTCTTTGATAATTCCCTACTGCCTTACAGCTAACATCTGACTACAGTATTTTTCTTGTCAAAAAAAGTACAAAAAAAAGCCAGGAAAACTTTAAAAAAAGTATCATTTTCAGTGTACACACTTTGGGAGAATTTACTAACCCATCTATACCAGTTTTCTTTCTTGCACCAAAGATGCGCCATCTGTGCCCTACTCTCCACTTTTTATGCAAGTGGGCTTAGCAGGGTGCAGGCCAAGGAGAGTCGGGATGGGAACTCCTCGGCCTGACAAAATTACTGTAATTTACTCCAGAAAGCTGTAGTTGTACTTGAAATCTATGCAAGGTCCTGACTGCCATAGATTTCAATTCAGCAATTCAATTGCGCCAGCCGGGTACCTGAATAAGACTGGCATACAGAATGCCATTCTTAATAAATTCCCCCCTTTGTGTGAAACTACACCAAAGCTAAGGCCACACGTAGTGAAACAAAGACAGCTAAAAAATGCTGCAGGACAAAAAAAAACTATGTAACCGCAACAGAAAAAAAAACACAACATAAACGGTTGCATTTTTCTCTGCTTTTCCACAGTTGTTTGTATTTTTGAATCCCCTATATAGGTTATAGCATTTTCATCTGAAATTGACATGCTGTTTTTCTAAAACACATGTATTTTTGAACATCCTGCATTTTTCACTTTTGGCTTTGGCTCAAACAGCAGCAAAATCTGCAACAAAAAAAGCTTTGTTTCCACAAAGTAGGGTCTCAACCTAAGGCCCGTGTGCGGGCCTACGGCCGTGATTAAACGGCACAGGCAGCACACGGATGGTATCCCTGTGCCACACATGCACTCGCTATGCTTCTGCTATCCCATTCATTTAATGAATAGGAGCAGCAGAAGCACTGCCGTAAAACCGGACAGGAATAGGACTTGTCCTGAGTTTTGCAGCCCCGACTGTCGGCCCGCACACTGATCCATGTAATACATGATCATGTGCACGGGCCCACAGAAATGAATGGGTCAGTGTGCTATCCGGGAAAAACCCAGATAGCATACTGACCTAGCACACATTTCTGCTACGGTCAAAAACACTGTGTTTCAGCAATGTATGGCCACCGCCTAAACAGGTAAAGCCTAGATTCACATGATCCAGAATCACCCGTAAAACTTGGTCTGTGAGTTCGCCAAATTTACCAGCCTGAATAGAATGCCAGTAAAGGGACTCCTAGCAGTATAGTAATCTAGGACGCTAGGAGTCCTTGCCTCCCAGCAACATACTGTCCCGTACTGATTATAGTTTGGGACAGTATGTTGACTGGAGGCAGGGACTCCTAACATCTTAGATAACTAAGATCCTAGGAGTCCCTCTACCGGCTTGAAGTTCAGGCCGGTAAATCCAGCGAACACACGGACCTAGTTTCACTTGTGTATGAACTCTAAAATGCAAAATAACAATCCAAGGCTCTGATCAGACTGGCACTATGATAAATTTTGTTGGGTGTCCCCTGCTTTTTGATATAAAGTACAGCACAGACTGCAGCAATGTTTTTTCTGTCAAGAAACAAAATCGAAGCCCATTATATGTCAATAAGAGCTGTCAAGATTCCTTGAATCTCTTTTACAACTTGATTGGTCAAACTGCCATGGATATGTTAAAATGGTTGTCTAGGTACAGTTGTGCTAAAAAGTTTACATACCCCGAGAAATTTTTTTGTTTTTTTGGCATTTTTTCAGAGAATACAAATGATAACACAAAAACTTTTTCTCCACTGATGGTTAGTGGTTGGTTGAAGCCATTTATTGTCAGACTTCTGTGTTTTCTCTTTTTAAATCATAATTACAACCAAAAACATCAAAATGACCCTGTTCAAAAGTTCACATACCCCAGTTCTTAATACCGTGTATTGCCCCCTCTAACATCAATGACAGCTTGAAGTCTTTAGTGGTAGTTGTGGATGAGGCTCTTTATTTTCTCAGATGGTAAAACTGCCCATTCTTCTTGGCTAAAAGTCTCCAGTTCCGGTAAATTCCTGGGCTGTCTTGCATGTACTGCGCGCTTGAGATCTCCCCAGCCAGAGTGGCTCAATGATATTGAGGTCAGGAGACTGAGATGGCCACTATAGAACCTTCACTTTCTTCTGCCGTAGCCAATGACAGGTCGACTTGGCCTTGTGTTTTGGATTGTTGTCATGTTGGAATGTCCAAGTACGTCCCATGCGCAGCTTCCTGGCTGATGAGTGCAAATTTGCCTCCAGTATTTGCTGATAATTTGCTGCATTCATCTTTCCTTCAACTTTGACCAAGTTTCCTTTTCCTTTGAAGCTCACACATCCCCACATCATCAGTGATCCACCTCCGTGCTTTACAGTAGGAATGGTGTTCCTTTCATCATAGGCCTTGTTGACACCTCTCCAAATGTAACGTTTATGGTTGTGGCCAAAAAGTTTGATTTTTGTCTCCTCTCTCCAAATTACCTTGTTTCAGAAGTTTTGAGGCTTGTCTCTGTGCTGTTTGGCATATTGAATGCGAGATTCTTTGTGGCATTTGCGCAGTAATGTCTTTCTTCTGGCAACTCGACCATGCAGCCCATTTTTCTTCAAGTGCCTCCTTATTGTGCATATTGAAACAGCCACACCGATAGTTTTCAGAGAGTCCTGTATTTCAGCTGATGTGGTGTGTGGGTTTTTCTTTGCATCCTGAACAATTTTCCGGGCAGTTGTGGCCGAAATTTTGGTTGGTCTACCTGACCGTGGTTTGGTTTTTACAGAGCCCCTGAGTTTCCATTTGTTAATCACAGTTTGAACACTGCTGACTGGCATTATAAATTCTTTGGATATCTTTTTGTATCCCTTTCCTGTTTTATACAATTCAACTACCTTTTCCTGTAGATCCGTGGACAACTATTTTGCTTTCCCCATGACTCACAATCCAGTAATGTCATTGGCTGGAGGAAAGATGCAACAGTCTGTCTGGATCCCAGAAAGTCACTCAGCTTTTATGCACACACACTGATTACAAGCAAACAGGTCACAGGTGAGGATGTTACCTTTAGTAGCCCTTCAAACCCCTTTGTGTCAACTTCTGGGCACATTATCAGGCCAAAATCACCAGGGTATGTGAACTTTTGAACAGGGTAATTTTGATGTTTTTGGTTGTCATTATGATTTAAAAAGAGAAAACACAGAAGTTTGACAATAAATGGCTTCAACCAATCACTAACCATAAGTGGAGAAAAAGTTTTTGTGTTATCATTCATATTCTCTGAAAAAAGGCCAAAATAACAAAAAATCTGCCAGGGTATGTAAGCTTTTTAGCACAACTGTACTGTATACTCTCCCACCCAATCTGACAGACACCATATAGAGAGAAGCAAGTGCGATCTGGGTGGTTCAGTCATATGATATGATGCCCAGCACATATCCTGAATGGGCCTTCTTCTAATTAATGGGACATGAGCATGATATTTACTGAGCACTGAATGCTTGCTTTGGCAACTATAACACCCAGCATGCAGTTGTGTTGCTCCACACCTGATGTCAGATCAGGTGGAAGAGTATCCCTGGACATCCCCTTTAAGACACTGAAATCAGGATGCTAATATGAACAGAGCACATGTCTAGTTGCATTTGTTGTATGTCTACCCAGTAAAGCGACTGTACATTGCGAGACATAGTGATTGTATAATAAAGCCTTCCCTGCACATTTCAGGATGTTATATATGCATTTATGGAAAGACCATGGACATTCACAACTCTTGCCACCCTGTTTGTTTAACATAGTATTTAATACTAGAGTGCGCTCAAGTTTTCATGGCAAAAAATATATCAAAGGCCCCATGACATGGACAATACTTGTCCCGTGGTTGTGCCCCCTTCCTGTCCCTCCACACAGAACAATCAGATGAGAGGCACAAGAACTGTCAGGAGGTTGGCACTCGCTCAAACAGTGAGAACAATGAATTGTTGTAGAGAGTCCAGTGAATGACAGCACAAGATCACGCATTAGTGAAATAGTATACTGCATAGTTTATGGGATGGCTCTGCACTGCTACTGGTAACCAGACATCTATGATGTATTGCTACAATATAATCAGATGTCTATGATGGTTTAATATTCATTCTGCGACCTATACTCAGTTTCTTAAAATAATTATAATGACTTAAAAAAAAAAAAAAAATCCAATAGATATTGGAAACAAAATTAAACATTCTTAGTCCTAAATCCTTCTAGCCTAAGGTCCTCTGCACATGCAGAAAATTATTTGTAAATTTTCCGTTCAAGATGTACCCCAAAATTCCACAACTATAGGATGATACAATGGTTGTGAATGGAACTTCATAAAAACCCCATAGACATGCAGTGCAAAACTGAAAAAAAGGACATGCGGAAAGTTTCAAATTTGCAGCATGTCATATTTTTTTCCTGCTATGCATCTGCATTGAAATCCACAGTAAAATCCACATGTAACGCCTAAGCCAATATAGCCACAGATTCCTTCTCCCTTTAGAAGGAATGGCTGCAGCACCACACATCACCAGTACACACCTTAAACCCCAATTCATCTAAAACAAATAACTAAGCATATCAACAACAAAATTGTGGCACTCACCACTCTATACTTAGAGCACCATACAGGGCACCTCTGCCCTTAGCCCTCCTATCAATTAGCAGCCAGCTGTACCACCGCACCTCCATTGCCTTGCCCTAACCGATCAGCATTTCTGAGTCAGTCCAAAACTGTAGGTCCATTGTGCAACCTCAGATTAAAAAAAAAAAAAAAAAAATTGCCACTGCAGCAGTGGCCTATAGAATCCAGCACTATGGGTGTCAAAATCTGCAATCCTGCCTTACAACACAGAATAATGCAACAAAACTTCTTTTAAGATATGGTGGGTGGATCTTGATTTATCCTGTAATGTGGAAGTGGAATTATGGAAAAAGAGTAAACAAAGGCGGCACACTTCCATATCCAGGCTTTATTGAGGCAAGTAAAAACAGGCATTACCGATAGCAAACAGCGACGGGCCATTGTAGAAGCGCGATGTGTGCAAAACTGCCGTCGCAGTTTGCTATCGGTGATGCCTGTTTTTACTTGCCTCAATAAAGCCTGAATATGGAAGTGTGCCGCCTTTATTTATTCTTCCCTGTTGGACATTTCGATTAATTTGGAACATAGCCCTGTTTATGGCTTAGGAGACTGCTGCGATTCAGTACCACTACTTAATGTTCCAACCGCCCCCTACTGATACCTTACCATCCCTTACTTTTCTTCCTGCGGCCCTCCTTATAGTTCCTGACAGGCATTTTGCCTATTCATAACTCATAACTCTTTAGGCTATTTTTGTAAAACAAATCTCAAACGGCTTCATTTACAAGAATTGTTTCTGACCACTCCAGTAACATTTGCAAAAAGTAAAACTGTTGGTTTGTCCCGTTAGAATACATTTCAGAGCTACTGCAAAAACAAGTACAAAGTCTGCAGAATATGGCATTTCCCTAAAAAGGATGAAATCATTTCCCTTGCTAGTATGATTCATTGTAAAAGAGCACATTTAAAGTATGACATATGCCGTGTGTATGCTGAAGCTGTTGAATAATAATATGGCTTCAGAACAGCGCAATACACCTCCAAAATGGACAGATCTTGCTAGATCTTCTACTGTGGCTTGTGTATACCATCTGGAACTAAGAAATACAATTTTTTCCAGTCAGATGTCAGATTCTTTCCAAATTCGTATATACGCAGTTCAATGTATATACAGTTGTGTTTGATATTCTTATTAAGTGCAAGCAGATGACATGGCATTGCTGCCACCTTCCTACCGTATTGGGAAGTGTAAGAGACGTCATTCCTCAATAAACTAAACAAAGCATTTTTATCAACTTGCAATGACATCAAACACATGGGCCCATAAACTTCATTAAGGGGGAGCTAAAAGAAGCAAAACCTGCATGAATATACTGTAGAGAGCGCTGCTCCTGACTAATCCCTGCCTGCAAGACAGAGGCACCACTTGAAACCCCTACTGGGCTTGAGTAGCCAAAAGATGGCCATACACTTAATATACAGTGGGGAAAAAAAGTATTTAGTCAGCCACCAATTGTGCAAGTTCTCCCACTTAAAAAGATGAGAGGCCTGTAATTGACATCATAGGTAGACCTCAACTATGAGAGACAAAATGAGAAAACAAATCCAGAAAATCACATTGTCTGATTTTTTTTTAAGAAATTATGGTGGAAAATAAATATTTGGTTACCTACAAACAAGCAAGATTTCTGGCTCTCACAGACATGTAACTTCTACTTTAACCCCTGAAGGACCAGGCCTCGTTTTTCAAAACTGACATGTCTCTTTATATGGCAATAACTTTGAGACTCTTTAACTTACACAAGTGATTTTGAGATTGTTTGTTTATTTTTTCCTGACACATTGTACTTCATGTTAGCGGTAAACATTGATCAATATTTTTCTATTTATTTATTTAAAAAAAATACAAAATTTGATGGAAATTTTGAAAAAAAAAAAAATCGCAATTTTCAAAATGTGAAATGGTCTGTTTTTCAGATAGTCATACCACCCAAATACATTAATAAATATTATCTACCATATCTCTGCTTTATATCGGCATCATCTTTTAATCGTCCTTTAATGTATTTTGGACATTATAAAGCTTACAAGTGTAACAGTGATTTTCCAGATTTACAAGAAAATTTCCCAAACTAATTTTTTAGGGACCATTTCAGTTCTGAAGGGGATTATAAAGGTCTTTATATTAGAAACCCCCATAAAACTGCACCCCTGAAATAATAACATCATTTGGGAAGTTTGTTAACCCTTAAAGCATTTCATGGAAATTAAAATAATATGGAGGTGAAATTTAAACATTTCATTTTTTTTCAATAATACATTCATTTAACCCTAAAATTAACACACTCACAAAAGGTTAAAGTAGAAAATGCATCTCACAGTTTGTTATGCAATTTCTCCAGAGCACAGAAATACCCCACATGTGGGTGTAAACTGATATTTGGGCACACAGCAGTGCACGGAAGGGAAGGAGCAACACTGGGCGTCTGAAAAGCAGATTTTGCTGGAATAGTTTTCAGGTGCCATGTCTCATTTGCAAAGCCCCTAGAGTATCAATACAAAGGAAACCCCCAAAAAGTGACCCTATTTTGGAAACTACACCCCTCACAGAATTTATCAAGAGGTATAGTGAGCATTTTGAACCAACAACCTTTTCACAGATTTTATTAACATTGGGATGTGTAAATGAAAAATTACTAAAATGTCACTTTATCCACAAAGTTTTCATTTTCACAAGGGGTTAAAGGAGAAAAAGCACCCCTCAGTTTGTTACACAATTTCTCTTGAACACGGCAATACCCCATATGTGGTCATAATCTGCTGTATTGGTACATGGTGGGGCTTGGAATAGAAAGAGCGCTATTTGGCTTTTGGAGGGCATATTTTGCTGTAATAGTTTTTGGGAGACAGGTCGCATTTGCAGAGCCCTTTGAGTACCAACACAATGGAAACCCCCAAAAGTGACCCCATTTTGGAAACTACACCCCTTACAGAACATATCAAGGGAAATAATGAGCAATGACCCTACAGCTGTTTCAAATATTTTATTAACATTTGGATTTAAAAATTAAAAAGTAATTTTTTCCAATAAACCGTCAATTTATTCCCTTTTTTTTTTTTTTGACAAGAAAATAAAGGAGAAAAATCTCCCCAAAGTTTGTTACACAATTTCTCCTAAAAACGGCGATACCCCATATGTGGTCATAATCTGCTGTATGGGTACATAGCTGGGCTTGGAATGGAAAGAGCGCTATTTGGCTTTTGGAGGGCAGATTTTGCTGCATTACATTTCGGGTGCCAAGTCGCATTTGCAGAGCCCCTAGAGTACCAATACAATGGAAATTCGCAGACAGGTGACCCCATTTTAGAAACTACACCCCTCTCAGAACACATAAAGGGATATAGTGAGCAGTTTGACCCTACAGCTGTTTCACAGATTTTATTAACATTGGGATGTGAAAATGAAAAATTACTTTTTTTTCCAATAAACCGTCAATATAGCCCCAATTGTTTTATTTTCATTAGAGGATAAAGGAGAAAAAGCGCTCCAAAGTTTGTTACACAATTTCTCCTGAACACGGCAATACCCCATATGTGGTTGTAATTTGCTGTATGGGTACATGATGGGGCTCGGAATGGAAAGAGCGCTATTTGGCTTTTGTAGGGCAGATTTTGCTGGAATAGTTTTCGGGTGCCATGTCGCATTAGCAGAGCCCCTAAAGTACCAATACAATGGGATCCCCTAAAAAGTGACCCCATTTTAGAAACTACACCTTTCAAGAGATTTCTCAAGGGGTATTATCATTTTGAGCCCAAGAGTGCTTCCCGCCAATAATGTACAAAGTGAAAATTTTAATTTTTAAAGAAATATGCCATTTCGGTGCCCAGTACGTTGCGCCCAGTTTGTCTCATCAGAGACATGAACTCCTAAAACTATTAAGTGGGCTATCTCAGGTAGAAAGAAGTTGTGTATGTGGGTGTAAACTGCTGCTTGGGCACACAGCGCAGAAGGGAAGGAGCAGTGTGCTTTTTAGCTTTTGGAGTACAGATTTAGAGGGATTTTCTGGACGCCATGTTGTTTTTGCGGTGCCCTGGAGGTGCCAGTAAATTGGAATTCTCCAAGAAATAGGGGCATTTTTAGAGTCTCTACAAATGTGACTTGGCATCCAGAAACCAATCATCTAAATCTGCGCTCCAAAACACATAGCGCTCCTTGACATCTGTGCCCTCTTGTGTGCCCAAACGGCAGTTTACGCCCCACATGTATGACACTGTTGTACCCAGGATAACATACTTACCAATGCCATATGTGGGTATAAACTGCTGTTTGGGAACAGCCGGGCACAGAAGGGAACAAGCACTATTTTGGTTTTTAGAGCACAGTTTGGTTTTTGGACGTCATGCCACTTTTGCAGAGCCCCTGAATTGGCAGTAAAGTAGAACCTGCAGACACATAACCCCACTTTGGAAAGTACACCCTTCAAGGGATTTATGAAGTGGGCTAGTGAGCTTTTTTAACCCTTGAGCGTTGCATTAATTTAGTTTCCAGAAAGGAATGCGCAGATGATAATGAAAAGTGAAAATTGCAATTTTTCGATAGATATGCCATTTCAGTGCCCGACATGTTGTGCCCAGCTTATGTCTGCACAGACACACACTCCAAAAACTGTTAAACGGGAATCCCGAGCACAACAGCTTTTGGAGCATTCGTCTCTGATACAAGCCAGGCACAACATATTACGTTTCCTGGAAAAATTGTCACTTTCACCTTTCACTGTCAGCTGCGTATTCATTTCTGGAAAATTAATGCAACACTTGGGGGTTAAACATGCTCACTGTACCCCTGGATAAATTCCTTCAGGGGTGTAGTTTCCAAAATGGTGTCACATTTCAAGGGATTCCACTCTAGTAGCGTTTCAGGGTTCTGCAAAAGCGTAATGGTGTCCAAAAACCAAAGTGTCTAAATCTGTGCTCCAAAAACCGAAATAGCGCTCCTTCCCTTCTGTGTCCCGCTGTGCCCAAACAGAAATTTATACCCACATATGACATTAAGTATGTTATCCTGGGTACACCAGTGTCATACATGTGGACATAAACTGCAGTTTGGGCACACAGCAGTGCGCAGAAGGGAAGGAGCTCTATTTGGCTTTTGAAGTATATATTTAGAGGTTTGGTATCTGGATGCTATGTCATGTTTGCAGAGCCTCTAAAGTACCAGTAAAGTGGAATCCCCTAGATAGTGACCCCATTTTGAAAACTGCACCCCTCAAAAAATTTATCAGGTGGTGTAGTGGGCGTTAGTATCCCAGATGTGAATGCACTGCGGATGGTGAATAGTGAATATGTAAGCTGTGCGGAGTACATTGGGATGTTAAATAATATTTGACATGCAATATTCAAGACCTTTAAGGGTTAATTGTATTTTGCTGACAAAGCTCTTGTAACTTATGGTGCATGGGTGTGGATGGGTTATGACTATTTTGGTATTCTTCAAATACAGTAGTAGAAAGTGGAAGGATGTTGGGAAACACCCCCTTTCATGAATATAAATGACTGACAGACACACATGTCTGGGTCTCACTCTTGGTGGGGGTCTCCCTCTCCCTGTGGGGATCTGTCCCTGTCTATCACTTTGGGTGTCTCTATCTCCAAACCTGGCTACTTCCTCTAAGACCTTGGGAAGGATGGCAGAATCGTCCTGCAGAAGACTAACACACATTGATGAATAAGCTTGAGCCAAGATGATGCAAGAGAACCACCTTGAAGAATCATAACACTACACTTCACCTAAGAAATGTAAGACATTGACTGATATTTCTGTTATGCTGGAAGATTTCCATGTATATGTTTCCATGAAGACTTCAATAAATCCCCATGTTTTAATAATAATAATAATAATAATAATAATAATAGTCCTTTAATAGTCCCACAGTGGGGAAATTCAGTGTGTTACAGCAGCAAAGATAAGATAAGCAGATACAAATACAAATACAACATGTACAGGAATGTTCCAAGGTGAGAGGCATTACATTAATAGCAGACAGACAGATAGGACGTAGCAGAGGGGGGGGGGGGATTTAACAGGCAGAGAGATATTTCAGTTCTCTGTATGTAATGATCTCCGCTTAGGTCGGTGTTGGTTGTACAGCCTAACCGCGGTGGGGAGGAAAGACTTCCGATAGCGCTCCTTCTCACACCTAGGGTGGAGCAGTCGGTCACTGACAGTACTGCCCAGCGCTATCACAGTCTCATGCATGGGATGGGACTTCTTCTTCTGCATGGAGCTCACCACGGACAGTATCCTTCTGTCACCCACCACCTGCACTGGGTCCAGTGGGCTCCCCAGGACAGAGCTGGCCCTTCTAATCAGTTTGTCAAGTTTATTTCTGTCCCTGGTTGATATACTGCTTCCCCAGCAGGCCACTCCAAAGAAGATGGCTGATGCCACTACCGAGTTGAAGAAAGTCCTAAGAAGTGCCCCCCGGATTCCAAAGGCTCTCAGCTTCCTAAGCAGGTAGAGCCTGCTGTGGCCCTTCCTGTACAGGGCCTCCATATGATCTGCCCAGTCCAGCTTATTATTAAGGAGCAGACCCAGGTACTTATAGGTGTTCACAATCTCGATGCCCGTCCCCAGGATGTCCACTGGTTTTGGAGGGCATCTGCCTTTACGGAAGTCCACCACCATCTCCTTGGTCTTCCCCGCGTTAATCTTCAGGTGGTTCCGGTGGCACCAGTCCACAAAAAACCAGTTCAGTTCTCTGTACTCCTTGTCATCATCGTCTGTGATGAGGCCTACTATTGCAGAGTCGTCAGAATACTTCTGTAGGTAGCAGCTGGATGAGTTGCACCTAAAATCAGCAGTGTACAGTGTGAAGAGGAAAGGGGCGAGAACCGTACCCTGAGGTGCCCCCGTATTACAGATCACGGTACCTGACACACAGTCTTGGGCTCTCACGTATTGAGGTCGATTTGTGAGGTAGTCTAGGATCCAGTTGGAGAGGTGGTGGTCCACTCCAGCAAGGCCCAGCTTGTCTCTCAGTAACCTGGGCTGTATGGTGTTAAAAGCACTGGAGAAATCAAAGAACATTATTCTCACTGTGTTCCCTGGTTTCTCCAGGTGAGACAGAGCCCTGTGCAGAAGGTGGATGATGGCATCATCTACCCCAATGCCCGGCCGATAAGCAAACTGGAGGGGGTCCATAGCGGGGCTCACTAGAGGGCGAAGATGTGTGAGAACCAATCTCTCTAAGATCTTCATCAAGTGGTATGTCAGTGCTACAGGTCTGTAGTCGTTGAGGTCCATAGGGTGAGGTTTCTTTGGAACTGGTACCACACAAGAAGATTTCCATAATTCAGGGACTATTTCCTGCCTCAGGCTCATATTATACATATATGTAATTATACCACACAGCTGGTCCCCACAAGTCTTAATTAGCCTTGCACTGATGTCATCTGGCCCTGCGGCTTTCCTCGCCTTGATCTTTTTCATCTCCTTCCTCACCTGGGCCCGTGTGAAGGTCAGACTGTGGTCAGATAAAGACAGATTTCTGGATTTACTGGTCTGTTGGGAAGTAGCCACATGGGGTGAATGGGGTGAAGTCATTGTGGTGAGGGGAGCTGAAGGACATTCTGGGGTGGGAGGAGCTGGTGTGTGATCAAATCTGTTGAAGAATAGGTTTAGTTCATTAAGCCAGTTAACATCTGCCTCAATCTGGCAGACCGACTGTTTATGACCCGAAATTGACTTAAGCCCCTCCCAGACCCCCCTTATGTCTTTTCTTTCCATTTGCTTTTATATGAAGCCGAGTCCTCCAATAATGTTACCTTAGGGGTCAACACGTGCGTAAGGATTTCATTCAATTGTAGACTATTTTATAGTTTACGGACAGTTATTATTTTACATTGGTGAGCCAGTCCAGTCGATTTTTGCCTGTTTTTTTTCTCATTGCCTTCTACTTGCAAGAGGGGGAAGAGAGTATTTTGCACGTTTTATAAGTTGCAAGCGTCAGGAAATTTCGAAAATTACCTAGATGAATGAAATAGCTTACAGCTAAAAGTTGCATGTGTTCTAGTAAGCCTCTACAGACAAGTCTGTGTAAGAAGAGCTTTTGAGGAACTGAGGAATTTTTTAACAAGCAATAAAGGAGGACAACAGATGCCAGACGTACTGAGACGTGCTGATGAAAGGAAGCAGTTGTTCCAAGGAGAAGCTACAAGTTACAAGGTGATGGTTTCCTACGGTTGTAAGTAAAAATTTTACATTTAATTATGGAAATTATACAGTCGTTGTCTAAAAAGTGTGACTTACAGTTTAAGTATGTGCCTAGTGAAGGGTTACAGAAAATATGGAAGAACTTGTATGCGCAGTGTTTGCATGCAAATTCTATCATAGAGACTAAGAAATCAGTGTGTGTTAGGAAAGAAAAAGAGAAATTAAGGAATATTATGTATATGGTTAATGTATTTCATAACATAATATCAGAAAGACCAGAGAAAGAAGTCTGCAATGTAATTTCTGTTAATACACAAGAAACAGCTGTTCAAACATCTCAGGAATCTCAGCATGCTCATGTGTCTGTAATGACTACATATAGCTCATCACAGACACAGACTAGTGAACAGATGAAGCCTGAAATCACTCAAAATAATAGCACAGACGCAGATATGTCAGTACTTAAGGAATTACAAATTAAAGAAACTAAGCAGAAAATAAAGTTGCAGAAACATTTGACCAATCTGAGTAAAGACATTCCCACATATGATGTAAATATCCATTTGTGTAGAAACTCAGAAATTTTTGAAAGTTATGCAGATAAGTATAATTTATCTACGAAAGAGAAGAATCTCTTATTTAAAAATTGGCTTCCTGCAAACTTTGCAAGATGTCTATCAGCAAAGATGTCTTATGACAATGAGTCAAATGAATGGTTACAGGACAGTGATGTAGACCGATTAAAGAAATTAATTTGGTGTACTACAGGTGACAGCATGCCAACATCTGAAATTCTGAATGAAATAAAAATTGGCAGAGCTGAATCTACATATTCAGTTATGTCTAGATTTGAGAGGACTTATAAGGCTGTGGTCAGCAAAGTCAATTCTCAATCGATGGTGAGAACTTTTGTGAAGAAATTCAGATTTTTAGATCCAATAACTTTAGCTATTGCATCAGATAAAAAGTCTTTATTTGAAGCTGCTAGTTTACTGGACATGGCCAGAAGACATCAGAGACAGATGACAAATGTAAGACAAACAGGGACAAATCAAAGAATAAAACCATCTAAAAGAAATCTGTCAAATCAGATTACAGTGTCACCTATTCATAGAAAGAATAGTGAGGAAATCTATGAGAAACGTAGAAAATTACACGTAGTATATAAGCCATATCTCATGAAAGAAGTTCCATTCATAAAAACCCCATTATCAGTTGTAAATAAGCAAGTGTTAGTGTCAACCTCTAAGCAAGTCAAAGCTATAGATAGAATCAGTAACATAGGAAAGAATGTACAAAATAGCAATCCTGACAGAGTAACAGCTGTTCCCAAAATGTTAGACTGTCATGGCAACCCATCCTTGACATCTGATCTATTCCTGATCAGAAGAATGTCAGAAGGCTTGGAATATATAAATGGCAGAACATTACTCAACCTATTGGTGAATGCTATTGACAGAAGGCTTATGGGTCGAGTTTAAAAATATCTCCATGTTAATGACTGTCTATTGGCATCATTTTACTAATTAGGCTGTAGAAAGATCTTTCACACATGAAGAGAAATTAAAATGATCAGGTATAATTCAGATAGTTATGATGATGTTTATAAAATAGTCCTAATTATGATATTGATAATAATACTATATGTATACATCATATTATAATATATATATATTTATATATTTACATGAGTGTCAAGTAAAAGTAACTTGATCCACTCTGTTAAGTGGTGATATATATATTTTGCTCACATCCCACTCTGGACACAGAGAATGTGCAAAACAAATATATATATATATATATATATAATATGATCATACAGTATTAGAAGTCAAGAAAGTAAACTTTCCATTGGTTAAAAATTGTTAGCATATCAATTTGATTTTTCTGCTAAAACTTTTATCTATTTTTCTCCTTAGAGATATTTCATATGTGAAAAAGCAACAGTTGAATCACTCATCAATTTTTCATTATAGGCCAATATATGCATGAATTATCTAACAATTAATTTTGATAAATAGATTAATATGTGTGACTAATGAAATGCATATTTTAAAGGAATATAAGATATAACTTACAATTTTGTATGAGGTCTTTCCATGTATAATCCACTTTGTGTAAGCATGCAACTCTGAAAGCATGAGAGCATCAGTGTGACTTAAGTGTGGTCAGTTGATTGACAAGGAACAAATGGTGACGTGATTCTGTTGGTCCTTTGTAGTGAAGTGTAAGTGTCGATGTATGTATGTAACTGCAGTTCTGTGATGTTAAAAATAGGCCTAAGGAAAACCCAGGATGCATCCAAGGAAAAAAGTATAACATCTAAAGACGTCTATATTTATTTTTTGTTCTATGTGATCCATTATCGAATGAACATTGGGAAATAACAGATATATATATAAGATACATCAAAGGGAAGCTCATATGATGTAAAACAGAAAATCTAAACTCATATGTTCTTTAAGCCACAGAAGCACAAACGAGTTTTGAGTGTAAGTGACAGCTGCTAAAGACATGTAAGGAGAATGTACAGTACATCTAGTTCATGAATGGTCAGAGAATTAGCTTTTGAAAAGGATAATACAGATAGCTTTCCAGTATATTTGGTTAAAAGGTTTATTGGGGTAATTTTATCAAGGAATGATAAATATATTATTCATAATGTGTAAAGCTGGATATGATCTATAACAAGGATTGTCTTATGGTATCACTCATTATGTAATCTTACAAAGGTACACACATACTTGTATATATATTAATTAACACCTACAAACATTTGGAAAATATAATTGTCTTATATGTAAATGAGATAAGCTAATCATCTTCATTGAAGGACAATTAATATTAAGATCAAAGAGAAGTTATATCAAAAGATATATTCTTTGTTTATTTAGCAAACTTCTGATTATAGAAGGTGACATATTTTGGAATATTTATGTTTTATAATACTTATTTCATATGTTGTTTAATGTGTTTACATATATACAATCATTACACAAAAATATACACATTTAATTAGGTAAAGGATGTATATTTTAAGTGATTCTGAGCAGAGTCAAAAGCTGGTCACATTTCACAAGTGTCAGTGTATACTCTTTTTGGAGTGATGGTACTTAAAAGGTTAAAGGTCACAGTTTTCTGTGAAGAGCCAGTGTTAAAAAAGGACAGAGCAACTGTAAAATGTGGGATTTACATATATCTTTTGACTAAATGAATAAAGTTGAATATCCTGTTTTAAATAAAGAGCACAATAATATTTAGTAAGATATAAAGGTATTTCTTTATTAAAAAGGATAGTAAAGTGATTGTATTTTAAAAATTATGATTAAGTATGATAACACATTCATATTGGAACATATTGATGTTTAGTATATTTATGCTAAGTTATAATCAAAGAATAAATATTGTGATTCTCTATAAAATAATAATTAATAATGAAATCACATTAGGTTTCAAGATTATGTTGCAATTTTGTCATCACAAGTGAATTAAAATATATATATGTTGATATATATAGTGTAGATGTGTATGTTATGTGTATATATATATATATATATATATATATATATGTGTATGTATGTATATATATATATATATATATTATTGTATCCAAAGTAGTATTGTGTAATCATTTGATAAAATATGAATATCAATAATTGTTATTATCATATTAATATTTGGCATATAAAAATGATAATTATTATTAGGAAATGATATGGTACACTGTGATATTATTATGGTAGTAAATCACCAAATTTTGGGTGAATATTAGGCATAGGGAGATTTATCTTCAATCAAGTCCAAGATTATGATAAAGTTTGATATCAAATATTAATAAAAGACTTTGACAGTTACAAGAAGATAAAGATGTGCAGAAAGAAACAACTTAAAAGGTATTAAAGCTATACATGTAAGCTTATGCCAAGGACTGTGTTCATAATTTAACAGTTACTGATGAAAATTATTACTGGAGTTTGGAAACATTGATAATTGGACTGAGTTCTAAAGATTGTTCTTCATCAACATTCTTATGGAGTCCCATCAACTGCAAAACTTCAAGGAAAGTTGCGTGGTAAGCAAAAGGGTAATTGATAATGAACCCCACCACACATATATTCTTTATTTGAGACTGTTAAATGAGCTGAAGTGAACAAGCAGCAGAGATGTGTGTCAAAATTAGCACTTTGCAGTTCTGCCTCAGAAGTGTCACAGCTGCTCCACAACAAGTAGTCAAAGTGAAGAAGAAGAATTCCACTACAGTCTATGTCTGATGACAAAGTTATCATAAGGAATACATAGTTAATATATGGACTGTGTTGCTATATCAATATCTTCATAATATGAACTTTATTGGACAATGTTATAATATCTGCACAACATGATTGAAATCTATAAACTAAAGGACTTTACGTTAACAAGTCAAACCCTTCAACAACAACATTTGTGTTAAACCTTCTATTATGACAGAAGAAGATGACCAGAAGAAGATGATGAAAGACGACTAGAAGTCTAGTTTAGTTAGTATATCAAATAATTTTCATATTTGATCACGGTTTACCATAACATTTATTAATGTCAAAATTTATTGCAATTTGATAAAATTATTGTTATATGAACAATTAATTAAGTTCTAGTATCCAAAAAGAGGAAAGAAGATGTAGTCTAATGAATATTGTCTAATGATATGTATCTTGAGGGTTCAAACAGATGTACTGTATATCACCCTCAAGAGGGGGAAATGTTAAATAATATTTGACATGCAATATTCAAGACCTTTAAGGGTTAATTGTATTTTGCTGACAAAGCTCTTGTAACTTATGGTGCATGGGTGTGGATGGGTTATGACTATTTTGGTATTCTCCAAATACAGTAGTAGAAAGTGGAAGGATGTTGGGAAACACCCCCTTTCATGAATATAAATGACTGACAGACACACATGTCTGGGTCTCACTCTCGGTGGGGGTCTCCCTCTCCCTGTGGGGATCTGTCCCTGTCTATCACTTTGGGTGTCTCTATCTCCAAACCTGGCTACTTCCTCTAAGACCTTGGGAAGGATGGCAGAATCGTCCTGCAGAAGACTAACACACATTGATGAATAAGCTTGAGCCAAGATGATGCAAGAGAACCACCTTGAAGAATCATAACGCTACACTTCACCTAAGAAATGTAAGACATTGACTGATATTTCTGTTATGCTGGAAGATTTCCATGTATCTGTTTCCATGAAGGCTTCAATAAATCCCCATGTTTTATATGAAGCCGAGTCCTCCAATAATGTTACCTTAGGGGTCAACACGTGAGTAAGGATTTCATTCAATTGTAGACTATTTTATAGTTTACGGACAGTTATTATTTTACATGGGAACACCAAATTCCCTACTATATCCCCAGTAGCTCATATGATTGGGGGGGGGTCACTTCTGATGTCTTTTCCCTTGTAAGCTTAAATCTGAGGTGTGCCCTAATATACGCTCACACATACATATACTTATACATTCCCTTTCTGACGCAGCCAGTTGTGTTCTAATGATTTGGCGATTTTTTTTTTGGGGGGGGGGGTTTGTCTTCACATTGTACAAGCTATATTTTCTTTATTTTTCTGGTGATGTAGCCATATGAGGGCTTGTTGTTTGCGGGGTTAGATGTATTTTGTAATGACAACATTTTTGGGGGCCTATAATGTATAGAATAAATTTTATTAACTCTTTCTTGGTGGATTAAAAAAAAAAAAAATCCATCAATTCTGGTATTGCTTTTTACCTTTTAATTTTTTGTGTACAGCATAAGAAACATGTTACCTTTATTCTGTGGGTCGGTACGATTATGGCAATACCTCATTTATATTGTTTTTTTATGCATTACTAGTTTTGCAGAACAAAAACCCATTTGGGGAAAGAAATCAATTATTTTTGCATCACCATCTTCTGAGATGTGTAGAAATTTTTTTTTTCCAGTTGACTGAGTTGGTTGAGGGCTTATTTTTTGCAGGACGATCTGTCCTTTTATTGGTACTGTTTTGGGGTACATATGACTTTTTGATTTTTTTTTATAGCATTTTTATTAAGGCGAGATGGCGAAAAATCATTATTTCCTTGCTTTATTAATTTATTTATCTATTTAATTTTTTCATACAGTTCACTTTTTTCCAACTTTTTTTTAACTTTTTTATATGTTCCACTAGGACACCTGAACCTGCGATACACTTATCACTGATTCAGCACTATAGTCTGCAATACACATGTATTGCAGTCTATAGAGGAAGTGAGTCTATGTAGACGCATAGATTAACTTCCAGAGGTCCCGGCAGGATCAACCAAGTAGTGGGGGCTCCAGGCAGCCTGGGGTCACTGGCGAGACCCCGGGCTGCAGAAAATACATATGGGCACCCCCTGATCTCGCCGCGGGGGGTGCCGGGGCGACACATTTGGCTTGGTGGAACCCCTTGGATGCCGCGGTCGCTCCCGGTGCCGCCCGCGGCATTTACTTTAGTTTCCAAACACTTAAGACGCCACCATCGATATTGACCATTTGATCACTTTTTTTATTTCAATTTTTATTAGAGGCTAAACAGCGAAAAAACTGCAGTTTTTGGCACTTTTAATTTTTTTTTTTTTTTCCCGCTACAGCACATACCATATTTTTATAAGTTTGTAGACCGGGTGTTTTCGTACACAAGAATACCTAACGTATATGTGTTTCACAGTAGTTCTTTAGTTTATATGCATTCTAGTGAAAGGGGTGGGGATTTAAACTTTTATTTTTTAATTTTTTTTTTTTTTTACTATTTTATTAACCCACTCCTAGGGGACTTGAACCTGCAATTGTCCCTTAGACTGCAATACAACTACTTTACTATTGAGGTTCGTCATCGACCAGCCTCAGTAGTAATATTCCTATGACAGGCCTGAGATCCTTCATAAGGCTCCCGGTTGTCAAAGGAACATGTCGGCTCCCGCAATCTCACCGTGTGGGTGCCGGTCTGCAACGAAAAAGGTACGGTCGTAATACTTTAGGGAAGGGGGGGGTCACACTCAGCAATGCCGTGATCAGAGTGGACTCTGATCGTGAGCATTAGCTCTGGGTCACCGCTGTACATTACAGCAGAGACCTGGAACAGTAGCTATGGCGGTGGGGACCGGCCCCGGGGGCAAAATTGTAATACTTTGGGTGGGTCACATCCAGCAATGCAAAGTCTTTCAGTGCTGTGAGATTCCTGGGTCGTCTTGCATGTACTGCTCTTTTGAGGTCTAGCTACAGATTTTCAATGTTGTTCAGATCAGGGGACTGTGAGGGCCATGGTAAAACCTTCAGCTTGCACCTTTTTAGTAGTCTATGGTGGATTTTGACGTGTGTTTAGGATCATTATCCATTTGTAGAAGCCATCCTCGTTTCAATTTCACCTTTTTTACAGATGTTATGTATGCTTCAAGAATTTGCTGAAATTTCATTGAATTTATTCTTTCCTCTACCTGTGAAATGTTCCTCGTGCCATTGGATGCAACACAACCCCAAAGCATGATTGATCCACCTCTATGCTTAATGGTTGGAGAGATGTTCTGGTACAGCATGCCCTGGTGGTAGCAGCGGAGGCCAACCTGGACAGGAGAGTGGATAAGTGAGTAAATTACTGAATTTCCCCATTGTGGGACTATTAAAGGACTATTATTATTATTATTATTATTAAATTATCAGCCCCTAGTAATATATTGTGTGAAGGCAAAAAAAGGGGGTCATATTATATGTTGGAGGCTAGTTAGACTAAGTTCACATCTGTGCAGCAGTCTCTGTTGGTAACTCTGCCACAGAAAATGTCAGAGAGAAAAGTCCTGCACAGACCCCATTATAGTCTAGGGGTCCACGAGTGTTTTAGTGGTCCGGCTTTCCGTTGTTGGGGTCCCCTGGTGTAACAAAACGATGGAGAGCCAGGCACTGATGTGAACCTAGCCTAAGCTACGTGACATCACTCTGTTCTGTCTTCAGCCAGAAGTCCCCAGTACGCTACAGCTAGGGACCTTCCAGCCAAAGACAGAAGAAACAGCTATAGAAGTCGCAGTGGTCGCCCTTGCCATCGGGCCCCTCACCACACTACTGTCTCCAAGTGTGGATAATTGAATAATTACCTATTTGTCCTGCAAAGGGCTGACGTGGCACCCAACTGTGCACCTCTTTTAATGTCCTTCCGAATATGTAATTTGGGGTGGGGTGGGGAGAACTATTACCTGTTGTGGTCACGAATATCTATGTGTGGGGACAATTAGGACACTATTACCTACAGGGGCACTAGTACCTGTATGGGTGGAGATAATTAGGACACTATTATTTATGTGTATTAACAATATGTTAACATCAGCCTTATGGTTGCTTTCAACAGGCTATAAATGTAACTACACAACTGGCATAGGTACATTTATACAGTTGCAAAATTACTAATGGTCCTTTGAAGACAACCATAAGACTGATGTGGCCCTCCAATGTCCATCTGTTAACATCCGTTAAACATATGTAAAAAACATAATATGAATAGAGCCTAACTCTGCTAAATCTGTGTACACACTCACTCACACATACAGTGTATATATATATATAATACACACACACACAGTGTATATTAATTATATACATGATTTTGACTGCAAACAACGCACACATGTAATATCTCAGACTCATATACACGGATATTTTTGTATGCATTTGACTCATGATAAATGTAGGTTTAGTTTGTAAATAACTTATCAACTCAGTTCACCACTATAACATATAAAGTTATTTACTGTTATAATATGCAATGTTCGATTCTACTAACATTATATAAATATATATCTTTTCTTTGCAAACAGACAAAATGCAGAAGGAAAAAAAAAATGCATAAACAGCAGTGAAAAGATGACGGAAGACTGTAGATCTGTTAAGAATTTCAGCTCTTATGCTCTAAACACACTTGAGGAGCTCAGTAGAACTACATCTCAGAGCTGCACTTGCCACTAGGAGAAATCTAAAAAACCTGACATCTCCTTGTAAGTATCTGGCAGCTCTGTGGAGTCATCACTTGGTACATCACCCCTATCATTGGACTCCTTAACATTCCACCGGACACTGGGTGAAGGAGGCAAAGAACCTGTTGCTATTAAAGTAGAGGATAAAAGGGATTTTACACAACTTGTATACAGTTTAGTAGAATGCCATTTCCTTCAACTCTCTCATGAAAATCCTTAATCCACAGCCTGGCAGCCTTCCACACTGTGAACTTTGTGTATTATGTGATGGAAGTGGCCACTGGAGGGGACCTATTTGATGTCATCATAAAGAACTTTCCTCTTGACACTGCCATCAAATTCAGCACAGCAGAAGTGGTCTGTGGAGCAGAGTTCCTGCATACAAAAGGCATTATTCATCAGAACTTTAAGCCATAAAATATCCTTCTGACCAGAGATGGCCACATAAAAATAACAGATTTTGGCCTTGCTGTGTACAAGAGGACCAAAGAGCAGTGTCGAGGTACACTAGGATATGCAGCCACAGAAATGGCGAAGGGCCAGGCACATGGGAACGGAGTTGGCTTCTTTCCTATTGGCGTGATCCTCTATAGACTTTTCATCTTTGCGCCTCCTTTTCCTGGAAATCATCCAGGAAATTAACAATTCTGTCCTCTACCATACTCCAGTCTATCCAGAATCCAAATGCAGGTAGAAAAGAGGAGGCAGATGAGCGCTGGTCCAGAATAAATGTAGTCTTTAATCCAATTGAATAAAAAACACGACGCGTTTTGGGACAAGCCCTTTTTCAAGTGTGCATAAAAACATAGCATAAGTAGCATATATATATATACTTTACAAAAATAAAAAAATGGGACAAAAACGGGCGGGGGCGTGGCTAATGGGTCTAAACTAAATAGAGAGAGAGAGAGTCTATCCAGAGTCTCTAATTCCTGATGCAGTCACACAGAGCATCATAGAAGGACTGCTGTGTAAAGACCAGTTCAAGCGGCTGTGAGTCAAACAGGAGGTCAGAATACACCATTTTTTTTCTCAGTGATCCATTGGGAAGATGTGGAGGCCAGGAGAATGGCACCACCAGCGATCCCGATAGCAGGTTCTGTTGACCCAAATGTTGAAGACAATCTGGACTACGCTGAACCACCAAACCACATCAAATCTAAACATCAGAAGATGTTCAATCAATTCAGCTTTGTGTGTCCTGAGTGGTCAAAACAGTACCACCCTCTCATCACCTAGGCCAAGAACTAGATGGACAAACTTTTCACCAAGAGGTCATCCAAATGGTCAAAAGGGCATTGCCTGTATATGACCCAAGCAAAAGCAAATCCCTCCTTATCCCAGGCTCTTACTACTTCCATGAAGGCTTATGGATTCCTCATTCCTCTTGCTATACCTGTAACCTACCATCCTAGAAGACTGATGTTATGTTCTGTCCAGCAGAGTCTCCCATCTTTACTATTGTAAGTATAACTCCCAGTCATATCCATAGTGTTACCACTGCTCAGTAGTAATGTACACTTATACACTAAACACTATCATTATTATGGACAATTCATATCCTGTAGTATCCCCAGTTATAGCTCACAGATCCTCTGTACTACACCACAGAGGAGAGCAGACAGATCCTCTATCCTAGAGCAGTCCCTTATAACGTGTATGTATAATCCCCTTGCCAGTATATTCCACCTATTGCCTCCCCCTCACCATTTATACAGTTGATACATGAAGAGCTCATTCTCAAACACATGTATTCGTCTTTTAATGGCTGATATCATAGAATGCACCTCTCTTCACGGATCTGTGACAAAGCAACTAAGCTTCCACCATTTAAAATCCATGTAGCAGCAACAATCCAGGGATTTATTCCAATTGTCATATTTGAGGTCAGGAAGGAATTTTTTTTCCCTAAACTGAGGTCAACCCAATAATTAGTCCTCAGGGGGTATTTTTCACCTTCCTCTGGATCAACATAGCAAAGAATTATTAGGCTGAAGATGAATCATTTATTTCAACCATACTTGCTATGCTTTCATCTGCACATACCTGCTACAAACATGGTGGCAAAGACAAACATTACTGTACATGACTAGAAGAAGGAAGCGGCTGCTCCTTCTCCCACTGAACATGGACCGTGCTAAAGGTAGCGTCTTGCACCTTCTCTCTCCGGCCATAGACCACCACAAGGAAGCAGCAGCACCTTCTCCCACCGAAAATGGACCGTGCAGAAGGTAGCGTCTGGCGCTATCTCCCTCCAGCCATAGACCACCAGAAGGTAGCGTCTTGCACCTTCTCTCTCCGGCCATAGACCACCACAAGGAAGCAGCAGCACCTTCTCCCACCGAAAATGGACCGTGCAGAAGGTAGCGTCTGGCGCTATCTCCCTCCAGCCATAGACCACCAGAAGGTAGCGTGTTGCACCTTCTCTCACCGAAAATGGACCGCGCAGAAAGTAGCATCCTGCGCCGCCTTCTCCCTCCCTCAGCCATAGACCACCAAAAGGGAGCGTCTTGCGTCTTTCCCTGCTACTAATAAAAATATCACACAAAAACAAGAAAAAGTGCCACACTAATATGGAAAAAATACAAATTTTATTGAATAATACATACTAAAATATATAAATGAGATCTAAATAATAAATGAAAAATAATAATTGAGAAATAATAAATTGAGGGGGGTTATGTAAAAGGATATCCGGACAAATGCTATAAATATGAAAAATAGCCTAAAATAGACAGCAAACAAAGATGTAATGCACCATACCAGAAAGCTGCACATGTGCCCGATGCATGTTTCACCTGCTAAGAAGCTTCGTATATAAAAATATCACAAATGGAGATAAATCTATATTTAGAACTTATTATTGATGTCGATACAATCTAATGTTAATGCACATGAACTAGTAGTTTTAGGAAGAGTGGGCTGAATCTTGGCTGTATACTTTTGTGTCTATACAGTGAGTGTGGTCATTTTGATGAAATCCCCTTAGTAACTGATAGTATGAAATGGATATAACAGTGCCCACAATTGTATCAATATCATAAACGGCAATAGTAACAGTGTCGGCTTTGTCTTACTCACAAATAGCAAACCTGTGTAGTTCTGCTTTGATAATTCCCCCTTTTCTTATATGCCTTCAATATTAAACTGATTTTACCTTTCAGAGCTTTGCAAAGCTACTGTAGGTAACAAAAAATGGAGAGATATTTGGAATACCAAACTGAGTAGTTATTCTCACTTTTGTCCTTATACGGTATGTATATGTACTAAATAGTATTAAGAGAATTGCGTACAGAATATGCACATTAATTACCAGAAGAGGTTGTTACTCAACTTTTCTAGTCTTTAGAATTCTGTATTTGCCTAGTCATATACTGATAAATCTCCATGCATAAAGACTCTTTGCCTATGTCCTTCCTAAGACCTGTCCTGTCTAAGTCCTAAGTTTTATAATGCTGATGAATATTTACAGTCATAGCCAAAATAAGCATGATACACTGAGTTGATAGAGAGACAAAGAAAAAAACAAAAGACAAATACAAAAAGGTGAAAATAGAGTATACAAATACTTAATGGGAGTATGTATATGTCTGAGATATCTCCACATGACATAGGAGCTTAACCCCTTAGCGACCTTGGACATACTATTACGGCCCTGGCGCTGGGTACTTCGTGCACACGGGCGTACTATTATGCCCATAGCCGGTCGCCCGCTCAGATAGTAACTGTAACTGACAGCTAACATCCTGCTCCATAACCACTGGTCAGAGGTTTTAACCCCTTGGATGCCTTGGTCAAACATGACTGAGGCATCCAGGGGTTCCGCCATGTTTTTGCCTCCCTCGGCAACCCTGTGGCGAGATCGGGGGGTGCTGTTTTCTATTTTCTGCAGCCCGGGGTCTGGCCAGTGACCCCAGGATGCTAAAAGCCCCCAGTGCCTGGTTGATCCTGCCTGGTTGATCCAGTCAGTCGTTGTGTCTACATAGATAGCAATACACGTGTAGACTCATTGCAGTCTATAGTACTGAACAAGCGATCAGTGCATCGCTGGTTCAGGTGTCCTAGTGGGACGTATGAAAAAAGTAAAAAAAAAGTATAAAAAAAAATTAAAGTGTGTGAAAAAAATTCCCTTTTCCAATATAAAAACAATACATATTAGGTATTGCCATGTCCATAACAACCTGTACAATAAAAGTGCAACAATATTTAATGTTCATAGTGAACGTCGGGAAAAAAAACACCAGAAGTAATGATTTTTCGCCATCTGACCTTACAAAATATTCTATAAAAAGTGATCAAAAAAGTCATATGTACCCCAACACACCAAATAAAAAGCACATGTTGTCCCGCAAAAAATAAGCTTTCAACCAACTCTGTAAACTGAAAAACTAAAAATGTTACGCATCTCAGAAGATGGCGATGCAAAAATAATTGATTTCTTTCCCCAAATGGGTTTTTGTTCTGCAAAATTAGTATTGCATAAAAAAACAATATAAATGAGCTATCGCCGTAATCGTATCGACCTGCAGAATTAAGGTAACATGTTACTTATGCTGTACGCTGCATAGCGAAAAATTTAAACGGTAAAACGCAAAGCCAGAATTGATCTCAATGACAGAACTGCATCTCATCCTGCAAAAAACAGCCTCATATCGCTACATCACCAGAAAAATAAAACAAATCTAGTCTACACAATGTGAAGACAAAACCTCCAAAAATCACCAAATCATTAGAACAAAACCGGCTGCGGCAAGAAGGGAATGTATAAGCTGTGTGAGAATATATTAGGGTACAAACCAGATTTAGAGCTTACAAGGGAAAATAACCCAGAAGTGACCCCCAGAGTGACCCCCTCCCCATAACCCCATATTAGGAACTATTGGGGAAATAGTAGGGAATTTGGTGTTTTCAATGCACTCCACACAGCTTACATATTCACTATTCACCATCCGCTGTGTATTCATGACTGAAATACTAATGCTCCCTACACCCACTGGTAAATTCTTTGAGGGGTGCAGTTTTCAAAATGGGTTCACTCCTTTGGGGAATCCACTTTTCTACCGTGTTTCTCCAAAAATAAAACCTACCCTGAAAATAAGCCCTAGCTAGATTTTCCAGGTTTTTTGGAGTAGGCTAGAAATATAAGCCCTACTCCAAAAATAAGCCCTAGCTAATTTAACCCCTTCCCGACATCTGCCGTGCGATTACGGCGGATGCCGGGTCCTTAAAGATGGCGGCCACTCTGCTGCAGAGTGGTTACCATAGCTACCATATCAGGTCTCCACGTAGACCCGGAGTTAACGCCTGCGATCAGTGTCTACTCTAATCATGGGCATTGTTGAGTGTGACCCCCCCCCCTCCTTCCCTCCAGAGTAGCACAACCACCTGAGTTAATGCCCGTGATCAGAGTGGACTCTGATCGCAGGCATTGTTAAGTGTGACCTCTCCCCCACAGTCCCTAGGACCGGTCCCAACCCTCTATAGCTACTATACTGGGTCTCCGTTGTACAGCGGAGACCCGCAGTTAATGCTCGCGATCAGAGTCCATTCTGATCGCGGGCATTGTTGAGTGTGCCAGTCTGTGACCCCCCCCCCCCCTTAAAGCAAAGCAACTATCCCCGGGGCCAGTCTCCACCGGCCCGTAACTTTCACGCTGCAGGTCGGCTCCTGCGCGGTGAGATCGCGGGAGCCGACCTGTTCCTTTGACAGCCTGGAGCCTTATGAAGGCTCCGAGGCCTGTCATAGGAATATTACTATTGAGGCTGGTCTATGAAAGCAGTTAATAGTAAAAGTATAAAAAATAGTAATCCCTGTGTCTACAAACTTATAAAAATATTTTACCTCTATGGTGAATGCCATAGTGGAAAAAAAAAAAATCAAAAGTGCCGAACTGCTGTTTTTTCGCTGTTTCACCTCTGATAAAATTTGAAATAAAAAGTGATCAAATGTCTGACTGTTGTTCATGGAAATTAAGTCCTACCCTGAAAATAAGTCCTAGCCCTTTTTTTGGAGAAAAAAATAATATAAGACCCTGTCTTATTTTCGGAGAAACACGGTAGTAACTTAGAGGCTCTGCAAACATGACATGGCATCCAGATACCAAACATCTAAATCTGCACGCCAAAAGCCACATAGCGCTCCTTCCCTTCTGTGCCCTGCTGTGTGCCCAAACTGTAGTTTATATCCACATGTATGACACTGTTGTATCCCGGATAACATACTTAATGTCATATGTGAGTATAAACTTTTGGACTCCATTGCACTTTTGCAGAGCTGAAATGCCAGTAAAGTGGAATCTCCTGACATGTAACCCCATTTTGGAAACTACACTCCTGAAGGAATTTATCCAGGGGTACAGTGAGCATTTTTAACCCCCAAGTGTTGCTATAATTTATTATCCATAAATGAATACACAGCTGATTGTGAAAGGTGAAAATGGCAATTTTTCCAGGAATATGTAAATTCAGTGCGTAATATGTTGTGCCCGGTTTGTATCAGACAAATGCTCCAAAAGCTGTTGTGCCCGGGATACCAACTTAAAAGTTTTTGTAGTGTGTGTCTCTGCTGACACAGGCTGGGTACAATATATTGGGCACTGAAATGGCATAGCTATGGAAAAATTTCATTTTTCACTTTTCATTATCAGTTGCGCATTCATTTCTGCAAATTAAATGAATGCAACACTCAAGGGTTAATAATGCTCGCCCCCCCAACACAACCCCCCCCCCCCCCCCCCCCCCCTATAATGTTTCTCCCCGGGAGCCCCCCCCATAGTTAGCCATCTCCCCAACACCACAACAAACACACCTTTCCCCCCCACCCCCCCAACCCCCCAAAAATATAAAGACTTTTAAAGTGAGGAACACCCACCCAAGGAAAAACAGAAGGGTGGGGCAAAAGCACACCCGAAAACCGAGAGGGGTGTGTTTCCAAAGGGGCCGGGGCGGCCCCCCGCCCGAAAAGGGTGGGACCTTTCAGAACTGAAGTGGTCCCTAAAAAAATTAGTTTGGGAAATTTTCTTGTAAATCTGGAAAATCGCTGTTACACTTGGAAGCTTAATAATGTCCAAAAAAAATTAAAGGCCGATTAAAAGATGATGCCAATATAAAGCAGAGATATGGTAGATAATATTCATTCATGTATTTAGGTGATATGACTATCTGGCTGAAAAGCAGAGCCATATAAAGTGACATGTCAGTTTTGAAAAACGAGGCCTGGTCCTTAACGCATTTTTGGGCTGGGTCCCCCCCCGCGGCTCTCCCCCCCCCCCCCCCCCCCCCCGGATCGTATCTACCGCTTTCTTCCATTCATTCATAATGTGCGCAGCCCTACTCCTAGGTATATGGTCAATAGTAGCAACATTGTAACAATGGGGCTTTGTATCCATCTGTGATGAACCGACCCTCAGTTTTATATCTTTCTTGGAAGTGTGTTTTACTTGCTTAGGTCAGTCCTTCCCCCACTTGGAATGCGGTGCTTTAGTTGAGTTCACATTGCTGGACGATAGGCTTCACTGGTTTTATGTGTGTTCATTGGAGATGGCTTGCTATAGTCAGGCACTTTTATTATCCCTGGCCAGATGGGATGGGGGATAGCAAGCCTTAACTTCACCCTTCTCTCCGAGGGTTCTGCAAAGGTGGGAGAAGGGGGCTGCCTGGGTGCAAGGGGTGGGTGGAGCACTAGCCATATGCTGTGGGCAGACCTGGATTCTGGGGTCATTCAGCAAAGAGGCAGTAAGGAACTCTGATCTGGGAGAAGAGGAGAGAGCTTGCCCTACTGAGGAATGCATTGAGGGCCTAGCAGTGAGGCCTGAAGCCTTTCACTTGTTCTGGACAACATGTAGAAGGATTGTTTTATGCAACTTGCTTAAGCTTGCGCCCTAGGCCCAAAACTCTGCTGTGGCCTAGAGAAACGGACTACGAGCCTATGCCGGTATTTTCTCTATCTTTTAATTTCCCTGTTTATTTTTGTGTATTGTATCATCGATCTTTTGCTTGTATGTTTATGCTTGATCATATTAATATTGTATATTTCTGTATATGCTATTAATTCATACCGACCCACTTGGGTTATTAAACATATAAAATTTATATCGCTCGTTCGTTTTATCCTATGACCCGGTCTACTCACGGTGTGTGAGTGGGAGGTTAAGAAAGAAGTTTGATCGCAGGCGTGCCAGGCGGCTGGGCGAGGCGATATTCTTCACACCATCCCAGCAGGGCTCCATTGCATTCATACACAGCCCTGAGTGATCAAAGAAACATGCCTTGTTTAGCCTGGGCTGGTAGATCAGACATGGTTGATAACATTGTATCATTTCACTTGGTCTCATCTCCATACAAAGAATCGTGACTTGAGTGCGTTAATCAATCAGACTTGCTGTTGTTGATGACCTCATTCTGGGTGGTGTCATCAAGGGTATAAAAGATAAGGTAAGAGGCCAGTGAGTTTTTACAGACAGACTACAAGAGATCACAGAGAGACCACTGTGAAGAGCATGCAGGCTGGATTGTTGTATTGATGCCACATGCTAAGAAGCCTCCACTGGTTATTCACACATACCAGAGCATGTGTGAATGTTGGACTACAGAACCACATCAAGGAGATGTGTGGTAAAGTAATTATTTCACTTTTACTCCTTTTTATTTTAATGTACTGTATATTGTAACTAGTAACTGTTAATGCTTGCATACATCTGCATATCTGTTCTGACCTGCATGTGTTAGATGTTAATACCGACCCATTTAGGGGTTAATAAATATATAAAATTTAGAAAGCTTGTCTTGTATTTATCTTGTGAACCCGCAACTCACTGGTGGTGAGTGTGGTTTTTTATGAAAGAAGACTCAGGTGTGGGCCAACGCGGTGTTGGCGCACTGAGGATCTTTCACAAAACCCAATAACTTTTTTATTTTTCCATTCTCAGAGCCATATGAGGTCTTAATGTTTGCGGGACAAATTTTTTTTTCATGATGCTACCATTTATTATTCTGTACAATGTACTGGAAAAAAATTCAGAATGGGGAGGATTTGAAGAAAAAGTGCATTTGTGTGACTATCTTACGGGTTTTGTTTTTACGACGTTTGCTCTACAGACAAAATGACATGTCATCTGTATTCTATGTTTCGGTACGATTCCAGGGATACAAAATTTATATGGTTTTATTTACATTTTAACCCCTTAACAAAAATCCAAAACTCTGCAAAAATATATTTTTTTTTAAAAGTCGCCATATTTGTAACTTTTTTATGTTTCCAAGTACGGGGATGCATACGGCGTCTTTTTTTTGCGGGGCCAGGTGTACTTTTTAGTTATTCCATTTTGGGGAATGTCTATTGCTTTGATCACTTTTTATTCAAATTTTTATCAGAGGTAAAACAGTGAAAAAAACGGTGGTTTGGCACTTTTGATTTTTTTTTTCCCGCTACGGTGTTTACCGTAAGGGAAAAATATTTTTAGAGATTTGTAGACCGGGCGTTTTTGGACACAGGGATACCTAATGTGTATGTGTTTCACAGTATTTAACTAATTTTATATGTGTTCTAGAGAAAGGGGGGTGATTTGAACTTTTAATATTTTTTTATATTTTTTTTGTACTTTTTTTTTTTAATTTTGCATTTATTAGACCCCCTAGGGGTCTTGAACCCAAGGGGGTCTGATCACTAATGCAATGAATTACAATGCTATCATTTTTGCAACTATAATTAGTTAAAAATTCTACAGACTTTTAAAGATTTTCTCTAACTATCTTAGTGGTGACAGTCTGTTGTCTTGATCGGTTGCCAATGGATACGACCATGAATGCAGGAACTTTCTATGGTTTGGGACTTGTCAGGAACCCAGCCATGATTTTCTTATTGTAGCTGGGTTATCAAGCAGGGACACTACATGTATCAGAAGATATCCCGGCCACAATAAGCAAATCTTAGCTGATTTTCTGAACTTAGAAAGGTCCTGCATTCATGGTCGTATCCACTGGCAACCGATCAAGACAACAACTTGTGACCACAAGATATTTAGAGAAAATCTTTAAAACTCTGCAAAATGTTTAAATTACTTATATTTGCAAACATGTTTAACTTTTAATTATCTGCAAATTTTAAAATGGTTATGTTCGTGGGAATACCCCTTTAAGTCCTTAGTGACACAGGACATAATAGCTGCTGATGCCTTAACGCCAATGGACATATCTTTACGCCCTGTGTTACCCGCCTGATAGTGAGCAGGCAGCATCCATAGCAGGTGTAAGATGTAACTGACAGCTAACCCCCTGCTCCATTACCCTGAGTCAGAGCTGAGCTCTGACTGAGAGTTTTAACCCCTTCGATGCTGCGGTGAAACATGACTGCAAACAAAACAATATAAATTAGGTATCGATGTAATCGTACCGACCCATAGAATAAAAGTAGCATGCTACTTATGTTGTATGCTGCATGGAAAAAAAATAGGAAAAATACAATGGTAGAATTGAGGCTTTTTTTTTAATCCAAAAAAAAAAAAGATTTAATAAAATTTAGTAAAAAAGTTGTAGGCACTCCAAAATGGTGTCATTACAAAATGTATCTCATCCCGTAAAAAACAAACATCCCTGATATGGCTACATCACCAGAATAGTAAAAAAAAAATATATAGCTTGCACAATGAAGACAAAACACCCAAAAATTGCCAAGTCATTAGAACAAAACTGGCTGCGGCAAGAAGGGAATTTATAAGCTATGTGATCGTATATCAGGGTATACCCCAAATTTAGAGCTTACGAGAGAAAAGACACCAGGTGTGACCCCCCCCTTCCCCCACAATCATAGGAGCTACTGGGAAAATAAATAATGTACTCCGCACAGCTTACATATTCATTGTTCACCATCTGCTGTGCATTCACGTATGGGAAAACCAATGCTCACTACACCCCTTGATAAATTATTTCATTTTTCCAAATGGGGTCACTCCCTAGGGAATTTCACTTCACTCGTACCTTAGAGGCTCTGCAAACATGACATTGCGTCCAGATACCAAACATCTAAATCTGTACTCCAAAAGCCACATAGTGCTCCTTCACATCTGCGCCCTGCTATGTAGCCAAACTGCAGTTTATATCCACATGTATGACACCCAGGATAACATACTGGATGTCATACGTGGGAATAAACTGCTGTTTGGGCACAGAAGGGAAGGAGTGCTATTTGGTTTTTGGAGCACAGACTTAGATGGTTTGGTGTTGGGAGGTCATGACACTTTTGCAGAGCCCCTTTTCCAGGGAAGTGGGATCCTCTGACATGTGACCCCATTTTGAAAAACTAAACCCCTGAAGAAATTTATCCAGGGGTGCAGTGAACACCTACTCTTCTATGTCTCGGCTGCAGCTATGAAGAAACAAATAGAGGTGCAGACTATAACACCAGATGAAATTATAACAAAAAATACCAAGGACAAGGTAGAGGTAGAAACAGAGGAAGACTTCAAAAAAACACTAGAACCAATCAAGGCAATAGAGGATTTTTTTTAATCCCAGGATCCACCAATTTCCAGTTACCTCCTGAGAGAACGCAAGAACCCCTAGGTACTGAGTCTAGTAGATTGCAAATTGTAAATTTATCAAATAAACAACTCACAACAATAGAAATGACAGTACTATCAAAAGGTCTGTCATTTGGGCCCACCCATTCTTTTACATGGGTCAAGGAATTAAATTTTTTTTGACAAAAATTAAATGGCATAACTGAAGATGATGTCTAGAGTTGGGTCTTGATGAGGACGACCTAAATACATTAGACACGTCTGGAGGAAGGAGATAAAATTAAGGCAAGGCAAGTCCCTTTACAGACTTAAAATTACCTTCCAAAAAGAATCCTCAATCAATGATGAGTCAGTCAGTGATACGTTTTTGAAAGTTGTGACAGAAGAACTTGGACAGGTGGCAGGATCATATAGTAGGAGCCATAATATATCTACCCTGTTTCCCCGAAAATAAGACAGCGTCTTATATTAATTTTTGCTCCCAAAGATGTGCTGTGTCTTATTTTCAGGGGATGTCTTATTTTTTTTTCAATGAAGAAGAATTCACATTTATTGCTGAACAAAAAAATGAACATTTATTATATACGGTACTGTACGGTAATGTAGTTGTCATCACAAACCAGCATAACCAGACAAACTGTGAATCCTATCAAGAATTTCTTACTACCGTACCATTATTTCCATGTACAACAATTAACAGTATGGTACATTTACCAATATTTACGGTACGAATAGAAAGTAAAATTTATTCAATGACAGTTATGTCATCATCTTCTAGGACATCATCATAACAATCCAAACCATTAATTTCCCTGCACACAGTATCATGCCCCATAGTGGCCCCTGCACACAGTATCATGTCCCATAGTGGCCTCTGCACACAGTATCATTCCCCATAGTGGCCCCTGCACACAGTATCATTCCCCATAGTGGCCCCTGCACACAGTATCATTCCCCATAGTGGCCCCTGCACACAGTATCATCTCCCATAGTGGCCCCTGCACACAGTATCATTCCCCATAGTGGCCCCTGCACACAGTATCATTCCCCATAGTGGCCCCTGCACACAGTATCATTCCCCATAGTGGCCCCTGCACACAGTAGTTTGCCCCATAGTGGACCACCCATGAACAATTATTATACTGTGGGGTCTTTTCAGACCCCAGAGTATAATGATCGGAGACCCAGGGGAGGATAGAAACATAAAAAAACAACGTTGCTTACCTGTTCCTCGCTCCGGTGCATGCCCGTGCGCTACTCCAGCCTTCTTCACTGTTAGACCAGGCCGCGTCACATGATCCGGCCGGCGTCGCGACGCAAAATGACGTCCGCTGACGTCTGCGACGTCACCAAACAGGCCCGAAGCCTGGAGAAGCGTAGGACAGGTAAGCACATAGTTTTTTATGTTCGCTCACCTCCCCTGGGCCGCCGATTATTATACTCCGGGGTCTTAAAAGACCCCGGAGTATAATGATAGCAGAGATTGTGGGGTTCTCCCGCGGCCTCACATATCGTATATACCGTATGTTCTGTTTGGGAACATACGCCTTACTTTCGGGGGATGCCTTATATTAGGCAATTCTCCGAAACCTCTCCTATGCCTTACTTTCGGGGGTGTCTTATTTTCGGGGGAAACACGGTAGTCACCATCAGGCATATTGCAAACTACAATGCACAGAAAACCCACCTTGACGAACAACTTACTAACATGGGATAGATGGCACCCGAAACCCCTTAGGAAAGGCATTCCTAAGGGGCAATATTTACGTGTTAGGAGAAATTGTTCCAATATTAATGATTTTAAGAAATATTCAGCAGACTAAAGGGAGAGATTCCACAATCGTGGATATCCAGAACGAACCATACAGAAGGCATATCAGAATGCCCCAGTGATAAACAGCATTGCTAAATCCAAGACCCAGAGACTCACCACTGGTCTTGAATCAAAAAGCTTGCTCATTATATATAACAACAATAAAGGAGACATATAATGAATATAGGTAGACATGGAAGTGACCCTATGACGTTACATCAAGATATCAGTGATATTGGGTTCCACAAACTCTATCAACCAAACACTACCTCCTCTATTTCCTCTTGCTTATTACTGGTATACTGACAGTACTTTGGACTGGGCTGTATTTTAGCAATGGATGCATGGTCTTGGTCCAAGTAATGCTTAGTGTCCGCATTTTATTCTCGGGGCAGATCACTATAGGGACCTATCTAGAAATATATTAGTGAGTCCTTCTCTCTTCAATACCTATTTCTTCCTAGGGCAATTAGGGGAGTGTGTGGTGGACATAAATCAAAACAAAGGAGGTGAAGACGTATCTCTGTTTTGACTCCTCTCTGTTTCCCGGTTTATCGGAAGGTAGCCTGTTAAGCCGATTTGTAGGCACCAGTCAGGAAGGCTATAGAATTTAGCTCTTTTTAACAAGTATTTAATAAACAATTGCTTTTAAGTGTTTAGACAGGCAGTTTTTGCAGCTATGAAGTCCATCTTATAAAACTGGATACCGCCAACCCCACTCTCCAAGTTTCGATTCAGTACCCTTGTGTGACTGGGGTTGCATTCACTGTAATTTCTGGCAGCCCCATAGTAATGATTGAAGCAGCAGTCACGTCATGACTTCCAGGTCATGTGATTTGATGCAGTGTCCAACCCTCCTCTCACAAGTAATTAATTACCTCTACTATGGGTTGTTGTATCGTGGCTTGAACCCCCAGGTCCATGAACAGCGATCCATAGACTAGGTAAATCAATTACAACTCCCTGAACAACCCCTTTAAACACTACACCTTGTCCAGCAATAAACCAGCCCTCAAAAAAAATAAAAAAGTTATACCTCTCGGTAAATGACAACAAAAGAATGCAAAAAATATTTTGGTCAAGGCCTAAAACAGGCCGGTTGCTAAGGGCCCATGCAGACATTGGAAAACGAAGAAGAACTGAAGTGAACTTCTGCCTCATGAGTAGGCTCTACTGCTGAATCAGTCCCTGTATCCACGGCAAGATCGGGTAGAACACATTTTTTTTTTTTAACGTCCTGCTCCAATTTCTACCGCCTTTTTTTAGCGTAAAATTCCTTTTTGCAGTATTTTTCTGTCCTGCACTTCATTTATAAAGCATTTGTGCCTTTTTTCCAGATGTTATGCTGTTCTCACCACTTTTGCTTTTTTTTTCGAGAAAAGGGGACATGACCTAAATGGAGATCATTTTCAGACTGTATTTATGACTTGCGCCATTTAAAAAAAAAAAAGGCACACTCAAGTCCATGGGCAGCGTAAAAGAGCCCATCAAGTGAGAAAGCATTAAAAAGGGGCAATTGCGCATTTTAGCAAAAAAGGGGCAAAATGCTCATAGCTTATAAAGGTGCAATAGTTTGTTACAAATTACAGTGTGATACATCTCATAAGGTTATTTTCACACTGAGTTTTTTGTAGGCTGAAAAAAAATCTGCTTCAGAAATTAGGAAACTTTTTGTGACACCTTTTTTTACATGATGTGTTTTTTAACGCGTTTTCTGCTCTACTGCACTGTATGGACATGGAAACTTCCCTTAACGATAAGGTCCCACATAGTATCCCGTAGGAAAAAAAAGCTCTGCAGGAAAAACCATGGCGGCAACGCATCGCAGTTCTTCCCACAGCGCTTTGCACAGAAAGTTTGCAGAGGTTTCCTCTGCGGACGTTACGTTTCAATTATATCTATAGGGAAACCGTTTCCGTAGGTGTAATTGACATGCTGCGAATTCCAAAACCACAACGGTTTGGGAAATGGCAGCGTGCCCGCTGCGCATATTTTACTGCAAAGTGGGGAAGGGATTCGCTAGAATGACTGTGGCTCCGGCCTTAAAAAAAAACACTTGCAAAAACTGCATCAAAAACTTTATCGCGTTTTTTTCCGCCTCCCATTGATTTCAATGGATTTCTCAAGGCGGAATCTGCCTGAAGATAGGTCATGCTGCTTTTTTTCCCCTTCAACTGAAAAAAATCAGCTAGAGGAAAAAAAAAATGCTACTGACTCCTATTGAAATGAAAAGGAGGAGTTTTTTGAGGCTGATTCCGCTTCAAAATCAGCCTGCAAAAAACTCTGTGTGAACAAACCGTAATAAGGGCATTAATACCGTCTTCTTTAGTACGTACAGTATATGTTATATTGTGAGGTGACTTAATATACTGCAGCTATAGACTTCTGTCACCATCACACCGCAGTCTGACGATTTACCAAAGCCGCAATAGAACCGCCAGTTCTACGTGTACAGGTGAGCATAGGGTTATACCAAACTCATTTCTAAAGCCCTCCCAGCCAAGAGACTGTGTAGAGGTAGAGTGTTCCGATCACGTGATCTAGTTTGCCCGCGAAATCCGTGTTCCTTGGTGAGCTCGCTCCAGGATTCGGGGCCAATAGCAGGAGTCGGAGCTCGTGACGTCATGCCCCAGGCGAAGTGACCCCTGGGTCTTTTCGCGGCAAGCTCAGCCGAGTGGTGTGTGTACAGGAGGTGGCGGACATGGCGCAGATGCGAGTTACCGACTTCTTTGGGCAGCGTAAACGTGCTGCAGCGGGAGGACCTGTGGAGACCAAGCGGAGAAAGCTTCAGTCGGTGCAGGAGGCTGCCCCTCGCACGGTGACCCGCAGCCAGAAGTTGGAGGAGTTGTTGCGGCCGCCCAGCACCCCAGAGCGTCCTCCGCTCACCGAGCCGCCTGCTTCTTCCTCACTCCTGCCCAGCAGCAAGAAGCGGAGCCGGCAGGTCTCTGATCCGGAGGTGCAGGGCAAGAGATCTGCGCGAAAGAAGCTAAAGCTGCTGGAGGAAGAGCCCCAGGTAACTTACTACACAGCGGCCATATACAATGTATCAAAGGCAGGGCATGAGAGCGTGGAGGAGTTGGGCCGCCAAGGGAGGTCCAGCTAGCACATGGTAGTAGTTAAGAGTCCATTGAGGGGGGTGTCTCACCAGGACAGCTTTGAGTAGCCCTATTAGTTCATATTGGGGGCACAAAGGAGTCCTAAGCAGGTAATACATTCCATGTGCAAAAATAGCCATCAGCTGTGAGAGTGGCTACTGGCAGACCAAGAGCATACTGAACATGTTAATAAAATGTACATGATCAGGGCAGGTTACCTGGGACTATTGGCTGTTGTGGCCTCCTGAATTTAGAAGGCACAGTGTTGCACGTTGTATAGTGGCTGTGCTTGGTATTGCAGCTCGGCCCCAAATCGCTTGATTTGCATTGAGTCTGCAGCATTGCCCTTTGCCTAATGGATAATGTCAGCTGGTCGGAGAGAAGAGTGCTGCAAGCCCTTTAAACAACTGACTATTCATTCAGGGATTCTGACTTTATCACTCTAACATTGATGGCCTTTTTGCTCTGGATGTATAGTTTTCTACTCAATTATAAGTTGATCTCTTGAAAAAGGTGAACAATTAACTTTGCAGGAAATTTATCAACTTTATGCTGTAAAATACTTACAAAAGTGGCAAATTTAGTGACCGCCTTTCAACACCTTAAACTTCCTGGATAATCCCTTTAACCCATTACTACTTCTGCAGATCTTTTGAAGCTGAATCTGGGGCTTCTGTGCTGGTTCTGTCCCCGTTCACTAGGTCACTCCGCCATATCTCCTGTTGTCTCAGGATCTGTGTTATGCAGCTGGCTTTACTATGTTTGCCAGCCCTTATAACACAAGTGGAAACAGGAGAGGAGGGGAGCAACCCAGAGAACGGGATGGTTCCGATCTGGTGACCTGATGTGGGAGCTAGCACCGAACTCTCAGGTCCAGCTTCATAAAGTCACTGGAGAAAGTGGAAATGAAACTCCCTGGACAACTTTACCAGAAAAATAAAATTTCATTATTTTTTTTTTTTTTTTCTAAATTACAAGGGGCTGCTCTAGCTGGTGAGCTATGGGATTTAGCTTTAACTAGAACACAATAGAAAATCATTGACTATTCTGTTTATCAAACTTGTTAAGGTTGGTAGAAAGTATATAATTTTTTTTTATTTTTTTTTTAAGTGTGTGAGCCCATGTTTTAAAACAGATGTCCAGTGTGAAACTCCTCCATCTTTGGGGAAGAAGATAAAGGACTTTGTTAATGTGACACTTTCTCCAAAAAGCAATGCACTGATAACTAGCCCAACTATACCTCAGGTATGTCTCGTATCTGTCAGATCAGTCCCCTTGCTATGAAAAATTGAATATACCTGTAGACATCTGTAAAACACCAAAAGCTTGTGGTCAAGCAAAATACTGGAACTTCTACTCCAGATGTATCGCTGATGTAAATACATAAAGCAGTGTTAGTACAGTAAATGATCATATTTATAATGAAAGTAGTGAATCAGCCTTGTATACGGATAAATGCATGGACAAGAAGAAAGAAAATACACTTCCAGAGGCATGCAGTGTGCACTTATTTTTCTTTATAAAATCATAACTTTTTGTAAGCAGTATACCAACTGTTTCATGCAGGACCTTTCCAAGGAGAATCTTGAACTAAAATCTCGACTGCAGAGAATACAGGAGCTCAGCCAGAGACTTAAAGTTCCTGCTGCACCTGTTGAGAGCAAAGTTACGATCACAGACCTGAAGGCGAGACTCAAGCAAGCACAAGAACTTGAGTCTAAGATCAGAGAGAAGAAATCTGCAGAGAAACAAAACGTTGAGCACACTGAGGAGCCAAACCAGGAAAGGTGAGGCTTGTTTTTTGTCTACACTTTTACATTAGCACATTCTCTTGCTTTTGATAATTCAAAGGACAACATCATACAACTTTATCTATAGAGGGAATTCTGGTCACCTTTTAAAAAAAAAAAAAAAAAAAAAAAAAAAATTTTTCAAAGACTTAATAATTGCTCTCTTTGCAGTGAGAAGGCACCAGCCTATGAGCGATTCCACACACTTGCCCAAGATGTTCCACCTGGCCTATCACTACCATTCAGGTACAAAGTGCTTGCAGAAATGTTCCGCAGCATGGACACCATTGTTGGGATGCTCTTCAACCGCTCTGAGACTGTCACCTTTTCCAAAGTGAAGCAGGGAGTCCAGGACATGATGCGCAAGTAAGTAGGAAAGTGATTATATACATTACTTTCTTTACAAAAAGTAAAGATGAAGTATAAGCAATTCTTCTAATTTGTCTCCACAGACAGTTTGAGGAACGTAATGTTGGGCAGATCAAAACCGTTTACCCAGCAGCCTACAAGTTCAGGCAGGAGAAGAATATTCCCACATTCAAGGATGGAGTGAAGAAGACACATTATCATCTTACTGTAGAGCCTATTGTTTCAGAAGGTAAAAATACCATGTTTTATAATGTTGTTGCTTGGACTGAATAGCCCTAGGTGCTTCTCTGCTCTTTCATTTTCTGCAGTTAGTTTAACCCCTTAAAGACCAGGCCACTTTTCATTTTTGCATTTTCGTTTTTCCCTCTCCACATTTCAAGAGCCATAACTTTTTCATTTCTCAGTTCAGTCACATGATGGCTTATTGTTTGCGAAACAAATTGTACTTTCTAATGGCACCATATCAATATGCTGTGCAATGTACTGGGAAGCTGGAAAAAAAATCTAGAATGAGGTGCAATTGGAGAAAAACTGCATTTGCGCCAATTTCATATGGGTTTAATTTTTACAGTGTTCACTGTGTGGTAAAAGTGACGTTACCTGTATTCTGCAGGTCAGTGCGAACAAGGTGATACCAAATTTATATAGTATTTGTAATGTTTTTATACCTTTTAAAAAAAATTAAAAACTATGCAAAATAGAAAAAAATTTCACCATATTGTGACACCTGTAACTTTTTCATATTTACGTGTATGGCGTATCTTTATGCGGGACAACATGAAGTTTTTATTGATACCATTTGGGGAAAGATCTGATGGTTTGATCACTTTTTAGTTCAATTTTTTTTTTATAGGGGGCAGTGTGTTGGAAAAAAAAACGCTATTTGGCCATTTGATTTTTTTTTCACCACTACGCCATTCACCGTATGGGATAAATATTTTAATAGTTCGGGCATTTTGGAGTGCGGGGATACCTAATGTTTACTTTTGTGTGTGTGGGGTGTTTTTTTTTTTTTTTTTTTTTTATATTAATATACTTGTATGATCAGATCCCCTAGGGACCTTGCAGTGAATAGCAAAATGCCTTTACTTCTATTAGACGTGTAATAGATCTAATGTAATGATAGGCCTGGGAGCCTTCAATAGGCTCCCGGCTGTCATGGCAACAGATCGCCGCCCTCCGATGACGTTCTGGAGGGTGGCGATCGGTGAAAAATGGCGGCGCCTGTGGTGCCTGTGGAATTTAGATGCCGTGGTCCTGTTTGACCATGGCATCTAAAGGGTTAACATCCACGATCAGTGCAGGCACCGATCGCTGCTGTTAGCGGCGGGTCCTGGCTGTATTATACAGCCGGCATGCGCCCTGTATGGAGAGAGCTTAGCTCGTGAGCGCTCTCCATACATCGTTATGCGACTCAGGATGTACTATTGCGCCCTGGGTCGCTAAGGGGTTAAGCAGCGCATGAGGCTTTTGTTTTGGAGAAGGGATTTGAATTGTGTTCCTACACTGAAACTACTGCCTAACGTTTTGCATGCTAGGTAGTACAGTTGACCACAGTAGCCTGATGCCACAGGCATCAGCTGTTCTGCTGAGATTCTTTCCATTGCACCTCAATAACATGTCTAGAATTTGCTTTTTTCTCACTGTGGAAACATCAAAAACTCTCCTTGTTGCTCTGATTCTCTCTTGTCTTCACTATTGCAATTCTCTTCTAATTGGGCTTCCACTACAATCTGTCCTGAATGCTGTCAAACCGGTACACAGATGCATCTACCTTGTCAGTACTGGTTGCCCATCCATCACAAAATATAAAAGGATCACACTCTACCCACAAATCCATCCATAGCACTGCACCCCCTATATTTCCTACCTCCTCACTGCCTACTGCCCTAACAGTCCTCTCCGTTCTGCCAATGATGCTACACTTTCATCCTCTGTTATCTGAACATCCCACTCCCGTCTCCAAGACTCTACTCATGCTGCAGTAGTGCTCTGGAACGCTTTACCCTGGACAGTCAGATTAATCCCCAACTACAGCAGCTTCAAAACTGCACTAAAGTCACATCTGTATGGGCAGGTTTATCACCTGACCTGATCTCTGTAGTGTGCAGAGATGTAGAGAGGAAAAAAAAAATTGAACTCTTCCTTCTCTGTTACTCAGATCCTTTCCCCTCCATCTAGAAATTACACTGCACTCCTTGCACTTAGCATCTGTTTATTCACAGATACTGGCTGGAGATGGTCTGATACAGCTTCAGTTACACAACCTTTTCCATTAAAAGATGGCTGGACCATTGAAGCAAACAAGCCCTCTGACATCGTGTCACTCCTTCCCCCCTTCCCCCATATCTCCTCATAGAGTGTAAGCTTTTACGAGCAGGGCCCTCACTCCTATTGTTTGATATGTTTATTTCTTTGTCATATTATAATGTCTCATATTGTCCATGTGTCCTCTGATTTGTAAAGTGCTGTGGAATATGTTGGTGCTATATAAAGTTAGTATTGGAAGTATTTCTCCAACTTGGTACAGTTGGGAAAGTATCTGGTCTAGAATATAGTTTGATTCAAAGATTCTGTGTATCTTGTAGTGTTAGTGGAAAATCTATATTCACCTATTTGTCTTACATACTTTATCGTTTGATTTTGCAGAGGATAAGTTGGATGGTCGTCTTCAGCTCACAGCAAGTCGCCTACTTGAACGCAGGAGGCTATTCCATAGGAACCTTACCAATCTTGTCAAGCAACACCACAAAGTAAGTGTATATGGTTAATGCTGTGCAAAGGTATACTGTTTTGTGCTTGCATGATCTAATCTCCTGCTGTCCAACTTTTAGTCTTTTCTGACAACACTGAATCCTCCTATGGTGGTGCCTGATGATCAACTGACTCGTTGGCACCCAAGGTTCAATGTAGATGAGGTTCCAGATGTATTACCAGCTGAACTTCCACAACCACCACAAGTGGAGAAGCTGACCACCGCACAGGAGGTGTTGACTAAAGCAAGAGGCATGATGACCCCAAAGGTGAGTCTTGTGCTTTGACTTTCATGTCTACCTCCTTGTTCACTGTTCTTCAGATCATTGTAAGATTTTGTAAATGTAACTTTCTTCCTGTAGATGGAAAAGGCTCTTGCAAACTTGGCGTTAAGGACTGCTGAGACTAATGGGGAAGACAAAAGGCCTGTGCCTTCAGAGTCGTCTAAACCTGCCTTGGTTGCATCTAGTGCTCTTAAAGGAGTATCACAGTCCCTACTAGAAAGGGTAGGTAGTTTGAATATAGAACCAGATTTAGGTTTGTAGATAAGTTACCTTTTCTTGCAGATATAAATAAATCATTAAATCTTGTAGTTTTTCTCTAATCATGTTGGTGCCAACTGTTTTGTTTGTGTGTTTGTTTTTGTCACTTGCTAACTGATATGTCCATGAATGCAGTAACTTTCTATGGTCTGGGACTTGCAGGAAACCTTTCCATGATTTCCTTATTGTGGACAGATTAGGCAGGAACACTACATGTGAGAAAATAACCTGGCCACAATAAGAAAATCCTGACTGTTTCTAAAAAGTACTAGACCATATAAAGTTTTTATTCACTGTTAAATCTGTTGGCAACCAAAGACTGCCTCTACTAAGATGATTAGAGAAAAATCTTCAAAACTGTCAAAGCTTTAATTTTATATTTTGCAAAGAAAATTAACTGTATAAAATTTAAATATGGTTATGTCCATTGGAAAACATAAAAATGTTGATTCTCAGTGGTTACTTCTCTAATACTGTGTACTTTATAGATTCGGGCTAAAGAAGCACAGAAGCTTCAAGCAATGATGACCCGCAAACCCCAGCAAGAAGAACGTTTGCTTATGATGTCCAGGCTGCCAGAGCTTGCTCGGATTCTGCGTAATGTGTTTATTTCAGAGAAGAAGCCTGCCCTGACTGTAGAAGTTGTGTGTGATAGGGTAATCTCCAGCTACCGATCATCAATGCCTTCAGGTAGGGAAAACCTGCTCGCCTATACTACTCTAAAAAACAAAAAAAAAAAAACACTTATTTACAGGGGCTGACACACAGCTTATAAACTGTATATCTAAAGTCAAAATCAGAGCCAACTTATGTTGGTCAGGACTCCCACCCTTTTAATGGCAAGATAAGATATGGAAATGGTATTTCAACGTTCTTGTTTGATGTCTTTGCTTTGTAATTATTATTTTTTTTTTTTAGTAAATTTTTTATTTTTTTTCCCTCTCTTTGCTCCCTCAGGAGAAATGGAGAAACATCTATCACTACTGGTAGAGCTGCTTCCGGACTGGCTTGCAGTTCATCCTATTAGGAAGGACACTTACTACAAACTAAACAAGTCCATGGACTTGAATCTCATTTTGGAGAGACTGGCCAAGAAAATGAAGGAAGAGGAGTCTCAATGACCTGACAAGTTTTGTTTTTAGATCATAGGCCATGCTTTCTTTTTGGACTTTTTTTTTTTTTTTTTTAATTTTAACAGGAGTGCAATAATTTGAAAGGCTGAATTGAACAGTTTCTGCAAAGCAATGTTTGGATGTTTTATAGCATAGTGGTGCTGCTGTGTGTAACTGTGTGAGCGAATGGTTTACAGGAAAGTTTTCTATGGCTATATCAAGTGTTTGCTTTGGCAATGAGATCATTACTTTATAGGGTTTTTAACTTTGCTGCAAATTTTGAGGCTTTTGTTGAAAAAGGGCATCCCGCTAACCAGTGTGAACCATACCAGAAAACTGCAAACTTCTGTCGTTTCCTGTAGTTTGGATTAAATGACCTTGCATTACTTTTTTGCTGACATTTTTCATTTCTGGTTTGAGGAAATTTGGTTACTTGCCTTTGGTTTGTAAACAACTGGGCTATAGATGACCTGTTTCCACTTCTGACATGTCTTTTTAGTTTTAAAACCTATAGTCTTCATAAAGTTACTATGGAGCATTTTTTTTTTTTTTTTCTTCTTATAACTGTGTTCTTGAATATTAAGATGACAACCTGGGTCTTACTACTTCCATTGTCAAAAAGATGTGTCCAGATGTCCTCGATTAGTAACATCAGATTGCAATTAAGGCTGGGGCCCAACGTGATGTAACTGCCACAGTCTGCCCATGGTGGAAACGCTGCAGAAAAAGTGGTAGTCACTGTATAGTGGATGGGATTCTACTGAATTCCATTCCCAGTGTGGGAAGATATGCACTGTGGACACGCTGCAATTTCCAAAACCATTGCGGTTTTGGAAATCGCAGTGTGTCAATTATGCAAACAAAAGCTGGTGGTTTCCCTATAGGTATAATGAAAGCATAAAGGGGTTTATCAGGACTAAACAGCTCAGTCCCATTCAAACCAGTTATGGCTCTTGTTATGAAATAGTGGAACATGCAAAAACATTGATCAACAAGGGGTTAACAGGAATCTGTCTCCCCCACATGCTGAATTACAAGCAGAGGTGTGTAAAGCATGGTGGCAATGTCCTGGCAAATAAGTCCTCCTGCCCATGCATGGTACTCCCATGTCTATGGCGTTTGAATGGAAGAAAGGCACTGATGAGGAGCAATAACTCTGAAATGGCGGTCTGCCAATGGGTTTTCTTCTGGAGATGTTCTGGTTTGGCATTAATGCCAGACAAGTTTCACTAGGTTTCTTAGAAAACTAGACCTTAATCTATAACATGCTATCCTCCAGAAGCTGTTGGTAGAGCAATCAAATTTATTTGCATATACAGTACAGACCAAAAGTTTGGACACACCTTCTCATTCCAAGAGTTTTCTGTATTTTCATGACTATAAAAATTGTAGATTCACACTGAAGGCATCAAAACTATGAATTAACACGTGTGGAATTATATACTTAACAAAAAAGTGTGAAGAAACTGAAAATATGTCTTATGTTCTAGGTTTTTCAAAGTAGCCACCTTTTGCTTTGATTGGTGCAATGCCAGACAATTAATGGAGGATAATAGCTTTAGGTCTCATTCACACTGTAGTATTCTAGTCACTGTTTTACAATGTATGCAAAACATACAAACCAGCTACATAAGGGATAGATTTGTTTTTTGGCTTACAAATTCTGAGGCAAAACACTGCCTTGTGTATGAGGTTGTGAATTTGCAGACATGCATAATAAAGGGTCACCGGATTGGAAGGAATAACTGGGAAGTATAAATGTGCATGCAATTCTTTCAATGCTTTGCAGATTTTAATGGTTCACTACAGATTCTTAGAAAAATCTCAGGGTTTTACAGAACACTTATTTTGTGAGCAAGGTTTGTACTACAGTACACAACATTTCATCATTGCATTTTTTTTTTTTTTCCTATGGATTTTGCCTAGCACATCATTGAAAGGTTATTCCCATCTCTGCAAACTGCTGCTGAGACAGGAATAACTGGCCACAACTGCAGGATGCAGGTGAGAAGAGCTGCCTTATTGTTTCTGTAACTGACAGGTGAGTGGAAGATACAGAAATAGCATAAAGCAGCTACACTACACTTTCTGTAGCTCCTCAGTTATGGAAACAAAATAGGTAAATGTGCGATGGTGTGTCCTTAGCTCCCATTCACCTCTATAGGAGTTACATAAACTACAGTACAGCAGGGTCACTCCCATTAGCCTGGACAACTTTTTCAAGTCCTCTCCTGATGGCTGGGAACTAGTTGCAGAGATGAAAATAATCCTCATTTTCTTCCCCCAAAAAAAATTAAATACAGGAAAACTTTAACCCTCCTTGATCAGATCAAAGATAAGTCAGCCTTGTAAAGTGAGCCTCAGACACATCTACCTATACATGTCATTCCAACATCTTTAGCCTAAGATGACTGCCCACTTGTTTATAGTTTTCCAGTCTTTTGTTTTATTTAATGACTATAACGCCATGTTTCCACCTGACACTAGACACTCAGGCCATACATGGGTGCCTTTTTGAGATGTTCCTTTTTTTTTCTGGTTTGTGTGCAGATATGCAGCTTTAAAAGTGTTGTTCCCTAGTAACTCTAAAATGATATGCTGGAAAATAAACCAAGAAAAGTCATGTAGCACTTCCGATCCACCCCTAGTCATACTGCAGCAATGCGTGAACAGGGTAAGGTTTAATCTTCTCTGCGCCTTTTAGAGATGTGAGTTCTATAAGCACCAGGCAGGCTAAGATATCTGCATTTCTTCTTTGTAGTAGTTCACATGATGCAGCCATTGTCCCTGCAAAACATCACATATAGGAGCTTACTTATGAGCATTCTGTGGTGGCTTTCCTACTCCAGTAATAAAGGGCCAATTATCCAGTGAACCAATTTATTGTGACAAAATGTTCCTCATTATAGACAAATGGATATATCAAATGTTGGATGAATGGAACAGGAACACAAGTACCATTTTGTTCAAGCAGGGTCAGACTCAGGCTCTTGTGATCAGTGAGGGTGCCCAGCTGCCGGATCAGATATTTAGCCATCCACCGGATAGAGATGGAATCTTATTTATGGTAAAACTGTAGTCTTCTGACCCAGTCACTATTTATACCCTGCAGGAAGACTCCTTTATTCACATACATACTCCTTTTGTTTGAGTTTTGTCTGAAAAATTAATACATTATTAAATATAAAGGGGTCTGAAATTTAGAGTTAAAAAAAGTTGAATGAACAGCATGGGGAACACGGGGATGTCACCCATATGCCACCCATGTTTCCGCGGCCCCTTTCATTAAATGAATAGTAGCCATGGAAGCAGGGCCACAAAATCGGATAGGAATAGGACCTGTTCCATATTCTTTGGCCGGGACTGGCGTCCCACACACGACAGTGTCATTCACGGTCATGTGTACGGGCCCATAGAAATCAGTGAGTCAATGTGCTATTTGGGAAAAACCCGAATAGCACACTGACCAGACATATGGTCGCCCGCAAGGGGGCTTAATGCCTTTTTTAGAGCAAAACAGCATTGATGCTTATGGACATCTATACAACACTTATTTCCTTCAGTCCTGACCTTTCCCATCCCCTGGTTGAACGTAATGGACATATGTCTTTTTTCAACTGTACTACCTAAGATACTATACCACATCACAGAAGAAAAAATGCAAACAATTATAGGTTAGGGTACATTAATATAATTAGTAGAAAATAATTTATACCTCCCGTGGCCAATAAATCATCAATTATCACAACCTTCTGTCCAGGGTCCACAGCATCAGTCTGAATTTCAATCTCCGCCTGTAGAAGACACACAAGAATAGATTAAAAAAAAAAAAAAGTGCACTTACAATTCTAAAACAGCTTTTCAGGAATGAATAGTACAGGTGAATGCAAGAACCTTTGTAATATATCTTATTAAATAGTTCCCACTCCATGATGTACTGATGTAATAGTACATTATGAAGATGGCATCCGCTGAGCTGGTGTCATCGGGAGGGGATCTCGGCTATGACACACAGCTAACATCCTCCTGTAATGGCTGTAAGTGGTGAAAACATTGTTTATGGCTGTTTAACTCCTCAGATGCCACCATCATTATTGATTGACTATTTATTATGAGGGGGAGGGTGTCCAATGGAGGACCCCACATCACCCTCCTTACTATATTTATAAGTCTTTGCCTGATTCCAAGGTTTATCGTTCTAGTTTCACTTTCTATGTCCATTCAATTGTACTTGATATGCAGAAGCAGATCAACATACTATTGAAGCAATCAGTGTTCAAATTTTTTTTTTTTTAAAACATTATATAGATAGATAGATAGATATCCTAAACGTTTAAGGCCGGGGCCTCACGTTCTGAAAAAAAAAGCTTGAGTTTTTGAAAATCAAAGTATACGGGTTTTCCATATAGGTATAGTAGGGGCAGAAAGTCTGCAGAGAAAAAAAAAAAAAAAAACTACGGACTTTCAGTGAAAAATGTTGTTCGGCTGTGTTTTTTTTCCCTGCAGTATTTTCATACGTGGGGCCTTAGCCTAAATCACCCTCTTTCCCAAGATCACAAGTAAACAAACATTAGGTATCCCCAAACCATTAAAATATAAAAATATTTGTCCCATAAGGCAAATGCCATAGCAGGGGGAAAAAAAAAAAAATCTATATGGCTGAATTAGTGTTTATTCACCGCTCTGCCTCCAGAACAAAAAGTGATCAAAATACCATACGTTCCCCCAATATAGTATCAATAAAAACTACATATTGTCCTGCAAAAAAAAAAACAAAACAAAACACCTTACAGAGCTCCATCCACTGAAATATAAAAAAAAAGTTACAGGTATCAGAATATGGTGATTTAAAGAGAATGTTTTCATTACTAATAAAATTTTGGATTTTTGTAAAGTTATTAAGGCCAGGGCTCCACATCAAAACCACAGCATTTTACAGCCATTACAAAAGTGGATGGGATTCTAGCGAATACCATCCATATGTTGCGGTTTTGGAAATCACAGCATGTCAATTATACCTATGGAAACCCCCGCGGTTTCCCTATAGATATAATGGAAGCAGAAAGTCCGAAGAGGAAACCTCTGAGGACTCTGAAAAGCAATGCGGGAAAAACCGTGATGTGTTGCTGCGGGTTTTCCCACAGTGCTTTTTACGTGGGGCCTTAATCTCAAACATGTACAGAATAATAAATTCTATTTTGAAATACAACAAATATTAGAAAGTTATGGCTTTTGGAATGCAGGCATAAAATGGAGTAAAAAATGGAAACACAACTGAAAAAGGTCTGCATCACATAAGGGTTAAGTATCAAACTAGGCTGCGTCCTCAATGGATTTCAGAAAAGTGCTTCCTTCTCCATTTACCAGACTGTTTTTCTCCCACTTTCTTCAGTCAGTCACATATCATTAAAAAAATACATCTGTTTTGAGCCCACACACAAGGATCAATGGTGCGGGGAAGTGTGATGAACAGACCCTCATTTATATATCTTTCTTGGAAATGTATTTTTACTTGCTCATATTAGTCCTCCACATACCTTTAGGAATGTTGTGCTTAATTTGTGTTTACACTGGTGGACGATACGCATCAGTGGTTTTATGTGTATACCATGGTAGATGGCTTTTTCTACTCAGCCAGTTTTATTACCCCTGGACAGATGTCCATGGGGGAGAGAGGGCCAGTGACCTTAAGTTCACCCACAGACGCACATCTCTCCCAGCACCTAGGAAGGCATCCATGTCTCCCAGGGTTCTGCAAAGGAGAGAAGGAGGAGGAGCCCTACCTGTGAGGAGGTGTGAGTGGGGCACTAGCCATATGCTGAAAGGAGACCTAGATTCTTGGTCACTCAGCAAAGAGGCAGCAAGAAGGTTTTATCTTGGAGAAGACGTGAGCGCTTGTCCTGCTGTGGACTGAGCATGGGCCTAGCATTGAGGCCTGAAGCCTTTTCCTTTGTTCTAGACAGCATGTAGGAAACACATGCTCTGTAACTTGCTTAAGGAAGCGCGCTAAGCCCAAAAACCTGCTGTGGCCTAGAGAAACGGACTACAAACTTGTGCCAGTATTTTTCTCTCTTATTTCCCATTTTATTTTCTGTATCATAGTTTTACTTTTATCCCTATCTGCTTGATTATTCATTGTATATGTTAATAAATATATAAAATTTAAAAAGCTCCTTTCATATTATCCTATGACCCGGTCCGCTCACGGTGTGTGAGTGGGAGGTAAAGAAGGTTGGTCGCAGGTGTGCCAAGCAGCTTTGCAAGGCGAGATCCTTCACACGAAGGCTGCTCTGCTACTGGCTAGTAAGGCTTTATTCACATGACCCAGCCATTTTAAAAATCATGAAAGTCTATGGGTGTAATCACATGCTAGTTTTTTAACGTACTGCGCAAACTTTTCATCATAATACTGACATGTCCTATATTTGGCCAGATGGACTCAAGAGGTCTATTTTTAATGCCTTTCACTCGCATGACAATCTGTTTTGGTGGCTCATCAGACTGATCTATTCTTTCTCACTTATGTTTGGCAAGTGAAAAACAGAACGGTGATGCGAATAAGTGATTTACTGCCTCACTCTATACGGTGGTAGAGTTCCCTTTGTAGGCAAGACAGCTCTTTTAACTGTGCTATGTTACACTAGCGTTGCCTCTTCGTTGTTCTGGTCCGTCAGAGTCCGATGGACCCCACTGACTGTAATGGGGTCTGCCGGGTGTCTGCCGTCTTAAAACTGAAAGGACTTTTTCCTCTGCAGATTTTCAGGTGGACATGTGAGCTTAGCATTAGTAAGATAATTCTACCATTGTTTAGAGTGAAGCAATAAATCACTTATTAGCCAGCAGGAGAAGGCCTCCCCTTCCTCTCTCTATAGCCTTCTGTGTTACAAATAACTCTATAAGCAGGAGTCTGATAAATGAAGAGATACGCATTTTCTCTACCAAGATACATTACAAAACTGCTTGTAGTCATTTGTGCTTATTCTTTTACAAAAAGTGTTTTTATAATCGGAGTTACACTTTAAAGAGGACCTTTTGTCACCTCCTTTTCTTAGTATCTGCTAATAGGTCCTGCTCCGCTGATTCCAGCACAGAAGGAATTTGCCGCGGATTTGGAGGCGGATTTCACCCCGAATCCGGAGCAGATTCCTACTGGAAAAAAGAAGCATCCTGCTCGATCTTACCGCGGATTCTGCTCGCGGCTCGAGACTCCCTCCTGATCAGGCCCATTCGAAATGCTGATGCACTACATTGGCATCCCGTAGCGGTGAAAATGCCAGCAGTGGAAACTGAAGAGGAATTCCTCTTCATTTTCCACCATGTGAACATACCCTAAATAGCATATCAGACACCAAAACACTTGTTGCTCAGGAACAGTGGAAGCTACAGAAAAAAATCCCTATCTGTGCTGCAATCAGTGGAGCAATGTCTATTAAATGATGCAAAGAGCTGGGCTGGCCAAGGTGGTGAATGGTCCTCTTTAAACAAACTAACAATGTGGCCCTTAAAATATACTAGGCTACATGACAGGGTAGCACAGTCTAAAACAATGCATTTGAGGCAATCCCCAACACAGCTGCCAGCATATTGTTGATATTATTGTGTGCCTGTATATTATATTTACCTTTCCATACTCTAGAGAATACGACACAGAGTCTGTTGGACCTGGCAACTTCCCTTTTTTCCGAATCAACACAAACCCAATACCAAATCTTTGTGCCAGCGCTGGACCAAAGAGAAATCCACGGGAATCTAAACCTGTAATGAGGGAATGCCTATATATAACTTGCATTATACAGAAGTGACTTTCAAGGAAGCCGCACATTGTATACGGCTGAGCTGGGCATTTCAGTATGAGAAGCTATGTTTTATGGAGGCAATAATCAAATCAGCATCCATGAAAGACCTGGACTGTACCCCTAATAGGACATATGAACAAAGGTTTTCAATCATGCCACAACCCCTTTAATCCATCATTAAAACATGTGACCAAAGTTATTGTTAACATCTAGCCTCTATACACAGTCCGCAAACAAGTTTCACTGGAACACAAGTAACCTTTGAATCTGCTGATGACAAAGTTGTAGCTTTGACTACTCAGTAACCCCTTACCAGCAATCAGATCAACCTTTGGAAAATTTTCTCGGAGGTAGGTCTCAAACAGGTCAATGCTAGCAGTGAATGCAGCAGGGTCTTTAAGAACTGGAGTGATGTCCCTGTAAAGAGCCAAAATTAGAAGGTACACACATTCAAGAAGAATGTACCACAAGTAGGCAAACAGAACCTTCCTTAATGTGGCATCTAGGAGGGAGGGTGGTAGACCTTGTAGCATGCAATATGCAAATCATGGGAAGAAGTGTTGCAGTTCCACCTTTTATAGATTCCCTAACATTTAAAACAATTGTCCCACCTAAACAAACCCATGGGTCTGGCTTCTTGACTTTCCACTGTGATTAGTTGTATGCTAATAAATGGATACGCATAGCCCAGCAAAGAGGTAGCTGATCGATGTGACGTCTCACATGTCTGGTTTATAGAATACGATCCCTTGTTAAAGGGGCAACCCAACTTTTAAAAAATGATGTCCTATCTAATTTTAGATTGGCAGGGGTCCAGCTGCTAGGAGCCATGCAGATCAGCCGTTTTCCTGTAACAGTACGAGCTGCAGTGTAGTGCTTACTCACCATACTTAAAACAGTGGTAGCTGCGAGAACTGCAGTAGCTGACTGGTAGCCGTGCAAGAAGGACTGGGCGATTAACCGAAAAATAATAGAAACTGAACATCAACCAGGATAGCCAACGTGTTGTTGGTAATGTCTGTTCGATTATTATAATAATTGCAGTTTCATTTGAAACGAAGACACCCAAACCAAAACTGCTATTGTTATACTCTGTGGTCTCTTCAGACCCCAGAGTGTAACGATTGGAGGCCCAGAGGTGGTTATCAAACATAAAAAAAACAGTGTTACTCACCTCTCCAGGGCTCCAGCAGGACTCCCTGCTATCTTTGGTGCTTCTGCCTATTGCCAGGGACTGCTAAGGCCTGTGATTGGGCCTCAGTGGTCGCATGGCATCCCAACGCTTGCATCTATGCATCACGATGCCACATGATGTCAGTCAGAACCACTAAAGACAGCAGGGGGTCATGCCAGAGCCCAGGAGAGGTGAGTAACACTGATTTTTAGGTTTGATCACCTCTCCTGGGCAGCCGAAGAAACCCCAGAGTATAATAGTAGTTTTAGGTCAGTCATGTTTGGCCCAAACAAAAACTCCGGGGTTCGGCCAACACTTAGTCATACTGTAAAAGGGGCAAGATCTAAAAAAAAATAAATAATCGTAAAATGCCTGATTACTTGCGATTTTGATTTAGGTCATAATTGCTCAGACCTACATGTAAGTGTACTCAAAGTATCAAAAGTACAGCAAGTGAGCACTGCAGCTTGTGCCAGCATGGGGAAACCGCTACTCTGCTGGGGTCCCGACAGTCAGACCTCCACCAATGGAAATGTTCTATTCTATGGCACCAGTAACATGGTTGGCTCCATTGTAGAGATGTGGCAAGGGCTTGTAAGCAATGCAAAGAACAGAACAAATCTCAACCATGCAAATTGTATGCACAAAATATGACTATTAAGAAATAACTAAGAACTTAACACTTTCATTACTGGTTCTTTCTAAGGGCGTTTGCCAGGACTTTACCCCCAGTCAGTGCCTGCTTCTTATAACAATGAGGAATCCTAGAGATGCAGCAGAAGAAAAGGTGACAACAGACCTAAAGCAGATCCCAGGGGTCGGGAAGTCAGGAAACTCCCGCACAGAGCCGCGCAGCACCGTCACTTTATCCTCCTTGTTCATGCTTACTGGACCACGCATGACCGCTCCTGACGTCATCACTATAGGCCCCGGAGACTCACGTGTGACTGCGGAAGTAGCCATCTTAGTACACCCACTGCTCACTTTGTCGTATAATGACGGCAGCAATATGCAGTGTACAATGCGGATTGTCACCTCATGAGCATACCCAAAGAAATACTGCTTATGTTGAAAGCTGTATAACAGTCACGTTACCCCTGCGACAGCCGTAGCACCCTCGCCAGGTACAGACATCCCCACATTCACACATATTAACTCCACTGACAGTCGCCAGGGTCATAGCTGGGGGAAAGGGGAAGCAGAACATTATGACCTCGGCGCCGACCAAACAGTTTTATGCATTGAGTGAATGCAGTGAGCGCAGTGAACTGAATTTTTACCGCAGGTGAAGGAAAGCCTATTTACAGCTCTGCAGGCGCTAATCGCATCAGTACCCAGTAATCGCCTATTTGTATCTGCTAATAGGTCCTGCGCCGCTGATTCCAGCACAGGAGGAATTTACCGCGGATTTGGAGGCGGATTTCACCCCGAATCCGGAGCAGATTCCTACCGGAAAAAAGAAGCATCCTGCTCGATCTTACCGCGGATTCTGCTCGCGGCTCGAGACTCCCTCCTGATCAGGCCCATTCGAAATGCTGATGCACTACATTGGCATCCCATAGCGGCGAAATTTTTTTTTTAACTTTTATATTAATTTTTTTTTTTTTTTTTTTACATTGTGTCATAATAGACCTTTGGGGACATCTGATCACTGTTTCTTTTGTGGGGAGGGGAGGCTGATTTCCTCTGTAACTGGGGCTGTTACATTTAGCCGCAGTTGCAGGAGGAATACAGCCTCTTGCACGTTACTATAGAGCTGATCTGGGTCCTGTAGGACCCAGAGCAGCTCTTGCAGACACAGATGACATAACCACCAGGTGGCCGGCTGCAAGATGCCGGCGCCCATAGCAACGTATACAGCGATCAGGAAGGCAGGGAAGGTAATAAACCTTCCCTGTCTTCTCTCTGGGAGCTCCGGCTGAAGTTACAGCTGGCTCCCAGTTTTGGCAGCTGCACGGTTTTGTGCAGCTCCTGAGTTCTGCTTGGACGTACCGGTACGTCCTTGCAGAACTAGACAACAACCCGTTGGACGTATATAGTCTATGGGCGGTACGGAAGTGGTTAACATTACTGGTAGCCACGCTGTCCCAAAAAGGCGGATCTGCAGGGGTCCTGGCTAAGGATATTAGAAAGTCCAAGAATTAGAGCAACCCATGTGGTGGCTGGGGGAGGTGTAAAATTTAAAAAAAAAAAAAAAAGCATACTCACCTGTCCCCGGCGCTCTGTTTTATGCCACCAGTGTTCGTTCAGTCTCATGCCAGCACCTTGCAGGAAGTCCTGTACCTCATATGGGTAGCATGGTGGCTCAGTGGTTAGCACTGCATCCTTACAGTGCTGGAGTCCTGCGTTCGAATCCTGCTATGGACAACATCTGTAATTATTTTGTATGTTCTCCCTGTGTTTGCGTGGGTTTCCTCCGGGTACTCCGGTTTCCTCCCACACTCCAAAGACATACTGATTGGGAAACATAGATTGTGAGCCCTATATGGGACAGTGACTGACAATGTCTGTAAAGCGCTGCAGAATATGATGGTGCTATACAAGTAAGCTTTAAAAAAAAAAAACATATGACTGCTGAGATCAATCAGTGGCCTTAGCAGTTGCTGGTAAGGAACTGTTGCTGTATGTAAGGGTCTATTCACATCACATTTTTTGCATCCATTTAAGGCAGGGGTCCCCAAACTTTTTACACAGGGGGCCGGTTCACTGTCCCTCAGACCGTTGGAGGGCCGGACTATAAGAAAAACTATGAAAATCCCTATGCACACTACACGTATCTCATTTTAAAGTAAAACAAAAAGGGAACAAATACAACATTCAAAATAAAGAAATAGTAAATTTAAGTCAACAAACTCACCATTATTTCAATGTGAAGTATGGGCCTGCTTTTGGCTAATGAGATAGTCAATGTCCGGTTCCATATTTGCAAATAGGTCCAGCACTCTGCCCCCATATAAGTCCAGCTCTCTCCCCCATATAGGTCCAGCTCTTTCCCTCATATAGGTCCCATGCAGTCTCCCCCATATAGGTCCCATGCAGTCTCCCTCATATAGGGCCAGCTCTTTCCCCCATATAGGTCCCATGCCTCCCCCATATAGGTCCCATGCCTCCCCCATATAGGTCCCATGCAGTCTCCCTCATATAGGGCCAGCTCTTTCTCCCATATAGGTCCCATGCCCCCCCATATAGGTCCCATGCAGTCTCCCCCATATAGGGCCAGCTCTCTCCCCCATATAGGTCCCATCAATCCCCCATATAGATCCAGTTCTCTGATCCCCCTCCATGCCCAGTAAAAAAAAAAAAGTGAAAATATACTTTACCTAGCACTGCAGTCGCTCCCGCGCTGTGGTCCCGGCTCCTCTGTCTTCGGCTGTAAGGCCTAGATGAGCATGTCGTGCGTCATGACGTGCTCATTCTAGGTCCGGACGACGAGCGCCCGAGCGTCTACACGGGAACAAGACTTCCCGTGTAGCGCTCGGCGGGTTATTTCAATTGTAAGCGCCTGTGCCCTCACAACTGAAATAACACAAGGAAATTGCGACGCGGGCCGGGTAAATGGCCTCCGGGGGCCGGATGCGGCCCGCGGGCCGTAGTTTGGGGACCCCTGATTTAAGGAATGCAACAAAGTGATGCAAACAGATGGCCATCCATTTACATAGAGATCAGTGTATGCTACTTTTTTGTGTCCTTGTTTTTGTGTTCCTGTTTTTCATCTGCTCAATGGATGTAAAAAAACTTGATGTGAATGGAGCCTAAGAAATGTCACTGGTCACTGGTCTCTCTCCAGCGACACCTGAGCCTCACTAGTAATATTCCTATGACAGGACTGGCCTTTATAAGGCTTCCGGCTGTCAAAAGAACAGGTCGGCTCCCACAACGCAAAAGGTACGGGGCCAGTGGGCACCGGCCCTGGGGATAGTTTCTCTGCTTCGGGGGGTCGATTGGGGGGGGGGGGGGGGTCACGGCTGGCACACCCAACAATGCCCGCAATCAGTGGACTCTGATCGCGGGCATCAACTGCGGGTCTCCAGTACAACAGAGACCCGGTATAATAGCTATAGGGGTTTCGGACTGGCCCTAGGGACCACGGGGGGAAGCGCGGAGGTCACATTTAACAATGCCCGCGGTCAGAGTCCACTCTGATCGCGGGCATTTACTACGGAGGTTGTGCTACTTTAGTGGGAAGGAGGGGGGGTCTCAACAATGCCTGCGATCAGGATACACAGTGATCGCAGGCATTTACTCCAGGTCTCCGCAGAGACCCGGTACGGCGGCTATGGTAGCCACTCTGCAGCAGAGCGGCCGCCATCTTTAAGGACCCAGCATCCGCTGTAATCGTACAGCAGATGTCAGGAAGGGGTTAAATTAGCTAGGGCTTATTTTTGGAGTAGGGCTTATATTTCAAGTCTACTCCAAAAAACCTGGAAAATCTAGCTAGGGCTTATTTTCGGGGTAGGTCTTATTTTTGGAGAAACACGGTATGAACAAGTGATGATACACCAGAGAAAAAATACCTAACTGGGGGTCTCTCATCATCGCAGGGAGTATACAGGTATCAGTGCTTTTTTATTTTCTATGTAAATCAGCCTTTAAACAGTTCAATAAGGTATGGTTACATACTTACTGTGGATTACCCTCCTAAGTGGATTAAGGAGAAATGTAATATTTGTGGCGTTTTATGGGCAGAGTTCAGTCAAGCACTCTTTGTGGTATGACATTGTGTAAATACAGCTGTATGGTGGTTCTTACACTGGCCAGTATTCCATAAGCAGGAGCACTTGCGTGCCACTCTGGCAGTTTGGATCTGACCATGTTACGTCTGACAACCTCTAAAATGCCCTCTGAAGTGTAGATGATGTGTCACGGGTGCAAGTGACAACCTCTCTATGCTGTTTCGGTGCCGCTTCCTGACTGTTGCTAACTGTTTACCTGTAAGAACGTTGCAGTTACTTGTTATAGAATGAACCAGAGGCACCTTTGTTGAGATTCGTGTACAAAAAGGGACACAAATTACATAGTGAGATATGTCTCGTTGGGGGCGGTTTCTACACATTTACCGCATAAAAACAAAAACATGGTATATACGACAGTGGGCATAATCAATTATTGCGTGGTTAACCTACATAGCCCAAATAAATGTAAACCAAGCCTCCATAACACAGAGTGTCCAGGATACCAATATGCAATACCACAAACAAAAAAATGGAAAGGACCACCCCGGACGAAGGCTGAGCGCCAAAACGCGCGTTGGGTGGTGTCAGTTGGGTACGGACCATGCATGTACTATCTTGTTTCACCATGGTTATACCACTAGGCATAAATTTGATTATTTTGCAGTATGTTACTTTTTAGGTGTATGTATCTCTTGCATTTCTACTCTTTATTACTGCGTTCTATCCATAATAGCTAGGTTCAATATTGGATGTTTTTATATGGTGTTACTTATTTATTCTCATATGATAATTGTGTATTCACACTATACTATCTGAGTGAATGTACAACACCATATTATCTATTTGTTTGAGTCTATACTTCTGCAAGTATGGTCCCTGCCCCATGTCTGACACCTTTGTATTGTCATCCTGTCTTATTGTCATTTTTGTAGTTTTTTAAAGGATTAATAAATTTCACAATTTTTTATTACTTTGTCTCATATGTTGAGTGTCTTTCCCATTTTTTTCTTTGTGACATTTACCACATAGCAGCTGCTATGTGAGCTGTTACATTCACACCACTGCCAATCAGCTGATAAAGGATAAATGTTCATTTGTCAGCAGATGAATATTTTATGCAGCATAAAAGACACAAGATTACACAGGGTGATGTGCCAAAACAAACAACAGTGATGTGTCCTCCCCTTTACACTGGCATGTGTTATAGGCAGATGCAGATGGACATCAATCAGCACATTTAGGATAGGGCTACATAGCCACATTAGTCGCTTGACTTTAATGCAACGCGATGTTGCAGAATGCGATTTTGACGTGATTTCACTATAACAAGAATAGGTTAGCGATTTATTATTTTGTTTTTTTTTTAATATACATTAAAAAAATTATTAACTGTGACTCACTTTCGCATGCGACACAATTGCTGATGGGAATGGTGTTGCATGTGACATTGACATGCAACAGAAAGTTGGACATGGTTGGATTTTTGTGCAACTGTTGCAGTCGCAGCATGTCACATGCGACACCAGAGAAATGAATGGCTTTGTTGCAATGTATCCCTATTCTTATTGTGGATTACTGCTCATCCTGCCCAGAAGTTTAAATGAACCCTAAACTGATTTCACATACAATACAGACAGAGAGGTGTTGTGGCAGCTTGAAGCTTTTATTTAAGATAATTTGCATTATGAGGATACGTCAGTCCAAGCATTGCTATATGCAGCTAGAACACAGCGATTCATATGGAGCTCCTGCCAGCAGGTTTACAGTCTAAACATCATGAAGGCACTTTGGCCTTGTGTAAAAATTGTACAGACAAAAGAGGCAGAGCAGCCCATGGTATAAGATCACATTATTACTTTAATTTTCTGTAATATACAGTGGAAAAAAGTGACAGAAGGAATATGATTTGTATTTATTACATTTCTGACTCTTCTCTGCATCATTTTTTTATATATATACAGTACAGACCAAAAGTTTGGACACACCTTCTCATTCCAAGAGTTTTCTGCATTTTCATGACTATAAAAATTGTAGATTCACATTGAAGGCATCAAAACTATGAATTAACACATGTGGAATTATATACTTAACAAAAAAGTGTGAAACAACTGAAAATATGTCTTATATACTAGGTTCTTCAAAGTAGCCACCTTTTGCTTTGATTACTGCTTTGCACACTCTTGGCATTCTCTTGATGAGCTTCAAGAGGTAGTCACCTTAAATGGTTTTCACTTCACAGGTGTGCCCTGTCAGGTTTAATAAGTGGGATTTCTTGCCTTATAAATGGGGTTGGGACCATCAGTTGTGTTGTTCAGAAGTCAGGTGGATACACAGCTGATAGTCCTACTGAATGGAGTGTTAGAATTTGTATTATGGCAAGAAAAAAGCAGCTAAGTAAAGAAAAACGAGTGGCCATCATTACTTTAAGAAATGAAGGTCAGTCAGTCCGAAAAATTGGGAAAACTTTGAAAGTGTCCCCAAGTGCAGTGGCCAAAACCATCAAGCGCTATAAAGAAACTGGCTCACATGAGGACCGCCCCAGGAAAGGAAGACCAAGAGTCACCTCTGCTGCGGAGGATAAGTTCATCCGAGTCACCAGCCTCAGAAATCGCAGGTTAACAGCAGCTCAGATTAGAGACCAGGTCAATTCCACACGGAGTTCTAGCAGCAGTCACATCTCTACAACAACTGTTAAGATAGCTGCTAGGAAACCACTGCTAAGGACAGGCAACAAACAGAAGAGACTTGTTTGGGCTAAAGAACACAAGGAATGGACATTAGACCTGTGGAAATCTGTGCTTTGGTCTGATGAGTCCAAATTTGAGATCTTTGGTTTCAACCACCGTGTCTTTGTGCGACGCAGAAAAGGTGAACGAATGGACTCTACATGCCTGGTTCCCACCGTGAAGCATGGAGGAGGAGGTGTGATGGTGTGGGGGTGCTTTGCTGGTGACACTGTTGGGGATTTATTCAAAATTGAAGGAATACTGAACCAGCATGGTTACCACAGCATCTTGCAGCGGCATGCTATTCCATCCGGTTTGCGTTTAGTTGGACCATCATTTATTTTTCAACAGGACAATGACCCCAAACACACCTCCAGACTGTGTAAGGGCTATTTGACCAAGAAGGAGAGTGATGGGGTGCTACGCCAGATGACCTGGCCTCCACAGTCACCAGACCTGAACCCAACCGAGATGGTTTGGGGTGAGCTGGACCGCAGAATGAAGGCAAAAGGGCCAACAAGTGCTAAGCATCTCTGGGAACTCCTTCAAGACTGTTGGAAGACCATTTCAGGTGACTACCTCTTGAAGCTCATCAAGAGTGTGCAAAGCAGTAATCAAAGCAAAAGGTGGCTGCTTTGAAGAACCTAGAATATAAGACATATTTTCAGTTGTTTCACACTTACTTTTTTGTTAAGTATATAATTCCACATGTGTTAATTCATAGTTTTGATGCCTTCAGTGTGAATCTACAATTTTTATAGTCATGAAAATGCAGAAAACTCTTGGAATGAGAAGGTGTGTCCAAACTTTTGGTCTGTACTGTGTATGTATATATATATATATATATATATATATATATATATATATATATACACACACACACACACACACACATATATATATATGACCCTTGGTATATTGCAAATGTATATAGAGTCAAGCTTATATTTGCATAAAAGTATGATAAACATTGACAGTTTATTGCCTTCATAACCATATTTATTGCTTTAATGTATTTAAAATACATTAAGCAACTGAGCAAACAAACTAGACCATTTTATGTCAACTACTGACTTTAACTATTTAGTGACAGCTGCAGCACCCAAGACTGCAAACAATCAATACATTCAGTTGGGCTGCAGCTGTCGCAAAATAGTTAATATCAATTAGAAGCACTATAAAAAGTCACTCTAAAATTCTCTCTAAAAGCTGCCATGTGAACATACCCTAATTCCTGCTAACATAACAAATGTATGTTAGCCTGTTATACTATACATGGTGTTCCAACCATATGCACAACCATAAAGACCAAGTGAAAAACAACCCTTTCTCATCCTCTGGAAAGAGAAGGTTGGGTTCCGTTGCCTTGAGATTTTCCATCATACTAGATTACCTAATTGTGTATTTATTGATTTTATCATCTCAATCCTAGTTGGATGTAAAATTGGTCAGTGTATGGCTGGTTTAAAATGGGTTCCTCAACATGACAACTTTTGTCATCTGTCCTATTGGGGCCTATGCAATTGTAGACACCTATTAGCTAAAGTAAAGAACTAGTCAAGTATTACATGGTCAGCCAATCATGCGCAAGGCTGACATGTAACTCTACATTTCCCCTGGTTTCCTTTTATATTGGGATTGTCTTGTTGGGACCCGCCCTATAACTTGTGCAAACAATTGCTCCTACAATCTTACACTTCATTAATGGAATGCAGCATTTTATGGAGGGCTAAGGCAATGCAAGTGTCAGGAGAGCGCAGCTCTGGTCCCTACTTTACAGCAAAGAAACCATGTATGACAAAGCAAATCTTGGAGTCTGTCAGTGGGGCCAGACACATTTCCATGGTTTTGACTCTGGAGGGGTCAGGCACTTCCCAATCTTCTCACATCCAAGGGGTGACCAGTTCTGCCACACATCAAAAAATACATTACAAACATTTTCAACATGTCATATAAGTAATATATCTATATTGGTGAGTAATGAAAATCAAGCTAAGCCCTTTTCAGACTGAAGCCACAGTGGCGGTCAACTTAGCTATACACATGACCGAGTTTCACCTGTGGAACTCATTCCGTGTGTGTGCCAGATTTACTGGCCTGAACTTCATTCCGGAGAGGGACTCCTGGCAGTATAGTTATCTATGCTGGTACAAGTCTCCCTGCCTCTCATACGGCATACTATCCCATAGCAATTATAAATAACTATGATGCTGAACTGCTTTGCTCAATGATAAGATGTAATTGAATATCATCTTTATCTTAGTTTTAACAAAAAGCCTTTAGCTAGCAGCTGTACAAAGATTTGGCCACTAGAGGGTGCTTGCAGCTCATAAACTGAGCAACATTGAGAGACTGTAGAATGCAATATGAGAGTTGTAAAAACATTCATCTCTAATTTTATTATATTGCAGTATTTTGGAAGCTTTCAAACACTTCTCCTTACTTACCATAACAGCCAGGTCACACACATTGAGCTGAGGTTCCCCTGGAATCATAGTGTCCTTGTGCTGACGAACCACAAGGGAAATTTCTAACATTGCAGTCTGATACTCAGCACTTGATGTTCTGTAAAATAAAGCACAGAATGCAATGGTTGCTCCGGTAATGTACTAGCCAAAGGGTCTTTGACGTCTTGAGTATATACTGTATAATAGATCTGGCTGCAGAACTGGTCCCTGTGATGCTGTTGTGTTATCTGGAGCAGGTGCAAATATAAGGATTAACCCCTCCATTGCCTCAGAGCTTTTACAATCTAATGGGGAGTCCCCTGGGATCCGAGCACAGGTGTGCAGTGCACTTGCTTCATTTACTATAATTGACCCTTCAGCTATGTGCTGGGGCTTCTAGTGTAGGGAGCAGCTGTGCTTCAAGACACCAGGGTCACATTCCTGATATAAAGAAGATCTGCATAACCCTGTGCAAGACATGGTATGCAAAGATTTCAACACCCATCTGTCTCACCTGTTTAATTCGATGAACAAAATGTGGCTAAAAGTGTTTCACGTAACTCTAGCAACGATTTTTATCTTAAACCAGAAAAACTGAGATGACCAGAGGTCACTGCTCCATCTGTGTCACTGTTACTCTTAGACAGCTCAAGCCTTACTGCAGTCACTCCTGCACTACACTGCATTCCTAAAGTGAAAAGCCACTTTAATACCTTAAGGAACTGCAGAATCAGCAGCTCCCTAATATACAACTGCCATTGCTCCCTATACAAGAAGGGTAATTGTGATGGATTTTAAGAGTCCTTTCTGGTTTAAGTCATTTAAATGTACTTGTTAAATAATAAAAAGTCCTACAAGTTCTCACCATTTTATGTCAGTAGACATAACCATTTACTGCTAAATGCAGAGAATGAAAAGCTATCATTATTATATCCAATTCACAATCATGCAGGGCTTATTAGATCAGAGAGCTCTGACACAGTTAAAACAGCTGCAGGAAACTGACTGTGAACGATAAATGTTTCTATTCACCGAGGGAAAGCAGACATCCTAACAGCTATGAGCAACTGAGGCATGTAAGCAAAATTTGCATTTGTTTCCATTATATATGTTGTACAGTATAATCTAACATAAAATTTAAATAAATATATATATATATACAGTACAGACCAAAAGTTTGGACACACCTTCTCATTCCAAGAGTTTTCTGTATTTTCATGACTATAAAAATTGTAGATTCACACTGAAGGCATCAAAACTATGAATTAACACATGTGGAATTATATACTTAACAAAAAAATGTGAAACAACTGAAAATATGTCTTATATTCTAGGTTCTTCAAAGTAGCCGCCTTTTGCTTTGATTACTGCTTTGCACACTCTTGGCATTCTCTTGATGAGCTTCAAGAGGTAGTAGTCACCTGAAATGGTCTTCCAACAGTCTTGAAGGAGTTCCCAGAGATGCTTAGCACTTGTTGGCCCTTTTGCCTTCACTCTGCGGTCCAGCTCACCCCAAACCATCTCGATTGGGTTCAGGTCTGGTGACTGTGGAGGCCAGGTCATCTGGCGTAGCACCCCATCACTCTCCTTCTTGGTCAAATAGCCCTTACACAGTCTGGAGGTGTGTTTGGGGTCATTGTCCTGTTGAAAAATAAATGATGGTCCAACTAAACGCAAACCGGATGGAATAGCATGCCGCTGCAGGATGCTGTGGTAACCATGCTGGTTCAGTATTCCTTCAATTTTGAATAAATCCCCAACAGTGTCACCAGCAAAGCACCACACCATCACACCTCCTCCTCCATGCTTCACGGTGGGAACCAGGCATGTAGAGTCCATTCGTTCACCTTTTCTGCGTCGTACAAAGACACGGTGGTTGGAACCAAAGATCTCAAATTTGGACTCATCAGACCAAAGCACAGATTTCCACAGGTCTAATGTCCATTCCTTGTGTTCTTTAGCCCAAACAAGTCTCTTGTGCTTGTTGCCTGTCCTTAGCAGTGGTTTCCTAGCAGCTATTTTACCATGAAGGCCTGCTGCACACAGTCTCCTCTTAACAGTTGTTGTAGAGATGTGTCTGCGGCTAGAACTCTGTGTAGCATTGACCTGGTCTCTAATCTGAGCTGCTGTTAACCTGCGATTTCTGAGGCTGGTGACTCGGATGAACTTATCCTCCGCAGCAGAGGTGACTTTTGGTCTTCCTTTCCTGGGGCGGTCCTCATGTGAGCCAGTTTCTTTGTAGCGCTTGATGGTTTTGGCCACTGCACTTGGGGACACTTTCAAAGTTTTCCCAATTTTTCGGACTGACTGACCTTCATTTCTTAAAGTAATGATGGCCACTCGTTTTTCTTTACTTAGCTGCTTTTTTCTTGCCATAATACAAATTCTAACACTCCATTCAGTAGGACTACCAGCTGCGTATCCACCTGACTTCTGAACAACACAACTGATGGTCCCAACCCCATTTATAAGGCAAGAAATCCCACTTATTAAACCTGACAGGGCACACCTGTGAAGTGAAAACCATTTCAGGTGACTACCTCTTGAAGCTCCTCAAGAGAATGCCAAGAGTGTGCAAAGCAGTAATCAAAGCAAAAGGTGGCTACTTTGAAGAACCTAGAATATAAGACATATTTTCAGTTGTTTCACACTTTTTTGTTAAGTATATAATTCCACATGTGGTAATTTATAGTTTTGATGCCTTCAGTGTGAATCTACAATTTTTATAGTCATGAAAATACAGAAAACTCTTGGAATGAGAAGGTGTGTCCAAACTTTTGGTCTGTACTGTATAAAAAGTTGAATTTACATGCAGCAGATGTATTGTATAAAAAGTTCTGCAGTTCTCTACATCTGAATGGGGCTTGCTGAACTCCATGCACATGCTACAGCCCCATTTAGATGATGAAACAGATGTTCAGTCGCAGAAATTTCTGCAACAAATTTGCCACATGTGAACATATCCTAATTCTTTCTTTGAAAGTATAGGAACATTTAGGGGCCGTACACACAGAGGAATCTGGAACTGGATTTAAGGTGGATTCTGCCTCAACATTGGCTCCAAATTCTGCCTGAAATCACACCTACATTCATTTCAATGGAAGGCAGGTGCTGATGTTTAACTCTAGCTGAATTTTACGACTAGCAGAAAAAATAAGCATTATGCTCAATCTTCAGGCAGATTCCATGTGAGAGCTCCCACTGAAATAAAAAATACTGGCTGGGTGACGTGGAATTTGCAAATTCAGTGGTGGATTTGGTAAAAATGAAAAGGTTCTTTTGAATTTTTTTTTAGCATCTACAAATTCTGCTGTATGAACTTACCCTTACAAGTACTGTACTGTATATGTATAGTCTTAATAAAGTATTGGTATTCTGTTTTACCTTATGGAGTACTTCTCACCAGGGTCTCTTCCCAAGTGGAACAAGAGAGGCTTGACATACTCCACTTGGTCATGTGTTGTTACACCAGAAACATTCTGTCCTGGACAGAAATTAATACCCTGCAAAAAAAACAAAACAAATTCACATTGAAATGGACTGCTGCTGGGATCATATGTTAAACTGTTATTATATAATTAGTGCAAAGGAGAGAAGACATTTTTGTATTGCTATATGGCAACCTGCTTTGCGGTCTTCTCTGGACATGACATGACTACTTACCTGGGACAGTTCCTCCCATGAGTTACTCCAGGTCCAGTAATGAGCCTTGTATGGCCCTAACCGGACTGCCATGAGCTCATTGCCACGGTAGTAGAATATTGCCCTGAGGGAGACAGCACAAGAGATGGTTAAAAATCACAAAGGATGCTCTATACTGTCTCTACTATAATCTATGAAATTCAACCTGGAAATGTAGGAAGAAGTTGGGTACCAGTTCATAGAAAGCATGTCCTGGAGTTAGAAACGGAGAGACGCAAAATGGGCAAGTAGGATCTTGGTTATCATGAAAAGAAAAATGATTTAGCCTTGAGAAGAGACATGTAATGGGGGACATAATTAACTTATATATAAATGGTTCATAGAAAAACCATGTAAAAAGCTGTTCCATCTGGAGAAAAAAAGGGTTTAGTGTCCAGAGGCTTCTTCTAAGAAATGTGAATCTATGGAATAGCCTGCTTCAGGAACAGGTAACAGCTTTAGGCTGAGACCAGAAGTTGTGGAAAATCTGCATTTTTTTTGTTGCAGATTTTGTGGCAGTTGCTGCAGTTTTTTGAGCCAACGCCAGGGGTGGATTTTATATATCCCATTACTTTTGGAGCTAATCTTTGTTTTGGCTCAAAAAAAAAAAAAAACACAGCAAAATCTGCAACTTAAAATGAATCTTTTCTGCAGATTCTGGCCTCAGCTTTAAAAAGGCTTAGATAACTTCTGACAGAAAGAGAACATCCATGCGTATAAAACTTTATAAAATTCTTGTTTCCCTCATCCCTTCCTTTCAATCATGTCCCCTTCCCTCAGTTGAACTTGATTGAAATTAGCTTTTTTTCACCCGTACTAACTATGTAAATTGCTAACAGTGGAACGGCTTTTAGCATAGACTTAGAAAATCTGCTCCAGCATTGTTATTTCATGAGGAATGCAAGTTTTTACTACAACAAACATGTCAGGAAAGCAAATTGCTTCTTATTTTTTTTAACCAGCCCACCAAATAAAATGTTTTCATTGCCAAAAATGTACCAGGTAAATATTCTCTGGCACATGAAAAAATGCGTCAGTTCCTCACAACAGCCAATTAGGTGACTGCTTTTATTTTCTCACTTGCTGCTACCGGTTCACTGCTATGGGCAACATAATTTGCTTTGTGCTAGTTGTAGTAAATAACAGAGTGATACTAACCTCTCAATTTCTTTGCCCTCCAGAATAACAGGTGATAGATCAATGCCATCTATTTGTCTGTCTGCAGGAGGGTCCAATCCTGCCAAGACCAAGCTTGTCGTAAACAGATCCATAATGTTGGCCAGCTGGTAGCTCACCTTGGAGGAATAAATATATCTACTGTTAGGTAAACAAACATGAAATGGTATTAAAGGGGTTAGGCATGGCATTATATAACCCTACAGTTTTGACCTATTCAAATTATTGTGACTCAGCTGTAATACCAGACACAGGTAACTGACGAGGGTACTGAGTGTTGGTTACCACAGATCTGATATTGATGCCCTGTTGGATTTTGCTATGAATTCAATGCAGTGAATGATCAGTTCCACAACCTCAATAACTAGGCCATTTTGAAAGACAAAATATTAAAACGCACACACTGTATGTTCCTATTCCAAAGGTTTCCTAGAACTTCACCTCCCAACACTGCGTAAAAATGTAATGGTCTGGAATTCTTACTAGTCTGGAATATGATTAAATATAACCCTAGATCAGCAGGGGTTTGGCTGGTGATCCCACAATGCAAAAGCATCAGATCACTGATCGGAAAAAAAAAATCTGTTTCTATAGATAAATGTTGGAGACGACCTGGTAGGTAATGGATTGCACAATCAATAACAGGGAATAATCTAGAATGTCCAGTAATCTGACGCCCCTCTGGTCAAAGGATTTTTGGAATTTTCCCTTCTTTAATTTTCATTACATGTTGTAAGGCAAGAGAATTCAGAACCAAAGAAAACATAAAGATTGCCAGCAGTTTGCTAATGTAGGAAAGAATGAATGACCTCAGCTGGTCACATATTGTTATCAGCATGACACAGACATGTAGTCATTTTCCTTCTGCATTTGACTTCCCTACAGTTAAAGGTGCAATAGGAAGTCTTCTTTTCAATACCTTTTTGCCACCAACTGTGGGCAACAATTTGACATTATACAATACACATCTACATTCATTATTGAGTGGTTTTGTAAACATTTGCTTAATATGTACCATGTTTACTTTGCCAGGGTACTGTGGGGGCTCAGAAGAGTAAGTGCTAAGATGCTAGGTCAAGTGTCTGTGACACTTGGGTTGAAAGCAAATCACTATCCATGTAGATGAATTTAGAAAACAGGTACAAAGTTACCTAAGTCTGAGGACTCACATTGTGGAAAAGATGTGTCTTTTGTGGCAGACTTTGCTGAATTTTTTGAGCCAAAGCCACGATTGGATTTAGTAGAAGGGATAAGTCTAAATGCTTTCCTTACATTCCTCATTCCTTTTGAATACACTCCTGGCATTGGTTCAAAAATAAATGTAGAAATGCAAAATCTATAATAAAAAAAAGAAGCTTTTCCGCAACATGTGGCCTCAGGCTAAGGCCCCACGTTGCGGAAAAGCTGCTTTTTTTTGTTGCAGATTTTGCTGCGTTTTTGCCGCAAGTCAACGCCAGGAGTGGAATGAGCAGAAGGGAAAAGTATAAGAGGTTCCTAGATATTTTCCATTCCTTCTGTGGTTAATACTAGGTTTGGCTAAAAAAAAAAAAAAAAAAAAAAAAAATCTGCAACAAAAAAGCAGCGTTTCTGCAACATGGGGCTTTAGCCTAAAGCAGTTTACTGCTTTGTATAATTGCTTTCTTCCAGAAGGTTTCCCTGGTGATCAGTAGATAACAAGGGGTTAAATAATAATTAGTAATTAATTGTTAGGTATCTGGTAGCAACAGCTTACTTCCCTCTCAGTGCCAGTAAAGGAAAAATGCTTTACACTGTTCCCTTGCTCTTATATACCTGAATAAATAAGCAGATTGGCTATTCAAGACCTTAAGAAAGCTGAACAACACCCAATACTGAAAATAATAATATAACAGCCTAAAACTTAGTAGCCGACAGGATAATCAATGTGCTAAATAGTCTTCTGCAACTTAGAAGGTTAGATTAAATTTCTGTGGTTGTGCTATTTGTCTCTTAGGACAACTCACCTGACCAGCAGCCAAATGTTCTGGCCACCAGGCAATGCCAGGCACCCTCATACCACCCTCAAATGTTGTCTGCTTCCCACAAAGGAAAGGGGAGTTACTGCCACCTGAAATATATTTTAAGAACATAAATTAAAGGGAGTCTGTCAGCACCAAAAAACATTATTAAACCAGCTTCAGTATCTTATAGCGCTCAGAGCCGTGAGTACAGTGCTATAATTTGTTTGTAGAATGGGTGCTTAATTTTGATGAAAAGTTGCTTGTTAATGTAAATGAGCTAAGAGTGCTTCGGGAGAGTGTTCTGGGGCAGTTGAGCATTGTGACTAGATCTTCCTATTGCTTGGGAGGAAGCGGGGGAAAGATCTGATTAAGTCAGTGTTGCTAGGAGAGGTATTAAGTAAGAGGAAGATCTTGCTGTGATGCTAAGCCGCACCAGAACACTTCCCAATGCACTCTTAGCTCGTTTGCATAGGAATAAAAAGCAGCTTTTCATCAAAATTAAGCGGCAAAAAAAATTATATCACTGTATCATGGCTCTGAGCACTATAAGGTACTGGGGCTGGTTTAATAACGTAAGACTCCTTTTAAAGATGTTAATATTCCATAACTATGACAAAAGAAACTGAATTATCATATACCAAGAGAAAAGGACTGTTACCTTGGTTTGGAGCAGAGATGAGTGCAGCTCCATTGTCAGATGTGAAAAACACAAAGGTGTCCTTTGCAATTCCCATGTTCTTTAGAAGATCCAATATCTTTCCTATACTGAAATCAATTTCACGTACTGCATCTCCATACCTAGGGTAAGTAAAGGTATGCAGCTACATCAGCTATGGCTTGTGCTGCTATGTACAATATAGTGGTTTCTATCAGTGTCCCTTTAATACTGTTTGCCGTTAAGGTTGCAGGTCACCCTCAAGTCATGTAAAATGATAGAGGACCAACACACAAACTCAATGTTTCCCTATGGGAGAAAAGGTCAAACATCAATTGTAAGTATTTAAAGGGGTTTTCCCACAAAAGCAAGTTATGGATAGGTGATAACTTGCAGATCAAAACTTTTGTTCCCCATTCTGAAAGGAACAGTGGTCAGGCAGCACGTGCACCACTCCATTCATTTCAATAGGAGTGCCAGAGATAGCTGAATTACGGTGCTTGACTATCTCTGGCACTCCTATTGAAAAGAATGGAGTGGTTCACGCGCTGCCTGAACACTGCTCCATTCCGAATGGGGAGCAAAAAATCTCCCTTCTCCTGATCAGTGGTGGGGTTTCCGTGGTGGGCAAACCCCTTTAACAAAGAGGGTACATAACTTACAGTCCTCGGTGACTTGTTCCCAGAAAGGGACTGGAGGCGTAGACAGGAGCATGAGTGGCATCAATGGCCCAGTACATAAAGAACGGCTTCTTGGAAGTCCCATACTTGTTAATAAAATTTATGGCTTCCTGATGAGAAGATAACAATATTAAGCAGTCAGCAGGATTTGGAATAGTCCAAAAATCACAGAACTGGGGTAACTGTATACAAAGTTATGATTCTTGGTCTTGAATCTAGTCTCCACTATGTGTTCCCTGTTTTTGGTCTATACTCGGTACACGCTGCAACTAAACATACCCTATCACTACACCTCTGTGTAATGGCTTCTGCCTGATCCATCCTTTGCCACCCCAGCAATGAATGCAGCTATCCAATCTATAGTCACTATTCTAGAGTATCCAATCCTTAAAAGGAATTTGTCACCTATATATGTTTTACTCATTAATAAGCAAAACATTATATTTTTTTTATTGTGTTTTTTTCTGATTGTAGATTTCTCAATTCAGTTTTCTGTACATAATCATGAGGGTGTAGCCATCTTACTTGATCTGCTGGTAACAGTATTTAGAGATAATCTTGACAGCAGCCACATGGACTAGTCTAAAGACAGAACTGCTTGGCATTCTCTTGATGAGCTTCAAGAGGTAGTCACCTGAAATGGTTTTCAATTCACAGGTGTGCCCTGTCAGGTTTAATAAGTGGGATTTCTTGCCTTATAAATGGGGTTGGGACCATCAGTTGTGTTGTTCAGAAGTCAGGTGGATACACAGCTGATAGTCCTACTGAATGGAGCGTTAGAATTTGTATTATGGCAAGAAAAAAGCAGCTAAGTAAAGAAAAACGAGTGGCCATCATTACTTTAAGAAATGAAGGTCAGTCAGTCCGAAAAATTGGGAAAACTTTGAAAGTGTCCCCAAGTGCAGTGGCCAAAACAATCAAGCGCTACAAAGAAACTGGCTCACATGAGGACCGCCCCAGGAAAGGAAGACCAAGAGTCACCTCTGCTGCGGAGGATAAGTTCATCCGAGTCACCAGCCTCAGAAATCGCAGATTAACAGCAGCTCAGATTAGAGACCAGGTCAGTGCCACACAGAGTTCTAGCAGCAGACACATCTCTACAACAACTGTTAAGAGGAGACTATGTGCAGCAGGCCTTCATGGTAAAATAGCTGCTAGGAAACCACTGTTAAGGACAGACAACAAGCAGAAGAGACTTGTTTGGGCTAAAGAACACAAGGAATGGACATTAGACCTGTGGAAATCTGTGCTTTGGTCTGATGAGTCCAAATTTGAGATCTTTGGTTCCAACCACCGTGTCTTTGTGTGATGCAGAAAAGAACGAATGGACTCTACATGCTTGGTTCCCACCGTGAAGCATGGAGGAGGAGGCGTGATTGTGTGGGGGTGCTTTGCTGGTTACACTGTTGGGGATTTATTCAAAATTGAAGGAATACTGAACCAGCATGGTTACCACAGCATCTTGCAGCGGCATGCTATTCCATCCGGTTTGCGCTTAGTTGGACCATCATTTATTTTTCAACAGGACAATGACCCCAAACACACCTCCAGACTGTGTAAGGGCTATTTGACCAAGAAGGAGAGGGATGGGGTGCTACGCCAGATGACCTAGCCTCCACAGTCACCAGACCTGAACCCAATCGAGACGGTTTGGGGTGAGAATGCCAAGAGTGTGCAAAGCAGTAATCAAAGCAAAAGGTGGCTACTTTGAAGAACCTAGAATATAAGACATATTTTCAGTTGTTTCACACTTTTTTGTTAAGTATATAATTCCACATGTGTTAATTCATAGTTTTGATGCCTTCAGTGTGAATCTACAATTTTTATAGTCATGAAAATACAGAAAACTCTTGGAATGAGAAGGTGTGTCCAAACTTTTGGTCTGTACAGTAAATATAGCATCATTTACTACATAATCACCACATCTTCATTCTTAGAGCAAATTTTGTATGGTCACACCTGTACAAAAAAAATGCTGTAAACCGTACAAAACCTAAAACAGCTGTATTATGAAAACTACCAGTTAATACTTACCATAAGTTTTGTTTATTAATTTTTATACTATAAATCACAACATTTCTGTATGATCAAGGCAAGGACCTTAGTACCTGTAAGTATATCTGAGTTAAGTTTGACTCCCCCGTCTTGTGATCAATATATATTTCTTCATAATATCTAGAGGGATAGGGAAACAATAGCAATAAGTAAAAGTAAAGGTAAAGTCCTGTTGATTACATTTGCATAGCTTTTTGTGATGTAACCAACTCCGATCTACTGCAGTTGAGGATCTAGAGAGTATAGTGAAGCAGGGGAACAAGACTTCTAGCATACCCTGCTGCGCTCTAATCTAATCATCGGGATCCAGGAGATCTGGGTATATATTAGAAAGAAAGCTTAATCAGTGTAGGGAATGCACTGGTAAGCTTTATTTCTCCCTGCATAACCCATTTAACCTTTAATCCAAACTCAAAAGTAACACACACTTTTCAGTGAAATCAATGTGCTGTCTGTTTAACAAATAAAGGTTCCAATTCCTCTAGAGTGAGACATACTCTTTGTAGCTACTGTCTACTCTGGTTAATAGCTGAGGCTCCTAAACAGAGGACCGCCCTTTTCCTCCACTACTACTAAATCAAAATATTCTCCAGTTAGGTATTTGGAACAGGATTTTCTCAATTAGACAATCCGAAAGGTTCCAAACCTACTTAAGGCTACGGCCCCACATTGCGGAAACGCAGCTTTTTTTTATGCAGATTTTGCTGCAGTTTTTTGAGACAAAGCCAAAAATGGCTACAAAAGGAATGGGAAATATATAGGAAGTTCTTATACTTCTACCTTCTGCTCAATCCACTCCTGGTTTTGGCTCAAAAAACCACAACAAAATCTGCAACAAAAAAAACTGCTTTTCCACAACGTGGGGCCGTAGCCTCAAACAGTGTTACAGAATAACCAAGAAGTGGATACTTTACCTTCCAATCATCTCCCAGTCCCTGTACACTGGTATATTTGGCCTTTCTATGTTATCATAAGGTCCGAAATGACAGTTTGGAGAACCGAACCATTCGTCAAAACCATGACTCAGCGGGTGATATTTCCTTCTGTGTCCTAAATGCCTGCATGTTTGGAGGTCAGAATAAGAAAAGAAACAGAACAATGTGCTATTAAAGGGTTCTTCCTTTAATGACATTTATCCCCTATCCACAGAGGGGGTGGGAGACCACAAGGGCCGATGTGTATCAAGTAGTGGTGCACATGATAGGCCACTGCTCCTTTCCCTTCTATGGAACTGACGTTAGCCATCCCACAATTCCCATAGAAGGGAATAGAGCAGTGGCTGTGCACACCACTGCTCTATTCACATGGGGCATAATTCACATGGATAGGGCATAATTGTCTAAAGTAGGAAAACCCCTGTAAAGAAATATGAAACTGGATGTTACAGTTCTGAATATAAAGTATTTTGAGTCAAATATTATAATATATGTGCCCCATTCTATGTTTTCCGAAAAGCTATGCAGAAAAAAAAGCACCATTTAAGTCATAGGGCCATTCTGTAGATTCCTACAGTTGCTGGAAGACACAGCTAAACCCGCCCTCGGTCCCTTCAGTCTCAGGATCTGTGGCACTGATCATAAAGTAATGGCATATACTAGCAATGTTGTATGCTATGTAACACCTACTGGAATCTTACCATTTGCCGATAATTTTATTGATGTATCCAGCCTTCTTCAGCAGTTCCGGGAGCAGCACCTCAGAATCAGGAATCCCACCCATTATCTCTTGTGGTGTGTAAGCTGTGAACAGGAGGACTAAATAGCATTCACAAATTTCCAACTTGTCATTGACAATAAACCTGCAGATACTGTAGCTAGTACCAATTCAGAAAATTACATGTGTGGCATCTCTGAATTTGGGTTTATGAATTTATATACATTGCATATAAATAAGTGATCTAGACATAATACTGTATCCTACAGTGCGCAATCAAAGTTGTCCTTACCATTCCTGGCATGATCATTTGTAGTATAAAAGCCGTTCCGTATCGGAAGACGTCCAGTTAGTAATGATGCTCTGGCTATAAAATAAAAAGGAATAATAATACTGTGATTAAGGAAGCACCATATATATTGTTCATATACTAATAGACATAGGATAGGTGAATGCTGGGTATATAGTAATATCCATACAAATAAATAAATAAACCTACCCTGCAGAATCTGTCACATACAGTGGGGAAAAAAAGTATTTAGTCAGCCACCAATTGTGCAAGTTCTCCCACTTAAAAAGATGAGAGAGGCCTGTAATTGTCATCATAGGTAGACCTCAACTATGAGAGACAAAATGAGAAAACATATATAGAAAATCACATTGTCTGATTTTTTAAGAATTTATTTGCAAATTATGGTGGAAAATAAGTATTTGGTCACCTACAAACAAGCAAGATTTCTGGCTCTCACAGACCTGTAACTTCTTCTTTAAGAGGCTCCTCTGTCCTCCACTCATTACCTGTAGTAATGGCACCTGTTTGACATTGTTATCAGTATAAAAGACACCTGTCCACAACCTCAAACAGTCACACTCCAAACTCCACTATGGTGAAGACCAAAGAGCTATGGAAGGACCAGAAACAAAATTGTAGACCTGCACCAGGCTGGGAAGACTGAATCTGCAATAGGCAAGCAGCTTGGTGTGAAGAAATCAACTGTGGGAGCAATAATTAGAAAATGGAAGACATACAAGACCACTGATATGAAGAATGAATGGGGCCATGTATCGTGAGATTTGGAGTGCAAACCTCCTTCCATCCAGGGCATTGAAGATGAAACATGGCTGGGTCTTTCAGCATGAGAATGATCCCAAGTACACCGCCAAGGCAACGAAGGAGTGGCTTCGTAAGAAGTATTTCAAGGTCCTGGAGTGGCCTAGCAGTCTTCAGATCTCAACCCCATAGAAAACCTTTGGAGGGAGTTGAAAGTCCGTGTTGCTCAGCGACAGCCCCAAAACATCACTGCTCTAGAGGAGACATGCATGGAGGAATGGGCCAACATACCAGCAACAGTGTGTGCCAACCTTGTGAAGACTTACAGAAAACATTTGACCTCTGTCATTGCCAACAAAGAATATATAACAAAGTATTGAGATGAACTTTTGTTATTGGCCAAATACTTATTTTCCACCATAATTTGCAAATAAATTCTTTAAAAATCAGACAATGTGATTTTCTAGATATGTTTTCTCATTTTGTCTCTCATAGTTGAGGTCTACCTATGATGTCAATTACAGGACTCATCTTTTTAAGTGGGAGAACTTGCACAATTGGTGGCTGACTAAATACTTTTTTTTCCCCACTGTATGATTGTGCTAACACACCTTGCACAATTGTGGTGTCCTTTATCTACACTGTGCAGACATTCACTATATAGGTTCACATACTCGCAGTAACGCTACTACAGTTTAATCAACTGAACAAGATTTGGTTAACTCTGCTACATCTGTACATGTCTATATACTAAGATGAAGTACATACTGAAGGATATTTCTAAAAGCAATGGCCTCTGTGAGCAGCAGGAACAGCCATCCCTCCCCCCTCCTTTTCCCAGCATTGGAGGAAAAATTGTTTAGTGTTATATACTAGAATACTAAAGAAACATTTCACTTGACAGTAGTTCACACACTTACATGGAGAGCACAATGGGTTAGCAGTATAAAAATCTGGGAAAAGGATGCCCTCTGATGCCATCCGATCTATATTAGGAGTCTCTTTGGAGGGTTCTCCGAACACACCAAGATCTCCCCATCCCATCTGTAGGGAGCAAAAAAGAAAGTTTAAACAAACTATTAATATTTACATATTGTTAAAGATGCTAGGATTAATGCTAGGGTCCCATAGACTTTTTGCAGTGAATATTATGACTCATTGTAACCAGTTTTGCCCACATGGCAGGTTTGTGGGCAACTTACACTCATAAAATTTATTTTTTTCTTTTAAAAGGAAACTTTGAGGTTACAATTTTAATAAGGCCTTGGAACCCTAGTTATATCAACTGGCCTTAGGGTGCCTTCATGCACTGCAGATTTTGCTGCAGATATTTTTACAGCTGAAAATCACGTCCATTCATCTGAATGAGGCTTGCAGTAATCCATGTGCCAAAACACCTCCATTCAGATGAATAGAACTGATTTTCAATCACAGAAATTTCTGCAACAGAATCTGCAGTGCATGAAGACACCCTTAAACTTGGAAATTAGTCTGAAACAAAGTTACAATATTCATACTGCATCAAGTTATATAAGCTAAGTAGAAAGCAAGTAGTTTGTAACAGCAAATCTGCAATGTTCTGCTGCCCACACAGCAAACCTTCTCTGCATTTGTAAATGACCCCAGCCCACCGTGTGCTCTTACATCGTCCATCAGCAGTAGGATAATGTTGGGCTGAGTCCCATTAGTTGCCAGGACAGGTCTGGAAAGATATAGAACCACCAGAGAGAATACAGGAAACATGACTGCTCTTGTAAAGACTGCGGCTACTGGGGCCTAGAGGGTTAAAGGACATGTGACAATCATGTGACCAGTGACAGGAGTGGGAGGTGTAAAGCAATGTGTTTTCTGCTGCTACTGGAAGTGGGTTGTCTTACATGTCTGGCCAAGTGGGTGTTTCACCCTTGAAGGCTAAATCTAATAGATCACACTTTGCTATGTGCCTATAGAAGTGCAGTGTTATATGATGAGCTACTAAGAGAATACTTTAGAATGGACTAGTCCAAATGGCTTCAACCTTTGACTGTCCAGTTGCTGTGAAAGTACAATTGCCAGCCTGCCTGCAGCTGTTTGGGCATGCACAGAGTTATTGTTTCCTAGCAGCTGGAGAGTGTCAGGTGAAAGACCTCTGAAATAGACTCTCTCAGTTCCTGGTAAGAGGTCGCCATCCCTCTTCCTCTGTCATTCACACATATTTATGTGTATATGCATAGAATAACAGAATGCAAATAAGAATGCTGTAATATGTAACTCTGTTCACCCCAATATCATGGCTTGTGATGATTATAGCCAGACATGATAGTTATGCCAGATACTGTGAATCCTTATTAACCCCTTGGGGTCTGTCAGGATTACAGCAGTTTTTACAGCTAGAGTAGCACTATATGCAGTCAATTAGAATTCCCTGAAAGATCAACAGAAACTTAGACAGAGCATCTGTACACAAATGTGAACAAAACCTAACCACACAGACCTACAGGTGAATTCAGACTGGTGGAGACGAGTTTGTATCATAAATAATATCCTGTGCCTGCAAATTAACTCATATGGAAGTTAAAAGGAATTTTATGTAATGGGACTTTCTTGCTTTGTTACTGCAGTACCAGACACAGCCTTGTGTACAAAAGTGCCTCTGTGCCTGGTGCAACAGTAAGACTGGGGACACACTGTGTGAATTCACTGTGTGCTACTATGCGGCATAAAAAAAACGCAACGCAAAATGACTGCAGTTATCAGTTTTTGCAATGGAAAGGTTGAAAGTCATGGGGGACTGAAGAGAAATCTGCAGGCAAAAAACACTCAAGTTTTATTTTTGCCACTGCAATTATTTTTCTCTGCAGCGCTATACAGAAATTTTCAGTCACTGTCCCATATAAACACGTGGACAAAATTGTTGGTACCCCTCGTTTAATGAAAGAAAAACCCACAATGGTCACAGAAATAACTTGAATCTGACAAAAGTAATAATATATAAAAAATTCTATGAAAATGAACAAATGAAAGTCAGACATTGCTTTTCCACCATGCTTCAACAGAATTTTTAAAAAAGAAAACTCATGAAACAGGCCTGGACAGAAATGATGGTTCCCTTAACTTAATATTTTGTTGCACAACCTTTTGAGGCAATCACTGCAATCAAACGATTCCTGTAACTGTCAATGAGACTTCTGCACCTCTCAACAGGTATTTTGGCCCACTCCTCATGAGCAAACTGCTCCAGTTGTCTCGGGTTTGAAGGGTGCCTTTTCCTAGGATTTAGGTCAGAGTTCATAGAAGGCCTCTTCCTCTTAGCCATTCTTGGGTATTTTTAGCTGTGTGTTTTGGGTCATTATCCATAGACCCATGACCTGCGACTGAGACCAAGCTTTCTGACACTGGGCAGCACATTTCTCTCTTGATCAATCCCTTCATAGTCTTGAGATTTCGTTGTACCCTGCACAGATTCAAGACACCCTGTGCCAGATGCAGCAAAGCAGCCCCAGAACATAAGAGCCTCTTCCATGTTTCACTATAGGGACAGTGTTCTTTTCAAGTTATGCTTCATTTTTCCGTCTGTGAACATAGAGCTGATGTGCCTTGCCAAAATTTTCGATTTTTGTCTCATCTGTCCATAGGACATTCCCCAGAAGCTTTGTGGCTTGTCAACATGTAGTTTGGCAAATTACTTTTGTCAGATTCAAGTTATTTCTGTGACCATTGTGGGTTTTTCTTTTATTAAACGAGGGGTACCAACAATTTTGTCCACGTGTGTAGAGCTCACAATCTAAGTTCCCTATCAGTATTTCTTTGGAGTGTGGGAGTACCCGGATGTCACCCACGCAAACTCAGGAAGAACATACAAACTCCTTGCAGATGTTGTCCTTGGTTGGATTTGAATCTACAACTCCAACGCTACAGTGCTAAGCACTGAGCCACCGTGCTGCAGATAAATGTCCCTGAGGACCTGTGGGTAAGTTGACAGGTAGGAATTTTATTCTGAGGTGTACTCCGCCTCAAATCCAGGCCAAATTATGCTCTGAATCCGCCTCCCGTTTTATTGAAAGGGAGACAGAGTTTGAAGCAGGATAATGAAAAAATAAGCATTCTGCTCCATCAGCCACAGAATCCTCGCCATGAGACACCAGGCTGATTTGCCCCATTCACCTAATCAGTGAGTGAAAACCATGGTGGAAAGCCAAAGTTCTGCCTCAGGGAGCCATGGGTTGGGAAATGAAAAGGAATCTGCTTTCTAAATCCGCTGTCTGAACAATCCCTAAAAGCTCTGCAGCACTCCAGCAAGTGCCACAATGCCTTCACGTCACTTGATCAGGGTCGCAGGGATTGAGGGTTCCAGGGATTGGGTCTCCATGTAAATGGCCTACAAGGGTCATTCTGAAAGAAATAATGTGAATACAATAATTCATGCTAAAAGAAAAAAAAATTATCATGAAATTAACCAAGCTTTTTATTAAATAACCAGGCTAATATTTTATGGCACTAGATGGCGCTATAACCTCAGCCACCACTCTGACAGAAAAATGACCCACATTTAACTACAGTATATAGAAAACGAAAGATAGAATGTAACTTAAAATTCAGGTTCTTCTAAGGATTATACATTTAATCATAATTTATAATATTGTTTATGCGAATCCAGTCAAGATTTAAACATCAGAGATTTCCATCTGACAAGGCAGTAAAGAAATTGATATTATATTCAATCAAGCAGGATTTATAGCGGACTTGTCAGCGCTCCGGTTATGTCTGTTGCAGAAGTATTTGCATTCCAGAATCTAATGATTCTGGAGAGTCTTTTATCATATGCAAGATTCCTCTGTTATTCCTACTAGAAAGTTATGAAAAAATTGACAACGGTATTACAATTCCCCTTTTCAAAGGGGTGGCCCTATAACAGTTACTGGCAGCAGACATTGGACAGTGTAGGAGAGTGCAGTGACGCATCCCCAACTGGTAACCCCCAGCAGTCCATTTATTCATGAATAATTAGAAGGGATAACAGAAGAGCGATACAATCCAGAGTTACAACATGCCCCAGAAGTGCTTTTTTATTTAGCGTATGCAAGTATTTACTTAAATATATCAGGAGAGCTGAGCGGTCCACTTTAAAAGATAGATAGATAGATTATATTCTTCATATCAAGCACTGACAGCTCTTAAACATTATTCAAGTCTTTTGTAATTCTTTTGGAAATATTACATGAAAATTTCCTGTATCTGGGACATACAAAACACTGGTGGATCTTCCAGCCACTCACCATGACAGCCAGGTCAAACATTTGCTGACACATTTGCCTCCAGAGAGTGCAGATTCCCAGTGCAAGATCACAAAGGAAATCCTCTGCCTGTCAACAGAACAGAACAGGAGAGAATTAGGTAAAACTGAAAGCTACACAGTGGCTGGCAATACAGTAAAGCATAAAGTGCACCTGCTGCTGTGCAACTCACCGAAACTGCTCTACCTAATCATGTAAAGATCTATTAAAGGGGTTATCCAGCTCTAATGTCCTATCCATAGTGCTCTTTAACATCCCTTCTTTATTGTGCTTCTACTTAGTAGCCCAGACTGCACGCTAACCATATATTGCACCCCTATTCTTTGACTACCCTGATATTGTAACCTTACCACTTTGCTCTAGCAGCTCATTTCTCCATGTTTTTTTTGGATTATAAACTTGATTTTTTTTATACATCTGCTATCCTTATTGTCCATAAACCAATATGTAATACCTGCTATTTTCCTATATTCTTAATAAAACTTGATCAATGAAAAAAAAAAACCTTTGTGAAAAGAGAAGAAATATTAATATAATAATTTACTCTACCTTACTCTGTACACGTGGAGCTGTAGTCAGGCACCCAGGATAAAGGAAGAAATTTGCTATCCCATAGATAAGAGTAGTTGTGGTGCATGAGGCACACCTCAGACTGTCAAGTTTACTGTAACTCAGAGTTATTCCAGAAATCTATGCCAGTCACGGACTGGTGTAGATTTCATTTCTGGTGCACACAGACCCCCTGCACTGTGCCTGAATTATCAAAAAGTCTGGTCCTCACAAGAATTCAGTGGAGGAACTGATTAAGACTGACGCCAATCTTAATAAATTCCCCATAAAGAGTCCAAAAACGGGGCACAAACCTAGGGGGTTCCGGATTCAGGAGCGACCTGCCTCCCACCAATCAATGCCAGGGATTTAACTGGTTTTCTTCCCAAGAACACAAGAAATATGTGGTATGGGCCTAAAAGGGTCTCCTTTCCAATTCCCCTCACAGGTTACTAAATCTGTAGCGTTCTGTGCATGGGAAGGGGTGACATAAAACTTTATACTGCATAATGACCAGGTTACTTACCGGAAGTACATGGCATACAGGACAAAAGTTTCAGGAGTCTAGGACTCGACTGCAGAGGGTTAATTGACACCTATATGGTGCCTGGTGATATCAGGTCTGGTCCCTCTGGTACTGTAGCGCAGGTGAAAGTCAGGATTAACCCCTCCACTGTCACAAGAGACATTTTAATGAGAGTGGAGATGGTAATAGAGCAATGTGCCTGAGGTTCTGTTGTGCATAGACTTGGTACAATGATTGCTGTGGAAATCTCTTACTGACGGATGACTCCCCCTCCCTCTCTTTCCAAGACCTGCCTGTCCGGTCCCCGGGGCCCTGAGCACAGGTGTGCAGTACACTCACTTCATTTATTATAATTGCCCCTTTGGTGCTCGGCTGAAGCTTCCGGTGTGGGGAGCAGCTGCATATCAAGACACCAAGGTCACATTCCTGATGCTGAAGAGACCTGTGGGACCCCAGGTCTGGTTGTGTGTCATTTGCCTTGGACTGTCTGTATAATGGTGGAGAAAAACAAAGCACACATTTACCCATCTGTCAATGCTTTCAACAGACTTAATGCTTTTCCCTATCATGCTAGCATCCTAATAAGGGTACAAAGGTACTGTATAGAGGCTACAAGAACTTTGTAAAAAAATATGTTTCTAAGACTCTGTTCACATTTGGTTTATGTATTGCAATTCTTGCTGTCAAAAATAACAGAGTCAGACATGACTGGTATACTGGATAGAGCATCTTGGGACAGCGCAAGGAATTCTATTTCCTCCTGCTCAATAATGTCAAACACAGTGAAATTCGGTTATAAGGCCCTTGTGCACTTGTATATGATCCACATGTAGACAGTACAAATAGTCACTGTCTACCCAGCCAATTGCTTTAGGGGGTGTGCTTCCACTGGTGATATGCTATGTGTGTTGTGAACCTGCCCAGGTGTGATCCAGCTATGGTTCTGTAATCCTTTCTCTTGGGAAGCCCTGATACATAACAAATCCTTACCCTCCCTTGAGCAAACTACCAAGTCCACACTTTTATCTTCCACCACTAAATAGACTATAGCACATGCTTGGAATAAACCACATATTCCTTAAGCCCCTTGCAGACGACTGTGTGCTAAGTCAGTCTGCTATCTGGGTTTTTCCCAGATATACTTTTTTTTTTTCCAGGACTATGATACTGATAACCAAACCTTAGGATTGACAAGACGTCTATCTTATGAAATTCACGTGCATGGGCCGACAGAAATGAATGGGTCAGTGTGCTAGCCAGGAAAAACCTGGATAGCACACAGATCCATACCACGGTCGTCTACAAGGGGCCTTAGATCCGGAAAACAGAGTCTGAAGTAAGATGCATAGCACACTCCTTATCCCATGCTTCAGACAGCAGGAAACAGAGGTGACTCACTTCACGATGACCCCTTTAGATAAATTGTTTCATTGATTCTGTGTACTATAGAGATTTATCTCTTATCTCTGGAGATCATAGCATCTTACCATTCATGTAATGGCCCTAGTCAGACGGCTGGATCCATAGACACATTGATATTGACTCCCTGCACATCAAATCTGATTAAATGGGTTGTAAGTGTCATTTCTTATTGTCACTCATTGTAGTTACACTGTAAAAAGGAATCATTTGCAACTCTGACCTTCCAATATCCAGAAAAAAATTTTTTTTTAAATCTACTTCCACATTTGAACGTCTCCGGGCTGTTATGGCAATGGATTACCAGCCATGGATCTCAATCTGGGGACCTGCGATCCACCCCAAAATAGCGTCGCCATCGGAAAAATGGCGCCTTGGTCACATTTGACTGAGAAGGCAGGGGAGATGATGCCCGTGATCAGTGCCGCGGTTCTGCTCTGTACAATACAGCATAGATCCAGTGGCTATGTCAGGTGCCATATTTAAATACCCGACATCTGCTGTACTATTACGGAAAGGGTTAATGGGCATAGAGACATACCTTTGTGACCACAAACTAATTAAGCAATGCAGAGATAATCATCTTTGAATATCTAATGAATATACAAACTAGTGGTACAGGTGCATCTCAATAAATTAGAATATCTTTGAAACGTTTATTTCTTTCAGTAATTAAATTTAAAAAGTGACCTCCTATATTTTCTAGATTCTTTACACACAGAGTGTTCTATTTCAAGTATTTTATTTCTGTAAATGTTGATTATGGATTACAGATAATGAAAACCCAAATCTAGGAAAATTAGAATATTGTAAAAAAGTTCAGTATTGTAAATTCAGTGTGTCACCTGCCAAGGTTTCCTAAGCCTTTAAAATGGTTCCTCAGTCTGGTTCAGTAGGACACACAATCATGGAAGACGCTGATTATGAATTGAATTACTGAAATGAATGAATGTTTCAAAGATATTCTAATTCATTGAGATGCACCTGTAAGTCATAATAGAAAGATCTGTATCTTTTTTGTATTTTAAACTGGCACGTGGTTTTGGCTTACAATCACTGATGCAAATAGCTGACCAAGACATTGATGCGTGAATAAGGCCCATCTCAAAACACAGTTCATACCTCCCACAGACCTTGGCATGGCTTGTCTTTCCTCAGACTGGGAAAATCTCACCATTGTCTTATTGAGTTCCTTAGTGTACACATGGTGTACCTGGATGTGGCTATAGCCAGTGGCCAGATACATTGTGTGGCACCATACATACTCTATAAATAATTAGCTTTGTTGTAGTGGCCTCTGTGAAGGATGCCAGCTTGTGCCTATCTCGATCTTACATTCCTTTCTCGGGTGCATCCCCTCCTTTACTGAAAACTGTTATCTATGGGATGAAACTTCTTCGTGCCTTATCCAATAGTATGTGCTAAAACTTATGTGACAGCTTTATAGCCAATCATGTTATGTTAATTATACTAATTGCACCTTCTCTTTGTCTCTGCAATGTATAACAACACCTACAATGTATAAAAACTTCCACTATCCACCATTAAAGACCAGAATCCATATTGTTCACATACTTGCACCTTGTGACTGTGTGTTTTTCACTGAGCTGGCTCATATATCATTTTATACTAATTTGGACTTCAATACTTAGAGCGGATTGCGTTCACACCTCCCATTACATAATGTCGGCTTTAGGTAGGGGTGCATTAATCTTGGCTACTGACGTAATGAGATTGTAGTTGCACCCAAGCTCTGTTGCTTAGAAAAGTTTCAAAAGGTGCCTTTGCCCTATTTGAGGAGACAAATACTACAAATGATGTGATGGTTGGAGGTCCTGTTACAGATTTTGCACTGGGGTCAGTCAGGAGTTTAGTTATACCTCTGCAAATACAAGTCTTCTAAATTAGTTACAATATACATGTATTTCACTGCTACCATATGCTGCATTATTGGTGTGTGTGCAAAACTGTCGGTCCTGTTCAATCCTATGTGAAACTATACTCCGCTAGACAGAATGTAGGCAGTTCATGAATAAATAATAATTCTGCTATGGAAAAGACGTTCACCTTTCTACTGAAAGACTCCTTAGAGGGTCTATGCATCATTATCATTCTTGGCAGCTGGCCACCAGGGAGAACCTGTTTGGTAGTGTGCCATTCCTACAATGCTCCCCTATTGAGCATTGAGTTTCTATGCAGCCTGTACAGTCATGGCCAAAAGTTTTGAGAATGATACAAATATAAATTTTTACAAAGTCTACTGCTTCAGTTTTTCTAATGGCAATTTGCATATACTCCAGAATGTTATAAAGAGTGATCAGCTTAACAGCAATTACTTGCAAAGTCAATATTTGCCTAGAAAATGAACTTTATCCCCCAAAACACATTTCAACATCATTGCAGCCCTGCCTTAAAAGGACCACCTAACATCGTTTCAGTGATTGCTCCATTAACACAAGTGTGGGTGTTGATGAGGACAGGGCTGGAGATCAATCTGTCATGATTAAGTAAGAATGACACCACTGGACACTTTAAAAGGAGGCTGGTGCTTGCCATCATTGTTTCTCTTCTGTTAAACATGGTTATCTCTAAAGAAACACGTACAGTCATCATTGCACTGCACAAAAATGGCCTAACTGGGAAGAGTATTGCAGCTAGAAAGATTGCACCTCAGTCAACAATCTATCGCATCATCAAGAACTTCAAGAGAGAGGTTCCATTGGTGCCAAAAAGGCTCCAGGGCGCCCAAGAAAGACCAGCAAGCGGCAGGACCGTCTCTTAAAAGTGTTTCAGCTGCGGGATCGGGCTACCAGCAGTGCAGAGCTTGCTGAGGAATGGCAGCAGGCAGGTGTGAGTGCATCTGCACGCACTGTGAGGCGGAGACTCTTGGAGCAAGGCCTGGTCTCAAGGAGGGCAGCAAAGAAGCCACTTCTCTCCAGAAAAAACATCAGGGACAGACTGATATTCTGCAAAAGGTACAGGGAGTGGACTGCTGAGGACTGGGGTAAAGTCATTTTCTCTGATGAATCCCCTTTTCGATTGTTTGGAACATCTGGAAAACAGCTTATTCGGAGAAGAAGAGGTGAGCGCTACCACCAGTCTTGTCTCATGCCAACTGTAAAGCATCCTGAAACCATTCATGTGTGGGGTTGCTTCTCAGCCAAGGGAATCGGCTCTCTCACAGTCTTGCCTAAAAACACAGCCATGAATAAAGAATGGTACCAGAATGTCCTCCAAGAGCAACTTCTCCCAACCGTCCAAGAGCAGTTTGGCGCTCAACATTGCCTTTTCCAGCATGATGGAGCACCTTGCCATAAAGCAAAGGTGATAACTAAATGGCTCAGGGAACAAAACATAGAGATTTTGGGTCCATGGCCTGGAAACTCCCCAGATCTTAATCCCATTGAGAACTTGTGGTCAATCATCAAGAGACGGGTGGACAAACAAAAACCAACAAATTCAGACAAAATTAAAGCATTGATTCTGCAAGAATGGACTGCTATCAGTCAGGATTTGGTCCAGAAGTTGATTGAGAGCATGCCAGGGAGAATTGCAGAGGTCCTGAAGAAGAAGGGTCAACACTGCAAATATTGACTTGCTGCATTAACTCATTCTAACTGTCAATATAAGCTTCTGTTACTCATAATATGAATGCAATTATATTTCTGTATGTGATAAAAATATCTGACAAACACACATAAAAACCAGAGGGCAGCAGATCATGTGAAAATATAATATTTGTGTCATTCTCAAAACTTTTGGCCATGACTGTACAGGCTCCAGTATCCAGATCTGTCTCCTGCCGATAGTCGCCTTTTCACACTAGCACTAAATGTATATTAAAGGGGTTGTCTGATAATTTGTCCCCTGTCCTTTGGATAGACTATAAATATCTGATAGCTGGGCAGATGACTGGTGGCCCCCACAGATCAATTGTTCTAAACTAGATTCTATGCTCTGTTCATTGGGAGCTGAACTGCAGTACTTGAGCCGGGCCACTAGGCAGGACATGGAGCCAATTGCATCCAGCTCTGTGTACTGTATAGTACAGACCAGATGTACCCCTGAACAACTTCCTACCTATCAGATATTAATGGCTATAGGCCATAAATAAAAAAGAAAAATCATGGAAACCCCTTTAATCCATCAACGGTATCATAAAATGACAAGTTTATGACAGAGAACAAACAAAAAAATGTTCCCCTCCCCAGGTCTAGCACAATGTAGAACACAGGTTTTGCCCTAAGTTTTCCTATAATGGTTATTTCAGACAGACATGTTATTGGTCTCTGCTGTCCATGTCTACAACAGACTGCACACAGATCCTCAGTACTGCATTCTGCAGGTCACACAACCATTTTTCCACACAGATACACTGGCCCAGATTTAGTACTTTGCATACAACTGGTCACTGGTGTAAACGTGGTGAAACTCTGGCGCAATTTGGTGCATCTAGTTTGAGCTAAAATGTTTGACTTGCTAGACATGTGAGTGTGGATTCTCAGAAAAGGCTTAAATGAGCCACAATGCAAGGGCCATTAAAACAACAGTCATGTGAATTGATCCATCCTTTGAGGCTGTGTACAACAGATAGCACACAGCCATTGAATCCCGTTGTGTGACCGAGCATTAGCTATTAGTTTAGCTATTAGTTAACCCCTTCCTGACATCCGACAGTCAAAGCTGATGGATGCACCATTTTTCAGGATAGCACATGGGTGCCATCATTTTGGGGAGGGTCTTCGGTCATCAGAATGAGATTAGGGGCCAGCGATCTGTTGTCATAACAGCCAGGTGCCTATTGAAGGCTTCAAGGCTTGTCTGGCATTATGTGCTATTACAGGTTACTCTATAGACTGCGGGCATATGATGAATGCCATAGCGGGAAAAAAAATCAAGTAGCCAAACCACCATTTTTTTTGCTGTTTTGCCTCTCTTAAAAATTTAATAAAAAGCGACTAAAGCAATACACATTCCCCAAACTAGTATAACTAAAAAGTACATTTGGCACTGCAAAAAGACACCCTATGCATCCCTGTACAAAAAAATATAAAAAAGGTACAGGTGTCAGAATATGGCAACTCCAAGAATTTTTTTTGCAAAGTTTTGGAATTTTTATAAGGGGTTAAAGCGTAAAAAAATAAATATATCAATTTGGTATACCTGGAATAGTACCGACCCATAGAATACAGATGATGTAATTTTGGCTGCACAGTGAATGCCATAAAAACAAAGCCCGCAAGAAAGTCGCACAAACACAGTTTTTCACCAATTCCACCCCATTCCAATTTTTTTACAGCTTCCCAGTAGATCATACAGAATATTAAATGGTACCATTATGAAGAACAATTTGTCCTGCAAACATTAAGCCCTCATATGGCTCTGTGAACAGAAAAATAAAAAAAAATTTTGGAACTCAGGGATGCAAAAATGAAAATTGGCTGCGGCAGGAAGGGGTTAAAAGAGTTGTGTGAGGAGTAGTAATTTACTTACCTAGTACAGGGGATTACTGATGATAGACCCGGAGGTTCTGGTGATGTCACGCCCCCAGGGTCATGTGATTCAACACAACATTCCGTCTCCCCCTCACAGGTAATTAACTACGTGTGCTATGGGGGCTGCCTATAGTATACGGCCAGCCCCCCATAGCGACTACAAAGAAGAGGAGATTGGGGGCGGAGTGACCCAGGGGAGAAGAACGATGACTCGGATAACATGACCCAGGGGTCGAAATGTTGTCGGAACCCCAGGTCCATTATCAGCGATTCTTCGGTACCAGGTAAATAAATTACTACTTCCCAGACAACCCCTTTAATCTGGGCCACTGTCCTTATACAAAAAAAAAAAATCACTGCATGCACTACATCTGCCTATGTTGCACAGGACATGAACTTGGAGACTGTTGGAGGCAGCTCTCTCTAAATCGGCCTCCTCAAGCAGACATGCAGATTTAATAATAATAAATCATCATCATCATCATCCTTTAATAGTCCCACCATGGGGAAATTCAGTGTGTTACAGCAGCAAAGATAAGCAATACAAATACAGATACAAACATATACAAGAATGTTCCAAGGTAGAGGCATTTCATTGATAGTAGACAGATAACAAGTGTGTGTGTGTGTGGGGGGGGATATCCCAGACAGAAAGATATTTCAGTTCTCTGTATGGACTGATCTCCGCTTAGGTCGGAGTTGGTTGTACATCTGTCACATACATGAAAAACTGTCATATTGTTTAGGAACATTTGTAAAGGGGCTTACATACATGGAGCTAAAATAAGTAAAAGAAGTACAATAAATACATAGCTAACTAGATGAATGACCTGATACAAGTAGAAAAGAGGACCCTGTCCGCAGGCTTACACTCTATATAGACAATTTTTTATATGTTCCTGTGAATCAGCGTACCAGTGTGAATGTTGCTAGAAGTATCTGATATTAGGCTAGGTTCACACCTGCGCCTGGATTCCGTTTGGGGTTTCCGTCTCCGAATCCGCATGAAAAATTTGGAGAGAAAAGTCCCGCAGGCAGGGCTTTTCTCTCCGCATTTTTCGTGCGGATCCCTAAGCGGACCCAAAGAACGGAAACCTGAAAGCAGATGTGAACCCAGCATCACTTATGCAATTCACAGCTACTCCTCTATAAACATAAGGCACCAATATATCACATCTTGTGAAAGAATTTAATAAAATGACAATCCTGCTCTGTTAAGGGGTCATTTATGTGGTGTTGTGGCTGAAATTGGTACTTGTGGGAACAGTGGCTGAAATTTATGTTGGCTCCAACTCTTGCCTATTTCCAAATGTGGTTGGTAGTGATGAGCGAACTCGAACCGCAAAGTTCGGGTCTGTGCCGAACTTCGTGGTTTCGGGTTCATTTCATCCCTAAAGCTGGTTGATTGCCTGCTGAGCAGCCAATCAACCAGCTTTAAGCCCATAGACATGCCCAGTATGGGCATGGCTGTGATTGGCCCAGCGGAACATGTGACCCCTCTGTATAAAAGGCAGGGTCACAGGTCCTGTCACCATTCCAGCTAGTTAGGGAGAAACTGCAGCTGGAGATGGGTCCAGTGAATGCCTTAGCTATATTTAATAATTGTACTTTTCAGGGCAGTGCAGCTAGGTAGGAAGAGGAGCCGGATCCTGTGAGGGGCAGTTAGCCTAGAAATAATAATTGCCCTTTTCAGGGCAGTGACTGCACAGTAACTGCATGTGTACCCATACCATCTTCTAGCACAGTAACTGCATGTGTACCCATACCGTCTCCTAGCGCAGTAACAATAACTGCATGTGTACCCATACCATCTCCTAGCGCAGTAACAATAACTGCGTGTGTACCCATACCGTCTCCTAGTGCAGTAACAATAACTGCATGTGTACCCATACCGTCTCCTAGCGCAGTAACTGCATGTGTACCCATACCGTCTCCTAGCGCAGTAACAATAACTGCGTGTGTACCCATACCGTCTCCTAGCGCAGTAACAATAACTACGTTTGTACCCATACTGTCTCCTAGTGCAGTAACAATAACTGCATGTGTACCCATACCGTCTCCTAGCGCAGTAACTGCATGTGTACCCATACCGTCTCCTAGCGCAGTAACAATAACTGCGTGTATACCCATACTGTCTCCTAGCGCAGTAACAATAACTGTGTGTACACATACCATCTCCTAGCGCAGTAACAATAACTGCGTGTGTATCCATGCCGTCTCCTAGCGCAGTAACAATAACTGTGTGTACACATACCATCTCCTAGCGCAGTAACAATAACTGTGTGTGTACCCATACTGTCTCCTAGCGCAGTAACAATAACTGTGTGTGTACCCATACTGTCTCCTAGCACAGTAACAATAACTGTGTGTGTACCCATACTGTCTCTTATCGCAGTAACAATAACTGTGTTTGTACTGTGACAACTTGGGGGAATTAGACTCAAATGGTGGCTTTTCCTGGTCCCAACAGCGGTGGTTCGTGGTACTGGGCGCCGGTGAGACAGCGTTCAGACGGTGCCAATTTAAAACAAAATGGCTTTATTACAGCTTAAGGGCAACATAACAAAACAACAAACAAAACCTAGGCCGCCGTTAGGGCCCTAACTCACTTATAGAGCCCCTCACTAGCCTGACTCTTGCTCAACTCTAGCAAAGAGTCTCTGTGGGACCCAGCCCATCTCTCTGTCCTAGCTGGTCCACTTGAGCAGCCGGACTAATGCTCCACTCAGCAAAAGTCCCCTGTGGACGCCAGCCCTCTGGCACAGACCGTCTATCTGTGCCGCTGGCCACCACCTCCCGCTCCATGCAGGATACTCCAGCCTTCTGGAGTTACACGCCACACACTCAAAGGTGTGGCTGAAGGCCTTTTCAGGGCTGGGCCTGGGTCGCTCAACAGCGCCCTCTGGCTCACATACCTACATACCCTCCCCCTCAGCTCACTACCCATGGGGTGAGTTACAATGGGACAAGACATATGTCGCTGTCCCTCTTCAATGCTATACACTTGTCCAGTGTCTCTCCAGATGTCACCATCTGGCGGTCTCAACCTCCAAGTTCCAGTCAGTCGAGCCTTCCGTCTTCTCCTCACTTTAAACGCTATGCCAGGATCCTGGCCATTCCGCGCAAAGGCAAGCTCTACTCCATCACCTCCACAATTCGCCATACAGGGGATCACATCACTTCCATCACATTTCTCGGCACAGTCTTCAGACCTGCCACTGCACGACTTTGATTCCTCCAGTGAATAGCCGCAAGAATCCTCATCTTCACCCATCACGAATCCACAGTAGCTCAGAGACCAACTAACATGTACTTCCTGCACATCAATGTCTTTAGAGTATGAATATTTCACGGGTACCTTTTCTGTAACCTTCATCTCAAAGCAAACTTTGCCATCATCATCATCATCAAGGCTTAGAAGTTTAGGAGACATAGACTGCTCGCTCTCCGCTTTGTTTGAGATACACAAACTCTGTACCGTAATATCTTCTCCTTCTGCACAAGGGCCACACAGTACACCCTCACAAAATAGCTCACGCTGAACTACATTTTCTGGTATGTCTTTAACAACTGCCACATCATATATTGGAATGGTTTCTGTATAATGCTTCCACACCTGTACGACAGCAGGACAACCACTTCCATACTCTAGTCTTACCTCCTCTTTCTCATACGCATAACTTTCTGGAGGCATGTTGCGGTGCTGTGATAGATTACAAGAATTTTCGTACCAACTCCTTTCTGACAGTACAGGAGCTGGTGACATCATCATCTCAACCTTCTTCAAGTTATTTTCATTCCCGGTGCTAACACCGGAGGGCTGGGACACCAAGTTTTCAACATCACAGTTTTTTCTGTCAGTACCCAGATGCTTTTTGGTTACATGTTCTGGCTGCCTTAATGGTTCTGCTTTCTCTGCCTCTATGCTGGCAGCTTTCTTCAATTCTACCGCCTTCTGTAGCGCACAAATCTCTGATTCCAGTTCCGGAACTTTCTTCACTGCCACATTTTTCTGCACAGCCTCCATCTCAGTTTTTACTATTACAACTTGCAGAACTTCCTCAATCTTCCTGGCATCTTCTATGGCAGCAGATGTAGATGCCATCTCTTTATTCACTATACCTCCTAATTCTAGGATATTCTGCAATGTTCTTCTAACACTTGTCAGGTCAGCATCCTGGATAATATTTTCTGCTTCCCCCACTGTTCCCTGAATTATATTGGATTGATCCTCCAACATCTTCTGATAAAGCTTCTGCTCATCTGCAGACTTTTTGTCAAGTCTTTCATTCAAGTCCCGTATCTCAGTGGCTCTCTTATCTTGCTCTTGGTTGAATAAAGACTCTATTTCTTGAATCACATTTTTCAGAGATAACAGCTCTGATTCCTTAGAGGTTAACAGGCTCTGCAGCGAGTCTCTCTCATCTTCTAGTGCTGCCAGCTTTGAAGATAGTGCAGATGCCGACTGTTCCGTATTGGATAAAGACTGCTGCAATCGATCCAATTCTTCTCTTTTAGATTCCACTTCGGTTTTTAACTGTTCAATCTGAACAGTGTGCTCTTCCAACTTTATTTCTGACTCGCGCTTCACTTGATCCATCTGAAACGCCAGCTGTTTCTTGATTTCCTCCTGCTTGTTCACTTGCACCTTTAATTTAGCAACAAGCATATTTAGATCTACAACCTCAGCAGATAAACTAGACAGGTTTCCTTCAAACTGAATCCTCATGTCTTCTGTCTGGAGGTCCAATTCTCTCTTGGCCTTTTCCAGTATCTCATAAGCATTAGCTTCGTTCTCATACAATATCTGCACAGATTCCAGGTTTTTCTCAACTTCATCCTTGGAGATAACCAAATCCTCCATTTCAGTGCGCAGTTGCTTGTTGAGCCTCTCTAACTCGGCCTTCAATTCAAGGGCCTCTTCTAGGGAGCGAGCCAAGGCAAGAGCTTTGGTCTTTTTTCTACAAGCCTCTGCTTCAGCACGGTCACGTTCTTCTGCATATCTAGCAGAAAGAGTCTTCTCTTCACCAAGCAGCTGATCAAACTTTTTCTGCTTCCTTTCCAAATTTGACACCATCCGATGATGATCAAGATCTACACCTACATCTTCTAGTTCCTGCTGCAGTCTAATTTTCATCTTCTCAAGTTTGTCATAAGCAGCAACCTTCTCCTCAAACCATTGATTTGTAGCTTCTAGCTCCTTTTGCAACTTTTCCTTTAGTTCTTCAACAGAGTCCAAGGACCCAATACTATCCTCCATTTTTTTCTTCATATCAGTCGCCTGAGCCTGTAGTGTTGAAATCTGCTTTGTCAAATCTCTTTTTGCTATCTCCTCTTCCTCTAGTTGCTCAAGGAAACCATTTTTCTCATCTTCCATTTGTTTTAGTTTTGTACTAAGGTCAAGCTTCTGACGGGTTTCTTCTTGCAAAAGTTCCTGAGTGTCCTGAAGCTGAGATCCTAGTGTAGACAACTCTTTGGAAAGTTTGATAAACTTGCTGTCTGCTTGAGAAAGAAGCCCTGTGACATTATCCAATTCCACCTGTAATCTGTTTGCCTTGTCTAGCAGTTCTGCTTGAAACATGTCCCCTTCTGTGACTTTTAATTGCATCACTTGAAGTTGAGCCTCTACTTTTTTATGACTCTCCTGTAAGGCTTGCACTTTCTGAGCATGGACAGACGACATTTCCATCAAATCTTTGTCTTTATTTTGCACCAAAACAGACAATTTCTCTTTATCTTCACAAGATCTTGACAGCGCCCTCTCCAGGCTGCATATTCTAGCTTTGAGTTCCCTTTCTCTTTGTTCCAGAACTCCAGATCTGCTCCGCCATTCATGGATTTCACTATTTAGGCGAACCTGCTTTAGTGCATGCAAGTTTTGCTCTGACTGCAATGTCTGCACTGCAGATTCTAAATCACTCTCTTGGTCAGAGACATGTTTCCTCAGCTCTGCAATTTCATTTTCTTTATTAATTAATGCAGCTGAAAGTTTTTCACACTTCCTCATTTGGTCATCCAGACATTCTGACTGATACTGCAATACTTTACTTCTCTCACGTTTAGCAGTTTCAAGGTCATCTCTTAATTTTTCAATGATACACTCTTTGGCACTGGAGTCTTGGACATGCTGCTCCTTTAAATTTTGCAATTGCTTCTCAAGCACTTGCGTTTGCTCTACACGCTGTATAACTTTATTAGCTAGAGCACATTTCATATCAGCAAACTCCTTCTTAGTGACACAGTCCATTCCAGGCAAACCCAGTACCACATTTTCACAATGACTAGGATATGAACTCTTTACAGTTTCAAGCTCTTTCTTTAACTTAAGGTTCTCTTTTTCTGATACCTCAAGTTGCCATTTCCAATCAGATATTTCATCTTCATAAATGAACCTGATGGTTTTAATCTCATCTTGAAGCTGCTGCACCATAATATTTTCATCTTTGGCGCTCTGATGCACTCCAGTATGAGACATAGTCATACAGTCAGCAGTGACATATTCTTTCATAGAACAGAGGTGCTTTAGAAAAACTGAGTCACTCTCATGCAACACATTATCTTTACTTGCATTCCACATGATCTGCTCCAGGTTTTGTGTCTCTCTGCATTCAGACTTCTGCACTAATAAACCTGTGCATGACTTCTCTGCTTTTTTACAAGCTGAAATTCTCTTTTTCTTGCCCATGGTTTACTAACAAGATTACACAATATTCCACAGCAACCTTGGGGTTCAAACGGCAGCAACTTTTTGCTATCTTCTGCAGTCACATGTATTCAAAACAGTTAACTTATGTGGCACTACAACAACCAGCATTTTCTTCTGACTTCCACAGAAAACACCAACATGGCACCATAGCCTTTCACATAGACTGTTTGCAATATCCAGCTTCTATACACATTGCTCACTTTCTTGCCATCAGCAAACATTTCACAGACTTCTGTGCCACAGTATACACAAAGTCCATTCCCTGGATTCCTCTTCCAGAGTTTTACTTTCACCAGTTTTGCACACACTTTGCTATGTTGCACTCACCCTTTCCTGGGTTTCTTCAGTTGAAATCACAGATTTCTTCCCGCTGTAGGCCACAATGCACACTTTGCAGTACTGCAATCACAAACCACTTGTCTTCCAGGACTTGCGTGGATCTCTTTATGTGCGCGATTCTCCACCATATATGACAACTTGGGGGAATTAGACTCAAATGGTGGCTTTTCCTGGTACCAACAGCGGTGGTTCGTGGTACTGGGCGCCGGTGAGACAGCGTTCAGATGGTGCCAATTTAAAACAAAATGGCTTTATTACAGCTTAAGGGCAACATAACAAAACAACAAACAAAACCTAGGCCGCCGTTAGGTCCCTAACTCACTTATAGAGCCCCTCACTAGCCTGACTCTTGCTCAACTCTAGCAAAGAGTCTCTGTGGGACCCAGCCCTTCTGGACAGAGCCTGTCTCTCTGTCCTAGCTGGTCCACTTGAGCAGCCGGACTAATGCTCCACTCAGCAAAAGTCCCCTGTGGATGCCAGCCCTCTGGCACAGACCGTCTATCTGTGCCACTGGTCCACCACCTCCCGCTCCATGCAGGATACTCCAGCCTTCTGGAGTTACACGCCACACACTCAAAGGTGTGGCTGAAGGCCTTTTCAGGGCTGGGCCTGGGTCGCTCAAAAGCGCCCTTTGGCTCACATACCTACAGTACCCATACAATCTCCTAGCGCAGTAACAATAACTGTGTATGTATCCATACAATCTCCTAGCGCAGTAACAATAACTGCGTGTGTACCCATACCGTCTCCTAGCGCAGTAACAATAACTGCGTGTGTACCCATACCGTCTCCTAGCGCAGTAACAATAACTGTGTGTGTACCCATACCATCTCCTAGCGAAGTAACAATAACTGCATGTGTATCCATACCGTCTCCTAGCACAGTAACAATAACTGTGTTTGTACCCATACTGTCTCCTAGCGCAGTAACAATAACTGTGTATGTATCCATACAATCTCCTAGCGCAGTAACAATAACTGCATGTGTACCCATACCATCTCTTAGCACAGTAACAATGACTGTGTGTGTACCCATACCGTCTCCTAGCACAGTTACAATAACTGCATTTGTATATGCATACTGTCTTCTTGCGCAGAGAAAATAACTGCGTGTGTACCCATACTGTCTCCTAGCGCAGACTTTGACTCGCATTACGGATGAGTATCTGTTGAAACATCTCCTGGTACTGAGCGATGGGTCCTCCCCATTCAATTTCTGATTTGGTAAATTGGACACGTGGTCAGAGCTTGCCCTCTATTCCTTGGAGGTGCTGGCCTGCCCTGCGGCAAGTGCCCTATCAGAATGTGTGTTCAGCAGGGGGTGTCATCACCAACAAGAGGATCCACCTATCCACATCCAATGTGGACATACTTACGTTCATTAAGATGAACCAGGTATTGATCCCACAGGACTTGGCTGTGCCAGCACCTGAGTGAGTGGTTAAAGTGTTGGCTACCTCCTCCTCTGCCTCATCCACTCCCACAATCACCTCCACCTCCTCTCCCTGGACCGCTACCACCTGTTTCAAAATTATTTAATTTTTAATGTATTTCTTAAATTTTTTTATTTTATACTATTTTTTTAAGTACTTTACCTACCCTAATTTTTGCAGGGCACTTGCCCTGTTATTACCCCCATTTTGTAGCCCGCTACCCCTTACTATCCCTATTTTACAGCTATTTTTGGGTCACCAAGTTCGGGTCCCCATTGATTTCAATGGGGTTCGGGTCAAGTTCAGGTACCCGAACCGAACTATTGGGCAAAGTTCAGTCGAACCCGAACTTTGACAGGTTCACTCAACACTACTGGTTGGCAGAATAAAATCACTGGTTGTATCACCTGACTGTATGGCGGCTGGTCCAATGCTTGTCTCTCTGTCAATTGTGTCATTATGGGGGCACAACTGTCTCTTGTGGGGCACTGATGCTATCACTATTATGGCGGCACAACTGTCTCTTGTGGAGCACTGATGCTGTCACTATTATGGAGATACAGCTGTCTCTTGTGGGGCACTGATGCTATCACTATTATGGAGGTACAACTGTCTCTTGTAGGACACTAATGCTGTCACTCTTATGGAGGTATAACAGTCTCTTGTAGGGCACTGACGCTATCACTATTATGGAGGTATAACAGTCTCTTGTAGGGCACTGGTGATGTCATTATTATGGAGATACAGCTGTCTCTTGTGGGGCACTGATGCTATCACTATTATGGAGATACAGCTGTCTCTTGTAGGACACTGATGCTGTCACTATTATGGAGGTACAACTGTCTCTTGTAGGGCAATGGTGATGTCATTATTACAGAGGCTTTTGTTTGGCTTGCTCTCACTCCAAAGGGGTCACGTGAAGAAGAATCTACCACCACAAGTGTGCGCAAATTTCAGAAGGTTGTTGGGTATGGTTTTTGGTGTGGGGTCAATGCTGACGGCGTTGTCAGGTGTCAGTCCTGGAGAATATTAATGTTGTGTATGTCTCATAATAACTGCGTTGTCCGACACAAGAATGGCGTTAAAACCATAAGACTCATAGAGGGAGCAGAAAAGCGTTGACAGAAACGACACGCTAGACCAGGGGTCCCCAAACTTTTTACACAGGGGGCCAGTTCACTGTCCCTCAGACCGTTGGAGGGCTGGACTATAAGAAAAACTATGAAAATCCCTATGCACAGGGATTATAACACTTACATACACTGTACTCCCCAAATACAGCACAGTGCACCTCTGAAATGTGCTTCTCTCTTCCCGCAAATAGGTCCAGCACTCTGCCCCCATATAAGTCCAGCTCTCTCCCCCATATAGGTCCAGCTCTTTCCCTCATATAGGTCCCATGCAGTTTCCCCCATATAGGTCCCATGCAGTCTCCCTCATATAGGGCCAGCTCTTTCCCCCATATAGGTCCCATGCCCCCCCATATAGGTCCCATGCCCTCCCCCATATAGGTCCCATGCAGTCTCCCCCATATAGGTCCCATGCAGTCTCCCCCATATAGGTCCCATGCAGTCTCCCCCATATAGGTCCCATGCAGTCTCCCTCATATAGGTCCCATGCAGTCTCCCCCATATAGGTCCCATGCAGTCTCCCTCATATAGGGCCAGCTCTTTCCCCCATATAGGTCCCATGCCCCCCCATATAGGTCCCATGCTCTCCCCCATATAGGTCCCATGCTCTCCCCCATATAGGTCCCATGCAGTCTCCCCCATATAGGTCCCATGCAGTCTCCCCCATATAGGTCCCATGCAGTCTCCCCCATATGGGTCCCATGCAGTCTCCCTCATATAGGGCCAGCTCTTTCCCCCATATAGGTCCCATGCCCCCCCCATATAGGTCCCATGCCCCCCATATAGGCCCCATGCCCCCCCATATAGGTCCCATGCCCCCCCATATAGGTCCCATGCAGTCTCCCTCATATAGGTCCAGGTCTCTCCCCCATATATGTCCAGCTCTCCCCCATATAGGTCCCATCAATCCCCCATATAGGTCCCATCAATCCCCCATATAGATCCAGCTCTCTGATCCCCCTCCATGCCCAGTAAAAAAAAAAGTGGTCCCTGCTCCTCTGTCTTCGGCTGTAAGGCCTAGGTGAGCACGTCGTGCGTCATGACGTGATCATTAAAGGTCCGGACGACGAGCGCCGAGCGTCTACACAAGAACGAGACTTCCCGTGTAGCGCTCGGCGGGTTATTTCAATTGTAAGCGCCGCCTGTGCGCTCACAATTGAAATAACACAAGGAAATTGCGACGCGGGCCGGGTAAATGGCCTCCGGGGGCCGGATGCGGCCCGCGGGCCGTAGTTTGGGGACCCCTGCGCTAGACACTAAAACTCCTCAGGTCTAGCGCAACTTCCGGAAAAGCAGCACAGAATCCACGTAATCAGTGTGTCACGTGATTTCATCTCGCGCCCGTCTACTTGCTACGTCGTCATGTGACCGGTAAGGTACGTCAGGTTGTTGGGAGGACCAAGATGGCGGTGTGTGTGGCTGTGATCGCTAAGGAGGTGAGCTAGATGTCAGTTTTATTGAGAAATACGTTTTAGTGGCTGACATTGAAGACCCGTGCTGTATTATTATGTGTCGGACGTGGCTCGGGCACCATCTGCAGTTTTAGATGAAGCTAATTTTCTACAGAAGGAGTGGCTGAGAATTGTAGTATCCCTACTAAGATGCGGCTTGACAGCTCCTAGTGCACCTATACTAGTTTGTGTTGCTGGGATTTATAGTGCCCCGTTGGGCTTCACAACTCCTGTTGCATAGATTTCCTGATCTTGCTGTGAGTCTTTGTTGACCACAAGTTATTACAGATCCCTGCATGCCTCTCATATGCAGCGTTATTAACCCGAGGGGGCCCTTCATACGGTGATGTTTTGAGGGGCATGGCTAAATATATGGAGATGGTTATGCATTGGTGTTATGATTTGAATCCAGATCAGAGCCTAAGTCCTTATTCACACCTCAGTGCCGTCACTGTGGCTACCGACAGCACACCAACCTATTGTTTTGATGGACGGTGTTGCCTGTGGTTGATCCTTTTTCTTTTGTCGTCAAAAATTGGATCAACTATTTTTTTTAAAACTAAATTGCTATATTTTGTACTGTGTTGGATATATGAAAATGGACAGCACATGGATGGTATTTATGTGCTTGTTGTGATTTTCAGGAACATAGACTTGCGTTGGCATGATTTTGTGAAGTCATGGACCAAAATAAAGCATGTCTTTTTTTTTTTTTTTTTTTTTTTACAGTGACTCATAGTCTGTGCGAGTAATGTATTTCTAAGTAGAATCAATAAATAGGGTGTGACGGGCCACAGTACTGCGTTGTGTTTTGGTCCCTGCTCTGTAATGTTTCAGCGCTGGTGCGGGGACCTTAAAAAATCATTTTTAAAATGTATCTTTATTGGATCCAGTGGTCGAGTAACTGGGTGAGGGAACTTTAAATCTGGGTAAATCCCAGAAAAACAATGAGGTTGACATGTCTGTATATGCGGTTTGTCATACTTGTCTATGGTGCATGAAAAGTCAGAGCATGCATCTATTATTTCTTGATTGTAAGGATAATGTGGGAGTTGTAGGTTGTTTATGAAGTCTACACTTATCAAAGCATTATATTGCAGTGGTCATGTGAAAGGGACTTTAACAACATTTGTTGGTCTGTGTTGCAGAATTATCCCCTCTACATCCGCAGCATTCCCACCGAAAACCAGCTGAAGTTCCATTACACTGTGCACACCTCCCTGGATGTAGTGGATGAGAAGATTTCAGCCATGGGGAAGGCCCTAGTGGATCAAAGAGAACTTTACTTAGGACTTCTTTATCCCACAGAAGACTACAAAGTGTATCCTTTATAGAAGAAATCCAGCAAGATTCTTTACTGTAATAGCAGTGGGAATATGGGACTCAATGCCACAGGATGGTGATGGTGGATTCGTTGTGCAAGTTCAAAAAGTGCCTGGATGCCTTTCTTGAACTGAAAAATATTACAGTTACAGGTTTTAGATTTTTGTAATCCAGTGTTTTATACTGATTACAGTATTTGGAGTCTGGATGGAATTTTTTTCTCCTGACATGGGGCAAATGCCATTAGTTTCATGGGGATTTGTGCTTTCCTTTGGATCAACACTGTAGGGTTATAGGTTGAACTAGATGGACCTGTGTCTTCATCCAACTTCATTTACTATGTCATTATGTCACTAAGATGTCCCCCAGTCCAGTTCAATAAAAGATGTAGTTAGCGGGGCTGTGCTAAGATTATCCTGTGGATAGGTGATAAATTGTAAACTTGGCACAACCCATTTGTCATTGGCGAATCTAGTCTCTAGTTCTGTAGAGTACCACCATCTTTCTGCCTCTCCAGGTCTGAAGAGGTAAGTATCGGTCAGTTTAATAGGCCCTTGATAATTAACAGGCCAGTTATCAGGAGCAAACATTCCTAGGAACATTCAATCCCCATAATTGGGCTCTCTAAGGGTGCTTTTACTCTTAAAAACAAATTTTGTTAAATGCATGCATTAAAAAAAACACACACAACCTTGTATTTTTCATCACTGATAATAGTTAACATTGAATGAATAGTGGAGGGACGATCACGGTAGGTTTGGCTTGTCCTGTGTAATAATAGCCTGATACAGACATATGCCGATTAACGTGTTTATCGTAAATCAATGTTTGTCTTGTCTGGGAAGGGTTAGTCCATGTAGAAAAAAAAAAAACCTCTTCTCTTTAGAATATGTATAGATGTTATAGCCTACAAAACAGGCTGCTTTAAGACTAGCTAAGGCTGAACTCCCACGTGGTGTAAATGCTGCAGTTTGGCCGTGGCGTTTTACAGTCCCTGCAAAGTCTGGTGAGTCCCATCCACACATTGCTGAAAAATACCCGCAGCGGAAATAGTGCGATTTTCAAAACCATTGCATTTTTGGAAATCGCAGCAGGTCAATTATACCTACGAAAATGCCAGTGGTTTCCATATAGGTATAATTGAAGCAGAAAGTCTACAGTGGAAAACTCTGCGCACTTTCTGTGAAAAGTGTTGTGGGAGAAATTGAGATGTGTTTCTGCCGCGGGTTTTCCCCGCAGCGCTTTTTGGCTGCAACCTGCAACGTGGGGCCTTAGCCTAAGGGCTACATGGAGATCTACAGGTCTTACTAACTGACAGTCCCTTGTGCTGCTCAGCACTGGACCCAATATATTTGGTTATTTGCTAAGTAAACAGTGAGGTCAAACAGTCATTTCATTATGAAATGTAAAGGCTGTCCTAATAATTTGAGTGGGAAATTCCAGTATAGTATTATAGATTTGTCAGCGTCATCAAAAGGGTTATCAAAGTTGTCCATTTTACTCAAGCTAACAACTCCAGCTTGAGTAAAATCATATATGTGTAGGACAGTGGTTTGCTACTGTCAGATCATTCTGGGAGTTGTAGTTTTCCAAACGCTAGAGAGCTTATAGGTTGTAGGCCAGTGTTGGAGGACTGCAGTATAAGTAAAGTGTATTTGGGCTGCAATGACATGACATTGCCCCTATTGTAATTAATAGGCTCTTGCAACTTGAGATATAGTAATCCCTGCCTCCAGGTCCTTGTAGCTCTTCAATGAAACCCCCACTCCAGAAATACTGAGTATGATCATCCTTAATTAATCTTCAGCTATGGCTATGTCACAAACTCCAAAGTCAAATTTGTTATGGTGGTTGACTCCTCAAACACAGCTCTTCGAGATAATGAGATTCGCAGTGTAAGTACAGCTCGGGGTGATTGTGGGTGACCTATAAGCCCAACTGTGAAGTATCAGGTCACTTTGATAAAGCTAAGGCAAATCTACATGTGCACATTAGGAAACTGCATGTACAACAATTCCATTACATTTCTGTAATTGAAATAATTACTTTGTAAGCAGGAGCAACCTGATAATAAATCAAGGTAATCACAGGGCATCAAACTTCTTGCAATTGCTTTGTAGAACTTCCAGGTGTTTCATGCCAGGCTTTACCTGCTGTGCCAAAGGCAGTAAACATTGGCTTTGCATTTTGTTGATGACATACCAGAGTAGCTGCAAGCATTTGGTGCTACAAGTCACTCTTGTGCTCTATCATTAAATTGCTCCCTCACCTAGAAAGAATAATTTGGAGAATTTATGTATATTGTGGAATTGCTATATACACTCATTGATAAAAAATGCACCATGGAGAAGTTGTTGAAATTTCATTACATTCATACATAGAAAGTTTAATAAGATATGTAAGCGCTTACAATATTAGAACAATAGGAGAAGTTTGAGGAAAACTGTACAATTGAAATGAGGCTCTAGTACCCTTTTGGGCCACCTGTAGCCTGGATAAAAGATGATACAGTTGGGCATGGAGGCATACAAGATACCAAATTGTATCGTGCAGATGGGCTTAGTAACTCCTGCACACTCTTAAGTTGCTGAAGCTAGCGTTCCAACTGGTCCCATAAATGGCCTAGGCCTAGAAAATGTTGCATTCTGTTAGAGAAATTCTTGGGAAACCCTTCCTGTGTGGGTGGGCGAGCATTATCCTGCTGAAAAATGCCAGTTGGAAGCCCTACTATGAGAGGAAACACATGGGTGCATGATGTCCTGCACATATCACTGAGCTTTTAGTGTCCGTGTGTGTTTCCGCAGTAAGGGCAGGATTAAAGCGCTCACCTCTAGGCTTCTATACTTGAACCACTCATCACATTCATCACTAAAGATGATATGAGTATAATGAAAGTGATACCCCTGTCTAGGTGGTGGATAAGGGATCTGTGGGAGCTTCTTGTGCTTTTTGGCAGCTCAAACAATCCTCTCTACTGATGGTCTGTCTGCAGCCAGGCTGAATGTGGGTATTCCTGATGGTGGACAGCGCTCCCATATATGTAATTAGGAGGACTAGAGATAATTTACATATCTGCTTGAGATATAACATAATGCTGAGTTTTGCATCAGTCCAACATTTCTTTGTGGGTGCATGTAATTTCATAATATACAAGTAGAGACTGAGGGTCTTTTTATATTTTGTCAATATGTTATAATGCTGTTATTTAACCTATCAGATGTTCCGGAAGCTTCATAACTCCTATACAGATGTGATGTGTAACCCTTTCTATAACCCCGGAGACCCTATTCAATCACGGTAAGTCTACAAAATAAACTATCACACTACGTAGAACATTTTGCTGTTGCTACCTCTGCTGATATTCTGATCTTTTTATCTATTTCCAGGGCATTTGATAACACAGTCACCTCTATGATGGTAGCAGCGTGTTGAACTGAATCCTGTTTTGTTTTTTTTTTTTGTATGATCCTGATGGCGGAGGTGACAGAGGGGAGTTCCTATTTCCAGTACTGCATGATACTTCACACTATTCCCCTTCCATGCTTATTTACCATGATAGTGTTTTAATACTGGTGATCATGCTTATTTCTGTTGCTCCTACCCATGTGATGTGACAGGAGAATGGCAACTGTTGAACTTCACCTGTTTCAGTGCTGTGGATGCAAGTAGGAGAGGAATATCTTGGAGTCACTGTGTGATGGTTGTAAAATTCCAGAATTGTACTATTGGATATACTCATGGACCCCTTAATTTCTATGGCTGTATACACATTGAAATGTTCATGAATCTGTATGGGGGGGGCAGGAAAAAAAAAAAAAAAGCAGGACAGGTCCTAGAACAGTCCATTTTGTGCGCCACTCATTCATTTAAAGACCCATACATGCACACTTTAGCCTAAGTAATATCTGGTCTATCATACCTGCCCCATTCTGCATGAATCTTTTACGACAGCAGTTACCTAAATATTACGAGAGAATATAGACAAATCCACCTTCTAATGTCCACACAAACCTGCAAAATTAAATGTTACTGATGTTAATCATAGAATGGTTAATACATATGCATTATTCCTTCTGACTGCATCTGATGATTGTTGGATTGCATACATTATGGAATAATAAATGTAAATCAAGGGGTGTGTTTTTTTATTGATAAAGTGTATTGGCCATAGACCATATGGTAGCACAAGTAAACCATAGTTTAAGTGGTAACAAATATTTGTATATCAATGTTCTCATTATTTGAAAGCAATGCGGCATCTGTGAGCTGCAGGGATTGCCTCAGATAGCTGTATTAGCAGATCCAAACTTATTGTGGCATTTAACCATTTCAGTACCGGGCTATTTTCCCTGGTTAGGACCAGAAACAGTTTCGGCTTTTTTCACAAACTGTTTTGAGGGCTAAAACATTTTTTATTTTTTTTTAACTCAGATTATTTAAATAGTGTCTTTTTTCAGTGACATATAGGACTTTTACTTTTGCATGTTTTGTTTTGTTTTTATATATACACACACACGGATTTTTTTTTTTTTTTTTTTTTTAAATTGCACAAAGTGCTACTAAAAACCTTAATAGTTTTCCCTCTCTAATACGGTAATTTTTAGGTAGCGTTGTTGCTGGGAGTAGGGCTCAAGCCTGGGAATGTGGTTAACTTATATTATATTACACACACCCTGCCCTCCGTCATAATAGACTTTTGGGGGTGGGGGCGCATCTTAACAGTACTTTTTTTTTCCCCAATTACTTCTATAACTGGGGCCGATACATTAGCCCCATTTACAGGAGGAATGCAGCCTCCTGATCATAAATGCACAGCAGCTCTGGCCCCCCCGGATGACTTTACCGCGGGGTCAGAGGGGAGCAGATAAGTTCTGTGTACACAATGATCAGGAAAGCAGGGACAATAATAAAGTGTACCTGCCTTCTCTATAGGAGCTATGGCTGTAGCTACAGCTGGCTCCCCAGTTCTGCAGCTGCATGATTTCATGTAGCTGCTTGACACTGCAAGGACAAACGTGTACATCCTTTCAGAGTTCAGCGTGAGCTGTCCAGAAATATATAGTCTATGGGTGGTCTGGAACTGGTTAAAGAGGTTGTCTAAGAGTATAAGAAATACACAATAGACTGTTTGCTTTAATGTCAAAGTCACTTACTCCAGCAGCAGTGCTTCTGCAGACTTTACCCTGCCATGATGACATAGCATATGTAAATGTCACTAGTCGCATGAACACTGAGGCTAGTGATTGCTGATGTGACTAATGTGGTGGGGCACTTGGTATAGGAGTAATGTTTGGTTTGATATTTTTTTCAATGGTTGATTGGGCAAACCTCTCTCAGCAGCTTCAGTGCATTGGTAGGCAGAGTTTCCCTCGAAGCTGACTGGGCTAATGAAAAGAGTCTTGGAAAGATACCAATCTCCTCTGCATTATTCTTGTTTAGGTGCAGGTCTCTCCATTATACCTTATCTCTACTAAGTCTCCAATCCTGTTTTTGGTTTACAATCCCAGATGCAAATCACTAACATGTGAATAAGGTCTTAATTCGGTAGAAGTAACAGGTAATGTTATGACCCAAGTCATTGGCAGAGCATGCTATAGATCCTATCCTGCTCATTCCTTGTTTTTAGGTTGGCCTTGCACACTAGATTTCGGACTACCCTCATATCAGTGATTGTACGAACAACCCCACCATCAACATTATCAATGAAACTGCCCGATCGGGGCAGTTGAAAACAAAAGTGCAGTAAGTGTGTGTAAGTTGACTGATCATGCTAATCACGTTTTTAGCCAACTGATGCGGTCAGACTTTAACAAAAATCTAATGTATATATCAAGCAAAATTGCTACAGGCAGACACACGAAATGGAGAGCTCTGTCTAACTAGCACTTACAATATGCAGTGTTCAGTAGTCAACATGTTGCCCACGTTTCTCATAAAAATAAATGTTGCAGTATCATTACAAAAGGATATTTGACCAACAAATCATCTATATATAAAGCAATACATTTATTTATCTGTCAGTGTAATGTTAGAAATCGCACTGTAGCCAAAGTACACACAGAATTCATGTTCCTATGATTTCTGAGCACTGTGTGAAAATTGCTACACAGGAAAAAGATCCATATTGAGTTGTTCAAAGCGGCTCTGTGACATTAGATGTAGACGGGCTGAAAACAGTTCAGTGTATTTACTGACTTGGGGCAGGTATAATTGTAGAGTCTCCAGCCACAATACCCAGGTTCAGTATGGATCATTCCACTGGCCTATTCTTCCAAGACCTATTAGGAAGAAAGGGATGGGGGAAATCAGAGAAAGCTGAGTAATAAAGCATTAGGTGGGAGACATATTGGCCCAGAATTGCTATTGTGGGGTATGGCTAGAAAATGGTGTAAACATGGTGCACCTTTGGCACAATGTGGACCATCTAGTTTGAGCTAAAGTTTTTCAACTTCCTAAACAAGCAGGTGTGGATTCTCAGAAAATGGGGGGCATGGCTTAAATATGCTGCACTGCTCCAATATTGTATCATACAATTCTGGCTCAAAGTAGACCAAGTTTTAAGGTATAAATGTAGACACACACCCCAGATTTATCATTCAATAGCAGTCACTGTGATAAATCTGGTGTATTTTGAGACTGACTAAGTTTAAATGGTCTAACTTTTAGTAAATGTGGGCCACTGAGTTTTTGTTGCAGATTTTGCTGCGTTATTTTGCGCCAAAGCCAGGAGTGGTAAATACAACAGAAGAACTAATACAGCACACTTCCTGCTGAATAAAGTCCTTCTATTATATGTACCACTCCTGACTTTTGCTCAAGAATAAACAAAATCAAAATCTGCACACAAAAAATAAAAAAAGAACCTCAATGGAGAAGATTCACCAATATTGTCTGAAAGCTAGACAGTGCTAACTTAGACTAGTCTTTAACTTCACCAGATTAGATTTATCAAAGTGTCTGATGCTGTTCGATAAATCTGGTGTATTCTTGATAAATATGGAACACAGCATGCTAGACAGGTTTTTTTTATGCAAATTACACCAAAATTGCCACATTGCATGCAGGACTTTTTATGGTGTTAAAGTAAAATTCATAATGTTGTTTACATTAGTATCAATGGGAATAAACACAGACTGAGGGGGGGTTTGTCACTTTGTTGCAGTTAATGTCTGCTGCTGTCATCCTATGATGGACTACAATGGACATTAATAACAGTAGTGTGAACCCACCCTAATAGGTACAGCCCATATATAATAGTGGTGGTATTTCTAGGATTAACACAGGCCCTTATTCCAATTTTATACAACCCCTTTAGGCCCCATTAGTGTATATGGAATGACAGAGGAGATGCTCCCAACCTGGGATCCAACTCTAATAACCAGAAGAGAAAACCAGATTCCAGATGGGACAAGCTTTACAGTGTTCAAGAACATTTTGCAAGATTCAGCTTTTAATGGGACCAAGAATGCAGATATTAACCTTCCTGCATGAAAGTCACTAATAGATACCTCCCAGCCATCCTGGATTCAGTGGGATAGTTCCAGATTCTGGGTCCTGTGCCACTGTCCCGGTCAGTGGGAAGTAGGTCCTGGCCTCAACTCATCTGCATCCGGAGGAAGCAAAAGAGTTAAATACAGTGGTGAAGCAGGAGCAGTCCTTGGCTCAGGAGCTGTAGGCACGATGTGATGACATCACTCACATCACACCTGAAGCCTCCAGGAGCAGGGATATCAGACTGAGTAGCAGGGAAGCGAGCAGAGGAGAGTATGTGTTTTGTTTTTTTTAATGTTAAACTTTGGGGGTAGATATTCTGTCCTTTGAAAGTTGGGAGGTATGCTAATATATTACATCATAAAACACCTTGCTGGTTTCCCCCATCATGAAAACTAGCACACTGACCTGTACGGACGACTCCTGGGCCTTTGACCTCTCTGGAAGGTTCCCCTGTGTCCCCGAAGTCTTCCACGGAAACCTCCCCTATCTGTAGTGCTGATTCCGGGCATGTTTGTCCTCTTTGGTAGAACCTAGAGAGGGCCAAACCAATTCATATTCGGATGTACAATAAGTTGGGGCTCTGTATATAAAAGGGAATGTTTACGTAGTATAGGATGCTGTTAGATATGGGCATTATATAATTAACTAGTGATCATCGCCTCCCTCCAAAAGCAGATATGCGAAGGAGTCCAAGCACAAACATGTGCATAACAAAAGGTGCCCATAATGATTAGCCTTAAAGTGAACCTATCCAGTCGGTTTTCCACTTATCTTTCCATTAGTTCCCCTATGTAATCTTTCTGCTGCAGCAAAGTGAAGTTACAAATGTTTGAAAGCATAAAAAGTCATATGTAAATTATCATAAGCAGCCATGGTGGGTGGGAGCAGCTTCAGCCTAGTCACGCTGTTCCACTGCTGATCACACTTCCTGGGCACGATTGACATGTTGATCAGCAGTGGGACAGTGTGACAAGGCTGAAGCTGCTCCCGCCCACCATCACTAATTTGGGTATGATTGACATCTCCAACACAGTCTGCTACTCCCCAACGTCAAAGGAGTATTTTTTTTTTTAAATTTGTACGCAATATATTCATTGAATGGTCACCAAGGGGACCACTTCAGGGAACATTAAACTATGTGGGGGAGGGCTCACTTATGAAACCTTTGAATGGGGTCCACTAAAGTGTTAAAACGGCTCTGCCTCCACAGTTAGTATACAAGGAGTAGGGAAGGATAGTACTCTGAGCATATTCTGCTTATATAGCATATATTATTTAATCAATAACCACTTACAAATAAACATTTCAGGTGAGCACACCCTTCATCAGGCATCTTATGATTCTAAAAATATAAGAACATATTGAAAGCAACCACTGAGCCTGGAGCCCCACACTGCGAAAACGAGCGTTTTGGTTGTGGTGGAAATGCCACAGCAAGAAACGCTGCGTTTTACAGTAGCTGCAAAGTAGATGGGATTCTGGCTAATCCCATCCACATATCGCAGAAAAATATCTTCAGAGGAAAAGCTGAGTTTTCAAAAACACTTGTGTCTTTGAAAGTTGCAGCATGGCAGTTATACCTACGGAGATGCTGGAGTTTTCCATATAGAAGTATATAAGTATAGAAAGTCCGCAGAGGAAAGCTTTCCGAGATCACAATGAAAAACGCTGTAGAAAAAAAAAAACCACAACCCCAAACACGTGATGCGTTTCCACCCCAGTCTTTTCTGCAGTGTTTTTTTGCTGCGGCTCGCTATGTGGGGCCTTAGCCTGAAGGAGATTCCCCTGAAAGCAAGTGACCTGGAAGAAGGGTAGTGTGGTGTTTGCAGGAGTTGCTGGGCTTATAATCAAATGGACAACATGGATGAAACTATGTCTGGTTATGTTGGTGATACAGTCGTTTACAACTATTAACCTATTTCTGTCTACAGTGCATGGCCACCTAATGTTCTGACCTCCCTGTTTAAGTCAAAACCCTCACACATACATGGATATGGTGTTATACAGCCAGCCACAGGACACCATAAAAATACGTGAAACAAGATACAACGCATGCAAAACAATATGCAAAATCCAAAGTAAAGTGCAAGGCCTAAAGTAATACCATGACAAAAAGTCAAGAATAAGATCCATCAAGTCACATTATATCTTTTATATGCTACCCATGTACTGGAGTGTAGTTGCCCTTTTTTTGCAGTTTTTGAAAAAAAGGCAGATGTCATAAACACATCATAAAATATTAATACAGATAAACCATGTCCACTCTCCCTGGTTCACACTAGCGTTCAGGTCTCCATCCTTTGGGTGTGCTTGGGACCCAAAAGACAGAAACCCTATCGGCTTAAAAAGCAGTTACACGCGGAAACTATAACGGGGTCTGCCGGGTTTCCACCAAAAACGACTTTCCTCCTTACGAGACTTCTCTCTCCGCAGATTTTAAGTAGAATCTGGGACGGAGAGGCTGAAACGCTAGTGTGAACCTAGTGTAACACTGTAAAAATCCCTGCTCCATCTGCCTTGAGGCAGACTGCAGGTCACATGATTCATCTCTATAGAAGGCCATGGAGAGGGGAGGGAAAGGAGAGGAGTGAGCAGAGAGGGAGAGAGATGGCAGGAGAAAACACAGGTTTAGGTTAATGCTGAAACTGAATAGAAATGTTTTATCACAACCAAAGCACTTTATTCACATCAGTATAGGTCAGTACTTCTCTACATATATATCCTGCATGGTTCATGGGCTGTTTCTGGGTGACAGATTCCTTCTGTACTCACTATGTGCAGTGTAGGACAGCTAGTCTCCACTTCCCAGTTTTGAGAGAACTACAAATTCCAGATGTAGCATGTAGTGGGGGAAAATGCTACAAACAGCAGAAAGTCAATCATATAATGTATTACTAAACAAGTACACGCATATAACAGGTTATACTGAGAAGTCACCAGGTATACTTTAAAAAGGTTGTCCAGTATAAGAATAATTAAAAAAAAAAAAAAAAATTATCCTAGACAACCCCTTTAAGCTTTGCATCTTCTTTCACATATTCTCAGTGTTTTTTGTGTCAATGAGTAACATGTCCTTGACTGATCCAGGGGTCAGGACTGGCATTTGAAGCAAGCTATATTCCATCCTTCCCATTTATCAGACCTGCTTGCAATTTATATTAGTAATTATATGTACCATAGTGATATATTAGACATTTACACTGGAGTTCTCAATATCTATAACCACACCTTGATAGTTCGTCCTCGAAACACACTTTCATCCATCGCTATAGCAGCTTCCACTGATCTCTTTTCTGCAAATTCTATATATGCATATCTAGGATGGACACATTAGTTTAGAAAATGCTATGCTCCATTTGTACACTTGAAAAAAGGGGTAATATTCCCCTGAAACACGTTCTGTTTTGGATCTCAATAAAGGATTATTACATCATTACTGGTTTAAGTGCGATATCTTTACTGATCAACACAATGGTATCTCTGTTGATGGGTCCACGTATGTTGATAGGACACATTAGGAGCCACTAAGAATACATCCTCATCGGAAATATTCAATGCAGAATGAACTGTACTACAACTACATTATCTGTGTACTTCAGATATGGTCTGATAAAATTTTAATAAACATGGTCATGGTGTTCCTTTCATTTGAGAATGTTCCCACTTAGGGCATATTTATATGGCTGATTTTTCATGCAGCTTTATAAGTGTGTTCCACCATCCATTGTGTTCTATTGAAATTTGTGCCATAGTGAACTAAAGCACAGATAGCTCTGTATGTGGACTCTGCATTGCGGGATACAAAGAAAAATTGACATGACAAAACTTGAAGTGGAGATAGTTGTGGATAGCCTGAAAAAGGAGGTTCACCCTAAAGATGAACATGTGAAATTAAACAAACCACAGTCTTTTCTTACCCTTTGGGATGGCCTGAAAATTTGTCACACAGAATTGTTATCCGGTTGATGCACCCACAACTGCTAAAGTGAGATTCTAAATCCTGGGCTGTGCCTCCATAATCCACCTGAGATAATGAGATGAAGACTTCACCTGAACTTCAACATTACCATATATATAAAAATGTAGAAATTCATTTAACTTTATTTTAGCAACTTAGCCGATGTTTATCAGTTAGAGAACTATTGGATCCAGCATTTAAAATCCATGTTTTAGATCCTTGTTTCCCACATTGAGATATGTTTATATGGAGATAGACCAAAAACATTAGATTGTTAGTGCAGCTCATAAGAACTAGAGGATCTGCAAATAAAGGTCCGTTCCGACAATAAATGTGCCATCATTGGTGGCCACATGCGGCTATCAAAGTGAACTTAGGGTTATAGCTATAAGGGGCGTTAGCAACTGGACCTGGGAGCCAAAGATAAAAAGATACCATTATTATAGATAGCACATGGTTATTGGAGTTCCAGGAACTTCAATTTACACCTCTAAATGAACCCTTAAAATCTACCCTCTTTTGCTGTTTTTGTACTTAGGTTAACTTTGGCATCATATTTTTTTGATTACGTAGCAGCTTTCCATTCAACCTCAAGTGAGGGGGTGGGGGAATTCATGGCAGGTGACCTAGTAATATACAGTATATAGAAATAAGTTCAGAAATGGGGGAATTTAATATTCCCTCTACACCAGAAAACCGGCATAGATGGGAATAGTTGTGCCGCATCTATGGCAAACAGCCTTTTTTTGCGCCACATCCCTCTGTGTCCTGCTCACTAATTTTTATGACAGTGGGTGCGCTGGACAGCAAGGTTGGCCAGGGTGTCATAAATTTACCTGAACTCACCCCAGAAAACTGCCATAAGTTACATAGGAACTAAAGTAAGTTTCCTGATTGGCGTAGATTTCCATTCAAGTGAAATAGATTAAGACTAGCGTAAAGAACACTAGTCTTACTAAATTCTCCCCACTGTATCTTACGCAAGGTTCACACCTGCACTCAGGTTTCCATTCTTCGGGTCCACTTGGGGAAAAACGGAAACACAATCCGTTTAAAAAGTGGTTACCCACGGAAATACGCAGATCCCATAATGGGGTCCGCCGGGTTTCTGCCCAAAAAAATGTGGAGAGAAAAGTCCTGCTTGCAGAATGTATCTCTCCTCATTTTTCAAACAGAATGGGGGACGGAATCCCCGAGCGCAGATGTGAACCCAGCCTTAGAAAGCAAGACTGAATAAAGAAAATTCAATATTATTGCACCCAAATTTTAAACTTACATTTCCTACATACACAGAGCGTTTGTCAGCCTCCTGTTTCTCTTCTGGACTCAAAGGACGAGGAGGACCTGAGAGATGAAAATAAAACAGCACATTTTTGGCTTTGTGCCAGTTGTTTTTATGAACTAATGCGCTTTGGTTATTTAGTGCAAATATGAACATGTATGGAAAGTCATACCTGGGAAAATGTCTAAAAAAAAAATAATAATAAAAAATTACCTATAATATTCAGTATGACAACTCATGTCCATAATTCCCCAACATGTAGCTAATACAGGTATATTGCAAAACCTACCAGTTTTAGAATTCTCATCCGGTGTCTCATCCCCAGTCAGTCCCTTCAGGCGCTCTGTCTCCTCTTCCATCTCCCGTACCCGCATCCGTATTTCTCTCAATTCCTGGAGAATGTAGAAATCACCAAGTGTCTACAAAACTATATAATACTATATAAAGCTTTAGTTTAGGGATACACAGTGACTTTCAGTCCGATACAAATAAAAACATGTGTGGTTTGTCTGCAACCTGTTGTTGCAATGAAGTCTCAACCATTTTAGGATGCAGTTTGGCTGTGACTTTCATACAAATTAGGGTTTGGAAGAGCTTTTAGACACAAAAATTAAACCGCTGACATGTTGCAAGTGAGCCACAGTCACAAGTAAATCCTTTGCTGGAAGAGTTGCCTACAATTTCATCAGATTTTGTACAAGCAAAGTCACCTCTTAGCCCTAACCTCATGGAGCAGCATAGTATAACAAGATAATATATGCCTAATTTGACTGCGTGTAAAGGGCCAAAACAGACATCATTTGACTGTTCAGCCTCATGTGTTACGTGGCTCCATTCATCTGTGGATAGTTTCCAATCCCTTAAATAAGAGCATGCTGGAAAAGCTACACTTAACATTTACAGATCTCCAACTTACAGGATCATCATAGTCACCGTCTTCATGGTGATCCCCTTGCACTGGATCCAGTTCTGTATCCTTCCTAGACATTTCCCACGTTACATCCCAGTCAGGAGGCAATTGGCTGTGGTTACCCCACACCTTACTACTGTAGCCCAGGCCTGAGAAACACAACAGGAGAGCACTAGATCTACACTTCAATTGTACAAACTCTATAGAGCTCAGATGGGGGAATCAGTCACAGCTGCATCAAGAATTTAATATATACTATTCAGGGACACTGCAAAAGCAGTCTTTTTATAACACTGCAATTCTATGGAGTCACATCTGAGAGATACAAGATATATTAGATACATACTTTAGACACACATAAAATACATAATTTTTAGACAGTTTCCAGCACCCATTTCTAAGACATTTTGTAGCGCTAATGGTTGATGTCTAACTCTAGCTGCAGTTTATAAGACTGCATACAACTCAGTTTACTCCTTTTGGCTCCCACTGTAGTTCAATTGTTTAAAAAAAAATAATAAAAAATATCAAACAATAGTGCTACAAAAAGTTCAAGTGTAGCTCTGGCCCAAAAATCTCCCTAGGAGTTACTTTCATTGTGGTCACACATCTGGATGTTATTGGGGATTACTGCATCCTTGTAACAACAAGGGTCAACTAAAATCCTAAGCACAGTTACCTGCTTGTATCATGACACTCACACCAGAGTTTCTGCAGAAAACTGCAAGTCCAGGAGGCAACAAACATTCCTACTATATCCGCCCTCATATTGCACATGCTTATCCCACCCTTTCAGGCCCAGTAGAAGGGCTAATAGTCAGTATATTGGACCTGTGAACCCCCTGACAGCAATGCAAGGGTCAATAAAGCAGGTGCAGATACAATCAGGAGGGGAATAGAGAAATGACTGCAAAAAGATGGAGATGTCTATAGTAATGCAATGGAAAATGTAACTTTTTGCCATTGGCAACCAAGCTGATTGCATGTTTCTAAGTAGCATCATTGGTTACTATGTGCAACCTATTATTTTTTGGCAGTTAGTTCCATATGTTACCCATCTGTACAGTTGAAACCAGAAGTTTACATACACTATATATAAAGACACATATGGATGTTTCTCTCACTATCTGACATGAAATCAGAATAAACCTTTCCCGTTTTAGGTCAATTAGGATTACCAAAATTATTTATATTTGCCAAATGCCAAAATAATGAGAGAGAGAGACTTTTTTAAGACATTTTTATTACTTTCTGCAAAGTCAAAAGTTTGCATACATTTCATTAGTATTTGGGACCATTGCCCTTAAACTGTATGATATTGGTCAAACATTTTGGATATCCTTCCAGAAGCTTCTAACAATAGTTAGTAGGAATTTGGGTCCATTCCTCCTGACAGAACTGGTGTAACTGAGCCATGTTTGTAGGCCGCCTTGCTTGCACCTGCCTTTTCAGCTTTGCCCATAAATTTTCAACAGGATTGAGATCAGGTCTTTGTAATGGCCACTCCAAAATGTTGACTTTGTTATCCTTAAGCCACTTTGTAACCAGTTTGGCAGTATGCTTCGGGTCATTGTCCATTTGGAAGACCTATTTGCGCACAAGCTTTAACTTCCTGGCTGATGTCTTGAGATGTTGTTTCAGTATTGCCACATAATGTTCTTTCCTCATGATGCCATCTATTTTGTGAAGTGCACCAGTCCCTCCTGCAGCAAAACAACCCCACAACATGATGCTGCCACCCCCGTGTTTCTCAGTTGGGATGGTGTTCTCAGGCTTGGCCATAATATAACCATTGTTACATTTGGAGGAAAAAAAGGAGAAGCTTGCAAGCCTGAGAACACCATCCTGCTGGAAATATAGCAGGACTCACGTATAAGATCTGGTGCCGTAGTAGCCAATCAGATCACTTGATTTAATGTCTAATGGGCATCTGGAACGTGATTTATTGTTACAGGCAGTAGTTTTGTTTTTGCTTGTCTGTGACCAGAATGCTCAATATCAAATCATCCATAGTGTATTGTAGGGAAAATTATACTGAACAGCATGGTACCTTTAGATAGTCCACTAAATGCACCATTTCCTTTATAATATGCAAATGGAGCTCAAGTGCAGCAGCATACCTAGGGGTTCAGCACAGGGGGGTGCAAAAACATATGAGTGGGCCCCCTACCCATGTATACCAACATTACAACCATGCAGTGGTAGATACCCGCTCTACACAGAGTTAAACAGACTATTTAAATAAGTACAATACAGGAAAAATGTAGTGACTTACAGGTGACATATCTGACTGTAATCGTTCACATTTTCCATCTTGTCCATCTGGACTACCATGACCACTTCTTCCAACAGTGACTTATCTCTGTTGACTTTGGCTGCTCACTTTTCTAGACACCTGACCCACATTTTTCCTCACTTACACTAAGACCCCTTGCAGACGACCGTGGCCGTGATCAGTGTGCTATCCGTGTATGTCACGGATAGCACACTGACCCATTCATTTCTATGGGCCTGTACACATGACTGTGAATTACACGGTCACGTGTGTGGGCCCACAGTTCGGGCCGCGAAATATAGAACAAGTCCTATTCCTGTCCTATTTTGCGGCCCTGCTTCCGTAGCTACTTTTCATTTAATGAAAGGGACTGCGGAAGCACGGCTCGTGCACGGCGGCTCACGGGTGACATCCACCTGTCCCCCTTGCGCTGCCCGTGCCTTTAATTCACGGCCGGCCAGCAGTACACTGTCGTCTGCAACCAGCCTAAGTCCCTATGTTGCTGCTGCCAATAAAAATACCCTGGAAATAATTAATACTCCCTGTATACAAATGTATGATGCCACTGTATGTCCCCTTAATAGTGCTCCTGCAATTAATAATGCACCTGATTAATAAGGTCAATAAATAATACTAAATTCCTCAGAGATTAACAATACCCCCCAATCCCACTTCTATTAACTATGTTTTTTTGCCCCCTAATGTTCTCCTTATATTAAAGAGATTGCCTGGGAATTTTTTTTTTTCTTTTTTTTTTCATAAGATAGGCCATACATATGGGTGGTGGGGGCCAACAGCTGGCCCTTGCATGGATAAGTCATTCAGGGGTCCCTGTACTAAACAGAACATGGATCCAGAAGTAGATGGCTCTATACACTGTATAGTCGCTAGGTGCCATTACTACATCACAGCTCGCTCCTATTGATGTCAATGGGAGCTGCAATGCTATAATTCTGTCGGGCCACTATACAATGTATACAGGGACTGCACGCAACCCCCAAATGGCTGGGCAGGGCAATTTGTAGACCGCAGACCTGAAGAAGCTTCTGGCCTACAAGTTAGAGAATGGTAGAGAAAGAAGTTATCACCTTCCTCCTCTACCATCCATGTATAACAACTTTATCATATTCTTGTTGATGCTGGTAGAGTTGAAATTGCTGCCTTTGTTGCTGCGGCCCCGGAGTGAGCTCCACAACGTCATTGGATCCTGGGTTGTCAGCACCCCGCTCTAGCTACACCTCTGCTCAACTGCAATTGGGTGTACCAGAGACTAAATTTGAGCATGGTATTATAATAGGTGCTGACTTATTGCCCATCATTGTAATAAGTCAGTTCTCTCCTAGTTATTCCACGATCAGCTGTGAGTGATATCATTGAAAAGTGGAAAAGTTAAGGAACAGCAACTCAGCAATGAAGTGACAAACCATGTAAAGTTACAGAGTAGGATTGTTGAGAGCTGAGGTTCATAGTGCATAAAATTCGCCAACCAGTAACTGCAGTTACAAACCTCCCCTGACATTTACGTCAGCACAAAAAAAGTGTACCTGGCATAGTAGAGCATCTGAGCATTCCATAGCTGTTTTTCAGGGGTTGGTCTAGACCTCCTTAGTTCTAGTAAATGGAAATCTTAAAGGGAGTCTATCATTAAGAAAACACTTTTAAGCTAATGGCACGTTGGAATGGCATTTAAAAAGGCCTTTCTTCTCCTATCTTTCATTGTTGTCTTCTCCCAGCCGTTTCTGTAAAAACCTATTTCTTCAATTATGGAAATGATCCTACGGAGCACCCGGGGTGTTCCTCTGTGGCAGCGAGCATCCATCGCGTCATTGCTTGTCACCACCCATTAGTCTGTTGTGGTAACTCCCATCTTGGTCTACTCTTCTACTTCCTCTGACGCAGTGCTGGACGGCAGCGACTGCGCATGACGGGCCGCCATTTTCCGATGTTCCCTACTGCGCCTCTTATGAAAGACCACAGGAAAATGGCGGCAGTCCAGCGCTGCGTCAGAGGAAGTAGAAGAAAGTAGATACAGAGAAGACCAAGATGGGAGTCACCACAACAGACTAATGGGCGGTGACAAGCGATGACACAATGATTGCTTCCAACTTAGTGGGAACAGTTTGAGGAAGGCCCTTTTCTACATGACTGTGTCCCAGTGCACAAAGCAAGGTCCATAAAGACATTGTTGATGAGTTTGATGACCTCAACCCCACTGAACACCTTTGGGATGAACTAGAACAAACATTGTGAGCCAGACCCACTAGTCTAACATCAGTGTCTAACCTCAGAAATGTTTGTCTGGATGGATAAGCGAAAATTCTCACAGACGCAGTCCAAAATCTTGCAGACAGTCTTCCCAGAAGAGTGAGAGGTGTTTTACCTGCAAAGGATGGGGTAAACCAACTTGATATTAATACCCATGTATTTAAAGTAGGATATCATCAAAGGCCCTGTAGGTATAATGGGTAGTTGTCCTAATACTTTTTTCTATATAGTGTATTAGCCAGAATGTGAATAGTCAGATCATGCAGTTCATGTGCTAGAAGCAGGTAAAATGTGCAAGTCTATGAATCTGAGCTACTTTGAAAAGAGCCAAATTGTAATGGCTAAAAACTGGGTCAGAGACTCTCCAATGGCAGGTCTTGTGTGGTGTTCATAGTATTCAGTGTAACCAAAAAAGTTCCAAAGAAGGAAACCGGTGAACTGGCAACAGCTTCCTGAATGGCCAAGGTATAAGCCAAGGGAATCCATGTGGTTTGATCATGTTAAAGAGCTACCATAGACCAAACTGTGAGAAAAGTTAGCTATGGTAGAAAAGAGTCAAAACATGCAATTTATATTAGCTTGCATGCCTCTTCCGTGTGCCTGTATGGAGATCCACACCAGTTAGGAACTTGTGTAGATTTCCATCATAATGAATATGTTGGGTAGAGGCTTCCCTGCCCTGGCCTGCACTACTTAGCCCACATTTGTACAATGTGTTGAGCAAGGAGCAGAACAGGGGTTGTGGCGCATATTTTGCGCAAAGATGGGCCTTGCGCTAAAAGTGCGCCACAATATCATCCCTCTATGCCAGAAAACTTGCGTAGAGGGAATGATAAATTTCCCCCATAGAGTCTGATGGAGCATGCAAAGTATTACTACTACTACTAATATATATAATAATATTATTATAATAATATCAGTAAACATTTTTATGAAGGTACAGTTATTCAGATTATTGTCATGTAACTGCATTGTTACTGTTTTGCACCTGGTGGTGGAAAAATCTTGTTCTTCTTGTATATTACAAATTCAACCTGGAGGTGGCTTGTATGCTTTATAATAGTAAGATCAAAGACGTCCATGCAAGCACTGTGTGATGCGTGATATACAAGTCTAGAATTGTGGCCTGAAAAAAGGTGAAGAAGCCTTGACTTCAATATCATCACAAGAAGCATTGGCTCGCAAAAAAAAGGACAAAAGTACTTGTGCGTAGAGTTGAAGAAAAAGCTTATCTGATCAAAAGGATTCTGACTGCATGTTTTTGATCAGATAAGCATGTCTCGACTGAAATATGATCTCAGGTCTCTTCTACACATTCCCAATGTTGATGCATGGTGGTCGACTCACTTGGGTACGAATACAGCTTTTTCTTCAACACTACACACAAGTGGTTGATTGGGTTGAGGTCTGGGGACTGTGGGAGCCAATCCAGTATCTCTACTTCATTGTCATTGCTAATCTCGATGTATGCTTTGGGTCATTGTCCTGCTGAAACACTATGTTGTGATTTTCATACCTACAGTCATGGCCAAAAGTTTTGAGAATGACACAAATATTATATTTTCACATGATCTGCTGCCCTCTGGTTTTTATGTGTGTTTGTCAGATGTTTTTATCACATACAGAAATATAATTGCATTCATATTATGAGTAACAGAAGCTTATATTGACAGTTAGAATGAGTTAATGCAGCAAGTCAATATTTGCAGTGTTGACCCTTCTTCTTCAGGACCTCTGCAATTCTCCCTGGCATGCTCTCAATCAACTCTGGACCAAATCCTGACTGATAGCAGTCCATTCTTGCAGAATCAATGCTTTAATTTTGTCTGAATTTGTTGGTTTTTGTTTGTCCACCCGTCTCTTGATGATTGACCACAAGTTCTCAATGGGATTAAGATCTGGGGAGTTTCCAGGCCATGGACCCAAAATCTCTATGTTTTGTTCCCTGAGCCATTTAGTTATCACCTTTACTTTATGGCAAGGTGCTCCATCATGCTGGAAAAGGCATTGTTGAGCGCCAAACTGCTCTTGGACGGTTGGGAGAAGTTGCTCTTGGAGGACATTCTGGTACCATTCTTTATTCATGGCTGTGTTTTTAGGCAAGACTGTGAGAGAGCCGATTCCCTTGGCTGAGAAGCAACCCCACACATGAATGGTTTCAGGATGCTTTACAGTTGGCATGAGACAAGACTGGTGGTAGCGCTCACCTCTTCTTCTCCGAATAAGCTGTTTTCCAGATGTTCCAAACAATCGAAAAGGGGATTCATCAGAGAAAATGACTTTACCCCAGTCCTCAGCAGTCCACTCCCTGTACCTTTGCAGAATATCAGTCTGTCCCTGATGTTTTTTCTGGAGAGAAGTGGCTTCTTTGCTGCCCTCCTGAGACCAGGCCTGCTCCAAGAGTCTCCGCTCACAGTGCGTGCAGATGCACCACACCTGCCTGCTACCATTCCTCAGCAAGCTCTGCACTGCTGGTAGCCCGATCCCGCAGCTGAAACACTTTAAGAGACGGTCCTGCCGCTTGCTGGTCTTTCTTGGGCGCCCTGGAGCCTTTTTGGCACCAATGGAACCTCTCTCCTTGAAGTTCTTGATGATGCGATAGATTGTTGACTGAGGTGCAATCTTTCTAGCTGCAATACTCTTCCCAGTTAGGCCATTTTGTGCAGTGCAATGATGACTGCACGTGTTTCTTTAGAGATAACCATGGTTAACAGAAGAGAAACAATGATGGCAAGCACCAGCCTCCTTTTAAAGTGTCCAGTGGTGTCATTCTTACTTAATCATGACAGATTATCTCCAGCCCTTCCTCATCAACACCCACACCTGTGTTAATGGAGCAATCACTGAAACGATGTTAGGTGGTCCTTTTAAGGCAGGGCTGCAATGATGTTGAAATGTGTTTTGGGGGATAAAGTTCATTTTCTAGGCAAATATTGACTTTGGAAGTAATTGCTGTTAAGCTGATCACTCTTTATAACATTCTGGAGTATATGCAAATTGCCATTAGAAAAACTGAAGCAGTAGACTTTGTAAAAATTTATATTTGTATCATTCTCAAAACTTTTGGCCATGACTGTACAGTACTCGAGTGTACAAAGTAACTCATCTTGTAGGATACTCACATATAGGTCAGCATTGAGACCACTATCCAATGACTTTGGCTGTGAAACAACCCTAAATAATCAGGCTCACTCCACCAAACTTGACAGTTCTTTTAATTTCTCGATCTGTTAACCCCCTTTTTACCATTTTTCTTCCAGATCCATTTGCACCCATCAGAGCCCAGTCTATTGACTTTCATCTCATCGCTCAAAATCACCCGTTTTCAATCTTCTATTGTTCATTTTTTGCAAGCCAATGCTTCTCATGATGATATTGAAGTCAAGGCTTCTTCACCTTTTTTCAGGCCACCATTCCAGACTTGTGTATCACACATCACACAGTGCTTGCATGGATGTCTTTGATCTTACTATTATACAGCATACAAGCCACCTCCACTGCTGTGTTTGTCATGCCAGAAATGACAGACGTTGTGATGAGCCAACTTGTTGGCTCTGATATTTTGCCTGGATGTCCACCTCTTGGCTTTTGAATGGATGGACGGTCTTCATTTCATACTCCTCCAACTGTCATGGCACACACATGATGCATTTTGTCAATTTTCTTGGCCGAGAGACCGCTATTGTTGAGCTGAATTATGCTGTTTCTCCTTTTTTGGGAAATCTTCTTCATGGCTGATCCTCGATTTGAACCAGTGACCTTTCACTTGGGAATCAACCTAGTAACACACTGAGCTATTAGAGAATGTGAGAACAGGTTGAATTTCTAGTATACAAGAAGAAAAAGATTTTTCCACCACCAGGAGCAAAACAGTAACAATGCAGTTACATGACAATAATCTGCATAACTAATCATATGCTAAATAGTTGCAAGTCAAATTTATGTATGAGATAGCCAAGATGGTTGTCTATAAAATGATGGTAGTCTCACATTTGAAGCTGCAGTGGATGGTGAGATATGGAGCCTGAAAGTCTAAACATTGTTATCCTTTTGCTCTTCAGCCTGACTGTGGGTCTAATGAACAAACAAACTAGGATGCTATTAGTCATTAGACCCATGGGCAGAGATATAACTTGAAGCTCCTGGGACCCAATACAAAATCTGTAATGGGGCCCCCACTTACCATGTGCTATCTATAATAATTGTGTCTTCTTATGCTGCAGAGAGACCCCTTGGAGGCTCCAGGGACCGGTAGCAACTGCTAACTCTGCCCCTCTATAGCTACACCCCTGCCGTGGGATTTGGCTGGGGCATCTGGCTGTAATATGGGTATAGAAATACTCCCTTTATTATGCTTAAGTGAAAGCCTTAGGTTGGGGACACATGTAGCATAGTCCCCACAGTTAGGCTACCGCAAATTTACATTATCAGCATAGTGGATGGGATCTAAACAAATCCCATCCATATGCCACAGAAAAAAAAAAAACTGTATGGAAAAGTGATGTGTGCTGTGAGTTTTTAATCAGCAGCATGTCGGCATGTTTTTCCTGTGTATTTCAACCTTTGCAATGCTATGCAGATTTAAGGCAGTCCTATGTTGAGGATATGTTGTGTTCGGTAACTGACCCCTTCAATTAACTAAAATAGTATTTACATTTCTTCCTGTCAAACATATATGTTACTTAAGTGATCAGAGGATATAAAGTGAATTATGAGCTATATGTACATAGCCAGGTTATATTATGTGTATGGCCAACTTCACCGAAACTGGAAATGTCTTTGGAGCCCGCACACTATTTTCTTTCTAGTATGCTACTGTTATTGCCTTAGACTGGATACTCATTCTTTCTGTGGCCTAAGTCAGAAGTATTCATACAAACAAACCTAGTACAGCAAACAAATATACATAGGTTGATTATATGGCATATGTATGGCTATTAATGCGCCAGCCATGCCAAAACAGTGTCATCAAATATAAACACAACCAGATAGGTAAATGATGTATTTGGTGATTTGGATTGGATCCATGCAAGTTTTCCATGATCAGACTGGAGCTGAAACAAATAATAAAAAGCCATGTTGTCAGCAGAGTCTCTCAGTAGTGCAGCCTCAGCCTTTGGGCCTATGAATGTAAGTGGTCACATCACAGCATGGCAGTGATATATTAAAAAAAAGTATTTTACAAATTTAATGTACTGTAATGGCCTTTTATCTACAGAAATCATCGATGTGTGTGATGAGTTGTAGGATTATACAATATATTGTATGTTTTTAGAACTTTTACAGAAAACAACAGAGTCTCCATATTAAAGTTTCCTTTATGACACATATACTGATCACAGAACAGACATTGATCTGAATGAATGGTTACAACTGTCACAGATCAGACAAACAACACATTGAGATACCAGCATGCAAAGATACGCAGCTCTGTGTCTGCCAGGGCCACATTGGCCCAGCCTTTCCCATCATGAATGCACGTCCCCAGCTCTCTGTGCATTCTGCCTTGCAGTGCTCTGGTTGGTGCAACTTGGATATGTTACCATAGCAAAAGTCCCTTACATAATAACGTTAACTGCCCTTGCGTGGTAACATAACCCTGGTAGGAACAGCATTAGACTGCTTGTAAACATTGCCTCCATTACAGGTATGAAAGCCAAGATTTTAGTGCTTCTGCCTCCCTTCCCCCCATTGGGTAACTACCAAAATGTCCATTATACAGGACACATCAGAATCAGCTTAAGTAATTGTCAAACTTATTATAATAGCACATGGGACAATAGAAAGCTAAGTGAAGGGGCCTTTACTGGAATAACAGACTCTAACTGGTTGCAGTGGATGATGTTACAATTTTGGACAGTGATTTCTACATGGGACATCTGAAATATCTCCCAAAATAATAACAGTACAAGTGATCAGAGACTCCCAGCCAGGTGAAAGTAGTAGGAGATCATGTGATCCTATAACCTATATTATATGCTTCATGTTTTTACATGCATTTTCTTCTCTCTTCCAGGAATCAAGTGATAGAGTTGGTGTTTAGAAATTTTGGGGTGTCAAATAGGAGTTTTACGTTCTTCCTCCTTCTATAGGATACAATTCATTAAAAAAGTACCTACAGGTAACTACGATACATCTGCAAGCAAAGATTACACTCTATTACTGTTTTACTGTTTCTTGCATAAAAAGGTGTTTTTTGCTCATGCAGCCATTATTTGGTAAGTCTTTTTCATTATAGTTACTGTAACAATTGTTTTTCATCCCTCATTTCATCCCTACAGACTGTAACATGAAAAATAAAGCTTAATCATTCTATAATGCAAGGTTCTGAAAGTTTCCAATGTGCTTTAAGTTTTATTTCCTTAGTCCTTTCAAGATTGCTGTCAGTGAATGGAAACATTCTTGTTTACATCCGTAAGGTTGAAATTCCCCCCTAATAATGTCCAGCTGGCACAGCGCTTACAGTGTATGTCCTCCTTGAACACAATTTTGTTTTTATTGATTCTTAGCTAACTTAATCCAAATTATGTGCTGATTTTTATAGTACACCAGCACATTTTTTCTGATACAGAGCTCCAAATCCCCTGCATAGACATGGCATTAAGGCTATGGTCACACCAGTATTGTGTGACCGTTTGGGGACTCTGTCCCCCATTCCGCTTAAAATATGTGGAGAGAAATGTCCTGCAAGAAAGGTGAAAACCGGGCGGAAACCCGGCAGACCCCATTGTAGTCTATGCACTTAATTGCTTTAAGTGGATAGGGTTTCCGTTTATCAGGTCTCCAAGCGGACCTAAAGAACGGAAACCCGAATGCTAGTGTGAACCTAGCGTAAATTATACCAGTTTGGCTGCCTTTTTCTTTATTTTATTTCAGTGTATAAACAGTATGATGTAAGCTCCATCTAGTGGTGGCTGCATAGAGAATTTTATTATCTTACTATATGTCTAGACAGGGGATTTGGAGATTTGTATAAGAAACATGGATCTTTGATTGTTGTAAAGATATATTAACAAATCAATCATCAGACAATGTTAGACATGGTGTTATAAGGTGAACAGGCAACAGATTCTCTGGAGAAGTTGCTGCAGCTAAAAAACAGTTTAATCTGAATAGGGTTGTTTATGCAGCATGAAGAGGTTTTATGTAATCTCCCATACATTTTCTGCAATTTCCAGTAAGAGGAATTTGACAGCACCACCAATTTCTACAACAAATCTGCCATGTGTGAATATACTGTAAGAGCTGGTATAATTTTGACATGATTAATACAGGTTTCCAGCCTCTGGATTTTTTTTAAACTCATATTCACTGACAGAGATTTTGAAATAGGGAAAAACTGTGAAAGATATAAAAATGTTCCATAACTTTGGTTACATAATAATTAAGCTTTATTTACATCAGTCTGGAAAATCCCTTTAAAGATACCTTTGGCAGTGAAAGGAATATTAAGCAAACAAAATACAGTCATGAAATAAATTAGAATAAGTACAACATAAACTTCCCACAATGAAAATTCTGAACAACCCAGATTTTTGGATTTGGGCTGAGGCTAACAAATAATGTACAACCAATAAGAAGGGGCTCTTGCAGGTTGACAGTGTGACACAGGAAAGCCAAAGCAAAAGATCTCTCTGATGCCAAGGAGAACCAGGCTTGCATTGAAAATATGGAGGCCAAAGCAGAAGATATAAGAATGAATCAAAGAGCTGCCATCTTTTAAAGCTACGACCTCTTGGAGTTAACAACAAGCCTCGGACAATGAGGTCCCTGTTAACTGATCCTTGGGACATTATATTTGTATTTAAAGCTGTTTTTTTTTTTTTTTTTTTCAGTCTGCACTGCCCAAGTCATTTCTCCACGATGACATTTTGGTTTAAGTATGAAGCTTGGTGGCCACTGTGTAGTTCCACATAGGGTTGTGAAATTAAGAGGTAGTGCAAGAGAATTAAGAAGGGCAGTAATCCGTGCTGAGATTGAAAGTCCAGCTGTTCAGATCTCCTCAAATCCACCTTAAATATGGTGCCATGTGGAGGCAAGTGCATTGAATCTAATACCTCACAGCAGTCTGTGTATGCAAATAATGAATGACAAAAACTGGCCTTCAACAAACTGTGCTGAAAGAAGTGCGTAAAAAAACATGGAGATTAACAGAACAGAAGGCGCCATGAGAGACACCGTAACAGGGAGATGGCTGCATGAAACTAGCTGAATGCCACCTTAAGAGAATGGCAGTCATAGGGTTGTCATACATACAATAAGATTAGAGAAGCAGCAAAGATACAGCATCTTGCTGCTATAAATACACACACACACATCAAATATTTTATATATTACTTTGTCGTTTTCATAAGATGTATAAAAAAATAAACATCCTTCATATCTTAATAATGTAAAGAGGTGGATGCACAGCAACAAAGGGGACGGACTTAAAGGAAAACTATCATATAATATGTGTATGCATTACACAATATACATAATCCAGGTTTTCTTATTAAATCCCCCTAAAGGACAGATTTTACTTTCATACTGGTATAGCATTGATTCTATGTGCTGAAGTCATAATAATCCTTCAGTTTCACTAGGATTATTATTGTGATGCGATGAACAGACTCATTATTAATAATGTTTTATAGCACAAAATTGCTGTGCTTGTAATAGGAAAAGTGTGTCCTTACAGGTTTCGGTGCATTTTTAATTGCGGCCAGCAGGTGTCACTACACCTGCTCAGACTAGCTCATAAGGCCATGGTACACTGCACCTTTTTGTAGCACTACTAATTCATTTCAACTATTGGGCTTCAGCTGCAGTCCATGTGCATTTGTATGCAATCTACTTAGTTGCCCTACAAAACGTCACAGTGTAGCCCAGGCATATAGGGGGTTTTCAAAGGTAGGAATTGGATGCTAAATTTGAGGTGGAATCCACTTTAAAATCTGCCTCAAATTCCACCTGAAATCTGCCTCCCATTTTTTTTCGAAAGGAAGCAGTAGATGATTTTTCTGCTAGCTGACTTTTCAGCTAGCGGAAGAAATAAGCATCCTGCTCGTTCTTCAGGTAGATTCCCATTGAAATGAATGGGAGGCAGAAAATACACCTTTTCTGTCAGCACAGAATTGGAAGCAGAATTTGGAATTTGGCCCTTCCCACTAAAGGCAAAATAGGCACTCTTCTTCAAATTCCGCTTCAAACAGAGCGTCAAAATCCACTTCAAATTGTGCGTCAATATTCACATCTGTTTTTGTCAAACAGAAAAAATCTGCTTCAAATTCCTGAAGCAGAAATTTTCTGCTTTACAAATTCAGCGTCAAATTCCTACGTGTGAACACCCCCTAATAGTTCACACTGAGTGTTTTGTCACCCATGGCCTTCCAGCTGTTGTGAAACTACAAGTCCAAGCATCTGTCGGTAACACAATTGTTACTGTACTTTTGCATTGTATATCTTTATGGACAACCCCATATGGGACAATTCTGCTACTGAAAAGCTACTACCTTAAAAACCGCCTAAAAATGGGGTGATTTTTGAAGTGGCTTCTGGAATCACATTGTAAAGATTGAATGCTTCGAGATAAACCCACAGCACAAATAAGTCAATGTGCACTGCAGGTTTTTATTGTAGCATGTGGATGAGATTTGGAAGTCTCATGCACTATACTGGTACTGAGCAACACAGTGGCTGGCCCACTATGACTATCTCACATAGAAATACCCTTAAGAAAATGCATTCTTATGATAGTTTTCCTTTAAAGACAATGCAGACATGGGAGGGGATGGGAAATATACTTGATTTGCACCATGTGATTTGGACACATGTAAACTCCATTTTTTAGCTACATTGAAAACCATTAAATGTCAACTGGCGTATACTGGTAATTTAACTATTGCTCCAGTGTGGTTACAGTGTGTGACATTTGTGTGCGAATGAGACCAAACTGCAAAACGGACAGGAACAGGACCTGTCCTGAGTTTTATGGCCCAGTCTCACAGCCCCCAAGCAGACCTTTGAAATATAAGGTCATATGTATTGGGGCCATAAAAAAAAAATGGGTCAGTGTGCTATCCATTAAAAGAACAGATAGCACTTTGACTAATAATATGGTCCTGTGCATGGAGCTTAGGAAAGGGGAACATTGGGCATTTGGGAAAATTGTTGACTCACTATCATGCTCAGGCAATTATATCATTTATGGCTAGCTGTACAAAAATGTATTGTCTTATAAATAGGGCTGTGTAACTATACCTCACGTAACACTGGTTTGCAAAAAATCATAGATAACTGACAGAGCTCTGGACCACCCGCTAAGGTGATATTGCTCATATTAGCAAAATTAAAGGGACTGGACTACTCCACATATGGACAAAAAGGGAATGAGTTATACATTACACAACAGTAACAATGTGCAGCAACGTGGGAGGATTTTCCTTTGGTTTTGAAAAGATCCTGTCACTATAACATATCTATATAGGGCTCTTATACAGCTATACTACTGGACACAAGACCTTAGTACCTGATGTGCTACATGGGGGGATCTGAGATAAAGAATGGTTTATAGACTAAAGCTAATATAGTGGATTCCCCTTTCTATAGTGATCAGCAGTTCAAAGAAGCAGAAAGATTCTTTGGAGTACTATAGCATGTCAAAGTGTGTCTTGGAAGTGCCCACTGGGTTGCCACTTTTGCCCTAATTTTTCATTGATAATAGGGTAATGTAATAGATATTATGCCTTTATAGCTGCACTAAGGTATACTTAGAGGATAAATTGGTAAATTACAATGACAGATTATATCTGAAATATTAACATAACTGCTGTGACTTGAGAATATTAGGGCACATTAATAGGGTTGCCCAGTTCTTCTTTTATCTATGACCAGTCCTCAGGATAAGCCATCAATAAGCGACCAGTGGGGGTCCAACACTCACCCTTGTCCCATTTACTACTATGTGATGAGGATATAATTATGTTGCATGGCCGCTGTAAAACAGACGGCGCGTGATAACAGTTAAAGGGTCAACTCCTCACATGAGCGCCACGGCCCCCCCAGCTAATCATTGGGGGTCCTGGATGTGGGCCCTCTTCTGATCTCTTAACAATGACTGATCCTGGGGATAGGTCATCAATAAAAAAAAAAAACTGGACAACCCCTTTGACATGTACTACATTTTGAAAAAGTTTGCTAGTACTTCTATACATGCTTCTAGTCATGTTGGAGTGGTACAAACTAATAGCTATTCTATTCAGTAAAATGACACATCTGACAGAAGATATTTATGAATATGTTTGAATGTACTCTTAAAGAGTAATGTAATTTCAATCATTTTTTTATATTATTGTTTTGGGGATTTTTGTGATATACTTTATTGTGTGGTTGTGCTTATTTTACTTAAAAACACTGGCTTTAAAATCTCTCCTTAGCAGCACATTGTGTTGTTAAGGAAAGCCCATACTCACTGGGGAATATTTATGAAGACTAGCAATTTCAATGCCTGTCTTCATATCCCTTGCGTTGGCGGAGGGTGTGCCTCATTGATGATGATACGCAAGTCTCATCATAAATGAGGCACCATCATAAATGAGGCACAAACTCTGTCAGGCCATGTGCCTGGAGTAAAATGTAATAGCTGCCGTACTTGTCTAGCATCATTTATGAAAGTTTTTTTGGTTCTGCTCCCAGCATGTCGCAACTGGTGTTTAAAAAGTGTGACTTTTTTAATGCCAGAAAACATGCGCAGATTAATAATAAATCTGCCCCACTGTGTATAGCTTTTAGTTAAGTGCTAACCCTTATTACACTTTTTCTTATCACTTGCTGTTAGCATTGATCGCTAACAGCTTACAGTAGCTATCAGAATCCTGCTTTGTGTCCTATTATCTGTCCCATAGATGTGTAGACAAACCTGATGGTGGATAGATAAGATGCGCTCTTAGAGATCAGCACATGAGAGTCCGGGAAAGTGTAAAAAAAAAAGGCTGGAACACATGTATCAATCACAAATGTCCCCAAAACTTCCCTGCCAGAATATTAAAAAAAAAATATTGAAATGACAGTTACTTTATAAAGAGTTATGTCACCAACCCAGTGGAGACATCCATTTGCTGGGATTAACCACTATTCACCAGTGCTCTCTAGCCATTTATTTTACACCGTTCATGAGGCCTGGCCAATTCAATGAGCCACTGGTTCCTAGGGAGCTGGACTGCTGCATCCTAATGGCTTGAGCCCACAATGTGTCTGCTTGCACTGTAGGTAGCAGGTGCTTTACAACTAGCTGCCTTCAGTTGTCTCCAGACTGATTTGTGTTAAGAGATCAATTACTTAGCAAACCACTCATTACAGATCTGCGGATCCACCAAGGACTGTGGCTTCAACTCACAGACCTGGGCTCTACTACTGTAATTATTAAGTTTTTTATAACTCCCAGGGTACCATGTCAAAGTTTGACTGGAGCTGTAGTATCACAACAAGTACAGACCTTAGGGGGTACTGGTTCTCCTTGTGGAGATCCATCATCTGTTGTAAATCTTATAAGGAATACTCTAAGGGGAAAAAGTATGCAAATTAGCACTCCAAAAGAAGAAAAATCCTGTCTGTCTTGTGCTACCTATACTGGCTGCTGGTGCTCATGTTGGGACCACAACAAAAGTCAAAATGGGGGACTTCTTTGTTCTTTCCTCACTGCCCATCCCTTATAGGGGGAATGCCTTACATGAGGAAGGGGGCTAAAGCCAACCTTGGCTTCTTCACCCGCCCCATAGCTGCTTCTATTGTACATACATGTTTGTCAACCCTTGATCTGCCTTTACTATACTTTTGTATACAATCTAGCACAGTTGGGATTGCTGTGAAGTTTTGTGCTAGCTAATATTAGGAAGAATCCTGATACATATATATTAATCTGTGAGCGGAAGGGGGCTTGTGATGTTACAATTATGCATATACCTTTGCTGTATAATCACAGAGTGCTTGTAATGAGTCAGAATCTTTGATAATTCAAACTTCATAGACCATAATGGAAAATTATCTGAACTTAATGATAAACAAGCTGCCATGACATTCATGCCTGAACTATACTTAGGATATTTGCACGCTACATAATAATAGTTTCCCTTTTAGGGTTGACATGGGCAAGTTTTGTCCCAGCAACAATGCACCCTGCTGACAATCTACTCTTGACGGTGACTGTTGCCATGCCAGCTGCAATATGTCACCGTCACTAAGAAACTGTATATTGCATTGGCGCACAGTTGCTAAGTGAAATGTTGTTTGGAGAATACACTGGGTCACATTTAAATCTCTGCTACTGTATTTTTTCTGTTGATCTCATTTTTTGCCCATTCTGGGTTTTTTTGTTTTTTTTTTTACAAATATATAAATTTGCTGCTGACTTTGCAGCTGACTCTCCGTCCATCAGTAGCCTTGCACTTTTTATATTGCACTCATGTCCCCTACACGGGAATTCTTTTGTTTTGTTTTTATAAATAGAAAATAAAAAAAAACTGTACAATTTTCCCCCATGTGGGCTAAAGTCTGTGAGCCAGGATGGGGAGGGTCCTAGGTTCACCTCCCACCAGTTCCCAAATGACGTGGTAGCTGCAACAATCCATTAAATATTCCATTCAGTCAATCTCCACACCTGACACAGAGACGAGCAGAACTGGGGTGTAGCAGAGACACTTATACACAAGATCTCAATGTCTGTCTGAACAGGACAGAAGATATGTCTCTAGGTGTCTTTTTCTCCCTCTCAGACAATCCAAGAGCTGCACAAGAAAGCCTCCTGGACTGCTGAGCAACATGAGAGACAATGTACTAGAGGAGAGGTAGAGGAGAAAGATCCAAGTGCAGCGATGATGGGGCCTCCGAGGAAGAATCTTCATTGGGAAGTCACCGCGTACCAGAAGTTCTGTGCACCCAGCAGAACTCCCAGAATGCAATGGACATCTGTTCTCCGAAGGTGCCTCCCTCTGCTCCTCTCACCATGACGGACCAGGCTTTGGCAGGGCTGGCAATGTTTGGATTAGGGTTTCATTTTTGGGATTTCTTTTTAAGAGGTGTTCTTGGTGTCTGACATTTCTTGGCTGTCTAGCAAGGTAGTTTCATTTGTATATCTGTGTTTTTTTTGGATTTCAATTAGGTTTAAAGCCAAAGATTTGAGTGTAGTTTTAGATAAAATAATTCACGCACCCCATAATGTTCTTTATCTTCCCCTTTAAAAGGGCTTTAAGTTCCTGCAAAAACAGGAAGGGTAGGGATTTTCTATGAATAATTTCAGGTTCAATTCCATACCACACTGACACAGATCCTAACCCCAGGAAGAGGCAACAGGGAGCAGTGATGTCTTCACAGAATTGACAAAAACCCCTTGATGCAGCTGTTGCATACAGCTTGCCATGTGGGTGATCTGCGTTTGCTGAAATTTAATGTTTTTTGTATCCATTAGCGAGAAGCCGTATCCAGCAATAGAGGTGTGGCAGGGGTCCCAGACCGAGAGGCTGAACTGCTTGCAGTGGGACTGGCAGCAGGGGTGGCTGGGGTGGTTGGTGCTGGCTGTACACTGGGAGGGTGGTGCAAGGACTGGCCGCAGACATGATGGTGTTTTTCCCAGTCTTTGTGTTGGCAGAAAGAACCACAATATCGTGCCGTGTTGCAGCCACTGCAGGTTTCACTTGCTTTTCGGCCACAATTCCAACAGCTCTGCATGAGATGAAAAAATAAGATATTATATCTGCCTATTTACATTATCACAGTCTATGTATAACTAGTGATATGTTATAAGGTCAAAATATCTTTATTTTTCTCATGATCTTTGTAAAAATACCAAAAACAAATTTACTAATCATGTTTCATGTTTAGACAGTGAAAACTTAAATTAGACAGTCTTATATAGATTTATTACAGTGGCTGATGCTGAATGATAAATGTTATGTACCTTCAGACTGTCTAGTCTAACTTTATACTACCGATTACTAGGTGTAGCTTACAGCAGAACTGCGTGCCATAGTTTTAGCAAATTGGTGCACAATTTCCCACATTGATTGCACAAAGCAATCAAAGAGTATAAAATACATGATAAACATAGTGCACAGCACTTAGGTCATTATTGGCACAAATTAAACCAGAATTCTGGTACATTTATCTTAGTAAATCTGACGTATCGTGTGTAATTGCCTATGGTAGTGCTCCATGGCTGTTACCTCACTTGAGTCTTCCTGCTGATTGATGACGGACACGGCATCCTCTGATGCTTGCCGCTTTGCTTCCGCCAATGCTCGCTCCATTTTGGCTCTCTCTAAAGTGATGAGGTCGTGAGCCTTGCGTTCTGCTTCTGACACAGCTTTCTGCAACTCCGACATGGCCTGCCGTTTGACTTCGTTCACCGCCTCCTCTGTGCGGGCAGAGAGACAGCTCAGATGGGAAGATGAGCCCTGAGAGGTGGGGGGACTCAGGTGTAGGAGGGGTTTAAAGATTTAAGTATATACCCTACAATACAACGTTTATATGTGGACCTATAAATTTGTGCTGGCCACACAGCAGAAATGTATACTTTTATTTGCTACAAAACTGCAGCCCATACTGTAACACATCACTAAGATGTATGCTATATTACAGAAGTGGTTTATTAACTAATACTTATCTAGGACCCAATTTCTATTCTAAGGGCCCTTTGAAAACAACGCGCAACAAACTGCAGGATCACACAGTGGAAGAAGGATAGTAGGTGGCAACAAAAATGACCAATGCAAAATGAGCAGTGAGGGTAAGACTCGATTATGCACTGCAGATGATAGGAAGATGCTAATAGTCAATGCAATCATATCACATCATTTGCTACTTATTGCTACATTTTGCATCCTTACTGATGCCCACAGAGCTTGTCACTCACCTGCCTTCCTCCAGATCTCTTCTGGCATATACCCGGCTGGTGGCCTATGTAAGAATTCCCGTGATGATTCTAAAGGGAAAAAAAATAAGTGTATTAAGTGCTAGAGACCAAAGAGGGCCCATTTTAATTCATGTGCCACAATCATTGATTTGTCAGATGCAACTTCTGCTAACCTGCTGGGGAGGACTCTGTGCTAGAAGAACTGTTGAGGTGTCTTCCCGCCTGTGCTACAGAGCTGACATTCTTTTTCAAGTCCTCTGCATCACTGTAGCGGCGTATCCAGTGGTTAAGTTCTTCTCTGTCTGCTTCTTGGCAGCGGCGGAGGACGGTCAATGAACGCCGTGTTTTTTCCACCATATCCATAATGCAGTTTAATAGCTGATAATAAATAATAATAAGCTCCATTTTAATGACCCATTTCTTCATATTTATTGCAATCTTTTATTAACTACCAAATACAAAACGGCACATCTACTTGTATTTAGTATGTGGGGCAATGATCCCTGGATTAGACAATGTGTAGAGGTGAGAGGCCTTCCCTTTAATACTATGATTGCCTTTGCCCACTCACGTTGTTGAGATGTTTCCATTCCTCTGCCCACTCGCGTTCCGTCAGCCTATGATCAATTACTTCATGCACAGCTGAAATGTAAATCAAAAGCTGGTTAGGTACGGTAAAAGCTGGTTAGGTACGGTACCATAACAGTAAGCTTTGTTTCATGCAAGATGTTTTTTAAATAATACCAGGAGTAGACTTGGACGCTCTGGTTCATTGAGTAGCTATGGACTGAGAGGTAGACTCAGCAAGCACTTTTTAGCATTCAAGAATGCAAACCTACAATCTAGCAATGAGCAAGCGTCTTTTATGTTGGTGGTGTGCTGACATTCTTCTCTGGTACTAATGTGAGCGCTCTGTACATAGCTGGTAGGCTGGACTCCAGAAGGCATGGAGCATAATGGTGTGATCACACAGTATGGCAGCTAACCTCTGAGTGACACAGTGTAATGGTGCAATCACACTGATTTATTGGCATCTGCTAAATTATAATCTAAAATCATCAAGAAAGGAATTCTTCTATTAATGCATGCTGTAACTCTAATACAATACAACAGATATAAACACTCATAAAGTTGTCTCATAAAGATAACCCCTTCATCTATATTAGCTGGCCCTGTGATCAGCTGATTGTAGCCAATCTGACTTCTAAAAACACCAGTGATCTGCCGTTACTGCCATAAGAAGTTGTAGACTTGCAGCTATACACTTCCATAGACTACTGCAGAGAGTACTGCAAGGTTAATATAGCATTACATGCTGACCACCACTGAAATGAAAGGCAGGACAGACTGTATCTACCAAAGCAAGAGCTGCTGATAATTAGCTGGAGTTCACTCTGGGTCCAGAAAGTGAGCACTGTGCTTTGGAATCCCATATATCATGTAGGGTAATGTACGGTATGGTAGATGGGCACTTTTATGGTGTGGTATAATAAAACCAATTTAAAAAGCAATTTAGCAATCAAATTTATTCTGAACCATTTTCCTCACCTGCCTGCCGGTGACGTTCTCGCATTTCCCGTGGATCTGTATGCCGGTAGTGGTGGGCTAGCACCATATCTTCTAAGCGATAGTGCTGGGTAGGTGGGGGAGTGGGGTGTGGGAGACCATTTGTAGGTGGGTGAAGAAGTCCATTACTGGGACTGTATCTTTGTGCTGGACTTGTGGTGCATGGACGTTTGGGGACGTGATCTGGATGGAGACCTTCCTGTGCAGTGTCTTTGGTCCTGACAGGAAATAAAAGGATAATCATTAATTTCTAGTTGCACGTTATTCTCTGTCAGTCTGCAGATATACATGGCAGATATGAATTAAACCTAATGCCCATCTATAAATATATATATATATATTTTTTTTTTACTAACTCTGTTATGTATACATGGACAATCAGGGAAATATTAAGGATGTCCATGAATTTTCCCTGTATAATAACCTGCTATCATCATTAGTTTCTGCAGGGAGGATCTTCAGATAACATTAGCCTGAAGACATATGAGAGTGACATGGACATCCTGAAGGTGAGCTCCCTGCACCTGCTCCAGGAAAGCCTGACTGCAGGATATACGGTACGTTTGGAACATTTCTTCTCACCATGAGCAAAAAGCCTTATGTGTACATAATGGTCTTATGTTTTAGATCATCCGGTCCTATAAATGAAAACCTATCTTTCCTCAACTATTACCTAAACCTCTGATTCAGTCTAAGAAAGTCACACCAGACATTAGCTCTCTATCGTCAAACTTGGTTTTGCCTTGCGAGGATGTTATACCTGTCAGGTGTCCTCCTTTTGCCGTTCTCATTCACTTCCAATAAGATCTCTGACGAATCACTTGGAGAGCTGCTGACACTGGTGTCAAGGAGTAGCTGTTCATGTTGTGCTAAGTACTGTGCAGGACTTTGCTTTGCCAGGCGAGCACAGTGGAGAAGCTCCCGCTGCAGTAATGGAAGGTTAGCCTACAATAGAGAGTAACATTAAACCTATCATTTAATGTACTTGAGTACTAGAATGAGCCAGGCAGCAAAGAGAATTGAAAGGAAGTATATCATAGAATCAGATGAACAAGGCAATAGTATCAGACAGCAAGACCATACATATATCTGCACGCATACATCATTTTTTTCCCTCTGTACATTGCTTACAACAATGAACATAAAACAGCTAATTCTATGTGCAATTACAGACAAATAAGTTATCTTAAGAGCAAGTGTATACACCATATAGCCTGTTCTTATGGGTCATACCTTAAGAAAGGGGATGACAAATGGACGGAGAGGAAAGTTGGTGGCTTCCTGTAGCTTTGAATGGAACTCCTCAATTGTCAATGTGGAATTCTAGGAAAACAAAAAAAATTAAACATTACTTCTCTGATTCACAATAGATTTTTCTGAATTTTCTAAGTCACTTGGGATGAAATCATTATAACCAATAATACTTGGGAACAAAATTAATGATTGCCTGAAAGTAAAAAATCTTTTGGTCCGGCATATAATAATATACTAGTTCTATACGTTTTAGCCTTTGTTCACATCTAGTTTATTGTTAATGTCTGTTGGGTTTATTCAGCCCACATATGCCTACCTTCAGCACATGGGGTGCCACAATAACCCCATTAATAAAGATCCCCATCCAGCCTTAGCTTCCCTGCATTATACAAGACTCCAGCCACCTGTACACCTAGTGAAAAGCAGTGTACACATTCTAGATGGCAACAAACAAACAGTGGGAAAGAATAAGAAATGCAGACTTTCCCAGAAAGGAGACAAAATGTGTTAATAAAATATATTACAATATTTGCTAATGACACAAGTTAAAAGCTTTTTGAACGTTTACTTAGGATTTAACACAAGAAATGTGCAACACTGTAGAGACTGATAGAGCGGACATTGATCACATTCCTAAAACGTTTCCTTAAGTCCAAGTCTTTCAAACTTGTACTCACCACAAGCCCGAGTACCAGTGCACGCACGCGTTCCCCAATCTCTGGAGATATATCACTGCCAAACTGTTGTAAGGTAGTCAGGAAACGCTTGAGTTTGCTCAGCTGCCGAGCCCCACAAGCTGGGGGTAACTGTTGATTGGTTAATGCAGCAGATGATGATGCTGAGGGTCCATTACTGAAACCATTGGGAGTAGAGGGTGCTCCATTGATAGCAGTGGGAGAGTGGCTGCTACCGTTCATCACTGTAAGGAAGAGTCATTAAGGATTATTACTTCATACGACTGCACAGTTGCACAACCCAACATGATATTTATAAACCACACACAACATTCCAGTCCTTGTCTACCCAGCAGTTGTGTTGATCAGACAAGCATCAAAATCCAACCTCAGATGCATCTCTCATAACCATTTAGCAATGCCATACAGATTTCTATATTAACCCATGAATACTAAGTGAATGATTGAATGACTACCTTGCAGAAAATACTTTTAGGGAAGAACCCATTCACATGCAAACAAAAAATATAAAGAATTACAGGGCTCAAAAATTCTAGAACATAAGCACCTAGATAGCACTGGTGCATAACATTTTGAGTTGCTTTATTATCTGTATGACATATTTCATTGCTGGCCCAACCTGAAATTCTAATTGTTTTCTTAAACTGTCTACCGAGTTCCTACATTCTACATGGTGTTGCCCAAAAACATAAAGCAAAATTCCTACATTTTACCCAATGCAGCTGATAAACTGCAAATCCAGATCAAAGTCGGTCATAAACATAATAGTAACATTATCTAAAATAAAATGCTTGATGCTGTCTTAACTCCCATCTTGTGCAAATCCAAATTTTCTGCAAGTGTTTTCTTCAACACATGTGATATAATTAACATTCATGCAATGCAATCACTCAAAAAAGACAAGGCCAAGTACAGGAGTCCCCATGGTCCTGTTGCCTGTACTTACCTTTCACAGTACCTCTACCCCTCTACCCCTATTGCAGTCTGCTCTCCTAGCACTAACACACTGGCACAGAGTGCAAGCTGAGGGGCGGCCCACGAAAGAGCAGCCCAAAATAACCACATGCCCACAACTGACAGGTGGGATCCCAAAGTGACAGAGTATGTGTGTGTGTCCGTCTCACATGCTCTCTGTGTATCAGTGCTGCATGCTTGTTGTGTGGATAAATGTAGATAACAGACGGTGGGGAATACTTGTATGTACAGTACATCAAAAATACATCACAGCCCCGCAATAACAAACACAAAACGCGTTGATTCCAGACACAAAAACACACATATTAGGGACATGGATTACAAACACGCATACACACACATTGCATCTGTTCCTCTCCAGCTTAAACGAAAAATCCATCAGATCAGAAGCTTCCACAACCCAACCTCTAATTATACAACATCTGGCCAAAGGCAGCAAAGCTCATGGACCTGTCAAGAGACAGTGCTGCAAAGTATGAGAAGCTGAATGGAGGCAGCAAGAGATCCAGTCACTTATTTTCATTACTTGCAAAGACAGGAACAGAAATACTAAAGGCTAAAAGATATACCCACAAAAATCTATCTGACTAGACACCAAGAATACAAAAGTCCATTTCTGGTCAAATCTTCAGCAGAATCACCTGTTTCACTGCAATAGCAAAGAGGACAACAAACCAGAAGATATCTATTACATCAAAGATACCATATCAATAGGAAGTCAGCTACCCAACCAAAAGACAAGACATTCTGGAGATACACTATTTACAAGACCACCAAGGCCAATTCACCTAAAAGCACTTACAGCACAATAAAACTGTAATTATTCACATATATTAGACATCATCAAATAGTTGGGTGTATAACCCAACACAACCAGCAACCCTCTGCAAACACCATAACTTCTAAAATTCAAAATTAGTGGAGGCTATCAAAAAAATCTATGAAACTTGAAGAACATGTAGCATTTTCCAAGACATTATATGAGCAGTGAAAAGGAGGATTAACTGTCTTCACTTGCAGTAGAGTTGATAAAATCTCATATTCAACAATGCCAAATGATTCCAACCTTTATTCATCTACTAAGTGAAGATGAGTGAAAGGACAATCAGGTCTTGAAACTGCATTTATTACATGCCCTAATAACAGTAAACTATACAACAAATGAGCCGTGATGTGAACCTCCTTGATACCCTCAACCCCATAGGATTAGGAGTTATGACTAAAGATGAGAACATTGATCCACCAGATTCCAGTATTCTTATTTACAATGTATAATTCGCTATTTATGAACAATCAAAACACATCAATCTGACATGTCTGGTATTTAAATTCTATTTGCACATTGATTTCTATAACGCAGATCAGCCAACAGGGCAACATCGCAAATCCAATGGAACAATTTGCTCGGCCTTGTTAGAAATGTGTGCAGAAGTTGGGGAGAACGCCTTAGGTTATACCTATACATCTATGAAAAACATCAACAAAAATAATTCTATATCTGAACATGCTATAGCGCCATCTCACTTGTGCTTGGGGTGAAGGAGGAATTGCGGTTGGCCCCCCTGGCTCAGGGCAGGTGAGGGAGGGGGCATATTGGGCGGAGTGGTCCTTGTCTGGGTCTTCACATCAGCTGGGGAGTCTGGCATTGTAATGGCTGTATTGTAGAATTTGCCTGTGGAGAGAAGACAGACACATGAGTCAAAGGATGCACAGAGGATTTACATCATCACCTAGAGAAAAAACAAAGTATGTCAGGCAGGATGGATGGAAATTACCATTCAGGTGGAGTGCAGAGGAGGTGGAGACCAGGGAACAGGGCAGAAAGCAGCAGTTAAAGCTATTCCCAAACACCTGCTGTTAGGATCAGCTGTGCCCCCTCCATTACCCTCCCTCCTCCTGCCACGCTCTGCTATTATTAACCCTTGCCTGGCTGTCTGCTCTCTATTCCTTTGCCAGCAGTATGGTCCTCCGGGTTCACTGCAGTTTGAGAGCTGAGGACAGGTGTGTGGCAGCTGCTGGGATCTATCCCGCTCTTCAATGTAACTCCAGCCAAGACCAAAGAAGGGAACGTAGGGCAGGAGACAGGAGGGGAGAAGTTTGCCAGGGGGCAGCCCTACGCCCGCAGCCTTAACCCATTCTTTGCTGTCCACCAAACCGAGTTGTGCTTGTATTGTATTGCTTACGCCCCTCTTGCTTGTAACACAACCTCCAGCAGTCACAGCAACATATGGGACTGCTTCCCCAGTGCCCCCTCCTGGAGGTGATCTCACAGTCTGTGCCACAGATAAGAGGCTTCTGTTATGAGAAACAATTTCTCACCACTGGGATTGTTTTTGCACTGGGTTTTTGACAGGTCCCTGGAAAACTCCAGAGCTCCCAGCACAGGCTCCAGCCTGGAACTCTCCTCCTCTCCTTGGATTATTTTTATTTGCTCTGTAATGGACTGCAGCTGGACGTTTGTGTGAATCTGACATCTGGATTCCATCACCAGTCGCCTGGGCAGCCAGAGAGCTCAGGCTTCTAGCGTACTCGCATCTCTACAAATGTGCCACATACACAGAGAGGGAAGGAGTGAACGGAAAAGAGGGCACCTTCCATTGTAAGCTTAGGCAATCTGTGCCACGCAATCAACCAGAAGTTCCAGCAAGCTCTGCCAGCTGAGTCTTGCAGTTTGTGCCCAGCTGAAGCGACACCAGTAGCCTACATCTGCTCAGACTGGACAAAACATGGCTCACAGCTGCCTTCTGCACAATGAGAATAACAGTGATAAATTCATTTGGCAGCCATGAAAATATGTGTAAATTACATGTAAAAAGTTTCATGGTACAGCTGCCTAGAAGAGGCGTCTGTGCCAAGTTACCCATTGTTAAGAGACATTGTTCTGTTTCTTTATGTGCTACTTGAGTAGACTTGAACCTTTGTGGCATGATTTCTTAGTAAACTAATGGTGATAATATAATAATTGCACTTTCCAATCGCATTGTTTTACAATATCATGTGTAATCGATCATATTATCGTGTGGGAGGTGTGTGACTTATGCATCTCTGCATGCTTTATTATATCTCCACGATTTCGTGCAATAATGCACTGTGATTTGCTAAGATCGCCATAGACCCTTGGTCTTAAAGAGCCTTTGCCTTAAAAGTCACCTTTTTTGCCATTTTTCTTTTTGTGAAAAAGCTTATTTGCAGTTACAACCAATATGGTCACCATCACTGTTCCAACAGGGGTAATAACTCAGCTTTCCCAGACTCTTGGCCCTAGTTAAGTCATATAGGACTAGGGGAATTTATAGAATATCACGGACAGTTATCGTTCATGCACATTCTCACTAGAACATAATATGATATTGCAGGCAATCCACAAATGTTATGCACATACAATTCCATATGTCAATGACTGCACAAATGCAGTAAAAATCAATTTTTCTGTGATTAATGAAATTGCATAGGATTCCCCTACCTATAGGGTTCTTAAATTACAATGCACATCCTGTATGTGACTTTGTGCAGCAATTTCACAAGAGATGGTGTAGTTATACATTGCATGTAGTATGCAGCTGTAGATCTCAGACAGTATAATTTCATTTACACGTCAGATTTGACACAGATTTTACCACAGACTCTGTGCTGAAATCCATGTCGAATTTGGTGTTGGTCGATATGCCATGATTGTAAATGGTACTTCCACAACCCCATCCACACGAAACCTGAGGATTAGCCCCATTGACTGATAATGGGACTAATTCCTTGGGCAGATCAGTGCATCTTTGCATTACTACCATGAAAATACACTTTGGAGATAGAATACTGTGATTCTTAACTAGGAAAACTGTGTAAATGGAGGCTTTAATGACTGTCACCCATCTTTCACAGATATATTTAAGAAATGCCTAACAAAATAGAAAGGACTTCTAGTGACTGATTTTCTAGGGAAATGCTCTACAATTTACTAGACTCCAATGATATAATGAGGCACGAGGTACCTATGTTATACTGCTCTACCTTTCATAGAAAATATTGGATATGTCCATTTACCAGCATTGGAATCAAAAGTAATTCATGCTTCACATATTGTTATTTTTTAGTACGACACTGAGAGAGCAGTTTCAGTGACAGGTCCAGATTAGGAACAAAGGGGGAAATAAAGATAAAAAACAAAAAAAGGTAAAAAAAAAATCTCGTTAATTCCTATAGAGTTAATGATTTGAATAGTAATTTATTCCAATATGGCCGTCTGCATTGTGTATAGCTGACAGATAGACTTTATTAGATGTAGAGAAGCTGCAGAAAAGAGGAAGAAAATTAACTATATTAATGCAAACAAGCACACGGGAAGAGGAAGAGAGAGCGTGAGAAATGGAGATGTGCTGGGATATTACAACCAACTGACAGAGGGTGAAAAATGACAAGTAGAGAGCGTGGGAGGAGAGCAAGGGTTAAAAGATTTCCCCCATCAGTCCTGTCCATGCTCTTTAAATGGCTGGAAATGTAGAGCAGATGTTGGGAGGCTGATCCCAGCCAGAGCCAGCCCTGCTCCTAAATAAAGTAAAGTATTCCTGAAATTCAGGACTAAGCCCCGCCAAGAACAACTCCAGATAAGACCCTGAGACACTGGGCTCCATCTGGTCTGTGTTATGGAAACACTCAGTGCAGCTGGGAGCCAGTCAAAGGTTGGAGCTGGGAATGAAAGAATGTGCATCTTGTAATGGTGAACACCAGACCAGGCAATACCTGCAGAAATTTCCCAAGTGGGACTTTATTACAGCACCTTCACATTGTTTTATTCAGATCTTAAAGGACAATTCCACCCTTAGAATATATACACACTGCAAAGTCTGCCATCATGTATAAGTACAGCATTCAGGCCATTTTGAGAAACCATAGCTTCTAAATCCCATTTTTCTGGTCCTGAAAGTAAGGACCATGATGCTTTGCTTTGTGAGATGATACATTCAAACTTGGAAGCCCCACCCAGGGTAAGAGCGCCTTCTTACTGATATGTTAGATGGTGACTAAGGCCTCATGTTGCGAAAAAGTTGTTTTTTTTGTTGCAGATTTTGCTACATTTTTTTTAGCCAAAGCCAGGAGTGGATTGAGTAGAAAGGAGAAGTATAAAAGCTTCCTGGCAACTGGTCAATCTGGGTGTTTCCCAAAGAGGGAAATCTCTCTATACAATAGGCATCATTAAAGGGATACCTCAGTAATAAAAAAATGGGGTTTACTTTTTTATTTGAGAAACGGCATCACTCCTGTCATGAGCCGTGTCTGATATTCCAGCCCACCCCCATGGAAGTAAATGGGAATAAACTGTAATACCATACGTAAACCATGAACAAAAGTAGTACTATAAAAAAAGTATCCTTGTATATAGTGGGAAGGATTATAGGATTTGGTACTGGTAAAGATTTTCAGGTACTTTCAACAATATCTGAGACAGAAAAATGTTTTGTTCCTAATAGTTGTCACCTTCCTTTCCGCACTTTGCTGGGTTAGTTATAGAAAGTGCTTTAGGCTGGGGCTACTAGCTAAATCACATGGCTCATAATCCAGATTCTGAGAACATGATGCTATGACATTACAGCCTCCTTCTCTTTCAAAAACACTCCTGATCTAGACCAGATAAGACCAATCCTCTAGAATTTAGGATGATCCTCCCCAAAAAGGTTTTAATGCTATTTAATTATATTTTACATTTTCCCAATTAAATTTACTTGCTTATGCATAATATTGTAGTTCCCCCCCACACCAACTGTGCAGTTTTTAGAAGTTACCCTCCCTTTGTTACAGTTGGTTGAGCCTATCCAGTTGTAAAGCACCTAGCATGCCCTCTATTATAAACTTGCTGAGCATAATAACACCTTTAATACAGATCTGCACAGGCTAATATCCCATCTGTTACAAATCTGCAGGAAGCAGTCAGCCACAGGCACATCAAGTCTAATGCTGAGTGGATGGGGTACTGAAGAAGAACAAAACCACATATGAGCACAGATCAATACAAATCCAGGCATCAGATATCGATAGGTTAATATCCACCTGAGTATCATAGCTGTACATCTCAATGTCTATTATAATAACTATAATGATAGTATCCATTATGTAGGTGTTTTGTTAGATTTACCTTTTTCTGGTAAAATTGAAGACTAATTCTAGGTCTTATCAGCTAAAGACCCCAAAATCCATTTTGCCTAGTTGTTGAAATACGTTTGAGGCTGGGGACTTGATTTACTATATAAATCTGGGAAAGCTTGGTGACAACTACATGTGGACTTGTCCTTGCAGTGATATTGGTTGTCACTCCAATGTTCAGCTTTCATTTTCAAGTGGATTTTAGAACATGCCAAGGCCAGCAAGGCTGCTTGTTGTTAAATGAAGCCTAGTTTCCCTTTAAGAGTGGGCTAAAAAAAACAAACTCCTGAATTAGTTAGGATTTTTAGGGTAGCCATAGCAATATATTCTGTGGCATACTTGCTCTATTTTGAAGACAGTCTGGTACATGACTCCTCATGGGTCTTGGGTGGTGAATGTTTTCTCTTTCTTCGCTCTACAGGGGTCAGAGGTGTCCTGCGTGTCTTCACTGACACCGCAGTGATAAAACGCTTTACTTTTAGAACATCACACCTCATTCAGTACCTATGGGACTGGGCCATCAGTAATCCTTTCTGCAGCATATCAAGCATCACCTTGTCTAATGAACATTCTGCAGAGCATTCCTTCACTTGACTGACGGACACAATTGAGAAGGTGAGATAGAGAACATTCTAGCCCTAGGCTATGTTGTGACAATTTTGATACATAAAAATAGTTAGGATAAACTATAAAGCACATTGGCATTGAGGGAAAGGGGGGGGATTATAACTTGTTTGCAAATTACCAGCCAAGTAAAATAAAAAAAAGAAAGAAAAGGATTTATGCTTGTGCCTCCAATTCTCTGCTGTATGCTGTCTGTATCTATAGTGCTGAGTGGCACGACACAAGCCTGTATTCTTGGCTCTTGGGCAGGGTGAATCCTTGTATCACATACCACTTCCTCTTTCTTATTTATAAAACATATACTGCAGCAACATTTCTTTAATCCATCACCTGCTAGTCCAGAAAGTCTAATATTCTGGCACCAGAGGCGTAACTTGAAGCTCCTGGGCCCCAATGAAAACATGGGTCTTCCACTTACAATGTATTATCTACAGTATATTACTAGTGTCTTCTTATGTTGTAGTTAGGCCTTTGGGGTCCCTGAGGCTTCGGGATTGGTGGCGATTGCTACGTCTGCACCCCTACAGTTATTCCTCTGCCTGGTATGGTATTGCATTCATTCTCTATGTTCTATCTTTTGGTTTAGTGAAATTCCATTTAGTGATAAACCATTAGGAATGTCTGTCAACAAGTTGTGTCCACAGATTCGAATGACAACCAACAGAATTGTGAACACAACTCTGGACTCTAACACTGGCTATAGCTCACAATCAAAGACGTGTCTGAATGAAGCCTTACGGTCTGCCATTATTGTTCAGCTTTATATGAGTCTTTCAACAAAGTGCATTTCAGGTGAATCCACAAACCCACAATGCCAGACGCAAACAAATATTACAATTTTAAGGGCAATGAACTGGGCGTCTTAGCTGGAAATGCATTAAACAGCTGCACACATGGAAATACATTCTGGTTTTCACAATTTTCTGTTTATTTCCATAAATTACCATTACATGTATGTTATATTTATGCTATTGGTCTACAAGTGAACTATACCTCATGTAATCTAGAGCCAGTAATTGCCTCAATGGGATGTTAGGTGCTATAGTCTGTACCCAGCTGGAGGGACCTGTGTTGAATACACCAGATTAAAAGTGTTATGTTGCACTGAGCAGTATACTGCAAGGCTGCGTCTTGGCACCTCCGCATCCATCTGTCAGGGTATAAATGATAACAGTTTTTCCCCCCTTAAACCAAATTGTGCGGACTTTTGCCAAACAATATAAATGACAGTCTGATGATCTTTGGGTTTTGTGCTCTAATTGTCCCAGGGCGTCTCGATCGCGCTCGTTGTCAGACTTGTCACACTAGGCCTGTCACTCACGCGCCTCACTTTTGTTTATATAAACAGGTGAATTGTTTGATGCCACAATTAAAACCATCTGCCATGCAAATGACTGCCAATTAACTCATCCTGTTTTAATTACCCTGATAATTGAACTCAATGTGTGGAGAGAATCACAGAGAAATACTAAGTGGTCATAAGGTTCAAAATACCCAAAAGCAAAGCATGGACGACTTAATATTTAGCTTGTTCCCTATGAAGGATGCCTTTGTGGCACTGTGACATAGCTGCTGGACTGGTGCCAACTGTTAATGTGTGATTATTTAATTGTACACATGTATTTAATTGCGTTGAGATAATGCCCACCTGGTACCCATCCTTAAAAGTAACAAGTCAAAAATAAAGTTCCCTAATTGGATAATAGATAATATCCTCTTGTAACAATCCTTAAAGGTAACCAGAAAAATAAAAAAAAATTCTAATTTGACAATAAATAATATCCTCTTGTGTAACAATTCTTAAAGGTAACCAGTCAAAAATAAAGTCTAATTAAAATGACTCTTTATGGCTATGACCAGTATCACATATATGTAGCATCTACATTTTTCACGGATGCCACACATACCCATTGATTTCAATGTCTTTATTCAAACGACCATGTTTTTTTGCAAACCGTACATCCACAAACAAAAAACAGAAACACGTCCTTTTTTTTTTCCCACTGATGCATCACACCAATGAAAGCATATGGGTCTGTGGAAAAAAACAATGATATTCATGCATCATCCATTTTTCACAGATACAAAGATACAAAATATAGAAAATGAAACAATATAACCCCAGTTGATCTGCTTTTCCCAGATGTGAAAGGCGGTTCAGCCACGGACAGCACACCATCCGTAAATGAACATAGGGTGCAGTCTGTGGATAGCACAGACCTCAAATTTGGTCCACATGTGGACATATGAGGCCTGTTCAAGACATAAAATTTGGTTGTATTCAGGCAGTGTGGTATATTTTTTTTTTTTGTTAAGTCCTGGCCTGTTCTGCCCACATTCGGATAAAATATGCAGAGCAAGCAACAGAACAGTGGTAAATACTGTTGATAAATACTTAGTTTTGTATGCATTATTTTAGGCAGAAATCTAATCTCGAGTATATATTAAAGTGTATAAAGTTCTCAGCCAATGAGGTGAGACTGTGGTTATAATATAATGAGCTTTTCCAACTCTTGAAACACTCAGTCTATGGTAACAATACCCAGATACTGGTCAATTGTGGTTACTAGGCTCCGCCATGACGAATCTGATCTGGATTACTGCTCTTCCAGGATATTACAGACTTTAACTCACCATATTTCCGAAATCTCATGCAAATGGAAAAACAAGACCTTGCAATGTTATTGATGACACAGTCTGGATAAGAGCACCACTTTGCAAATCCTGTCAGTGTTACTTGGCATACGCCAGGCTGAAGCACTGAGGGGGCTGAGGTGTTTCTACATGCTGGGTGCTAGGATGATCGCTGTACAGTAGCACACTGTTAGCACAGGAACAGAAGGCCTGGCACTGTTCGGTATCACGGTGTATGTGAATGGCACTGCGCCACCCCTGACAGAACTTAGAAGGAAGGAGAATACTTAGCACTAGCATGGGAAAAAATAGGAGAAGAATAAAAATCTGCTTGTGTTTACTGAAGAAGCACTCAGGGATATTTTCTGGGCATATAATGCTATTTTACCAGCATTATTCTAGCCATGTACTTTGTCTAATTCCATACAGCATCCATACATATTGGATCCTTCACTATGGCCAGACAAGTCATCACCAGTCTGACAGAGATTGCTCTCATGTATGGAGAAGAGGTCAGTCTCCCAAGTACAGGACTTCTTGGAAAGCACCCCTTTCATACCCTTCTTCCAACTCAGCTCCACCTTGTTTCTCTATATGATCCCCCATGCATAGAGTGCAGTGATATAGTAGGTAAGTTCCTAGAATGGTTACTTGCAGAGAGACTTCCATAGACTTTCACTATATGTCTGCTATTTCCTGTGTACAGAAATCTGTGTACAGGATTTTCACACTGATCTTCCCTGCCCACTGCTTATAAGAGCTGACAGAGAGAAGTCTATCCTAAGCAGGAAGAAAGGGGATATGCTGAAGATGCAGCTCAAGGAAGCACGATCTGAGTGTGAATTAGGGGCAAGAAGTTCTAAGACGATCTATCAATCTGCTGGCTTTAGATGGGACTCAAAGAGCAAAGGCAGTGTTATGAGACTTCACCTCTCTGTCTCTGAAAAGTCACAGGCATAATAGTAAAAGCAGACTGCATTAGCGGAACCATACCAAAGGGGAGGGAATTGTCAAGATGGCAGACAATGTAAACATGCCACATTAACTAAAACATCTATGCATCATAGCCTTTCGTTATTTTTTTTTTTTTTTTTTACTAGTGTGTTTCTTGAATCAGGATGAGTCATTTTTCTATCAGATATGAAGATATATGGTTTATACCTACACAGATCCAAGGAACCAGGAAACAATCTGCTAAGAACTTTCTGTTGGCACCTGACATTGTCAATTATTTTCTATTAATTTCTATGGGAATTGTCATTACCTGGCTTCTGAGAAAATGCTAGCTCCAGGAGTGGTCTGACCAACACCAAATACCTACAATAAGTTGTCAACCGCTGGTATATATACTATGTACATATTTACTCATGAGAAAATGGATGCAATATATAACACACTATGCTGAGCTGCAAAATATCTTTATGGAGAGAGAGGAATGGCAGAAATCTAAGGAACATACCATCAGTCCTTTCAGCTAGACTATCCTGGGAGCAGGTGAGTTGTACTTTCTCTGTCATCCCACCCCCTTTAATTAGTACACCAGTAAAAATCTGTGATAAATGTTATCTATTGGAGTGTGACAGCCTCACAACTACCATGTGTCCACAAAGTTTTTGACACTGTAGTTGATAGTCATTACTTGACATGAAATGCATCAGTGTTTGTCCAAAGTCGATTCCAATGCAATTTAATCCATTAATAAGGGATCTGACGCACCTCATGGTCAACCTAATCTTAAAAGATTCTTCACTAGGGTTCAGACAGACTGGTGTGGACATTTTTGTGGTTGTAGTTACATTGCTTGTCTGCATATTAGTGTAAACGTTACAGGTACACAGAATTTAAAGGTAAAAGTTGAATATTCAATTCATATTATTCCATTTGTCATCAAACAAGGTCCCATTAGATTGGGATATCAGTACAATGACCTACGGCCCATTACTGCACCCACTAATGAATTCATAATATGCCAGTCATTGAGTCCAGAAGAAGAATGCCCTGGTGTCTCTCCTTCTGTTTTGAGCCAGGACTACAGGGAAGGGTGTCATGTGATGTCCCTAGGCTATGCTGAATGGCTGTGAAGACAGAGAGAGGGAAGGGGCTTTCTTGATAAACTACTGTCTGTCTCTGCACTGGCACTTTTGGATAGTTGGGAGTATTTCATGGGTACAATTTGCACGTTTTTTTGGGGTTTTTTTAGGGTTATGACCCAAGCATATAGTTACATAAGTAGTTGTACAATATGTTCTTGCACTGATGTACATTACTGTCATTTTCTATAGTAACATCTGGAGCATATCTACAGCATAGAATTGATGAGCCATTTTTTTAATCACTCATTAAATTAGCTACAACATCTATAACTGGTACATATCATTGATGACAAAAAGGATGGATCAACCCATAAGATTTAGTTTTCCAGTTAGAACTTGGCACTCTGTCTCTTCCTGTGGGGCTTTTGTGATCTCATTGCTACCACAAAGGAAGTGTGAGAGCAGAGGGCGAGCGAGGGAATATTGTGTCAATTTATTAACTCCCCCCCCCCAAAAAAAAAAAAAAATGTGCTAGTGAAAATTAAATAGACATTAAACCTATACTCTATCTTATCTTCCTATTATTTCTTATCAGTCATTACTAGCTGAATAAAAGCTATGACATATCAGTGGGGCCTTTGGGTTCCTTCAGACACTAGGGCCAGAGAGCGAATGTTACGTCTGCACACCATCCCAGCAATGTGAAACTGTTTGCAAATCCTGACTACTAGGGGACACTTAGAAATAGTCAAGTTGCGCTGCTCTACGCTGTTTCTGTAACTCCCATAGAGGTGAGTAGGAGCTAAGTTGAAAGGATAGCATATTTTACCTCTACAGTTACAGAAACAGCGTAGCTCATCTCTGCTCCACTGTTTTCATAGCTCCCATTCACCTTTATGGGAGTTACGGAAACAGCATAGGGTAGTGCCACTCATCTGTTTCCTTAACCCCTAACCTGTTGGCTGGGACCTGTAGGCAGTTGTTATTTTCTCTGCAGTCATTTGCCAATATGGGTATAGACCTCTAAGTCATTCCTGGTAATAATAGACAAATATTATCATGTGCTTCCTGGTTCATGATTATATTGCCAAAAGTGCAGTCAATATAGACACTTAAAACAACAGAAGACTACCTGACATGGCAGAGGGGAACAGATATAATACTGTATAATAAATCTATATCTGCCACTAAAATAATGGGGGACAATCCCTATAGGTACAGTGTTGGCTGGCATACTGGAAAATCCTGCATCTGTAAGAAGGCTGAATAAACTATTAAAGGCCTCTTCATAAAGTGGAAGACTTGGGGACATTTTTTTAGCAAATTTTTGTACAGGAATCATAAACAGACATAAAAATTTAATTACAAAAAAATGTAACACCCTATGCTAAAGAAACCGCAAACATATAAATTCCTGTCATGTAAGCATCAACCTCCTCATATTGCCACAGAAAAGTGAAGCAAGTTCCTGTATATTATGTAACAAAGCCTACATGCCACAATTTCTCCATTGTAATGCCGCAGCTGTAATGCAGCAATTTTTGTAACTACTTAAATTGAACAAAGAATACAAATAACAAAGGGGATAATTTGGTACACTATATACCAATATAGTTGTACTGGGTTTGTCATGTGGCACAACATACAGATATTACCATGTGTTGTGCTTTTACATAGAACTGCAGGTAAAGCTAGTGAATTATCATGGCAGGCAAACCGCTGCAACACCAAAAGTGTTCAGCTCTGCTACATTTGTACAACTTGTGAAAGCCCTGATTCTCCACAGTTTGTATAGTACTGACTTTTTAATAAGATATCTGAAATATTAGTCGCAAGATACACTGGTTGGAAGAGCAGTCGCCATGAATGCTCCATAAGTCTTACAGATAGTATGCTTTATAAACGCACACGCTTTCGCTGCAGAAATCCTAATTTTACCACTTGTAGTAATTCTGATTCACAAAATCAATCCGCTTTCATCCCTAAAAGAAAAAAAAAAAGTACAGGTGCTAACCCCCTTCCCCATTGATGTAAACATAAAGCAGGTATATATGGAGAACTGTCCCTATCTGCAGAATTTGAGGAGTCTATGACTTTAATGCCTCCGTGCTGCCACTGATGTGCCTGCTTGTCACCAGCCAGGTGTCAGGGACTTCTCTTCTGGTACATAGCAAGCTCCGTAACACTCTGTGTGATAGACGGATTCTGCAAACAATACCCTGGCAGTGCTTAGAAGAAGATTACATCTTGTATTGTTTGGGAGATGACAGAGCTTACTAAACAGCGCATGAAACATCCTCCTCTACTGATGATCTCCATAGCTGATCATCGCTGGACTTCACCAATAAGAAACATGCTTACTGTTAATAAATATACCATTTGATTGCAAGCTCTGCAGACGAATCGAGCCAGTGCCTTTTAACATTTCTAATCAGCTTTCCCTGTTAACTCCATAAGGAGAAGCACGGGCACAGGATCTCTGGCTTTTCTCTGGAATAATTTCCAAGTCTGCAAGTTGTTGGAACTGGGACCTGATCCACACTAAACAAGGGATTTTTACATACATTATTTTATGCCTTTGTAAAAAGAGGATAGGAAATACAAACCAAGTATTAACATGATAATATTGACAACACACAATGACTATTTCATAAACATAATATAAAGAAATATTAGGTGCTGTAAGAAACAATAACACAGAAAAAAGTAACCCCACATCCTGTATAGGGTCACTTGTAGGTAGCAGCGTGCCAGTTTGGCAGAGGAACAATAATAGTGGAAAAGTCAGGTTAAATGGGATGCCAGTAGTGAAACCGGAGATCAATGAGCTATCCACAATCCAAGATTTATAGAACATAGAGAGATGGGTACAAAAATACAAAGATAGATATATTGTATAGCATTTTAACACTATAAATATATAGGTAAAAAGCAAAATTAGAGATATTAAACAAATAAATTCCTCTCTCCGTTTATATGACATTTTAAATTTCACACTATAAATATATTGGATGAATGCAAAGTTAGTCTCCTTGAGATATATACGAGTATATGTAGTAGTAGATAGATATATAGATAGATAGATAGATAGATAGATAGATAGATAGATAGATAGATAGTCAGACAGATACATGTTGTCTCAGGTCATCTGTCACTCACCTTCCCAGGATCAGACTGAAGCTGGACCTTACAGATCACTAGGAGCAATGATGAGTCCAACAAGAAGTAGATGCACCATGTCACATCCTGGGGTCCCCCATCCCAGGTGCCTGTTAAAGGCAGTGTCCCCAGTGTCTCCTTCCACAGTCTACAATGCTGTTCCGCAGTTGGTGGCTATCCCTTACCAGGGGCTTGTGCCCTGTTCCCTTCTTGCCCACTTTGCAATCTTTAATGCTCGTGTTTTCTTTTTTTTTTTCTTTTACTTTGTGTAGGTGCTTGAGTGACAGTGGTGCCCTCTGCAGTCCCTGATCAGGGTATAGAAATGCCTGGTATCCAGGTCCTGTCCAGTTGCAGCGTGTCCCGTTGGCTTTGCAGTGCAGGGTGCCCTAGATGCCTCCTCCTTGGTTGGCTCTCAGCCTCACACTGCCGCTGCTCCTCTGCTTCTCAGCTGAGAGATGCACAGGCTGCATTATCATGAATGGCCTGCAGGGGGAGCTGAACTCCTGTCTCTGCTTTGTTAACCCTGTCCTGTCCTATGCACAGCAGAAATAGTCAATTCTTTAGAGGGGAGATATAAACCTGTCCCAGGTCAGATTAGTCTGTTTGGGTGCAGCAAATACTTAGCTGTCCATATATATCTCAAAACATGAAAGCAAGATGCCTCAAAGCAGCCATGATAGTCATCATTCTGTGCAAGGACTATAGAGCTGAGGACTATAGATAGCTCTTCTGCCTTAAAATGTGGCAGCTGCTAAGGCTTTAAAGGTTGCACATATGGACTGGCAGGGTAATCCTAATAGAGCATCATGCCTGCAAACTAAGCCAGGCAGTATGTGCATGTCATACCAACTTCTCATGGGGCATCAGGCTACAGCTACAAACATGATGACTGAAATTGCATGCTGTTCTACCGTGCATTGACTGTGACAGTAGCAGACTGACCGTTCAGGCAAATACCCGATCGTCCATGGTTAACAAGCATTTGCGTACAAGCTATTTTACACATCTGTGGCTCAACTGGCGTTAACGCAGGCACTTTTAAAACCATATGTGTGTTACATTTTTGGTCAGTGTTTATTTCATTGGTGTAGAAAACAGCACATGCGTTAATGCGAGTGAACAGCATGAGTAATAGCACCCTTATAAGACAAGAGGCCCATGACCATTATTGATTGCAATAGGAAATGCTTATAGGATATTAGATAAAATCATAAACAAGTCATACAGAAGAAGAAATGATTTGACTACACAGAAATGTTGTAAACACAAAAGAGATTGTAGTGCAACAATGCAAACCACAGAATTGATGCCACTGAAGCAATCCATTTAATGCAGCCATTGTACATTCCCCTGCAGGTCCAACCATGCATAGTTCTGATCTGTACATAGCAACTAACAATGCTTTGCAGCCATAAACAAGTTCTCCTCATGCTTTCCAAAAAACAATATTGCATGACTGTTGCCATTTTGTCTCCCTACTCTAATGCGAATGGAGGCCGTAAAATATATAATACATTCATATGTCAAAAGAAATCTAACAAAACTAGTATTTCACCATCCTGCTTATAGAGAGTAAGATGTAAATGGTTGAGTCATTTCATAGATGGGTTTGCTCCAGCATGGCAGAGGTTAACAATGTCTGATGTCTATTCCCTGGTGTCACACTGTCCCTGAGAAGCATGACCTGTCACTGGCGGTTGTCAGCGACTCCCTATCTCTCTGCTGCCTCTCTGTGTGGCTGCAATTACCAGCACTTGGAAGACAATGCTCCCTCTGTTAGGGTGATGGATGGATCCAGCACTCAGGTCTGTCATATCACAGCAGACAGACAGCTTGCTCTCATTTCTAATTAACAATGTATAGAGAGCAGCAGGAGCAGCATGGCAACTCAGGGGTTAATCCGTTCATTGACAAGGCCCTTGGACCATTCAAGGTGAACTAGTTAACAGGGTTTGTCCTGAATCCTGCAACTAAGTATCCATCCTTGTTGTATTAAGTGTTTCTGCAAAGAATCTCCAGATTAACAGGCTTTGCTTTCACTTATAAGAGTATTCTATACGGGGAATGGCATGACCTGATTGCTGCCATGCTGTCTGTCCCCATCTCTGCTGCCTGACCTTTGAGATAGACTGGTTGATAGGAATACAATACATAAGTCCAAACCGTTTGGCTAAGGCCCCACGTAATGATCAGCAGCTAAATCACAGCTAAACAGCTTTCATTGCATTTTTGCAGCGTTTATTCCCCTATAGGGAAAATGCTTGCATTTCCCCAGGTAAAACTGACATGCTGAGTTTTTCAAAAATGCATGCGTTCTTGAAAACGCAGCTTCTCCGCAGCTTTTTTTCTGCAATGTGTGAATGGAATTAACCAGAATCTCATTCACTTTGCAGGGATTGTAAAACACAGTGTTTTTTTCTGCTGCGTTTCCACAATGTGGGGCCTTAGCAGAGAATGCTCTGTGCAGACACTGAACCAGCAGAGGGCTTCAGACTGATGAGACTTGATGTGAAGTGTAAAATATATGTTTAGTTAAATGGTTAAATAATATTGAGAGATATCACTGTCCTTTAAAAAGAAAGAAGACTGTACCTGTCTTAATAAAATATAGAACACACCTTCACAGACACAATACACATGTCTAGCAAGTATATTTTATTATAAATATTTTTCACATGTGGTTAGAAAATAGACATTTGCATGGAATTAAATTTTCAATACCTTTACCAACCAGAAATGTACCTGGAAATCTGAGACAGTTAGAATGTGGTGCCTATGATATGAAGGATTTGATACAGAGCTTCTTATGCCTTCCTAGGACATGAATCCACCCAGTATATCATTGCCTCCTCAGCATGTGGCCTCCAAACTGCCTCTGATTACAGAAGTCTCTGCAGGACCCATTCTTGAGAGTGATCTGCTGGTGTAGGGCAGCAGATAAGCGCAGTCTAGTAGAATGGGATGCTGATAAGAAGCGGCTTGCATCCCATAAACAGAGCTGCTTAAAACTGCAGACAGCAGATGGAAGTTATAACAAATAAGTTATGCAGGCATGTTAAGAGATTCAGCAATTTACTGGAAAATGGAGAATCATCCTTAGGGATCATGCACACTACAAAAAGGAGCTGTATTATTGCCATGTGCATGATCCCTTAAATGGATTTACAATATTTTACATGACAATATAGTGATTTACATTTTTTTCGGTGCAGGCGTAATTAGGACAATCCAGAAATATCCTTACAATAGGTCATCATCATCTTGGTGGGGATCTAACTCCCTGCACCCCTGCCAATGCGCCTGACCTCTTAATTGTATGCCAGGCACATCAATGTACTTTTAGTAGTAGCTGAGCTCCAGTACCAGGCATAGGAACTAATAAGTACAGAGCTGCGATTGGTAAATGATGACGGGGATGAGCAGGATTAGGACCTCCAATGATCTGATACTGATAGCCTGTCATAGGAATGAGTCCATTGTAGAGTGCACCACAGAGTGTTATGGTTTGGTTTGGTATATATTGGTTTACCTTTTCTTTAACTGCATGGAATAATGTAGTCTGCTGCACTATTCCATACAGAGGCATTCTGTGAAAACACTGTTTATACAGTGGCGTACATCATAGGCAACTGTATAGCTGATATACACTACAAGCGGAGTGTGAATAGACTTACAGAGGGCTTTTCACCATCTCCACCACCTCCAATTATTAGCATATTTATTAAATAGTTGCCGATCCAATTATTTCAGCACAGCACAATTTTTTTCTGTAGCCCCTACCATTCCTGAGCAATGAGTGATCTTAGTTTTGGTGCCTGATATGCTAATTATACTTGTACTGTCATGTAGGTGGGTTCAGAGAGGACCAGACAAGGGGGCATGATTCTGAGCTATGACACTGCCTCTAAGTGGACAAAATCAGAGAGCTCAGAATCATGCCCCTATGTCTGCTCCTGACACCACCCACTTCCTAATTAGCATATCAGTCCCAGAATTAACTGCACTAATTGGTTAGAAACAGTGGTAAGTAAAAAATTACATTTGCATCAGAATCAGGGGAACTGTTAAGGATTACAAAAGAACTGGAGTTGCTGATTGTAAAGTCCTCTTTAGGAAAGTTGCCTTTTTCCCCTTTCTAAAGTCCATTGCCAAGTTCCCTATAGACATGTAATGTGGTGCTTGATTCCCTCACTAGTGGAGAGGGGCTCCAGGCTACTAGTCCTTTAGCTTCCCACTAGTTGTGTCTGCTTGCTGTCTATCTACTCCACCACGCAGTATCTAGCTCAGTGTGCTGCAGCTTTTGCTGTGTGCATGCAAAGAGCAGATAAGGGGCTCAGTATGAAAACAGGGAAGTCTCAGCCGGGTGTTAGCGGATATCACACACTGCAGCTGGGTCTGAGTGGCCACATCTGGCATCAGCCTCCCATCCTCCCTCAGCCGCCTCTATAAACATCTCACCTCGCCCCCTCCCAGCTCCATCCAGTTCTCCCTGCTATTATCTTTTCTTGTCAGTCTCTCTCAGGCGCTTTATTTAATATGGTGAATTAAACTTACTGCATTGTTGACTGTGCCTTCCTCTGCTCCTCGCAGTACTGAATAGAAAATCTTCCTTTCTGTCTCCAGGACTTCATATTCCCTCTTAAGAAATAGGTTGTCCCATATCACTCTGGCTGACAGCCTGCTAAAACAAATTGCCTAGTGATTATTGTATGTAAATTTGTTTTTGCAATTTGTATAATTGTATTGTACAATTATTATTGATCCATTGCATTTTTCATATCATCCGATAATTTGACCATCAATGGTATCCATAGGTTGAACAGAGCTGGCTTGTTTGTGATGTGAAAGGAAATAATCCGAAAATTGATTTTACACAGTATATTTAATGAACTTGAAAAGTGGTGTGAAAAGACAATTGGGACAGATTGATTTGCCGATCTCTAGTCCTTAATGGGGTTGTCCAGTTTAGAAAATCTATTTTCATATACAGTATTAGTGAATTCTGAGTTAATAGAGAGGAGTTCTGTGGTCGGAATGCTCATCAATCTCTTGGCCAAAATGGAAAGTGGCGACTAAGATGTGTGGATACTCACCTGAAAAATCATAAGACTGAGCAAAGTGGGAAATTATTGAGTAGTGTAAAACCATACTACGATCAGAAAGAGATTATTGCTTTGTTTGTCAAGGATGGCATTTTTATGTTGACATAAAAATTATTGTTTGCTGACACAAATTCCACATCCGACAACGGGCATGGTTCACAAAATGCTCGAGAACAGAGTAGAACAAATGCACAAGGTTGCCAGAAAGAGGTCTGACTGGAGCGGTGGTCAGGCAGCGCACACAATTCTCCATTCATTTCAGTGAGAGTGCTGGAGATACCTGAAGTACAGAGCTCACACAGTCTCCTGACCAGTGGGTATAACTTGCTTTCGTGGGAAACCCCTTTAACGTTGGTGGGAGCGTTCGTAAGAACGATATTATCAATAATGCGGTTGTCCACCTTTTGGTTGCTTACTTATAACTCATTTTTGGCACATCATTTCTGGCACCTCTTGTCACATTTAAGCCATATCCTCCTTTTTTTTGGAAGCCACGCCCACATGTCCAGCAACTTAGCAAAATCTTAGCTCAAACTAGTTACTCCAATATGAACCACACATATGCACATATGCCAGTGTCTAGTTGTAACTGCAATAGCAAACCTGGGCCTTTGTATGTTTCCAGTCTCTAGCTCTGTATAATGTTTAATTTCCCCTGTGCTGGCTCTGCAGGGATATTGAACATTTATTGCCAGGTTTCCAGACAGACCACAGCTGATTGTTGGGGGTGGGGGGTGGAGTAAAACACTTTGTCTATAGAACCTTCTAAGATATAGGGATTGGCCGTAGTGGGGAACCCTCAAGGCTAATTTCACACAAATTTTTTTTTTCTGTGTTTTAATAGTGTTTTTAACAGTGTTTTATTCTTTATGCAGCCAGAGGTTACGTTAAAGTCTATGGGGCAATATATTACAATGCAACATGTTTTTGGGGTATTTTTCTTTGGGTCGATTAGGTTTTTTTTAAAAATCTATGTATGGTGTAATTTCTGTCACATGGAAAAAAAACGGTGATTTAAAATGCATTTTAAAATGTGTAAAGGAGGCCTTGCCCTGATTTTCTATCCTTGGTCTACTTTTTACAGGTTTTTCCAATCAAAGTAAATATTTCTTATCTACATCACTTACTGACTGGTGGCGGTCCATCTGTTCAGACCCTACTGATTCCTGGAATGAAAAACCCTAGTGATTGATAAAGTATAGGATCCCTTCAGATTTTCTCTCTGCACAGCATCACTATTCATCAAACACTTTACAGGAAAGGGGCCTGTAATGCATCCAATGTGGCAGTGGTTGAACCCTCATGATTAAGTTAGGGCATAGCGAAAGATATGTCATCATTTGCCATACCCCATTAAGTGGGCATAGACATAAGATAGCTGTCGGCCATATAATTGATTGGCTGATAGATATCTTCTACAACTACTCCATTAATATGACCAATATGATATGGTTTAAATTTGGGTTTATCTAAGCAAAAACAGTAGTATGAAACAGGTGTCAATCCTGTGTCAATCAGGATTGCTTCTATTACTATTACTATCACTTAAATGAAAGGCAGTGCCGAATCTCTGTTGTATTATACAGCAGAGACCCAGAGCTATTGCCCGCAATCAGTGCCTGCATTGATCGCAGACATTAACCCCCCCGGCGCCTCGGTCAAAGCTGACTGAGGCGCCATTTTTCCGGCAGCGCACGGGTGCTGCCATTTTGCCTTTTGAAGGCTCCCAGGCCTGTCTGTAATTATCTTCTATTGCAGGCTGCTCTAAGCAGTCTGCAATAGAAGTACCATTATTTTGCAATGCATTGCAATGCATTAGCATTGTAATGTATAGCATTAATGATCAGACCCCCTGGGGTTTACGACCCCCTAGGGGGTCTAATAAGTGCAAAAAATAAAAAATAAATAAATAAAAGTAAAAAAAAAATCAAATATATAAAAAAAATTCAAATCACCCCCCTTTCCCTAGAACACATATAAAAGTACTTCAATAATGTGAAACACATACACATTAAGTATCTCTGTGTCCAAAAACGCTCAGTGTACAAACATAAAAAAATATTTTTCCCGTACACTGAATGCCGTAGTGGAAGAAAAAAACAAAAGTGCCAAACCACTGATTTTTTTGCTGTTTTGCCTCTAATAAAATTTTTTAAAAAAAGTGATCAAAGCAATAGACATTCCCCACAATGGTATAATGAAAAAGTACACCTGGCCCGCAAAAAAAAGAAGAAGTCCTATGCATCCTCATAGATGGAAATATAAAAAAGTTATGGGTGTCAGAATATGGCGACTTTTAGAAAAAAAAATTTTTTTTACAAAGATTTAGATTTTTTTTAAGGGGTTAAAATGTAAATAAATGTATATAAATTTGGCATCCCTGGAATTGCACTGAAACATAGAATACTGGTGACATGTCATTTTGGCCGCACAGTGAACGCCGTAAAAACAAAGCCTGTAAGAATGTCGTACAAATGTACTTTTTCTCCAATTCCACCACATTCTGATATTTTTCCAGCTTTCCAGTACATTGTACAAAATAATAAATGGTACCATTATGAAGAACAATGTGTCCTGCAAACATTAAATAAAAAACAGAACGGAAAAATAAAAAAGTTATGGAAGGCAGGGAGTCAAAAACAAAAATCGAAAAATGTCACTAGTGGGAAGGGATTAAATTAGGTATACTAATCAACATGCTCCAGAATTTGTGGCTTAAGAGGCGCCAAACTGCACCAAAATTTGGTTCAAAAAATATCAATCTAAAGTAAGCCAGCCAATAAGTAATAAGTTAGACACAAAATTTGCACCAAATAGTCAACAAGCTGCTTTGATAAATTTGGTATATCTAGTCTTAGTAAATAATAGTATTAGTAAATGAGACCTCTTTTTCATAATTGACCTATTTGGCCCCTATGGACATATTCTAGATATTGCAGTTAGTGTCTATATATGTACCTCATCTATAGAAGTTCTGTATGTTTCTAAGCAGCCTGGACCCCAAAATCTGCTCACAGGGTATGACATTGCAGAAAATATATTTTGAGGTTTGTGCACATGCTGTACATGTTATTTGTATAACACCAGAGAATTCCTTTAAAACTATTTGCTGCACTTCTAGTATGTGTAAAATATTTAAGTATATTTTTAAGTATATTTTTTTTACATTTTGTATGAGCTCAATAAATATTTTTAAAGTCAGCATAAAGAAAGTCAATGACAAAAACTGACTCTAGCACCAAAGAGTATCATTATATTGGTCACTGCTATCAGTAGGTATTTCCAGGGTCTAATATTTAGGGTAAAGTTGGTTTTGATAGAGCCAGTCACAAATCCAGATGGACTTGTGCTGAATTTGGGGCCAAATTTATCACCACAGAAGCTGGTTCAAGAAGTAAACGCTCTACAAACTGAAGTCAAACCAGAACCCACGATACCTTGCAAAGAATATCAGAGCCAGGAGGATAAATCAGGAAAGTGAACATTCAAGTTAAGAGTCAGTCCATGAGGGAACAGCAGAGCCAAAATCGAGAGACAAGTGGATTTCCAGTAACACGCCAAAGGTCAGTTCTGAGAGGTAACATCAGAGCCAAAATCAGAAGACAAGAGGATTTCCAGTAACAAGCCAAAGGTCAGTGTAGAGCAGTCCAGTACAGTGGACAAGCCTAAGAGAACTCTGAACACTGCAGAACCTTCCCAGGATGGCATGGTAACCTTAAAGCACCAGTAGCTAAACTGAGATTCCTAACATTATGAGGGGGCCACTTCGACCCTCAACCCCTGGAACAGGTTTCAAAGGAAATTTTCTGTTAAAAATTCCAACTAGTATATCTGCAAGAACAGAACAAGCTTATATCTAAGTATGTTCTTCTGGTCCATACCCCTTCCTATGTACTAATTATTGGAGTGCGCTTCTAACACTACGCAAGTCAATGATTCTTTGAACCTCGAATTCTAGATCCCCTTGCACTTGAACACGGTTGGTGGTTTATTGGGAGGGATAACCAGAGACAAATATTTTCTAAGGAGAGATTTATGAAAAACATGTATTTTGAGGTAATAGGATGGAAATGAAAAGACATAGGATTAACAACCTCAAGAATTTCATAAGGACCAAAAAAAAATGGGAGACGGAATCTTAAGACATAAATTTTTAGTTGAGAACCACACTTTTTTCTCTACAGCAAAAACAGGACCTACTGACTTTTATCTAAAAATTTGTTAGAAATTAAATGGTAATTTTGAAGAGATTGTATAATCAATCCTTAGGGAGTCGGAAGTAAATCATCCCCAGACTCAGAGTAAACGTCAGCAAAATCTTAAATATAATCAGGCAAAGACGGAGTAATAGTAGCAGTGGTCAGAGATAAAAAGATTTAAAACATTCAGAATTCCATTTAGCCACATCCCCATTTCCAATCAATAACATAAATATGCATCTGTAACCAAGGAAACCCCAAAACTAAATCTGTAGGTAAGTTCTCAAGGAAATGGACTCTGAGTGTATAATACCTACAACAATAGTCATCAGAGGTGTAGTAAATTTAAGTGTACGTTCGGAAAGAGGTATGTTATCAATTTGCGGTCACACAGACTTGGTTGTGAATAGTTTACTAACAAGTCCTTTATAGCGTTAGATAGGTCTTAACAAAATCAACAAAAGAGAGCTGGATCATTCCACTGAGAATGAACTGATCATCTTCTGAAGTCTGAACAGTAATACTCAGCTGGATGATGACCTTGGCGGACGGAAAGCAGATTGGATTCAGCCACAGATGTAAGATCAGGTTCATAGTTGTCCCAGAGCCGTAAAAAATGGTCCACAGAAAACAGTTCTGGGAATGGGGATTTAATAAGGCCCATGCTTGGAGGTCTTCCTTCAAAAGAGAAATAATGCCAACCAGTTGCTGATCATCACCTGAAGAATGGGGTCACAGGCGAAAATACAGCTTGCAACTATTTCTAAAGGTGGCACAAGATTTCTGATCACCAGAATACCTGTCAAGAAGATTTATTTTGGGTTCCTTGGAAACAGCGGAAGCAAATGAAACTTGAGATTGTGATCTTTCCTGCTGTTGAACACTCTCCAAATCCTGAACCAGCTGGGTAATAACTTGCATCTGACATGCGTGTTTCTGCACATGTTCCATAATGGAAAATAACTATTATAGATCTGCTATTCTGTTATGATAGTGTCTCTGAAGCAAATATCAGAAATTGCAGGAACTGACTGACAACAGAATACAGTAGAACTAGCTGTTAAATCTTATACAGCTCTGAGAGATAGATCCCAGACACCCAAACACCTTCAACATAGCCTGCTGCGAAGCCAGTTGGACTTGTGCTGAATTTAGGGCCCAAGTTAGCACCTCAGAAACTGATACAAGAAATAAGCAGTCCACAAACTGAAGTCAATTCAGAACCCAAGATACCTTAAAAGGCATTTTGGAACCAGGAGGATAAATCAGGAGAATGAACATGCAAGCTAAAAGTCAGTCTTTGAGGTAATGGCAGAGCTAAAATCGGCAGACAAGCGGATTTTCAGCAACACATCGAAGCTCATATCTGAGAGGTAACATCAGAGCCAAAATCAGAAGACAACATGAGTTCCAATAATAAGTCAAAGGTCAATTTAGAGCAGTCAATTACACACAATCAGGATGTAACAGCCACTCTAGGTACAATCAAATAACAGGCACTTGGCTGAGGTTGAAAAGGGTTTAAATATGCCTCCTCACTTGCTAATTCGATAAGCCTAAGAGAATTCTGAACACTGCAGAAGCTTCCCAGGTTGTTATGGTAACATTAAAGCAACAGTAGCTAGACTGAGATTCCTGACAAAAGTAAGGACACACTTGAAACAGAAAACACCAGCTTCATGTTAGCTGGCTGTCTTGTAGCTGCCATGGCCACCATGTGTGTCTTTATCCTTAAAGGAGTTTTCCCGTGAACATAGATAGCCATATTTAAATTTGGAGTTAAATAATTTAGCAAATATATATAAATACTTTGTATAGTTCTAAACATTTTTCCTAACCATCTTAGTCTTGACAGTCTTTTGTCTTGTCCGATTGCCAGTGGATACAACCATAAATGCAGAAACTTTCTATGGTCTGGGAAATGTCAAACCCTGCTGAAATACCCACTGATCCCGGGAAAAAGGTGGCATTTTCCCCCCATTGCAAATTCAGCCTGACCGCAACCATGTTGAATGTAGGCCTGTTGCTTGGTGGACAGACGAACCCGTGCTCCCATTCACTTCAATGGAAGCACTGGAGACAGCAGAAGTACAGTATTGATAGAGGATAAATATTTTTCATGGAATAACCCCTTTAACCTTAATAAACCTTTAATTTCAATTCCCAACAGCATTTTTAACAGCGATTCGCTCCGAATCTGTAAAGGCTATCATGTATCAAGTATTTGTTATTATTTTAAAGATGAGATTGTCATCTTTAAAATGAATCCAAAATCATCTTCATAGCCCTAACCAATCCTGAGATATAGGGCTCTAAAGTGTCCCCCTCCTCCTGCCTCAGGTAGCATCTTTTTAGCTACGGTAGGAGTATAACCTGTATGTGACCCCAGTGGGGGGGTAGCATGGACTTTCCATGTTATCCCCTTTCATATCAATCAGAGAGCATACTGTACTTTTGCTCTCTGATTGTCACATAGAGGAATAATGTAATACCCCTCTGAGCCTTATTAGAGGGGTATTCTTCTGTAATACCCTTCTGAACATAACCTGGAAGTTTATTGGCGCTGTAACCCAGAGGTTTACCATTGTCCAGGTTGCAGCGCCAAAAGAGTTGCACCAAACACTTACACAACACATGCACAAAGTCATCAATAAAGTTTACATTTCACCCCGTCCATACCTGATCTTTCTAGAGTAAAATACGCATCTCTAGCGAAATATCCGTTACACGCTGAAATAATAGTATTAACGATTATCACTAGAGATGAACGTATAGATTGCTACAATTTTTATAGGGGGATAGAAAATTATATTTTTATGTAAACTCCTATTTAATTTGCATGCACAAAATTGGTTGGCGCATTTCTGCGATTTTGGCGTTTCTTTAACACCTACACCTGTAAATATATATATGTGTGGTATGTTTGAATTCCTCACATATTGTAGTTTTTTGGAAAGTACATTTTGTTTGCAGAAAGGGATTGCCTGAGCGTGCACTTTAGTCGCAAATTTGAATTTTTGTGCTATTTTTGCTTGTAATCTCTGTTTTCTGCAAAGTTGCATGAAGGTGGTTGTATATATGAAATATTAAGCTGTGTTTTTATATACTGTATGCTGTACAATCTCAAAAGTTAGATTTTGCTAGGTGCAGTATAGATTTTTAACATATTAGTGAATAACAGCAAAATCTGTATCAGTGTTTTTGAGAGTACAAGCTTTTGTTGTAACTGATGTTTGCAGTATATATAAATTGTGTACACCTTGATCTCTTATTTTAAATGTATTTTGTGTGTGAATGTAATATTGAATATGAGTTTTAGGTTCAAATATGTGTTTTGGTACATTTTTTCAAAAAATTATTTGTGTTTGTCACAAAGTTACATGAAGGTGGATGTGGCTTTTGATAACCCATTGAGACACATGTAATCTTCAGGTTGTCTACTTTCAAAAAATATATAGGGTTTAGTGGTTCACTTCCTTTCCACAGTGTGTAATCCCTACATTTTATAGGATAATACTTTTTTTAACATTTCCAGCTTCAAAGCAGATTTTTGTTCCTTTCAGTTCTAGTGATTTTCTGAAGACATGTGCATGCAGGTGTAGGCCTTAGTGATATGAATGAACTCTGCACATGTTGAACTCTTATTTTTGGTGCATATAACTTTTTGTTTGGTTTCCACTTTTAGCAACTAATATACATTTATTTGCATTTTTTTTTTTTATAAAACATTCACTTTAAATCAAAATTGCATGAAGGTGCCTGTTCACATACAGTGCCAAGTGGCATTCTGACAATGCTGTAGGTGTCTGCTTTAAGAAAATATATAGGTATGGGGAGTTAGCATGATTTTTTAATGTTGCAATTTAGGTTTTATTTGTCCATCTCAAAACTGTGAAAATTGCTGTGGCTGCCGGAGGTGCAAAATTTCCGGAGACCCCTGGCAGTGAAAGGGTTAATTGAGAAGACAGGTTAATATTATATATGCATGACAAATCATATTTCATGTGTTAATGTAGTAATCATAATCAAGTTTGTAAGACTATTGGTTGAATAGACTTATAAAGTCTCAACCACTTTTCTGAACCAGAAATGTACTCACTGCAGTTATCACTTCCCTTCTCCCATTCTATTTGACCGTCCCTCCAAGGGAAAAAAATAAGCAATGAGAATGAGATTCAATAGAAAAACAATATAATTTATTATATTATTATGCCTTTACCATGTACGCACACCTGTATCCACAATAGTTCTAAACGTAATCTGTTAATAATAATGTTGTTCCTATAATATGGCAGCATATAGCTTTGCTATATAATACTATTTTACAAGTGTAACGTTTGTTTTTGCTCATCCTCCACCCTTACACTTTTCTTTCCCTTTGACTTTCCCCGGGGTACTCCTGTTCCTGGTCTTTTAATAGAGGGAGTGACATTTCTGCTGTCTGTGGTCAGTCCAAATGCCCGATGTCACATTCAAACAAGCTTGTTTAAGGCTCTACCACCTGCCATCTGTCCCTTGCCGGACTCTGCCCGCTTAGAACCCATGTGCCAGCCAAATACAGATTCATCTCCCAGCTGTCTACTCCCAGCTCCCCTGAATCTGTGTCAACATCTATATGTGTGCACAGCCCAGTGTGTCAACATATGTAGTTTGTAGCACGTGATCTCTTACACAAATTAACCTGTTGAGGCCAATGAAGGTGTGAAACACTGAGAAATGTAATATAGCATATGCATCTAAGTATCTTATCTAATAGTAATAATCTACAGTGATCAAATAGAATTTTCTTCATGTAGTTTTAGTATCCATCCCATTTAAAAATAAGCCCCCTATAAGTAAGCATATTCACATCAATATTGCACTCTGCTAAGATTCATATTTTTCAACTCCCTGAAGAAAACTGATCCCCAGGACAGAAATCTTTTATTTGGCTTACTAAATTTCCCTTGAAATGTTTGGCCTGTTTCAGATTGGACATACAGTATATGTGAAAAAGTGCCATATAGTACCTGCAAACTGTAATGAATGCCAAGAAGCCTCACAGGGGGCAATGAGAACACGGAAGACCTTTTAGCTAATGCCATTGCACCCATAAGATGAGTATTATTATTATGGCATCTGTTAAACTATTAAGGGGCCATTACTTTTTTTCCCCAAAATTGCAGCATAACTCTTTTATTTTTGTCCAATCTAATTCTACTATTTTTCCCTCTTAGTCAAGCAATAGTGAAGGTACTTGGCAACTGCTTATCTCCATCTGTCTATAGAAAAATGTGCCATCCAGCCAAGTAGAACAGTTTTATTTATGGAGTAGACAGGCTTTCAAGCAGTTAAAAATACGTTTTTCCACCATAGTAAATAAGAACATGGCGCTATACTGATTATTTGGCTATCCCGAAGTGTCATGCTTACAGTAAGGGTGGAAGCTCCCCCTTTTTTGAGGATGAAGGTAACACCTTAGGAAAATATCACCTTTTTTTTTACATTAGTTTTTACAAATCTTCGCTGCATCTGTGACTAACCACCTTGTAAGCAGCAATTGTGCCTTCCTTAGTAACTAGTATCTTTTCGGACCCTTCTGGTGGAGCCCAGAGCAGTTATACCGGAATGTAACAGATGCGGTTGCAGCTGACTACTCCGTCCGCACAGATGTTCCACTTTCACAACCCCCACATTACCCACAAAACCTCTCCACCTCGCCATGAGGAAACACACATCATACACGGCTGGCTCAGAACTATTCCTGTACACATCTGCAACCATGTTCATCCTTCTAGAACCGTACACCTGTTATTGCAGTATCTGCAAAACTCTGAAAGTGTTATTAGCAGGGTGTAACTGCTGGGCATGACATAGAAACATAACTGATATGTGATCATACAGTGGCCAAAAACCCTCAAATGGTCCAAAACACAAACTTGCACCCTTTGCCAATATGTAATGTTTAGTGATATTATTTAAAGCAGTTGTCTACTTCATTCTGTTTGGGTACCTAATATATTGGATACAGCAAACATGCACTTACAAGGATGATCATTGATTTCCTGTGGCTTCACGTAATAATTTTTCTTGTAATTTTACTACTTTGGAAAGGAAAAGTAACTCTGCTTTTGGTCCTTCATCAATAACAACTGATCACAAGAGAGCTCAACAGTGGAACCCGCCATGGTCATCAGTACGCCAGATAACCCATCCTATGCTGCAGTTTTTAGATATGGTTGGTGACAGCCAATATGACTGTTAACGTCAAGTCTTCCCAACACAATGGAAAAGTTATGCAGTTATATATGTTCGGTGCACTGTTCAGTGCACATGCACTGCTCAGTAGAGCTGACGTGTATGGAAACAAGTGTTTCCCTGACAGGTATCTAAAATGTATGGGTTACTTTTACATTAAGTAACTAGAGTGCAGAAAAAGAAGTCTCATGAAAGATAATATGACTGACAGGGGTAATTGTTCCACAGTTCCTGTCCCAGAGACTTAATGCAACTGCGCATTTCTATATAGTTGACCACCACAAATGAGTATACTTAACATTTGTGCCAAAGGGCGATACATGCCAATGTTTGGCTATACAGTGGTGTACAGTGGAATCTTCCATCAGACGTATACATTGGAGGAGTACTCCCACCATATACAGTGGGTACGGAAAGTATTCAGACCCCTTTAAATTTTTCACTCTTTGTTTCATTGCAGCCATTTGCTAAAAGCAAAAAAAGTTCATTTTATTTCTCATTAATGTACACTCATAACCCCATCTTGACAGAAAAAAACAGAAATGTAGATATTTTTGCAAATTTATTAAAAAAGAAAAACTGAAATATCACATGGTCATAAGTATTCAGACCCTTTGCTGTGACACTCGTATTTAACTCAAATGCTGTCCATTTCCTTCTGATCCTCCTTGAGATGGTTCTACTCCTTCATTGGAGTCCAGCTGTGTTTAATTAAACTGATTGGACTTGATTAGGAAAAGCACACACCTGTCTATATAAGACCTCACAGCTCACAGTGCATGTCAGAGCAAATGAGAATCTTGAGGTCAAAGGAACTGCCCAAGGAGCTCAGAGAGAGAATTGTTGCAATGCACAGATCTGGCCAAGGTTACAAAAGAATTTCTGTAGCACTCAAGGTTCCTAAGAGCACAGTGACCTCCATAATCCTTACGTGGAAGAAGTTTGGGATGACCAGAACGCCTCCTAGACCCGGCCGTCCAGCCAAACTGAGCAATCGTGGGAGAAGAGCCTTGGTGAGAGAGGTAAAGAAGAACCCAAAGATCACTGTGGCTGAGATCCAGAGATGCAGTAGGGATATGGGAGAAAGTTCCACAAAGTCAACTATCACTGCAGCCCTCCAGCAGTCGGGGCTTTATAGCAGAGTGACCCGAAGGAAGCCTCTCCTCAGTACAAGACATATGAAAGCCCGCATAGAGTTTGCCAAAAAACACATGAAGGACTCCCATACTATGTTAAATAAGATTCTCTGGTCTGATGAGACGAAGATAGAACTTTTTGGTGTTAATTCTAAGTGGTATGTGTGGAGAAAACCAGGCACTGCTCATCACCTGCCCAACACAATCCCAACAGTGAAACATGGTGGTGGAAGCATCATGCTATGGGGGCGTTTTTCAGCTGCAGGGACAGGACGACTGGTTGCAATTGAAGGAAAAATGAATGCGTCCAAGTACAGAGATATCCTGGAAGAAAACCTCTTCCAGAGTGCTCTGGGCCTCAGACTGGGTCAAAGGTTCACCTTCCAACAAGACAATGACGCTAAGCACACAGCTAAAATAACAAAGGAGTAGCTTCGGAACAACTCTGTGACCATTCTTGATTGGCCCAGCCAGAACCCTGACCTCAACTCAATTGAGCATCTCTGGAGAGACCTGAAAATGGCTGTCCTCCAATGTTCACCATCCAACCTGACGAAACTGGAGAGGATCTGCAAGGAAGAATGGCAGAGGATCCCCAAATCCAGATGTGAAAAACTTATTGCATCATTCCCAAGAAGACTCATGGCTGTTCTAGCTCAAAAGGGTGTTTCTACTCAAGGGTCTTTATACTTATGACCATGTGATATTTCAGTTTTCCTTTTTTAATAAATTTGCAAAAATATCTACATTTCTGTTTTTTTCTGTCAAGATGGGGTGCTGTGAGTACATTAATGAGAAATAAAATGAACTTTTTTGCTTTTAGCAAATGGCTGCAATGAAACAAAGAGCGAGTCTGAATACTTTCCGTACCCACTGTATGTATTTAGAATGGGATGTCATAAAAGCTCCTGTAGGTGCAATGAGTATGTGCCCCAATTCTTTTGTCCATAGTGAATTGTAAAAAATATTACAGGTAGTCCAGTGAACGCTAATGGTTATGCAGTATATTGCTAAAGTTATAAAGATTCAGCTGTCTCTCATCCAAATGTCTCTTTACTATATATGAAATAAATGGAGTTGAGAGGTACAGTGACTACAGCCCAGGGCAGCCTTCACGTAACATTTACCTTGTGCAACAGCTAGTGCTATGGACTGTTGCCCAAATTAGTTTGAGCTGCATGATACAATCAGTAAAAGTGGTTTTAGACTGAGGTGGTGATAGCTCCGACTCTCATCTCATCTGAATGCATGCAGTGTAGACTGTTGCTTGTGAAATGGACCCCCGATGTGGTTATACTCGGCACCGCATTTCTGGGGAAGATGTCTTAGACTGCAGGATCAGATTTCTTCTCATGTTACTGGTCCCCCCGACCCAGATCCGCCTCCCCCTGTTACTTGGTCTAGTCTCTCCATCCGACGTCACTAGCCATGGATTTCTACAGTCTGCTATAGAGTCTCTCCCTGTCTGGACTGCATTTGGGGATCATGACAAAATGGCGCACATCGCAACCAACACCAAACTTCTACGGTGCCTGAGGCACTACTTCACTGTTCAGCCCTCACAGAACCACCTGGAGTCTCTCACCAGCAGAGAAAGGACACATGTGACACCTGGCTTCACACTAGGGATCCCTTCTTTACTGCAACCAATGTTATAATACAGCAGACCTTGGTGATAATACACAGTGGTAAATACAGTGGGTAATACAGGGGTGTATGCCATCATCCATCTTCTGCACAGGGCTCTTTCTCACCTAGAGAAACCAGGGAACACGGTGAGAATAATGTTCTTTCATTTCTCCAGCGCTTTTAACACCATACAGCCGGGGTTACTGAGAGTCAAGCTGGGCCTTGCTGGAGTGGACCACCACCTGTCCAACTGGATTCTAGACTACCTCACAAATCGACCTCAATACGTGAGAGCCCGGGACTGTGTGTTAGATACCGTGATCTGTAATACGGGGGCACCTCAGGGTACGGTTCTCGCCCCTTTCCTCTTCACACTGTACACTGCAGATTATAGATGCAACTCATGTAGCTGCTACCTACAGAAGTATTCTGACGACTCTGCAATAGTAGGCCTCATCACAGATGATGATGACAGGGAGTACAGAGAACTGAACTGGGATTTTGTGAGTGGTGCCAGCGGAACCACCTGAAGATTAACGCGGGGAAGACCAAGGAGATGGTGATGGACTTCCGTAAATGCAGATGCCCTCCTAAACCAGTGGACATCCTGGGGACGAGCATCGAGATTGTGAACACCTATAAGTACCTGGGTTTGCTCCTTAATAATAAGCTGGACTGGGCAGATCACATGGATGTCCTGTACAGGAAGGGCCACAGCAGGTTCTACCTGCTTAGGAGGCTGAGAGCCTTTGGAATCCGGGGTGGCACTTCTTAGGACATTCTTCAACTCAGTAGTGGCATCAGCCATCTTCTTCGGAGTGGCCTGCTGGGGGAGCAGTGTATCAACCAGGGATAGAAATAAACTTGACAAGCTGATTAGAAGGGCCAGCTCTGTCCTGGGGAGCCCACTGGATACTGTCCGTGGTGAGCTCCATACGGAAGAAGACGTCTAATCCCATGCATGAGACCGTGATCGCGCTGGGCAGTACTATCAGTGACCGACTGCTCCACCCTAAGTGTGAGAAGGAGCGCTATCGGAAGTCTTTCGTCCCCACTGCGATTAGGCTGTACAACCAACACCGACCTAAGAGGAGATCATTACACACAGAGAACTGAAATATCTTTCTGCCTGTTAAATCCACCCCCCTCCTCTGCTACTTTTTATCTGTCTGTCTACTATCATTGTAATGTCTCTTACCTTGGAACATTCCTATACATGTTGTATTTGTATCTGCTTATCTTTGCTGCTGTAACACACTGAATTTCCCCATTGTGGGACTATTATTATTATTATTATTATTATTATTATATGCAGACCTCCAAGCTGCAGCACTGAGCAACACACTTCTATTGCTGTGTGGGATGCACTGCCTGCCACTACAGAACCCAGGCTCCCACTCACCAAATATTCGTTGTAAGGTGTGCCATTTCACCAAACCAGCTGACATCCTGTTAGCTGTAAGCTTTCTGCACATCTCTTACAATGTTCCCATCCCCAATCAGTCCTCCAGCAGTGAGCTGTTTTGCCAAGCTTACTGTATGGGATCCTGAAATGAGGGCACCTACTGTAAGGGGACCTGTAATGGGAACAGTATACTTTATGGGGTGCCTGTAACAGGGACAGTTTACTGTATGGGTTGCTTGGAACAGGAACAGTATACTGTATGGGGGCCTGTAACGGGAACAGTATACTGAATGGGGCCATTAAAGAGGCAATATACCGTGTGGGATCTGTAAATGGTGCGCTATACTGTGTTGGGGCCTGAGGGACGCCCATTTAAAAGCTTGCTATGGGGCCCCATGTTTCCTAGCTATGTCCCTGGGTTTAGCCCTCTGTGTAATAACCCAATCCGCACCAGCTTTCATTGTGGTTGTTTTTGTAATGACCAGTGATTGTTACAGTTAGGATGGATATAATATTTATCATTGCAGCTTTTCTGCAGTGTGGGGCCTTAGCCTAAAGGGGTTTCCCAGGAATTTTAAATGGATAGGTCATCAGTTGAAGTTCTATGTGGGTTCCATCACCCAGGACACAGTGGATCAGTTGTCCAAAGAGGCATCAGTGTTACATGAGCACCACTAACTCTTGACAGGCCATGTGATATCATATGTAGGGCTGTTTTAACACATTGGTTGGCCCACTACAAAGGTTTCATAAGTGCCCCCCCCCATCACCACCCGCTATTATACCTATCTGAAAGGTGCCAAAAACTGGGATTTTATAAGGTGACATTCAATGGGTGAAAATGTCTTATCTGACTCATGGAACTTTCCGCCTATCAAATGTTTTATACGTTTATCTTTAGTAATAATCGTTATTGCTATTATTTTAGCGTGTAACGGATATCACTAGAGAGGCAGTTGGTGTGTAATGTTTGGACAGGACAGGGACAGTGAAAAAAATTTAAACTTTATTGATGACTTTGTGTATGTGTTGTGTAAGTGTTTGGTGCGACTTTAGCACTGCGACCTGGACGATGTTAAATGTCTGGGTCACAGCGCCAATAACTTCCTGGTTATGTTCAGAGGGGTATTACATAAGAATACCCCTGTGATTAGACTCAGAGGGATATTACATTATCCCTCTATGTGACAGTATAATATGCTCTCTGATAGATAGGAGAGGGGATAACATGGACAGAAGTTATGAGTTATCAATGTCTGTGCAGTCTGCAGCTCCTCTCCCTCCCCCTCCTTCATTATTCATGCATTCATGTAAGATGCTGCCTGAGGCAGGAGGGGTAGGACACTTTAGAGCCCCATATCTCAGGATCTGTTAGGGCTATGAAGATCACCCTTGATTCGTTTTAAAGATGAGAATTTGAAGCGATTCGCTGTTAAAAACGCTGTCGGGAATTGAGATCTGCATTGGGATCTCAATGCCAAACATCGTTTTCATCGCTCTGGATTTGTAAGGACTATCATGATGATTTGGGTTTCATTTTAAAGATGAGTCATCTTCATAGCCCTACAGTCGTCCCCACAGTACAATCTCCCTCTCCTACCACACAAAAATAATTTAAAAAAAACACTAACTCTCACCTCTCCTCGCTCCCCTACTGTCTGGGTCCGGAGTCTTCAAGGAGCTGTAGGCGTGATGTAAGTGTAAGTCATCACATCGCGCCTGAGGCTCCCGGGGAAGAGAGGGGAAGAATGATGAAGCTGGGAGCACAGAACTCCCTAATCCTAAGGATAGGCCATAAAAAAATTCCTAGCCATCCCTTTTTAGGATTTTTACTTTGTACTTTTAATAGGAGGCACGTTTTGTATACCGAATACCTCATTAAAATTTGTCCATAGGTAAGTTTTTTGAATACTTTAGTCTTCAAATGAGATAGAAATGTTAACACACAAATCATCTGATGCTCTTCCTGAATACTGCTACCTTAGGCTCTTTTTACATTGCGCATTGCTTTGTCAGTGCAAGGTTTCCATTGGAACTAAATCTTAGATGTATATTTTTAATGGATGCCACTGAGCATCACCAATGACTATATACTAGATTAATTAATAAATAGTATTCCTGACGTATTACACCTTATGGAAGACAAAATAATCCTCTTTTGGCCTCCATTAGTAGAATGGGTGGCTATGCGTCAGTTTAAGATGCACCCCAGGAGCTTTACCCTGTGCACATGTTAAACATACACTTGGTGTGAAGAAAGCCTTTGTAGTAAGCTGTAACCGTATACATTGTCAAGGCAATCTTGTAAAAACAATCTTATATACTGCATTTAGATGATTGCTAATACTAAGCTAAAGCAAAAGAAGACCACCCCTAAACATTCATACTAACCCTTTATCAGTTCTGCTAGTGAACCTGACGACAGATATTCTTTGCAGGGACCTATCAGCAAGTGCCCTACTGCATTTGATTTACTTTGTATACCAGGAATGAGGCCTAATACAGTATATAATAAAATAAACTGGAGCTCCAACAAAGCCCTATATGCTTTGTGTGTATTACGCTGTCTTATGTAGGCAGTTGTTTTAAACACTGATTCCAGTAGGAATACAGATTCAGTTTGTAACACAATAATAGTTGATACCTGGTGCTATTCTGCCACTGGCAGTACACAGGCAATGGTGGTTAATGTGAAGTCCATGCAGTTCTGTTATTAGATATTTAATTTTATTTATTTTATTATTTTGCTTACTTATACAGCGTCATCATGTTCCGTAGCACTTTACAGATATTGTCAATACTATCCCATATAGAGTTCACAATCTAAATTACCTATCAGTATGTCTTTGAAGTGTGGAAGGAAACCGGAGTACACGGAAGAAAATTCACGCACACACGGGGAGAACATGCATTAAACCAAAATTTGACCGGTGCAAAAATTTGGGTACCCTTATCATTTTATTAATTTGAATACTTCTAACTACTTTTTACTGACTTACTGAAGCACAAAATTGGTTTTGTAACCTCACTGAGCTTTGAACTTCATAGCCAGGTGTATCCAATCATGAGAAAAGGTATTTAAGGTGGCCAATTGCAAGTTGTTCTTCTATTTGAATCTCCTCTGAAGAGTGGCATCATGGGCTCCTCAAAACAACTCTCAAATGATCTGAAAACAAAGATTGTTCAACATAGTTGTTCAGGGGAAGGATACAAAAAGTTGTCTCAGAGATTTAACCTTTCAGTTTCCACTGTGAGGAACATAGTAAGGAAATGGAAGACCACAGGGACAGTTCTTGTTAAGCCCAGAAGTGGCAGGCCAAGAAAAATATCAGAAAGGCAGAGAAGAAGAATGGTGAGAACAGTCAAGGACAATCCACAGACCACCTCCAAAGAGCTGCAGTATCATCTTGCTGCAGATGGTGTCACTGTGCATCGGTCAACAATACAGCACACTTTGCACAAGGAGAAGCTGTATGGGAGAGTGATGCGAAAGAAGCCGTTTCTGAAAGCACGCCACAAACAGAGTCGCCTGAGGTATGCAAAAGCACATTTGGACAAGCCAGCTTCATTTTGGAAGAAGGTCCTGTGGACTGATGAAACAAAGATTGAGTTGTTTGGTCATACAAAAAGGCTTTATGCATGGCGTCAAAAAAACACAGCATTCCAAGAAAAACACTTGCTACCCACTGTAAAATTTGGTGGAGGTTCCATCATGCTTTGGGGCTGTATGGCCAATGCCGGCACCGGGAATCTTGTTAAAGTTGAGGGTCGCATGGATTCAACTCAGTATCAGCAGATTCTTGAGAATAATGTACAAGAATCAGTGACAAATTTGAAGTTACGCCGGGGATGGATATTTCAGCAAGACAATGATCCAAAACACAGCTCCAAATCTACTCAGGCATTCATGCAGAGGAACAATTACAATGTTCTGGAATGGCCATCCCAATCCCCAGACCTGAATATCATTGAACATCTGTGGGATAATTTGAAGCGGGCTGTCCCTGCTCGGCGACCATCAAACTTAACTGAACTGGAATTGTTTTGTAAAGAGGAATGGTCAAAAATACCTTCATCCAGGATCCAGGAACTGATTAAAAGCTACAGGAAGCGACTAGAGGCTGTTATTTTTGCAAAAGGAGGATCTACTAAATATTAATGTCACTTTTCTGTTGAGGTGCCCATACTTTTGCACCGGTCAAATTTTGGTTTAATGCATATTGCACATTTTCTGTTAGTACAATAAACCTCATTTCAATCCTGAAATATTACTGTGTCCATCAGTTATTAGATATATCAAATTGAAATGGCTGTTGCAAACACCCAAATATTTAGAACTAAAAATGATTAAGATTAATAGGGGTGCCCAAACTTTTTCATATGACTGTACAAATTCCTTGCAGATGTTGTCTTTGGCTGGATTCGAACCCAAAACTCCATGCTACTTCATGCTTGTAAAGGGAGCAAATCCAATAATAACAATATATCAGGGAACTGCAAGTTATATATTCTCCTTATATAACCGTTCCCACATTCACTTGTGTATGTATACTGACATGTAGCGTGTATGTTTATGTGTGGCAGTATGAGTCATGAATATTCGTGCACATTTCTCTAACAGATAAGACAATTTGGCAGAATGTTGTTGAAAGGCTACAACTTCTGTACCTGTTTATCTGTAGAGGGGGGCAGTGAATGTTGCAGGCTGACTTATTGTATCATTGAGGAACAACCCCCCGAGAATCAATCACACAGGGACAGGCGGGTGAGGAGCCTGTTATCTGGCGCACACACTTGATATGTAACATTACTATACTGCACTATCAGTGTCAAGGCAGCTGCACTCAGGCAAGTGCTTCTGTATTTGATATACACTTACTATGAATGAGTATTACTTCATATTTATACCTGGAAACCTTCTGTCACAGCCCGGCCCCCCTTCATGCCTGCTCCTGGCTTAGAAATGGAGTGTAAAGTCTCAACAAGGAGAAGAAATGCTACATATAACCTATAACATAAACAGGATGGATCTGACATTAGACTTAGGGCCCTAGTAAATCCCAATTATTGGGACCGAAAGCTCGTACAAACATGTATTCCATATAATCGAATTGTGCCCCAGTCACCTAATGGGCTCTGCACTGGCCTATGTAATCAGTGAGTGGCATTATGTCTAATACACCCTTAGGCCTCTGTACTAGTCAGCTATAAGTACAATGCAGTGTTAGACAGGAGGTACCTAGGGCCTGCATTTAAAGTCATACTTGCCAACCCTCATGAAAGCTCCAGGAGGCTACCAAAAAAAGTGATGTGCATAACATTATATAAGAAGGCATGGCTTTGCCTGCAAATCTTTACTGCGTGCACCATTCTACCTGAAAGCCTCAGCCAAATGTTGCCAGGTATGTGTACTGGGTCCCACTGTACAGCTAGTGTATATGCAAATATTAGCTGACACCCTTTCACAAATTCCTATGAACACAAAATGTCAACACACATTTTTTCAGGACTAGCCTAGGACTGTTTCCCTACTGGGGCAGAAGACAATACAAGAAGATTGGTGATCAGGGCCCTCATTCCAAGCAGGATAATGGTCATCCTATCTCGCAAATTTGGTAAACCTGGAATCGTAATGACCCATAGAATACAGGTGACAAGTCATTTTGGCTGCACAGTGAACGCCATAAAGCCCGGAAGAAAGTCGCATAAACACAGTTTTTCTACAATTTTAACCCATTCTGAATGTCTTTCCAGCTTCTAGTACATCATAAAGAATATTAAATGGTACAATTACAAAGTAAAATTTGTTCCACAAACATTAAAGGGGTTGTCCAGGCTAAACTTTTAAAGTTTCAATCTGCTGGGGGCAGTGAAAAAAAATAAAAAAATATATACTCATCTGTCCCAGTTGCTCCATTGTCCTCCAGCGCCTCCCGGTTCATTTGCTCTCCCGGGTCTCTTCCAGCAGGGGCATAACTACCGGGGTAGCAGCGGTAGCGGCTGCCACAGGGCCCGGAACATTACGGGGCCCTGTGGGCCCCCGATTTTTTTTTTTTTTTTAATAGGCCGTTACCTGCTGGAGTAACCCCAGCAGGTAACGTTCCTATATACTTACCGTTCCCCGGGGTCCTGCTCACGGCCGCCTATGCTTCCGATTCTGTGGAGGCGGCTGTGAGCAGTAGTGGGGATCGGTAGGTAAGGCTGCGGGCCGAACCCCACAACCACTGCTATCATTATACTCCGGGGTCGTTTTAGACCCCAGAGTATAATAATCGGAGACCCAGGAGAGGTGAGGGAACATAAAAAACAATGTACTTACCTTTCCTACGCTTCTGCAGGCTTCGGGCCTGTGTGGTGACGTCCCAGATGTCAGCTGACGTCATTTTGCGTCGCGACGCCGGCCCGCTTCACATGACGCCGGCCTGGTCCAACATTGAAGAAGGCCGAAATAGCAGGGAGTGGACCTGAGAGAGGAACAGGTAAGTAGCATTGTTTTTATATGTTTCTATGCTCCCCTGGGTCTCTGATCATTATACTCTGGGGTCTGAAAAGACTCCAGAGTATAATAATTGTTCATGGGTGGTCCACAATGGGACATAATACTGTGTGCAGGGGCCACTATGGGGCATAATACTGTGTGGAGGGGGCCATTATGGGGAATAATACAGTGTGCAGGGGCCACTATGGGGCATAATACTGTGTGCAGGGGCCACTATGCGGCATAATACTGTGTGCAGGGGCCACTATGCTGCATAATACTGTGTGCAGGGGCCACTATGGGGCATAATACTGTGTGCAGGGGCCACTATGGCACATAATACTGTGTGCAGGGACCACAATGCTGCATAATACTGTGTGCAGGGGCCACTATGGGGCATAATACTGTGTGCAGGGGCCACTATGGCGCATAATAGTGTGTGCAGGAATGCTTTTTTTGGGGGGGGGTTGGAGGGGGCGGTCCGGGGGGGACGGTTGGGGGCAGCAGTTCGGGGGGGGGGCATGTCCAATGTTCACCTTGGGGCCCAGCCATTCCTAGTTACGCCACTGTCTTCCAGCGTTGTGCTGAAGCTGCAGCTTGGCCTTAGTGTTCACGTGACCGCTAAGGCCAATCAGCGGCCTCAGCAGGCCTCAGGAAGATGACCCGTGATGTCACAGGTAGTGACATTCAAGCCCTTCCTTGATTGGCCTCATCGGTCAAGTGATCACTGAGGCCAATCAGCAGCTTCAGCACAATGCCAGAAGACGCCGTGGGAGCAGATGAACGGAGAGGCATGGGAGGACAACAGAGCAACGGGGATAGGTGAGTATACTTTTTTTTTTTTTTTTCACTGCCCCCAGCAGATTTAAACCTCAAAGTTATGGGGTTTGGAAGGTGAGGAGTCAAAAACGAAAATCGGGGGGTTAAAAGGGGTTAAATTAGCTTTTCCTCTCTGTTACTGTAATTTTCATGTATGTTACACATAGTTTTTGCTGATTAGAATCACTTTATTTATTTAAATTTTTCTTGTCTTTATTTTTTAACACATTGTGCGCCCCATAAAGTCATAATAAACCTTTGCAAACCAAAAAACAAGATTCATACATCCAGTCAGCATCCTACAGCAAGTTTAGCAGGAACAGTCCCAATCATGTGAATGTCACCATAATTAACAATGCAATAGGCATGAATGGCATAAAACAGTAAACATAACAAAAGATCCCTATATCTGAGGAGGCGCCACCAATGGAGGCATAATGATAGGTGTATAGATACTGCCATTCATTCACAAACACATCTAAAAGGCACCACTCTGGGGTAGAAGAATTCTATGTCAGATTAATTATTCCTGTCTGTGTGTTAATCCATGGGTCTCATATCTACATAAAAAGATCTGGGGTGCCGCTGACTATATATATAAGCTTATATTTAGGCAGGTCAGATGCAATCAACCAAACCCATTGTAAAAGTATTGGAGCTTTTGGGAGGTTTCCAATTAAGTAGGATAGTTTTCATTGCACAGAAGAGGATAAGCCTGTACAACTTCCTCTCATACTCGGTAGGGATAATATCTTTCACCCATGCTAGCAGGCTAACCTCTGGGGTCCGAGGTACTTCAGGCATATGATAAAATTCAGGAAGGGTGGTGTTTCTCCAGAGGAATATGTATGGTGATCATTGTACATCATCATCCTGGTCCTCCAGAATAGATATCAGAGTTTTCCAAATATCTACTGCTGCAGCCATATTGGAGGTGTAGAGTTTTATGGGGTATGCTCAAGGCTTTGTAGAAGCTAAGCAGGACTGCCTTCAATACCACTGGAGGGTTGTTCACATCTACCTTTATCCACCACCCCATACAATAATTAAGTATCTGTGTAGTAAAAGTAAAGATTAGGGAGAGTCAGTCCCCCCAGGTCGCTTGGGGCCTTCAGAGTGTCCCCTGCCAATCTGGAAGTTTGCTAATTCCACAGAAAAAGACTAAGGAGCTTATCTATTTTATTAAAGTGTTTTAGGGGAATACAAGTATAATAACTTAGGGAAGAGGACCATCTTGGGTCCCATCCAAGCCCTAAATTTATGTGATATGTACCATGGGATGTATGTTTAGCATGGAAAATTGTCTGACATCCCTTTGAATAACTATGTCCAAGTATGTAAATTTAACTACAAAGTGGAGAGACAAGGATAAGATAGAGCTCTGGTCAACATCATCAATGAACCTCCCATATTTATCCATCGTGCCCAGGAGGGCTTTTGGAGAAGGCCCCAAGTATGGAAGATACACCAGAATGTCATTGGTGTATACAGAGAGCTAATCTGTAATGCCGCAATATTCCAGTCCTCAATGAGAGAATTCCCGTTTATTCTAGAGCAATGGTTCCATACAAGTGCAAAGAACAGGGGTGACAATGGGCACCCCTGTCTGGTTCCCCTTGCAAATGGGAACAGCTCCAATATGTAGCCATTTAGTCTGATGCAGGACATAGGCCTAAGGTACAGTAGGTGGAACCACTTCAGGAAGTTTCCCAGTACACCCAGGAGTCTCAGGGTTGCTAACATTAAGCTCCATTTGACCAAGTCATAGACTTTTTCATTATCTTGCTAGGCCATAGTCCTACTACCCAAATTGAAATGGCAGATTTGAAGGCTTTTATAGAGCTGTCTAAGATTAATGTCAGTGTTTTTCTCAGGCATGAAACCGAGTTTCAGGCTTGCTGCAGTGGCGAGATCTCTGGTAAGAAAATGGCACTGGATAAGGGAGAGAGCCTTGCACACTGTCCAGGGAGGAAAGGCTGTTGGGGCCACACACCACCACCAAATAGGAGCCAAAGGCATTAGGGAAGATTGTGACTGAGTTGGCTTCGGAGAATAGTCAGCAATGGGGGAAACAAGGATAATTGTGAGGATGCAGATGTAGCTCTAAGAGTGTGTTTTTCTATGCCATGAAGGTTAGGCCAAGCCCCCTTTTTGATGATACCGCCTCTTAGCACTGATGAGCTGATTTGAGTTGATCATTGAGGGTTGTGTATACAGCGATCAGGAAGGCAGAGACAGTAATATATCATTCCTGCCTTCCCTCTGGGCAGTCCTGCTGTCACTGACATTCAGTTCCCTACTCCTGCAGTTGCAGGAGCTTGTGCAGCTGCTATCTCTGCAAGAATGTATAGGCACATCCTTGTGGAGATAAACAGTTGGCACCCAGACATATATACTCAATGGGTGGTTGGCAAGTGATTAAGTAATCTACTCAGTTTATTGAATAGATGCATAGGGTGGATGTACAGTGAGTTTGCTGTGCCATACCCACTTGTGCAGGGGGTTGGAAGTAGGGGGCACACTCTGTTTCAGGGGACCACCTTGGCATAAGTGCCCACTAGGGGTCTCACCTATTTCCCATGTGGGCCACCTTGAGTCTGATATTATGTACTGCTGTATGTTGTCCATATGAGGTGGTGCCTGATGGATCACAATATGATTTTTTTTGTTGGTTTGCAACCTGAGCCATACATATTTATGATGGGGCACCAGAATAGTCTATGGGCAATGTATTATGTCTCTGTATGACTCAGCGGTAGTATTGACTAGTAATGCGGTCATATACATGAGCCATGAACCTTATTCTATATAAATGTAAAACTCCTGTGACTACATGATAAGACAACATAATAAAATATATATTATGTTGTTATACTAAACAAACCAGGAATCTTTTTCAGGTAGAATTTCCATCAGTGTTCCAACCTGGGTTGAGAAGATAGAGAGAAGGCGTCACGTGAGCTGTCTTCTCCATAAACCTTAGTAAGTCACAGGATCAGCCAAGTCAGAGCATTTACCTGTTTATATAATTTCTATAGACTGCAGCAGAGAAAGCCGGCTGGGCAGCTGTCTCCTTTAAAGTCTGTGGGAGTAACAGAAGCTACTCAGCCACTGTGCTTGGCTTTTTATGTAATTCACATAAACTAAATAAAGTAGAGTACATGCCTGCTGACTTCTCCTTCTTTACTTGGCTACCGATGACCATTTTCATCTACTAAACATTTATGACTTATCTGACAGATAGGCCATTAATGTCACTGGCCACATTACCTATTCAAGCTTTTCTTACATAAACCCCAATAACTTAAGGTTTTATATTTAATGGCGATGTTTATTTTTTATTTATATTAGGTGGAAATGATCTTTGACATATGGAATCTAGCCCCTAGTGATGTGATAAGCTGCAGCCTCGGTATACATAGTACATCTGGATGATATTTCTCTAAACATAAATAGCATATAAACACGGAATATATCTCCTTTAACACGTACATACAGCACATACTCTGTCCCCACATAACCCTCCTGTAACATTCCCCTCCTGTCTACCAAGTTACTCCCATCCCATTAAAACGTGTGCTCATCCTACATGCCTGCTGTCAAGTATATTTGTCTAACCATATTTATTATTGATTATGCCTAATTCTCAGTGGGGTCATTTTGCACTCCATGAAAGAAAAGCCCTATAATACAAACAAGTTCTCAGACACACATTTTTGACCCTTGTAGTGACAAGGACTCTGAGCTGCAAATTGAGAGTACGTCACAAGAAGTATTTCCATATGGGACTAATATTATTACTAACAGTACACTGAACTTTCCTAAATTACATAGTAACACTATACTACATACAGTAGCTTTTTACTTATTGGCAATATGCTGTGGCTGGTATCTTAAAGGCAGTGTATCACACCAGTTTACTATTGAACTATTACTCTATATTTATTGTATGTAGAATTTCCATAAGGTGTGAACATTCTAACTCCATAGGACCTACCCTTGATCAATAAACACACAATACTATTAGAAAACAAAGCTGTGGTATGTGGCACCCTTTATTTTATACCTCATGAGAGAAGCCTAATCCTAATTGTAACATGACATTATTATTGAGTTTGGACCCATCTACCACTAGACCACAACCTTGAACCAGGAGGACCATGCCCACCTGCCAAGGCTTTTCCCCAGTCAGTGACGGGACCTCTATCTGGTCTTTGTGACTACACAGATCCAAAACATCCTGGGATCTGCAGTATAGCAAAGTGTCCCAATGTGCAAGTTTACCCAATAATGTAGCAAGCAAACTGCTCCTAGCAAGAACACACCTTACAGACAAATATTACCATTAACAAAGTGATTTGGTGGGTCTTCACATTTTCTCATGAATGCCCTGAAAAGTAAAAATGTTCAGCTTAGGTCAGTGACTGAAGGTCATTGGTGAATCTTTACCTTTTCTCAGCAATGTCCTAAAAAATTGGGGGTAGGGAGTAGCTAACTGGTAGAGGAGCTACTTAAACTGCTCCTCTGCCTGCTCATCACTCCTACCGTCTATTTTCACTGCCTTTCACTGACCCTTGTGCTTTATACTGTTAATGCTTATTTTTTAAACCTTTCCCAAGTGCACAAAAGTCTCCTACTTCATTCTCCAATGACACGTCATGCACCCTGTTCCTCCAGCTGCAAGACAGCAGCCAGAAGGAGTTAAATGGAAGGATGCTTGTACCCTGCTGCCCCATTTAAACCTATGGCACTGACAAAGATAGCCAAACGCTGTACTCGGTTATCTCGTCAGTCCCAAAGAGATTGAATACAGTGACAGATTACATGCTCAACAGCCACACAGTTCAACTCCTTCTGGCTGGGGTACTGCAGCTGGTGGGGACAGAGGACAAGATTTCCCCTCCTGGGGATTGGTGTGGATCGGATCCCCACTAATCTAGCAGTTATCAGCTATCCAGTGAATAAATGTTGACTTATCACCAGAATTCCCACATTTCAGTGTTAGTAACTGAGTCTTATTGTATCATTCTTAATTCTAAATGTCACACCCATCACACCACAAGATACCTCATGCCTGGTTGTCCCTTTATAAGCAATTCAGTCATTGACCTAAGTTGAACATCTTTACTTCTTCACCATGAAATACAATACTGTGCCCCATGGTTAAACCTATAGACCTGAATAGGTAGGGAAGTTTCAAGTTTGTATACCTGACTGGAGTTGCTCTCGAAAAAAATCTATTGCTTTGCAAGGGTGATGGCCCTAGAAGGGTTAAGAGACAGAAATTGCAGTAGACAATAGGGGAACACTGGCAGCTTGTGATGGATCCCGAAACCATTCAGCCTCTGTCTGCTAAACTCTGTATTTTTAACAACATTTTAAATGGTGAGCGGCAGATTAATAAGGTGCTGGTAACGGGCTCAGCCGCCTGTATTTATTCTATCTTAAATGGCACTTTGTCAGGCTGCGTGGCTGGGCCTTGCAGAGCTGGATTGGGGATAGCATATACTAGGATTTGGTGTTATCTCTCCAGAACAGGCTTCATCCTGTGTGTTATCAGTCCTATGCAGCCCTGGCTGGCTCTTAAAGTGACGGTAACCTTCTCACCACGCATTATTCCCTTCTCCGTCTTACTCCCTTTATCAGAAGAGACGCAGCAAGCTTGAAATTTCCATTTTTATCTCTTTTATTTACTTCTCTGTAATGTCCTTTGGAGCATATTTTATTTTCATCAAGACTTTGCTATTGATGACCCTGCGCTACATCCCCTCCTCCCCTTTTCCAAAACATTACCATCCCACCTGACCTGCCTCTGGGATGAGGAAGGTTTATAAAGGGAGAATGTGGTTTCTTTAAAGTTCTGATTGTCATATAGTTTTAAATAACCACCTTACAAATATCCTTTTGGGGCATGATCAGCAGGTCCTGAAGTGATCCCCAACTCCTCTTCAGTCTAAAGCAGTGTCAACTGCAGCTGATCAGACGGGGTTCACTACAGCAAGACCCCCGTTTTTGCAAATGGCAAATCAAGAGAACTATGTTAGATTTGTGTGCTCTATATTGTTCCATCAGAAAAAAAAGGTTTTTAGAGGCTCCTGTTCACAGTTAGCGGCAATACTATAGGGTGTGCAGAAGTGGTGGACACCAGGCCCTAGTGTCACATCAAAGAGACTATTGCTATAAACTATGTATAATAGTTATATAGACTTTCCATTGTGAAGCTTCCAGTTATTTATATGGCCGTAGTGATTTACATATGTACCTTTAATACATAAAAGTGAATTATTGTAAGGGTTTTTTCTCTTTTTCTCTGTTTTTATTGTAAGGGTAATCCATCCAGTCCCCCTCCACACACACCTTTAAGCCATGTGGTGGCCCCCTAAAATTTGCACTAACCAGGGGATTTATATATATATGTATATTAGTTATGTTCTCTAAAAAAGTATGTGGCCTTGAGTTTTAGTTAGTGTAAGAATGCAAAATTAGTCTTTCAGATACAGTATCTTCCCTTTAAAGTGTGGCCTGGCATGGGGCAGAAACCTAGAGACACATGGCAGGTGTGAGGCGGTCTGGTGGCAGAGGGAGGGGAGGTGGCAGGCGCAGGAGGAAGCCAACGATTGAAATGAGCTCGCTCTAATCGCATTACACCTCAGCAGCGTCTGTCGACTGCCATCTGTTCACTATACCAAGAGCGTCAGAGGTGTGCGCAGAGAGGGCGGGGGAGGGCACAGGGATATGTATAGATCCAGAGGGAGCAGAGGAATAGAGGAGGGGAGCAGGAATGCTATGAGAGAGAGTAAGTGAGCAAGGGAATGAGACAGTTTAAAAAAAAAGAGAGAGAGAGAGTGAATTATCCTCATTGCAACCTCGAGGAACACAGATAATCACATCCTTTCTTTGGACAATGCCAGACACTTAGGAAACAATTATAGCATTTCGGTTCACATCATACATAACAGGTGCGGTCACCTCCAGACCCTCCAAATGGCAGCTCTGGTAATAATTCTTTCAATAAGATTATGTAACAATCTAAAATATACATCATAGCTGTTAAAGGAGAAGACCTTTCCCGCGCAGCTAGATTGGATGTGGGTGAGACTGGTAGTAGACGGTGCACACATCTACTTCAATGGGAGCACCGGAGACAGCCGAAGTAAAGCACTCGGCTATCTCTGATATGCCCATTCACTTCCATGGGAGCACTGGAGATAGCCAAAGTACAGCACTCGGCTATCTCCAGCTCTCCTATTGAAGTGAACTGGAGTGCTGTTCACCACCTGTCATGCCCACATTGAGCATGGCTGTTATTAGGCTGAATTTGCAGAGGGGGAAGGTCCCCACGCTATTTCTTAGTAGGATACCCAGTTTAACTGTCCCCATTCGATGTCCCAAGGAGATGCATAACCTGAAGCTCTTGTGCAAAATCTATAATGGGACCACTACTTATCTTGTGTCAATTAGAATAGTTGTGGTAACTTTGGAAGCCCCCCAGCAGACTGCTTCCTCTGCATCCCCTATATCTACACCCCTGGTCTCAAGAATGTAGCTTTGACTCACGATTGCCACATTGTCAGACCTTATGTGGTCTTGTCTCTATTGTGGCCAATGTTTTCTGACACAAGCCACCATAATGATGTAATCGCACAGCACACAGACAAAACAAGCAACAAGGCAGAAAAGTGCAAGGGTGAACTTTAACAGACTGGGACAGATTTCCTAATAGTCTAAGTTTTAAACAGTGCAAATATATTTAGACTAGACAGTCCTCAACTGCAACAGTCTTACACTGTTTGATAAATTTGGCATAGTGTTAGACAGTCTGGTCTAACATTATACCACTTGTTACTTGGCTTTAAAAATTTGCCACATGTTTGGTGCACTACAAAGGTTTCAAAATGCATAGGCTGTTGTGACCTTACAGATAATATCTAGGTGGAGTATGCTGTAGCACGCAGATACCTCGCTTAGTAGCACTGAAAGTTCTGGCAAGAGCCATTTGCCATCTTTGGATCAACCTGACTCTGAAGCATTTGTGGTGTAGTGCACAGTCCTTCAGGCCTTAGTAAGAGACTGTCTAATAACATACCAAACTTACTAACTGTCTAACCAAACTGTCTAACTTATCAAATGTGATAGAAACCACCAAGTTTATTTTAACTATACAAGTAACTATAACCATTACACTTGTGTGCCACTTAAAGTGACAGCAACTGCTAAGAGTGTTGTGCCTTACTGTGAACATCCCTCTACTACATTTCCCACAGGGTTATTTTGCGGGTGTAGGCTACTATATTGTAGGGTATGGTTGGGAACTCATATACTTCTTTTTTATCTTCTTCCGCAAGTTTGCCATGAAATATTTTATAGAATGTTGGCAACTATAGTATAAATAGTAGAGCCATTATTGATACCTAAATAATCCAAAAGAGGGCAAAAATTGTTAAAATGGGGGCATACAATCTCTGTAAGTGGCAGAAAAAAACTTTTGGTGCAATTCATCGAAGTTGGTTTTAAAGCCATACTCAAGCACACAGATGTGTTACACAAATAACGCTTCTTCCTATACCGCTTCAGCTCCTGACTTCTGCAGTATGCCTGCTTGCTTGGGCTACTGCTCTCGCTGCACAGTGGCATTGGGTTGGTAAGGCAGCTGGCACCCTAAAATGAGAGCAAGTCTTAGGGCCTATTTAAAGAGAAATTGTCCTGGCATACTTCTCTGATGAGTGTGGTTCATAACCCTGTATTGGCTCTTGTTCCTTGTGCTACTGTTCTTAGTTTTGACTCCTGATTGACCCTGATTCTTTTTAGAGATATCACTTTTCCCTTGCCCTTGGGATGGTCGATTAAGTGCCTATTGTTCTGCTCTCAGTTTCTGACCCTTGCCTCTGTTCTTGACTATGTTCTTGTGTCATCCTCTGACCTGTCACATCATGACCACCCTCCGTTCCTAAATAAGTTTCTATTGCAGCTAAGGGTGAGTTCACACTTGCGGCGGCACTCCGTCTGCCACAAATCTGACCTAAATGTCGGAAAACTGGATAGGGAAAGGTTTGCAACGCTTAAAAAACCCTTCAGTTGAATGGGTTTTTAAAGCAATGCGCGGGTGTGCGCTTACACCCTCTGCGCTGCGAAGCCGTTTTTTTTCGTAGAAAACAAAGTTGGACATGCAGGAATTTGTGTCAGACGAAAAAAACTGGCTTCGCAGCGCAGAGGGTGTAAGCGCACACCGGCACATTGCTTTAAAAACCCATAGAAGTGAATGGGCTTTTAAGCAAAGTGTCGCAAACCTTTCCCTATCCAGTTTTCCAACATTTAGGTTGGATTCGTGGCGGACAGAGTGCCGCCGCAAGTGTGAACCCACCCTTAGGTTTTTTGTCCGTGTAAAACCATTTAAAATGTGATTTTGGCCTAACTGAGAAACCAATCACTATTACATTAGGGTGTAAAAACTATAAAATGAGTATGAGAACAGTGAGCCAATACAGGATTCCTTAATCAGATACTGCAATTGTCTTGTAGATTACTTCATGCACCAGCCCAGTGATAAAGACCAAAGGATATTCGTTTAGATCAAAGGAAAACAGTGTTATCTTAATTTCAGGAAGTGGCATCAAACTGACAACCACAATGTGGAATTTAATGCAAATGAAAGTTTTGGTTGCAGATTGTACAAATCCATTTATGTACTAAGGAGTGTCAAGCAATATTAGGTTTCTCAGATCTTGGATTTGTCAGACCCAAACTTCACTCAGCTGTGTGATGAACACAGGGCAAATATTCAAAAGTCAATTTTAGGCTAAGGCCCCATGTAGCGAGCCGCAGCAAAAAAGCGGCATGGGAAAAACTGCGGCAGCAATGCATTGCACACGACTATGTGCTAACCGACTGCCATGAATGCACGGTACGGGGTTGCACGGGGGACATGCGGATGTCACCCGTGTGCCGCCCGTGCACCGTCCGTGTTTCCACGGCCCCTTTCATTAAATGAATAGGAGCCAGGGAAGCAGGGCCGCAAAATCGGACAGGAATAGGACCTGTTCTATATTTTGCGGCCCGGACACGTGACCGTGTCATTGATGGTCATGTGTACGGGCCCATAGAAATAAATGAGTCAGTGTGCTATCCGGGAAAAACACGGATAGCACACTGACCAGACATACGGTTGTCTGCAAGGGGGCTAAGGCCACACATTGCGGAAAATCAGCTTTTTGTGTTGCTGATTTTGTTGCTTTTTTTTTTTTTTTTTTTTTTTGAGTCAAAGCCAGGAGTGGCTACAAAAGGAATGGAAAATATAGGAAATACTTATACTTCTCCATTCTGCTCAATGCATTCCTAGCTTTGGCTCCAAAAAAACATCAAAATCTGCAACAAAAAAAATCTGCTTTTCCACAATATGGGTCCTTAGCCTTAAACATGTCATGAACATTAGATTCCAGCTGGGGAATCGGCCAATGATCTAATGTCTATGGAGCCTCCTAATCCTCTTCAAGCATGTGAGAGATATCCAATGAGATATAACTACTGCAAGAGTAGTCTGGTTACGGCTTATACTGCTTCCTGATTCCTTTGGCATGCAATGTTGTCATGAGTCACCCTGGTATCTACATAAGCAATATTCCCTAAAAACTATATCCAGTAGATTACCATGATGACCATAGACAGACCAACCTTGACCCAATCCAACGAACTTTGGAAAGTCTTAAAACACAATATAAATTTGGTATCCTCATAATCACACTAACCTGCGGAATAAAAATTTATATGACATTTGTATTCGCACTAGATGTTGCCACCAAAAAATAAAATAAAAAGTGATCAAGATGTCCTAAACCTAAAACTGCAAAACCACAAATGGTAAGCAGTCACATTTCTGTCAATGGAAAAATAAATTAAATATGGTTCTCAGAATATCACGAAACAAAAATACTTTATTTTTTTAGAAAGTGTATTTATTGTGCAGGCATCGTGTTACATAGAGATGTAGGAGTATATCAATGCTACAATATTTTTTATTTTTTTTATATAAAAGTATTCAACATCACATGGATTGTTCTGGCTTACATATTATACATTATTTTTGCAATACAATACATAAGAAGCAGCACATTAAAAAAAATTATATTACCATAAACTTATTGACCCAAAGAATAAAGTTAACATATTTGTACATTTGTACCACTTTGTTAATGCTTTTTTAAAAAAAAAGTCAGAATTATAATACCACCCTGAGGCCAATTCGAAGCGCTGCAAAAAAAAAAAAAACACTGGAAAAAAACATGGCGGAAATGCATCAGGTTTTTCGTGCAGCGTTTTTTGGGGTTTTTTTGCGGTTTCGCATAATTTTCCTCTGCGGACTTTCTATCCCTATTATAGCTATAAGGAAAACGCCAGCATTCTGGCGAATCCCATCCACACATTGCAGAAAAATATGCACAGCGGAAATGCTGCAATTTCCAAAACCATCGCAGTTTAGGAAATCGCAGCATGTCAATTATACCTACAGAAACGCTGGTGGTTTCCCTATAGGGAATAAACTCATATTAAATGGAAAAAAAAAACAATGTTGCTAACAGCTCTCAACCAGATTACAACCTGTCATTTGTGACAGTATGAAATAAATTTTTAGATTTTGAGTAGATCTTAAACACCCCTTTGTACTAGTGCTAAACTATACTTCCAGGCATCATATTGTTCTGGTTGACAGTGAGGATACAGTAAGCTTATGCCAGGTTGTATCCGGATGCCACGTAGAAATCCAGGCAAAGACAGCTGGATACAAATGTCCTGCTCAGCAGCGAATACCCCACTCCAATCTGCTGGATGACCCACATTCAGTCTTTCGAGGTGTGCTCTTTAATTCTGGCCCTGTTAGCTTTTGTGATGGTATCTTTTTAAGCTGCGCTCAGATTTCTCTCTCCTACAACAGCTGCCAGTGCTTAATTAAAACCCAAACTGCTCTGGGTACACCTGGTGAGGAACTGCCAACAAACAACCTAGCAAATGCATCATAGGAGAAGAGGTATTATTAACCCAGTCACTACTGGGAGTTCTGCTCACTTCTGCACAGGGACAAATACATGCATTTAGCTTGCCTATAAAATATTAAAACAGACATTGCTTCCACTGAACCTGTCAAGACTAGGAATATAAAACTGTGAAATGGGAATAGTACAGTTAAAGTAGGCCCAGACCAATAATAGCACCTGTTAGAGGGTGGGGGGGACTTTAATTTTTTGTATCAAAATCCCATTATTTTTGATAACGTGCAATTTTAACACTAGTTATCGCCCAATTTATCTCATGTTTGAATCAAATTATAAGGAAAAGAGAACCCTTATTGGCTGCTCTACAAAGCTGTACATTAGAAGAGATCAGAACAGCGCCACCTAGTGACTCAAAATGTATACAAAAGGTTTTAATCACACTATTCTAGGCCTTGTATGTAAAAACTAGTGTCTACAAAAGGTGAAGTAGTCGTCCATAGTAACTGAGCCAGGTGTCCTCATGCTGCAAGTTGATTGGTTGCTTCATGTCCTACCTTACTGTGGTTTTTATATAAGGCTTTATAAGATAACTTTAAAGAGCCGTAAAAGATGCTCCTAGAGTCACATTCTTTTCACTGACTGGTTAAAAATAAAACATTAGGTCTATTGCTTGAAGTTTCTGGACACCAACGCCAAATATGTAAGGTGACATTCACACATAAAAATGTCAATTGCTTTCTTCACTCATAGGATGAGAGCAATAGTCATTAATGACAATAAAGGTGCCAAACACAGACAGAGTCCGCTCTGTTCGGCGTCCGTTCCCATTCAGTCTAATGTAAAAAACAGGAAGCCTTGTCATGTTTATTTACTTTTGTAATGGAAGAGAAAGATTTGCATGCGTGACTTTTTCTTCCATCAGTTACTCTACTGTATTGCCATTAATGTCCTATGACGGATGACAGCAACGGACTTTAATAACAATAGTGTGAACTTACACTATGAGGGTTGCAAAATATCATGCGCCATAAACTTATTAGTGACCGGGACTCTTTGGGCCCGATAAAAGGTTTTTGTTTGTTTTTTTAAACTGTAGTTTTTATTAAAGTGTTTTACAATAAAGTATACATTTAAAGAGGAAAGATCACAACAGATGAAGCAACATGGTAGCAAAATCCTCTGCATACAAAAAATTACAAAGATAATAAAAACAATATCAGACATCAGACAAGGGGAAAAAAGGGAGAGAAGGGAAACGGAGAACGGGAGGCGGGTGGGGGGGAGGACAGTTCGGTTGGAGTCAAAGGCCATGTGAGCTAGAGTAGGAGTCCCAATACGACCATATGGAATTAAAGGCCTCCACAGTGTGGTTCAAAGTAGCCGCCAAAAATTCAAGATTGCGGGTGTCCTTCATGCGGGCACACAGTTCTGTCCCCATGGCAAGTGTAGGGTCGAAGTAAAATAATCAAAGGGCCTAAGCTCCAAGGTCAAAGGGTCGACCAGATCCGCGATATGGAACAGACCTAGCATGCTCCAATGGTGCACTATAGCGGAAGAAAGTCCCTCCGGGAGGAGTGGGTTATAAAGAAACGAGATCATGGATGAGGAGCGAGAAGCTAAGGCAAATTGCTTAGAGCATGTATTCCAGACTGTCCTTGTAAATTTAATGGGTCCCAATAGGGGAGTAGCAGGCGAGGGGGGGAAGCGTGACCACAGGAAGGCATTCGGATGCACTGGGGCCAACCAAAGCATCTCTATTTCAACCCACCTGGTATATGCCCGTGGTGCTGCCCAAAACGGGAGGGCCCAGAGATGGGTTGCCCAGTAATAATGCAAAATATGTGGCACCACCAAACCCCCCTCAGCCCTACTGGTCAACATCACCGAACGGGGGATACGATGGCGCTTAGCGTTCCATATAAACTGGAAAATTGCCTTTTGAAGGGATCTTAATTCGCACCTTGGGACCGCCACTGGGAGTGTTTCGAAATAATAAAGAAGTTTAGGGAGGAGGGTCATCTTGACTACTGTAATCCGCCCAAGCAGAGAGATGTGAAGGGGACGCCATTTATCCAGGAGGGAGCGGAGCTCTTTGAATAAGCGAGGATAGTTGGCAGAGTACAGGGAGGAGTAGTCCGTAGAAAGCTGAACACCCAGGTAGCGGAGCGAGTGGTCCCTCCAATGGAAATTATAATTGGTTTTAAGTGTCTGAAGGATAGGATCCAAAATGTTAATAGGGAGGGCCTCAGTCTTTGCAGGGTTGACCTTATAGCCTGACATGTTACTGTAATCTTTGAGTGTACTAAGGAGGTTCGGGAGGGTGATGTGTAGGTTGGAAAGGGTTAAAAGGACGTCATCTGCAAATAGGGATATCTTGAATTCCCTGTCACGAACCGAGATGCCCTTAATATCTGGATTGGACCTGATCCGGGATGCCAGGGGTTCAATACAGAGGGCGAAAATTAAAGGGGAGAGGGGACATCCCTGACGTGTCCCATTATGGATCGGGAAAGGGGGAGAGGTAGCATTAGGAAGTTTGACAACTGCTGAGGGAGTGGAATACAAAGCTCGAATTGCCGTTAGGAAAGCCCCAGAGAAGCCGAAACGCTCAAGAGTGGCCAACATAAAGGACCAGTCAAGGCGATCAAAGGCCTTCTCTGCGTCCAGGCTTAAGATAAGGGCGGGGGTAGCCGAACGGTTGGCCACGTCAATCAAATCCACCACCCTTCTGGTGTTGTCTCCCCCCTGCCTGCAGGGAACGAAACCCACCTGGTCCTTGTGGACAAGAGAGGGCAGCCAACCGCTAAGCCTAGTTGCCAGAAGCTTAGTGAAAAGCTTAAGGTCAGAATTTAAAAGAGCGATAGGGCGGTAATTAGAGCAGTCTGTGTGATCTTTGCCTGGTTTGGAGACTAAGGTAATGTGGGAGTGGAGCATAGTCTGAGGGATAGGGGAGCCCTCCAGAAATGAATTAAAAATGCTACACAGATGGGGAATTAATTTAACTTGGAAGACCTTATAATACAAATATGTGAACCCATCCGGGCCCGGGGCCCTACCATTAGGAAGGTCCTTCAATATGGCTATAACCTCCTTGCTGGTGACAGGGGCATTTAGGAAATCTAACGCCGAAGTCGGAAGCGTGGTAAGGTGGCAGGTAGTTAGGTATGCTTCCAAATCTAGCGTCTGACCTGGGAGGGCTGGTGGAGGGAGATTATACAATTTAGAGTAGTATTCATAAAACAGAGTCTCTATAGTATCAGGATGGTGATGGAGGACCCCGTTCAGATCACGAACTGTGTGTGGGACAGAGGAGTATTGCCGCTCCCAGAGGGCCCTAGCTAGAAGGGTGTGGGCCTTATTCCCTCTCTCGTAATAACGCTGTCTGCTATAGAGGAGAAGGCGCTGCGCATAGCCTGGGTAGCTATTGTATAAAATGTTTTAATTGTTGCCCTCCTGCCATAATTTTTTTTATCTTCCCCTTGACATGGCTATATGCGTGATTAACTTTTATTAACACTGGGAGAAATGGAAAAAGATGCAATTTTGCCATTGTTTTCTTCATTATACATTTTGTGCTGACCACAACGCTGTTAGTCTCTTTTTTTTTTCTATTTTACATCTTTTGCACAAAGAAACAGTTAAATATAATTTTTTTTTGTGCCACCATATTCTGAGTTAAACTTTCATTTTGTGGGACAAGTTGGCGTTTTTATCGGTACTGTTTTGGGGTACATACAACTTTGAGTGGGATAAATAATGTGATAACTTAATAATTCATGTATAAAAAGAAAATATACAGAACAAAGCGCTCCCTGTGTGGAACCTGTTAGGATGTCGTATATGTCCCCTTTACCCTTAAGGTTTGGGGCTCACAGTCACAACCACTATCTGTGCATGTCTAATCCGAGTGGTGGAGGTAGCTCTGCTATGTCTCTTCTTGGGAATTTCCTGATTTCCAAGTAATCGCAATAGAAGAATGTATCCACACTACAATATTATATTGTGGTGGAAAGAGAGGACCAGTGGCGCCTCTCACTCTTAGGTATAGTTATAATTAGGAAGTAACGATCTGATGATGTTTTTTAGCAAGAGATATAAACCAACTGGAATAACAGTGGTTTATTATATTTAAAAGCAATTAGGAGTTAAAAATATTAAAAAAACTAAAAATAAAATAGTACTGTATAGTACAAAAGTAATTGTATAGTACAAAGGTAACGTGTTTCGGAGTATAAAGACCCCTTTCTCAAACCAAACGTACATGTATAAATGAGTATCAAATGAGTTTAAATAGACCTCCCTATAGGGGGAGGGCTAAAAGGTCACATGATAAATAGACCAATAAAGACATAAATAGAAAATACATTAAAACATATAAATTTAACTATGCCTAAAAAACAATAATATAATTATTTCTATAAGGAAATAATAATTAATTAATCCAGTATACGGTATAGATATAACTTCTTATATGTATAATAGCTTCAATGAAAACACATCTCTATCTATATTAGGAGTATGAGCAATGTCCAATGTAATGTATCAATAACAATAATTGTATGACAATGTTACCTTTATTTGAAATCGCTGGGACGCTGACAGAGATATGAGGAGAGGTGTATACACATAATCACGCGGGCTACAGCGCACGAGGACGCTGGCACCTGCGTGATAGAAGTTCTGTGTGCCAGGATGAGATGTGAGTAGAGAGGTCCTAGTGCAAAACGGTATCAGCGCTATTCGCGCAAGCGCATTGCATACACCAGCGGCAATATCGAAAGTAAACGGGATCAGCGGCTTGTTGGGATTTAATAAGGTAAGTATGTGCTATACAGTGCTGGTCAAAAGTATTGGCACCCCTGCAATTCTGTCAGATAATACTCAATTTCTTCCAGAAAATGATTTCAATCACAAATGCTTTGGTAATAATATCTTCATTTAATTTGTCTTCAATGGAAAACCACAAAAAGAATTGTAAAAAGCCAAATTGGATATAATTCCACACCAAACATAAAAAGGGGTGGACAAAAGTATTGGCACCCTTTGAAAAATCATGTGATGCTTCTCTAATTTGTGTAGTTAACAGCACCTGTTACTTACCTGTGGCACATAACAGATGGTGGCAATAACTAAATCACACTTGCAGCCAGTTGAAATGGATTAAAGTTGACTCAACCTCTGTCCTGTGTCCTTGTGTGTACCACATTGAGCATGGAGAAAAGAAAGAAGACCAAAGAACTGTCTGAGGACTTGAGAAGCAAAATTGTGAGGCAGCATGAGCAATCTCAAGGCTACAAGTCCATCTCCAAAGACCTGAATGTTCCTGTGTCTACCGTGAACTCAAAAAGTTCAAAGCCTATGGCACTGTGGCTAACCTCCCTAGATGTGGACGGAAAAGAAAAATTGACGAGAGATTTCAACGAAAGATTGTGTGGATGGTGGCTAAAGAACCTCGACTAACATCCAAACAAGTTCTAGCTGCCCTGCAGTCCGAGGGTACAACAGTGTCAACCCGTACTATCCGTCGGCGTCTGAATGAAAAGGGACTCTATGGTAGGATACCCAGGAAGACCCCACTTCTGACCCAGAGACATAAAAAAGCCAGGCTGGAGTTTGCCAAAACTTACCTGAGAAAGATAAAAACTTTTGGGAAGAATGTTCTCTGGTCAGATGAGACAAAAGTAGAGCTTTTTGGGAAAAGGCATCAACATAGAGTTTACAGGAAAAAAAAGAGGCCTTCAAAGAAAAGAACACGGTCCCTACAGTCAAACATGGCGGAGGTTCCCTCATGTTTTGGGGTTGCTTTGCTGCCTCTGGCACTGGACTGCTTGACCGTGTGCATGGCATTATGAAGTCTGAAGACTACCAACAAATTTTGCAGCATAATGTAGGGCCCAGTGTGAGAAAGCTGGGTCTCCCTCAGCAGGACAATGACCCAAAACACACTTCAAAAAGCACTAGAAAATGGTTTGAGAGAAAGCACTGGAGACTTCTAAAGTGGCCAGCAATGAGTCCAGACCTGAATCCCATAGAACACCTGTGGAGAGATCTCAAAATGGCAGTTTGGAGAAGGCACCCTTCAAATCTCAGGGACCTGGAGAAATTTGCCAAAGAAGAATGGTCTAAAATTCCAGCAGAGCATTGTAAGAAACTCATTGATGGTTACCGGAAGCGGTAGTTTGCAGTTATTTTGTCTAAACGTTGTGCTACCAAGTATTAGGCTGAGGGTGCCAATACTTTTGTCCGGCCCATTTTTGGAGTTTTGTGTAAAATGATCAATGATTTGACTTTTTTTTCATTCTCTTTTGTGTTTTTTCATTGCAAGCAAAATAAATGAAGATATTATTACCAAAGCATTTGTGATTGCAATCATTTTCTGGAAGAAATTGAGTATTATCTGACAGAATTGCAGGGGTGCCGATACTTTTGGCCAGCACTGTAAGTATGTGAAAACGTACTGGCTGATGTATAGATAGAGGGAGAAAATTAATATGTACATAAAGATGGAATGAATTGATGTGCACTGCTGAAACTACAGAAGATACCATATGGTATGTGTATATTATGAAGCTAAAGGACGATGATGGGCATATGTAAAAGAGAGAAACTCTATATTGATATGTATTGAAATGTAGATATGAATGAAATGTTTGTACACTGTTGGAGTTTTTTGGAAATTAGTTAGAACAAGAATTGTCAGGAGGATGGGAAAATGGGCTGATAATAAAGAAAAAAGAAGAAAAAAAAATGTTTTTTTTGTTTTTTTTTAAAATGGGCATGGTTATGACTACTCTGTAACTAATTCTTTAACCTCATTAAGACCTATTGGGGAGAGGGAATTTAACTTATAGATCCAGTACATTTCTTTACGTTTTAAGTTCTCAAATCTGTTCGGCACATCTGCAGGGATATGATCAATGGGATATATAATAAAATGACCAAAATTACATTCATGACGGTGTAGCACATGAATGATACACTATGTTTTGTGTATCCATTTATTACGTTAGACCTATGTTTATTGATTCTAATCTGTAGAGGAAGTGTAGTCCTTCCAACATATTGAAGATTACATTTACATTCTATTATGTATATTACAAATGATGAGCCACATGTTAGTTTGTGTTGGATCCTAAATTCTTCACCTGTGGTATTACTTTTAAAATCTGTAGCTCCATGTTTCATGGAGAGACAACATTTGCACTTTTTCTTGTTGCATTTAAATGCTCCAATGGAAGTTATAATGGTCTGTTTGCTAGAAGATGTGGTGATGGGTCTAAATTTACTGGATGCAAGAACATTTTTAATAGTTTTTGCTCTCCTAAAGGTTATATTTGGTATAGCAAGAATTGTTGAACTTAAAAAAGGATCATTTTATGCCAATATTTATTGAGAATTGTTCTGATTTTATAATGGGATTGATAAGTGGTGAGGAAATTAAAGTGTCTATTAGTATCAGTTTTTTCGTTGATTTTGGATAACAGGCATTCGTCTTGGGTGAATTTGCCGGCCCTTTTAAAGGCTTCGTTAATGATGCTTTTTGGATAGCCTTTCTCTAGAAACCTTTTAGTCATAATTTGACTTTGTGTGATGAAATCACAATTTTCTAGTACAATTCCGTCTTATTCTTTTATATTGACTAAAGGGGAAGTTAGTTTTCCACTTTTTATAGTGACAACTTTGAAAGTTTAAAAAGTTATTGCCATCGCCTTTTTTAAACAAAGTCTTTGTCACAATTTTATTACCCTCAACACTTAATACTAGGTCTAGGTATTCTACTTGATTTTTAGATATTGTGCTGGTCAGTTTCAATCCCCAATCATTGGAATTGAGGTGTAGAATAAATTCATTGAGTTCGTTTTGAGAGCCTTTCCATATAAGTAACAGGTCATCAATGTACCTGCAGTAGAACATTATATTTTTGTACCATTTTGATTTATAAATAAACTCTTCTTCATATTTGCCCATATAGAGATTTGCAAAACTGGGCGTAAATTTCGTCCCCATTGCGGTTCCCCTGCACTGTATGTAGATAGAACTTTCAAACGAAAATACATTGTGCGCTAAGATAAATAAAATTGCAGATAGAAGAAATAGTTTTTGGACTTTGTTTTTGGTATAGATGTATCCGCTTTTAAAAAAGCTGAAGTAGCCCAATTTTTTTGTGGGATGTTATATAATGCACTAACATCTAGTGTAACCCAAATGTATTCACTAGACCATTCAAAATTTCGAGTTTTTGAAATGAGGGTAGAGGAATCCTTTAAATAAGAAGGAAGTTTTAGCACAAATTAACTTAACTTAATAATTCAGGTTGTTATGGACATAGAGATTCTGATTATGGCTTTTTTATTTTTTTGCGATATGGAAGTATTTTTAATAGGGAGAATGTTTTCTCTTTTTATATTTTTACACATGTTACTTATTTATTTATTCACATTTTTCCAGGTCCCCCTAGAATAATATAAAGCAATACATACAGTGCCTTGCGAAAGTATTTGGCCCCCTTGAACTTTTCAACCTTTTGCCACATTTCAGGCTTCAAACATAAGGATATAAAATCTTAATTTTTTGGTGAAGAAGTGGGACACAATTGTGAAGTGGAACGAAATTTATTGGTTATTTTAAACTTTTGTAAAAAATAAAAAAACTGAAAAGTGGGGCGTGCAATATTATTCAGTCCCTTTACTATCAGTGCAGCAAACTCACTCCAGAAGTTCAGTGAGGATCTCTGAATGATCCAATGTTGTCCTAAATGACTGATGATGATAAATATAATCCACCTGTGTGTAATCAAGTTTCCGTATAAATGCACCTGCTCTGTGATAGTCTCAGGGTTCTGTTTAAAGTACAGAAAGCATCATGAAGACCAAGGAACACACCAGGCAGGTCCGTGATACTGTTGTGGAGAAGTTTAAAGCCGGATTTGGATACAAAAAGATTTCCCAAACTTTAAACATCCCAAGGAGCAGTGTGCAAGCGATCATATTGAAATGAAAGGAGTATCAGTCCACTGCAAACCTACCAAGACCTGGCCGTCCCTCTAAACTTTCATCTCAAACAAGGAGAAGACTGATCAGAGATGCAGCCAAGAGGCCCATGATCACTCTGGATGAACTGCAGAGATCTACAGCTGAGGTGGGAGCAGGGGCGTAACTACCGGGGTAGCAGTGGTAGCGACTGCCACAGGGCCTGGAACATTACGGGGCCCGGAGCCCTGTGGCAGTCACTACCGCGAACCCCACAATCACTGCTATCGTTATACTCCGGGGTCTTTTGAGACCCCGGAGTATAACGATCGGGGGCCCAGGGGAGGTGAGCGAACATAAAAAACACCGTAACTCACCTCTCCGCCGCTCCGCAGGCTTCGGGCCTGTTTGGTGACGTCCCAGACGTCAGCCGACGTCATTATGCATCGCGACGCCGGCCTGGATCGCGCGAGATCCGGTCCGACATTGAAGATGGCCGAAGTAGCGCACGGGAGTGCACCGGAGCGAGGAAGAGGTAAGTTGGAGTGTTTTCTATGTTTCTATCCTCCCCTGGGTCTCCAATCATTATACTCTGGGGTCTGAAAAGACCCCAGAGATAATAATCGTTCATGGGTGGTCCACTAAGGGGCATAATACTGTGTGCAGGGGCCACATGGGGCAAACACTGTGTGCGGGGGGCCACTATGGGGCATAATACTGTGTGCAGGGGCCACTATGGGGCAAACTACTGTGTGCAGGGGCCACTATGGGGCAAACTACTGTGTGCAGGGGCCACTATGGGGCAAACTACTGTGTGCAGGGGCCACTATGGGGCAAACTACGGGGCGGGGTGTGTGCAGGGGCTACTATGGGGCAAACTACTGCGTGCAGGCGCCACTATGGGGCAAACTACTGCGTGCAGGGGCCACTATGGGGCAAACTACTGCGTGCAGGGGCCACTATGGGGCAAACTACTGCGTGCAGGGGCCACTTTGGGGCAAACTACTGTGTGTCGGGGCCACTATGGGGCAAACTACTGTGTGCTGGGGCCACTATGGGGCAAACTACTGTGTGCTGGGGCCACTATAGGGCATAATATTGTGTGCAGGGGCCACTATGCTGCATAATACCGTGTCCAGGGGCCACTATGAGGCATAATACCGTGTGCAGCGGCCACTATGGGGCATAATACCGTGTGCAGGGGCCACTATGGGGCATAATACCGTGTGCAGGGGCCACTATGGGGCATAATAGTGTTCGCAGGAATGCGGTTTGTGTGTGGGGGGGTTGGGGGGCGGCGGTTTGGGGGGGATTGGGGGCGGCGGCTTGGGGGGGGGGCCCCATGTCAAATGTTCGCCTTGGGGCCCAGCCATTCCTAGTTACGCCACTGGGTGGGAGAGTCTGTCCATAGGACAACAATCAGTCGTACACTGCACAAATCTGGCCTTTATGGAAGAGTGGCAAGAAGAAAGCCATTTCTCAAAGATATCCATAAAAAGTCTCGTTTAAAGTTTGCCACAAGCCACCTGGGAGACACACCAAACATGTGGAAGAAGGTGCTCTGGTCAGATGAAACCAAAATCGAACTTTTTGGCCACAATGCAAAACGATATATTTGGTGTAAAAGCAACACAGCTCATCACCCTGAGCACACCATCTCCACTGTCAAACATGGTGGTGGCAGCATCATGGTTTGGGCCTGCTTTTCTTCAGCAGGGACAGGGAAGATGGTTAAAATTGATGGGAAGATGGATGGAGCCAAATACAGGACCATTCTGGAAGAAAACCTGTTGGTGTCTGCAAATGACCTGAAACTGGGACGGAGATTTATCTTCCAACAAGACAATGATCCCAAACATAAAGCAAAATCTACAATGGAATGGTTCACAAATAAACGTATCCAGGTGTTAGAATGGCCAAGTCAAAGTCCAGACCTGAATCCAATGGAGAATCTGTGGAAAGAGCTGAAAACTGCTGTTCACAAACGCTCTCCATCCAACCTCACTGAGCTCGAGCTGTTTTCCAAGGAAGAATGGGCAAGAATTTCAGTCTCTCGATGTGCAAAACTGATAGAGACATACCCCAAGCTAATTGCAGCAAAAGGTGGCGCTACAAAGTATTAACTTAAGGGGGCCGAATAGTTTGGCACGCCCCACTTTTCAGTTTTTTAATTTTTTACAAAAGTTTAAAATATCCAATAAATTTTGTTTCACTTCACGATTGTGTCCCACTTGTTGTTGATTCTTCACCAAAAAATAAAAATTTTATATCCTTATGTTTGAAGCCTGAAATGTGGCAAAAGTTTGAAAAGTTCAAGGGGGCCGAATACTTTTGCAAGGCACTGCATAGTCATGGCTGTAAGTGTTGTCAAATTTTTACAGAAAATAAAGTATTTCTTCCAGAAAGATATTGCAATTACACAACTTTTGTTATACACATGTTTATTTCCTTTGTGTGTATTGGAACAACACAATAAAACAGAAAAGAAAAAGGCAAATTGGACATAATTTCACACAAAACTCCAAAAATGGACTGGACAAAATTGTTGCCAATTTTTCTAAATTGTGGGTAAATAACTTTATTTCAAGCATGTAATGCTCATTGAAACTCACAGGTAGCAAGTAACAGGTGTGGGCAATATACAAATCACACCTGAAACCAGATAAAAAGGAGAGAAGTTGACTCAGTCTTTGCATTGTGTGTCTGTGTGAGCCAGACTAAGCAAGCAGAACAGAAAGAGGAGAATAGAACTGTCTGAGGACTTTAGAACCAAAATTGTGGAAAAATATCAACAATCTCAAGGGTACAAGTCCATCTCCAGAGATCTTTATGTTCTTTTGTCCACGGTGTGCAATATAATCAAGAAGTTTACTACCCGTGGCACTATAGCTAATCTCCCTGGACGTGGACAGAAGAGAAAAAATTGATGAAAGGTTGCAATGCAGGATAGTGTGGATGGTGAATAAGCAGCCCCAATCAAGTTCCAAAGAAATTCGAGCTGTCCTGCAGGCTCAGGGTGCTTCAGTGTCAGCTCAAACTATCCATCGACATTTGAATGAAATGAAACACTATGGCAGGAGACCCAGGAGGACCCCTCTGCTGACACAGAGATATAAAAATGCTAGACTGCAGTTTGCCAAATTGTATGTGAGTAATACAAAATCCTTCTGGGAAAAGGTCTCGTGGATAAAGGAGACCAAGATAGAGCTTTTTGGTAAAGCACATCATTCTACTGTTTACTGAAAATGAGGCCTACAAAGAAAAGAACACATAGTACCATAAAACAATATGGTGGAGGTTCAAAGATGTTTTGGGGTTGTTTTGCTGCTTCTATCACTGGGTGCCTTGACTGTGTGCACGGCATCATGAAATTTGAGGATTAGCAAATGATTATGGGTTGCAATGCAGGGCCCAGTGTCAGAAAGCTGGGTTTGCGTCCTAGGTCATGGGTCTTGCAGAAGGACAGTGACATCAAACATACTTCAAAAAGCACCCAGAAATGGATGGAAACAAAGTGCTGGAGAGTTCTGAAGTGGCCAGCAATGAGTCCAGATATAAATCCCATTGAACACCTGTGGAGAGATCTTAAAATTGCTGTTGGGAAAAGGCACCCTTCACATATGAGAGACCTGGAGCAGTTTGCAAAAGAGGAGTGGTCCAAAATTCCAGAAGCTTGTTGATGGTTATAGGAAGTGATTGATTTCAGTTATTTTTTCCATTGGCTGTGTAATCAAATATTAAGTTGAGGACACCAGTAATTTTGTCCGGCGCATTTTTTGAGATTTGCGTGAAATTATCTAATTTTGTACTTTTTTATCAGAGTTTTGTGTTGTTCCAATACAAACAAAGGAAATAAATACGTGTGTAACAAAACATGTGTAATTGCAATAATTTTCTAATACATTTTGTGGAATAAAAATTCAGGGGTGCCAACACTTACAACCATGAAATCTTTGAAGATTTTGAATTTGACTATTGAAGTGTATTATGTCTCTGACCAAAACATTTTTAGGCTATTAGGCGCTGCTCTTGGCAAGCTCTATTATGTGTACTTTGGGTGTTACTGACTGTTTCATCTGAGTGATTAAATGGCTCCAACTGGAGTCACCACTGACCCTGGCTTTTGCAGCGGAGGCCCAGTTGCCAGTTACAGGGAGTGAGTCTGAACAGTGCCTGTCTTTTTAGGGACTCACCCCAAATAGACTCACTTGTCAACTCATTCATAAATGAGCTGACCCACTTGTCAACCCACTGAGTTCACCCATGAGCTCACCCACTTGTCAACTCATTCATAAATTTCTAAAAGGAATAACAGGAGAATAGCAAAACAAACAGATCCAAAAATATTTTGTTCCAGAATTGTTGTTTAATGAAAAAATACAAGTATTTACTAAAACAGGCATGCCAGGAAAGGTGACAGGTCCCAGTGCAACAGCTGTATCAATTGTATAAGGCTAATATGCAGTGTGTTATGCTCTGTAACATGGTGGTGGCAGTTGAATATGCTTGGGAGAGGTGGCAGACTCCCTTTAGGTTGAGCCCCACATTGTGAAAACACGGCAAAAAGAAAACACATTTGACAGTACCTGCAAAGTGGATGGCATTTTATCTAATCCCATCCACACATTGCAGAAAAAATCTGCTCGCATTTTTGTAAATCACATGTCAATTAAACCCACAGAAACACTGATGTTTTCTGTATAGGTATAATAGAATCAGAAAGTCCACAGAGGAACACTTTGAAGACTTTCTGTGAAAATTGCTGTGAAAAAATCCATGATGCTTTTACACTGTCCACGGTCTTTTCCGCAGCGTTTTTCAGTTGTGGCTTGCTACATGGGGCCTTAGCCTTAAAGCTAACCTGTCACCATAAAAATGCTGTTTAATCTGCAGGTAGTATATTATAAAGCAGGAGAATCAGAGCATATAGATACACACGTGGACAGAATTGTTGGTACCCCTCGTTTAATGAAAGAAAAACCCACAATGGTCACAGAAATAACTTGAATCTGACAAAAGTAATTTGCCAAACTACATGTTGACAAGCCACAAAGCTTCTGGGAGAATGTCCTATGGACAGATGACAAAGAAATACAAAAATCGAAATTTTTGGCAAGGCACATCAGCTCTATGTTCACAGACGGAAAAAATGAAGTATATCCTGAAAAGAACACTGTCCCTACTGTGAAACATGGAGGAGGCTCTGTTATGTTCTGGGGCTGCTTTTCTGCATCTGGAACAGAGTGTTTTGATCTCTACAGGGTACAATGAAATCTCAAGACTATCAAGAGATTCTAGAAAGAAATGTGCTGCCCAATGTCAGAAAGCTTGGTCTCAGTCGCACGTCATGGGTCTTGCAACAGGATAATGACCTAAAACACACAGCTAAAAACACCCAAGAATGGCTAAGAGGAAAACTTTGGACTATTCTGAAGGGGCCTTCTATGAGCCCTGACCTAAATCCTATTGAGCATCTTTGGAAGGAGCCGAAACATGCCGTCTGGAAAAGGCACCCTTCAAACCCGAGACTACTGGAGCAGTTTGCTCATGAGGAGTGACCAAAATACCTGTTGAGAGGTGCAGAAGCCTCATTAACAGTTACAGGAATTGTTTGATTGCAGTGATTGCCTCAAAAGGTTGTGCAACAAAATATTAAGTTAAGGTTACCATCATTTCTGTCCAGGCCTGTTTCATGAGTTTTCTTTTTTAAAAAATTTCTGTTGAAGCATGGTTGAAAAGCAATGCCTGACTTTCATTTGTTCATTTTCATAGAATTTTTATATATTATTACTTTTGTCAGCTTCAAGTTATTTCTGTGACCATTGTGGGTTTTTCTTTCATTAAACGAGGGGTACCAACAATTTTGTCCACGTGTGTATATAGTGTTATGGGGAAAAGATTCAGTAATTGTAATTTCTTGTAATTTATTCATTTTTTTTTTTTTTCAATTCAAATATTTTATTGAATTTTCATGAATAAACAACATAAATCAAAACAGACCTTGAATACAGAAATACAGACAATGCAGACTGGAGCCACCTAAGGGCACCCCAAGACGGCCACAGTCAGCAAGGCAACATAAACATTGATTAGAGGAAGATGAAGAAAGAGTGGAGAGGGGAGGGAAGGGTAGAAGAGAGAGAAGAGAGAAAAAGAGGAAGAGGAGGAAAGAAAAGAAGAGGAAAAAAAAAGGGGGAGAATGATCTGGCAGGGAGTGTAATGGGGAAGTGAACACGTGAACACATGTCATGGCCACATTAGAATGACCTGAAATTCACTATGTAAGGACAGATGTAGAGACAAATACAATGGTAGGACAAATGCTAACGGTGGGAGACTATGCTCAGAGCTCAGAGTCCAGCGTTCAAGCCCGGGAGTGGGGCCCAGAGCCCAGAAGCGTCCGATACTCTGCAGTACGTTGGAATTCCAACCAGTAAAACCAAGTTTTGTTAAAGTCTTAACCTGTGTCATGCAGGAAGGAAGTGAGGTTTTCCATTCGCGTAATCTCATTGACCTTCAGAATCCAGAGGGAGAGAGTAGGAGGTTCTACTCGCTTCCAGAATTGCGGAATGCAAGCTAGGGCCGCGAGGACCCAAAAACAGAGTAGCAACCACCTGTAGATATGCACGTAATTTATTCATTTATATATTATTTTCTATGTCTAGTCATGGGGATGGTCATATCAGTGTATATTTCTGTATGCACAGTCAGACATGGAGGACTGTCAGTCACCATGTAGGAAGGTCAAGCTGACTAGAGTATTTACAAAGACAAAGAGCAAAGGTATAAATGAAAAGTTTAGTACATTTTTCCATATCCAACTAGTGATCAATCTGCTCAGCTCCTTTGCTATAAAGGTGGTCTGTTATCAGAACCAAGAATATCAACCCAGTTGCACAGCTGGATAGGGTGACCTGAATCAAACAGTGTTTTTCTCTTGTGAATTGCTGCCTCCATTGTTGAGGTATCACAGTTTTTGCCAATATATAAATGAGCTCTTTGGGCATCGCTGTTGCTCCAAAGAGGTAAGCAGCAATGCCCTCATTGCTCTAAAGAGGTCATTTGCATATTGATAAAAACAATGATGTCTCAGCAACTCAAGCACTGATTCACAAGGGAAAAATACCATTTGATTCAGGTGACCCTACAATCTACCTGTCTATCTGAGGGACCGGGTTGATATGCTGGGTTCTAGTGACAGACTCCCTTTAAGGCCTCTCAGAGAAAAGAATATAAGTGCAAGTGCAACTGCTAACTTTGTGCTTTCTATGTCCCTAGGTGGATACCAGATTGATCTTACCCTTCTTATACCTATTTGCAGTGGCCTAAAGCTACGCAGTGACCTGACATTTCTCACAGTGAGTCACAGTATATTTGTATTCGCACCATGGCTTCAAGGACTTTTTTGATTTTTCACTATAGTTGTAATGTCAGTAGTAACTTACTCTATTCATGTGAAATGACTGAATTTGCATTATGATTTTACAAAGCGTCATAAGCGGCATTACCCTTGTGTTTTTTATCCTAGTTCAGGCTCTCATCCACAAGAAACACCACAATGTTAGCAAACAATTCTTCTATAAGGTGCCTATTCCTCTTGTCCTAAGATGGGCCAATGGTGATAAGACCTAGTACTTTGCTGGTTTCATTTTTATTTTTGCTATGGCACCCCTTCTTCTGTTTATACTGTATGCCACTGAAATCATGCATTATAAAAACTTTATAGAGATATTTCAACTCTCAGCAAATACCCTGTTTCTCCAAAAATAAGCCCTACCCCGAAAATAAGCCCTAGCTTGATTTTGCAGGGTTTTTTGGAGGAGGCTTGAAATATTATCCCTACTCCTAAAATAAGTCCTAGTTACAGTCAGCGTCTAGAGCGCTAGGTTATGTCACTGACGTCACGGAGATGGAGAATAGGAATACCGTAGCTCCCAACCGTCCAGGACAAGTACCCTGCTACCTCCCACCATGAAAGGGCAAAACCCGCTCACCCACTCCAGAGTCCCGACTCCTGTCTCCCGATTCTGCCTCCTGGGTCCTGCCTCCCAGCCGCTACTATGCTGTGGGCTTGGCTACTTACGTGAACCAGATGTCAGGTGCCACTGCTGCTCGCTTCCACAGCCTCTCCACTACAGCACCTCACCCTTAGCATATAGGAGAGGTGATAGAGAGGACACCGTGCCAGAGCCACACAAAGTATTTAGAGAGCGAGTTCCAGTAAGTTTGTTTAAGGGCCGGTTCACATCTGCGTTTGGGATTCAGTTCGGGGAGTCCGCTTGGGGCAGCACTTTCCTCTCCGCATGTTTCATGTGGCAACCGAGCGGAAATCACACGGACCCCATTATAGTCTATGGGGTCCGCAGGTTTCCTTATGTGAACCGCTTTCCTATGCGTATAGGTTTCCATTTGGGGGGGTCCCCAAGCGGACTACCCGTACGGAAATCGAACATAGGTGTGACCCGGCCCTAAGACCCACAGACACTGCACCGTCAATTGTGAATGTAAGTTATGTAAGAATGTAAGTTTCAGCTCCGGTGCCTGAAAAATAAAACCTACCCCGAAAAAAAGCCCTAGCCCTTTTTTTGGAGAAAAAAATAATGTAAGACGCTGTCTTATTTTCAGAGAAACACGTGTAATTACAATTTTCTCATTTATCTCTACTTTCTGTACCGATTTGTGACGGTTTCCAAGACATCTGCGTGCTGTCATTGAACATTTATATCTTGGTCATGCGAAGTTCATACAGGTGCACAGCTTTTCACAGTACAGATATTGTGAGCACCCATACCACATCTCTATGGCACCCATTTGAAAGAAATAAGTGGGGTTTTTTTGTTGTTGTTTTTTTTTACCTTACCCTGCATTGATAAAGCTATGCCATTGTGTTCTCTAAGGGTTTATTGGATATTCAATTTTTTCTTATAAATAACTATCTGCAAATGTTTCCTGCATTAGGAATCTGAGTGTTATGTGCGACTCAGCAAGTAAATGACATAACAGTTAATCAGTCACTCTGCGTGTCGTTAATAATGTCAGCTTGACGCTCAGGCCCCATACAGCTTCAGAGCCGCGTATCCCAAGTGCGAACAGAGGTATCGTCATGGTTACGGCTCATTTTTGTCCCAAAACCCAGTTTCTCTCTTCCATGTTATTAAAGTTTGGAATGACACATGTAAAGAGCTAAACATGTTTATTAACTAAGGGAGACACTTAAAATTCTTACTGTTAAGTCATGTCCAAATTTACAGGTAGATTTTTGCATCGTTTTTACAACCATTTTACTTGGACTTCCCACAATTCTGCTGAACCAAATTTAGAGCTCTATGGTCATCTCAGTCAGATTCAATATAACTGCGGCAGCTCTGGGTGAAAGAGATTATCACATCAAGCTCGGACTACACAAAGTTTGTAGTCTGTAACCATGGAGATGCTTAGGAGCTGTAGCTACAAAATGGTAGGAGGGTTTTAATCAAAGCTATTTGCAAAATTACTTTACTTTTAAGAATCAAAGTATGGGTGCCCGCACTAATAACCTCAACTTACATATGGCAAAAGAGTGTCTTTTTGGCAAACTGGCAGGTTTATGTCAGGGTAACTTTATCAGGTTACACAGAAAACCGTATGCTTTTCAAAGCATCAACAAGCCAAAAGACTATACAATAAAGGACTCCTAGGGGCTGTGTAGTAGCAATGGATAACAGCATCGCTATGCATGGAAAACTGAAATAGTGCTTCATCTCCTTCATTCAGGGGATTGGTGCGGACTTGGGAGCAGTGATTGTTAGGAAAGGACTGATGAGTAAGTAAAAAAAAAAAAATCAAGAACAAAGATGTTTAACTAGTAAATGGTAAAAATCACCAGTATCATAAATGGTAAAGACTGCTTAAATGTGCAGAATTCATCAATTTCACTTATTTGAATTTCCCTTTATTTAACCAATATGCTAAACTAAGTAGTGATGTTAATGTACCTGTTTATGAGATGTGGGCAGAATACAGAGCCTTAACTCCTACTTTTCTTTATTATGACACATTATGACAAGGTGCACCCATTAAACCTCCCCCTCACCTCCAGACATCTGGATGACAGGATGCACGGTACACGGATAACAGAGGGACAGGGTTGCTTGGCAACAGTGATATCCCTGTTATTGTCACAGGTAATATTTAGGCTGCAGCTGGTATTCAGAGCTCTGCAAACACCCCCACACCTGAAAAACATAGGTAAAAGATGCACTGACCACCCCCTCCTCCCCCACATCTTCTTACCATCTCAGATTCATTTCCACACCTGAGTGCAAGAAGTATTGGTAGCCACAACTTTATTTCATGTTAGAATTGGTTCTGCTGTACTTATAAAGGATGTATCTACATAATGATAGCCCATGCAAGAGATTTGGGCTCTGGAGAAAGAGTGCTAAAGCCCTGATTGACCTCCTATCCTATTTTAATGAGATAATATATATAGGTATATCTTCACGGAGATTGCCATGATAGTAGACAAGGGGGCATTTCGTACTCAAGTGACATGAAATAGATATAGGGCAATCCAAACCTCTTATCCCAGGTGGCTAGGAATCTTTTTGGCATCAACCATTACCAGAAAGAAATGGACCCCTACCCTTTATGTACATTCCTGTCCCTGATGATTCATGTGTTGTTTTGGAGGGAGTCTGTCACCAGAATGAAGCATATTAAAGCAGCAACACAGTTATATAGGTCAGGCTCACCTAAATGTAGCGCCTTATTCCCCATGAACATTTGTCCAAGATATTAATTTATTTCACAATATGCAAATGAGCAGTCTGGAGCACTGAGGGCCATTACTCCAAACTGCTATGTCCCACACTGCCCTGATATGCCAGTGAAAACGAAAATATAGGACCAGGTGAGATTTCAGAATATCTCCCTGACCCTGTCACTCAAAGATGGGAGGGTGGAAGGAGGGCATATTAGAGCAGTATGTTGCATAGCAGTTTGGAGCAACGGAGCCGCGCTTGGTGCTCCAGACTGCTTATTTGCATATTGTGAAATAAATTAATATATTGTTAAACAAGGCACAAATAGGTGAAAATGTATTATATTCAGGCAAAATTGACCAATTTAACTGTGTTGCTGGTTTAATATGCTTCATCCTGGTGACAGGCTCCATATAAAGGGAAACTCCCTAGACAAAAATTCTAGATTTCCCCATTGTAATTATTCATAAGGGGCCCTTGAGACTCCCTAATGAATACTTATTTGGCTTTGTTGTTTACTATGCAGAGGCCTGACAATATGTCACTGTGCTTGTATGACACACTCTTATCCAGATCTGCACACTCCTGTGTGATGGCTTGTGTTGCTAGATATACAACATTGGCATTCACAGCCATACACAGTTCAGTTTTATGTACCATCTGATCATATGGGGAGATTTGGCCTTTGTATCGACATATGATCGCTTCTGATAACTGAAATTTAGTAATGTTAGTGTAACACAATTTTTCTCGTAGGGAGAAATCAGCCCCCTATATAATGGCAACAGACATGCTTGTGACATATCTACTCATATGAGGTCATCTTAACAGGTAGAACAATATTGTATTCTGCAATGTCACATGATTTTGCCGTCTATTGGTAACCCAACTGCAGCGGTGCATGGGGGCTACTAGTTAATTCAGGCACAGAGGAGTTAACCAGCAGTTACAGCAGCAGACGCAGGCAGATTACTCATTCTCGAGAAGAGCCTGCTCTGTCTAAACTTTTCAATAATTATCAGGAGGGAGCAGAGAGGGAGAGAGCAGAGTTATTAAAATTCATGTGCACAGCTTGGTGCTGCAGCAGATGTTGGTATAATTAGAGAGGAAAAAATTATGAAATTAATTTCTGGTTCAGTGTAAATTTCAGCGCTGGGGGAGAAGAAGGGAGCGTAGCTCATGTATACAGAGAGTGTGGCACAGGGGAGCCAGCACACACACACACATACGCACGCACACACTCACCAGCTGCCAGGGAAGCGGTAATTGTCAGAAGATATCCAGGGGGAGACAGCGAAAGAGAGAGAGAGCCTGGCATAAAATATTACCATGTATTATTCATTCACTTAAAGGCACAGGCAAGACAAATGGGGGCTGTGTGGTGTGCAAAAGAATGTGAGGCTGCTCATCAGAGAAAAATCAACTTGATATGGAAATGCCAATAGCATAGATGTAAATGGGCATCTATTAAAGGGGTACATCAAAGCCAATGGGAGGTTTGGTGTCCGCAACAAACTTTATTGCCAAATAATTACAAAATAGGAAATGACATAAAACATTTGTATATAGCTACAATACAAGGACATTAAAAGCAAACCTCCGGGGCTAGTAATGCTTTGTGTCAAGAATTTCAATGCATATACGATTCACGCAACCTATTTCCTATGCTATAATCATCAGTAAATATATCCTTCTCCCAACCATGTGATTGAAGAGTGAGCTTCAATTAATTATATTTACTAGGTGTGCATGTGGCCTTAGACTTTTCTTTATATGTTTCTTCTGTTTATGATATACTCTTGGTCTGAGAATTAGCATGCAAAGCAGCACCAGAAGAAGACCTAAGGCTCAAGATACACAGATTTCTGGAAAGCTGTGTTTTTTGTTGCCAGGAGTGGATTTAGCAGTAGCGAGAGGTATAAGTGCTTCCTTTTGATTTCCCATTTGTTTTGAAGTCATTCTTATCTTTGGCTTAAAAAATGCAGCAAAACCTGCCACAAAAAAATGCAGCCTTTCCGTAAAGTGGGGCCTTAGCTTGAGTTGCGAAAACGCAGCATTTTTGTTGCTACGGAAAAACCGCAGCAAAAAAACGCTACATTTTACAGTACCTGCAGAATGAATGGGATTCTGGCTAATCCCATCCACACATTGCAGAAAAAAATCCGTTGCGTAAAAGCTGCTTTTTAAAAAATCACAGTATGTCAATTATACCAGCGGAAACGCTGGCGTTTTTCCTATAGGTTTAATAATGGAAGAAAGTGCGCTGAGAAAAACTCAGCTAAAGCGCAGATTTTTTAACTGTGATTCGCTAGGTGGGGCCTTAGCCTAAGGCTGGGGGCCCCACGCAGCATTTTACAGTCCCTGCAAAGTGGATGGGATTCTAGCGAATCCCATCTACACATTGCAGAGAAGTATCTGCAGCAGAAATGCTGTGATTTCCAAAACCGTTGCGTTTTTGGAAATTGCAGCATGTCAGTTATACCTACGGAAACGCTGGCGGTTTCCCTATAGGTATTACTGAAGCAGAAAGTTCACAGAGGAAAACAGCGTTACCACTGCCTTTTTTCCCTGTGGCCCTCTATGTGGGGCCTTAACTGAATCCACGTGGGTCTCTGACCTAAAGGAGTTTCCTGGACTTTAATATCGATGACTTATCCTTAGGATAGGCCATCAATATCAGATCCGCAGGGGTCCCACTGATCAGCAGGTTGAAGTGGCATCGGAACTCTAGCTAGTACTGTGGGTCATTCATTGTTTACCAGTCATACCTTCAGACATTTGTTATTTGCAGTTTGGTCCCATTTAGACTGATCAGCAATGAGCTGCAATACCAGGTATAGACACTACAAAGTGTACAGAGTTGTGCTTAGTAAACTGTCTAGGGAATGTGCTGGTGCAGGTTATACTAGATGTGGGGTTGCCTGAAGTGGGATCCCCACTTATCTGATATTGAAAGCTGGAAAACCCCTTTAAAAAAAAACAAAAAACTAAAATACTATGCAGGAAAAATTTCAGCGAAAATGCTTTACATTTTTTTCTGCAGTATTTTTCATTGAGTTTTTGTTGCCTTTTTTCAAGTGTTTTTATTTCCCCTATGAAATCTATAGGAAAAACAATTGTAATTCTGCAGCTAAAATTAACATGCCGTGTTTTTGAAAAAACAGCTTTTCCGCAACTCATTTTTCCTTGCAATGTGTGGATGAGATCAACCAAAATCTGATTCACTTCAGGTACTGTAAAACACAGTGTTTTTTCTGCTGCACTTCTGCAGTAGAAACAAAAAGCATTTCTGTAATGTGGGGCCTTAGCCATAGGTTGAGATCATACATTGTGGTCAAGCTGTGTTTTTTTTTTTTGCAGACTTTGCTGTGGTTAAGGCCCCTTGCACACCACCGTGTGCGGGCCCCTGGCCGTGATTGAACGTGATGTCATCCGTGTGCTGCCCGTTCACTGGCCGTGGAAGCACGGCTGCAAAACCGGGCAGGAATAGGACCTGTCCTGAGTTTTGCAGCCGGGCTATTGGCCCGCACATGGAACCGTCTAATTCACGGTCGTGTGCGTGGATCAACAGAAATGAATGGGTCAGTGTGCTATCCAGGAAAAACCTGGACAGCACACTGAACTAGCACATGTGCAAGGGGCCTTAGCAGGAGTGGATTTAGCAGGAGTGAGAAATATATGCACTTCCTTTTATATTTCCCATTTCTTTTGACTTTGGGATAAAAAAAAAACTGGAGCAAAATCTTCAACAAAAAACACAGTTTTTCCGCAACATGGGTCCTTATCCAATCGTAAGTAAATCTGGTTCATTCATGCTGATTGTGAATGGGAAGTTTCTTGTTTATGTCCAGAGGCTGAAAAGACAAAGATATTTAATGCTTACTACAATGCAGTACAAGCAATCTTGAGCTAAACAGCTTAACCTCCAGGATGATAGCTCATATCAACACTGAAATAAATATAGTAATTTATACTGTTTCTGTTTGGCTTATAGAGGATTGTGTAGATACTGAGACTGATACACTGTAATGAACACTCATCTGGAAAGGCAAGTTTCTTTTATATGAATTTTTCCATTCACAAAAGGTTTAAAAATTATTTGAAACTGAAACATAACATTTAATGTAGAGGTGCAGAGAATATTCCAGTTAGTGCCAGTGTTTTTCTATTGTAGAGAGCAAATGTACAGTAATTCTGTGCACAGAAGCTTTATCACTGTGAGGAACAGAACACGATGGCTCCACAGAGGAGGATGCTCTTGTATTCTACTCACAGGGAAGAATTGAAATGAAGAGGAGTGGCGTGTACAGAAAGCCAAAGGAACATTAGTGTGAGGTCATTACGTAGATGTCAGTGGAAGGATACTGTAATATATATTTCCCTCTATGTTTTAATACATTCTCATTGGAATAACATTTTTTAAGCCTTATTCTGTCCTATGCTTTTTTTTATAAACTTTGATCAGTTTTGAGCTCTGTGTAGTGGTGTACCTCTGTTAGAGGACGTTAACGCTAGGTACACACTAGACTATAATGGGGTCCACTGGGTCCTTGCAAGATTTTTCTTTCCACCGATTTTAAGCGGAATCTGGAACAGAGGCTCGAATGCTAGTGTGAACCTAGCATAAAATCATCAATGTCTGTTGCTTTCATCCATCATAGGATGAGAGCAACGGACATTAATGGCAATAGAGTGACAGACACAGATTGGCATACATTTCCGTGTAAAAAACATGATGAAAGCTTTCTTCCATCATGTTTGTTTATTGATGTAAAGGAAGAAAAAGTCCTGCATGCACAACTTTTTCTTTCATCAGAAAAGTAAGAAACATGACAGAAGCCAGCTTCCATCATGTCTTTCACACTGGAGTGAATGCAGATGAAAGCTGCTCCATCTGCATCAGTCACTCTATTACTGGTAATGTCCGTAATTAATAATGGTAGTGTGAACTTACCCTTATTCCTTTTCGAATTTTATGAAAAAATTACCAACTGGGTGTTACCTGTTCTGGGCGTGTGTGTTCCTACACACCTTGACACTTTCCAATCAGTGCTGACTGTTTAGAGGTACACCCTCTTGACAAGGGGGACCCAGCACAAGGCAGAGTTATGAAAAATTATTCTACACAACTGTACCTGTATTTCATAGGGAATGGAAGTATTTACTAAAATAGACGTGCTTGGAGTGGTGACATTTCCTCTTTAAGGCTACAGCCCCACGTTGCGGAAACGCAGCTTTTTTTGTTTCAGATTTTGTTGCGGTTTTTTGAGCCAAAGCCAACAATGGCTACAAAAGGAATGGGAAATATATAGGAAGTTCTTATACTTCTACCTTCTGCTCAATCCACTCCTGGCTTTGGCTTAAAAAACCACAACAAAATCTGCAACAAAAAAAGCTGTGTTTCCGCAACGTGGGGCCGTAGCCTAACTCTAGTGACAGCTGCATGACATTCAGTCATTTATAATGTTGGTTTGGGGCATTTAGGCCTGGATGCAAGTGCAGTCTTGAAAAATTGAGTGACTTTATACATATACTATGTATGTTAAAGAAAAAGATACTAAAGGTCCAAAAGTATAACATCAACTGTTATTTATTAATTCATATAGAATTACATAATAAATAATCAAAAAATGTCAACATTAATACAACTTAACACAACTAAAAGGGTTATGCACGTTGTACATGTTGACAGTTCACAATACTAGTCTAATGTCCATTCTTCTGATCCATCAGAGGATGAGAAGAACAGACACTAAATTTGTTGTACTTTCCATTTACAATTGTATGCATACTCATTCGATTTACACTAGGTTCACACTAGCGCTACCGTTGGAGAACCAGAACAACGGAGAGGCAGACTGCCAAACTAGTGGTTACACGAGGAGCCCGCCAGACCCCATTGACCATAATGGGGGTCCACCGGGTGTTTGTTTGTTTTATAACTGAAACCGGTGTAGCAAAAAGCCCTCTGTGCAGGACTATTTCCTGCGCCAAATTTTCAGAGGACTCAGCGACAGAATCCTCAGTGGAGATTTTGGCGCAGATGTGAACGTAGCCTTAAAATAAAAATTTAATACCTCTTCCATCTGATATGAAGGATAAGAGGCTTAGCCTTAACCATTCGAGTACTGTAGACTAGCAGCCATAGATATTGCCATTTTATATAGCTATAACTCACCACAAGTAATGGGCAACGTAGGACTAATTGTAGAGGAGGGCACTGGGGGGACTAATTCATGATGAGTTCCTCCCATTTCCATTTATTTTTACTATCATGGCTTATGGTCTGCTCGCTTTCACCAACCCTGTGCCCCTTCACTTACTGAAGCAGCAATGGGGGCTTCAGTATAATCACAATAGATGGGGTAAAAGCAAACATGACGCCGTCTTTGGCTTTCACAGTCCTCTTACTTTTAACACTAAAGTTCTTAAGTAGTTTAACGACATGTTCGATCGATATAAACAGCAGTGATATGCTCAGTAATAGAACAATAAGCCATTCATCACCCTGAAGGGTTGGCTGCTTGTGACTAATCCAGTGGTAGACAGCCAAGAGAATGTAGACATAAATTCACGCCGATTCTATTGGACATCTACTGAAAGATGAGAACTTCACAGACCAAAGTTTTCTGGTGACTGGACCCTATCGGATAAATTATTATAAAATATACAGATGTTCTTCCCAGACAATGACTTAAATCTGGGAAATCTGCTGACCATGAGTTAGAATTGGTTAATAAAGCATCTGGAAACATTCCTTGTAGTTACATGCAGCTACACAGAGTGGACAAAGCCATTTTATTACTGATGACATAAGGTATTTTCATTGATGATGTAACTAAGGCATTGTGTGAAAGTGATACAGTGTATTACAGTAATTCATGATACCATGACCACTATTCAATTGATAGGCTTGGATTCAGGATAATTCCCCTAAATGATTACTCTCAGAGGGATGCCTCCTATTACCATATCTCCAAAAATGAGTCAGAAGGGTCTGGGATTTATTTGCTGGGGGATGGTTCAAGGAGGACAACAGTCATAGCGGACCCTCTGTCTTCCAGATCTTCGCAGTGATGAGTATAGAGCAGATTGAAACAGACTGCCATGGTCTTCCCCTTCCCTCTAACCCAGTACGATGGGGGCGCCTTATTTGAAGAGGTTTTATAGGTTAACAAAAATCATGGGGACAAAACAACCATCTTAAGTCATTGACCATATTACTGCCAAGGTAGATCCCTGTATTGTATGTATGCCAGGTAGGACAGCCTTCCAACTGTGTTGCCTGTAGTCTTCATGTCAGTATTGTAGCTACAGAGCAGGCATCATGTTGGGCTCCTACAGCCCTGGGACAAACTGCCTATTCGTTGTCCCACACAAGCCATTTTAATCCATGAATATTTTCCATTGCATGTAACAGAAGGATGCATCTTTATGTTTAGGTTGTGAGCCAGAACAAGAAATTTTGTCTTTAAGTCAGGATGTAAGTGGGGAAAAAAAGTATTTAGTCAGCCACCAATTGTGCAAGTTCTTCCACTTAAAAAGATGAGAGAGGCCTGTAATTGTCATCATAGGTAGACCTCAACTATGAGAGACAAAATGAGAAAACAAATCCAGAAAATCACATTGTCTGAGTTTTTAAGAATTTATTTGCACATTATGGTGGAAAATAAGCATTTGGTCACCTACAAACAAGCAAGATTTCTGACTCTCACAGACCTGTAACTTCTTCTTTAAGAGGCTCCTCTGTCCTCCACTCATTACCTGTAGTAATGGCACCTGTTTGACATTGTTATCAGTATAAAAGACACCTGTCCACAACCTCAAACAGTCACACTCCAAACTCCACTATGGTGAAGACCAAACAGCTGTGGAAGAACACCAGAAACAAAATTGTAGACCTGCACCAGGCTGAGAAGACTGAATCTGCAATAGGCAAGCAGCTTGGTGTGAAGAAATCGACTGTGGGAGCAATAATTAGTAAATGTAAGACATACAAGACCACTGATAATCTCCCTCGATCAGGGACTCCACGCAAGATCTCACCCCGTGGGGTCAAAATGATCACAAGAACGGTGAGCAAAAATCCCAGAACCACACGGGGGGACCTAGTAAATGACCTGCAGAAAGCTGGGACTAACGTCACAAAAGCTACCGTCAGTAACACACTACGCCGCCAGGGACTCAGATCCTGCAGTGCCAGACGTGTCCCCCTGCTTAAGCCAGTACATATTCGGGCCCATCTGAAGTTTGCTAGAGAACATTTGGATGTTCCAGAAGAGTATTGGGAGAATGTCATATGGCCAGATGAAACCAAAGTAGAACTGTTTGGTAGAAACACAACAAGTCGTGTTTGGAGGAGAGTGAATACTGAGTTGCATCCAAAGAACACCATACCTACTGTGAAGCATGGGGGTGGCAACATCATGCTTTGGGGCTGTTTTTCTGCAAAGGGACCAGTACGACTGATCTGTGTACATGAAAGAGTGAATGGGCCATGTATCGTGAGATTTTGAGTGTAAACCTCCTTCCATCAGCAAGGGTGTTGAAGATGAAACTTGGCTGGGTCTTTCAGCATGACAATGATCCCAAGCACACCACCAGGGCAACGAAGGAGTGGCTTCGTAAGAAGCATTTCAAGGTCCTGGAGTGGCCTAGCCAGTCTCCAGATCTCACCCCATAGAAAACCTTTGGAGGGAGTTGAAAGTCCGTGTTGTCCATCGACAGTCCCAAAACATCACTGCTCTAGAGATCTGCATGGAGGAATGGGCCAACATACCAGCAACAGTGTGTGCCAACCTTGTGAAGATTTACAGAAAACGTTTGACCTCTGTCATTGTCAACAAAGGATATATAACAAAGTATTGAGATGAACTTTTGTTATTGACCAAATACTTATTTTCCAACATAATTTGCAAATAAATTCTTTAAAAATTAGACAATGTGATTTTCTAGATTTGTTTTCTCATTTTGTCTCTCATAGTTGAGGTCTACCTATGATGACAATTACAGGCCTCTCTCACCTTTTTAAGTGGGAGAACTTGCACAATTGGTGGCTGACTAAATACTTTTTTTCCCCACTGTATATATATAAACCATGTCTCCCTCCAGAAAACTGTGTCTGTTGTTGGCATTTGATGGCATTGGCATTTCTCTTTTGTAAATGACCCTCATTGATAATCATAATTACTATTAAAATAGATGTAAAATTGGTGAAACCTCTCCAATCTGCTTTTCCTGACTCAGACAGATTTCCTGGCATTTCTGAGCACGGTGAAAGACCAGAAGTCATTTGCTGTGAGGAAATTAAAAGTACGTTTTAATTGCGCGTACACTGCAGTATGCAAATGAAGATCTGCACATTACTACAGAGGCACAGAAGATCAAGGAATGTTAACCGTTTCCTACATGGTACAGCTGTGATCTCATGCAATGTACCCATTCCCAGTTACACCAGAGAAATGAAGCACCCACAGCTAATAGACCCAACTGGATTTCTTTCATGCTGCTGCCAGGAGATCATAGAAACTCCTTGGTAAGCAGGGGAGCAGAACAAATCTATATGAGTCAAGCCATCTAAGAACTCTATCCAAATCATTTTTAGTATGCCTTAAAAATAAACTGGCCTGAAAATGCTACTAAAGACTGATGTATTACTAAAAACTTGTAGGTACCACTTGATCCTCATAATCAACAGGCTAGATAGGCAGTGGCTACCTTAAAGTGGTCTGTCAGGTCCCAAACCAATAATAGTCCGCCGCGAATCCGACCTAAATGTTGGAAAACTGGATAGGGAAAGGTTTGCGACGATTTGCTTAAAAACCCCTTCACTTGAATGGGTTTTTAAAGAAATACGCCCGTGTGCACTTACACCCTCTGCGCCGTGAAGCCGTTTTTTTATCGTCGGACACAAAGTCCTGCATGTCCAACTTTGTTTCCAACGAAAAAAACTGGCTTCGCAGAGCAGAGGGTGTAAGCGCACACCCGCGTATTGCTTTAAAAACCCATTCAAGTGAAGGGGTTTTTAAGCAAAGCGTCGCAAACCTTTCCCTATCCAATTTTCATTTAGGTTTGATTCGCGGCGGACGGAGTGCTGCCGCAAGTGTGAACACACCCTAACCCCTTACGTAAAATGATGTACATTTATGTGATTAGGCGCAAGGGGGTTTATGCAGGGCACCCACCACTAACAGCCGGGATTGGTGCAGGCTGTTAACATTTTAGATGCCGTGGGAAAACGTGACAGTGGTATCTAAACTGCGCACCCGCCATGGGTACCACTATTTTTAACGATTGCCACCCTTCTGGAACATCATCGGAGGACAGCAATTTGTTGCTATGACAGCCGGGAGCCTATTGAAGGCTCCCAGGCTTGTCATTACTATAGTTCTATTACATCATTCTATAAGTCAATGTATTTTACTATACACTGCAATACATTAGTACATTAGTATTGCAGTGTATTGTATGAGCAATCACACCCCCTAAGGTTCAAGGACCCTAGGGGGTCTGAAAACAAAAGTAAAGTTTTTAAAAGTATAAAAAAAAAACACAAAAAAACCCATTGCGGTTTTTGCAAAAAAAGAGTCAAAAACCGCATCGAAAACCGCGTCCAAAAACCGCGTTGCGTTTTTTCCGCCTCCCATTGAATTCCATTGGTTTTTCCAGGCGGAATCCACCTGAAGATAGGTCATGTCGCTTTTTTTTTCCGTGTGAACACAGCCTTACAGGTGTCGCAATATGTTGACACTGAAATTTTTCTATTTTGCAAAGTTTTTAACTTTTAAAACATTAAAAATACTATATAAATTTGGTATTGCCGTGGTCATAGTGACCCACAGAATACAGGTAACATGTCATGTTTACCACATAGCAATTGCAGTAAAAAAACACATAAGAAATTGGCGCAAATGCACCTCATTTAAAAAAATTTTCAAGTTTCCCAGTAGATTGTACAGGATATTGAATGGTGCCATTACAAAGAACAATTTGTTTTGCAAACAATAAGCCATCATATGTGGGGAGGGAAAAACGGAAATGCAAAAACAAATTTTGGCTTGGTCCTGAAGGGGTTAAAGCCCCTACAAAGTACTATTATTGTTTTGGGAGGCATTTTGATCCTAACAGACACCCTTTAAGGTTAAGGTCCCACTTTGCCGAACGCAGCTAAAAAACGCTGCAGAAAAAAAAGCAGCGGAAACGCATTGTTTTTTTCTGCAGTGTTTTTCATTGCGTTTTTTGTTGCTTATTTCTCTGTGGTTTTGCTTCCCATATTAAGGCTAAGGCCCAACGCAGCGAAACACTGCAAAAAACGGAGCAGAAAAGTCAGCAGTGAAAACACATTGGGTTTTTTTTTCCGGTAGCGTTTTTCACAGAATGTCCACAGAGTTTTCCTGCCTCTATTATACCTATACATAAAACGCCTGGATTTTTGAAATCACAGCATTTCCGCTGCAGATTTTTTTCTGCAATGTGTTTATGGGATTAGCCAGAATCCCATCCACTTAGTAGGTAATGTTAAACGCTGCATTTTATCAATGTGGGGCCCTGACCTAAATCTAAAGGGATAACGTGATTGTTTCAGCAGGTAAAATTGACATGCTGTGTTTTTTTTTTTTAAAAAAAAACGTGTGCGTTTTTGAAAACACGGCTTTTCCACAGTATTTTTTTTCCAGCAATGTATGGATGGGATTATCCAGAAGCTCATTCACTTTGCTGGTACTTTAAAATGCAGCGTTTTTTTCTGCTGCGTTTCTGCAAAAGGAAAAACACGTTTCTGCAACGTGGGCCCTTAGCCTAAATTTACTTTTCCAGACAATGCTTTGGGACATCATTCTCTAAACTAGGGTTGTTCAGACAATGCTAAGGGTCCTTAACAAAGGCCAACTAAGAGGACAATGATCGGGCATAGATGTTCCTAGGTACATTCATCCTTGATCACCGCCATCTTGTTGGTTGCATTACATATAGCAGTCATCACTACTGATGTTCTGTGCCACAGAAAAAATTCAATCATCTGACAAATGAGTGTTTGCTCATTTATTGGGTGATCTCCAGCATCTTAAGAGTGAAGGTATACACTTTGGTGCCAGCTGCATGCTGGGCCAGGCCACCAGTGTTTTCACTAACAGGTCTACCTGTAAATGTGTGACAGGTAACAAGTTAACTAACACCAATCAATTGATGGCCACATCATGTCTCTTCCTCCTTGGCGTGCTATTACACGTGCTCTTTTTACTTGCGTCAATGCATGTGTTTTGCATTTTTGATCAGTGTTAGTCATTTTCATTGGTGTGGAAACAACAGCAAATGTGTTAACACAAGTAAAACAGCACATGAAATAGCACCCTAACATGGGAAATTATCAGGAACGACTGGTCCAGGAGAAAAGTCATTTTTGATAACTGGTTTGATTTTCAGCCAGTGTAAAAAGTGGGGTTTGGTTAATTACATTTACCCTCTCGTATGTGGTCAGTTAGAACCATTCCATAGATCACTATGAGTATAGCGCTTGTCTCTCTATGGCAGTCCCAACACAGATGAATGGTAGGGCAATGGACTTGTGCAAACTGCTGCAGCATAAATAAACGTAGGGAGTGTTTTGTATTTTGTATTACTTTTTTCTCAATCACATTAAGAGATTACAGTTTAACATGTTTATTTCAAACGTATAAGGGGCATTTACTTCATGTTGGTTCTTATTCTGAAAAGTTCTGGAGCAGGAGTAGGCAACCTTCACTCCAGTTTGCCTACTTGCTCTTCTCTCCTTGCAACTCCCATAGAAATGAATGGAGCATTATGGGAATTGTAGTCTCACAGCAGTTGGTGTGCCAAAGCTGCTGATCCCTGTTCTAGAGTAAGATATGCTGAATTTAGTGGCATGTGCCTTGTAATAAATTCAGTGCCTCTTATGACAGCCTGTGCATCAGAAACTCAAATTTATGCCAGATATGAGCTGCTACAGAACTGTGCCATAATTTAGGCCCCTCATGCAAAGTCTCATCCACTTTTTTAATCGATTTCTGATATTTGACTTACATTAATGTAATAAAGTCAGACAAAGCATAGAGAGCAGGGTGTAATGGTATTGGTTCAATCAAACAATACACTGCAATACACAAGTATTGCAGTGTATTGTATGAACAAAAAGCATGCTAGTGGAAATAAAAATGAAGTTAAAAAAGGTTGTAAAAATATATAAAAAAAAACGAAATGAAAAACTATAAAAATTCAAATCCCCATTTTGCAAATAAAATTAAAGAACATATTAGGTCTCCCCACATCTGACAATGCATTTACAAATATAAAACTATGTATCCCATAAGGTGAATGTTGTAACTATGGGCATACAAACAAACATAGTGGCATCCATGGGGCCGAGCAACTAATGGGGCCCATTTCTACTGAGGTCTAGGGTGCAGTGCCAGTTAGTGATTATTGTGGATGAAATAAAGGGATGTGGAAAACGGAATATTTCTCATTTACTTTACTAGGACATCATAATGCATGTATGTGACATTATTATAATTACTTTCTTCATGTGCTATCATGTCTCAGTGTACACAGTGATCTTTTAGTGTCTGCATTATTCTTGCGTTATAATGTCATAGTGGGCATTATCCCTGTACTGTCAGATCACTGTATGCATTATTCCTGTATTGTGACATTACTGTGTGGCTTATTTCTGTGACATCAGTGCATGCTCTGTCCCTATATTGAGACATCATTGTGTGCATTATCCCTGTACTGTGAAATCACTGCATGTATTATCCCTATATTGTGGCATCACTGTGTGCATTATCCCGGTATTGTGACATTACTGTATGGCTTATTCCTGTGACATCAGTACATGCTCTGTCCCTATATTGAGACATCATTGTGTGCATTATCCCTGTACTGTGAAATCACTGTATGTATTATCCCTATATTGTGGCATCACTGTGTGCATTATCCCGGTATTGTGACATCACTGTGTATGTTTTCCTGGTACTGTAAGATCACTGTGTGCATTATTCCTATATTATGACATCACTGTGTGCATAATCCCTGTATTTTGACATCACTGTGTGCATTATTCCTGTTCTGTAAACTCACTGTGTGTGTTATTCTTGTGTGTAAAAGAGACCAAAATAATCATGTACTTTTCACGTTCTAAACTTGCTGCTTAAGGTGGTCATGTTTAGAGTTTTGCAACACCCCTGGTTGTTACAGAAAAAATCCTCAAAATGTGTGAATTGCAGCTTTTCAGTCACTTCTCCCTCCAATGAAAAATGAATACAAAGTGATCAAAAAGTCTTAAATAGCTATTGGTACCAATCAAAATGGTAGCTCATCCATCAAAAGAAGTGTTCTTACACAGTTCTATAGAAACAAATATTAAAAAGTTATGGGAGAAGCCATCAGGAGAACGGTGGCTCAGTGAACAGTAAGTATCCTTCTCAGTACTCTTAGGACTGCCCATTACTTATCTGCAATGGTTGTTGGCCTTACTGTGCTATAGGAAGTGCTGGTGCCAGAAGCAGAGAAGGAACAGGTAGCTCTAAGAGCTGTGAATACTGACAAGCATTCTTGCCACTCACTTCCTAGTGTGGGAGCGTTATACAGGGTGGAGGCTCAGCGGAGACATTATACTGTTTGGGGACTGAGCTGGGGGCATTATCTGTGCGAGGGGTGAGCTGGAAGTATTATATTGTGTGGGTTCTGACCTTTGGGCAGTGTACTGTATGTTGGACATCATATTGTGGAGGGCATAAAGGAGGCATTATACTGTGCAGGTGGGCAATAAGGGGGGGCATTACATTATATGAGGAGCATTATACTGTGTAGGGGCATCATACAGTGTAGGGGCACTTATACTCTGGGGACACTAAGGAGAAATTATATTGTGGGAGGGGCACTAAAAGGGTATTATACTGTGTGTGGAAAGCTCTACTGCCCCCATCTAGTGAACCCCCCCTTTGAAAAGTCCTGTTTATGCCCCTGATTGGAGGGTATTGATACGTTTGTATTAATGTATGTTATAGAAACTAACTACAGGATCAAAGAAGTCATGGAATAACCTTTTCTAGTCAAATAAAATGGGAAATAAATCCATGTAATTTCATAAGTTATTTGCATTCAGATTTGATGCTAGGCTATGAACATTCTGCTGGTCTCTGGTGCTCACTGATGCTCTGCAGATGCATGTCAGTCACTGTCTAATATTTTCTATATTCCTTCCACCCAATTCTTAGGAATTCCATAGAGTATCTCCTGTACACAGCGTACGTCAGTGCCTTTGAGTAGGTTAAACAAGGCTCTGCAGATCTTTAGTTTGGGATGTAATGTACTGCACAATGCTGACTTCCCATTGGAGTGATGCTGCTGCAATGTTCTGCAGGCATACGCTCACATAAAAGAGGTTAGCAGATGCTCTGTAATTTGTGTGATTAAATTCTCAAGTGATACCTTTAACCCCTCTGTCGCATGAGCCGGCGCCAAGACATCGCTGTGCAAAAGTGGCAGTAGGGCCTGTGGAAGTCAAAGCGTTAAAGATGAGATAGTGTCTTGGGGAAGGAGGTGTTAAAACCCATTGTATATCCACGGAAGAATGCTGCAAACATTTTCTTTCTTTCTAGAAAATTAATATGCAAATTCCTCCACCCTTCTGGTCCCCCCCACCACAAGCCCTTGCTTTTTCTTCCCCACCTCGAAATTAGCCAGGCAGAATGCTGAAGCTGATTATGTATTCAAATGAGCAGCCTTCGTTAATGTGGTATTAAGAGGAATGCTGGAAATGAGTCTGAGGGGATGGGGGGAAGGGAGGCAAGTAAAGGAGGTACCAGGGTGGGGGGAAGAAGCTTTGGGTTGGGGGGGATCAGTATAACACAGGAACACAGGTAATGGAAAGAGAATGTGCCAGTTAAATGAAGTACATAGGTGAATGATGAGATACAACAATGTACACATATACCGCCTATGCCCTGTACAATGAAATATGTTGTATTTACTGTGTGTACACTGCCATAAACTGCATGTCATAACCCCGTGTAATAAAATTGATCGATCTCAATATAATATAAGGTCCAAAATGATTGTAGAATGTTCTCATTTGATCACGCAGGAACTCTGAACATGGGTATATATATTTACATCCAATGGCCACTTTTCTATCCCTGGGTAGGAACCCCTACTCTCTTTCCCAGCAGAATTCTTCATGTTAAGGTGATGGGATGTGAAGACACAATAAGTATTTTCTTCAGATTTATCAGCTTCATATTAATGTGAAACTCCCTTTCCAAGACATCTCACAGGTGCTCCATGATGTTGTGATCTGGTGCCTGTGAACTCATTGTCATTGTCCAGGAACCATCTTGAGTCAATGCTTTATAATATGGATTTATTTTCCTAGAAGTGGATGGTAGGCAATAGAAGAAAGGTAGACTGTAACCATTAATGCTAGCAAATGGTGATAACATTCAGGCAGGATGTGCCATTCCCATGAATGGGGCTGAGCTACGATACCAGGTGCAGCCCTATGGACAAGAATGGTGCTTTTTCTGAAAGAAAGCAGTCATATTTTCCAATGGTTGCCAAAAAAAACACTACTCACACACTCACAATCAGTAGCACAACCTTTTCACACATCACAGTTTGTGTGCTGATCATTATTTATTTATTTTTTTTATTAAATCATTATATTGCTCCATATTTTTTTTTTTTTTTTTTTTTTACAAAGAGCACTAAACTGCCTTAAACTCAACTGCGCAATCATTGAAGGCGGCATGTAGGTGGGGTTCTTGCGAGTACAGCAACGTTAGAATTAATCCTTAGGCTAAAGCTCCACGTTGGGGGAGACCGGAGCGCGCGCAGAAGCGCAGGGACTGACTGGGGGCGGGCTGTAGGGGGACCAAAACGCGCTAGGGCGCGAAGAATGGGGGCGGGGCAACCCCGCTCGAATTGACATGCCGCGCAGCCCGGGAAGCGGCCATCTGGAGCTGCGCGGCAGCAACGAGCGGCAGCTCCCCCCCCCCCACCTCACTGTAATGGCATCCCCGATACCATCCTGGAGCAGACAGAGCGCGCCGGCGCCATGGTGAGGCCTGGCTGCAGGAGCGGCTGGCTGACATTATGCAGCCTGCCGCCCCCCCCCATTAACCCTCACACCCCCGGAGGCGCCGGGCGGCGGCGGCGGCCGCGCAGGACCGCCCGCCGGCACGTTGAGCCCTGATGAGCCCCCTAGGGCCCGGCGACAAGGAGTCCCTCCGGGCCCCCCAGGCCGGGCACCCCCGCTCCACTGCCAGGCGCGGAGGTCCCGGTCTGGGAGGAACCTGCCAGTCGCCTGGCCCCTGCGGAGGTGGAGATCCCGCCACGGCCCAGTGGGGGGACCTCCACATCCAGTCTCCATATGGCTACAGCACGTGGGCAGCGGTCCCCTCCTGTGATGCCCAGCGGGAGGGGGACTGTGTCTTCAAGTCCCGTCGGTTCCGGCTTCCAAGTGCCCTTGGTACAGCAGCGGGAAATTCTGAACGACGAGCAGCACGGCGCTGGCCCCTCCTTTGGAAATGCAGCTTTTTTTGTTGCAGATTTTGCTGTGTTATTTTGAGCCAACATCAGACATGGATTTAACAGTGTTTCTGTTGGTATAGTTGACATGCTGCGATTTCTAGAAATGTTTGTGTTTTTGAAATCGCGGAATTTCTGCTGCGGATTTTTTTTCTGCAATGGTTGGATAGGATTAGCCAGAATCCTATCCACTTTGTAGGCACTGTAAAACGCAGCATTTTTTGCCGTGGTGTTTCCGCTGTGGCCAAAACGCTGCGTTTTCGCAACATGGGGCCCCGGCCTAAAACAGGATCTATCACCTCCCCCCACCACATTCAACTGCTACGTATGTATGTCACTTTTGTAAATTTTGAGAAAAACAACTTTGAAGTCATATGCAAATGAGGCAGTTGGTGCACTAGCTAAGGGAGCACTGCTCTTGCTGCTCATTTAAGATGGATGATGTCATAGCAGTTGAAAGGTCTACTCCCACTGCACTGGGTGGTGCTGGCAGTAGATGGTAGGGATCTGAGTGGTAAGAGTAGTACTTCAGGAGCTGAAGGCCTGTCCCTAGTGCACCAACTGCCTCATTTGCATACTTCAGAATAATGTGTTTCTTCAAATCTACAGGTGCATCTCAATAAATTAGAATATCTTTGAAACGTTTATTTCTTTCAGTAATTAAATTAAAAAAGTGACCTCCTATATTTTCTAGATTCTTTGCACACAGAGTGTTCTATTTCAAGTGTTTTATTTCTGTAAATGTTGATTATGGATTACAGGTAATGAAAACCCAAATCGAAGAAAATTTGAATATTGTAAAAAAGTTCAGTATTGTAAATTCAGTGTGTCACCTGCCAAGGTTTCCTAAGCCTTTAAATGGTCCATCAGTCTGGTTCAGTAGGACACACAATCATGGAAGATGCTGATTATGAATTGTATTACTGAATTACTGAAATGAATGAAAGTTTCAAAAATATTCTAATTTATTGAGATGCACGTGTATTTATCAGAAACTCAGTCATGATTTCCTTATTGTGACTGGGTTTTCAAGAAGGGGCACTACATGTATAAGACGAGAACTCGGCCACAGTAAGGAAATCATGACTGGGTTTCTGAAAAGTCCCAGACCATAGAAAGCTCCTACATTCATGGTTGTATCAATTGACAACCCATCAAGACAAAAGATATCACCACTAAGATGGTTAGAGGAAATCTTTGAAACTCTGCAAAATGTTTAATTATTTATATTTGCAAAACGATTAACTTTTAATTGTCTAAACATTTAAACATTGTTATATTCATGCGAAAACCTTTAGGGCACATTCATATACCATAAGTAAAAATGGACCTAAAACTCAGATGGAGTATACCAGGAAATCCTTTCCAAAACCTTCTCCTGTAATAAAATATGAGAATATAAAACAAAATAAAAAAGTATGCAGACTCGATCTACACTTATGTGTTACATATCTACTGAGATACAGTGGGGAAAAAAAGTATTTAGTCAGCCACCAATTGTGCAAGTTCTCCCATTTAAAAAGATGAGGCCGGCCTGTAATTGACATCATAGGTAGACCTCAACTATGAGAGACAAAATGAGAAAACATATCTAGAAAATCACATTGTCTGATTTTTAAAGAATTTAATTGCAAATTATGGTGGAAAATAAGTATTTGGTCAATAACAAAAGTTCATCTCAATACTTTCTTATATATCCTTTGTTGACAATGACAAAGGTCAAATGTTTTCTGTAAGTCTTCACAAGGTTGGCACACACTGTTGCTGGTATGTTGGTACATTCCTCCATGCAGATCTCCTCTAGAGCAGTGATGTTTTGGGACTGTCGCTGGGCAACACGGACTTTCAACTCCCTCCAAAGGTTTTCTATGGGGTTGAGATCTGAAGATAGGCTAGGCCACTCCAGGACCTTGAAATGCTTCTTACGAAGCCACTCCTTCGTTGCCCTGGCGGTGTGCTTGGGATCATTGTCATGCTGAAAGACCCAGCCAAGTTTCATCTTCAATGCCCTGGCTGATGGAAGGAGGTTTGCACTGAAAATCTCATGATACATGGCCCCATTCATTCTTTCATGTACACAGATCAGCCATCCTGGCCCCTTTGCAGAGAAACAGCCCCAAAGCATGATGTTGCCACCCTCATGCTTCACAGTAGGACTCTTCTGGAACATCCAAATGCTCTCTAGCAAACTTCAGATGGGCCCGGATATGTACTGGCTTAAGCAAGGGGACACGTCTGGCACTGCAGGATCTGAGTCCCTGGCGGCGTAGTGTGTTACTGACGGTAGCTTTTGTTACGTTAGTCCTGTCTTTTTGCAGGTCATTCATTAGGTCTCCCCGTGTGGTTCTGGGATTTTTGCTCACCGTTCTTGTGATCATTTTGAACCCACGGGGTGACATCTTGCGTGGAGCTCCTGATCGAGGGAGATTATCAGTGGTCTTGTATGTCTTCCATTTTCTAATTATTGCTCCCACAGTTTTCTTCACACCAAGCTGCTTGCCTATTTCAGATTCAGTCTTCCCAGCCTGGTGCAGGTCTACAATTTTGTTTCTGGTGTCCTTCCACAACTCTTTCGTCTTCACCATAGTGGAGTTTGGAGTGTGACTGTTTGAGGTTGTGGACAGGTGTCTTTTATACTGATAACAATGTCAAACAGGTGCCATTACTACAGGTAATGAGTGGAGGACAGAGGAGCCTCTTAAAGAAGAATTTAAAGGTCTGTGAGAGCCAGAAATCTTGCTTGTTTGTAGGTGACCAAATACTTATTTTCCACCATAATTTGCAAATAAATTCTTAAAAAATCAGACAATGTGATTTTCTGGATTTGTTTTCTCATTTTGTCTGTCATAGTTGAGGTCTACCTATGATGTCAATTACAGGCCATCTTTTTAAGTGGGAGAACTTGCACAATTGGTGGCTGACTAAAAACTTTTTTTTCCCCACTGTATGCTTCATACCAATAACAAACTATATTACAAATGGATGACATACTCTGAAGTATAGGGACATCCCTAATCCCTCTGTAGCTGCTGGATGCGATTGATTCTCAGATAAATCAATGTAAAGCAATATGAGACCTTTTAGTCTCATACTGTTTATATGTTCTTCAGATCCTGGGTCCCATATGGTGTGAGACCACTACATTTACATTCTCAGTTAAGAGAAAATCACATACATTTTGCACGTGGCTCCCTGGTTATGCCATTTCTATATAAATATATATAATAATGTAGATTAGAAGGACATGTGAAGTCAGAGAAGAGTTTCCAATAAACAGAAAGCATCACTCATTCCTTGCATATTAAGGGTGCGCTCATATGACTTAGAGAAGTAAAAATTTGCTACAGGGTACAGTTCTGCAAGTTTAGTTCTTTCTAGTAAATGGGACTGTGCTTGCAGTACCTTTTTTGATTGCTACACAATGTACAGGGCTGTATAGCTCAGGTACACTCCGGCAAACAGTTGACTGGCAGTAGGTCCAACTCAAGGAAAGGTCTTGAACCACTCCTGGACAACCCCTTTAAGGCTGTAGCTCCAAGTTTTGAAAATGCAGCATTTTTGCCACTGCGGAAACGCCACAGCAAAAAACGTTGCGTTTTATAGTACCTACAAAGTGAATGAAATTCTGGCTAATCCCATCCACACATTGCAGAAAAAAAGCTGCGTCTTCAATAACTGACATGCTGTGATTTTTGAAATTCACAGCATGTCAGTTATACCTTATTTTCCACCATAATTTGCAAATAAATTCTTTAAAAATCAGACAATGTGATTTTCTGGATTTGTTTTCTCATTTTGTCTCTCATAGTTGAGGTCTACCTATGATGACAATTACAGGCCTCTCTCATCTTTTTTAAGTGGGAGAACTTGCACAATTGGTGGCTGACTAAATACTTTTTTTTCCTCACTGTATAGGGCTGAGCTAAGGGGTAGACAGAATAGGTGACCATTTGTATGCGATCATCTTAAGTCATTGAGCATGTCATCGTCCTCAATTTTCTTGGGTTTCAGCTTTATGTTTGATTAATATTAAGCATGAATAAAGTAGCAGTGTGTAGGAGATGTCTGCCTGTAAGTGCTTCCTCTATTCCCAGCTCATCCTGGCTGCAGCACGCTCCCAGCACCAAGCTCTGAGTAAATACCCCTGGGAGCTCCTGTTGAACAGGTAATATCTGTCAGTATATGATGTATGAGTTGCTGGGTGAGATCTGTCAGAGACTGCACAGTAACAGAGTAATCAATAGGGATGAAAAGACGTTAAGCAGCTTAACAGCCCCTAATAAATAGTGCAATGAATAGACAGCAGAGACAGACGCTTACAGAGCAAAATCCCAAACACAACTAGGAGATGCTGCTAAGGCTGAGCAATACAGAGTGCCTTGCTCCTATGTGCATTGTACACAGAGACCTGCAGCAATACAGAAATGAAATCCACAAGGCCCTATGTCCTGAGAGCTAAAGACATGCAGCAACCTGATTTACAGTATATTCACTGGGCACAGGATAGTGGGCTACACAGCGAAATGTAAGCAGTGATAGCACTGCATTGACGCGCTACTACATTATGCCTAATAACAGTGAAAGGAGTTGCCTTGCTGTAACCCAACAGTCAACAGAAATCCAACCTTATTGGATTTGTGCACAACTGCATTCACTATCATTAATTGTGACTGACAGTGTAACATTTGAGATTCACTTTTTAATCCTGATTTCTTCACTCTTCCAATCCTAGTCTGAAAAAGACATATCCATTTTAGGGTATGTTCACACAGAATCCACTTTAAAATCTGCCTCGAAAAAACACCTCCCATTCATTTCAATGGAAGTCAGCTAGAAGGGAAAAAAAGCGTCATGCCCTTTCTTCAGGCAGATTACGACTTGAAATAACCACTGAAATCAATGGGAGGTGGAAAAAACGCCACTTGGTTTTTTTCATGCGGTTTTTGCAAAAACCATATGAAAAACTGCTAGCATTTTTTTAAAATGTAAAAAAGTGCATCAAAAAAAGTTTCCTAATTCCTGAAGCAGGTTTTTTTCAGCCTATAAAAAGCTCCATGTCAACATATACAGGCGTCCTTTTATACAATGCACAAGAAACAGTTCCTTATAAACTGGAAAGGATGCTCATAGCGACAAATATCTGTTTTATATTTACGGCACTAGACAGTAATTTTTCCCATAGAAAATGCACAAAAGTCATTTCTTTGTCCAGAGTGCACAAGCAACAATTCATCACACATGCTTCTTGTATAGAGTGCACAAGACAAACATCACTCTAGTCAGGGGCATAACATGTAACTATAGTGCCCCCTAGCAAAAGTTGTAATTGGGCCCCACTCTAAAATGACCACCTTAAAGCATACCTCCAATTATAAACAACTTTTACAGAAACTTTGGGAGTAAGATGTACCTAATTTATTAAGAGGCAACCAACTGGGTATGTTCTGTGCCCCAGAACTAAACTCTTCACTGGTAAATGGTGTAAATGATAATAAATATATCAGGTTGCAAGAATCCACAGCATTATTCTTCCTGGAGTGCAAGACACATATCTTCTATTTAATTCTTTTAAAGGCAAAGCCTTTAAAATTTCTCTTATGAGTAACCAGAATCAGAAGAACGCGCAACATTCAGTTCTTTGATGTACTGTATAGTACAAAAGTGACACACCACCCTTCTTCAGCATCACAAGAGTTTCTAGATGACAAATACAGATAAAGTTTATGAAGCAATAATACTCCTAACATCCTGGCCACCAAAACATGTCTTCTACATAGTTGAAGGAGTTATCCAGTTTATAATGTTGATGGCCTATCCTTAGGATGGGCCATCACTATTAGATCACTGAGGGTCTGTCAGCCAAGACCCTTATAGATCTGCTATATGGGGCAGTGCTGCAGTACCAAAATCCACCGCTACAAATCATACAGTAAGTGAGCAGAGCGGTTATTGGGGACGTATCGGACCTTTGCAGATCTAATATTGATGAGCTATCTATAGGATAGGCCATCAATATAAAAAACTGGATAATCCCTGAGTGAAAACAATTATTAGTAGCCATTGCAGTACCCAAAGCAAATCCAGGAAGTCTGATAGTCACTTATTTATGGCACAGAACTGCAATATGATATGGATTAGGGTTGCACAATGCATCAAATTTTCAATGCTATTTCAATACTTTAGAGGAGCAAACAATTCAGTACTGGTATCAATACTTTTATATTAAGCTGCTCTTAGGTGCAGGTCCCAGTTTGTTTAGTATGGATGATGGGACCTGCTGCTTTGTACTATTTCAATTGTATTGAACTGTTTGCTCTTCCAGAGAACAAGGCATGCACACTGCCCAGCACCCACTATGTTATCTGTTCAGTGCCCACCCTGAAGCACTGTTCACCTTTAGTACTGTGTCGACCACTTTACAGGAGGAGGGAGGATACTTCTTCTTTCTTTCTTCACTGCTACCAATGATATCTCGAATACTGGAAGCAGTGGAAGGGACTTGCTATGTGTGAAGGGAGGGAGTCACAAGCGGTACAAGCAGTGCGTTATGAGCACCATTAGGACTAAGAGTCAGAAACATATTGTGTTCTGTCCATGAAACATGGTCTGTGTGTAGTGTGTATAGGCCATATTTCTCAGACTGATCACTGCTGTGTGAATGGCACGCACTGACTGCGTCATAGTGAGTTATGGCTAATGATAAGCAAACCCATCATGTACCTCACATTATCCTCACGGTGGTTTAGTAGATCACATAACAGAATTTTTGTGGGTTTTTTTTTTTGGCAAACTTCTCTTTTGGTATCGAGATTGTGATAATACACTAAATATTGGTATCGAAGTGCAAATTCTGATATGACAACTCTAATATGGATAAGACCAACAACAGAATACTAAGAGGAGATAACCAATTAGAAACGTTATAGTATTATCATTGTATTTTGGATCTTTCTTCCTTAAAGCTCCGTAATTTTACAAGTGAGTTGTATATACTTTTTGTGACCATACAGGTGCATCTCAATAAATTAGAATATCTTTGAAACGTTTATTTCTTTCAGTAATTAAATTAAAAAAGTGACCTCCTATATTTTCTAGATTTTTTACACACAGAGTGTTCTATTTCAAGTGTTTTATTTCTGTAAATGTTGATTATGGATTACAGATAATGAAAACCGAAATCTAAGAAAAGTTGAATATTGTAAAAAAGTTCAGTATTATAAATTCAGTGTGTCGCCTGCCAAGGTTTCCTAAGCCTTTATATGGTCCCTCAGTCTGGTTCAGTAGGACACACAATCATGGAAAACGCTGATTATGAATTGTATTACTGAATAACTGAAATGAATGAACGTTTCAAAAATATTCTAATTTATTAAGATGCACCTATACTTGCTAATCCACCAAAAATCCTACTGATACTGTATTAGAAGAATTGTACAGGAATTTTTTATGTGGATCGATCTCAATCATCAGCCAACTGCATTACATAGAGCAGAAGGAGTGTCAACCAGATGATCCTTCAAACTATTATATTTGCTTCAGACTTTAAAGATGATCCGTGAACCTGACATGCCTGCCTTAGTAAATACTTATATTCCCAATATCATATAACAGTTATGCAGCATTTTTTCATAGAATTCTACATTGTTCTGCTCTCTCTTATTCTCCCCGGAAACATATTAAATAAGTCAACAACTTGGTGTTATCATTCCTTTTATCATTGTTATGTTACTGACATTGTTATGCCAGGTAGGGACACACTCTATTGAGAAAAGCAATGGTAACATCCACCGATTGAAGACAGGGAATGAAAAGTCCATCTATCAATGCACTGATACATTTACAGGAATAATGCCACAGGCACAACATAACATTCAAAGGATAGGCTCATACTACCATTATTAATGTTCGTTGCTGTCATCTGTCATAGGATTGGACATTAATTGTAGAATGCAGACGGAGCCCCCTCTATCTTGTGTATTTCTACACATGTGTCCGTCATGTTTTTTACTTTTCTGACAGAAGAAAAAGTCCTGCATGCAGAACTTTTTTTTTCTGTTACAAGAGTAAACAAACATGAGAATAGAAAGCTTCCTTCATGATGTTTACATTAAAGTCAGTGGGAATGGACACAGACGGAGGGGACTCTATCTGTGTCTGTCACTTTATCATTTTTAAAGTCCGTTGCTCTCATCCTATGACGAACGCTAACAATAGTGTGAACATTCCTTAAAAGAAAATACACCCTAATGGTTAATTAATAAGGAATACACGGGTCTACTATAGCGGTATCTGGGTAATAAAAAGGTAATGTGGCCAATCCTTTGATCATTTGAACCAGAATTAGAGTGTCATTATGTGAACCAAACTAGAAGACTTCCAACCCCCAGACAGTGATAGGAAATCCTCAGAATCAGTATGACAAGGGAGCAGCATGTATATTATGTATATTGTTAAGTATCACTATCATCTACTGAATTGAATATACTGCAAGTACTTTTTATTTCCAGGATAACTCCTTTAAATCCATAAACACTAGGCATCTCTGACTTAATGCTCATTGGTTAACAGCTCTCTCCAACTCCCACATAAACATACATGCTCAGTTTGTCTGACTGTACATATACTTCTCAATGGCGGATGATTTTGGCAGTAATTTATCTCCTGGGTGAAATATAACATGCCCATCCTACTCTCCTCTAACAGCAGATGTTGGGGATTGTCATAAGGCCCTTGATACATTAGATGTCAGCACAAGTGTCTGATCTCTGGGGATCTTGCTGATGGGACCCCACCAACCATGACAAATGGGGTCCCCTAGTGCTCAGTGTGAATGGAGCGGTAGTGAGCATGTATGGTCACTGTTCCATTGATTTCTAAGAGGCTGATGGAAATGGTCAAGTACAGCACTACTATGGAAAGGGCATTTGTGAATATCACCAGCCAAATGGCTCTGCATTAACATGATAGAGTATATGTATTACTTTTTATTAATTTATATTATATACTATTCTTTATTTATGTTGGATAATAATTTTATGTGTTGGAATCAATTTTTTTTGTTGTTGCAAAGATTACAGTTTTTGCTGGATTGTAGAGTCAAACACCACGTGCAAATCCTAACTGAACGAATAATGTTGTCTGGCCACACTTTGTTGTTCTGCCAGTCGAAGTCTATCAAATATACTTGTCTCTACTTGTCTAGAAACAATGAAGCAGCTTTATTAATGAAGACACACCAGAATTCTGGTGCAATTTGCACCAAAAACTGGCTTACATGCCTTACACCACATTTAATAATCCTTTAAGACTTTTTCCAATCTATCCAACAATGGGGTGTGACTTGCCAAAATGGGAGTAACCTACTGGGAGATTGGGCATGGCCACATTGTAGTCATCATGTGCCAAATTTGTGGGAAATTTTTTCGGCATAAACGAAGACAACAAATTGGTAGCGTAATTTATACTAGACAGTCTAAAAATGTGCAGGATTCATTATCCAGCATCAGACACTGTGATCAGTCTGACACAGTTTAAAACTTTGCACTGTCAAACTATAAGGCTAAGGCCCTAAGTAGCAGGCCGCAGCAAAACAGCGCTGTCTGCAGAAATTTCCTCTGCGGACTTTCTGTTTCAGTTATACCTCTAGAGAAACCACGGTGTTTCCGTAGGTATAATTGACATGCTGCGATTTCCAAAATTGCAACGGTTTTGAAAATCGCAGCGTATCCGCTGCGCGTATTTTTTCGCAATGTGTGGATGGGATTCACTAGAAATCTAGGAAAATCGCCAGTGTTTCCGTAGGTATAATTGACATGCTGCGATTTCCAAAACCGCAACGATTTTGGAAATCGCAGCATGTCCGCTGTGCATTTTTTTTGTCACTTTTCTTTTATTAGCCGCTTTTCAGTGACTGTAAAATGCCATGGTTTTTTCCACGTTGTTTACACCACGTGGGGCCCCCCGGCCTTAGACAGGATTAGTAAATCTGCCCCAATGTTTCTAGGAAAAAAAAACACCTGGCATGCGATGCCATGATTTTGTATGCCTTTATGGGAACTGAAGGCATAAAATAGGGCCACATGCACTTTTATGGGTATATATGGTATAACAAGGAGCAATAATATGGTTGTGTACATGAGGTCTAAAACTGGGGACCTATCAATAGTATTAACTGCATTATAACCAAGCCAAGCATAGTGATAAAGAATCAGAAACCTTAGACCTTTAGCATTTTGCGTCCTACTTATAAGCTGCTTCATCAAAGTTTGTAACATTGTAACATTGACAGAACAATGTCCGCTAATCAGGGAGCAGCGTAATGGGATGCACTGACAGGCCTCTAATTGACCCAGTCTATATATAACATCTATTGATTTTTTGGAGAAATTGGTGCCTAGGGAAATAGGTTCACACAAGGTCAGATAGCAGCTGGGTACGTACCCACAAGAGGAATGCACAGCCCCATGTGCTGTGAAGAATGAATGCTAGAGTAATCGTATCAATGGACCGCGAGATGAAATTTTCTCAATATCTACCATATGTACCTATAGTCTCTCTGAATATTTATTGCCCTGACAGTGAATGAAAAATTGAATTTCATTTTAGAATGCTGGAGGAAATTCTGTCACAGAAGACAGAACATGCAAGATCTTCTGTAGGTGTTCCATATAATCAGGAACATAGGACAGAAAATGTTATATGTGTGTTTGGCCAAGAGTTATGGAGCAGGACTCCCAATGGAGCACTCCTATGGCCAAATCCTCATACAGAGTGGCAGAGAACTGTAGAATTGGCAGTGTTATAAGAATGACTGGCATGGTACAAACATCCCATAAGTCATTACTTTATTATGGAAAATTGTCTACAAAACCCATTTGAACACACATTAGCAACAGGGTACAATTAATTGAAGGACTATTCCTAGATGCCAACTTATCATTCCAGCAAAAAAAATCACTAGTAAATACTCCACTTATGTTCAATTGTAGAAAAAATATTACTTGGTTGTTTCTTATTGTATAGACATCTGAAAAACTATGTCACAACCAATATGGCTGCCATTTCTCCACCCACAGGATTAGTTACTCTCATCCAGAATCCTAACTGTCATATCGTGCTTAGTAATGTGTACATCCCCTTATCGCAATACATCACTGCATGCCTATGTAAACTTAGGCTGGGCTCACATCTGGGTCAGGGTCTCCATTTGGAGACTCTGTTGTGGTGGCCCCCAGAAAGTCATCAGGCGAAAAAGTGCTGCAAGTCTGAAGTTTTTGCCCAGCAGACACCCGACAGGCTCCATTATATTCAATGGGGTCCGCTGGGCACCGTTGGTGTCTGTGGTTTCAGTGGTTTGTGTGTCTGTTGTTCTGATCCTCCAATGATCCTCCAGATCCCCATTGATCAGACAATTATCACCTAACTTGTTGAGAGGTGATAAATATTTGTCATGGGAAAACCCCTTTAAACTTAATATAGAGATTGTAAGTCTTATTTTCCCTAAAGCAATACTACAAGAAAACAAAATATTTGCAGTCAGTTTTCCTCATACATTACAGCTGATCAAAGGAGGCCACATCCCTAGGATACCCTATGGTGAACTTATTCTTAAGGAACCCTTTTAACAAAAAGGATTACCCAAAGTGCACAATCCCTTTAATTACTATATTGCACTTGCATTGTCTTGTCTTTTCCTGATGCAGTCCAATAGAATCCTGTATATTGTAGCAATAGCATACTTGTCATTCTTGTCCTCTCACTGACAGGTTTTGGAAATGTTTCAGACAAATTTGCTACACTGGAAAGGACGTTTAACATTAATATACAGACAGTATAGAATTTTACCTATTTTGCACTTTCAACCAGTAACCAAAATGCCTCACAAAAGCCTATACATTTACATTCATCTGCTGCTTCTGAGACACTCAGCATGGATTTATTGATAATTAATGCCAAGTCCCCTCCCGGTATTTAAGGGGTTAATCAGAGCCGCAGATCATTCTCAAGTGGAATGCAAGCATTTTGCATTTTAAATAGCTGGCACATTCTGCAGCTGTGCAGCCATCTTTATACTCCCCCCTTCCTGATAGGTTACTCCCCACTAAGATGATACCTGTCTGTCTGTCTGTCTTTTCTTTATAGTTCTATGTCTGGGCCCCTCCCTGGCTGTAGTGTCACTATTTATAAGATATTCTGGTTTGGTTATGGCAGGTGTACTGTGTGAGGCACGTGCCCCGGTTTTGGGTCCCAGCAGCCGCTGGCACATCACGCAGGCAGGTTTATGAATATTTCATGAGATGAGGAGGGGGGAAGATGTGCCGGGGAGCTCACAACATCTGGCGGGTCTCAGGGGGAACCCAGCTCTGTGCAGCAAGGCAGAAACTGTTAAGTATGAAAAAAAGAAGCAGAGAAGGGAGAGTGTGAAGAGACTCACGGAGAAGGTAGACAGCGATGCTGTAGAGAGGAGAATTGATGCTGAGACACTAGAAGCAAGGGGGCAGAAAAAGCTGGGGAGCTAACCATGGCAAAATGAAATATAAATAACTAGATACATGTTTACAGAGTGAGTCAAAAATCAGAAACTTCAATATCTGTAAGACACTTAATGTCGTGCTGATCTAATGGTTACCATTACTAGGTGTATCTCTTTCTCTGATGTATGTATGGTACCATACCTTCCGCCATCTTGAATACAGCTTAAAATGTTTAAATTGAAAGAGGTTCGAGACATATAGAAACATGTACATAATCTATCTATCTATCTATCTATCTATCTATCTATCTATCTATCTACCTATCTATCTGTCCTTTCATCCACCCATCCATCCTCAGACCCTATCAAGACTAAACTCTTTTCTACAAATATTGTCAAACATCAAAAAATTTATTTTCCTTATCCAAAACGTAGTCAAATAAATACAATTCTCAACATGTTTTATACCAATTTAAGACTTCAAGTGGTTAAAAGTCTAAATCCAATAAAATGACATTGCAGTTGGACTACATCTCACCAACCTGCAATTCTACATTTCTATACACTTGCCCCTGAATTGCTTGATTGGCGCGAAGTAAAAACTTCCCTGTAGGGAAATTCAGGAGAGAAAAAAAAAAAGAATTTCTACAAAGATCAGTACAAGCTGGTAATAAGTATGATAATAGGAGGGGGTGTTGGCACTATGCCAGGACAAGGGGAATAGGTTACCCTGCTAGGAAGTTACTTAGAGAGTAAAATGAAGGAATCTTCATCTAATAAGTGTGAACACCGCTTAAACTAGCAATGCATTGCTGTGTATATTGCATAATGTGACTACCTAATTCTTAAACCATCCATTACATAGAGATTGGAACTGAGCAACCACATAGAAAATATACAGCGTATGAAGAGAGGATGCCAAGATAAAGCTGGGTATACATTTGACAAAGATATTACTGTAAACAGTAATGTAAATTACTATCTCTCTGCATTATTACATAAAAGAGTCAACAACACTGCCGCCCTATAGGCATGAAATAATACCCAACTTCCCATATCTGCTTCTTTCTAAAGACTGGGAATCGGTGGAAACATTATCCCAAATATACAGATTTTGGTTAAAGATGAAAACTAAAATATTATCTTGGTATAAAACTGATCCATTCATTGTTTTCGGCGTAAAAAGTAACAATGATTCCAAGCTCGAGGTAAGCAGAAAGCTGGCTACTTTGGCACGTCCGCCATGGCAGCCATCAAGAGATGCAACGAAACGAATGGATCCATTTTGTAATTTGGCATCCAACAAACTGTACATCCATAGAATAAGCCAGAGTGAGTCCTCAGGTATTTCCATATGCAGCAAATCCCAAGGCAGGAATTCTTCCTCGAATCTGGAAAATGCGTCCACTTCCACAGTGAGTCACAGCGCTTCAATGCAACAAAAAAACGACAAGATATGGAAAGCAAAGAGGCAGATGGGAATGTCTGGGAAAAGTGCCCAAATCCTAAGATATCCCTCTGTCTGGGTGTTCAAGAGGCCACAGCAAACAGACGCCCCAAATCAAGAAGCGGCGGCGCCACCACCATTGCCGGTCTGTAGAGGAGGGAGCCCATATTCCAGGATGCAGCTGCAAGGGATGACTGAACAGAATCCAACTGTATATATAGGCTGTGCTACCTGCTGATATGTCAATTGTATACCTGCTTCATCTCTCCTTCTCTTTCATTCTGTTAGTCTCTTCTTTCTGTATAACCCTCTCTCTCACTCTCCTGCTTCTCTGTCTGTCTCGCTCACGTTGTATGTTGTGTCATCCTCAATGGCGCCTGTGCCAAACCACCTCCCGCCTGCCTGGGTATGCGGTGCCAGCTTCCCTGGCCCCATGCTGCCACACTTGGCACCTTCTCAGCTCCAGCTTGTGTGGCATCTGTCCATCTTTCCGTCTGTGATCTCCCATCCTCCTCCCTATCGCCCCCGGACCTATGGTACCAGTGCCAGCTATCTGCAAAATTGGCAGCGACAAAGCCAAGTTGTTTTCCCACAGCTGCTGAGTATTGGATTCCTTTATAAGAAGCTCAGAATGGGCACAAATGGGGAACGGAGGCTAAATCCAACAAGGGACAAGTCGCTTGAACCAGCAGGTTAGAAACACAGAACCACAAAGGCAGGTAATGTGTCTCATGTTACACACAAAGCAACACACCAATTTCATTTCACACTGTTCCTGTCCAGGGACCGCAGTCGCCGAGACACCTGGCTAGGCTGGATAACAGCATAGATGCACGCGGCTCACACTGAACTTGGGCAGCTCTCCAAGTATGAAGCAGATGCACAGAAAAGTTGCAAAATACTACTGCAAATCTCCCTAGCCACATATGGGTTAATTCCTGCATGTTCAACCGTGATTTATTTATTCACACTATTCATTCTTGTTATGTAGCAATAAGGTATAGGTTCCTAATATACAGATAATGACAGAACTATGTCCACTGAGTGACGTCAGGCAAGAAGAGTCTATATCATGGAGGAATGCATGACATATGCAGGGCAAGGAATAGTACATTCTTAAACTCTCTGCTTAAAATGACTGCACCTGAGCTGCATGTATCACGTGGTGTGGTATTGTGTTTTTTTTTTGCAAATTTGAGGGCAGCAGCTGGAGAATCATACGCAAGGAGGGGGCACTTTCAGATCCTCACACCTGTGACTGTGGCCTGGGCAAGGAAATCACCATCTAACAAGCAGCAGTGGACAATATGGTGACCAAATGTCTCCTGACTGGCATCAAGCACACTACTATTTCACATAAATCAGATGAAAGTGACTGTGCAGACACAATAGTGGGCACAGATTCAGAACAGCACATGACAAATAAGGGAAATGCAGTCTCATGGAATGTAGTAATGAAATAATCCTAGACCTTGCATGGCTTCCTCCAGAGACCTCAATTACCTTTCACTGTAGTCTGAGGGAAGAGAAGTGACAATAGCTCTCTAGTCCCAAAAAGGTGCTCAGAGTAGCTCAACAAACTCTGCCCCAAATGCTAACCAGGGAAAAGTCGAGATCAACAATGGGATATTTGTGCTAGAACTGCTGTCCTAAATTTGCAATGTCACTTAATGGAGAAAGAAGATGCCTAAACTGGTTCTGCACATTTAGGCTGTTACTCGAATAGTATGTAAATGTCCATCCTTTTAATGATAGATTTGTAAGATGTTGGTCACTTGCATTACTACACATAAAGTGTGGGCACATATACTGTATGATGAGCTGTGGAGTTCCTAGATGCCAGTATTACCATGAGGCACCAATTCTGACACAGAATACCTTTTTAATACGTCTTCCAATGGACCATGTCACAGGTTTTGTTTTCACAGATTCTCTTGAAGAAAAAAAACTCTGTAAGAAATCCATAATAAAAATACCTACAGGAGATGATGCAATGCACTTAAACTAAAAACACAGATCCATAATATAGCAGTGTGCATGATCCCTAAAGCTGTAAGACCAATGTAAAGAGATAAGCAATTTACATACCATGAAGGAATAGATGTCCAGAAATCCAAATCTCCTGACCTCTGACTTGACATGAACGCTCCATATTCATGGTGGATCTCTCATATATGATGTTGTTCATCCATCACAAACCCTGTTTAGGACGAGTCCCCACGTGGCGGTTCTTGCTGCACTGTTTTACAGTCCCTGTAAAGTGGATGGGATTCTGTCAACACAAAACTGGTATCTGAAAGTACAAAGCATGGTCCGTCATAAACATGAATACTTCAGTTTGACCATTTCTGATATCAGAAAGAACAAACTTCTATACTTGACATTGGAGTGTATGGTTAGGTTTTCAGTTTTTAAATGAGAAAGTTACAGCTTTGTTCCTATCCACTTACAAACATTTCACAGTATAAGGCTGGGTTCACATTTCCGTTTAGGGACTCCATCGCAGTGACCACCACTTTGATGATTGTGTGCATGTCATCTGTGCGCTGTCCGTGCGTGGCGCATGCTTCCGTGGCCCCATTCATTAGGGCCAGTGAGAAAGGTCCACAAAACGGACAGGAATAGGACTTGTCCTGAGTTTTGCTCATGGCCCCATACATTGGACCGTGATAATACACGGTCATGTGTATGGGACTATAGAAATGAATGGGTCAGTGTGCTAGCTGTGAAACACATGGCTAGCACACGTTCATGTGCATGAAGCATAAAGCTGGGTTCACATCTACATTGGAGTCTTTGGGGACTCCATCACAGTGACCGCCAAAAATTGCCAGATGAAACAGTCTTGCAGATCTGATTTTTTCATCTGGCGGTTTCAGTTTAATACAACAGACACCCAACGGAACCTATTATAGTCAATGGGGTCCATTGGGCTTTGTCCACTGCTTTAGTGGTATGTGTGTCCATTGTTTTGATCTTCCGATGGATTAGAACAATGGACACCCATAAAATGTTTGCAAATTTTATAAATATTTTACTTACCTTTCATTGTACTGATGGTACAATGTTTAATAACATTTTGTTCCCAAATCACATGCTAGTTAACCCCTTTCCACTGTGGCCATTTTTAATTTTTGCATTTAAATTTTTTATACCCTACCTTGCAAAAGTTGTAATCACTTTATTTTCTTCATTAGGAATTTTTTATTTTACAAGACAAATTGTACTTTGTAATGATACCATTTAATATTCCATATGATATACCTGGAAGCTGTAAAAAAATAGAATAGGTTGGAATGAGAAAACAAACAGCATTTGCACCATTTTCTTATAGGCTTTGTTTTCTGTCGATACTAAATTTATATTGTTTTTGTCATATTTTAATACAGTTACAAAAATCTAAAGCTTTGAAAAAAAAAAAGAAAGTCTGAATGACGCTAGATTCACACTAGCATTTGGGTTTCCATTCTTCGGGTCCACTTGGGGACTCGAAAAATGGAAACTCTAACCGCTTAAAAAACAGTTTCCCCATAGACTATAATGGGGACCACCGCTAGTGTGACCGCAGCCTTACACACATACCTTTCTTATATTTCCAAGCACAGAACTGTGTGAGCCTGAAGCCTGTTGCAGATTCTGCTACAGAAGGAATGAGAAATATCTAGGAAGCTCTTCTCTCTTCTGCTCCATCCACTCCTGGCTTTGGCTCAAAAAAGCACAGCAAAATCTGCAACAAAAAAAGCTGTGTTTTTTGCAGGGCAAGTTGTACTTTTTACTTACACCATTCTGGAGTTTTTCTGACATTTTGATCACTTTATGTTCAATTTTTATGGGAGGTGAAATGGCAAAATGGTGGTTCAACTATTTAGATTTGTTTTTCCTGCAACAGTGTTCACCATCTGGAATAAATATTACTATATGTTTATAGTCCACGCATTTTTAGACATGGGGAAGGCCCATCATGTTTGTTTAGTTTTGTAACAGAAGAAAAAGTCGTGCATGCAGGACTTTTTTTTCCATTACAAAAGTAAACAAACAGGACGGAAGATAGTGTCCATCATGTTGTTTACATTAGTGTCAATGGGAATGGAGACAGCTTTATTCCTATCCACTTACAAACATTTCATAGTATAAAGTTGGGTTCAAATCTGCATTGGAGTATCTGTTTGGGGACTCATTCACAGTGACTGCCAAAAATCACCAGACGAAAAAGTCCTGCAGGGCCGATTTTTTAATCTGGCGGTTTCAGTTTAAAACAACAGACACCCAATGGAACAGTTAATGTCCATTGCTGTCATCCTATGATGGAAGACAGCAACGACATTAACAACAGTAGTGTGAACTCAGCCTAATATGTTATTGTTTATTTATTTTTATATGTGCTCAACGGAAAAGAGGTGATTTTTTTTTTTCCTTTTTAGTAAACTTTTTTTTAAACTTTGAGGGGTATATTGTAAAATCCATTGACTTCTATTACACGTTTCCTATGGCATAGTAATGACAGGACTGGGAGTCTTCAACACACACTCCTAGCTATCATGGTAATGGATCTTTGATTCTGCATCTCGCTCCAGATAGAACCAATGCGCTGCCGCTTTTTGCACGCTTTGGTCGCATTTGACCAATTCATCTGAAGAGCTAATGTCCTTAATCAGATCTCTGATTGTGGACATTACCCCAGGGTCTTCTCTGTATAAAATGGTGGAGATCTAATGGCTGGACAAGCTCCATATTTAAGGTCCCAACATCTGAAATACTTGTACAGTAGGTGTACAGAAGGGTTGCAAGTGTAAATTGTACAGTTTTTTTTCTTCCTAAATTGTTCAGTCACATGTATGACAGCAGTGTTATCTACAGGATGCAACTCAAAATCATTGCCTATTGCAATATTTCACATATGTTTAAATGGTGAAATCCTGTTAAACGTAAAGTAATAATTTGGTACATTAAAGCACTTCTAAACAGGGCTGCTTTAACCATAGGGCAAATAGTGCATCTGCATCGGGCCTTATGGTAGTTGGGCCCCCTTCAGCTGAATCAGATTGAGCAGAACAGTCCCACATTTCGTGTGCTGTCCCTCTGTTTCTGATAGGCAGGTTGTGATTTCAACTCTATCTGCGTTCTTAGGATGCAGATAAAATTGAATACAAGGATGTAGCACAGAGTTATCAGCTCCCTGCTCCACCATTCAGGCTTGAGGCACTTTTTTTTTTTCTTAATTTTTTTTTTTTTGTATGTAATATGTTGATTGAATGGTCACTGAGGGGGTAGAGAGCTACTATATCGTGTGGGCCACTTGAGGGGACATTAAATTATGTGGGGGTACCCACTTATGAAAGCTTTCAACTGGGCCACTAATGTGTTAAAACAGCCCTCTTTTAATAACCAATCTAGATTCACCCAGGAGAGTAAGAAATATCTTCTCCCAATTGGAGCCCCCAAAACCCTATAAACACAAAAAAAGTTTTAGGCGGATTAGTGTGCAGCATAGACACATTATTAAGCCAAGCCCCAGGGGGGGAACGGGGGGCGGCAGCAAAGAAAGAAAGCAGAACAAAACAAAACAACACGGGGGGGGGGGGAAAACGAAGAGAAGGGGGGGGGGGGGGGGGGGGGGGGGGGGGGGGGGGCCCCCCCCCCCCGCCGGGGGCGGGGGGGGGGGGGGGGGCCGGCGCGGGGGGGGGGGGGGGGGGGCGCGGCGGCCCCCCCCCCCCCCCCCGGGGGGGGGGGGGGGCCGCCCGCCGCCCCCCCCCCCCCCCCCCCCCCCCGGGGGGGGCCCCCGCGCGGCGCGCCCCCCCCGGCCCCCCCCCCCCCCCCCCCCCCCCCCCGCCCCGGGGGGCGCGGGGCCCGCGCCGGCCCCCCCCCCCCCCCCCCCCCCCCCCCGCGGCCCCCCCCCCCCCGGCCCCCCCCCCCCCCCCCCCCCGGGCGCCGCCCCCCCCCCGGGGGGGGGGGGGGGGCGGGGCCCCCCCGGGGCGCCCGCCCCCCCCCCCCCCCCCCCCCCCCCGGCCCCCCCCCGGCCGGGGGGGGGGGGGGGGCCCGGCGGGGCGCCCCCCCCCCCCCCCCCCCCCCCCCCCGGCGCGGGGGCGGGGGGGGGGGGGGGGGGGGGGGGGGTTAAGGCTCTTGTTTATTTCTTTACACCAATTTTAACTTTTTTTTGGATGGTTCAATTAAAAACCAAAGAACAAAAGAAACATTAACAACAGAAAACCATTAAAAACAATGACAAACAAGCATTAAAACCAGGGAGCTCTTAATGCTTCTGCATTTTCTGGCTTTTAAGTGCCTCTGCAGGACTGGTGTTGGCAAGCATCAGCCCTTTGAACTTTAAACAAGGCTCTCCCTAAGCCGCAGCCTCGTTCCTGTCGTCCTGTGGTTGCTCTGGCCGGGAAAGGGTTAATGCCCTAACTCCAGTTTCAGGCTGTTCAAACTGTTAGCTCCTTTCATTTCATTATTAATTATTCACTTAAATTGTCTTTCTTGTAATTCAGTGAGTGCGAGGTGGCGGAGCCGTTAACAGACTGCTGCCTTTAACAGGTATTCTTTTAAGTGGCTTTTGATGCTTCTTCATTATTAATTCATATTGAAGCACTAATGACTATAAATGCATTGAGTATTAATGGGTTTCCAGGAGCCCTTCTGGTGGAATTCAGCGTTAATTAACACTCAGATGCCAGGCGGGTCTAGCACAGTAATAAGTTACAAAGTTCTCTATGGACCCCGGGCCTGTCTGTCTGTTTAACCCCCTCTCATTTGTCAGTGCATCTCTATGAAAGATAATACACGTTCAAGGTTCCTGCTATAAAGCCTGAGTTCATCACCTGCCTACATAGAGAGAACATTGCTGTAATATACCATTGAAGTCAATTCAATGAAATTAGTTTTGATGAGCATTTACAGTGGGTATGGAAAGTATTCAGACCCCTTTAAATTTTTCACTCTTTGTTTCATTGCAGCCATTTGCTAAAATCAAAAAAGTTCATTTTATTTGTCATCAATGTACACTCAGCATCCCATCTTGACAGAAAAAAACTGAAATGTAGATACAGTATTTTTGCAAATTTATTAAAAAAGAAAAACTGAAATATGACATGGTCATAAGTATTCAGACCCAGAAATGCTACTATTTCAAAAAACGTCACATTTTTGAAAATCGCAGCCTGTCAAATATACCTATGGAAATGCTGGCGTTTTCCATATACAGTGGGGCAAAAAAGTATTTAGTCAGCCACCAATTGTGCAAGTTCTCCCACTTAAAAAGATGAGAGAGGCCTGTAATTGACATCATAGGTAGACCTCAACTATGAGAGACAAAATAAGAAAGCAAATCCAGAAAATCACATTGTCAGATTTTTAAAGAATTTATTTGCAAATTATGGTGGAAAATAAGTATTTGGTCAATAAAAAAAGTTCATCTCAATACTTTGTTATATATCCTTTGTTGGCAATGACAGAGGTCAAACGTTTTCTGTAAGTCTTTACAAGGTTGGCACACACTGTTTCTGGTATGTTGGCCCATTCCTCCATGCAGATCTCCTCTAGAGCAGTGATATTTTGGGGCTGTCACTCGGCAACACGGACTTTCAACTCCCTCCAAAGGTTTTCTATGGGGTTGAGATATGGAGAGTGGCTAGGCCACTCCAGGACCTTGAAATGCTTCTTACGAAGCCACTCCTACGTTGCTCTGGCGGTGTGCTTGGGTTTATTGTCATGTTGAAAGACCCAGCCACGTTTCATCTTCAATGCCCTTGCTGATGGAAGGAGGTTTGCACTCAAAATCTCACGATACATGGCCCCATTCATTCTTTCATGTACACGGATCAGTCGTCCTGGTCCCTTTGCAGAGAAACAGCCCCAAAGCATGATGTTGCCACCCCCATGCTTCACAGTAGGTATGGTGTTCTTTGCTCTTCTGGAACATCCAAATTCTCTCTAGCAAACTTCAGACGGGCCCGGATATGTACTGGCTTAAGCAGGGGGACACGTCTGGCACTGCAGGATCTGAGTCCCTGGCGGCGTAGTGTGTTACTGATGGTAGCCTTTGTTACGTTAGTCCCAGCTTTCTGCAGGTCATTCACTAGGTCCCCCCGTGTGGTTTTGGGATTTTTGCTCACCGTTCTTGTGATCATTTTGACCCCACAGGGTGAGATCTTGCGTGGAACCCCTGATCAAGGGAGATTATCAGTGGTCTTGTATGTCTTCCATTTTCTAATTATTGCTCCCACAATTGATTTCTTCACACCAAGCTGCTTGCCTATTGCAGATTCAGTCTTCCCAGCCTGGTGCAGGTCTACAATTTTGTTTCTGGTGTCCTTCTACAGCTCTTTGGTCTTCACCATAGTGGAGTTTGGAGTGTGACTGTTTGAGGTTGTGGACAGGTGTCTTTTATACTGATAACAATTTCAAACAGGTGCCATTACTACAGGTAATGAGTGGAGGACAGAGGAGCCTCTTAAAGAAGAAGTTACAGGTCTGTGAGAGGAAGAAATCTTGCTTGTTTGTAGGTGACCAAATACTTATTTTCCACCATAATTTGCAAATAAATTCTTAAAAAATCAGGCAGTGTGATTTTCTAGATATGTTTTCTCATTTTGTTTCTCATAGTTGAGGTCTACCTATGATGACAATTACAGGCCTCTCTCATCTTTTTAAGTGGGAGAACTTGCACAATTGGTGGCTGACTAAATACTTTTTTTCCCCACTGTAGGTAAAATAGGGACAGAAAGTCCGCAGAGGAAAACTATGAAGACTTTCTTTGCCACAGTCTTTTCAACAGCATTTCTTGGCAGCAATTCACTACCTGGGGCCTTAGCCTTAGTCTGTAGCATACCTGCTGAAAACTTTTATAGACATTGGACTAGCTGCATGTATTGTAGTCACCCAGATTTTGCTTCTATTACAAATGGTCACAGAGGATGTTAAAGGATATTCCACAAAATGAAAGTTTATTATAGGGAGGAATTCTCTTTCATAATTCAATAAATATGTTAAAGACAAGAACAGTTTAACAGATATGTGTACCTTTGTTATGGAATTAATGGGGCATATTTATTAAGACTGGAACTTCACATACCAGTCTTAATAAAGGGCCTGACTGTTGAAAGGCACCCTTGATTTATAAAGAGGCTCTGACCCCTTTATAAATCAGGCACATGCCCATGTACCAGAATGGAAATCTATGTTAGTTAGGAACTGGGGTAGATTTTCTGTATAAATCATGCCAGAAAATTGGTGTGAGTTATAATAAATATATCAGTCCTGTCCTGGCCACCCAGTATCCACGTCCCTCCGCTCAAATTTGCGGAAAGCGGTGAGCAAAGCACAGAATATGGAATGTGTGCACATTTGGTGCAAGAAAGGACCTTGTGCCAAATGTGTGACATGTTATCACCCATCTATGCCAGAAAATTGCGTTGATAAATTCCCCCCCAATGTTTAAATAGGTATCTGTTTAATTAAAAGGGGTATTTTCATCTCCAGGATCATATTTAAATGTATAGCTTAAAGGGGTTGTCCAGGCAAAAATTTTATATTTAAATAGGACAGGGGGGAGGGGGAAAAATGTAAAAAAAAAATCATACTCACCTTTCCCTGGGGCTCCAGTGCCTTCCATCACGGTCCGGTCCTGTCAGTTCCATTGTTGTGTTCCAGTTAAAGTCCCCACCTCCCTGACCTGTGATGTCCCGGGGTCCCTTCCTGATGCCGCTGTGGACACTGATTGGTTATATCATTGTTAAAGGCAAAGACCTGACAATGTCTATATTAGCTAATAAAGTGAAACCTCTTTGAGCCAACCACCCAAATTTGCACAGCAAAATGGTCGTTTATAGAGGTTGTCCTCTAAAAGAAAGAAGTATACAGAATGCAGGTTGTCAGCAAGTATCAACAAGAGTCAGCAAATATGTACAGTCTCCCCAGATCCCCAAATAATTAATTAATGTTAATTGGCTTAATGAACTAAACCTATTCTTCAACAGATTTGATCACACACCAGCTCCTCCCACCCCAGCATGTCCTTCAGCTCCCCTCACCACAATGACTTCACCCCATTCACCCCATGTGGCTACTTCCCAACAGACCAGTAAATCCAGAAATCTGTCTTTATCTGGCCACAGTCTGACCTTCACACGGGCCCAGGTGAGGAAGGAGATGAAAAAGATCAAGGCGAGGAAAGCCGCAGGGCCAGATGACATCAGTGCAAGGCTAATTAAGACTTGCGGGGACCAGCTGTGTGGTATAATTACATATATGTATAATATGAGCCTGAGGCAGGAAATAGTCCCTGAATTATGGAAATCTTCTTGTGTGGTACCAGTTCCAAAGAAACCCCACCCTATGGACCTCAATGACTACAGACCTGTAGCACTGACATCCCACCTGATGAAGATCTTGGAGAGATTGGTTCTCACACATCTCCGCCCTCTAGTGAGCCCCACTATGGACCCCCTCCAGTTTGCTTATCGGCCGGGCATTGGGGTAGATGATGCCATCATCCATCTTCTGCACAGGGCTCTGTCTCACCTGGAGAAACCAGGGAACACAGTGAGAATAATGTTCTTTGACTTCTCCAGTGCTTTTAACACCATACAGCCCAGGTTATTGAGGGACAAGCTGGGCCTTGCTGGAGTGGACCACCACCTCTCCAACTGGATCCTAGACTACCTCACAAATCGACCTCAATATGTGAGAGCCCAAGACTGTGTGTCAGGTACCGTGATCTGTAATACAGGGGCACCTCAGGGTACGGTTCTCGCCCCTTTCCTCTTCACACTGTACACTGCAGATTTTAGGTGCAACTCATCCAGCTGCTACCTACAGAAGTATTCTGACGACTCTGCAATAGTGGGTCTCATCACAGATGATGATGATAGGGAGTACAGAGAACTGAACCAGGATTTTGTGGACTGGTGCCACCGGAACCACCTGAAGATTAATGCGGGGAAGACCAAGGAGATGGTGGTGGACTTCCGTAAAGGCAGAAGCCCTCCTAAACCAGTGGACATCCTGGGGACGGGCATCGAGATTGTGAACACCTATAAGTACCTGGGTTTGCTCCTTAATAATAAGCTGGACTGGGCAGATCATATGGAGGCCCTGTACAGGAAGGGCCACAGCAGGCTCTACCTGCTTAGGAAGCTGAGAGCCTTTGGAATCCGGGGGGCACTTCTTAGAACTTTCTTCAACTCGGTAGTGGCATCAGCCATCTTCTTTGGAGTGGCCTGCTGGGGGAGCAGTATATCAACCAGGGATAGGAATAGACTTGACAAGCTGATTAGAAGGGCCAGCTCTGTCCTGGGGAGCCCACTGGACCCAGTGCAGGTGGTGGGTGACAAAAGAATACTGTCCGTGGTGAGCTCCATGCAGAAGAAGAAGTCCCATCCCATGCATGAGACTGTGATCGCGCTGAGCAGTACTGTCAGTGACCGACTGCTCCACCCTAGGTGTGAGAAGGAGCGCTATCAGAAGTCTTTCCTCCCCACCGCGGTTAGGTTGTACAACCAACACCGACCTAAGCGGAGATCATTACACACAGAGAACTGAAATAACTTTCTGCCTGTTAAATCCCCCCCTCCCTCTGCTACATCCTATCTGTCTGTCTGCTATTATTGTAATGCCTCTCACCTTGGAACATTCCTGTACATGTTGTATTTGTATTTGTATCTGCTTATCTTTGCTGCTGTAACACACTGAATTTCCCCATTGTGGGACTATTATTATTATTATTATTATTATTATTATTATTATTAATGATGGAAGAGTCAGAGATCGCTTGTTTTAAGTTTCAGCATATTACATAAAACCAGATATCACATCAGCATATTACACAGAACAAGTATAATATCAGCATATTACACAGAACCAGATATCACATCAGCATATTACACAGAACCAGGTATCACATGAGTATATTACACAGAGTTAGGTATCACATCAGCATATTACACAGAACCAGGTATCACATCAACCTATCACACAGAACCAGGTATCATACCAACATCATATCACATCACAGAACTAGGCTTAGACTGAGGCTAATAAAATAGACATAGTACTGTAAAGAAGTCAGTACAACTCACACAGATAACCTTTCTTAGGGCCGGTTCACATCTGCATTCGGTTTCCGTTCGGGGGAGTCCGCTTGGGGACCCCCCGAACGGAAACCTATACGCATAGAAAAGCGGTTTACCTAAGGAAACCTGCGGACCCCATAGACTGTAATGGGGTCTGAGTGGTTTCCGCTAGGCTTCCGCAGCACTTTCCTCTCCGCATGTTTCATGCGGAAACCATCTTGGCCTCTCGCTGAGTCAAACTAGATGTTACTATTAGTAACATCTATTAGACTGGCTCATGCCTAGCTAATTCAACAATAATATATGGCAAAGCTACAACTAGAGATCCAATATGCATCACCAATTGCTATATAGATTTAATTGCATATAATTAAAGCCATTACTATATGGAACTACTAATTTCTATCTTATCTATGCCTTCCTTCTTCTCTAGCCAAAATGTGACCACATACCTTAAATAACTGACAGCCATTCCTCCTGATCCCCAATCCACATGCTTCCACATTCTACATTTGTTCTGGATGAAGGAGGCAAGTAAGTTGTCACTACACCCATTGGCATTAGATTACTCCGAGAACAAAAGAATCAGGCATGTAAAACTGATCATGCCTAATGCTTCTTTCCCCCAACATTATCTGTAGGGAATAAGTTAGGGCAATCCTATTTACTGGATAGTTGTGTTTATGCCACTGTTACTCTAATGTGTATGGGTACAGAAAGACTTGGCAGAAATCAAAGTGAATCTAACATAAAATAATGATATAGCAGATAATTATTTTGAACTTTGTGCTTTTTCTTACACCCGATATATAACTTCCAAATCTCTGAAGTCATCAGCTCTAGTTCTGCATATAGTAGTGCATCAGAAATTAAGGTCAATAGAAGACCCATAAACAATCACAATCACCATTCTCAGTGAGAGATGGCCAGTCATATGTGTCATTGTATATGAAAATTAAGTAGTAAATGAAGTAATACATTAATAATAATAATACATTGTATTTATATAGCGCCAACATATTCCGCAGCACTGTACAATTTGTAGGGTTCAATTACAGACAAAAAAGATACATTACAAAGAAATAGTCAATTCACACAATGGGACTGAGGGCCCTGCTCACAAGAGCTTACAATCTATGGTGACACAAGAGGTAGCAGGGGCGGCATCGGAGGCAGCATTGCTTATACAATGGTCAGACAATTTTGTAATAGAGGATACTGTTATTACATATATATAAAGCTGTATGAGCCGTCACCAGTCGTGTCCTTTAATGTGCAGAGGGTGCCTGGACATATAAAGTTAGTCTGAAATGGAATCATATCCTGTGAGGTAATGCGGGAGCGTGAACAGAGGAGGGTACGTTTTAGGGATTCTAATTACGGAAGGGTTTACATTAAAAGTTGTGATAGGCCTGTCTGAAAATATATGTCTTTAGTTTGCGCTTGAAGCTGTAGAAATTGGGGGATAATCTGATAGTCCGGGATAGTGCATTCCAGAGAAGTGGTGCAACTCGGGAGAAGTCTTGTATACGAGCGTTGGAGGTTCTGATAATAAGAGATGTTAGTCTTAGGTCTTTGAGTGAATGGAGAGCACGGGTTGGGCGATAGACAGAGATGAGGGAGGAAATATAGGGAGGTGCAGCATTATGGAGAGCCTTGTGAATGAGGATGATAAGTTTATATTGTATTCTGTATTGAATAGGCAGCCAATGAAGTGACTGGCACAGACTAGAGAAATCACTGTAGCGTCTAGACTGATAGATGAGCCTGGCCGTCGCATTCATAATAGATTGTAGAGGGGAGAGTTTAGTAAGGGGAAGACCGACTAGTAAGGAGTTACAGTAGTCAAGGCGAGAGGGAATCAGGTCAACAATAAGTGTATCTGTGGTAAGGAAAGGGCGTATACATTAAGTAGTTTTGCAGTTACCATGCATTTTGGTTTAAGAGTTGCACATCTCTGACCACCTGTCTGAATCCAGGTTAGACCTCAAGCCCAGGGAATTTTAAAGGTTGCTTGGGCTGTAATTCTACCAATCACAATATATCACTATGAAACCTATACTGCTAACTAATGGATAAAATAAGGTGAAACCAAAGTATCTGCCACATAAAAGCAGGAAGGAGCCAACAACTTTGTGGACTGAAACTCTGCCATAGAAATACAACAGATAATTTCAAGGATTGGCCACATTGCCATGTCTGGAAATACATTTTTTAAATGTTTGAAAAAAAAAAATGCTTTTTTCTATTTGTTCAGGGTATGTGTACTCTAATGCAGTACAAGGTTTGACCTACAGCAATGCAGCTGGGGTGCTGGAAGCAGGCAGATGAGAAGGCTGCAAGCTCAGGGAAGCCCAAGGTTTGATAAACTAAGATGCCCCCCTGTGAGAAGCCCTGTGTTCACACCCCAGACGCTTCATTATCATCATTAAAAGTGCAACCGAGTTTTTAGGCTGGGGATTAGGTGTGAGAAGGAAGGGGGTGGGGGGGCAGAGGGTTCTCCAGATGGCACAGGGCCAAAACAGAAGGGGCCCAGTCACAGTGGAGTTAATTTGTTAACTCATTCCCAACCAAAGCCTGTCAAAAAACAGATCAAAAACCATAGCTGAACAAAAATATGGATTGTAAGCTTTAATAGACAAGGTCATGTTTATTTTTATTAGTTATTATCATTATTATTATTATCATTATTATTTAAATATATAATAATAATAATAATAATAATAACAACAACCACTTTTCGTGACTACAAAAAATAGCAGAATATGTCAGTGGCATAAAATAACTAATACAACTTTGTTATTTATATAGTATTATTAATAAAATAATATCTTTAGTAGTTTTGTTACAGAATTATTAAATATTATCTAACATAAAGGATGATATTGTATGAGATTATATTATTCATCATTAAATGTATTGAATAATAATTTTTCATAATAACCATAGCAGATAATATTTATACAAATATGAATTCAAATTATTACTATAATTATTATGATTTAACATTTTTTTATATCTCCAAAGTATAACAAATACAACACAGAAGTGAATACTTAAACATTTTTTTACTAAAACCACTAAATATTTTGGCAATGTACTGCTATCTAAAAAGGGCCCTGTTATCTGCCCCACTTGTATCACACTGTGCCACTAAAAAAAAAAAAACTGCTTGTATAAATGCGTTTATTTCAAGGTTTCCAACTGCATAAAATAAAAAATGCACTTCATATACCGGCCCCAGCACAGCATAGCGAGCCTTATAGTGTGCCTTTTGAGTGTAAAATCATATGAGCTCTCTCCCCGCTTGTCTCTGACTGCTAAATATTATAATGGGGTAATTGTTGTAATTCCCCTGTAAGTAATTCTGACTTAGTACAGCGCTACAGGAGATGTCGGAGCTATAGCAATCAATAATAATAAATAGTAATGTGTATAGTCTATATGAGTGAGGCTGAGGCCCTTCTGTCAGATGCAGGGTTTAGAGTGAATGAATTGAAGAGGGAGGGGTAGTGTGGAGACACTGCAGATGGCTACGACCTATAAGTGCATCTAGGGATAAAGCCACGGACTGGGGGGGGTGTGGAGGACACTTAGGCCGGACATCTGCTCAGAGAGTAAGCTTAGCTGCCGAGTTGTACTGTTAAAAAAATCCTACATTAACCCAGGACGTCAGATGAATTTTTTGTAAAATTGTTTAAATATAAAACAGTATTTCTAGTGTCACTACTAGTATGAATAACCAAAATCTAGATTTTTCTGAGATACCTGGAATTTTTTTTCTTTCATGTGACTATTTTGCACAATTTCAGGTATTAGTAATTATTCATTAAAAAAAACTTAATAGAAGAATCATCTACATTTGGATGAAAAATTGATGTTGCAATTCCAATACCACATTGTAATACTGTAATGATGGTCATGATAGCTGTCTGCAATCGCTGTGTGTAAATCCACCCAAAGACATTACTATAATTCAGGACTGCGCTGAACAGACATCATTAAAGCTGATCCTGTGTCAGTGTAATCTGGTCCCCCCCAAGGAGGCAAGACAACAGTGCACCCGATCACACTTGCTGCTTAAAAGCAAGTCTATCGTATTGTCTCATTTCACAATCAATGAATAATAACACCCCGCACCCACAAAGAATATAATAAAAAAAAACTTGACAACTGCCCTAACTCCCCCCCCCCCCACCCGCTCTAGAGACCTGAGGACAGATGGCATGTAAAGCGAGGACAAGCGATGCAGAGAGTGACAGCTGTCAGTGAGGTTACACTGACACACGTCACCTCGCTGTCCTGGGCTTATGTTAGTTCACTGAGATGCTCAGCCCTGGACAAATACAGCAGAGAGAGTGACAGCTGTAGGGCTGCCTATGTGCCCCCTGTTGGCCAGTAGAGCTGATAATCCATTCTGCTCACTGTACAAAAGCACTGAGAGATAGGCGAAGCAAAACATTTATCATTTTTTTTTCAACAAACAGTATACTTTTATCGGGTGGTATCATTTTTATATCTAAGGTGGAAATTGCCAAGGTCTTAAAGATATAGTACAGTTCGCGGCCAGTTAGAGGCTCAGCCTGTCATGTGACCTCGCATGCCTGTCTGAACCACAAAAAATGTGATTTGTCAGAGCTTCCACTAAAGCTCAAGACTCATTCACAAATTTCTGGAAAATACAATAAAAAACGTAAAAATTTTGTATTATAGACATCATCAAAATAATTCCCCCCACTAGATATATGTCTTCTTTCAGAAAACTAATTATGGTTTCCACTATTTTTCATGCAATTTAAATTCAATGCAGAACTTACCCATAAAGGAAGTCTATCATCTCCCCCAAGCTTATCAAACTGCCACCACCACATTACAGAGCACATTACAGTAATAAACAACATACCTTTGTTATATCTTTGAAGACTCATGTAAATGAGGCAGGTGGTGCACTGAGGGTGGGACCTTCAGTCCTGGAAGCATTGCTCTTGCTGCTCAAGGAGAATGTGTGATGTCATAACAGTGGGAGGATCAACTCTCACTGCATGGAGTGGTACAGGCAGGAGATGGTAGAGGTCTGAATTGTAAGAACAGTATTCCAAGGAGCTGAAGGTCCACCCCCACTGCACCAACTGCCTCATTTGCATAAGACTGCAAAGTTGTTTTTCTACAAAGGTGACATACATAGCAAAAGTATGTTGTTTATCACTGTAATCTGTACTTTAACATTGTAATCTGACAGTTAAGTATTCTTGGCGGAAGTGGTAGACTCCCCCTTCAACAAGGACGCTTGCCTATACACAAGATAAGTGTTGCTGTACCGTAAGCAGAACAATTAATGCAAAATATTGTGATGGCCAGTGGGAGATGTCTGCCTGATTTGCTATGTTGGAAAATTTTAGCTGTGGTTGGTCAATTTTACATGTGTATGGCATCATCGGCTGAATTCTACAGTTCCTTTGAATATTCACTCAAGCTTTAGGGAGTTAGCCAGTTTACAGAGGATCTGTCAGCAAGTATAAAATGCTAAATGCCATACATCACTTCATTGTCCCTGTGCCCCTGATGTTGTTTTCTTTTCTAATCCGTCTACTTGTTCATTAGATATGGCCCCTGGAAGTGTGTATGTAAATTAGCTCTTGTTTTCCAAGTATGTGTACTTGTACTCCTCTATGAATAGAGTGGCTGGTTGTGCATGCATAACTGCCCCATTCACTTCCATGAGACTACCAGAGACAGGCAATTACAGTGCTCAGCTATCTTCAGCAACCCAATGAATGAATGAATGAATGAATGAGCCATCAGAATGCATGCTCAATACGCTGCTCTATTGAGACATTGAAATGGGACTCCAGTTCTCATGATCATGGGGAGTCCTAACAGTCACACCTCCACAGATCAGTTATCCCACTATCCAGTGGATAGAGGATCACTTTAAGTTATTAAAATAAATCTTTAAGGCTGAGGCCCCACGTTGCGGAAACGCAGCGTCTTTTGTTGCAGATTTTGTTGCAGTTTTTTGAGTCAAAGCCAGGAGTGGATTGAGCAGAAGGTAGAAGTGTAAGAACTTCCTATATATTTCCCATTCCTTTTGTAGCCATTCTTGGCTTTGGCTCAAAAAACCACAGCAAAATCTGCAACAAAAGAAGCTGCGTTTCCGCAACGTGGGGCCACAGCCTAAGGTCTGAGTTTTTTGCAGGCTGGAAAAATCTACTTCAGGAATTAGGAAACTTTTTTTGACCTGTTTTTTACATGATGCATTTTTTTGGACGTGTTTTTTTGCTCCAGCACACTGCAGGGACCTGGAAAACTCACTTAAAAAATGCTAGTGGTTTTTTATGTCGTTTTTGCAAAAAAATGTGTCAAACAATTGCGTTGCCTTTTTTTCTGCCTCCCTTTTATTTCAATGGGTTTTTCAAGTTGGAATCCACCTGAATACAGGTCATGTCGCTACTAAATCTGCTACTGACTCCTATTGAAATGAATGGAAGGCATTTTTTGAGGTAGATTTTGAGGCATAACCTAGGGGTTATGCCATGAAGCATGAACGGGAGGTCCTTTCTCCTGCTGCGCATTCAGCCAGGCTGAATGTGGTCATGACAGGTGGTGGACTATTAAAGCAAATGGGAGTGCCCGAGATAGCCTAGTGCTTTACTTCGGCTGTCTCCAGTGCTCCCATTGAAATAAATGGTGGGAGCGCTGTCCACCATCAATCACGCCTAGATTCAGCCTGACTTTGGTCAGGCTAAATGTGCAGTGTGGGGGAAGGACCCCTCTGTTCTTGCGATCGGTGGGTATCTATCCTCTATCCTATGGAAAGAGGAAAAATACTTTTCGTGGCATTTCCCCTTTAAGGAAGAAGACTTCGAAATACAAGCCTGACAGTGGTGCCTTTACATAAAAAACTCAAGACGCATTATATAGGGAATGATACCTGAATAAGTAAATAAATATGCATTTATGTATAAGCAAAGGCAGTTGCCCATTACTATAGTTCTTCCTTGCCTGTGCTAGATGGCATGTAAGGGACTGTATTAATCATTCTCTTGTGATCTAGCAGAGAAATTAACATCCTGTTGAAGCATTTGTTAGAGAGCGATGAGCTCTGTGAAGATCATCTTGTTCTTGACAAATCCGTTGCTGCAATGCCATAGACCCACACACTGTTCCTACCCAGCCTGCCTGTGTAAGACTATTTTATACATTTAACATTACATTTTCAGCTAGTTTTATCGCATCGACAGGAAGCAAATTACAAATATAACAGCAAAGACCAAAATAGGTGGACGGATGTAAGGTTGGAAAGTCTGCAGATGTTTTGGTTGGCAGATCACACCCTGTTGATTTCGGGGAATCCCTGAAATAAAACTGAAGGTTATTCACAAAGAAGACACACCTCAGCGTCTGGCTGCTGCATGGGGTCTTATGTACTGCTTGGGTAGAACGGATGTGTACTGTATGTTGCACCCCACCTCTACACACATCGTATCCCGCCTCTGTACTGCTTTTGCAGGTTTTATGGCTTGCAAAGACTTCTGTCTAAGATAAGGAAAAGAATTGCAGAAACAATATATGAAGATATTGCATATATGGTTTTTAGAAGCAGAAACTTTGGATTCCAACTACTGACCATATCTACACCATGGTCATTTATTTTGTCTGTAAAGATGTAACTGAGTACTGAGCTGCCATGCACACAGTTATTTGGTAAGGGATTTCCATCTAATGTCTAAAACCAGATTAAGACTTTGTACTGTGGTATAGACTTGGAAAACAATGTAGTTTCTTCCAACCATATGCTATAATTTATACATGTTTTCTGTATAATTGAGACAGGAATGGACTGTTGTGAATGTTGTGAATGCTTTACAATTAAAAGTTACAGTATTTTACGGTGCAGCCCAGGTTACTCTATATCTGTATAATAATGTGGGCTGCATAAAACAAAGTGATGATGATGGGTCATATTCTATGAAAAGTCATAACCAAAGCTATATATATATTTCCTCAATATATTAGCAGGATAGTCCCATATTAAAGAGGTCAAGTACCCCATATTCTGAGAGATGACAAGATTATTACAGACTGGTATAAACTGTGGTCATATGTTACATCCCTTCGTCTTAAAGGTGGTGCAGCCAGAGTAATAGTACCCAGGAAAACTGGCCAAAATGTCAGCCCAAATGCAATATTTATTATTCCACCAATATTTGTCACACAAATTGCAACTGATTTAAATATTTTTGCCCCAACTTCCTGTTCAGATAACATCTGAACTCAACAAGAGTATTGTGGAATATAGGCCTGCTCCACTGGCATACTACAGAGAACTGTTAGTAAATACACCTCTCTCAAATACTGTCCCAGGTTGCATGTCCTGACTTCAATACTACTGGCAACCCCATAGAAGTGAATGGAGCAGTTGCCGTCCCTCATTTCCTTGATCCCTGGAAATCCCAGTGCTTGGACCCACAGCAATTAGACACTGATTCCCTCATCTGTGTATTGGGGATAAATGACTACAGGAGGAAAATCCCTTTAAAAAAGGGGAGCAGTGTCTGTCGCTATATAGGGGTCACTTGCTGTAACAGTACGGGTGTTGTTACTGGAGGTCTTGCAGTTGGCCTTTTTGCAAGGGCTGATAAAGCACCCTGAATAGACATATCAAAATATGCTGTGGAATGCTGCGTATATAATTTATATCTGCCCCCTTCTGTACCATCCAAAAGTTGGAAGATATAAACCCTGACAGTCATTAACCACCCCTCTGTGTACCATGCACATAGCCATTTCCTAACATACTGCTAATATCAAAACAGCAACGTAAGAGTCTTGAAAATGCTGAAGGGTGACCTGGGTAGGCTCCATCTATATTGGTGAAACAAGATTGCTAAATTCTACAGCCTGTGTCTCTTACAGCAACAGACTTTAAAGAGGACTGTAATACACCCACACCATAAAGAAGAAACCTAAAGATGGGTTCATGTTTGGGAGGGAATGCAGTTTTTGTCATTGCTAAAAGGGTTAATGTCAACCTGTCACATGAATATAAAAAAAATACAGTCCTCAGGGACTTCACTCTACAGTCAACTAGAGGGGGGCACCAATTACGGGTTAACACCCACTCCAGAGACCAGGACAACTTGTCAGTGTTCAGTGGCGAGTGGGCAATTATCACAATCCCTAGACAGCAATGCCCACAGGCTGGAGAGAGGGGGGAGAACAGTGTGATTGAGGAGTAAGTATTAAAAAAAATCCCCAAAATTAGACATAAGGAAACCATTTGTACCTACCAAAATATAGCTTTTTGGCACAGGTGCTTGTGACATATTAGTAAGGATTGCATATGAAAATGGCTTTAATGATGAAGTGAAACACTTACTAATAGCGTAATAGAGAGTCAAGAATAAATGAAGATTACAAAGACAAATTATACAGTAAACTAACATTTCTGAATTATGTTGGCATGACAGAAAAGTCTGAAAATGTACCATTACTTTTATAAACGCAAAACCCCTTTTTCCACAAAAAATGTATTTTCAGAATTTAAGTTCCCATCTTATAAGATGGCTTATTACTAGGATATACCATTACTTTATGACTGATGGTTGTTGTACCTCTAGTACCCTCACCAATCCTAAGAATCATGCAGGTACAATGGTGGTTTAGCACTGAATTCCCAGATCTGGCCACCTGGCTGTGCAGTGAACTGCAGTTGGCTCCATTCAGGTAATTCATATAAACTGTGCTGGATGCAGTTAGCTGGGAATGCTGTGCTGGGAACATTTAGAAGAGGATGTAATATTACACTATCATTGCAGCTACTTTATTCTCGGTTGCTGAGGTCCCAGAGGTTAGACCCCCATTGATCATAAAGTATTGGCATTTTATAGCAATATGCCATCACTTTATAAGGTAACCCCTACTTTTTCTAGGACCTAGTGAACTGACAAGCTGAGGTAGTAGTAATGCTGATTCAGTGCTCTAAAAGTCTGTTGTGTAAATAAGTCATGTGACTACTAAACTATAGGTTTATTCTGATTTCTGATCTCATTTCTCACATACATTTTGAGAATCACCTCTCAGTAGAGCAACAAATCTTTCCAATAAATATCTCCATTCCAAGCATCTAATAAACAATAATAAAAATTTGCTTTAGAAAATGAACTCCTATTGCTTTCATAAAGCCTCCTACTAGCAGAGACTTTATGTGAATTAATTTGCAAGAAAAATAATACAAAAAATCTTGAAGTGTACACAATACATTTCTCTAGCTAGTTCACAAACCCTGGAGGTAGAGGGAAAACTGAATTTCATTACTTGCTATATTATCCAGGTATTAGGATTACATTGGGGCAATGGAAGAGACAGGTTATAAAAGGGCAATAAAGTTATAGATAACATTATTATTAGATGTGATAACAGGTGACATACTGTACATGGAGTGAACATTTCAAGAGGTTGTCCCTTACTGACAATATGTATGTATGCCCCCAATAAATGATACACAATCTTAGGTGGCCCTGCTGCTAGGGCCCCCAGTGATCAACAATCTCTGATTGAATCTGCCAATTTCCCTGGAACGCCACCATAGGAGAAATGAAGTATTACACAGATCTCACTGAATCAATGAGCTGTCCAAATAATGAACGGATGTGTCAGCTCCTGTACAGCAACATGCTCTTTATATGAAGGAGACCTCCCCTGTTCTCATTATTAGGTTTCTGGGGGCCACTGGGGAACATTATTAGGCACCTGGGGACTCTGGGGAGCATTATAAGGTGCCTGGGGGCCACTAAGGATCCATATAATGTGTGCTGGCCCACTGGGTAGCATGGTGCTATTTGGGAGTCAGTAAGGGAGCCTGGTGATGGTAAAAGATTAATTTTCATATGTTCCAGGTAGGTGGTGGTTGGATGGGAAGCCTAGGATAGTGTAGCTCGGAGAGTGCATTCATACGGTGCAATTAAAACTGCATTGTAAAAAATGCATGCAGGTTTGGTAAGGTTTTCAAATTTTCCAAACAAAATAAATTTAACATTTTTTTCACTGCACTAAAAACTGCATCAAAACTGTATTTTTTTCTTTTGGTGAAATGTATTTGGTAGCGGTGTCCTGAGGAAAGTGTTTTTTAAGGGTTGCCCTGAGTCTGAGAAGGTTGGGAAAAACACTGGCCCAAGGCAAACCATTTAATTTAACCAAAGAAACAGCTGGAAGGGGTATCTTAATGTATATAAATATTAATAACATAATTTTTTTCTACATTGATATATGATTAAATCTACTTTGTTGATTGATTTAACTCGGAATATGGCCTAGTAGCAGGAGTAGTTGGAACAGGCTACAATAATGGCACAAAATTGTGTATTTGTTTTGTTACATACTATATTAGGCCGATTTGAACCACTAGATGGCAGCACAAACTTCATAATAATAATAATAATAATAATAATAGTCCTTTAATAGTCCCACAATGGGGAAATTCAGTGTGTTACAGCAGCAAAGATAAACAGATACAAATACAAATACAACATGTACAGGAATGTTCCAAGGTGAGAGGCATTACATTAATAGCAGACAGACAGATAGGGCGTAGCAGAGGGGGGGGGGGGATTTAACAGGCAGAGAGATATTTCAGTTCTCTGTGTGTAATGATCTCCGCTTAGGTCGGTGTTGGTTGTACAGCCTAACCGCGGTGGGGAGGAAAGACTTCCGATAGCGCTCCTTCTCACACCTAGGGTGGAGCAGTCGGTCACTGACAGTACTGCTCAGCGCGATCACAGTCTCATGCATGGGATGGGACTTCTTCTTCTGCATGGAGCTCACCACGGACAGTATCCTTCTGTCACCCACCACCTGCACTGGGTCCAGTGGGCTCCCCAGGACAGAGCTGGCCCTTCTAATCAGCTTGTCAAGTTTATTTCTGTCCCTGGTTGATATACTGCTCCCCCAGCAGGCCACTCCAAAGAAGATGGCTGATGCCACTACCGAGTTGAAGAAAGTTCTAAGAAGTGCCCCCCGGATTCCAAAGGCTCTCAGTTTCCTAAGCAGGTAGAGCCTGCTGTGGCCCTTCCTGTACAGGGCCTCCATATGATCTGCCCAGTCCAGCTTATTATTAAGGAGCAAACCCAGGTACTTATAGGTGTTCACAATCTCGATGCCCGTCCCCAGGATGTCCACTGGATTTGGAGGGCATCTGCCTTTGCGGAAGTCCACCACCATCTCCTTGGTCTTCCCCGCGTTAATCTTCAGGTGGTTCCGGTGGCACCAGTCCACAAAATCCTGGTTCAGTTCTCTGTACTCCCTGTCATCATCATCTGTGATGAGGCCTACTATTGCAGAGTCGTCAGAATACTTCTGTAGGTAGCAGCTGGATGAGTTGCACCTAAAATCTGCAGTGTACAGTGTGAAGAGGAAAGGGGCGAGAACCGTACCCTGAGGTGCCCCCGTATTACAGATCACGGTACCTGACACACAGTCTCGGGCTCTCACGTATTGAGGTCGATTTGTGAGGTAGTCTAGGATCCAGTTGGAGAGGTGGTGGTCCACTCCAGCAAGGTCCAGCTTGTCCCTCAATAACCTGGGCTGTATGGTGTTAAAAGCACTGGAGAAGTCAAAGAACATTATTCTCACTGTGTTCCCTGGTTTCTCCAGGATATGGATATTCCAATAATTCCTGTAATAAAGAAATAAAATAAAGAATGATATTTTCCTGTTTACAGATAAAATCATTAATAATAAGATTTGCATTCAGTATAGTTGTTCTAAGCAATACAACACTACATTAAAAATACAAGTTGACTATTCCCTTGTATTCAGCCAGGGAGACTTTTTACAATGCAAGATTGTGTTTTAAGGGGATATGTTATCACTAACTACTGTACAAGAATCTTGCTGTTTTTTTTAACTGCACCTATATCCACATTTTTGTGAGGCCTTGGAAGTCTAGATAGATGGCTCCTACTATTCTAAATAATGAAAAATATGTCTAATTTACAGCCACGTTCTTGTTTGTTTGTTTGTTTGTTTGTTTGTTTGAGTTGGAAGGGACCTCAAGGGCCATCGAGTCCAACCCCCTGCAAAAGCAGGAATTCCTAAAACATCCCAGCTATATACCTATCCAGTTTCCGCTTGAAGATTTCAATTGATGAAGAACTCACCACCTCCCGTGGCAGCCTATTCCACTCTCTCACTACCCTTACTGTTAGAAAGTTTTTCCTAATGTCTAATCTGAATCTCCTTCCCCTTAGTTTCATCCCATTACTTCTCGTGCTTCCTTCTGCTAATGAGAATAGGGTAGATCCCTCTGCACTGTGACAACCTTTCAGATATTTAAATACCGCTATTAAGTCTCCCCTTAGCCTTCTCTTCTGCAAACTAAGCAGTCCCAATTCTTTTAGCCTCTCCTCGTAGGACATGGTTTGTAGACCTTCCACCATTTTGGTTGCTCTTCTCTGGACCTGCTCCAATGAATCGATGTCTTTCTTAAACTGGGGCGCCCAGAACTGTACACAGTATTCCAGGTGGGGTCTGACCAGGGCAGAGTACAGCGGAATAATTACCTCTCTTGATCTAGCTACAATGCTCGTCTTGATACATCCTAGAATTTGGTTAGCCTTTTTAGCCACCGCACCGCACTGTTGACTCATGTTGAGTTTGCGATCTATTATTATGCCCAGATCCTTTTCCCCTGTACTCTCACTTAGTACTATTCCTCCCATACTATATATGCTTCTTGCATTTCTGTTACCCAGATGTAGAACTTTGCATTTGTCCCTGTTGAATACCATTTTGTTCACCTCAGCCCATTGTTCCAGTGTGTCTAAGTCCTTTTGGATGCACTCTCTCTCCTCTCTAGTGTTGGCCATTCCTCCTATCTTTGTATCATCTGCAAATTTTATTAGTTCCCCATTAGCCCCATCATCCAGATCATTTATAAAAATATTAAAAAGTACTGGGCCCAGGACAGAGCCCTGCGGCACCCCGCTTTTACTTTCTTCCAGTTTGATGTATAGCCATTTAGAATTACTCGTTGTGCCCGATCATTAAGCCAATTGTGAACCCACCTCACTGATATTTTATCAAAGCCATACTTGATCATTTTTTCAATAAGAATGTTATGTGATACTTTATCAAAGGCCTTACTAAAGTCAAGATATACTATGTCCACTGCATTCCCCTGGTCCAACCATTCAGTGACTTTATTATAGAAGGAAATAAGATTAGTCTGGCAAGATTTATTAGGCATAAAGCCGTGCTGGCTTTGATTAATTAAAGCCTTCCCATCCAGGTACCTAATTAAATGTTCTTTAACGATTTGTTCAAAGATTTTTCCTACTATCGAGGTCAGACTTACCGGCCTATAATTTCCTGGGTCGTCCCTATTCCCCTTTTTGTAGATGGGGACCACATTTGCCCTTTTCCAATCTAGAGGGACCACTCCTGTCTCCCATGACTTATTAAAGATTATTGCAAGGGGTTCTGTTATTTCCTCTGCTAATTCTTTTAAAACTCTAGGGTGTAAATCATCCGGTCCTGGGGACTTGGTTTCCTTAATCTTAGCTAAATGTTCTCTTACCAAACCTTCACTTATAATCAGCTTGGAGTCCTCATTCCCCTCATCACTATCACCATTAATGTTGATATTTCCATCCATTTCTTGGGAGAAGACAGATACAAAATATGAATTTAGTAACTCCACTTGCTGATCCACCATGTTAACTTTTTCACCCTTTTCGTTCTTTAGGACTCCAATGGTTTCCTTCACTTTTCTTTTGCTCTTAACATATCCCCAAAAACCTTTTACATTACTCTTAACTTCTTTTGCAAGCTTCAATTCGTATTCAGCCTTGGCTTTTTTAATGCTTATCTTGCAGAGTCTGCAAACTGCTGTATACTCTCCCTTAGATATAGCTCCCATCTTCCACTTGTTGTAAGTTTCCTTTTTCTTTTTTAGTAGGTTATGTAATTTTTTGGTCTGACATTGATTCTTTAATTTTCTTTTTTTTTTGTGTGGAAAAAATTGCAGCATGCACTATTTTAGTCTATATTCTTGGTGACAAGGACTTGGAGACCATGAGAGACAACTGTCTCTCATCGACTCTGGTCTGTCTCCTCTGTGGACATACACACTGCACACACATATGAAAAATCATCCTTTTGTTGCAGATATAACACAGATGATTTTTTATACGTTTGTTTGAACCTGGCCTTATCAGCCTAACACTTCCTATTATAGATCCTGTAAAAAAAAAAAAAATCACTTTTCAGTACTGATTTGGGGTTGTCCAAAGACTAGATATTGACAGCCTTTCCTTTTTTTACTTTCAAATTTTATTTTAATCCAATAACAATACAAATCCATCATAATACAGTATATAGAATATCAATTAATATAGAATCAGTATTAGAAATAGATATATCAATGTTACAATAAAAACCCCAAACTACCGACCCATCCAGTTAACCTGCGGGAGGGAGAAGGAAGAAGAAGGAAAAAAAGTGGGGGAAAAGGGGGGAGAGATGAATTCCTCAACATCATCAGTAAAAACGTATCCACATCTCTCATTTTTTCAATCCAACTTCCCCAGCTCTTAACAAACTGTGTTTTACGACCCATACTAATATATAAGACAACCCTTCCACAGCTTTTCTCCATTAATTACACTAGGTACAGACACTAACAACACCATACTTGCTTCATCAATTTTTTACTCTACAAACACCCAAAATAGGCATAAGACTTCTACACAAGCAAGAGACGTTTGAAGAAAAAGTATCTTTCCTTATCTCTATTACTCCTGTCCAATATCTCCTCAACTGCTCCATAATAAATGAATCAAATCTCCAGAACCAACAAGGTCATTGCCCAACAACCATTTTGGGCAATGACCTGTATCACTCAGCTGCATCTTAAATAATCTATGTGGGGTATTTAGGATAGGTCATCAATACCAGATGGTGGAGCTACTGCTGGACCTGCACAGTGTGAACCTGGCAGCAGACATATCTGTACATTTAGTAGTGGTTGTGCAGCTTTATTGCAGATCAGCTTCTATTCACTGAGCACCAGTACCATAGCATGGCCGCTATACAGTGCACAGAGTTGCTTGCTTCTGACTCTGTTCAATGGCTACGATCTGAAATGGATTTACTTATCCTAAGAATAGGCCATCAAAATCTAGTGTTTAACCCTTTAAGGACACAGGGTAGTCTGTACATGAATGCTCAGCGACTTTTTTCATATTTTCCTTCCTCACCTAGCAACATTCATAACTTTTTTATCTTTCTGTTGACATAGCTATGTGAGGAACTATTCTTTGTATGATGAGTTGTACTTTCATTTGGCACCATTTTGGGGTACAGATGATGTTTTGATTAGGTGTTATTAACATTTTTTGGGGATCCATGTAAAAAAACACAACTATAGCATTATTTTTTGCATTTTGTTCTTACAGCGTTCACTCTGCTTGAAAAATGACATGGCAACTTTGTCGGGCGAGTCATTACGATTACGGTGATATTATTTTTATATTGTTTTTATTATGTTTTACCACATTTATTAATAAAATGTAATTTTTCGAAAATTACATCTATAACTTTTTTGCTGTTTAACTGACAGAGCTATATGAAGGTTCTTTATTTGAGGAGCAAGTTTGTAGTTTTTATTAGTACCAATTTTTGGTGAGACTTTTTGATGACTTTTCATTGCTATTTTTGAGATGATCAAAATAATTTGCGCATTGCAGTATATTTTTTTACGGCTTTCACTGTACAGGATGAATGAGAATTTTTAGATAGTGCAGACTTACACACACATGAGATAGCTAACATGTTTGTTTACTTTATGTGTTTTTGAAATTAAAAGGTGTTTTTATTATTTATTTTTAATTACGTTTTGTTTTTTTTTTTAAACTTTTTTATTTATTTATTATTTTTTTTCCTGTCCCACAAGGGGACTTAACCTGGTATCTGCGAAGCCCCAGTGCAATGTACATCAGTACATGGCATTGCAGTATATTGGACATGAGCTCCCTATGTAGAATAGGGATAGGCAGCCAGGAAGCTGAGTAACAGCCACCCTTGACCCTGCAATCTCATCAGGGGATCCGAGGCGTAGAAGGGAGGAGCGAACTTGCACCCCGACCACCCAGATGCTGTGATCTATTGATGGGTTAAACCACTGAATTTGGAGTATTTTCCAGCTGCTAGTCCTGTGTAATAAGAGACCCTGAAGTCATGCTGCAGGCGTAGATCCTGTCCCCACAGCATGAAAGTGCCATATTACAGCACTGAACATTAACTATACACTCAGCACAATGTAGTAGTATGGGGCAGAGCAGGAAAGGGTTGCATTCCAATTTGAGGTGCTGCATACCTGACCACTATCATGACTTACTGCAAAAGCTTCACATGATCTCACAACACTGCTGAGATGCTTGGGTGGGTCTTGTTGTGAGGTGGGTGAAACCATCATTGTGGTTACACGGTGAATAAAGTAATAATTCCAAAAATTGGGGTTTGAGTCTTGTGTCCAGATTCAGCAAATGAATGTAACCATTTGTATACTGAAATGTTATACAATATGCCAATATACTTTCTGTATCAATTCCTCACAGTTTTCTATCTCTCTTCTTGCTGTGATTCATTGTTTATTTCAAGTGGATAAAAATCAGTCTATGGTCATGTGATGGACACAGGTGCACAGCTCCTTACAAGACAGTTGTCTGATCACTGTGCTGTGACTATGAGCTATTTTCATGCAAATGAGGGGAAAAGTGCTTTACCTGGGAATATAGAGTTAGGACCAAAGCCCAGGCAAACTAAGGCACGCTTCAGAAGAATTTCCCCTCACATGAATAAAGCAGTGATTTATATGAAAATGGGGCTCCGAAGCTGAATCACTGTGATCAGGTTGATTACCAATTCCCTGCTAACAGACTCTCTTTAAAACTGTCTAAAAGCTACTGACTTAGTTGCCCATAGCAAACGATCACAGGACAACTTTCATTTTGTATTTCGCTCCTGAAAAATGAAAGCTGCATTGTGATTGGTTGCTACGGGCAACTAAGACAAAGTCGCTTTTAGATAGTTTAATAAATCCCAATATGTTGTCTATAGCAACCGGTCACAGTGCATCTTTCATTTCTTATTATGCTTTTCCAAATATGAAAGTTGTTTGTGATTGGTTGCTATGGTAAATATAAACGGCTATCCCTTACTGGATTGGTGGGGAACCAACACCTGACACCACCACTAATTAGCTGTTTACAGTACATTGGGGATAGTTATGAAGATTGGAGTATCGAATGGCAATCTTCATAACCCTGGCGCAGACAGTACAGTTGCTTTATTTCTAAGGAGGTGCATGCCTCTTCATAAATGCAGACGTTCCTCTGGCAGCCCATGCTTCTCTGCTGGAATCTATACCAACTTGCACTGGTTAAAAAAAAAGTCGGGATTAGGATATTTATATGTAGCTGCATAATATATATATGATATAAATATCCCAATCCCTACTGCGCTTTTAACCAGTGATATCTCTGGAAATAGTACAGGTAGAACTGCATCTGACACCAGAAACACATTTCTACATTTTATAATGCTTAGATATAACTATTTGAAGAGATCCCCCCACCATTATTTTGTATTCATTACACACAAACCCATACACAGTACACAGTGAGAAGTAGGGGACAGCTCTCAATAGAGAAGCAAGGGAAAGAGTAAAGAAATGCAGATTTCACAGAATGGAGTCAAAATATAAATAAAGTATATTGCAAAATGTCTTAATGACACAAATACTGCCAGAAAAACAAGTTGTTCAAAAGTTTAGTTAGGCTTTAAAGTCCTGGAAAACCTCCAGAATACACTCATAATTATTATTTAGCTTATGCCAGGTATTTGGCAAAATATAGGTGCAATACTTGGGTTTGCGACAATAATTTCGCAAATTGCCCCCCCCCCCCGCCACATGAAAGTGGTATGGTAGCTGCCCTACATTTAAGATCATTTGCACTAGTATGTAACACAAATTTTGTTCCCAGCTTTTTAAATGTTATATTCCAATTGCTTATGTCTAAAACAAATTAAAAATTGCTTACATTCATCATAAACTTCGCTTTTGTGACCACGGCAATGAAAATTATGCATTTTTACTATAGAAACAGACGATTTTGCATCTTCTCATTTATACAGTCAGACTAAGAACACTATATGCATTGCAAATTTACACAGATTACCAAAAACTGTTCAGAAGTGTGCAGTTTTCCGAGATTTACGACTATACTGCAAATCAGTTTCACGAATCAATCCCCAAATATAGTCGCCCATCATGTTTTCGTTATATTGTCCTTGGTAACGGCGTTCAAAGTTCATAATGTCCTGGTGAAAGTGCTCGCCTTGCTCCTCTGAATAAGCTCCAATGTTCTCTTTGAACTTATCAAGATGAGCATCAAGGATATGGATTTTGAGTGACATCCTGCAGCCCATTGCAGCATAGTTCTTTATCAGAGTCTGAACCAGTTGTACATAGTTTTCATCTTTATGATTGCCTAGGAAGCCGCGAACCACTGCGACAAAACTGTTCCAAGCTGCTCTCTCCTTCCTATTCAGCTTCTTGGGAAATTCACTGCACTCTATGATCTTCTTGATTTGTGGGCCGACGAAGACACCAGCTTTGATCTTTGCTTCAGACAGCTTAGGTAAAAGATCTTGGAGGTAATTGAAAGCTCTCGACTCCTTACCTAGAGCCCTGACAAATTGTTTTATGAGCCCCAACTTGATGTGTAGTGGTGGCATCAGCACCTTGCGTGGGTCCACCAGTGGCTCCCACTTTACATTGTTCTTCCCCACAGTGAACTCTGTCCGCTGAGGCCAGTCCCGCCTGTGGTAGTGCGCTTCAGTATCCCGGCTGTCCCAAAGGCAAATAAAGCAAGGATACTTAGTAAAACCACCTTGGAGGCCCATCAGGAATGACACCATTTTGAAATCTCCGATAACTTCCCAGCCATACTCATCATACTTCAAGGCACCTAGCAACATCTTGACACTGGTGTATTCCTCTTTCAGGTGCACCGAGTGAGCTACAGGAAGAGACGGATACTTGTTCCCATTGTGAAGCTGCACGGCTTTGAGGCTCTTGCATGAGCTGTCTATGAAGAGGCGCCACTCATTTGGGTTACAGGTGATACCTATAGCCTCGAATAGACCGGCCACATTGTTGCAGAAGCACAGTCCATCTTGATGACTGAAGAAGATGGAAAAAACTTCCCAGATAATTTCTAGATAATTCTAGAAGTTCTAGATAATTCTGGGCAGTTCTAGAAACTTCTTGATAGTTCTCACAATTCCAGAAGCTTCTTAAGTATCTTGAAATATTGCGAATATCCTTAAAAATAGATCAATTTCAAAATATCATTGTGCTGACCACAAAAGCAAAGTTTACAGGGAATAATAACTTTTTTTCTATTCATTTAAGGTACAAACAATCAGGAAAACACACTTAACAACTGGGAACAAATATTTTTTTGAAAATTGTTACATGGCGTAATCACTGAAATCTACACTAGCTACAAGCTGGCCTAGATTCCAGCATAGGTGCACAGCCCGGCGGAGGTGCTGTTGCTTTGATGAAGAGGCTTGTGTGTGTAAATGAGGAGGCTCTTCTACCAGTGCCAGGAATATGAATATTGGCATTCTATATGCCAGTCTTGCTAAATATGCCCCATAGTACTTAATCACCTACTGCATGAGAAAATACTTGAGCAACACTGCGCATGAGTGATATTTGTAAGAAAAGAAACCTACGCTTTGCTTCCGATATCTTGTAGTATGTGCTTCTTTAACCATCAGCTTCTCAACAATGAAAAATTAGAGGACCGTTGTTGGATCCATGGCCAAATTGTCCCATCTGTTTATTCAGTTTACCAGCTAGTTTATTCAGGGTTAGTACCTTGTTGAAGCAGCTTTATAAAGATTAACTCCTATGCAAAAGATAACTATTAGAAATGGTGTTGGATTTTAGCGTTACCGTAGATTAAATTAAAAATGGGGTTGGAATATTTATTTTCATACTGAAAAGGGGTGAACAGTCATCCTTTCTGCAGCCAAACAAAATGCATTAAAAATCTATGAGTTGTCCCCATGGCAGCCATTACAGTGCCCCTGAAAACTGTCACTTGGCTTTTAACAGCAGATGTATCCCACCTTCCTCCTACCAGTGTGTCACAGCAGTTGCAAATACAAGAGGTGTATCTCATAGGTCTTGTAGAGAGCCTTAGACAGTAGTAGTGGTAGTTCTATCAGTCTTGGGAAAATCATTGCAGCTGTTCTACCACCTAATGTTATCAGCATAAGGGCTGGCGTGTATACTTATGCAATGTTTACATAAGGAAGACAGTAATCGAAAGCTACAGGTAGGTGACACAATCATCCGTGCTGAGATAATAACACCACACATATTTTTGTGTGCCAACACATGGCGCAGCTGCTATCGGAAGAGGCAGATGTGCCCGACATGTTCTGTGTGCCAAGTAGATTGTCATCTTAAAAAGCGGTGCGCTGTGCCAAGTGCTTGCTCATCTGCTGCTGACACATGCTATGGTACTCACACGGTTTCCTCTTCCCAACCTGGTTTCCACATTGTTACACATGTCAGAGGCTGGGAAAACCCTGGCATCCCCACAGGGAGCAGCTGGAGTTGGGGAGCCTTGCAGCATTCTTGTCTCAGTCTATAGTTCAATATCATGATGTATTTAAGTTATTTTTGTGTATGGTTTCGTCCAAACAAAAGTGCCTATTACTAAACTAAACTAGCTGAATTAAATTGAATATAAACCTGCAAAATTCCCTTCACAGGATCTCATTTACTAATGAATTATAATTCTGGTAAAGTGGCACATTGAGGCCATGGCTTCTATCAATTTTCACCAACATACCATCAGCATGTAATGGTACAGTATGTTCTTCCAATTGACATTGTTTCATTGTACAATAGCACGCTTGCAAGTCAACCAGTTTCCTAAAGACAATTCCTACTGGTGGATCCAACTTCGATTGGTGGGATCTGTTGTAAAGTACAGAGGTCCCTCAAGTTACAATGGCCTCAGTATACAATATTTCCAACAAACAATGATCTTTTCTGGACTACTGTAACTTGAATCCAAACTCAATGTAAAACACTTGGCTAGAGGTGTCAACAAATCACTGACTCGCTGACTAACATGAAGTCACTCCTTTGGACACCATACAAGAATTGCTCCATGTTATTTTTGAGGTGCACTGTGTATACTTTCAGGACCCTGAAAAAGCTCCTGTCACTAACATAGTGATTTTCAGCTTCAGATTCCTTTGGTCTTTTACATGTAAAGATTTGCTATATCTATAATAATTATCTGATGCTTTATATTTAATCTTAATTTTTCAGATTTTTTTTGTGCCATTTTTGGGTCTTCAAAACCAGTTACGATTATTCCCTAGAGACTCATGTTGCAATTGTCGTTCCTGAAACAATTAATATTGTAACTTAAAGGGGTTGTCCAGGCAAAAATGGACATTAAATTTATTATCTAGATAGGCTGGGGGAGGTGAAAAATTTTTAAAAAAATTCATACTCACTTTTCCCGGGTGCTCTGGTGCCTCCCAGCGCAGTCCGGTCTTCTCGGTCCAGTGTTGATGTGTGGCAGAAGTCTGACCACTGAGGCCAATCAGCGGCTTCAGCGGAACTTAGGAAGAGACCTGGGAGAAGATGCTGGAGCAGAAGGACCGGACCGGGCTGGGAGGACACTGGAGCACCGAGGACAGGTGAGTATGATTTTTTTTTCACCTCCCCCGGCATATTTAAAATAAAAAAAAATTTGCCTGGACAACCTCTTCAAGTCTTCCAACATCCTTGTCTGTTTACTCTAGAAGTAGACATTACATTGAACATGTTGGATTGATATTATTACCTTCGCTTCGCTTATCATTCATTCCCAATGCCATTGAAATTAGAATGCACATTTGCTGAATTGAACTTGCAAGCTAATGGAAGAATTCAGAGATAGAAATCACTGAAAACCAAATTCATCCATCAGTTGTTTAATATATATGACATACAGGATTATGGGAATTATCAGATACTTCTTGCACATATATAGAAATATATGCAGGATAACAACAAAGAAGGTCTATTGAACAATGCATTGATGAGGAGTGATCACAAGTTAAACTGATAAGAGGCCAACAGTATGCCATGTGGTGAATAAAATTTACATTATCAGACTCTCTTGCCATTCTCTGGGAAGCCCATAAGGCGGTCATGAGAGGATGCTGTATCGCATTGGCTTCTAGGCTTAAAAGGGACAGACAGGCCCAGGAACAGCTCCTCCAAGCCCATATTCGGTCCCTTACGACGACTTTGGCAGCGCATCCATCCCTGGGGGTTCTTCGCCGTTTGGTCCTGGCCCGGGCGGACCTCCGTGATTTGGAGACCCGCCATGTGGAACGACTTCTCCTTTATACCCGTCAGCGGTTTTTTGAACGAGGTAATAAATCTCATACCCTCCTGGCAGGAACCCTCAGGGATCATCGGGCCTCTTCCACACCACACTCTGTCCGTGACCCCGCGGGTACTCTTCAACATCACCCTGATGCTGTGGCGCTGGCGTTCCACTCTTACTACTCTAAGCTGTACGACTTACCCCCCCCACGAGCACTACTCCCTGGGGATGACTCAACACTACTGGAAGACTATTTAAAGGATTGTTGTCTCCCACGCCTTCCTCCTGAGGCCCTAACCTCCCTGAACACCCCCATCACCAGGGAGGAACTAGAAGGGGTCCTGAGGGACCTCCCAAATGGGAAAGCCCCAGGCCCAGATGGGTTCACTTACAATTATTATAAGGTTTTCCAGGGTGAACTCTCTGCTCATCTATTGTCCCTCTTCAATTCCTTCCTTTCAGGTTCCCCTATACCCCCGACTATGCTCTCTTCACTACTCACATTGGTCCCTAAACCGGGTAAGGACTTGCAGGATTGTGCTAACTACCGACCGATTGCTTTGCTAAACACGGACCTGAAACTTTTCACCAAACTCTTAGCCAACAGACTGAATGCTTGGCTCCCTCTGCTTGTCCATAAGGACCAGGTGGGATTCATCCCCTGTCGTCGGGGTGGTGACAACACCAGGAGGACTGTGGATTTGGTGGAGGTGGCCAATCATTATTCTACCCCCGGCCCTTCTCTTGAGCCTGGACGCTGAAAAGGCTTTTGACCGCATAAATTGGTCGTTTATGCATACTACGCTTAAGGCGTTCGGGCTTACGGGACCGTTTCTCACAGCTATCCAGGCCCTTTACTCCTTACCCTCAGCAGCAATTAAGCTTCCCCATGCATCTTCGCCCTTCTTCCCTATTCGAAATGGCACTAGGCAGGGTTGCCCCCTGTCACCCATCATATTTGCCCTCTGCATTGAACCGCTAGCGGCCAAGATTAGGCGAGACCCTAATATCAAGGGCATCATGGTCCAAGATAAGGAATTTAAGATATCTCTCTTTGCGGACGATGTACTCCTCACTCTCACCTCCCCTCATACTACCCTTCCAAACTTGCTGCGCTCGCTAGAGACCTATGGTGATCTCTCAGGGTATAAGGTGAACCCCGCGAAGACTGAGGCACTCCCACTTAACATCCCACGGGACCTTCTCCTTCTCCTCCGCAGTAATTACGATTTCCAGTGGCGGGAGTCCTCTATCCGCTACCTGGGAGTCCATATATCCACTTCCTATGCGACCCTCTACTCGGCAAACTACCCGCGGTTGTTTTGTGAGCTAAGAGCCCTATTGGACAAATGGCAACCCTTGCCTATCTCCCTTTTGGGGAGAATTGCTGCGGTCAAGATGACTCTCCTCCCGAAGCTACTGTATTTTTTCGAGACGCTACCAGTCGCGATACCTCGGGGAGAATTACGGAACCTACAGAAAGCTATCTTCCAGTTTATCTGGAAAGCAAAACGACACCGAATACCTAGATCTGTTATGCTGGCGGATAGGGGGTCTGGGGGTATGGCTGTCCCACATCTGTTACATTATTACTGGGCGGCCCACTTACGCCATATCCCATTCTGGGCGGCTATGCCAGCATACACCAGATGGGTGCAGATAGAGAAGCTATGGCTGGCACCCATTCATCCTAACGCGCTTCTGTGGGTCAGCTCCCCCCCCACCCCCCCTGCCTCGTACCTGTTGGGCCCCATTCGGTTTACTAGATCTATCTGGTCTACCTGTTGTGCTAGATTCTCCCTGATGTCCCCGCGCTCATCTATGGTCTCCATACTATACAACCCCCTCTCCCAGAGAGCCTGACTTCTGCCATGACTAAAGTGTGGTCTGAAGCTGGCCTTTACCGGATTGCTGATATGGTTGACCCTGGAACCTTGGAACTCAGGTCCTTTGCTTATCTTACAGCTAATCAAAACCTGCCAAGTACTGAATGGTTCCATTACTTGCAGGTGGTTCACTTTGTCCGCTCCCTCCATGGGTCTCTTAAGGTGTCACTCCCCACCGCTTTTGAAAAGATTTGCCGTGCAGGCACGTCCACTAGGGGCTTTATATCCTCTATTTACCAACTTCTTATCTCACAAACTACAGGCTCTCCTGTTAATCATCGCTATATGCTTAAATGGGAGGAGGCGGTGGGTAAACCCATCTCCCAGGAACAGTGGCGGATTGTATGGTCTCGGGCCCAGAAATCATCTCAGTGCATTACGTTTAGGGAAACGCAGTATAAGCTGTTGATGCATTGGTATCATACTCCGGCTCTCCTTCATACTTTAAACCCATTAGTTCCCCCATGGTGCTGGCGCTGTGGAGCTGCGGTGGGTACCCTGCACCATATCTTTTGGACGTGCCCTCTCATCCTCGGTTTTTGGAGGGAGGTCAGGACTCTGACGACTGCTCTCTTTTTGCAAGAGGTTCCTCTTGACCCTCTTCTTTATCTCCTGAACCTTCCCCCCAGAAACCTGAGCAATAAGTCATCCAGGCTTTTCTTGCATCTTTGTACTGCAGCTAAAACTCTCATAGCTAGAAACTGGAAGAAGGTAAGTCCCCCATCTAGTCTTGAGCTTGTGGCTAGAATGAAGGATGTGAGGAGTCTTGAATACCTGACTGCTGGCCTACATAATTCACGGGAAGCCTTTGGGGCTATTTGGGCACCCTGGGACATGTATCGTACATTACAGGGTCTCTGATCTCTAGTCCTCTCCTTCCCTCCCCCCCTTCCCTTTGGTCCTACCCTTGTCTTCTTAACCCCTCCATTCCCCCCTCCCTTGTTCACTGCTTAATTTAAATACATATTGCTTAAGGGGGAGGAGGCAGATAGCCTCTATTTACCTCAATGCTTCCTGTTTGTTTGATTATTATTGTTTTTTTGTTTTTTCTTTATTCCTTGTTAATGAAAAATTTTTCAATAAAATTACAGTTATATAAAAAAAAAAAATTTACATTATCACATTTTATAGGGGAATTGCTATTCTAACAGCTACCTTACATTTACTGCAAAGTATCTTCAAAGTGGAGCAACATTTTATGTCATAACATGAACTGTTAGGCTAAGGCCTCTGTTTTTTTGACCCAAAAGTGGCAACAAAAGGAATGGGAAATATTAAGGAGGCACTTATATGTCTCCCTTTTTCTCAACACACTCTTGGCTTGGCTCAAAAAAATGCAGCAAAATCTGCAACAAGAAAAGCAGCTTTTCCACAACGTGGGGCCTTAGCCTAATATTGTTTTTTTTGTTTTTCAATTTTATCATTATGAGCACTGCTATGGATGGTTTGAGTTTCTGGACAGGCTGAACTAGAAGAACTAAAATTTAATTAAAAAAAACAAAAATTTACTACTGACCATGTAGCTAGAAGAATGTTACTGGTAAGCTTCACAATATTACTCATAGAGTGCTGTACGTGGGCATATGCTTTTGGTGCATTCATCTCTGATACAAGCTGGGCACAACATATTACACACTGAAATTACATATTCCTGGAAAAATTGTCATTTTCACCTTTCACCATCAGCTGCCTATTAATTTCTGAAAAATTAATTAATGCAACACTTGGGGGTTAAACATTCTCACTGTTCCCCTGGATAAATTCCTTCAGGGGTGTAGTTTCCAAAATGGGGTCCCATGTCAGGGGATTCCACTTTACTGGTGTTTCAACTCTGCAAAAGTGTCATGGCGTCCAAAAACCAAACCGTCTAAATCTGTGCTCCTAAAACCAAATAGCGCTCCTTCCCTTCTGTGCCCAAACAGCAGTTTATACCCACATATGACATTAAGTACGTTATCCTGGGTACAACAGTGACATACATGTGGGCATAAACTGCAGTTTGGGCACACAGCAGGGCACAGATGTGAAGGAGCGTTATGTGGCTTTTGAAGTGTATATTTAGATGTTTTGTATCTGGACACCATGTTATGTTTGCAGAGCCTCTAAAGTACCAGTAAAGTGGAATCCCCTAGGGCATGATCCCATTCTGAAAACTGCTCCCCTCAAATAATTTATCAAGGGTTGTAGTGAGCATTAGTATCCAAGACATGAATGCACAGTGGATGGTAAATAGTGAATATGTAAGCTGTGCGGAGTACATTGGGAACACCAAATTCCCAACTATATCCCCAGTAGCTCCTATGATTGGGGGGTAACTCTGGGGGTCACTTCTGGTTTATTTTCCCTCATAAACTCTAAATCTGTTTGTACCCTGATATATGTTTGCACAGCTTATACATTCCCTTCCTGCTGCAGCCAGTTGTGTTCTAATGATTTGGCAATTTTTGGGTTTATTGTCTTCATATTGTACAAGCTATATATTTTTTTTATTTTTCTAGTAATGTAACCATATGAGGGCTTGTTGTTTGCAGTATAAGATGCATTTTGTAATGAGACCAGTTTTAGGTGCCTATAACTTATAGAATAAATTTTATTAACTCTTTCTTGGTGGATTAAAAAAAACCCCATCAATTCTGGTATTGCTTTTTACCTTTTATTTTTTTTTTCACGCAGCATACAGCATAAGTAACATGTTACCTTTATTCTGCGGGTCGGTACGATTACAGCGATACCTCATTTATATTGTTTTTTTATGCATTACTATTTTTGCAGAACAAAAACCCATTTGAGGAAAGAAATCAATTATTTTTGCATCGCCATCTTCTGAGATGTGTAGCAATTTTTTTTTTGCAGGTTGGTTGAGGGCTTATTTTTTGTGGGACGATTTGTGCTTTTTATTGGTACTGTTTTGGGGTACATATGACTTTTTGATCACTTTTATAGCATTTTTTTTAAGGCGAAAAATCATTATTTTTTTTTGCTTTACTAATTAATTTTCACACACTTCACTTCTTTTTTTTCAACTTTTTAGTGATGTCTCACTAGGAGACCTGAACCAGCGATGCACTAATCGCTGGTTCAGCACTACAGACTGCAATTCACGTGTATTGCAATCTATAGAGGAAATCAGCCTATGCAGATGCATAGGCTGACTTTCTCACTTCTTGGCTGGATCAACCAGGTACTGGGGGCTCCAGGCAGCCTGTGGTCACTTGACAGACCCCAGGCTGGAGAAGATACATATGGGCACCCCCGATCTCGCCACAGGGGGTGCCGAGGGAGACATTTGACATGGCGGAACTCAGCTCCGATCGGGGGTTAAGGAGCAGGGTGTTGCAGTGGGAGCCTGGTTGTCAGATACAGCTGGGCTCCCACGGTGATCGCATGGGCTCTGCTTCTGTAACTACCCACATTCTCCCATGTACATGTATGTGACAATGCGTGAAGGGGTTAATGAAAGTTTTTATACACCGCAGAGAAAACAAAAATAAAAACAGGACAGCAAATGATTTTATTGAAATGTGTATTTTAATTTATATTTAAAGCTAAACAAGACACAACAGAAAAACTTCATATTAGAGAAATCTTTAAAAATTATATTATCCGGAGTAGGCGACATTGGTTGCTATTGGCCACAAAGACAGTTCTGATAAACGATAACATCTTTTACTTTAACACCTTAACAACATTGGACGTACTATTACGTCCTGTGCGCTTGGTACTTAGGCCGCCCGCTCACTAACTGACAGCTAACACCCTACTCCATATCCCCCGGTCGGAACTGAGTTCCAATCGGCGGTTTTAACCCCTTGGATGCCGCGGTCAAACATGACCGCGGCATCCAAGGGGTTCTGCCATGTTTCCTCTCCCCTCGGCACCCCCCGCGGCGAGATCGGGGGGTACTGATATCTATAATCTGCAGCCCGGGGTCTGCCCAGTGACCCCAGGCTGCCTGGAGACCTCACTACCTGGTTGATCCTGCCGAGACCTGCGGAAGTAAGGCTATGCGTCTGCATAGCCTCACTTCCTGTATAGACTGCAAGACACTTGTAAGCTCGTGTCTTGCAGTCTAAAGTGCTGAGCCAGCAATCAAAACATTGCTGGCTCAGGTGTCCTAATGGGACAAATGAAAAAATAAAAAAAAGTGAAAAAAAATAAAGTGTTTGAAAAAAAATTAATAAAAGAATAAAGCCCCAAAAATTCCCTTTTCCTATATAAAATGAATTATATAAAAAAAAAAAAACTAAAAATTAATAAAAACAATGCATATTTGGTATTGCCGCATCCGTAACAACCTGTACAATAAAACTGAAACAATATTTAATGTACATGGTGAACGGCGGGAAAAAAAAATGGAAAAAACTCGCCAAAAGTAATGATTTTTTGCCATCTCACCTTACAAAATATGCCATAAAAAGTGATCAAAAAGTCATATGTACCCCAAAACAGTACCAATAAAAAGCACAGGTTGTCCCGCAAAAAATAAGCCCTAAACCAACTCTGTAAACCGTAAAATAAAAATGTTACGCATCTCAGAAGATGGCGATGCAAAAACAATTAATTTATGTTCCCCAAATGGGTTTTTGTTCTGCAAAATTAGTATCGCATAAAAAAAACAGTATAAATGAGGTATCTCCGTAATCGTACCGACCCGTAGAATAAAGGTAACATGTTACTTATGCTTTATGCTGCATGGTGAAAAATTTCAAAGGTAAAACGCAGTGCAAGAATTGATGGTTTTTTTTTTAATCCAACAAGAAAGAGTTAATAAAATTTATTCAATAAGTTATAGGCGCCCAAAGATGATGCCATTACAAAATACATCTCACCCCGCAAACAACAAGCCCTCATATGGCTACATCACCAGAGAAATAAAGAAAATATAGCTCGTACAATGTGAAGACAAAAACCCCAAAAATCGCCAAATCATTAGAACATAACTGGCTGCGTCAGGAAGGGAATGTATAAGCTGTGCGAGCGTATATCAGGGGACACACCAGATTTAGAGCTTACGAGGGATAATAAACCAGAAGTGACCCCCAGAGTGACCTCCCCAATAATAGGAACTACTGGGGAAATAGTAGGGAATTTGGTGTTCCCAATGCAACTCCGCACAGCTTACCTATTCACTTTTCCCCATCCGCTGTGTATTCACGTCTGGAATACTAATGCTTACTACACCCCTTGCTAAATTCTTTGAGGGGTTCAGTTTTCAAAATGGGGTCACTCCTTTGGGGAATCCACTGTTATGGTACCTTACAGGCTCTGCAAACATGACATGGCGTCCAGATACCAAACATCTGAATCTGCACTCCATAAGCCACATAGCGCTCCTTCTCTTCTGCGCCCTGCTGTGTGCCCAAACTGCAGTTTATGCCCACATGTATGACACTGGTGTACCCAGGGTAACGTACTTAATGTCATATGTGGGTATAAACTGCTGTATGGACACAGCCGAGCACAGAAGGGAAGGAGCGCTATTTGTTTTTTGGAGCAAAGGCTTGGACGGTTTGGTTTTTGGACGCCATTGCACTTTTGCAGAGCTGAAACGCCAGTAAAGTGGAACCTCCTGACATGTTACCCCATTTTGGAAACTACACCCCTGAAGGAATTTATCCAGGGGTACAGTGAGCATTTTTAACCCCCAAGTGTTGCTATAATTTATTATCCATAAATGAATACGCAGCTGACTGTGAAAGGTGAAAATTACAATTTTTCCAGGAATACGTCATTTCAGTACATAATATGTTGTGCCCGGCTTGTATCAGAGATGAACGCTCCAAAAGCTGTTATGCCCGGGATCCCCGCTTAACAGTTTTTGGATTGTGTCTCTGCAGACATAAGCTGGGCACAACATATCGGGCACTGAAATGGCGTATCTCTGGAAAAATGTTATTTTTAACTTTTCATTATCATCTGCGCATTCATTTCTGGAAATTAAATGAATGCAACACTTAAGGGCTAATAATGCTCGCTTCACCATTTGATAAATCCCTTGAAGGGTGTAGTTTTCAAAATGGGGTCAAAAGTCTGTGGATTCCACTTTACTGGCAATTCTTGGGCTCTGCAAATGTGACATGGTGTCCATAAACCAAACTGTGCTCTAAAAACCAAAATAGCGCTCCTTCCCTTCTGTGCCCGGCTGTGCCCAAACAGCAGTTTATACCTACATATGGCATTAAGTACGTTATCCTGGGTACACCAGTGTCATACATGTGGGCATAAACTGCCATTTGGGAACACAGCAGGGTGCAGATGTGAAGGAGCACTATGTACTTTTGGAGCGCAGATTTAGATTGTTGGTTTTTGGACGCCATGTCACATTTGCAGAGACCCTAAAATTGCCCCTACAAAGTTTACTGGCACCTCCAGGGTTCTGCAAAAATAACGTGGCCTCCAGAAAGTCCCTCTAAATCTATACTCTAAAAAAACAAAGTGCTCCTTCCTTTCTGAGCCCTGCTGTGTTCCCAAGCAGCAGTTTACACCCACATACAGTGGTGAACCTAGCTTCTTTGCTGCCTGAGGCGGACTATAGAAAGATGCCCCCCCCCCAAAAAAAAAAAAAAAAACTGAGTTTCCATGCTACTAGTTTAACACACTGTTATCGTCGCACAATATACACAATACACAAAGTTATAAAACAGTTTTTAAGAATTCTTCTTCCTGTATTACTTCAGTATCAGATCAACAACACGGCATTAACAATGAAAGTAACTTCACACATCTTCTGCTTGGTGGATGGACGAGCCCACGTGGCCCCCATTCTCTATAATAGGAGCCCCGTAGATAGCTGAGTACTGCACTTCGGCTATCTTTGGCACTGCCATTAAAGTGAATGACAGCCACGCGGGTTCGTCCATCCACCAAGTGACACACCTATATATATGGCTGCGGTCAGGCTGAATTTCCACCTAGTGGGGGGAAAAACCCAATTCTCAGGCTCAGTGGGGGTCTCAGCAGACAGACCCCCATCACTCAGGTATTTATCCTCTATCATTTAGGTGAATACAGTGCAGTAACATTTTGTGACTTACAGGTGACGTCTCTGACTAATCCTTCACATTTCCCTTCTCTTCCCTTTGGACCGCCATGACCACTTCTTCCAGCTGTGACTTGTCTCTGTAAAGTTTGCAACACAGACATCTTTGGCTCCTCACTTTTCCAGGCATCCAACCCACATTGTCCTCACCTACACAAAGCCCCCATCCTGCTGCTACCCCCAATTATAAAATATATGATATAACCCCCCATAATGAATAATACCCCCAAGTGCATCTTTATATTAATAATGTCCGTGTGTACCTTGTATAAATAGTGCCCCTTATTAATAATACCCCAGGTGTTAACTAATTAAAAGGTTTTCCAGGTCATTAATAAACTAATCAGTGGGGTTCAAAAACCCAGGACCCCCACTGATCAGCTGTTTGAATGGTACCTGTGTAAGCACCATGACCGCTTCTCTGTTTACATAGTGTATTTCATCTCATAGTGGCCATGTCATGTAACTACAGCCTCGTCCTGTACATGTCTCACGGTCACTATAAACAGACAGCGTATAATATAAACAGGTGCCATAGCCCATGTTTATAGCGCCCCATTTACACACACTATAAAGTTCCACAGCAGCCCCTGCACACAGTATTACACAGTATTACGGCCCGCAGCGGCCCCTGCACACTGTATTATGCCTCTCAGCGGCCCCTGCACACGGTATTATGCTCCATAGTGGCCCCTGCTCACGGTATTATGCCCCGCATTGGCCACTGCACACGGTATTATGTTCCGCGGCAACTCCTGCACACAGTTTTATGCCCCATATTGGCCCCTGCACTGGTATTATGCTCCATAGTGGCCCCTGCACTTGTATTATGCTCTATAGTGGCCCCAGCACACGGTATTATTCTCCATAGTGGCCCCTGCACTGGTATTATGTTCCAGAGTGGCCCCTGCACAGGGTATTATGCTCCATAGTGGCCCCTGCACTGGTATTATCCTCCATAATGGCCCTTGCACTGGTATTATGCTCCATAGTGGCCCCTGCACTTGTATTATGCTCTATAGTAGCCCCTGCACTCGGTATTATGCTCTATAGTGGCCCCTGCAATCGGTATTATGCTCCATAGTGGCCCCTGTACAGGGTATTATGCTCTACAGTGGTCCCTGCACAGGGTATTATGCCCCATAGTGGACCACCCATGAACTATTATTATACTCTGGGGTCTTTTCAGACCCCAGAGTATAATGATTGGAGACCCAGGGGAGAATACAAACATAAAAACCAGAGTTACTTACCTATCCTGGACATCGGTGCACTCCTTGCAGCTTTCGGCCCTGTTTAATTGCGCACACACGTCACGTGATCAGGCCGGCGACGCAACCTGATGACGTCACCAGAGGCCGCAAGCCTGCTCGGAGTTACATCGGATCGCAGGAGGTGAGTAACACTGTTTTTTATGTTCCCTCACCAACCCTAGGCCTCCGATTATTATACTCCGGGGTCTGAATAGACCCCGGAGTATAATAATAGTAGTATTTGCGGCCCGCGGCCTAACTTACCGATGCCCGCGGCCGCTGACAGTGGCATCCACTTCCCTTTCTGCGGCCCATAGCAGAAGAGGAAGCGGGGGCGGCCACGAGCAGACGCGGGTAGGTAAATAAATAGGCCCTGACCTGCCGGGGATACTCCAACAGGTTACGGCCTATTTATATAGATAAAAAAAAAAGCTATACTCACCTGCGATGCCTTGATGCAGCCGCCGCCTCCTCTTCTTGTCCGCGACGTTTGTGTCTCAGCGTAGGCGCCGTGATGACGTCATTGTATCGCCGCCTGCTCTGAGATGCAACGTCTTGTAAACCAGCCCAGGACAGGCCGCGCTCAGCTCTGTTTTTTTTTTTGTTTTTTTAAAGCGGCCTGTCCTGGGCTGGTTTACATTAAATAGTAAAATGCCGCCCCCCGGACAGTGCCGCCCGAGGCGGCCGCCTCACCTCGCCTCATTAGCGGTGCGCCCCTGCCCACATATATAATTTTTTTTCCTCCCGGGGTAGCCCACTTAATAGTTTTAGGAGTTCATGTCTCTGATGCCACAAAATGGCCGCAACATATTCTGAAATTGGATATTTCTTCAAAAACTTCAATTTTCACTTTGTACATTAATTTTTGGGAAGCATTTTTAGGCTCAAAATGATAATACCCCTTGATACATTCCTTGGGGGGTGTAGTTTCTGAAATGGGGTCCCTTTTGAGGGGTTTCCATTGTATTGGTACTTTAGGGGCTCTGCAAATGCGACATGGCACCTGAAAACTATTCCAGCCACATCTGCCCTCCTAAAGCTAAATAGCGCTCTTTCCATTCTGAGCCCCGCCATGTACCCATACAGCAGATTATAATCACATATGGGGCATTTCTGTGTTCAGAAGAAATTGTGTAACAAACTGTGGGGAGCTTTTTCTTCTTTAACCACTTGCAAAAATTAAAAATATGTCGCTAAATGGACGGTTTATTGGAAAAAAAGTAATTTTTCATGTTTATGTCCCAATGATGATAAAATCTGTGAAACAGCTGTGAGGTCAAAATGCTCACTATACCCCTAGATAAATTCTATGAGGGGTGTAATTTCCAAAATGGGGTCACTTTTGAGGGGTTTCCATTGTATTGGTACTTTAGGGGCTCTGCAAATGCGACATGGCACCCGAAAACTATTCCAGCAAAATCTGCCCTCCAAAAGCTAAATAGCGCTCTTTCCATTCTGAGCCCCACCATGTACCCATGCAGCAGATTACAACCACATATGGGGCATTTCTTTGTTCAGGAGAAATTGTGTAACAAACTTTGGGGAGCTTTTTCTCCTTTGTCCTCTTGTGAAAATGAAAAATTTGGGGCTAAATTGACAGTTTATTGGAAAAAAAAGAATTTTTTTCATTTTCATGTCCCAATGTTAATAAAATCTGTGAAACAGCTGTGGGTTCAAAATGCTCACTATACCCCTTGACATGTTCTGTGAGGGGTGTGGTTTCCAAAATGGGGTCACTTTTAGAGGGTTTCCATTGTTTTGGTACTTTGGGGGCTCGGCAAATGCAACATGGCACCTAAAAACTATTCCAGCAAAATCTGCTTTTCAAACGTCCAGTGGCGCTCCTTCCCTTCTGTGCACTGCCAAATGCCCAAACATCAGTTTACACCCACATGTGGGATATTTCTGTGCTCTGGAGAAATTGTATAATAAACTGGGAGATGCGGGGGGCGTGGCTAGCGCTGAACATGGACGGTCGCATGTGAGCGGAGCTCCAGTTAGAGCCGCTCATCTATCCTGATTTACATCCTGACTTACCGGTGCCCGGGGTAGCCGTCCGCAGGAACGCACATTTGGGGCCCTCCTCTTGGTCCCGGGACTCCCGTTCTGCCGGTATCCTCCTCCGCTGGGTAGTAGTCGGTGGCCGCTACACGTGGCCGGCGGCTGGACACTTTCACCTGCGCCGCCGGAGCTGCTCTGTCCCGTGCTGCGGGGGCTTGGAACTGTGGTGGAGCTGCCGTTGTGGGGCTGCGCTAGTGGACCGGCCTGGAGCTGTGCGGGCACTGCTGAGGCAGCTGAGCCTGCTGTTGCTCGGGTGGCGGTTTCCCCCTCTCTCCACGTGGCGGGCGGCCATCTTCATCCTGATCGGGTCGGCCGTCTGCTGATGGGGGGAGCGCTGAGTCTGGAGTTCCTGTTTGTCACCCCGCTGACTGCTCTTCTGGGAGGCTTTTCTTATAAGCCAGTGAAGGCTGCGGTATGTACTACTGGACTGTTGAGTTACCATATGTCCTCCTATAGTTCCTCCTGGCAGCCTATGTGCTTCATCACTCCGCTACTGGCCTTCTTGGAGGCTTTACTTATAATCCAGTGACTGATGCTACCGGCACTATTGGATCGTTGAGTTACCATCCGTCCCTTCTTAGTTCCTCCTGGCAATTTGTCTATTTCACTGCTCCGCTGACGGCTCTCTCGTGGTGATATCGCTCATAATCCAGAGTCTGTTGCCATCGATACTATTGGACTGTTGAGTTACCGTCTGTCCTCGGCTGGCTGATTGGCCCTGGTGGCCCGACATAGAGGCTCCTACTGTGCAACTGCTATTAGCCAGAGACCCCATTTATAATCCTCTGGGACCGGCCCGGTCTTGCTACCATCACACCTTCTCCTCTGCCAACATATCCACCCGTACGGAATGCAGGAAGAGCGGCCGCCGACTCTCTAAAATGAGTCGCCCGCAATCAACCTCTGTCTCTGATCGCCTGAGGGGGTTCTCCAGGGCGACATCCTCTTCTACATCATCATCGCTTGAGGCGGCCTCTCCTGCCCTTCCAGAGGAGGACCCCGAGCCCACTTTACAGCAAGTTACTGGGCAGCTACTGGAGGCGATCCATGCCGGCACTTCCTTGCTGACCGGAAAAATTGAGGAGGTCAAAATCGACCTGGGCCTGCTCCGCCAGGACTTTCAGACCTTGTGAGGCAGGGTGCGTGAGGTGGAGGATCGGGTCTCTCAGGTAGAAGACACTGTTAACCCACTTCCTGCCAAGCTTCAGGAGCTGGAGAGAGCTGCAAGTTTGTGGACACAGCGTGCGGATGACCTGGAGAATAGATTGCGACGAAACAACCTCCGTATCCTGGGCCTGCCGGAGCGGGCGGAGGGTGAAGATCCTCGGGCCTTTGTGGAGGGGTGGCTGAAAAATGTCTTACCGGAGGCTCACTTCTCGCCAATATTTGCAGTGGAACGGGCCCATCGGGTTCCGGCTAAACCGCCGCCCCTGGGCACACCTCCTCGACCCTTGTTGGCCCGTCTGATTAACAGCACGGATCGAGATACGGCGCTGCGGGCTGCACGCCAGGCCGGCGAGCTTAAGTACAACGGAGCTGCAGTGGCCATGTTTCCAGATTTCTCGGCGGCGCTCCAGAAGACCCGAGCATCCTTCGTGGCCGTTAAGAGGCGACTGAGAGAAAAGGCTATACAATATTCCATGATTTACCCAGCGCATCTTCGGGTCGTCCATGACGGCAGGTCCCTATTCTTTACTTCGCCAAAGGATGTGGAGGACTGGCTATCTCTTCTACCTCTATCTCCGAGACGATGATCCTGAAGGCGTGTGGTGAGGGGTCCGATCGGACCATACATAGGGACTTATGTATTACGGGATGTCCTTGTTTATTGTATAAGTAGTTTTATGAAAAGTGCGGTTCTGTTATTATAGTATCCTGTAGCCTTATAGTTACCTGGGCTGGCGACCCCCGGGGTGCCGGTGTATGCTACTTACTCATGTGAACCTGGCTCTGTTGAATAGTATATCCCCTAGCCTATTGATCATCTACAGTCATGGCCAAAAGTTTTGAGAATGATACAAATATTAATTTTTACAAAGTCTACTGCTTCAGTTTTCCTAATGGCAATTTGCATATACTCCAGAATGTTATAAAGAGTGATCAGCTTAACAGCAATTACTTGCAAAGTCAATATTTGCCTAGAAAATGAACTTTATCCCCCAAAACACATTTCAACATCATTGCAGCCCTGCCTTAAAAGGACCACCTAACATCGTTTCAGTGATTGCTCCATTAACACAGGTGTGGGTGTTGATGAGGACAGGGCTGGAGATCAATCTGTCATGATTAAGTAAGAATGACACCACTGGACACTTTAAAAGGAGGCTGGTGCTTGCCATCATTGTTTCTCTTCTGTTAACCATGGTTATCTCTAAATAAACACGTGCAGTCATCATTGCACTGCACAAAAATGGCCTAACTGGGAAGAGTATTGCAGCTAGAAAGATTGCACCTCAGTCAACAATCTATCGCATCATCAAGAACTTCAAGGAGAGAGGTTCCATTGGTGCCAAAAAGGCTCCAGGGCGCCCAAGAAAGACCAGCAAGCGGCAGGACCGTCTCTTAAAAGTGTTTCAGCTGCGGGATCGGGCTACCAGCAGTGCAGAGCTTGCTGAGGAATGGCAGCAGGCAGGTGTGAGTGCATCTGCACGCACTGTGAGGCGGAGACTCTTGGAGCAAGGCCTGGTCTCAAGGAGGGCAGCAAAGAAGCCACTTCTCTCCAGAAAAAACATCAGGGACAGACTGATATTCTGCAAAAGGTACAGGGAGTGGACTGCTGAGGACTGGGGTAAAGTCATTTTCTCTGATGAATCTCCTTTTCGATTGTTTGGAACATCTGGAAAACAGCTTATTCGGAGAAGAAGAGGTGAGCGCTACCACCAGTCTTGTCTCATGCCAACTGTAAAGCATCCTGAAACCATTCATGTGTGGGGTTGCTTCTCATCCAAGGGAATCGGCTCTCTCACAGTCTTGCCTAAAAACACAGCCATGAATAAAGAATGGTACCAGAATGTCCTCCAAGAGCAACTTCTCCCAACCGTCCAAGAGCAGTTTGGCGCTCAACAATGCCTTTTCCAGCATGATGGAGCACCTTGCCATAAAGCAAAGGTGATAACTAAATGGCTCAGGGAACAAAACATAGAGATTTTGGGTCCATGGCCTGGAAACTCCCCAGATCTTAATCCCATTAAGAACTTGTGGTCAATCATCAAGATACGGGTGGACAAACAAAAACCAACAAATTCAGACAAAATTAAAGCATTGATTGTGCAAGAATGGACTGCTATCAGTCAGGATTTGGTCCAGAAGTTGATTGCGAGCATGCCAGGGAGAATTGCAGAAGTCCTGAAGAAGAAGGGTCAACACTGCAAATATTGACTTGCTGCATTAACTCATTCTGTCAATATAAGCTTCTGTTACTCATAATATGAATGCAATTATATTTCTGTATGTGATAAAAACATCTGACAAACACACATAAAAACCAGAGGGCAGCAGATCATGTGAAAATATAATATTTGTGTTATTCTCAAAACTTTTGGCCATGACTGTATACCTTTAAGACAGTGCCCCGTATACCAACCACTTTGGGTGCACTTCTTCCCCCGTAAATTGTAGCCACGGTTAATTTAACGCATATTGTTTGTTTATGCCAGCAAGATGTTTCACACCCTTTAGGGGTATAATGGTTCATTTCGTTTGTATATGGTTCTTAGGTTGCTGCACACCACTCTGTGTCTCACTCAGCCACGCACTACACACTCATAGGCGGGTCACTTTTGGGGTCCTGAACTGCCATGATTACATTACATTCTTAGATGACCATGGCGTCCTTTAGTGTACTATCTTGGAATGTGAGGGGCCTGGGCAGCCCACGAAAGAGGTCGTTGTTTTTTTCTCAGATTAGGAGGGCTGACCCACACCTCATATGCCTTCAGGAAACTCATTTGGTTCCAGACAATTCCAGGCGACTTCAGAAGCCATGGGTTCAGTGGGCGGCTCACTCTACACATACTTCCTATTCCAGGGGGGTGTCCATTTTGGTGCATCGTAGACTCAGGTGGGAGCCAGGCCTCATTGTAAAGGACCCTGAAGGACGATACGTTTTTGTCCAAGCCTGGGTTGACTCTGTCCTGTATGTTATCCTGGGTGTGTATTTGCCACCGGCGTCTGATCTCGCTGTGCTGCAGCAGGCTGCACAGTTTGCGACCCGATTCCCTGGGGCTATTGCATTATGTCTGGGTGACTTTAACAAAGTTATGGATATTGCCTTGGATCGGTTCTCTGCGGAGCTGGGTTCCCCCTCTCTGCCTCGCCCTACTACAATGGCCGGAGTGATCCGCGAATTGGGGTGGTTGGATTTGTGGCGGGTCCGGTTTCCGGAGGCCCGCACCTTTTCCTGTCACTCTGCCAACAGACATACTCTGTCCAGGATTGACCATGCTTTTGGAAATACTAAAGCATATTCTTGGTTGCAGACCATATCCTATTTACCCAGGGCAGTGTCTGATCATTCCCTGTTGTTGGTCCAATTAAATAGTAGTACGGCTGCTAAGCCACGACAGGGTTGGCGAATCCACCCATTTTGGTTGAAACTATTTGTACCACATGATCAAATACCTGATCAACTTCAGACGTTTTTGACCATTAATTCCCCAAACACTTCTCCACTCCTCTTATGGGAGACTATGAAGGCATATCTTAGGGGTTGTATTAAGTCCTCCATTTCCTTTGTAAAGAGGGAATCCTCGCTGTTGGAGACCACCTTAGCGACCCAGTGTGCCTCGCTCGAAGCCGCCTACGTGGCTAATCCAACTGATGAGGCTAGATCCCAATGGTTGCAGACGGGTAGACAATATCTGCATATACTGCATGACAAGGCACGTAGGTCTATGTTTTTTAGCAAACAGAAGTTTTACGAACTCGGTAACCAGTCAAGCAGCTTTCTAGCTCAACTGATACATCAAAACACAGCCTCACCTGCAATACTACGAGTGCATTCAGAGATGGGGGAGGTAGTGTCCAATAGCTTGGCCATTAGTGACAGATTTTATAGGTATTACAGTGAGTTGTACCTCTCCAAGCTTAGAGTCACTGATGGAGAGCTTGCTACCTATTTGGGTTTGATCCCCCTTCCTACATTGTCAGAAGACCAACGTGAATCTTTAGATTCCCCTTTTATGCTAGAGGAGCTATCGGGAGCCCTGGCAGATATGGCAAAGGGCAAATTACCGGGTCCAGACGGTATCCCGGTGGAGGTTTACGCCCAGTATGGGGGCCTGCTTCTCCCGGTGTTGCTTGAATGTTACAATGCTGCCTTTGTGGGCCGCAGTCTCCCGGAGACCTTTTATGACGCCACCATTATCCTGTTACTTAAGCCTGACAAGGATCCGCTGGACTGTGGCTCATATAGGCCTATATCACTGCTTAATATAGATTATAAACTCCTTACTAAAATGTTGGCGAAAAGGCTAAATTCTGTTGTTCTCGACCTTGTCCATCCAGATCAGACAGGCTTTATGCCTGGAAAATCCACATCGGATAATCTTAGAAGGGCTCAGGTGATAACTCAGATTGGGGCATCATCCTCACATGACTGGGCGGTGGCTTCTTTAGATGCAACAAAGGCGTTCGACTCTGTCGAATGGCCTTTCCTATTGCAGGTATTGCGGGGATACGGATTTGGAGAGGGGTTTATTACCTGTATTTCCCTTCTATACTGTTCCCCTAGAGCGGCGCTGTCAATTAATGGCACGTTGTCTTCCTACTTTCCTTTGGGTAGGGGTACAAGACAAGGATGTCCATTGTCACCGCTATTGTTTGCTTTGGAGGTGGAACCCTTGGCGATACTGCTTCGGAACGACCCCATATATAAAGGCATAGTGATAGGCACCCGGGAGGAGAGAACAGCACTCTATGCCGATGACTTACTCCTGTTTATGAGCGACCCCTCCCGGTCCCTGCCCAGAGCCATGGCTATAATTGACGAATTTGGTAATTATTCTGGCCTGCGAACCAATTGGACTAAGTCCTCATACATGCATATTGGCCGCACGTCAAGTGTAGCTGAGGGGAATGTGGTATGTGGATTGACTACAGTCTCATCTTGCAAATATCTGGGCATCTTTATATCTAGGGACCATAGGTGTTTTTTGGAACAGAACATTTTTCCACTCATCTCGCACTTTAGGGTTAAGTTTAATCTTTTGGCTACACTGCCTTTGTCGGTGGCTGGTAGAATCAACCTTGTTAAAATGATAGTACTACCCAAATGTCTATATGCTATAAGCCATTCTGCTGTGTCTGTGCCCCTTAGATTTTTTTAAACAAATGGACTCCCTCATTATCTCCTTTATATGGGGAAACTCTAGATCTAAGCTTAGGTTGTCATCTCTACAACGACCGAAGCAGCTCGGGGGCACATCACTCCCTGATCTGTTTCTTTACTACCTAGCAGGACAGCTCCGTTTTATTAGGAAGTGGCTCTCATCTGATCCCCTACCGGGGTCCGAGGCACATCTGGCTCACCACCTGGGTTTGCGTAATCTGTGGCCGGTGTTGGAACACCCGGCCATGTTCAGGGGGGAGATTGTTGCCCAGCCATACCCTGGCTGGACAGGTCTGGCGTCAGGTGAAAAAGGTGTCCGCTTATTCTGATATACCTGCGGAGACCCCGCTTTGGCACAACCCTGGTCTGCCGACGTTATTTGCCCTGCCTGGCGCCCGGGCCTGGTCGCAGTATGGCGTGTCCTCTCTTAGTGACCTGTATATACAAGGTGTTTTTAAAACATTTGACTCGCTGAGCTCCTCCTATGGCATCCCTAGAACGCAGTTCTTTAGATATCTACAGATTAGACATGCACTCTCTTCTCAGTTCCCGGATCGATTGGACAATATATCTGAGTATCCGCTTATCGGCATACTTCGCTCACAGGGCCCTGGGGGTTTGATATCTACTTTATATGCACATCTGATACAGGCCAAGATATCCACATTGGACGCCCCGGCCCTGACGCGGTGGTGCATCAATATCCCAACTCTCACAAATGAGATGTTTCAAGACATCCTTGAATCTCCTCAACATGTGTCACCTTCAGCTAACAACAAACTGATTCAAACATATATTCTACACCAATGTTACTTGACACCTTCCCGTCTCTATAAAATGGGACGTCTGCCCAACCCAGGATGCCTTAGGTGTCCCTGTCCACAGTCAGACTTTTGGCATATGATTTGGGAATGTCCGATCATACAATGTTTTTGGAAAGGGGTCGTGGATCTCCTGGTGGAAGTTCTGGCTAAACCTATACCATTAACCCCAGAGATATGCCTTTTCGGTGTATTAGATGAAGAATTATGGCAACACCATGTTAGAATCCTTTTGAGGGAGTCTTTATTCTATGCCAGGAAAGCTATTGCACTGCGATGGATGGCTCCGAAACCCCCATCAGTATCTCAGTGGAAGAAACTTGTTAATACTGTTCTTCCTTATAACCAGATTGTGTATAAAGGGAGAGGGTGCCCTCAGAAATTCCATAAAGTGTGGGGAGCATGGTGCAATTCTCCGGTAACCCAATATACGGCTCCCTCATTGCGTTCTGCCATTCATTTACTCATGCCGTGAGGGGTGCGAGACACCGGGAGTATCCACGACCTCTCATTTTGGAGTGTATCCTTGTTGTTACCTTTGACTTATTGACTGCATGTTTTGTACATGATAACTGATGTATACAGTATTATGCATATCCTGATTATATCCTCTCTGTACCGAGTCTGAGTTGTGGGGTCCGGTGGGACGAGGGCCTGGCGAGGTGGGATGTGGTGTGTTGAGTGAATTTACATTTAAATTCTCGTTTTCTGGTGTGCAACATGTTATGTATATGTTTTGATTCCTTTTCTTGTGTCTGATACGCAATTTTCAATAAAACGAGTTTAAAAAAAAACTGGGAGATGCATTTTCTCCTTTAACCCTTTGTGAATGTGTTAAATTTAGGGCTAAATGAAGGGATTAGTGGAAAAAATTAAATGTCTAAATTTCACCTCGATATCGTTTTAATTCTTGTGAAATGCTTAAAGGGTTAACAAACTTCCCAAATGCTGTTTTGAATTATTTCAGGGGTGTAGTTTTGAAAATGGGATGATTTATGGGGGGTTTCTAATATATAGGCCTTTATAATCCCCTTCAGAACTGAAGTGGTCCCTAAAAAATTAGTTTGGGAAATTTTCTTGTAAATCTGGAAAATCGCTGTTACACTTGTAAGCCTTCTAAGATCCAAATAAATTAAAGGACGATTAAAAGATGATGTCAATATAAAGCAGAGATATGGTAGATAATATTTATTAATGTATTTGGGTGGTATGACTATCTGTCTGAAAAGCAGAGAATTTCACATTTTGAAAATTGTGATTTTTTTCCAAATTTCCATCAAATATCCTATTTTTTTATGAATACAAAAATATTGATTAGTGTTTACCACTAACATGAAGTACAATGTGTCATGAGAAAACAATCTCAAAATCACTTGTGTAAGTTAAAGCGTCTCAAAGTTCTTGCCACATAAAGTGACACATGTCAGTTTTGAAAAACAAGGCCTGATCCTTAACGCACTTTTGGGCTGTGTCCTTAAGGGGTTAAAAGATACATAAAGTAGAAGCCCTGGAAACCAACAGTATAGAGTAATGGTTCTCAACCTGCATGCACATATCCCCAGGGTGCATGCTAGTGTGAGTGCCCCCCAATGATAGTTTGTGGGGTTCTCTTCAGACCCCATAGTATAATTAGCAGAGGCCCAGGGGAGGTGAGTAAACATAACAAACATTGTTAGGTTCCATTCAGATTATGTTTTTTCATCCAATTAGCAGATTCGTTTGTGATTATGTTTGTGTCCTTCAAAAAAAATAATTACTGTATTTTTCGGACTATAAGACGCACCGGACCATAAGACGAACCTAGGTTTTAGAGGAGGAAAATAGGGGAAAAAATTTTGCAGCAAAAAATGGTAAAATATTTAATATATGGGAGTTGCAGTTTTGCAACAGCTGCAAGTCCACATTGACAGGTGGCCCTGCAGCTGTACGGGGATGCATAGGGCATCTTTTTTTGCAGGGCCAGATGTACCTTTTATTTATACATTTTTGGGGAATGTCTATTGCTTAGACCACTTTTCATTCAAATCAGAGGCGAAACAGCAAAAAAAATGTCGGTTTGGCACTTTTGATTTTTTTTTCCCTCTACGACGTTCACCCTACAGGAAAAATATTTTCATAAGTTTGTAGACCGGGCATTTTCGGACACAGGGATACATAATGTATGTAATTTTCTATTTTTATATGTATTCTAAGGAAAGGGTGTGATTTAGAACTTTTCTTTATTCATTTTTTTTTTTTTTTAACTTTTTTTTTACTATTTTATTAGCCCCTCTAGGGGGCTTGAACCAGTAATAATTTGATTGCAAGTCCCATAGACTGCAATACAAGTGTATTGCAGTCTATGGGAGATTCTGTACATTACTACTGAGGCTGTCATAGACCAGCTGCAATAGTAATATTCCTATGACAAGCCTGGGAGCCTTCATAAGGCTCCTGGCTGTCACAGGAACATGTCGGCTCCCGCTATCTCGCCGCGCGAGCCGGCCTGAAACTTGAAAGGTACGGGACTGGCCCATGGGGCTATTTTTATAGGGGGGCTATTTTATATGTACTTAAAATTATGGGTTTTTTTAGCACTGATGTCTATGTAAACGGATGACCGTTTGCATCCGTTTTTGCATCTGTAAAATGATATGGAAAAAATGTGATCTGAATAGAGCCTTAATCACTGCCCTGGGCTCCAGCGTGGCTTCCTGTCCTCTCTAGGCCTTCTGAGTGGTGTCAGGCACCACTGGAACCTGTGATTCGTAACAAGAACCAGCTGTCATCTCTATGTATGAGGGTTTTTTTAATTTTATTAGCATACAGGCCACTCTGGACATAATACTGTGTGGAGGGACCACTATGGGATATTATACTGTCTGGAGGGCCACTACGGAACATTATACTGTCACAGGGTTCTTTGCATGATGGGGGGGCATGATTTCTGAACAGCCTGAAGCCCATGGTAAAAAACAAATGCAGCTTAGCACTTGCTCTTTAAAGAGGACCTTTCATCAACTCCACCAATTCAAGTTCTTAGCATCTTTCAATAGGAACCGCTCCACTGATTCCAGTGCGGTTGGAATTTTTTCATTAGCCCTCACCATTACCGAGTAACAAGCATAGGTAATTTTGGTTTGTGATGTGCTATTTAAGCTCTGTAATGTCAGAAAAGCAGTGTCAGTCAGGGTGTGTGATTCAGAGCTCCAATCAGGGGTAGCCAGTGTCAGAGCTCAGAATCGCACCCTTTGTCTGCTCTTGCCTGACACCGCTGTCCTGACAGTTGTGAGAAGGTGACAGGCAGAGTGCTGGAGTCCCGGTATATCTCCCCCAGATTTCTGACATATGTCTGGTCCAGGGTGGGTCTTAAATAGGCCTCAGCCAAGGTGTAGGTCCCAGTCTCATTAATGGGCCATAAAAGGCTGCAGAGCCTGCACTTCAGGACAGACCCTGGGGGTGAGAGGAGGCGTCTGGGTCTGCCCTGAAAACACTGAGTGTCTGGGGAGACCAAACTGGGTTAATTTGTTTGTTCGTGTGGCTGGAAGTAAGCCACACGTATAGTTAGTTTTTGTTACTGCTTAGTTTAGCGCTCAGACTAGAATTTTGTTTCTTTCTGTTTTGCCTGAAGTTAAGGCTGTACCAGACTTTTGTTTTCCCTGACTGGTTGGGTCTGCACCATTGCTGCTACCGAGCTACCTCCCCCACACAGTACAGAGTCTAAATTGCATATCAGTTGTCAATGATCAAAAGAATGACTCACTTTAGGATAGAAAAAACTCTGTGCTCACCAACCGGTTAAGGAAATTCCTTTATTGAAGGACATAGAACAATGGCAAATGCTGACTACCAGTGTAACTTTATCACAACTTTTACTTCATCCCACAACACTATCAGATACGTTTTACAAAAATATTGGCCAATCCTGTTAAATGACCCCTTCCTCAAAACATCATTACCAAACAAACCTGGTATTACTTATAGGAAAGCAAAAACTCTAAAAAAAATTTTGGCTCCACGTAGATTAATATCTATAAAGACCCAATCAATCTCGCTCACGAAAGATCACATTAAAGGAAGCTTTTGATGTGGACTTAAAAGATGTAAATATTGTATTTCAATCAGACATTGGCGGGATCAAGTCATTAGTCATGACACAGGCGAATCCTTCCCTATAAAATTCTTTATAAACTGCTCCTCGTCATGTCATCTATCTCCTGGATGTCCATGTGGATTACAATACATAGGGAGTATTATAATGCATCTACGTGAATGCATTAATAAACTTCAGACAAATGTACAAAAAAGAGTAGCCGAAACATAGTATATCCAGACATGCATTCATCCACCATAATTGTAATTTTGAGGGTTTCTGTCACCCCACATTCCATCTAGCACCCAAAATCACTCTGAAACCCTCAAAAGGCATGAAATGTACTGGATTTTTAAACTTAACTGGTACCTACAGGTCTAAAAGGGTCCTTGGAGGATGTCTCTAAATTCTAGTATTATAACATCTCCGTACTTCATTTACTCATTTATACCCACATAGATCTGTGGTTTATTTACTATTTTTTTTACATATTTTTAAGATTTTTATATACATGAATATATGTTATATCATTCATTCTAATGCGTTATTATTTAATTTTGTATTTTATGTATTATTTTTATGATTACATTTATGTATTTGTATGATCATGTACATGCATTTTTATATATTTTACAGATATATATATACAGTATATATAATGCCAATTCATGAACTTTAAGCCACAACGAGTAATTTTATCCCTGTATAGACAAGGGCTTATATCAATTTATTTTTATTCTCAGATGAGAGCCCATGTATCTTCCCATGGTTGTTTCCTCTAAGAATCTCTCCCTTTCACGATATCTCTATGCATTTGTATATTCATATTAGAGCTTCTCCTATATAGGAGATGGAGTATTTAATAACGCCAATGGCCCGTATTAACTGCATGCTGTATGCGCTACCAGTTAGAGAGATGCTGAATTTTGGCGATCTCCAAGCCAGACAGTGCATGCGCCACCTCTTAATAGCGGATACATGTGCACATGACTATACAGCTGTGTGGAGCTCTCCTGACTGTGCCAGCGTGGGTTTTCCCGTGCGCAGGTGCAGTCCTGAGGAGACCACGCCGGGATAGGAAATTGGTAAATTTACTTACAGCTACATGAGCCACTATCCCTACAATCTAGATGGCACAGAAGGGAATGCAATTGTAAATAAGATATCTATTGTATGACATGTATTATGCTCATTTTATCCTGGAATTTATTGTTATTTTGGCTCTAAATTTTGCCCTCCCCTGGGGGGAGTTGCTCAAACTGACCAGTTGGTATATATCCCTGGGGTGCTCAACACATGTGCCAGCATCCTCTTATTTTTTTATACTTGAAAAAGGGGAAGAAGTCCCCAAAATGTGTTGTGTACTACTTTGGATACTTTTATTCTGGATGTCACTAAAGGAATTTCCTTAACCGGTTGGTAAGCACAGAGTTTTTTCTACCCTAAAGTGAGTCATTCTTTTGATCACTGACAACAGTATATACCCCTGGACATCCAGAATGGATAGCTGATGACATGAATACCTCTGCTGCCACCCTCATCTTTGGTGTATAAAGGTGTAGTCAACTGTTGTGGTTTTCACAAAAATTCAGAGGCCATCCAGTCCATTATATTATTAACCTTGCATAAACGGTTTAAACACTCTGTGCTTGTTTTTATGTCTTTCTAAGCAAATAGAATATAAGGCACCAAAAATAACTGCATTGATTGCTCAGGAATGGTGGGGGCTAGAGAAAAAATTCCAACTGTGCCAGAATCAGTGGAGCAGCACCTAATAACAGATGCTAAGAACTGGAGTTGGTGAAAGGTCCTCTTTAAACATCACTGAGCTTGTGGGCCATTATATTATTTGTGGAGTCACTGTGGAGTGGCATTTTATTATATGTGGGGGTCATTATTTGACATGTGGAGGCAGTGAGAGGGCCATTCTACTGTGTGTGAGGGCCATTATACTACTATTGGAGAACTTAGGGGGCCATTATATAATCATTAAGAAAGACTCCAAACAAAGCCTTATTTTAGTAACATTTATTAGTGATCACTACTTTGTGGGTAGTCGGAATATTTTCTCACTACGGAGTACTTTGCTTAAAAAGGTTGAGAAACACTGGTCTAGAGCACCAGCCCTAGTGATCTTGTAAGTGAGGTCTTCACACCATGGAGGTCCATTTCTTCTAACCACTTAAACCTAAAAACAACCAAATAAAAAAAAAACATTAACATTAACACTGCTTTAGTTTTTTTAGTACGAAATAAAACCAAAAAAAAATCTAAACCAGGGGAGAGTCCAGAATTCCATGTGACACCCATGAATAACACGTTGCTGCAACAGTGAAGACTGCCCCCCATATTTTAAATATTCCGCTCATCAGACTGCCCCATTTGTCACACAGCCTGCACCCCCATGTCCCTCTATTTCTCACACACAGCCTGCACCCCCATGTCCCCCTATTTCTCACACACAGCCAGCACCCCCATGTCCCTCTATTTCTCACACACAGTCTGCACCCCTCATGTCCACCTATTTCTCACACACAGCCTACACACAAATTGTCCCCTTCTGCTCCCATACATGTTGTACCCCCCATGTCCCCCTATTTCTGATGCAGCCTGCACCCCCATTTTCCCCTATCTCCGTACACAAAGCCTGCACCCATATTTCTCACAGAGCCTGCACCTCCATGTCCCCCTATTTCTCACACACAGACTGCACCCCCATTTTCCCCACACACACACAGTCTGCACCCCCATGTCCCCCTATTTTTCACACACAGCCTGCACCCCCATGTCCCCCTATGTCTCACACAGAGCCTGCACCTCCATGTCCCCCTATTTCTCACACACAGACTGCACCCCCATTTTCCCCTATTTCCCCACACACACAGTCTGCACCCCCATGTCCCCCTATTTCTCACACACAGCCTGCACCCACATTGTCCCCTTCTGCGCCCATACATGTTGTACTTCCCTGTCCCCCTATTTCTGATGCAGCCTACATCCCCCACATCCTCCTATTTCACACATAGGGTCTCCGCTCCCAGCAGTTCCACCTGGCTGTATACATAACACTGCCCTGTACAATCTAGATTAGCTCCGCCCACACAAGAGTCTGATCACATGGCCACGACGTCATCAGAGGTCCTTTAGTCCACTAGGAAATAACATCTAGCACAAGGTTAGAGAGCGGTGTTCAGTGTTGTGTGTGTGGAGGACTGGTCGGGGGTTGAGCGCTCACACTAACACGCTATAGGTGTGTGTCTGTTGTACATACAATACCTACTACAACTGTAACACAAGTCATTGTCTGTAGAGTCACTGCTGGGGTGCAGGGCTGCTGTGTGTCTATGGGTAGTGCAGTGTTATCCAGCAGGGTGGTTTGTGTCAATGGCTAATGCTATATAGGAGGGAGCATCACACAACCAGTGTTTTCTGCATTGAATCCACTTGTAGAAATACTTTCGCTCCCTTACCAGTTGTCTTCAATGAGGGCAGAATGTAATTACACCCCCTGGGAAAAAAAAAGCACAATATGTCAATATTTATGCTTTGCCTTCAGGTTAGAAATTGCGGCAGGTAGGCAAGTACAGCTTAGCCCCATGGAGTAGAGCCATAAGTGCATGTGGAGCCATGGCTGGAAACATCAGCAGTGTGGACCTTAAAGCAGTTGGCCCATTATAGGCTCTTATCCTGACCCCCAGTACTCAGGAGAGCGGAAGACTGAAAGCCGCCCTGCATCCTCCATGTGAATGAAGCGCCAGTGTGCTTGCAGGGCCGATTCTCCTTTCACTTCTAGCGGCTGCTGGAGATGTGCAAGGAGTGCTGGTCATGCAACCGCACTGGCACTTCATTCACATGGAGGATGCACGGGGCCTTCTGTCTCAGCTATGGAGCCCCACATTAAATCTACATTGAGCAAGTACAGTCATGGCCAAAAGTTTTGAGAATGACACAAATATTATATTTTCACATGATCTGCTGCCCTCTGGTTTTTATGTGTGTTTGTCAGATGTTTTTATCACATACAGAAATATAATTGCATTCATATTATGAGTAACAGAAGCTTATATTGACAGTTAGAATGAGTTAATGCAGCAAGTCAATATTTGCAGTGTTGACCCTTCTTCTTCAGGACCTCTGCAATTCTCCCTGGCATGCTCTCAATCAACTTCTGGACCAAATCCTGACTGACAGCAGTCCATTCTTGCAGAATCAATGCTTTAATTTTGTCTGAATTTGTTGGTTTTTGTTTGTCCACCCGTCTCTTGATGATCGACCACAAGTTCTCAATGGGATTAAGATCTGGGGGAGTTTCCAGGCCATGGACCCAAAATCTCTATGTTTTGTTCCCTGAGCCATTTAGTTATCACCTTTGCTTTATGGCAAGGTGCTCCATCATGCTGGAAAAGGCATTGTTGAGCACCAAACTGCTCTTGGACGGTTGGGAGAAGTTGCTCTTGGAGGACATTCTGGTACCATTCTTTATTCATGGCTGTGTTTTTAGGCAAGACTGTGAGAGAGCCGATTCCCTTGGCTGAGAAGCAACCCCACACATGAATGGTTTCAGGATGCTTTACAGTTGGCATGAGACAAGACTGGTGGTAGCGCTCACCTCTTCTTCTCCGAATAAGCTGTTTTCCAGATGTTCCAAACAATCGAAAAGGAGATTCATCAGAGAAAATGACTTTACCCCAGTCCTCAGCAGTCCACTCCCTGTACCTTTTGCAGAATATCAGTCTGTCCCTGATGTTTTTTCTGGAGAGAAGTGGCTTCTTTGCTGCCCTCCTTGAGACCAGGCCTTGCTCCAAGAGTCTCCGCCTCACAGTGCGTGCAGATGCACTCACACCTGCCTGCTGCCATTCCTCAGCAAGCTCTGCACTGCTGGTAGCCCGATCCCGCAGCTGAAACACTTTTAAGAGACGGTCCTGCCGCTTGCTGGTCTTTCTTGGGCGCCCTGGAGCCTTTTTGGCACCAATGGAACCTCTCTCCTTGAAGTTCTTGATGATGCGATAGATTGTTGACTGAGGTGCAATCTTTCTAGCTGCAATACTCTTCCCAGTTAGGCCATTTTTGTGCAGTGCAATGATGACTGCACGTGTTTATTTAGAGATAACCATGGTTAACAGAAGAGAAACAATGATGGCAAGCACCAGCCTCCTTTTAAAGTGTCCAGTGGTGTCATTCTTACTTAATCATGACAGATTGATCTCAGCCCTGTCTTCATCAACACCCACACCTGTGTTAATGGAGCAATCACTGAAACGATGTTAGGTGGTCCTTTTAAGGCAGGGCTGCAATGATGTTGAAATGTGTTTTGGGGGATAAAGTTCATTTTCTAGGCAAATATTGACTTTGCAAGTAATTGCTGTTAAGCTGATCACTCTTTATAACATTCTGGAGTATATGCAAATTGCCATTAGAAAAACTGAAGCAGTAGACTTTGTAAAAATTAATATTTGTATCATTCTCAAAACTTTTGGCCATGACTGTATATAGCAAAATGTATACCCAAGGGAACAAGTATAAACGCCTTAAACTAATCCTCCCCCCCCCCCCCATGGTTTACAGCTCTGGTTAAAAGGGCAATAAACAATAAAAAAACAGCCATTTAAAAAATATAAATCTGAAGGGTTAGCTTTAGCCTTTGAGAATTACAAAGCGCTTAATACAAACTGTAAAAGGGAAATAAAATCAACTAAAATACATAATGAAAGGCAGGTGGCTATAGAAAGCAAAACTAACCCCCAAAAATTCTTTAAAAATATAAATGCAAAAAAACAAGGACAGAACAAGTAGGTCCCTTAAATAATGGTAATGGAGAGTTGGTCACTGGGGATCAACAAAAAGCAGAGCTACTAAAAGGGTTCTTTAGCTCTGTGCATACGGAAGAACAGGGAGTAGTTGATGTAGGTGTCACCAATGCTGGTAATACATCAACCAATATACTAAACTGGATAATCATAGAAATGGTCCAAACCCAGTTAAACAAAATAAATGTGAACAAGACTCTGGGTTCAGATGGATTATATCCTCAAGTACTTAAAGAACTCAGTCCAGCCATTGCTGTACCTCTAGTCTTAATTTTTAGGGATTCTCTAGTGACTGGTGCACTGTCAAGGGACTGGCGCTAGGCTAATGTGGTGCCTATTTTCAGAAAGGGCTCTAGGTCTTCCCCAAGTAATTATTACAGCCCAGTGAGTTTAACATCCATTTTGGGGAAACTGAGTGGTTCTTAAGCGACTATATACAGGAATATGTAACTGTACGTAATATAAGTGACAGACAGCATGGTTTTACTAAGGGCAGAAGTTGTCATGCTAACTTGATTTGCTTTTATGAAGAGGAGAGTAGAAGTCTGGACAGAGGGGAAGATGTGGATATAGTGTTCCTGGACTTTGCAAAAGCGTTAGACATTATCCCTCATAGATGTTTAATGGGTAAAATCAGGTCCATTGGCTTGGAAAATATAGTTTGTAATTGGATTGAAAACTGGTTAAAGCATCGTATCCACAGCATTGTGGGCAATGACTGCAGCTCAGACTGGTCCTCTGTTATAAGTGATGTACCCCAGGGTTCAGTGCTAGGCCCACTGTTATTTAACTTATTTGTTAATGACATAGAAGATGGGATTAATAGCACCGTCTCTATTTTTGCAGACAACACTGTGAGCGCAGTCCGCTCTTAGGCAGGGTTCACACTACCGTTTGATTCCGTTATGAAGGTGTTTGTTAAAAAAAAACGCCTATCATAACAGACATTAACGGACACTAACTGATGTTAATGTGTCTGTTTTTTTAAATGATCCATTTAATGGATCAGTTAAAAAAAATGGACACATTATCATCAGTTAGTGTCCATTTTTTTATACTGTCCGTTTTTATTTTTATTTTTTTGTTTCTGCTTTCTGAGCATGCGCAGGAAAAACGGACACAAAATAATGGACAGTAACTGATGGCTGTCCGTTATAAATCCGTTACCCATAGACTTCAGTGTTAAAAAAATAACGGACGCTTTCTATCCGTCAAGAAACAGTTTTTTTTAACGGACACAAAAGTCCTGCATGTAGTCCTGCGGATTTTTTTGTCCGCATTTTGTGACGGATTGGGAGTAAACGGACACTAACGGACACAAGATAAAATCCCATTGAAATGTATGGAAATTTTAACAGATTTCTGACGGTTCAGCTAGTGTGTGTTGCTAAAATCTTATAGCGGACAATAGCAACGGACACTACTGACGGTCACCAACGGTAGTGTGAACGCCCCCTAAGTATTACCGTATTGAAGTCCAAATTAGTATAAAATGATATATGAGCCAGCTCAGAGAAATACTGTACACACAGTCACAAGGTTCAAGTATGTAACCAATATGGATTCTGGTCTTTAATGGCAGTGAGGTTTTCATACATTGTAGGTGTTGTTATACATTGCAGAGACAAGGTGCGATTAGTATAATTAACATAACATGATTGGCTATAAAGCTGTCACATAAGTTTTAGCACATACTATTGAATAAAGCACGAAGAAGTTTCATCCCACTGTAGATAACAGTTTTCAGTAAAGGAGGATGATGAGCTCTGTGTAGCGCCCGAGAAAGGAATGTCAGGATGGACACAGGCACAAGTTACTTCCTTCACAACACCAAGCTACGAAGTACAGTGCAGTCTATGGAGGATGTATATAGATTACAAGCAGACTTTGACAGACTGAGAGTTTGGGCATTCACAAGGCAAATGAGGTTCAATGTGGATAAATGTAAAGTTATGCATCTGGGTAAAAATAATCAGCATGCAACATATGTGCTAGGAGAAGTAAAGTTGGGGGAGTCACTGGTGGAGAAGGACCTGGGTGTACTTGTAGATCATAGGTTAAATGACAGCATGCAATGTCAATCAGCTGCTTCCAAGGCCAGCAGGATATTGTCATGTATTAAAAGGGGTATGAACTCACGGGATAGGGATGTAATATTACCACTTTATAAGTCATTGGTGCGGCCCCATCTGCATTATGCAGTTCAGTTCTGGACACCGGTACATAGAAAGGATGTTCTAGAGCTGGAAAAGGTTTAACGGAGGGCCACAAAACTGATAAGGGGCATGGAGGACCTCAGTTATGAGGAGAGTCTAAAGGCGTTAAATCTGTTTAGTCTGGAGAAGAGGTGTTTAAGGGGAGATATAATAATAATAATAATAATAGTCCTTTAATAGTCCCACAATGGGGAAATTCAGTGTGTTACAGCAGCAAAGATAAGCAGATACAAATACAAATACAACATGTACAGGAATGTTCCAAGGTGAGAGGCATTACATTAATAGCAGACAGACAGATAGGGCGTAGCAGGGGGGGGGGGGGGATTTAACAGGCAGAGAGATATTTCAGTTCTCTGTGTGTAATGATCTCCGCTTAGGTCGGTGTTGGTTGTACAGCCTAACCGCGGTGGGGAGGAAAGACTTCCGATAGCGCTCCTTCTCACACCTAGGGTGGAGCAGTCGGTCACTGACAGTACTGCTCAGCGCGATCACAGTCTCATGCATGGGATGGGACTTCTTCTTCTGCATGGAGCTCACCACGGACAGTATCCTTCTGTCACCCACCACCTGCACTGGGTCCAGTGGGCTCCCCAGGACAGAGCTGGCCCTTCTAATCAGCTTGTCAAGTTTATTTCTGTCCCTGGTTGATATACTGCTCCCCCAGCAGGCCACTCCAAAGAAGATGGCTGATGCCACTACCGAGTTGAAGAAAGTCCTAAGAAGTGCCCCCCGGATTCCAAAGGCTCTCAGCTTCCTAAGCAGGTAGAGCCTGCTGTGGCCCTTCCTGTACAGGGCCTCCATATGATCTGCCCAGTCCAGCTTATTATTAAGGAGCAAACCCAGGTACTTATAGGTGTTCACAATCTCGATGCCCGTCCCCAGGATGTCCACTGGTTTAGGAGGGCTTCTGCCTTTGCGGAAGTCCACCACCATCTCCTTGGTCTTCCCCGCGTTAATCTTCAGGTGGTTCCGGTGGCACCAGTCCACAAAATGCTGGTTCAGTTCTCTGTACTCCCTGTCATCATCATCTGTGATGAGACCCACTATTGCAGAGTCGTCAGAATACTTCTGTAGGTAGCAGCTGGATGAGTTGCACCTAAAATCTGCAGTGTACAGTGTGAAGAGGAAAGGGGCGAGAACCGTACCCTGAGGTGCCCCCGTATTACAGATCACGGTACCTGACACACAGTCTTGGGCTCTCACGTATTGAGGTCGATTTGTGAGGTAGTCTAGGATCCAGTTGGAGAGGTGGTGGTCCACTCCAGCAAGGTCCAGCTTGTCCCTCAATAACCTGGGCTGTATGGTGTTAAAAGCACTGGAGAAGTCAAAGAACATTATTCTCACTGTGTTCCCTGGTTTCTCCAGGTGAGACAGAGCCCTGTGCAGAAGATGGATGATGGCATCATCTATCCCAATGCCCGGCCGATAAGCAAACTGGAGTGGGTCCATAGCGGGGCTCACTAGATGGCGGAGATGTGTGAGAACCAATCTCTCCAAGATCTTCATCAGGTGGGATGTCAGTGCTACAGGTCTGTAGTCGTTGAGGTCCATAGGGTGGGGTTTCTTTGGAACTGGTACCACACAAGAAGATTTCCATAATTCAGGGACTATTTCCTGCCTCAGGCTCATATTATACATATATGTAATTATACCACACAGCTGGTCCCCGCAAGTCTTAATTAGCCTTGCACTGATGTCATCTGGCCCTGCGGCTTTCCTCGCCTTGATCTTTTTCATCTCCTTCCTCACCTGGGCCCGTGTGAAGGTCAGACTGTGGCCAGATAAAGACGGATTTCTGGATTTACTGGTCTGTTGGGAAGTGGCCGCATGGGGAGAAGTCATTGTGGTGGGGGAAGCTGAAGGACATACTGGGGTGGGAGGAGCTGGTGTGTGATCAAATCTGTTGAAGAATAGGTTTAGTTCATTAAGCCAATTAACATCTGCCTCAATCTGGCAGACAGACTGTTTATGACCCGAAATTGACTTAAGCCCCTCCCAGACCCCCTTATGTCTTTTCTTTCCATTTGCTTTTCCATTTTTTCTTTATAACTGGCTTTTCCCTGCCTGATTTGATGTCTCAGCTCCTTTTGTACTTCCCTCAACCCCTCCTTATCTCTTGTCCTGAATGCCATCTTTTTCTCCTTAAGTAGTGTTTTTATATCAGAGTTAATCCATGGTTTGTTATTGGAGAAGCACCTCACCACTTTTGTGGGTACTGTGTTGTCCACACAAAAATTAATGTAGTCCGTTATGCAGTGTGTGAGTCCTTCTATGTCTTCCCCATAAGAATCCTGCAGAACTTCCCATGCGGTTGTGTCAAAACAATCCCTCAGAGCCTCATCACTCTCCTCGGACCATATCCTCACTGTGCGGGTGACAGCTGGTTCTCTACGTACAAGTGGCTTGTACACAGGTCGGAGATGTACTAGGTTGTGATCCGATCTTCCCAGGGGCGGTAGGGCTGATGAGTTATATGCCTCCCTCACGTTGGCAAAGAACAAGTCCAGTGTTTTGTTGTCTCTTGTGTGGCAGGTTACATACTGTGTGAAACTGGGCAGTGTGGATGATGGAGAGGCATGGTTGAAATCACCCGAGAGAAGAAAGAGGGCCTGGGGGTGCTGAGACTGTAACTGGCTCAGCGTGGCTTGTAGGACCTCGCAGACAGCGTCAGCTTTCGCAGAGGGGGGGACATATGCAGCTATCACGATGACATGTGATAGTTCCCTTGGTAGGTAGAAAGGTCTCATGCTCACAGCTAACAGCTAATAAACCTGTATACATATATAAATGGCCCACACAAGAAATATAAGGAAAAGCTGTTCCATGTAAAATCAATTCAAAAGACAAGGGGGTACTCTTTCCAATTGGAGAAAAAAAAGGTTTAATCTCGAGAGCCAACAAGGCTTCTTCTCTTTAAGGGCTGGGAAATCTGTGGAATAGCCTACCCCAGGAGCTGGTTACAGCTGACAGCTTCAATAAAGGATTAGATGCATTTTTAGAGCAAAATAGAATTGATGGTTGTGGAAATGTATAGAATGTCATAATGTTTCCCATCCCCTGGTTGAACTTGGTGGACATATGTATTTTTTCAACCATACTATCTATGTAACTATGTGTAAAGAGAGAGAAAACTGACAGGGTGTTTATTATCATATATGGCATGTTACGTAAAGGCGTTGTCCAGCGATTATTTATTCACTTATTTGGTCATAGGGATCGCCGATGATGGACCTGAAGTTTTCACACAAGTAATACTTTTTTCAAGCCAGTCTTGACTTAGGCTCAAAAAAACTGCAGCAAAATCTGCAACAAAAAAAAAAATCAACTTTTCCACAACATGGGGCCTTAGCCTTAAAGGGGTTTTCCTGGAAAAAAAATGTTTTTTTAAAAAAAGGTCTGTTAGTGCTATTAATGTGTTAATAAGTGCATCCAAATACCTTTAGCAGTGTTTTGAGTGATTTCTGTGTTTCTCTGGGAGCTCCTGGTATCTTCTGCATTTATTTACATGGTGTAGCTTCCTGCTGTCTTAGTTAATGTATCATGGTACTTGTAGGCTGACTCACACTATCTCCCTCTCACTACCTCCCCCCTCCCTTTCACACCCCCTCCCTGTCTCTCTAGCTATCCCGCTCACTACTAGCCTTTCCCAACTAACTCAGCCCTCCCCTCCACCCCATCATACTTACATATCTTCCTTTCAGACTTCCTCCTGTGGAACGGCTCCTCCCTCTTTTCTGACTGTGCTGGCAATAGTTCCGGCGCTGCGCTACAGCCGACAATTCACCTCTACTGTGCAGGCGTGGGAGCAGTAGCCTATTAGTGACGTTCCGTTTCCAGAAACGGGGAAATGGAATGTCACCGGATAACCAGAAAATGTCCCTGGGGTGGTCACATGACCGCCTCAGGGATATGGGTAAATATACATTTTTGATAAATTATGTAATTTAGAAAGTACGCGGGGGAGGGTGTTTAGATTACTGTAGGAATTACATTTTATCCTGGACAACCCCTTTAAAGAGGTTGTACAGACAAAATGTTCATTTTTATAAAGGCCGGGGGGAGGCCTCAGGAAGAGACCTGTGATGTCACAGGTAGTGACATCGCATGCCCTTCGCTGAGACTGAGACGGTCCGGTCACTGGACCGAGAAGACCGGACCGTGCTGGGAGGCACCGCATTATCTGTGAAAGATGAGTATAATTTTTAAAAAATTTTTTCATTACCCCCTGGGCGTAGTTAAGCCTTTCACGCATCAATTTTTGTTTTTGCATTTCTGTTTTTCCCTCTCCCCATTCCAAGAACCATAATCTTTTCATTTTTCAGTTCACACGATGGCTTATTGTTTGCGGGACAAATTATACTTTGTAATGGTGCCATTCAATATCCTGTACAATGTACTGGGAAGCTGGAAAAAAATTCTGAATGAGGTGGAATTGGAAAAAAAAATTAATTTGCTCCAATTTCTTATGGGTTTAATTTTTACGGCATTCACTATGTGGTAAAAATGACGTTACCTGTATTCTGCGGGTCAGTATGATCACAGCGATACCAAATTTATATAGTATTTGTAATGTTTTAATACCTTTTAAAAAATTTAAAACTTTGCAAAATAGAGAAAAAATTTTGTGTCGCCATGTTGTGACAGCTGTAACTTTTTTATATATATGTGTATGGAGCTGGGTAAGGCGTCTTTTTGTACAGGATAAGATGGCGTTTTTACTGATACCATTTTGCGGAAGTTCTGATGGTTTGATGTCTTTTTATTCCATTTTTCATAGGAGGCAAAGTGTTGAAAAAAAAATCGCCATTTGGCCATTTTGATTTTTTTTTCCCCGCTACGCTGTTCACCGTATGGGATAAATATTTTAATAGTTCAGACATTTTGGAGAGCAGGGATCCCTAAAGTGTTTATGTTTATTATTGTTTATTTATTTTTATTGTTTTTGTTTTTTTTTTTATACTTTTAAAAACTTTATTTTTTTCTTTTACTTTTATTTTCAGACCCCCTAGGGACCTTGAACCCTAGGGGGTCTGATCGATCATACTATTCACTGCAATACTAATATATTGCAGTGAATAGTTAAATACATTGCCTTCTATTACTCTCTGCCTTCAATAGGCTCCCAGTTATCATGGCAACCAATCGCTGCCCTCCGATGGTGATCTGGAGGGCAGCAATCGTTCAAAGATGGCAACGCCCATGGTGGCTGCACACTTTAGATGCCGTGGTCGCGTTTGACCATGGCATCGAAAGTGTTAATAGCTGATCGGTGTCGGCACTGATCGCAGCTGTTAGCTGCGGGTCCTGGCTGTATTATACAGCTGGGATCCGCTGGGTATGGAGAGAGATCATAATGACGTAAATTAACGTGATTATGTGCAAAAGGGTTAAATAATAAATTTAATGTCCACTTTTACCTGGACAACCCCTTTAACTTGTTTTTTTGGTATTTTTTTATAGGTTTCTCTAGGAGATCTTTAAGATTTTTGACCTTAAAACAAGGGTTTAAAAAAAAAAAAAAAAAAAAACTGTTTAAATCCAGGCTTAACCAGACAAGAGTGCATTTTTTTGAGCCAAAGCCAAGAATGGCTACAGGAGGCATAAGAAATATATAGGAAGTACTTATACTTCTCCAATATGCTTAATACACTTCTGGTTTAGGCTAAAAAAAAACACAGCACAGTCTGCAACAAAAAAAAATGCTGTGTTTCTGCAACTTGGGGCCTCAGCCTTAATAAATATACTTTTAACAAAATAGTTCTACATCAATATGGATTTAAATCCGAATAAAATAATGTATCCATGTCCTAATAATTATGGTGCATGACTAGAAAACTCAGTGTTATTAGCTGCTTTAATGGTTATGTATGGTTGTATGATATATTATGATATAAAATCTTTTTTTTTTTTTTTTTTTTTGTTAGAGTGAAAATGAATCTACCTTCAATTGCTCATCATGGTTCATGGGTGAAATGAACTTGCTCTGCTGTTCCTCTTGATTTAAGCCTGTGTTCCATTGTAAAAAGTTGGTTGAAATGGCTACAAGATGCCGCCTCTTATTCTCCACAGTAAGATTACATTGTCTTCGTACTCTTTCCTACTCCCTACATACTCCTGTATCCAGCCAGACCCAGCCTTGTGCTCCAGTGTTTTACAAGGCTCTAGCCTATGGTAACAGAACAGCATTGATTGACCAATATGGACCTCACAGTTACCAGGATTTATATCTCAGAAGCATTGCTCTGTCAAAAGAAATAACACTTCTTCTGGGTAACCCTAGAAATGACGTTTCCCCAGAAAGAGTATCCTTCCTTTGTCCTAATGATGCCTCCTATGTGGTGTGTCAGTGGGCAGCCTGGATGAGTGGTGCCATTGCAGTCCCACTTTATAAAAATCATCCACCTCTTGAGATAGAGTACATTTTGAAGGATTCCCAGAGTGCACTGGTTCTTGCAGAGACTAAATACACAGATGTAATTGCTCCTTTGGCAGAGAAGTTGGGGATTGCAAACATTACTGTACCTACTTTTCAGGAACAGCATAGCACTACAGAACAAGTGGTAGGTTTGGAAGCCCATATTGACCTGGATTGGAAAGAAAGGGGAGCTATGATTATTTATACCAGCGGAACCACTGGAAGACCTAAAGGTGTCCTCAGCACCCACCAAAACCTTAGTGCTATGGTAAGAACATAAAATCACTGTGCACATCAGATAAGTCACCTGATGCAGTAATGACAAAGCTTGCTGCAAGAAGGACAGTTGCTCTTCTAGTGGTACCATATTGCGTCTAAATCCCTGTATATCCTGTGCCTGGATAAACACAACATCTATGGAGTTGTTGAAAAATGGCACCATAGAAGTTATAGGGGTTTTACTCAACATCTTTCTTTTCCAGTTAAGATATTTAGCAATATTTTCTCTATCATGTGGCATTATCAGGTGACTACTTGTCCACCAGTTCTGGCCTATACATGCAGTGCAGAGCAGAACCAAAACTGTACTTGATGAAATTATTATGTCATGTGACCACAAGGATAACACATCACAGTCAGGCTAGATTCACACCAGCGTTCAAACTCAGTTCGGGATTTCCCTCCCCGAATCCACGAGTCCAGCAAGCAGGACTTTTCTCTCTGCATTTTTTGGGTGGAAACTCGGCGGACTCCATATTATAGTCTAGTTTCCGCGGGTAACCGCTTTTTAAGCGGATTAGGTTTCCATTCTTCGGGTCCCCGAAGAATGACAAGCCGAATGCTAGTGTGAACATTGTTTGCACTACAGGGAACTGGAACTGTATTCTAATGGGGTTACATTGGTGAGTATAGTCTTTTTATCATATGCAAAATATCTTTCTTTTTTTGGAAAAAAGTGTCCTCCAAAAGCTTAAATTCGACTTCTGAGATTTTAAGAAATTTGCTTATGAGCAGGGAAAACTCCAACTCAAAAAAAAGCAAAACTGGTATTCACCCATTATACCTGCCTATCCTGAAGCAATGACATAATGTACATCAATCATTTGACTGCTGCAGCCAGCCACTGGCCTCATTTTTCATGCTTGCATATATTGCAAACAATGTACATGGTGTCATTGCTGCACGAGTAGCATAGACCACAGGAGCAGTGGAGGGGATTTGCATATTTATTAAATTCCCAGAAAGCCTATATAAATAAAAAAAAAAAAAAAACGGTCCCTCATCAGTGTACATTGAGACAACTGATTGGTCTCAGCGTTACGTGAGCCTCTCCGCTTCCGCCCCAGTGAGTTGGCATGGGAGGGAAAGGGGACTGGACAACACAGTGCTGGGTTAGGTGAGTACCTAATTTGAGAACTCCTTCTGTTAACTCTGAATTCCTATGTAAGGTATATGAAAATGGGTTTCTAAACCAAACAACCACTTGAAAGTTTCCCAATGGGTCAACTGGAAGAGGGTAGAGGGTGTCACCCAGCTTTTTACAGACTTCTGAATGGCCATTGTGCCAAGTTCTATAGTTGATATATGGTAGTTGATCTTAACTGCTGTGGCGGGGTTACCATTCAGTTGTCTGGAAAAAGTCAGTTCCAATCATTTGACAGAAGACAAAAGACATATTTGATTTTAGGTAGAACTCACTCTTGGAAATAGGTATCAACTTACTACATATTAATACAAATGTTATTTCAGACAATTGTTATTCTGGAAGTTGAAAACACTGTCATTTTTTTTATTTATTCTCCACTTTTGACCCTGACTCTGTTTCTGTTATGTAGGTAACTGCTCTGGTCAATGAATGGTCATGGACTAAATCTGATTGTATTTTGCATGTCCTGCCACTGCATCATGTTCACGGAGTTGTCAACAAATTGCTTTGTCCTCTTTGGGTAGGAGCTACTTGTATTATGCTCCCAGAATTCTCTCCAGAAAAGGTAAGAAGAACTGAGTGTTAGGGTAGACCTTAGTAGTATAATGTTGTACCGTGTTAGCCATTGAAAGTAGTGGAAGAGTGAAGAAATCAGGTGATACCTTTTAGAGACTAACTGAGTATATTTATAAGTAAGCTTTCAGGAGTACTTGCTCCCTTAGACCTTAGATGTTCTACTCAGGTGCGTGGAGTCGGTAAGCTAGACTTTGACTCTGTCCCCTCTATTTTTCCACACTCCAACTCCAGCTGTAACTCCATCTCTTTCATAAGTGCCTGCCAGTTCTTCTCATAAATTCTTGTTTATATCAAAGCAAAAAAGAGATACTTTCCACCAATCTTTTTTGACCAAAGTGGTGAGAAATAGGGCTGATGTTACTGGAGGGATTTGTAACATGGGAAAAAGATTTAGTTTCCCTAGATAATTGGTCCAAACAATGGAAACTGCAGATCAATGTTTCCCGATGTAAAATAATTCACTTTGGAAGAAGGTACCCTCTAAGTATCAAATTGTCAGCTCTGTGTTAGCCAGGATTTCAGAAGAGAAGGATCTAGGGGTTGTGATATCAGACAGCTTCAAAATGATGCTTGACTGTATACCTAGAGAAAAATACCAGCTGGAAGAATAGAGATAGTGATCACATCTGGAATACTTTGTCCAGAATGATATAGAGAAAATTGAATGGGTGCAAAGGCGGGCTACAAAAATGGTGGAGGGACCAAAATATAATATATTTCAGGAGAAACTAAAAGAACTTAAACTGAACCTGTCAGTGTGATTTGGCACACTAAACCAGCCAGCAGTCCTTATGGACCAGGGATTTAGTGTCCCAAGTCGCCCAGTTGTAAAACCATCCATGCCTGCACTAAAAAATAAAAAACCTATATCCACCCTGCTGCTGTACTCGAAGCCCTGGCCTAGTTCTTCACTGAAGGTCGAGGAGAACACCTCAGCTTCAATGCGCATGAGCCAGACCTCGAGCACATGCGCAGTGAAGCTGGAGTGTAAATCTCTAGCTTCAATGAAGGACAGCATAGGCGACCGGACCACAAAAGATGAGTTTGATGAGATCAGCAGGGAGTCTTGAGCTGCAGACTCCACGGCAAGTTCAAGCAGGACACAAATTTTTTCAGCAGGCAGAATAAAGGTGGAATCTGTGGCTGATTTTGAGGCGGAATCAGAGGTGAATTCCGCTGTGTGATAGTGGCCTTACAAGTAAGGATTATGGTAAGAATGAGTCCAGTGCTGAAGCCACATTACAGACACTTCAGGTTGGAGAAATTGACCTGTTGCATGGCATTATGGAAGCTAGGAGAGCAGGATTAGATAGTAGCAGCAAAGCTCCTATAATTCAAGGGAACAAAAGTTAGCGATTCTGACAAAACAGAGGAGCAGACCGTGAAAAAGAGGTGTCAATGCTCCTGAGATTTCAAACAAAACACTCCAGACAGAATCAGAACTGCACAGAGATGGAAGTTCTATGAAAATTTTCAACAAGCAAAATAAACAAGGAAGAAAGCTTTGGAAGAAATGATTGTCTACACCAGTTTTATATAGGGGCCTGAGAGTGATGGAACATAACATAGATTTATTTGATTTACGTTTCTTAACTTTTTGAAATGCCCATGGGACTTGCAGTACTTCTCCGGCCACTACACATTGTACAGAGCTGTGCTCATTCTTTGGCCAATGCAAAAAGCTGACCAGGAGGATTGAGTGTTGGAAGTTTGACATCTGACAATATGCTATATACAATAAGACTGGAGATGAATTATAGAAGCTTTACCCTACACCAAACTTCTTTGAGGCAGGAATGGCAATAGGGGTACCTCAGGAGTGAAAAAACTTTTTTTCCAGAATTTCTCTGTAGTAGTAAGGTTGAAAATTACTAGCAGACTGCGCTGAAGTCCTTTACAGGTGGATGCACAGTGTTAGGCTATGTTCCTACTACTGTTGTAAGTCCGTTGTGATAGGGCCTGTTAAAAAAAACAAAAATAAACAGGTGCTTGTCATAACAAATGGTAAACAGATGCAATAATTGATGTTAATGTGTCTGTTTTTTTAAAGCTCCATTAAGAGAATATAGTAAAAGCGGACAAAAATTAATGTTAATGTCCAATATTATATGATCTGTTTTTTTTCGTTGTGCTTTCTGCGATTGACAGAAATATATCATAAATCTGTTTGCCATAGATGGTAATGTTAAAAACATAAAGGACACTTAGCATCCTGTTATTTTCAACAGAGCTAAAAGTCTTGCACCCCGCAATATTGTCTCTGGCAAAACAATGGACCTATGATGGATTTCCAATGAAAATGGATGACAGAACAAATCACATTGAAATCAATTGGATTTTTAACAGATCAGTTAGATACTAACAATGGTAGTATGAATGCCCCCTTAGTCTATGGTTCTCCCCCCATACTGTCATTGAGGGAAAGCCACAGAAATACAGTGGGTATGGAAAGTATTCAGACCCCTTTAAATTTTTCACTCTATGTTTCATTGCAGCCATTTGCTAAAAGCAAAAAAGTTCATTTTATTTCTCATTAATGTGCACTCAGCACCCCATCTTCACAGAAAAAAACAGAAATGTAGATATTTTTGCAAATTTATTAAAAAAGAAAAATTGAAATATCACATGGCCATAAGCATTCAGACCCTTTGCTGTGACACTCATATTTAACTCACATGCTGGCCATTTCCTTCTGATCCTCCTTGAGATGGTTCTACTCCTTCATTGGAGTCCAGCTGTGTTTAATTAAACTGATTGGACTTGATTAGGAAAGGCACACACCTGTCTATATAAGATCTCACTTCTCACAGTGCATGTCAGAACAAATGAGAATCATGAGGTCAAAGGAACTGCCAAAGGAGCTCAGAGACAGAATTGTGGCAAGGCAAAGATCTGGTCAAGGTTCTAAAAGAATTTCTACAGCACTCAAGGTTCCTAAGAGCACAATGGCCTCCATAATCCTTAAATGGAAGAAGTTTGGGATGACCAGAACTCTTCGTAGACCTGGCCGTCCAGCCAAACTGAGCAATCGTTTGAGAAGAGCCTTGGTGAGAGGTAAAGAAGAACCCAAAGGTCACTGTGGCTGAGCTCCAGAGATGCAGTAGGGAGATGGGAGAAAGTTCCACAAAGTCAACTATTACTGCAGCCCTCCACCAGTCGGGGCTTTATGGCAGAGTGGCCCGAAGGAAGCCTCTCCTCAGTGCGAGACATATGAAAGTCCGCATAGAGTTTGCCAAAAAACACATGAAGGACTCTCAGACTATGAGAAATAAGATTCTCTGGTCTGATGAGACGAAGATTTAACTTTTTGGCGTTAATTCTAAGCGGTAATTCATGCTATGGGGGTGTTTTTCAGCTGCAGGGACAGGACGACTGGTTGCAATTGAAGAAAAGATGAATGCGGCCAAGTACAGAGATATCCTGGAAGAAAACCTCTTCCAGAGTGCTCTGGATCTCAGACTGGGCCGAAGGTTCACCTTCCAACAAGACAATGACCCTAAGCACACAGCTAAAATAACAAAGCAGTGGCTTCGGAACAACTCTGTGACCATTCTTGACTGGCCCAGCCAGAGCCCTGAGCTCAACCCAATTGAGCATCTCTGGAAAGACCTGAAAATGGCTGTCCACCAACATTCACCATCCAACCTGACGAAACTGGAGAGGATCTGCAAGGAAGAATGGCAGAGGATCCCCAAATCCAGATGTGGAAAAACTTGTTGCATCATTCCCAAGAAGACTCATGGCTGTTCTAGCTCAAAAGGGTGTTTCTACTCAATACTGAGCAAAGGGTCTGAATACTTATGACCATGTGATATTTGCAAAAATATCTACATTTCTGTTTTTTTTCTGTCAAGATGGGGTGCTGAGTGTACATTAATGAGAAATAAAATGAACTTTTTCGCTTTTAGCAAATGGCTGCAATGAAACAAAGAGTGAAAAATTTAAAGGGGTCTGAATACTTTCCGTACCCACTGTATATGTAGCCATGACTACCAGTGGGATTTCTATAGTGGATTTTCAGTGTATCTAAAATGACTGTCACACCAGACAGCCACTCTTAACTTCATTTGAGTTAAATGTTTATAGGATGAACATATGACTGTCTATCATGTATATAACAGCGATGATTTTACTTTGACATCTGCAGTCTACAACTTTTCTTATTTTACATTCTTTGATGGTATTGCATAAGTTAGGACAAGAAAAATGACTTGCACGTGTAAGTTCATATAGTGTGAGTTCATCCTTATAGTGTATCTGGTTGTACAGTATTCAGTCTTCCTTGTAATGCTGAGTTAATTTGACTTGTTCTGTCAATTAAAGGTTTTGGACTGGCCTTGATCTGTGAGATGACCACTTCATGTGGTCTAAACACTCAGCATAGATTTTCCAGCATCCGTCTTGTCGTCCAGCTGCGTTGAATTAAGAGGTTTCTTGGCGGTTTTGATGTCTCTCTCAGCTGCAGTAAAGCACGTTAATACTTGCAGTGTTATAGAGAGAATTGTTCTGGAGCAGTGGTGTGAAGAACAAGGAGGAGGGGGAGGTGATGGAGGTTCGGGAGGGGAACTCTGGGGAATATAAAGCCTGGAGTTTTATACAAGAACACTGAGGGCGTCCGTGTGCCGAGGCGGGAGAGATTCACCTTTAATCAGTCCCTGTGAAGACTTCTTCTCCTGGCATGGGGCAGGAATGGCTTGGCCTGTCAGTCTCTGTTAGCCATCACATATGTTAGTGGCATGGGAGGAGAGAATAGGAGTGGCAAGAGGTTTATGAATGTACTAAACATATTTTGTCAGCCTATACATATACACCCTACAGCTATACTATCTTCATGTATTTCCTTGTCTTTGCCCATAAGGTGTTTAGTCCATGCTCACATTAGCAGTACATTTGCTAAGCTTATAGCAAAATGGACATTTTATGCATCAGTGATGCCTTTCGTCCTATTCCTAGCTATTTAAAGTATTTATGTACTGCTTGATCAATATTTTCTTGCTTCTAGTAGTATATTAGGTGATTACTAGTTATGCCATTCCTTAAAGGGCTTGTCCAGGCAAAAATGGATAAAACTTTTAAAGTTTAAATAAGCTGGGGGCAGTGGAAAAAAAAAAAAAAAAATGTATACTCACCTGTCCCTTTTGCTTCGGTGTCCTCCAGTGTCCTTCTGTGTCATCTGCTCCCGGTGTCATGCTGAAGCCGCTGAGGCCAATCAGCGAAGGGCCTGAATGTCACTACTTGTGACATCATTGGTCCTCTTCCTGAGGCCGCTGATTAACCTCAGTGCTCATGTGACCGCTGGGGCCAATCAGCGGCTTCAGCACAACGCCGGAGGAGACCCAAGAGAACAAACGAAACGGGAGGAGCGGGACGACAACGAAGCAACTGGGACAGGTGAGTATGTTTTTTTTTTTTTTTTTACTGCTTCCAATGTATTTAAACTTTAAAAATTTTGCCTTGACAACCCCTTTAATACTTTAGTGTCCGGGTGAGCCTACCCTATAACATCAGGATATCCTGGTAACTTTGTCTCTTCTTTTCTCCAATACACAATATAATGCTTTTTTACAGTCATTGTTCATTGGAAATTTATGGATGGTGTTTGTATACTGCTGTTGATAGCCTGGGCCTCTCGCTGTGTTACATTATCCACAAGGATATTTTAGCTGATGTAGATTGAAATATTACCCCTGGCTCCCCAATAATAAGCTTTGCAGAGTGCTCTTGGTCACATGACCGACTCTCCTCTACTCTATGAATTTGCAGCTAAAGTAGATCTGAATTGATGACATCATAGAAAGCTAGAGCAGCAGCAGAGGAGGCTGAGCACGGAGACTTCCAACCCACGGATGTGTTCTGCAAAGTTAAAGTGCAGGTTGCCTTGGGACCAGATTATAATAATAGCAAAATGGGTTGCAGCCTAGGGCCTGAGTCTGCAAGAGGGCCCAAAGGCAAGTAATTTCCCGTTTGCCCCCATTATAATACAAACTCTTAATCAACCGAATCAGCATTCAGCAATACAGCTGATTTCTGTTGTGGGGCATGGGAGTCTACTGGAGGTGAGTATTTGTTGGGCAAGATTCGTCTTGCAAATATTTGCGAGGTTCACCCAGTGGTTTCATTCGGACCAAACACGTCAGAATCAGAACTGTTGCTATTATAACCTGGGGTCTCTTCAGACCCCACATTAGAATGGGGTCTGAAGAGGTGAGTAAACATAACACTGTTATCTCTATCGGGCTCCAACATGGGCATCCCATTTTCTTCAGGCCTTTTCTGGCCTCCTGAATGAGGTCATGTATCGCCGAGGGCTATGTTTGGGAACCAGCCATCACATGGGTCATTCGGATGTCATGACTGGGCCTCAGTGTTCCCTAACACCATTCAGGAGGCCCAATGAGAACAGGGAACTACATCAGAGCCCAGGAGAGGTGAGTAACATTTTATGTTTCCTGGTCCTCTACTAATTATATTCTAAGGTCTGAAAAACCCCATTTGTTTTATTTTTATTTTATTAGCATAGGGGCTACTCTGAGACAATATACTATGTGGAGAGGCTGTTGTGGGACATTATATTGTATAGGGGCCACTATGGGACATTATGTTATGGGGAGGGCCACTTTGGGACATTATAGTATGTGAAGGGATCACTATGGGACACTGTGTGGATGGTCCACAATGGGACATTATACTGTATGGAGGTCTGCTATGGAACATTATACTGTGTGTGAGGCCACTATGGGACAGTATACTGCATGGAGGGCTGCTAAGGGAAATTATTCAGTCACAGGGCTCTTTTTGTTGTGTTGTGCTTTCTGAACATCTTGGAGCCCATGGCACACTTAATCTGCCCCTGCATGGGACAGTCATCTACAGTATACAGTAAGAATGTTTATACAGTTCAGTGAATGCGCTGTAAAAGGTTTTGTATAGCCTTTAATTTATTGTATAACTTATTATGCTTCTTATGTGTTATAAAAATTGTGGTATTTCTGTGAACTAGAAGCCACAGCCAAAAAGCCAATGTGTCTGTAGTAGACATGCTAGCTGTCTTGCTCCTGTGTCATGGGTGCTCCTTTATGATGCTCAAAATAACTATCAGCGGTCATAGCTTATTGTGTATATTACATGTATAGACATTGTCATGTGGAAGCTATCCCATAATTTTAAATTCCTTACTGCTATCCTGAAGGTACCGACAAGAGAATCCACATGCAGCTTTTTATTATATGAGACTGGACGTTCACTATATAAATATAAAATTGAAAATAAGAGAAATAATGATGTTATCTATGTTATTCTTACCAAAATGAGTATGATGTCGTCTTTTCTGTAGGTATGGGAACACTTTCTAAGCATGGATTCACCCTCTATCAATGTTTTCATGGCTGTACCCACTATCTACAGTAAACTGATTGACTACTACGACAGTCACCTCACTAAGCCAGGCGTTAGGGACTTTGTGAAGGCGATGTGCCAGCAAAAGATCAGGTACAGTATATTAAATTAAAGGGATTATTGGCATTTCAGTAGTGTATGTCAGAAATATTTGACAACCCAAAATGGGAGCTGAGAAAGAGCGAGTAAGGATCCCTACTATACTATGAATACACTATGACTGTTTATGGGTGGACTTCTCCTTTAGGTTGTATTCTATATCATAAATGAAATATCTTGGGATCTGTATTTTAATTATGCAGTAATGTTAATAGTGGTTGTGTGACCTTTGAGTTCCACATTGTTCACATGTTTCTTTCATTCTTCTTTGTGGACAATTACTCTAACCATATGTACATTTATAGACCATTAAAAATAAAACATTTTTTGAAATATAAGTAAGAAAATTTCCAGAGTTTTAATGGTTTTTTTCTAACCATCTTAGAGGTGACAGTTTTTTGTCTGGATTGGTTACCAATGGATACGACCATGAGTGCAGGAAATTTTTGTGGTGTGGCAGTTGTCAAAACCCACTCATGATTTCCTTATTGCAGACAGGTTATCTTCTCATACATGTAGTATCCTTGTCTGATAACCTGCCCACAGTAAGGAAATTATGGCTGGGTTTTTGGCAAGTCCCAGACCATAGAAAGTTTCTGTGTTTATCCATTGACAACCGATCAAGACAAAAGACTGTCACCTCTAAGATGGATAGAGAAAATATTTAAAACAGTGCAAAATTTTTAATTACTTATATTTGTAAAAAATTTTAACTTTTAATTGCCTGTATATTTAAATATGATTATGTTCATGGGAAACCCCTTTAAGGTAAATGCACACTAGAATTGATTATGAATGTAAACCTACTGTGAATAATATACTGTATGGTCTCAGGTTAATGGTCTCCGGATCATCAGCTCTGCCTGTGCCAGTTTTGGAGCAGTGGAGAAAAATCACTGGCCATACTCTTCTGGAGAGATACGGTATGACAGAAATCGGTATGGCGCTAACAAACCCACTCAATGGACCACGTGTACCAGGTAACTAACCAGGATATAATGTGTTGTCACATTGAGGGTGGCTGCAAGAAGTTTAATATATTTCAGCTTGTCATGTTTTTTTTGTTTTTTTTTAAACTCGTTTAATATAAAAATTGTACAACTTTTTACACAGAAGAAGAGCATAATACAGGAGAAATTACAAATGAAACATAGTCTGGAAGTTGCACAAAAACATAGCAAAAAGAACTCTAAACAACCAAACCAGTGCTGCATAGTCCATAGCAGATATCAAGTATTCAGCAGGAAAAAAATGCAATCCAGAGAAAAGACCAGGGCAGGAACCCGGAAAAAGCTCACATTTCCACCCTACCTGCAAAGGGCGACAGCATATAAAAAAAAGAAGAATACACATATAGACATACATTTCAGTCCAACCCCTGTGTAATGATCATAGAAAAACCAAAATATAATATGGACAGTATCATACAGGTTAGGCCATGGGTCTTTATGGGTCCATCTAAGTTATTAATGTGTTCAGGGCTGCAGGAAAGAATGGAATTGTATAAAGCGTTAAAGGCGAATCACACCAAGAGCCCCACACCTTTTGGAATTTTTGGGGGCAGCCCCTGCCTTTATATACTATTTTACTATATGGTACAATGGAGTTCACCAGCTTTCTCCACATAGCAGCTTGTCATGTTTAATCTTTTTTTTTTTAGTCCCAGCTGTAACCAACCCCTACTTATTTATGAACAGTTTAGCACTGACTAGAGGCTTGGTGGTTTAACTCCTTGGCCACGTTTGAATCTGAATTAAGGGAATTGTTTTCTCAACTTCAAGTTTCAGATCTTCCCAAGTAATGGTTCAGGGATCCAAAAATAAATCTGGATCATTCATTAGCATGGTATTTTTAAATACTTTACTGATTTAATAAGCTCCCTCTAGTAGTGGCTGCAAGTACTCTGTATCTATACACTGTCCTTGTTACACATCACTTTGAACCTATTTAAATGGTCACTAACTATTTAGACAACTTAGACTCAGCTGATCGAGGGTGTGATTCTGGACCAAAATGTAATGCACTTTAATTAAAAATGTTACTGCTTTCTGTCTGAAAACCTCTCTAGATGTGTCCCTTCTAGCTAATTTGCCGTTCACTCCCTGTTACTAGGCTTCATAGTGAATGGACGTAGGAGGGACTGTTCTGTCTTCATACAGTGAATAGAGAGGGGTTGATTTTCCTCACAGCATTTATGCAAACTTAGGAAAAGACTTCTGTATGCTTGTAGCTACTTCCGCTTGTTTAGTTACAGATGGGATATTATTAATAGATCTTTTTAGTTGCATCATGTCTGCATGTATTTGCCCTATATTTGCAGTTCAGTGTTCCTGGATCTCCTATAATATGTTCACTTAGGCCCGTGATGGTGAACCTATGGCACGCGTGCCAGAGAGGGCACGCAGAGCCCTCTCAGTTGGCACGCACGCCGTCACCATATCTCACTAACGGGGAATCCGATCCAGGATTCCCCATTAGTGAGCGATCGCTTCTTTCAGCTGTATGTGCAAATGCACATACAGCTGAAAGCTGTCAGTGTAAGCTGCGGTCCACAGGACCGCTGCTTACACAGTACATGCTAAATGCTGTACTCTGAAAGGACCTTCTGACGTCATAAGGTCACATGACAGGGTAGGCGTGTCTTTGCTTGTAAGAAGCTCCTTCCACATGAAGAAAAGTATCACGAGCAGTGGAGCAACATGCAGAGATGTGGGGTGCAGGGTGTAGTGTGGGGAGGAGAGATGTGGGGCTCGGGGTGTAGTGTGGGGGGAGAGATGTGGGGTGCAGGGTGTAGTGTGGGGGTTAGATGTGGGGTGCAAGGTGTAGTGTGGGGTTAGAGATGTGGGGTGCAGGGTGTAGTGTGGGGGTTAGAGATGTGGGGTGCAGTATGTAGGGTGTAGTGTGGGGGTTAGAGATGTGGGGTGCAGGGTGTAGTGTGGGGGGAGAGATGTAGGGTGTGGGGGGTAGAGATGTGGGGTGCAGTGTGGGGGAGAGATGCAGAGTGTAGTGTGGGGGAGGAAAGATGTGGGGTGCAGTATGTAGGGTGCAGGTGTAGTGTGAGGGAGAGATGTAGGGTGCAGGGTGTAGTGTGGGGGGAGAGATGTGGGGTGCAGGGTGTAGTGTGGGGGGAGAGATGTAGGGTGCAGGGTGTAGTGTGGGGGGAGAGATGTAGGGTGCAGGGTGTAGTGTGGGGGGAGATGCAGAGTGTAGTGTGGGGGATAGAGATGTGGGATGTAGTGTGGGGGTGCAGTGTGTAGTGTGGGGGAGAGATGCAGAGTGTAGTGTGGGGGAGGAGAGATGTGGGGTGCAGTATGTAGGGTGCAGGGTGTAGTGGGGGGTAGAGATGCAGGGTGTAGTGGGGGGTAGAGATGCAGGGTGTAGTGGGGGGTGCAGAGATGCAGGGTGTATTGTGGGGTGCAGAGATGCAGGGTGTAGTGGGGGGTGCAGAGATGCAGGGTGTAGTGGGGGGTGCAGAGATGCAGGGTGTATTGTGGGGTGCAGAGATGCAGGGTGTATTGTGGGGTGCAGAGATGCAGGGTGTATTGTGGGGTGCAGAGATGCAGGGTGTATTGTGGGGTGCAGAGATGCAGGGTGTAGTGTGGGATACAGGGTGTAGTGTGGGGGGAGAGATGCAGAGTGTAGTGTGGGGGGGAGAGATGTGGGATGTAGGCTGCTTGCAAGAGGGAGGAATGGGGGTGCAGGCTGCTTGCGAGCAAGAGGGGGGATGCTGGGGAGGCAGGTTAATTTAAGGTGAAATTGCCGTGTTGGCACTTTGCAATAATTTAGTGGGCTTTGGGTTGCAGTTTGGGCACTCGGTCTCTAAAAGGTTCGCCATCACTGACTTAGGCTTTTCTCAGCTATTTGCTATTGTACAGTTACTCCTGGCAGAATTACTGTACATGTAAAACCAGTAGTAGTTATAATGGATAGGGGAGGGGGCAGACTGTTCCTTATTGCACATACCCACAGCCTCAGACACAAATATAAAATGTGCTGTAGCTATAGTGCAGATATTAGCAGCAGGAAAACTAATAGGACATCATGTATAAAAGCTTATACAGTCATATAACATATAACTTCCCAACAAGACCCTACACATATTTAAATTTTTCATGAAAACTCAGGTATCAGAAAAAAGAGTGTTCGGGGATAGATATTTAAGGATTTAAATATTAAGGATAGAACAAAGTAAAAATGTATCTACCTAAAATTCTTAATATCTTTGCAAGGTCTGTGCTTTACCATTTTTGTAACTTTTTTTTGCAACTTTAATTTTTTTATTATGTAAAAAGGGAACTTGGCAGCGCAGGTGAATTTTACTCAGAGCTGAACTGTTACAGTAAGTTCACACAGTTTTATACAGGCGGATTTATAAGGCAGAATCGCCTCAAAATCCGCCTCAACAAGCAGATTTTTTTTTCTATGGCTGATTTTTGGAACTAGAAGGGAAAAAGTGTCATGTCCTATCTTCAGGAGGATTCTTCCTGCAAACCCCATTGAAATAAAGAGGAGGCAGAAAAAAAAATGCTAGCATTTTTTTGCAACGATTTTTGCAAAAAAACACTTCAAAAAACGTTAGCGAGACCCCAAACAGTTTCTGTTTGGTCGTGTTTGGTCCGAACGAAACTGCAGTGGAACCTCACGAGCATTGTAATATCTGAACCAAAATAACCAATGTGAACAAAGTCATTGATTATAAGTTGATGGTCCATTTTGGTTATTTTTCTATTAATCGCCCAGCCCTAACAGCTTCCCTTTGGGTATGCAGGGAGAAGAAAATTACCTATAGATAAAATCAATAGAAGAAAAGTAAAGTTATTACAAAGTCTTGTTTTAATGTAGAGTTTAACTCTGAAATATCGTCCATCATCTTTCCATGCAAATCACTTCACTTTTGAGATATTTAGTGATGACATGTTTGTTTGCGCTCAGTATTCCAGCTCTTCTGCACTCCACAAGCACTAGACGGATTAAAGTATCATTAAACCTAGTATCAACACATTATAAAATGCAACATTATACGATGAGCTGCTCAAATCAGGCACTCGTATGTATAGAATTGTTATGTGAATATGTGACATGAGGTAGTGATCATGTGAGCCTGGCATTTTTCTGGACTTCTTGTCAGTAATGACATTGAAGAACACAACAGTCAGCCTCTTCCCAACCTGAAATAGCTGATACCATATTATACTTCCTGATTGCCCCTTTGGGGGGATTGTCAAGTTAAAGGGAACCTGTCAGGTGTTTTTTTTCCTTCCAAAATTGGTCCCAGCATGTGCAATACAGGTAGTAATGACCTTTCCTTTGGTCCCCCTAAGTTTTCTGTTCCTTAAAAGTCAAGTTATAAACTTTTAAAACCTTAGATTGGCATTTGCAAATTTACCTTAAAGGGGTCCAGGAATTGGACAAACTACAGAGGAGGCCAGAGGAGGTATAACATAAAAAAAAAAATAAAAATAAATCATACTCATTTCTGGCTCTGTCCACTGCTGTTGTCCCTTCAGTCTTGCACTGCACCCTCATCGCTTGAAGCCCTGCATGATCAACTAGGATAGAAGCTGGTGATGTCACTGGTTCCTCTCCAGTGACCACTGGAGGAACTGATTGACCTCTGTGGACACGTGGGGCACAGATCTTCCGGCAACACGGGCCCGACATGAGACTGAATGCACAGCCGCAGAGGACAACAGAGCTCCGGAGACAGGTGAGCATGATTGTTTTGTTTTCTTTTAATGTTTTTATCTCCCTCTATTATTTGTCCAATTCCTGGAAACCCCTTTAACTAGTCACTGAGCAGAGAGCAGCTTCATCTCGAGGACCTGTCCTGTATTGCATTGATTTGAATAAACACTGTGTAATGCTTGTTTTCTCCTGTGGTGGCACTGCAGGGAAATCAATTACTCACAGCTTTACCCTCAGATAACTGCTGGTCTCTGAAGTTCATAGCAGACATTTTGTGAACGGCTTATTGTTACAAGACTTGTAACAAGCGGAGATCTCCTTTAACATACCTTTTACATAATTTGACTTGTTAGAAATAAAGGATTAGCAGCTGTCATGTACGCCTGGTGATTCTTGTCTCCAGGGAAGCAAAAGAATTCAGAAAAGCAATATCTACCTTGTCTGCTCCTTGTTTCCCATTATGTTGGCTTTCAGTTGCGAGTTTTGCCATGCCCTGTGTATGTGTTAAGTTCTAAGCTGGCTGTACACATTAGTTTTTTGACGGTCGTCATGCAGTTGTTTGATGGTAGAATCTTTCACATGAATGATTCCACCATCAACATTATCATCTAAACTTCCCTATCAAGGGGGTAGCTTAGGTGAGAAAAAAAAAAAGGAGTGAGTCTGAGAAAATTGGCTGATCATGCCAAACACTACTATTTTTGGCTGACTGTCTGCCGAAAATATCTAACACAGTTGATCTTCTTTTAGTAGACAGATGTCTGGCTTTGGCTGTCGCGAACGGTCGCTTGCGGCATTTTCATCCTTGATTGTCAGCCGAAATACCCAAAATTGGCCATTTCTCCTGATGAAAGTCTGTGTATGGCTGGGGGCATCTCTTTTTTTTTTTTTTTTTTTTTTTTGTACCAGTGCTCACCATGTTGGCGATACTACAAAATACAATAGGTCTCTCAGCAGTCCTGTTTTGTAAATGAGCTGCAGAAAGGGTTAATTCTGCTGCATTTGCCTGAGTTTCTTTTCTTTCTCTCTCTTTCTTCACGCACAGAGCGATGAATTATTCATGGGTAGCTCACGCCTCGCCGGGTCTAATCAGCGCTTTAATTGGAGGTTTAGATCACAGTTGGCTAATGGCTGCTCCAGCGGGGACCTGGCGCATTGTGACAGGCGGATCGCAGTGTGTCTTATCACCGGCCTGTCTCAATCCTCCTAGGGCCCCTCCGTACACAGCAGCATGTGGACCCCCCTGAGCCTAGCACATGCAGCATCCTCAATTACACAGCTCTGCTCTCACAAGCAGCCTCCATATAGGGGGTGGGGGACGTGTGCATCAAGGGCGCACGGCTGCTGGGTTTACTGAGAGTATATGAACAGACCGCTTCCAAATTTTAGTTTAGTGATGTATTAGATATGTATCAATATAATGCTTCCTTTTCCTTAATTTAAGTCATTATAATATGTGCTATATAGAAATTTGAACAGATGAATACTTAGGTGCATTTTCCCTTGTGTATATTGCATTTGTTTTGCTGCACAACACATTGCAAACTTTCTTAGGAGAGACAATCTTCTATTGGACGCTATTATCTTCTGGACAGGTGTGCATATACATCTACATGCTCGGTATTACAATCTGTTGAAGCCTGCATTGATGGATTTGGACTGGTGTTAGATTATTCAGTATTCTGGACTAATAAATGGAAGGGTGGAAGCCTAAGAAGAGATAGAAATTCTCTGTATGGAATAAAATACTTTTAAGGGCATCCTGCAGTTGTGTGCATAAATGAAGTGCAACATGAGTAGTAGAATCCCCATACTTATCTGTTCAATGTAACATATGTACACCCTTGACCCTAACATAATGTTAAAGCCTTATCTGGTCAAACAAATGCATGCTACATAGTTGAAACATATTTAAGAATGATGATGTAAGTCCTTGTCTGCATTAGTAGATTTTATTAACCATTAGAACAGTATCCTGTGCTGTGCCCGGTGCCATGTGATGAATATTGGCTATTATCTTAAAAGAGTTTAAAGGGGTTTTCCAATATCAGATCAGGGGGGCAACACCAGACACTCACACCAATCATTTGATAGCAGCTGATAGACAGAGAATGGAGCAAGAAGCATACAGCTCTGTTCGCTGTGTAGTGGCTAAACCAGATTCAGCAGCTTGGTTCCCATTAAAATGAATGAGTGATGATATGCAATAACTGGCTTGGCCACTACACAGAGAACAGAGATGCCTGCCTTCTGCCCCATTCTCTGTGTATCAGCTGCTGCTGTTAGCTAATTGGTGGGTGTTCTGGGTCAGACCCCCGCTGATCTGATATTAAGGACCTATCTTTCGCATAGGTCCTCAGTATGTTTAGTTCGGAAAACCACTTTAACCTTATGATGGGCATGACTCAAGGGGAGAAAAATAGTGTTAAATCACAAGTTTTTTTTCACAATGCAAAACCCACAACTGCCCTCTCCCATACAATTTGTCATGGCTAGAGTTATGCCAACATAAACTACAAGGTGCAATATATGGATCATACATATGTTAACATTCCGCTATTTATCTTCATGCAAGGGTCAGTGGGTAACCCATTACCAGAAGTAGATGTCCGTATAGCCACTGAGAATCCCCAGAAAGAAGGAAGCTGCTATACTGTTCTTGCTCAAGGGAATGCTGCTGGAACAGAGGTAATGGCATAATGGGGGTCAGCGCCAGAAATTTTCAGTGCATCATCTATGATCTATCCCATCTTTCCTCCTGTAATCACTTGATCACTTTCTGGGAATCTGTGGATGAAATAGCAGATTATGAAGCAAAGAGAGTTCAGCTGAGGTTAATACCAAACAGTTTCTCAGGAGAGATGAATATTCGGTAATTTTTTTTTTTTTTTGTTAATTATTTTTCTTTTTTTCCACATTTCCTGTAACTTCGTAAGGCGTGTAAAAATCAGCAGGGAATGATATCGCTTCTTGATTTTATTTATTCTTTCAACAGATGGCTTTAAATGAAATGACACCATCGCAACTTGTTGATTTTTTTTTTTACTCCCTGCAGAAATATATTACCAGACACAGAATCAGTTCTGGAATAATTCTTTGCAGAAATGTAGCGTTTGCAGGTTGCAAAAACAAATATGTATAAAAATTTGTGCACAGTCATTTTACATAGACGCTTAAATGTAGACAATAAGAAACAAGCAGAAGTCCCTGTTTATTTTATTTATTTATTTTTTGCACTGGCATTGAATGGGTTTTTCACGCCAACACAAGCAAACAGACATACAGGATGCAAGTTTTGTGTTATTGTTTCTCGCCTTTTCTCTTCAAACCCCCTCCTTCCACCCTCACCCTTCTATTTCTGCCAACTGGCGCCAGTCTGTGCCAAGACTCCCAACTGGCAGATGCCGTGCGCAGCAGATGTTTCCCTAAAGATGTGGGAGCGTTACCAAAACTGTAGAAATTGTGCAAGGTCAACACCAGCTGCACACATGGAGTTATTTTTGAAGGTTGGGGGGCATATCTGCCTTACCTGCCATTGGTTAATTTCAAGTGTTGCTTTCAAGGTCTCCCCAGGTTTTGAGGACAGAGAAGGAGAGCTGCAGGTACAAGGCCCAGCTGTTTTCAGAGAATACTGGAACAAACCACAGGAGACAAGAGAGGCTTTTACTCCAGATGGCTGGTTCAAGACAGGTAGGAGGAATACTTGGAGATATATAGTAAGGCCAGTTATCAGCGAAAGCAGATTACAATAGTAAATGCTACAAAGATACTGGTTACATATTGATATATATATATATATATATATATATATATATTTATATTTTTACTTGTTAAATTAGGTTCATTAACAAAGTGTACAAACGTTCAACTGTTTGGAGACATTGACCAAGAACAATTTAAGTCACTCAACGCATCCAGTCTAACAACTGGTTTCTCCAAATTCAACAAAAAATGTCACTTTTAGTGACTACAGCATTATCAGAATTATTCAACCCCCTGAATAGAATCCCTCAAAGTGCAGTTCAGTGGTTAGCACTGTTGCCTTGCAGTGTTGCGGTCCTGGGCCAAGATTCCTCTTGGCGTTTGTATGTTCTCCCTGTGTTTGTGTGGGTTTCTTCTGGGTACTCTGGATTCCTCCCACAATGCAAAGACAAAGTGATATGGAACTTCTATTGTGAGCCCTACAGTGAGTGATGACAATATTTGTAAAGTGCTGCGGAATATTTTAGTGCTATAAGTAAGCAAAATAAATTAATAAATAAGTGCACACATTTATAAATCAGATGTTACATAGTTAGTCCACTTGAAAAAGGACGCAACGCCATCAAGCCCAACTGATGCAACTAATCAAAGGCATCATTAGTTACATCAGGTGAGCGTGAGATAAAACACATCAAATATCGGGACTGGTTAAGTCAAGAGGGTGGTCCAGAAAGATAAGAGAACACTGCTTTGCACAAACAAGGCAAAGGCTACAAAAAGGTAGCAAAGGTACCATATGTTCCTCTAAAACATAGTTTGCAAGTTCAAAGTTAAAGGAACACTGGCTATACTACCTGGATGTGGCAGAAAAAGGAAGCTATCACTGGCTGACACCAGATTCCTGAGGAGGTGGGTGGTCAAAGACCATTGAGTAACTGCAAAAGACCTGCAATAAGATTTGATGGCAGCAGTTTTCACAGTAAGGTGTAGTCTATACGCTGAAGGTCTTTATGCCTGAACTCCAAGACATACACCACTACTGAACAAAAAGCATAAGAAAAGTTGGCTCCAATATGATCAAAACCATATAAATAAGCCACAGAAGTTTTGGTATCCTGTTTTTACAGCAATTAAACTAAACTGGAACCATTTAGGTCTATGGATCAGCAGTATCTCCGGAGAAGTATGAATGAAACAAAAACTGAAAAGAACACCTTGCTATCGTAAAGCATGGTCATGGTTTGGTGATGCCCTGGAGCTTCTTGTGGCACTGGAAACCTGCAGCTAGTGGAGGTGAAGATGGATTCAATCAATCAAGTAACAGGAAATCCTAGGAGAAAGCATTATGCCTTCTGTGTGGAAGCTGAAGCTTGGGTTTCATTGACCCTTCCAACAGAACAGTGATCCCAACCATACCACCAAGGTTTAGTTTCAGAAGAAGTCCAGGAAGATTGTGAGGTTGCCCTTACAGTCTCCTGAAAAAATCTAGAAAATGTTTTGTGGGATTTAAAGAAGGTGGCTGTAGTGCACAAACCCAAGAGAATTAGTTAAACAGAGGTCATTGCCCATGAGGAATGGGTTAAAATTTCATAGGAACGATGCCGCAAGGTGGTGCATCACATTTCCAGTAGCTCATAACAGCAAAAGGGTGTTGTACATGTCATAAGGGGTTGAATAATTCTGAAACTGCAGTAGTCGGTTAAGTGGCATTTTGGAAAAAATACTTGTTAAATTAGTTGTATTGGGCTATTTAAATTCTTTTGTTTGATTGTTTTATGTAATGCAGCTTCAGCCTGACCCTTCCTCCTGCTTGTGAAACTTTTCTTCCTGTTACCTCTTAGAGCAGGAGAAAAAGGGACCAGTGAGAAGCTGCATTTTATAGAAATACACTGGGAAATACACATCTGCACACAGCACTCATAGATAGAAATGACAGTGTCAGGGGATTGTCTATCTATAATTATTTTATGTGCTCACCTACTTTATCATTGCACTCCCGATCCCTTAGATAGAGCTGATATGTTATGTTCAGCAGCATTCCATGAATGGGACACTCACAAAGTAACAGTGAGGGTGGACCTTGAAGGTCGAGAAGGGATGTGCTTGACGCTAGGTTTACACCTGCATTCGGGTTTCCGTTCATGGGGTCCACTTGGGGACCCCATGAACGGAAACTTAATCCGCTTAAAAAAACAGTTACCCGTGGAAACCCGCGAGCCCATAGACTCTAATGCGGTTTGCTCGGTTTCTACCCAAAAAAGGCGAAAAAAATGCAGTCCTGTTGCAGGACTTTTCTCTCTGCATTTTTTTTTTTTAACTCGTTTTATTGTTTTATTGAAGAGTGAACAACAGGTTAACAAGCACAAATTAAAAAGTACGAGCAAATCAGTATAGGTACAAATCAAATACAAAATAATTTGTCATGCAAGTCAATTAACAACCAGGTAAGAGAAAGACTAAAACAGTCAGAACCGCGCTGCGAAGTCCAGTACATGAACATAAGAATCATGAAACAGTAAACAATCCAGAAGAGAGTCCAAGCAGGGGAGCCAATAGGAAGATGGTGAATAATCCAACCTGTAGAGGGCGAGAACATGCAACATAACAATACAACAGGTACAATTACAAATAGGGAGGGTCTCAGGACAAGGCAACGACCCCACTCAGCCATATTCCCCATTTAGATAGTAAGTGCACCAAGGGCCATACGGAAGGATGGGGCTGAGTATAAAGTCATTGGCGATTCACACCAAGGACCCCATACTTTCTGAAATTTATTAGGACAGCTCTGTCCTTTATACACCATTCGGTTGTAAGGGAGGATCGAATTTCCTCCACATCGACAAAGAAGGTGGTCGGGGAACCATCCAGCGTAAGGCAGTGGTTTTCCTGGCTAAGAATAATGACTCCCGCAGGAATATACGAGAGTGGTGCGGCCAGAGTTCTTCCACCAAGATACCAAATAAGCAGATTTCAGGAGTGAGTGGAACAGGGGCACCTAATACATCAGATACTAGACCCACAACCTCCGTCCAATATCCTTTAATAACCGGACAGTCCCAAATCATGTGCCAGAAATCAGAGTATGTAGCTGAGCATCATAGACACCCGGGGTGCTGTATGCGCCCCATCTTATGAAAATGAACAGGAGTCAAATAGCTTTGATGTAAGATATATATTTGAATCAGCTTATTATTAGCGGATGGGGATACATGTAGGGCTGATTCCTGAAGGTCCGAATAAGTGTCATCAGTGAGATCAGGAATCTTGGCATGCCACCTTAGCAAGGCAGGGGTGGCTGAATGGGATACCTTGACCTGTATAAACCATAAAACCATATAAACCTGAAATGAGACCCTGTGGGCCCTGGGACTTTAATACACCAATAAGGGGGTAGGCAGATATACAGACATCCGGCGGGGGGGGGGGGGAACTGTGTAGACATGGCATGCCTGATTTGGAGAAACCTGAAAAACTGTGTACGGGGGATACTAAATGATGTACTGAGAGAGTCAAAGGAGCGGAAATTACCCTGGTCATAAATATCTCTCGAAGTTACAACCCCATACTTTTCCCAGGTACATGCATCCGGTAGGGCACGAAGTTCAAGCAAGCCAGGGTTATCCCATAAGGGGGTTTCACTAGGAACATCGGTGTAGGCTGCTACACGCTTAGCCTGTCGCCAAATCTGTACTGCCAGGTTATGGATGGGAAGCAGCTTACCTCTGTACAGATGTGGGTGCTCTTAACACCGGCCAAAAATTGGTTATACTTAAATGATACGCCAGGTATACCTCAGGGCCTCTTCGCATTTTTTAAGCGGATTCGGCGATGGAAACCCCGAACTGAGAGAGGGTGCAGGTGTCAACCTAGCCTGAGAGGTTTGAAGAAGACTATGATAGATGCTGATGTAATCCTGTAGTTCATAGGAAGTCAGCCATACAGTGGAGACTGGTAAAGCACAGAAGCTCTTAATGAAATGGATTAGCTGAGCTGAAATACTCCATATTATTGACAGCTAGAAGAGCTCTTGACATTGGTGAAGAACTGAAATATTGAATTAAAATACTGTATATTAAAAGTTGGAGAACCATGCAGCATCTCTTAAAGAATGTCATAGTACCCATCAAAATCAGAGGGCCTTCTTCGTAATGTGCAGGGACCTCAAGAGCCACTCTTTGTAGCTGTTCTCCAGCCTGGCTAGAAGATGAATCTTTTCTATAAGCTCAGTATTCCCTTATAGGATATTTAAACCTAAATGGTGAAATGTTGTAGTTTTATAATAAAATGCCATTTAACAGCTAGAAGATCCATTTTCTTTTATATATATATATATATATACATACATATATGTATATAATTGTGTTTCTTGATGCAGGCATGGGAACTGCTATGTGAAAAGAAGAATTGACTCAGTAGGGTATTAATACAGCATATGGACTGCAATTATTGTCTGTGTGGGGCATTGATGAGATTATAAAGTTCATTTTTTAGGTCCTTGTATGATTTGGTAATTTCATTTATCGCTCTCTAGTATAATATCTAGGTTACTAATAGGCAAGGTGTTCTATACTTTATATATGGCTAGGCAAACCAGACGCATTTTTATTCATTTCTTCTTTTATTTTTGTAATATTGACTAAAAGAGACAGTTTCTTAATGCTTTGGATTTAACAAGCTTAAAGGCACTGGTTCATTCAGTGAGGGTTATCCTTTGTGTAATGGAAAGTAATCCAATTTCCCTGCATCCCCTGAATACACTTTTTATTGAGTTTGCACATGTGGTAGATTTATTACCTCAACCTTCTTATTTGTTGGACTTTTTTCTTTACACTTTTATTTGGGGTAAACTGTACAAAAAGTACAGTTTTTTACAGTTCTTTATTCTTTAAATTTGCAAAGTGATTATCTAGATGATGATAATTTTTTTCCCTTTATTAATATGGATATATTTTTGGTACATAATCTTTTTTTAATCTTTGCATAGGAGCCCCAGTTGCAGGGACTAACAGCCCGGTGTTGTGACATTTAGTTGCTGGCAAAGCTGACTTGGGTCCGCTAATACCCAGCAATTCTGCAATGCTTGGGCGCACTCAATGATCACGTTACTGCCAGGTCCAGTAGAGTTAGCCAGAAGTTCCTGAGCAAAATCTGTAACAGGACTGTGACTTACTATGTTCTATGTATAATACTAGTGTCTTTTTATGCTGTAATGATGCCTTGGGGTCCCCTCATTCTCCAGGGCTCGATGTTACCTCTAAAACCCCTATAGGTATGCTCCTGGAGGTAGTAGGCAGTCCTAACTGAGCACTATGTAGGCTTAAGATAAGGCAGAAGTGGTTATAATGCACTTCTATCTTTCCCTGAGGGTCTTTGACTATATATAAAAGGCTACCGACCTGCTCTTTCTAAATTGCAGGAACTTTAATGCAGCCACACAAATCGACCTGACCCATCAAAAGATGATAGGTGGTCTTTAAGGGGATATACTGTATCAAGTCACCTACCAGTTTTAAATATTTCTATCTGCAGTGATTCACTAGGAACCTTCATTGTTTACTTCCAGTGGATACAAATCTGCCCTGGTGATGTGGTAGACAAGAGGTGCAGGGCTTGTTACAGTACAGTTATTAGAACTTTGCACCTATATGCCAATCACATGATCAGGGCAGATTTTACCAGCTGAAGATAAGGTTTGAGCGCCAAACATCATAATACTTACAGTAGTATATACTACTGTACATACTAATGTACAGTAATATTTACCTTTCTTCCCTAGATGTCTGATTCATGAATTGTCAAGTGTACACTTAAACCCAAAGTAATACTTGATGTATATGTGTTCATTACATTTTACTCTGTTGACTGTATTATTCTTCTTGCCTCCACCTGCGCTCTGCCTGTTCACTCGCTTTAAACAACCGCCACTCACTTCTCTTTTAATACTGCGTACCTTGTAGATTCCTGTACAGTGCTGGTCGGCCAGTGTCCCTAGAGCTGTTGCCCCCCGTGTCCCTCTATGAACAGATTCCAGCACTGTATCAATCTTGTTTAATAGAGTGAAAGGGTTATTGGCGGGTGGCAGGTCTCCGGGAGCGGGTGTGAGATGGATGGCTCGTCTTCCCCCGCCGGTCTCGCTGATGTACAATGAAATATTTATGATTTATTCCGGCTAATAAACTGAGATGAAGAGTGTGATGTATGCGAGCAGATGGAAGACTATTGATGCGGCTCCTTATGTGTGTGAGAGGGGAGGGGGGAAACTGGGGGATACCACACGCGCACATGCAAGAGAAATACAGTCAAACACAATCCTGCTCCCCACTGAGAAGACACAGAGGGCGAGAACCCCCTTAGTGTATTCCCAAATTTAAGAGGAAAAAAAAAAGTTGTCTGTGGCCAATCAGTGAAGTACAAAAAAAAGTGAAAAGCAGATATGTTCTTCCACAATGCACCAGAAAAGTACACCTGGGTATAGGTTAAATAATTCATCACTGTGAAAAATGCTGCATCATTATCGTTGTCATAATTGATAGCAATATTTCTTACAGTGTTGGAAGGGCGCCAAATACTTTGTTTTTTATATTTGCTGAGTTTAAAAGTGCTTTTATATTAATGCACGCAGATCTTTAACTTGGAAATGTTTTATGTTTATATACACAAGATATGTAGAATGAAAACTACAGTAAAAATTATCTAGCAAGCAAGGAACTATGGTGAAAAGTCTCACTGCAACAATAAACCGCTATATTAAAATATAACTTTTATTATTAAATACACTAAAATACTAATGGAAAAATATGTCATAATAGGCCATAGGCCACGTACCAATAGGCTACAAAACAAATAACAGAGACACCATAAACTTACATTGAGGGAAGACCCCTTGTAAAATGAGCTCCAAGGACATCACTGCACCTTTAAAGGGGTTGTTCAGGAATTGGACAAATTCCAGCGGGTCACGGGGAAGGTGTAAAATTATAGGTTTTGGATAACTGCTTTTGTTGAAAAGGCTCCCTGGCAATAAACTCATCACAAGACCTGCCGATGTCCCTCCACGATCAGCTGTTAGAATCCTCAACGTGTGAACAGGGTCTAATAGCATTTAGGCACAGACTCTGCACCTAAATTCTGAGAATCTGATAGTCATTCCAACGGCAATGCATGTGGGGTTACTTATACTAAACAGTTCGGAAAAGTGAGCTTGTCATGGATTAGAAAATTCCCAGGATGAATATAGTGGATTAGGTTCATTAAATTACAATGAAACCAGTCTGCAGCAAAAATCCAAGTTTGTCTTCAAAATCCATAGTAGATTTGTCCTGTGCAAATCCTTCCCATTGAATGGACTCATATAGGAGATAGTAAGCAGCTGGCAAGTCATGCTGTATGCCAAATGTGCCCTTATACAGCATCTACAGTAATGGATAAGATGTTTGTATAATTCATGGTCGTGCTAGGTGCTCTAAAGTGAGAGGCTCACAGTGTCTGATATAGAAGGGCTGCACTCAGAAACTCCAAAAAGGGCACTATTGAAGGCATTGTCTAAGCAAACAATTCTATAATGCTCATATTGCCCAAATCTGAAATACAATATATCATGACAGGCTGTTTTATTAAGCCTGAGGCAGGAGATTTGGCCCTTCAGACTCTGTTGAAATGTGCTCTAATGTGCAATCCACATGGTTTTATGTGCAGTAAAGGCCAATCTCTGAATCTTTAGACTTCAGCCTTGGGTAATGATTGGGTGGCAGTCTTAAATCTTGGGTGGTTAATCTTTCGCCAGTGGGGTTCCATTTGTTTCTAACACTTACATTGGCTTTTGACTTAGATGGTTGAAAAACTGAAAGACTGTGGGTCCCGCCTCCTTTTAGAGAAGGTTTGTGTGCTATTTTTATGTTTTTTGTGACACTTGGGTGAAAGAAAGCAAAAAATGTCTCAATTTAAACTATTGTTTTTTTTCTACATCCCCAATTCATAAAAAGTTGTGACGCTGTGTAAAATGTAGAAAAAACAAGAGTGTAATGCTCTGTAAATCTCATGTGACCATATTTTATTCACATTACAACATAGAACACATATCAGAAGATGAAAGTTAGACATTTTACCATTTAATTTAATCAAAATAATTCAACTAGAAATAGATGGCAGCAACACATCTCAAAAATGTTGGAGAAGGGCCATGGCTACCATTATGTAGCATCCTCTCTACTCTTCACAACAGTCTGTAAACGTATGGGAAGTGAGGAGAACAATTGCTAGAGTTTTGGGAGAAAATGGGGATGTTGTTCCAGTCTTGTCTGATATATGATTCTAGCTGCTCAACAGACCCAGTTGGTCTTTGCTGGATTTTTTGTTTCATAATGTGGCAAACGTTTTCTATTGGTGAAAGGTCTGGACTACAGACAGGTCAGTTCAGCATCCTGGACTCTTCTGATAAGCTATGTTGTTGTGATGGGTGCAATAGGCGGTTTATTGTCTTGCTGAAATTCCCCAGATTCTCTGAATCTTTTAATGATATTATGTACTGTAGCTGGTGGGATATTCAAAGTCTTTGCTATTTTACGTTGAGGAACATTTTTCTTCAATTGTTCCACAATTCCTAGTTGGAGTTTTTCCCAGGTTGGTGAACTTCTGATTATCTTTGCTTCTGTTGGACTCTGCCTCCCTAGCATACCCTTTTTATACACAGTCATGTGATTTATTTGAAAATTGACCCTCCAGCTGTTTTTCTTCAGTACCACTTTTTCAGCCCTTTGTTAACCCTGTCACTTTTTTGAGATCTGTTACTGCCATCAATTTCTAAGTGAGTTAATTTTTTAAAAATAAATGTACAAATGTCTAACTTTCGTCTTCAGATGTGTTGTTCAGTGGGCAAAAAAAATATTTAGTCAGCCACCAGTTGTGCAAGTTCTCCCACTTAAAAAGATGAGAGAGGCCTGTAATTGATATCATAGGTAGACCTCAACTATGAGAGACAAAATGAGAAAACATATCTAGAGAATCACATTGTCTGATTTTTAAAGAATTTATTTGTAAATTATGGTGGAAAATAAGTATTTGGTCAATAACAAAAGTTCATCTCAATACTTTGTTATATATCCTTTGTTGGCAATGACAGAGGTCAATCATTTTCTGCAACTCAGCATTCACTCTCCTCCAAACATGACAAGTTGTGTTTCTACCAAACAGTTCTACTTTTGTTTCATCTGACCATATGACATTCTCCCAATACTCTTCTGGAACATCCAAATGTTCTCTAGCAAACTTCAGATGGGCCCGGATATGTACTGGCTTAAGCAGGGGGACACGTCTGGCACTGCAGGATCTGAGTCCCTGGCGGTGTAGAGTGTTACTGACGGGAGCCTTTGTTACGTTAGTCCCAGCTTTCTGCAGGTCATTCACTAGGTCCCCCCGTGTGGTTCTGGGATTTTTGCTCACCGTTCTTGCGATCATTTTGACCCCACGGGGTGAGATCTTGCGTGGAGCCACAGATCGAGGGAGATTATCAGTAGTCTTGTATGTCTTCCATTTTCTAATTATTGCTCCCACAGTTGATTTCTTCACACCAAGCTGCTTGCCTATTGCAGATTCAGTCTTCCCAGCCTGGTGCAGGTCTACAATTTTGTTTCTGGTGTCCTTCCACAGCTCTCTGGTCTTCACCATAGTGGAGTTTGGAGTGTGACTGTTTGAGGTTGTGGACAGATGTCTTTTATACTGATGATAATGTCAAACAGGAGCCATTACTACAGGTAATGAGCGGAGGACAGAGGAGCCTCTTAAAGAAGAAGTTACAGGTCTGTGAGAGCCAGAAATCTTGCTTTTTTGTAGGTGACCAAATACTTATTTTCCACCATAATTTGCAAATAAAGTCTTAAAAAAAATCAGACAATGTGATTTCCTGGATTTGTTTTCTCATTTTGTCTCTCATAGTTGAGGTCTACCTATGATGTGAATTACAGGCCGGCCTCATCTTTTTAAGTGGGAGAACTTGCACAATTGGTGGCTGACTAAATACTTTTTTCCCCACTGTATGTTTTGTTATGAATAAAATATGGTTATATGAGATTTCCAAATTATTGCATTCTTGTTTTCTGTATCATTAAGTGTCCCAACTTTTTTTTTGGAATTGTGGTTATACACTAAAGAGCCTACTTTCCCTCTGCTCTTGTTCTTTAAATGCTTGCTGAAGCTTGCTTCAACAACCAACATCTTGAATGTTTTAAAGGGAGTCTTCCACCTCCTTTAGACATACGCCACTGCCACCACTGTGTTACAGAGCAGATTACAGTGATATACAACCTTTATTATGTATGTCACTTTAGTAGATTTGAAGAAAAACAACTTACATTTGTTATGCAAATGAGGCAGTTGGTGCACTGGGGGCGAGCCTTCAGCTTCCTGGAGCACTGCTGTTGTCACTTAGACCCCTACCATCTACTGCCTCTCACCCCTTGAACTGAGAGTTGACATCATCCACTGTATCAAAGCAGCAAGAACAGTGCTCCCAAGGCTTAAGCCCCCACCCCCAGTGCACCAAGAGCCTTATTTGCATAGGAATTCAAAGTTGTTTTTCTCCAAATCTACAAATTTGACATACATAACAAAGGTATGATGTTTATCCGTGTAATTTTTTCTGTAACATAGTGGAGGCAGTTGACAATGCTTGGGAGAGTTGATAGACTCCCTTTAAGTATTTTCTAAAAAGCCATGATTTTTACCATGATTTGGCAATATTACAGTATTCAAGGACATTAAATAGTATTTATCCCTGTGGCCATTTATTTCAGATGTGAGACATATAAATAGTAGAATGCATAACTATTTTGTATTTAGTATTACATGGAGTCACCATTGTAGCAATTTCTGTCTTTCACCTTTGTTAATAGGTCTCTATAAGCTGCGCATATGCCGTGATCTGACACTTTTTCCTCCTTTCCTCTTTTTCTGTTGATCTATTTTAATAAAGCCACTTAAGCAACTAAATCCACTGTGACTTTTATTATTACACAATACAAGATGATAAAATCCAAAGAGGGGTAAATATATCTACTACTTATGTAAAGGTATATGGTCTATGCTGTGTTTTTCATCTTGTTAGCATGCCAACAACAATTGGGATCATATATATCATGTACATTGTACTATTGATACATGATTCCTATCTTCAGAATTATAGATTCCCATCCATTTACTTGCAGATAAGATAAATATGATCTTCATTCACCTATTCCTCATAGGCTAGATTTCTCAGTTACTTCTTGTATCACAGGTCTTGCTTTTTGTCCAGTGTATTTTTTCCACAAGCTACAGTAATTCTGTTTCTTTCCCCAGACCCATTCCAGTGATTGTATATCCAGTCCCAAGTTACACGGACTACTCCGGGAAATAGATGATGTGAAAGTCTCTTAATTCCTCCTGAGCCCCCTCCCTCTCTGCTACACTGGGGAGCACTGCTGTGTTTACTACCTCAGAGACACCATGCTTGAGGCTGGGGATAGATTATCTCAATGCCTTTTACAGGCTGGGATGGATAGCTGTGTACATTACAGGGTAGACTGGGAGCAACTTCTGTAAACAGGAAAGCCAGGGACTAATGTCTGTGAACAGCACATACAGAGACAGCTAGAATTGTATGGGACAGCCATAATCAGTCAGCTCTGAACCGGGTAACCATTGGTAAAGAGGGGAAAGGCTAGTGTTTGGGAACACTTACGGGATCAGTCACAGTAAAAGTAGTCTTTGATGGTGTCTAATCTGTGGGCAACATGTACAGAGTAGAAGCTGAGCAGATTGATTTACCGTATTTTTCGGACTATAAGACGCACTTTTTTTCACCCAAATTTGGGAGAAAAATGGGGTTGCGTCTTATAGTCTGAATGTGGGGGCGGAGGAGTGGGATCGCAGCATCGCCTCATTCCTGCCGCCGCTGGCTTCCTGTGGCGGGCTTCCTGCAGCGGAAGGTGTAGGACGATGTAGGTGTCCCAGCAAATCCATCCCGGCCATCTGCTGTGCTATTACGGCGGATGCCGGGTCTGTAAAGATAATGGTGGCCGCTCTGCTGCAGAATGATCGCCATAGCTACCGGATCTCCGCTGTAATGTACAGCGCAGACCCGGAGCTAATGCCCGCGATCAGAGTCCACTCTAATCGCGGGCATTACTACTTCAAAGCCCCCCTAAAGTATAAGAGTATCCCAAGGGGCCGGTCCCCACCCTTCAAGTTGCAGGCCGGCTCCTGCGCAGTGAGATAGCAGGAGCCGACCTGTTACTGTGACAGCCTTATGAAGGCTCCCAGGCTTGTCATAGTAATATTACTATTGCGGCTGGTCTATGACAAGCTTCAGTAATAATGTACAGAATCTCTCATAGACTGCAGTACACTTGTATTGCAGTCTATGAGACTTGCAAATCAATGATTGCAGGTTCAAGCCCCCTAGGGGGGCTAATAAAATAGTAAAAAAAAAGTTTTAAAAAATATAAAAAATAAATAAAAAATAAAAAGTTCTAAATCACCCCCTTTCCCTAGAATACATATAAAAGTAGAAAATTACTGTGAAACACAAGTATACCTGTGTCCAAAAATGCCCGGTCTACAAACTTATGAAAATATTTTTCCTGTAGGGTGAACATCGTAGCGGGAAAAAATCAAAAGTGCCGAACCGCCGTTTCGCCTCTGATTTGAATAAAAAGTGATCTAAGCAATAGACAATGGCACCTGTTTGAAATTGTTATCAGTATAAAAGACACCTGTCCACAGCCTCAAACAGTCACACTCCAAACTCCACTATGGTGAAGACCAAAGAGCTGTGGAAGGACACTAGAAACAAAATTGTAGACCTGCACCAGGCTGGGAAGACTGAATCTGCAATAGGCAAGCAGCTTGGTGTGAAGAAATCAACTGTGGGAGCAATAATTAGAAAATGGAAGACATACAAGACCACTGATAAACTCCCTCCATCAGGGGCTCCACACAAGATCTCACCCCTTGGGGTCAAAATGATCACAAGAACGGTGAGCAAAAATCCCAGAACCACACAGGGCAGGGGGACCTAGTGAATGACCTGCAGAAAGCTGGGACTAACGTAACAAAGGCTACCTTCAGTAACACACTACGCGGCCACGGACTCAGATCCTGCAGTGCCAGACGTGTCTCCCTGCTTAAGCCAGTACATATCCGGGCCCGTCTGAAGTTTGCTAGAGAGCATTTGGATGTTCCAGAAGAGTATTGGGAGAATGTCATATGGTCAGATGAAACCAAAGTAGAACTGTTTTGTAGAAACACAACTCTTCGTGTTTGGAGAAGAGTGAATGCTGAGTTGTATCCAAAGAATACCATACCTACTGTGAAGCATGGGGGTGGCAACATCATGCTTTGTGGCTGTTTCTCTGCAAAAGGAACAGGACGATTGATCCATGTACATGAAAGAATGAATGAGGCCATGTATCGTGAGATTTTGAGTGCAAACCTCCTTCCATCAGTAAGGGCATTGAAGATGAAACGTGGCTGGGTCTTTCAGCATGACAATGATCCCAAGCATACCGCCAGGGCAATGAAGGAGTGGCTTCGTAAGAAGCATTTCAAGGTCCTGGAGTGGCCTAGCCAGTCTCCACATCTCAACCCCATAGAAAACCTTTGGAGGGAGTTGAAAGTCCGTGATGCCCAGCGACAGCCCCAAAACATCTCTGCTCTAGAGGAGATCTGCATGGAGGAATGGGCCAACATACCAGCAACAGTGTGTGCCAACCTTGTGAAGACTTACAGAAAACGTTTGACCTCTGTCATTGCCAACAAAAGATATATAACAAAGTATTGAGATGAACTTTTGTTATTGACCAAATACTTATTTTCCACCATAATTTGCAAATAAATTCTTTAAAAATCAGACTGTGATTTTCTGGATTTGTTTTCTCATTTTGTCTCTCATAGTTGAGGTCTACCTATGATGTCAATTACAGGCCTCTCTCATCTTTTTAAGTGGGAGAACTTGCACAATTGGTGGCTGACTAAATCCTTTTTTCCCCCACTGTATATAGGGCTCACAATCTAAAATACCTATCAGTTTGTCTTTTTTTTTTTTTTTAAAAAAAAGGGTTTTTCTCTCATGAAGCAATGTGATTGTATACAGCATACAGACAGTGATATCTAAATACGGAAAAAAAATTGGAGTGTGTGGACCAAACCATTACTTGTCATAAAACACATGAGTTGCATTGCAAGTGGCATGCATATATATATGTAGCATAAGTATATTAGGGAACAGTTTAAAGTTGTAGTGATCCATACTAATAGTTTCCTTTATAACATAGTAAATTATTTATATTGCAGGTTGCATGTTTAAGAATGTGTTGTTCTCTAAGCTTGCCAGTCATTTAATGGGGAATTGATACATGTTTGTATCTTCTAAGGTGACACTGCAGTCTATAAGGATAATTCTTACTGGATTCTTGGCAGAACCTCTGTGGACATCATAAAGAGTGGAGGGTACAAAATCAGCGCCTTAGAAGTAGAGCGCCACCTCTTGGCTCATCCTAGCATTACAGGTGTGTAAAATATTTCTAGAAATGAAATACTTTGGACACTTTTGCACATGTTTTGATACATGTAGTAAACACTTACATGTTTTTTAAGTTGACCCATTCTTCTTATGCATTCAGCAACCTTCATAGCTAGTTTGCCTTTTCTACCTTTGGCATGGGAGCAGGTATTCCCTGGCACTGGTCGTATGTTATCTTTTCTGGCCATTTCTCCTGAAAATGACATCCTTTGGACACTTTTGCACATGTTTTGATGCATGTAGTATACACTTACATGTTTTTTAAATTGACCCATTCTTGTTATGCATTCAGCAACCTTCATAGCTAATTTGCCTTTTCTACCTTCGGCCCTTTGGCATGGGAGCAGGTATTCCCTGGCACTGGTCGTATGTTATCTTTTCGGGCCATTTCTCCTGAAAATAGACTGAACACTGTGCTATTACCTGCCTGTGAGATGCCAGGTTTTCCTTCCCCACACTGTGCTGTGAGTTAATATATATTATTTTACCCCTACAGTGTGCTGTTAGCTTCTATAGATGATCTTCTCCCTACCCTGTGCTGTAATCTGCTGTAGACAATCCTTCTATTATACTGTGCTATGAGCAATATTGTTGATCTTTCCCCCACACTGTGCTGTGAGCTGCTGTATATGATCTTCTCCCTCCACTATGTTGAGAGCTGCTGTAGACAATCCTTCTTTTATACTGTGCTGTGATCAGTATGGGTAATCTTTCCCCCACACTGTGCTGTAAAATGCTATTTATGATCTTACCCCACTACACTGTGCTGTAAGTTTCTGTAGATGATCCTACACTGTGTTGAGAGCTTACTATGTTATGCTGTAGACAGTCATCCCACCAAACTGTGATGTGAGTTGCAGTGAACAATCCTTCCTCTACACTGTGTTTTGAGCTACTCCAGTTAATCTGTCTCCATTGTATTGTGAGCTGCTGTCGGTGATCTGCCCCTATAATATACTGTGAACTGCTATTGAGAATTTCACCCAGGAGCTGCTGTAAACAATGTTACCCCTACACTCTGTTGTTGGCCTCTGTGGATGATCTTCCCCTTACACTGTGCTGTGAGCTGGTTAAGAAACGAATTAATATTGGATGGATTTTCTTGATTGGGAGAAACTGCAGTGTAACCCATCAGAGAGCAGATTTTGCACAGCAAAGAATAGAGCAACTTGCAATGTATGGAAATTCATGCAAACTACAGAAGAAAAACAAAATAAAACCACAGTAAATGTTTTATATAAATCAATTGCATATATGTTTTATTTTTTAAAATACATACAATGGGCAGAAAAAACATAGCCTTTCCCTAGACATTACGTGCAATAATCTTTAAAGGAAGTCTGTCCAAAATATCCCCCATGCCCATAATAGTGTCATTACCACCCGCTATTATACCCATCTGAAAGCTGCCATAACCTGGGATTTTATATGGTGACATTCAGTGGGTGAAAATATATTATCTGACTGATGGAACTTTTCCACCTGTCAGAAATGTTTTATACGTTCATCTCTAGTAATAATCGTTACTACTATTATTTTAGCGTGTAACATATATCACTAGAGAAGGGGTCGGCGTATTTTACTCCATAAAGATCAGGTATGGACAGGACAGGGACAGGGTCAAATGTAAACTTTATTGATTACTTTGTGTATGTGTTGTATAAGTGTTTGGTGCAACTCTTTTGGCACTGTAACCTTGACAATGGTAAACGTCTGGGTCACAGTGCCAATAACTTCCTGGTTATGCTCAGTGGCGTATTACATAAGAATACCCCTGTGATTAGCCTCAGAGGGGTATTACATTATCCCTCTATGTGACAATCAGAGAGCAAAAGTACAGTATGCTCTCTGATTGATAGGAGAGGGGATAACATGGACAGAAGTCCAGGCCACCCCTCTCCCTGGGGTCACATACAAGATATGTACAGACAATGGTGATTTATCATTGTCTCTGCAGCTCTGCTCCTTCCCCCTCCTTTCTCCTTCAGCAGCTCTAAGATGCTGCCTGGGGCTGGAGGGGAAGGACACTTTAGAACCCCATATCTCAGGATCCGTTAGGGATATGAAGATGAGCTTGGAATTGTTTAAACATGAGATCATCAAAATAGCCCTTACAGATTCTGAGTGATCTGCTGTTAAAACGATGTCGGGAATTAAGATCTGCAATGGGATCTCAATGCCGAACATCATTTTCACCAGCAAATCGCTCTGAATCTGTAAGGGCTATCATGATGACCTTGGTATCTTTTTAAAATGAATCCAAGTTCATATTCATAACCCTAACAGATCCTGAGAAATCGGCATTAGTAGCAAGGACATTTTATATACATCCTCTGCAATTAAAATGCCACCCTGGCCAGACGGCAGGGAAAGGGTTAAAGTCCCCCTGCAGTTGTCCCCACAGTTTAATGCCCCTCTCCTACCACACAAAAAAAAAAGAAAAGAAAACTCTTATTACTCACCTCTCCACGCTCCCCTGCTGTCTCGTCTGGAGTCTTCATGGATCTGCAGGCCCTATGTAAGTGACGTCATCACATCACGCCTGCAGCTCCAGCAGAAGAGAGGATGAATGGTGAAGCAGGGAGCGGACAGCTCCCTGCTTCATCATTGTATGAAACTAGGGCAGCCCAGCGGGACAGCATATGCAGGACTGTCCCGCTGTCCCAACCGGGCTACCATAGGTAGGGCCCGGTGAACGTACACCGTTGTCCTTATGGTTAAAGCGGCCCTGCCATCATGGCCACCAACTGGTGAAGCAATACAGAGATAATAATTTTTTTTTGAACATGCTAATCAGCCTGCAAGTGCAGTGGGGGTGGGGCTTGATTTCACAGTTTGGCTTCTATTAAAGGTGTATACACAACACTCTTATTGGTTTAGGAGGTATTGTAGACCCAACAGACCTCTTTTAAAATGACGTTTCCTTGCTGTCTTATTAGATGTAGCAGTGATCGGAGCTCCAGATTCGACTTGGGGGCAGCGTGTATCAGCCATTGTGAAACTGCGTGACGGGCATACGCTACCCTTAAAGGAACTAAAAGAATGGGGAAGGTGAGTAGAGGACAGAAAAGAGAGAAAGGTGTAAGATCCCTAAAGTGGATGTGTTTTCTAACAATTCCCTATAATCATTATCTGTATCTACTTTATGGGTGTCCCAATAAATGGTCAGCAAACAACATTATTGTGTAGTTAAGTGAGTATTGTGAATATTAGATTCTTATTGAGTGCAAACATAATGCAATGAACATACCTGTAAAAGCATCAGCTAGTAAATACAGCAGGATCACCATTAGCAGTGTCTGCTGGTTATGTATGTTCTCTGGTAAGTGTTGCCCAAGAGAAAGAACATGAAAAAGCTCAATATTCATGAACCTGTTTTATCTGTTTCCTTCACTGGACAGGATGTGTAAATTGTGATTTTTCTTTCATTGTTCATCAAAACCTACAGATTTCTTCCTTGTGGTTGTGTCTTTCATTCTATTACCGACAGATGGGGAGGGTATAAAACAAACTTTCTGAAAGTATATTGCCTTGATCTCATTTTTTCTTTTTGGCGAATCTGCCTACATTGCTCTGCAATAACCATTCACTTTATTTCTTGCAATATTTCTCACTGCAGCTGTAAAACTTGTCTCTCCTGTCAATATCACTGCACTGGTTTGCAGTCCTGCTAACAGAATTGGATGTAAATAGAAGTGGACAGAAGTGGATATAGCAGAAAACAGATATATCTACCCCTTTTTATATTTCCCATTCCTCTCAAATCCACTTCTGCCAAGAAATTGCTTCCAAAACTTTTGTGGCATTTTTTAATATGCTGTGTGTGAAACCACCTTTATCTGTGCATTATGCACTTTGCATAGAAATAAAAGATTTGGCGCTTCATGTGCCATCCATGTAGATGCTAATGATGTTGCAGGGTGTGGGCTGACAGACCCCATTGCCTCTTCTGTGGCAGGCAGCAGTACCCTCCTGCAACTTGAGGTATAGTTCTGAGTTAAAAGTTTAATATCACAGCATGACAAAATGTCAACCTTGTCGATAAATGTATAAATCATGGAGGAAAGTATTGGGAAGGGTGGGAATGTAGTTGTGAATAATTGAGCTGTACCAGCCTCACATGAGCTGTAAATATTCTGTCTTGGACGCCTATACATTTTTTTACAAGATGTATTGCCTGGTCCTCATAATGGGCAGAAATTTGGCCAAATAAGGCTGGAATTAGTCAATATATGATTGTGCTGATATTTGTAGTCCTACAGCAGTGATTATTCTATATTGTCTGCTCAACTCATATGTTTGCTTACTTATATTTTTGGTTCAGGTACAGCATCAGTTTTCTTGCAGTAGGTTTCTAATATTTCTACAGATGACACATTTAACTTATAGTTCCAGCACATACGTTATGCAACTAAGTCTTGTTCCCTTCTCTTATTTAGGGCATTCATGGCCCCGTACTGCATTCCTGCCGAGCTTATCCGGGTGGAAGAAATTCCCCGAAACCAGATGGGAAAAATCAATAAAAAACAACTGCTGGCTCTCTTCTATTCACAGTGAGAAGGAAGGGGTAGGGGAGCAGAATATACCTGTCTGAATACACAGAGGACACACCAAGAGCACTCTACCTTTCACACACTGCACGTCAAGGAATGCATATATGGGTGTTCGCACAATGCTCTATAAAGAGAATGTACTAATATAGTAGAGCTAAACTTGCTATTCAGCTGTAGTGTTATCTGCAACCATATGGAAATTCAGAGCACACATCATGATATCACCAAGCTTTGTGCCAAATGACACTTGGCTTTGCATCTTCAGTACTACCCTGATCGGACAGTGAGTGCTGTATTTTTTTTATGCTAAACTCAGGGAGCTGTTCTCTGTATTAGAGATATTACATTACACCATCATTCTACTGTGCTAGATGACCCAGGCAACAGAACCAAGGCTGGAGTCACACGTAGAGTATATATACATATGACAAATTTTTTTGCAAAAATGTCATTGCCCATTTACCAGAATGGGACTTACAATCACTGCACCTGATGCAGTAGCACTCCCATTCAGATGTATGAAACAGGTACAGAAATTTCTGCCACATGTGGACATCCTTTGTGTGAACATACTGTCTTTTGGGGGTTTTTTTTTCTGCTTTGATCCAAATGACAATGTTGGATTTTAACTAGTTATGTGAAAGTGATCTTTTAGTGGTCCGCACTAATTTTAAATGAAAGTCAAATAATTTCTAATAATATAAAAACTATGAAGGGGATTTCCAGGTGATGATAATACATTTGCACAAATTTTAGTCCTCAGTATTCCCTGGGACTGAATATTTTACCTCAGATACATAGATGGCTGAAATAAATTATAAAAAAAAAGATACCATTGTACCCTCTTGTTTACCTTATTAAATTTATTTCAACATAATAGTTGAATGTATCCAAGCCCTGGAATTTGATGCAATTGACAGAGAGCATGTGCAGGCTGCTCCTATTTAAGTTATAAGAGCAGAGCAGCGGTCCTACCCACTGTATATACTGCGCTTCCTGGGAATTGTAGTTCTGCTCTGCAGCCTACACAGCTTCCAGTGGCTAATAATATAAGACCTATGAAGGAGCGTTTCTAGGTGATGATAAATACATTTGCACAAACTCGCAGTCCAATGCAGCAGCTTCCGGCACCTGGAGGCAGCCAGAACAGTTGATCTGTGCTGAGTTCAGATGTCAGATCCCCACAGATCACAAACTTATCACCTATCCTGTGTATAGATCATCAGTATGAAAAATCCATTTGGGGTCGGAAGAACCCTTTAAACTAATGACAAGTTTAAAATACAGAGTTGGTAGAAGAGAATCACTCATTCAAGACCACCATCTATTGTCCCTAGAAGATAACTACTACAAAGAGAATCTCTCACTCTGGAGGAGCAGGCACATCAATGAATTACATGGACATTTTTTATTTCATTTGGCAGCATGCGATACCTTTTATTTCTCTTAGGTGGTGCTGCAGGGGAGTTGAACACTTGCTGCCAAGTTCTTCGACAGATTATAGCATATTACTATGGATCCCAGCAATGGGACACTCTTTGATCAGTCTATTTTCAGAGAACCCATCTAATAAAAAGGGGTAGTCAACAGCAGTAAACCACTTCAATTGCTTTACTTTACTTTAACATAACTATACTTCCAGGATGAGGTCGTTTTAAGCACCTTGAAGTAGAGTTATGTGATGGGGGTCGCATGGACTCCCTGTGTAACAGCTAAGGTTGGCAATAACTGTTGCCTTTCAGGAGTATTTCAAAGTATATCAGCAGTCAGATGATCACATTGTGATGTCCTCTAGCGGGACTAAAATAAATTATTGCAAAAATTGAAATAAAGTTAAAAAAAACCCTACACAGTGCCAATTTCATATAAAAAATGGCTATACTTTGTAAATGTGTTGCAGATGCAGCAACTCACGGTTATTTAAACCGTGTGGTAAGGCCTAAAAACACCAGAAAATTATTTTTTATTTTCCATCTATCCATCCCTGCCCAAAAAATGAAAGATTAAAAGTGAAATGATATTTGTACCAAATGGCACATAGTTTAAAATACAAAAAAACTATAGTGCTGTTTTTTTTTTTTTTATAACATCAATACATTTTACGTACCGCAAAATGGTTCAACTGAAAAAGTAAGTAAAAAACAAACCCTCATACAACTATGCTAACTGAAAAGAAAGTTACGGGTCTTTGCAGGGCCGTTTTAACACATTGGTGGGCCCAGTGCAAAGGTTTCATAAGTGGGCCCCCCATCACCACCTGCTATCATACCCCTCTGAAAGCTGCCAGTGGGTGAAAATATGTTATCTGACTGATGGAACTTTTCCACCTATCAGAAATGTTTTATACCTTCATCTCTAGTGATTGTCATTTCTATTATTTTAGTGTGTAATAGATATCGCTAGAGAGGCAGGCAGCGGATTTTACTTTCTAAAGATGAGGTGTGGACAGGACAGGGACAGTGAAAAAATGTAAACTTTATTGATGACTTTGTGGATGTGGTGTACAAGTGTTTGGTGCAACTCTTTTGGTGCTGTGACCTCGACAATGGTAAACGTCTGGGTCACAGTGCCAATAACTTCCTGGTTATGCTCAGAGGGGTATTACATTATCCCTCTATGTGACAATCAGAGAGAAAAAGTATAGTATGCTCCCTGATAGGAGAGGGGATAACATGGACAGAAGTCCCTGCTAACCCTCCCCCTGGGGTCACATCCAGGTTATGCACAGACAATGAGAATTTATCATTATCTCTGCAGTCTGCAGTTCTGCTCCTTCCCCCTCCTTCAGCAGCTCTAAGATGCTGCCTGGGGCTGGAGGGGGGTACACTTTAGAGCCCCATACCTCAGGATCTGTTAGGGCTATGAACATGAACTTGGATTCATTTTAAAGATGAGAATCTTTAAAATGATACCAAGGACATCATGATAGCCCTTACAGATTCGGAGTGATCTGCTGTTAAAACGATGTCGGGAATTAAGATCTGCATTGGGATCGCAATGCCGAACATCTTTTTCACCAGCTAATCACTCCGGATCTGTAAGGGCTATCATGAGATTCTCATCTTTAAAATGAATCCAAGTTCATGTTCATAACCCTAACAGATCCTGAGAAATCAGCATTAGTAGCAAGGACATTTTATATACATCCTCTGCAATTAAAGTGACACCCTGGCCAGACGGCAGGGAAAGGGTTAGACCCCCTGAAGTTGTCCCCACGGTTTAATGTCCCTCTCCTACCACAAAAAAAACCCCACTAATCCTCACCTCTCCTCTCTCCCCTGCTATCTCGGTCCCAGTCTTCATGGAGCTGCAGGCGCTATGTAAGTGACGTCATTGCGCCTGCATCTCCAGGGGAAGAGAGGATGAGGGCTCCCTGCTTCATTATTGTATGCAATTGGGGCAGCCTGGCAGGACAGCATATGCAGTACTGTCCCGCTGTCCCAGCGGGGCCTCGCTACCATAGGGCCCAGTGCAAGTGCACCGTTGACCCTATGGTTAAAGCGGCTCTGGTCTTTGAATGTAACACTGAAAAAAAAATCGGGAAGAAAAGGCTTTGCCCTAATGGTCAAAAGTAGGCTGACCTAAAGGGATTAAAAAGGGCACGTCATGTCTTTCAACTCCTTGATAATTTATATACCATTTACTGCCTCCTAATCCCTCTGTATTTTTATTTTTTGACTAGCATACTCATGATCCAAAGGTATCCGTGCTGTTGCTTTCTGTTACCAATACAAGTATGTGTTGGAGTAGTAGATATTTACTGTCAATTGGACAGTCTCCAGTGTCAAACAGGAAGACTTCACTCCCCAGCATCATTTTAATAAATCTGGCCCAATGAGTTAAGCACATGACAGGTCCTCTTTAGGAAAGGCCTAATGAAATTTAAAAACCATACTTCCTAAAATTGGATCCCTATATAAGCTAGCCTTTTCAGCGCTAGTTTGTTTTAAAAAAAACATATTAGAAATGCCCATTTTTGGTCACTTTTAAAGTGTAACTGTAATTTTTTGCTATTGTGCTCATTTTTAATATATTTTATTAATCTGCTTTACTTTCTTTTAGCAGAAAAGTTCTAAACGTCTCCCTAGCAACACCCTATTTTGCAAATGCCAAGGGGTGGCATCACTATAAATAGCTCCTTTTTTTCACCACCTAGAATAGTGCTTCTGGTGCTGTTTGAAAGCTGAGAGTCTCCAATATTGCAGCTCTATTACAGAAGCAGAGAAGTTACTAGTTAAAACACAGTTGTGCATGTGATTTTTATATGCTGCAGCTATGGAGTACCTTACACCATAGTCATACAATATGATATTCTTATACCATAATTACCTGCAGAGCAGTTATATAACATGGAGAGCATTAAACAATAATTATCTTTACAGAGGGCAGTATGGTATAACATAATTCACTGCAGAACAGTGATATGATATGGTATACATCATACATTAAATACCATAACTGCCTGCAGATCATTGAAATAATGTGTAGTACATTGTACTGTAATTTCCTGCAGCACAGTCATTGTAGTATGCTCTACCATAATTTTCTTCAGAGCAGACACTTTGCATGATGTATTTTTGCTGTAATACACGCAGAGTAGCTATGTCATATGGAGGACAAAATATTGTAATTACCTGCAGAGAAGTAATATAACATGAGGCACATTATACTGTTATTATCTGCAGGGCAGTTATGTAAGAGTACATTATGCCACAATTATCTACTTAGCAGTCATAATATATGTAGTACATTTAATACCATTATTACCTATAAAACAGTCATATAATATGGAATACATTATATTGTAATCACCTACAAAACAGTCATATTACATGGAGCACATTATACTGTAATTACCTATAAAGCAGTCATATTACATGAAGTACATTATACTGTACCTATAAAACAGTCATATTACATGGAGTACATTATGCAATTACCTATAAAGGTCACATTATATGGAGTACATAATACTGTAATTACCTATAACAATCATATTACATGGAGTACATAATACTATAATTACCTATAAAATAGTCATATTACATTGAGTGCATTATACTGTAATTACCTATAAACAATCATATTACATGGAATACATAATACTGTAATTATCTATAAAACAGTCATGTTACATGGAGTGCATTATACTGTAATTACCAATAAAACAGTCATATTACATGAAGTGCATTATACTGTAATCACCTATAGCAATCATATTATATGGAGTACATTATACTGTAATTACCTATAAAACAGTCATATTACATGGAGTACATTAGAGTGTAATTACCTGCAGAGCGGTTACATAACATGGCCTGCATTATACCCTAATTACTTACAAAACAGTTGTATAACATGGATGACATTATACCGTAATTACCTGCAGAGCAGTCATACAACATGCAGTACATTATACCATAATTACCTGCAGAGCATTTCTGTACTGTAATTATCCTGGACTTGTACTGGAATTATTCACTGTGCTGCCATGTTATATACTACATCAGATCATAGAGTATATATATATACGCCATAAATCAGACATGCAACATGCGGAATACAATGTTGTAATTACTCATAAAATAGTCATATTACATGTTAAACATGATGATGGAGGGAATTTTATCAACTGATGCACTTCAGAATTCTTTTTGAGTTGATTTGCAACAACATTTTGGATTTTTACACCACTCACCCCATGTTTGAAAAACTAATTTCTAGGTTAAGGCTACTGTAGGTTTACCTGCAGTCAAATGTGAAACCACAGACAACTGCTTGTCATATTAAAATATGTTGTGCCGGGTGACAAGCACAGCTCTACTACCTTCTTTATATAGAAAGAAAAGAAAATTATGTATACTACATTATGGCCATTAATAGCATATATGTAATAATAGTCCTGTGCCTCGATTACTTGCATGTCATAACACTATGTCTGAAGAAGAGAGCTAGTACTCTCGAAAGCTTACCATCAAATATACTCAGCCTCTAAAAGTTATCACCTGATTTCTTCACTCTTCCACTACTTTCTATGGCTAACACGGTACAACATTATACTACTTGCATGAGCACCATGAAGAGTTAATTCCTTGGCTTTGGTCTCCAGCGTGGCCCTGATTTTGGTGACATCTCCTGGACTTGGCAGTCTGATCAATACAGAGCAGCAGAGGCTCATTCATAACTGCTCTAGTGACAGGCAGGACCCAGCAGGGAATAAATAGCAGGCCGGCCGCTAACGATCCATCTCTGGGCCAGTTCAGCCGTAGGTAATGAAGGGGAATATGTGTGTTTCTTTGTATGTTGTGTGGGGGGTGACCGGGGTCTGAATCATTAGTATAATTCCACAGAAATCTGTTGTGATAAATGGGATCTAAAATGGGAGTGTTTGGCCCGCCATGCTACAATTAACCCCCTGACCTAGCCACAAGACTGGTGACATGCCACTTAGACTAGTGACAGAACTAATTCTTGCAAGAGTAATGACATGCACAGTCCAGGGCCAATGAATCCCATAAAACAGTGTATTTATAGTTTACAAATTCACTACAGTACCCTGTGTATAAGTGTAACTTTATAGTTGTTCTCTAGGAGTTTTTCGCAGGCCTCCAGCAGTGAAATAGCTTTTCTCTCTGAAATGAAATATACCACCAGTAAACCTTTTTTTTTTGTCGGTTTTAAGGGAACACTCAAAAGTCAAATGTTTCATGCCTGGTGCAGGTCCACAAGATGAGTTAAAAGGAAACCAAAGTGCAAATACCTGTCATGCATCATCCTCTCATGCCCTGTTATATGTATAAAGTGATGGAAGCCATCCGCTTCCAACAGTTGTGCCTTAAAGGAGTTTTGCCAGGGTTTCACTTGCTCTCCTGTGTCCTCTCCCTCCCATTTCCTGGTTTCAGTGACAACTTGGTGTAAGGGCTTAGCCTGTGTGATGTACAGTTAAGGAGACTAAACTGCACAGATATGTCTGGATTTACATCCAGGGATAACCGAAACACTGATCAGCACTGTTCTAACCCTTATTAGGACTCAACAGCAAAATGCACTTTAGCCCTTTCCAACTAGTATGGCGGATGTCAAATATTTAAAAATGACAGACACTCAGGAGCTGATCAGGGGAATTATTCCCCCGGACGCCTCCGAGTTTTGATTCTTGCCATGACAGCCAGGAGCCTATTGAAGGCTCCCAGGCTTGTCTGGCATACATTTATATTACAGACTGCTCTGTGCAGCCTGTAATACAAGTTCTGCCATATAACAATGCATTGCAATGTATTGTATTAGTGATAAAACCCACTAGGGGTCTAATAACTGCAGTAAAAAAAAAAAAAAGTTAAAAAAAAAATTAAAGAATTAAAAATTTGAATCACCTACCCCCCTTTCCCTATAACACATATAAAAGTAAAAAAAATAAAGTGAAACACATACTTAATAGATATCCCTGTGTTCGAAAACTACCCAGTCTACAAACTTATAAAAATATTTTTCCCATACAGTGATCGCCATAGCAGGGAAAAAAAAAATCAAACGAGCCGAAATGCTGTTTTATTTTGTTTTTTTTGTTGTTTTTTTTTTTGCTGTTTCGCTTCCCATAAAAATGTATACCATACTGTTCCATAGAATTCAGGTAACGTCATTTTGTCTGCACAGTGAACGCCATAAAAACAAAGCCCATAACAAAGTCGCACAAATTCAGTTTTTCTCCATTTCCAGTACATCATACAGCATATTAAACTTTACCATTACAAAGTACAATTTGTCTCATAAACATTAAGCCCTCATATGGCTCTGTGATCGGAAAAAGAAAAAAAAATTATGGGGTGTGGACGGTGGGGAGTCAAAAACGAAAATCGAAAAATTCCTGTGGCTGGGTTAAAGAGCTGACGGAAGGCTCCATTGCCTGTCAATCACAATATAGAGAAGAGAATAGTAGTAGATAGACTATTTTTGCAGTGATTCCCCCACAGGCAGAATGTTGTTCCTCCTACAGGTCGTGCTGCAGGATGTGTTGTACACACTGCTCTTGGTACAGTCTAGGTATGCTGCGGCATGATGTTTTTGTTGGGGCAGGAATACTGTCTATAAATAGGATTGTTACTGCACCTTTTGGGAGTCGTTGTCCAGGAATCAGCTCAGAAGAAACCAGAGCCATGTTCAATTCTGAGCTTCGGAACCCCATCCCAAAAGCTAGCAGTGCAAGATGTGATGATAGCTCTGAGTAGCGGAGTCTGTTTATGAGCTTGACGTTCATTCCCTCTGCAAACAGGAATGTAGTTGATGTCTCAGCGGGCTTTGCAATTCTGATGCTGTCATTGAAGGCCAATACTGGGATAGATGTGACTTCATTGTAAATAATTTTTGGTCACATCTTACTAGGAAGCACTAGGGTAAGTGGAGAACTAGTAGCTCTGATCTACAGCTTTGGGTTACCAGGTATGACAAGAGGCATAAGTTTTGCCCAGAGTATATCTCTAAAAATTCAGTGCACAACTGTAAGGCAGATCTTCAATTCAGGAGTCAAGGAAAGCTTGGTGGCTACTTGTCCTAAGGGTCGTCTGTACATGGACTATTATAGCAGTCACTAAGGAAATGTTTTTAAAGCACATGAGTGCTCAGGAAACAAAACTATAGCAGAGCCAAGAATTTTTCTTCTCTATCACTGCTCACTGTATCTTCTTCCTATGTTAGGCTCTTTTCACATTGCGTTTGCTGTTCCCAGTGCATAAGTTAAACAATGCCTAACCATACCATCTGCCACTTATAGGGAACTATGTTTAAAAAATATTGTATACAGCAACATATACATATTGTTTTCTGGTTTCCACTATATGGAATAGTACAGTTTGCTGCACTATTCTGTACAGTTAAAAAGTGCACAGACAATACAACATGAAAAGAGTCTAAGCCATTTATGCCCCCACCTGTACCCCCTTCAGATTGTTGGTTTAGGCACTATTTTACAGCAACTAGTTTTAGCAGAAAAAAGGAGTCACTCAGACTTTGAAATACATAGCCACTGCTGCCTTCTTCCCTTTCCTTCACTCTTAGGTTTCTGATAAATTTTACAATGCATTATCTGATCTATGGGTGTAATGATCTGGAAAAAAGTAGGACATCAGGATCGAATGGAACGAAGATGACAAATCTTTGTACTTTCCAATGATAGTATATGAGTCTTGCAGTCTGTATTCTTAGATCATGGCCCATAATGCTATTTATTAATTCCATCTGGTTGTGACTCTTCATTTATTTATCACTTTTGGATCCCATACATAGTCAAACTTTACAGTCTATGTCTTGTTTCCCATTATTTCTCTGCAATCCATGGTCAGAGAAGGCCCAGTGTCCTGACTCACCTGTGAGAAATCTGCCTACTGGCAACATGAGTTGTGACACACCGACAAGTTTATGTGTCATTAAAGCTGGTCATTCCCATCAGACTTTAGTTGGCCAAAATGGTCTATTTTTGCCATTTTGACTGACAATTCGTTAAAAACCAGCACACATTTGTCTACCTGAACTGTTGAATATTTTCAGATCATTTGCCATACTACGCAAACTCAAAGTCATTTTTCCTAAAAAAAAAAAATAAAAAAAAATGGAAATGCCCTCTTAGCTTCCATGAATAAATTTGCGATAGACCTTGACCTAATACACATAAACAATCATGTATTATATATTGCAGTACAAAAGTATTGCAGTATATAGTACAGGTGATCAAGCGACCCCAGGTTCAAGTCCCCTTGTGGGATACAAAAAAAAAAACTGTAAAAAGTTTTAAAAAAGTATAAAACTAAATAATGAAACTTTCAAAAATAACAATTTCCCATTTCAATAAAGTTATTTATCTTGTACAGTGAACGCTGTAGAAAAAAAAAAAAATAACTGCAGTAAGCAAATTAATGTGTTTTGCTCACCTCTCCTTCTGCAAAAGAATGCAATAAAAAGTGATTAAAAACTTGTACATACCATAAAATGGCTGCTATAAAAATTTAGACTTGCTCCGCAAAAAAGACTCCGTCTCAGTGTTCGCCTGAGATTGGCCAAACACCCAACGGATTCTGTTATAATCAATGGGGTTCGCTAGGATCTGTGTGACCATTATCACACCAGTCCACCTATCCATCTTTCTGGTCCTCCGACAAGTGTGAACCTAACGTAACTCTGTCAAAAAAAAAAAAAAGTAAAAAAAAATTATGGACACCAGACCAGAATATGTTGTTCCCGTGCAAATTGTTTATTTTCACAATATGGCACTTTATTCATTAATAATTGTAAAACATAATGAAACCAGTAAAAATATGGTACTGCTATAACCATAATGACCTGCTGGAAACAAAAATTAATGATAGAATTGGATGTTGTTTTTTTTCACGTGGAATCCCAATAAGTTAATAAAAGCTATTCAAAACATTATATGTACCCCAATATGATGCCAGCTAAGTGTACAATTTGTTATGCAAAAAATAAGTCCTCATATGGCAAAAAAATAAAAAAAAATTATGAATTTTGTGAGGCAGAGGTAGCACATATGAAGAAACTCACTTAACCTTAATGCCCAACTATTCTGCATCGTTAAAGGGTACTACATTTAGCTTCTCCCAGCCTGAAATGCCTGACACAGCATATAAATTGCATTGGACGGGTTACCCATCCATTGTACAGACAAGTTGCATGGTGCTTCAGTAATCCTGGCCAAGGTTTAGTTCATGACTAATATGGCAAGTGTTGCATGCAGTGCCCTGTGCGTCTATGCCATGGTGGCATCATTTGTGTGTTATGAACTTCCATGTCCTGGTAGATGACATTATTTTGCCCTTGTTGTATTCATTAGCATTCCTGGTGTAGTGTTCTTTTAAGCTAGTGACGCTTGTCCTCTGCTGTGGCCATGCTCTGTGTTTTTATACTATACCCCCTCCCCAGTAAAGAGTCTGTTGGGCATTGTGTTCTGCAAACTGTAGCTCTGCACTCTTCATGCTATAATGTGTCCATTGTGCTCACTGTGTCCTAGTCGTCTGTTGAAATGAACACTTATCTCTCAGAGGTTATGCCATTTTTGCTCCCATTGCTTTTTGCCCTCTGTACTATGTGCCCAGTATATTGTTGTCTGCTCCCTGTATTCTGCTGTGCGAACTCCCAGTGCTATGCCCGTGCTGTGTTTGCAGCAATCAGCAGACGGTGGAATGTGTGCCCGGGGGGTGCTGGGCTTCCAAGTTTCTTTATAGCTGACATTATCTTTTATTGCCAGATAAAAATTCCAGGCTCGGCTGGTTTTATTACTGCTATATGTGCAGCTCATCCTATCCTCTCAGGATTCTTTCCCTTGACAACACTCGGTACACTTCTGGTACTTTGTGAGGGGGAAGGGGATTAATGTCCCTCTTCTGCGTTTTCTTAGGGTACATGTCTTCATATATTTGTCTGTACATCCCAGTATAATACATGAAGAATAACATCCCCCTCCTCTGCTCCTTAAACCACCAAGGCCCTAGTATTAAAATAGGTGGTCTTGTAACATTACACGATAACAGTCATGCTTTGTATACGAGTCTCATGTAGCAAAGTGTGATAGTCAGAATGCAGGATTACTTGTCAAGGTTTAGTTCTCATTCAATAACTTATAAAATTATATTTTTTGCGCAAATGACAACTTGTTATCTAAAACCAGATTTATCAATGATGGCCTATCCTTAGTGTAGTTGTGAGATCGTACCCCTGGTACCCCCTCCACTACTTTTGCTGTGTATGGTACTGCAGCTAAGCCCCATTTACTTAAAGGGAGTCAGTCACTAGAACTCAGCATATCAACCCAGCCCCTCAGATAGATAGGTTTAGGGTGACCAGAATAAAGATGTGTTTTTTCCCCTTGTTCTCCATTGCCAAGATATCACTGTTTTTGTCTCATGCAAATGAACTCTTTGCAATGAGGGTGTTGCCATTGCTTCAAAGAGGTAAGCAGTGACAGACTCCCTTTAAGGGAATCTGTCACATTTAAATAAAGTCCAAGGTGCAGACAGGATCCTGCTGAGCAGATTGATGTATAGTGTTGTGGGAAAAGATTTGGTATATCCTGTGAGACTAAATTACCACCTACATGGAGTTCCCATTAGGAGACTCCGTTACAGTATCCACCTGAAATTGGCAGACGAAAAAGCCCTGTACGCATGGCTTTTTCATCCATCGCTTTAAGTTTAAAAGCATTGGTCACCCGACAGACCCCATTATAGTCAGTGGGGTCCATCAGGCTCCATGTGTGACTGCTATTTTAGCAGGCCGCCTGTCCGTTGTTCTGGTCCTCTGGCAGACCAGAACAACAGCAAACAGACACTAAGGTGAACCAAATGCCAATTATTAATTTATGTCACTGCCCTTCAGCCGTACATGGAGGGGAATAGTCAGTCACTGATATGGCCTCCCCTTTTCTAAGCAAAGTTATAAATGATAAGTTATTCTGAATCTTTTCTTACAAGTACATATATGTCTGCTCAGCTCCTTCTGCTCTATAACACATTGCCTGCATTTTCCACATGATAGGTTTACATTAAAGGTGTTGTCCTTAGGATAGGTTATCGGTAGCAGATCTGCAGGGTTCCGACTCCTGCCACCTGTTGATCAGCTGTTTGCTGTGGCCACAGTGAAGAGAGAGCTGTACCATCCTCAGCTTTAATGGCTCAATTTGTACGCATCAGGAGCTTCTGGAGTCTAAGACTCATGGACTCTGACATGGAAAATATCCTTTTTACATATATTAGTGGTTTTCTTCAATTAAAAATGTTGCACTAAGTTTCAGCTGCAATCTTTATTCATTATTTCATTTTCATATTCCACTACAACCTGCTCCTGGTTTTAGCCTTCACTCATATCATCATGTCCCTTTCTTCTGTACCTCATGAGGGATCTCTTCTCTTCTTCTGTGTTAAAAAGCGCCAATCTGTAGGATGTAGAATGCCGTGCTGCTAAGTATTACATAGGATCCAGAAAGACTGATATCTAGAAGCTTTGGAAGTGTAAGAAGTCTTGGCTGTTTATTCTCACCTTTCCTTTTGAGTTTTACTTATATCTAGATTTATAGGAAGTTTGAGCACTGAACTACCCTGGAAGTACTTGTAATGGTATCTTCATGTTATAGAGTACTGTAGGTGTAGATTGTGTCCTCTGGACTCACCCTTCTAATAGGCCATGACTTTATGCCACCATACCCAACCCATACACCATGCCTTGTTAATACCAGGGAAACCTGGGGCACCTAAATGCCCCCAGGAAACTCACCACCACTGAAAAAATATGTCCATAGCGTAAAGAGAGAATTTAGAAGGTGTACTAGACCTTGTGTGGTATCCACAGTGTTGTTACACATGCAAGAGAAATTGGCATCCAAGGTTTTACTTGTGAATAAACTCTCAACCATGAAGGCGTTGTTACAATTTCTACATAGTATTGAGTTTCTTTATAGAGATTATGTACATGAGGTGAGCTGATGCATTCATTTCACTATTATGGCAGTGGGGGTGGAGAGTTTCAGCCCCTGTCTCTCCCTTTGTAGAATTAGTGCCCAGGGCAACGTGAATCCTTCAGCTGGTGTGGAGGACAGACAGAATATGCTTTGTGCTGCTCTGGAATAATGTGATGTGATGTGGCTATGCCCAGACTAGAGAGTGCCAGTGGCAGGCAACATCTGCTCAGCTGCCCCTGTCCTGCATGGCATCAGGCAGGTCAGAGAGTGGAAGAAGGGTGGTGCCTATGGGTATAGGATGTGCGCTCATGTGAACTACAGAGAGGGGGTGGACTGCTGCTCTGGTTGAACTGTCTAGTCTTTTAGCACGATAAACAATATCTGTCAGTGACATTTGTCAAGGGCACAAAGACATTAAAGGATAGACATACAGACAGCCCTGATGACAGGAGAAGCAATGTCAGGGAAAGTGACAGCTACTATGACAGTCAGGGATGTGACGGTGATGAGCAGCAAGATTTTCTGGGGTTCACTCCCTCATTCCTAACAGAAATGTTCTGAATGTGCCTGTACATACAAAGTTTACCTTGTGTGTATTGTATATTTAACTTTACACAATTGATCCGAACTGTAGTTACTAGTCTAAATTAATTAATATTTTTAATTAGTTCAGTTTTTCGGCATTTCTCGCTTTGTGTATGTCCTGCTTTACGCACAGCATCTTTTGTTTTGGTGAAGATTTCTTCCTTCCATTATATTATAGTGCCTTTCCATCTAAAAGACTTTTCTTGTGCTGCACTTGTACTCTTCCTCTCCAGTACTCTTCCATTTCTTTTTCTGTAGACTGTACTTTGAAGCTTCAGGTTATCCCTAAAACTTGTCATTTCAAGATAATGATACGACATCCCCCAAATGCTCCACCATGATTCCACAAATACTCCCAAGATAATGTTAAAAATAGTGTTAATGCTATATTTTGTTCATACCTTCTGAATGCTTCCATCATGATACTATAATGCCAGTTTCTGGTATGTTCTCTCCTTGCCTATCTCACAGTGACAACTGTTTCCATTTTATGATTATTATTATTATTATTATTGTTTATTTATATAGCACCATTAATTCCATGGTGCTTTATATTTGCGAATTTACATACGGTACATTTTTACCTTTGATTCTTAAGGTAAGACAGCTGCATGACCGCTCTATTCTCTTTCCACTGAGAGCCTATACTTTTTATATTATCTTGGTCTAATATGGCCTTGTGTATTTAGTGAATAGTTCTTGTCTCTTTTCTACATATGAATGTATATTAGGAAATGACTATAGTAGCAATTTGCAATATCTCTATGTGCCTATTGTTCTGGCTTCCCTTTCAGGTGGTAGACACGTCTGGCACTTTGCTAAAGTGAAACATGGTCTCAGATCAGAAATAAAAATTCCTGTAGGGCATATTTAGGTGCCTCCAATAAGGCACTGATACACTGTAGGGATATTGTTGCATCTTTTTTTTATACATATAACTACCTCTGTAGTTGTATGCCATCACAATGCATTACTTTACATAATATTACTGGATGGATGCCGATATTCATTTACTAGGAGGATACACGCATTGTATCCTATATTGTCTATGCACACTCCAGCCACTAATGACTGGTGCATGCATTAAGACTGGTATGGAAATGCCTAATTCATTGTGTATCCATAAAGCCACATCCGCACATAACTAGTCCTATATATGTGCAGGACAGTTAACACCTCTGTGCATAGCATCCTGCACTCACCCCCATCACTCTGCACACAGCACACTACTCTGCACTCAGCATTGCTGAACCATTAACACTTTAATACACTCAGCATCTAATTCCCATCCCCACATCTGTACACACGGCATATTATCCCCAGTGGTGGAATAAAGTTGTAAACTTAATGCCAGCTCTCTCCTGCCCGCATTATTGTATCACAGGAGCCTTGTGTGTTCTCAGCCATATCTGAAGATAAGGCTGACTGTGTGTACACTGCTGTGGAGCTGACATTCCCACAGGGAGACTGCAGGGGTCTGTGAAGGCAGCTTTTCTTACTCTTTTCTGCAGTGTGGTACAAACAGCTGCCAACCTTTACCCAGCAAATAGTGTGCCAGCTCAAGTACTCCCTCTGCTGGAGACTGATGGACCTGCTGAAGGAATGGCAAGGAAAGGGCTTTTCTATGACCACACAGATAGTATCAGGACATATACGAGAGATGTCATTGGGTGCGCCAACATGAAACACCAACAATAATAACACATAAAATAAAATTTCATTTTTCAATTTTTTTTTATTATTGTGTTTATATATATATATATATATATATATATATATATACACACACACACAATATTTTTTATTTTATTTAGTTGTATAGCGCCAAAATATTCTATACTCTTCAACATTGAAATTGCAACGCCAAGAAGGACGAGACTTTATGCAAATCAAGGAAGTACAGGTGTCACTAAGATCTGCAAATAATCAAATTCTCAAGCACCTAGCTCCACTCTATGGCATGTGGGAGGGGCATAAAAGCCAGATTGAAAGCAATGTTTTTAGCCACATGAAGCCCAAAAGTGATTGGAATGATTTTGTGATTCCTCGTGTTCTTTGACATGCCAATTATTACCACTTGTCCGAAACTGAGAGGGACAGAATCCTTGAACTTATGTGGCTAGGCAGAAAGAGCTACATGAAGGTGAACCTCTGCAAAGGACAGATAATCTGATTGGAAGAATGGCACATACTAATCCATTTTGTACTGCAAGTGAAATTGGACATCACATCCCAAGCCTAGACCTGCAAGTGTCAACATAAAACATCAAAGGCTGTTTACATGACATTGGGCTATGAGCCTGTCATCCAGCTACTGGTGTTCCATTGATCTCATGCCACCACCCTCAATAGCTATTATGGTGCACAACAAGATGGGAATGGAGGTCTATCCTCTTCAGCAATGAGTCCTAGCTTTTGTCTCAGATGCAGTAATAGCTGTAGATTGGTCTGGAGTCCACATGGGTAAAGCATAGCATAGCATAGAGGTCTTCACAAGGGAATGTCACACCTGTCCTACTCCCTGGATTATGATGTGGAGTCTCATAATGTATGGTAGTTGGACCACTTTAGGCTTCATTTCAGGTACACTTAAAGCTGGGCATTACATTTATTTGGTAGTGGAACCACTGGTACGGCCATTTCTCCAAAGTGTCCCAGGAGCCATGTTGCTCATGCTACTGTAAGCATAAATGTGCTACCATGGCCTGCTTGGCTGTCTCTGGTACTGACATGGAGATGGACGGTGTGTTATCTGTGATGGGCAGACCCCATAACTAACACACCTGTAGCCAAGTGGGAATCTCCTACAAGCACATTCTAGAAAGAACCCAAAACTGTTCTGGCACTTAGGACCAAGATTTTTTTTCTTGCTAAAAAGTGCATCTTATAGTCTGAAAAATACATTAGTTTTGTAGGAAAAGATTCAGTGAAAATGATTTCAATTATTTAAATCTCGGCTAACTTTAGTCTTGAGTCCAGTGGGCGGTCCTACTTACTGATTGACAGCTATCTCTGTATGCGCACTCATACCTGGAAGGGTGACAATCATTGAGTAAGAATGCTCACTTGACGCCTCATTTTAATACATTTTAAGTTATTGTCACCTACCAAGCTTGGACTGGACCACAGCCTCCACAGGGGTTGGTCCACTTCCTGGAAACCCCTGTAAGTACACAGCTTAGTTTAATACTGATGGATGCAGTCTTTTTTTTTTTTTTTTTTTTTTTTTTTAGTTTTTCATTATTGCATCTCAAGAGCCATAACTTTTGGACAAATGAGGGTTTGTTTTTTGCAGGATGAGTTGCATGTTCAGTGATGTTATCGATTACCTCTAAAACATACCTGATGTTTCATTTGACCATTCAGGATAACTATTATGTGTGTGTAAATGAAGAGTAAAACTATTTTTGGTCATTATTTGACAGATATTCTGCAGGTTTTAGTTTCTTGCTGTATCTGGAGATTGTATTTCTCTTTGAACTGGTGCCTGGAGACTAGCTGCAATACACTGCTCACAGTAAGTACAGATCTGCTCTATAACTCTTATCTTACTCACAAACAGCTCCAGGACCATGCCGGACATATATAGAGAAGAACTGACATGTACCAACGTGAGTAAAGTGCTTTGCTTGTGATAGAAAGCTTCTTTACAGCAGCTTTCCTGTCTTACCTCTTTTACTTCCCACTTACTCCTCTCCATAGACTTCTAAAGAGATAAGTCATTTGAGTCATGTTACCCACAGTCAGTCTTGAGGCAAATAGAGCAGTTGATAAATGTTACCATGTTCACAACTTATCAACATAAATCCCAGTCATTACTATGGGACTCAGGCATGGTCTTTTCCATTTCTGGATTGTTAAAATTATGCTGGGAGTCTGTTTAGAATAAAAAATTATCCTGCATGTAAATGCAAGCGTTAATCTAAGCTAAGAAGTGTTGCAGTAATATACTGTATCTTTTGTCATGTTTCCTCTACATGTTTACTGGTCCTTTAAATGTGCTAAGAACAAGATTGTTTTTCATTGTATGCGAAATTTTCTATGTAAAACAGGCCATGTGTGCCAGTCTAGTTCCCAGCTGTGACTCTGAGAATGTCTAGCACTTTGTAGAACTCCCAATTGCTGACCGAGTCAAAGAGATCACAGAGACCAGGGCCAGTCAGGTGGGATGAACATATACAGTATACGTGTGTGTTGTAGACACTGCCTCTTACCTCCAGCTGCTGTCATATGAGCTGAGCATATGTGGGCTGACAAGATGGCACAGCCTGCGGGTATCCTGTGTGGCACAGCTTCTGTGACTATATGAGCTGTGACAGCAGGAGCCAGGAGGGCCTCTACTGCGCCACAGCCTGCGGCAGCAACTCTCCCGCCTCTATGTTTATTCGCACAATACATGCTGATTAAATAAGTTATTTGAAGTAAGTCTCACTGACAGAATCACATACAAGTAGAGGTGAATATCATCTCATTAATCCCGTGGCTGCCATAGAGGACTGCAGAAGGTGCAGGGGATGGCCAATACTGCATATTGAGGTCTAGAGAAAGTTGCTGTTATTCTATATGTCATGCACAATTTACAGAGATGATTGTTTTTTTTAAGACAAAATTGGTCAAACTATCATACAATTCAGCTATTAAGTACAGATTATTTCATTTCTTAACTTGCTCTCTTAGGCCTCATGCACTTGACCATGTACAATTTGCAGTCTGCAAAATACTGCTCAGTATTCAGTTTTTGCTGTCCATTTCTCATCAATGTTTCTTCAGCATCAGTGCTGTATGTCCAGGAAAACATTCAGTATTGCATCAGTGTGTTATATGTATTTGCGGATCCACAACAGAAAAACACAGAACACATCAAATGATGTCACTAGCTTGTCCCTACCCCTAGAAAAGTTCACATGATCGCTGCAATGCCATTTTTTTTTTTATGAATAGCCTGGAAACACTTTGATCCTTGTAGGACAATATCCTGCTCATAAAGCCATGAGACGTTCATTGTTTCCCATAGGCTTCTATGGGCTAGTCCATTTCACAAACACTGAGTAGAATAGGACATGTTCTGAGTTCTGCGGCACAGGATTGTGGCCCGAACACAGAACTGTGGACAACACGGTAGTGTGCATGGGCCCATTGAAATGAATGGGTCAGTGTGCTATCCAGGAAAAACTAGAATAGCACACTGAAATGGCACACATCGTAAACTTGGGTTTACAATGCTAAATGATAACCTCTATTGAACCAGGAAGCTCAGAATGAACAGTTCTCATGGAATAAATATTACATTGTACACACATGTTTGAAAGTGAATTAAAAGCAAACCTGTCACCACTCCTGTCTTAGTTTGTTTCAGTATATACTTGTATTCCTCTTGAGATAACAATTTTGGAGCATCATTTCTTAAAACACTGTGGTGTAGTATTCCTCCTACAATGTTATGAATAAATTGACAACTGGGCGTAAACTTTCCCCTGACACTGTCAGCACTGATTGGACATAATCAGGGTATAAAAGACACTGGTACCCCCAACTGGTAACACCAAGTTATTAATTATTCATACATTTCTAGGAGGAATAACTGACACTAGCTTCACACCTGTGTTCGGGTTTCCGTTCTTCAGGTCCGCTTGGGGACCCGAAAAATGGAAACCCAGTCCACCAGGTTTCCATCCAAAAAATGCGGAGAGAAAAGACCTGCTTATAGGACTTTTCTCTCTGCATTTTTCAAGCAGATTCGGAGATGGAAAACCCGATTGGAATCCAGGCACAGGTGTGAACCTAGCCTTAGGAACAGCACAACATTCATTTTATTTTCATTAACATTTATAAATAATACCGCTTATCTGTCATAGGGGCCGGCCATAACTTTTAGAAATGCTCCTTAATTGAGTTCTGCCTCAGTATTCCCTACCATGTTAAAAGCTTCCCTGTATCCACCAAGGAAAGTATAATTTTATGACATACCATTGAAAACAGAATTTAGTGTTCCAATAATCCAGACTTTTCTTTTGCAAAATCACATATCCTCAAAATTTCATTCAGCATCGATGAGTAACACAAGGTGACTTAAGTGAAGTATGCCATGCCTAAGGCCTAGAGATGAGAACATTATATAACCAGTAGTTCAGTTTCAGGCACACAGTGTATTATGTCGCCATCTTGTGGTTGTGTTTGGTATTTTTAAAACTACTATTGTTCTTTGATTGTATTTAGTTTATAATACTAAATGCTGAAATTACTTCTTTAATTGTTAAGAAAACAAACTTTAAAAAAAAAAAAATAAAATTGTGAAATAATCTACATCTCTGTTAGGATGCAGTATTTGTAACAACCTATAGGTGGTGCTATGCATTAGACTATTTTGAATTATAGACTTCTTTGGAGGGTGAGCCACACAAGAATCATAATTTTGACCTCCATAAACATCTAAGGTCCAGTGAACCCACAGTCAGGTGTGGGGTCCTCATCAGGGGCATAGCTATAGAGGGTTCAGGGGTAGCAGTCACTACCTGGTAGTTTTTTCTTATAAAATATTCCACTGTTTTAAACAGCACAAGGTAGGTAGAGGATCCATTACAGATTTTGCATTGGGGACCACAAACTTCAAGTTATGAGTCTGGCCCTTATGCTACATCAGTATGAAGCACTATCACTCTGGCAATATCACACATGATCAGCTGTGATAGTATGAACCAGTGTCAGGAGGGGCGCTGTTTTGGTTTGTTAGTTTTATGGCTTGTTTCCAGGGGCTAGGCAAGTGACAACCACTGCTCTGTTTCTATATTGTGCTTGGAATTGATGACATTTTCCTTCCCCTCCTTGGTGAGAATTAAGTTCCCAGGCTAGAAGGTGCACCAATGCATTATGGTCCCAAAAGAAGGAAATATTGCATTTATTGGGCAGGTCCGCAGTGCTGCATCCATTATGATTGATTGTATTGAAGTATAGATGTCTGTTATTTGAAAATGCCCCTTTTACACCATTTGTTTTTCCTAACCCAAATGTGAACCTAACATCATCCTGTAAAAAGTAATGGTCTGCTGATCACTATGAGTAATGCTGGTAATATATTGATAGTGATTTTACACACTCCAGACCTGAGCGCTGCCAGCTGCTGTTATAATGAGTTACAGAAATTAACAAAAGCCATGACCGCATGTTAACCATTTCTTGACAAACATTTCTATTGTATCTTTTAAGTGAATTGTAAAAAAAAATGATGAAAAAAATTGACTCTTGTATTTGTCGGCATAGCAAAAGGCTCTTGGACCCTGGTGCAATGGTTCAGCTTGAGCATCCCTCTACCCCTAATCCCCCCATATTTGTTTTATGTTGCTGCATTCAAAGGTCCAGAGCATTTTTTTTTTCGTTAGTGGCGCTGTGCGAAGTCTTGTTTTTTTTCATTGCTGCCATTTTGAGGTACATGCAACATTTTCTAAATATAATACAACCATTTTTAGAAAGTTCACCATGCAGGATAAATAATGTAATAATTTATTTAATTAGGAGGCTAAACCTAAATATTTATAAAAAGATATTTATATGTATATAAATGGTAAGCCTGCAAGACTTTCTACAAGCATCTTAGAGATCTAGAGAAATAGTAATCTGTGGGGGGAATTTATTAAGAGTTATAATAAATCTGACTGGCTGAAGTGTCCCTGTCCTGGCACACCTAGATTCCAGGGCTGCTCAGCTCCGTGTTTTAGAAAGTGGTGAGCAGGAAGAAACAACACTGATATGGCACATACAGTGGGGAAAAAAAAGTATTTAGTCAGCCACCAATTGTGCAAGTTCTCCCACTTAAAAAGATGAGAGAGGCCTGTAATTGTCATCATAGGTAGACCTCAACTATGAGAGACAAAATGAGAAAACATATCTAGAAAATCACATTGTCTGATTTTTTTTTAAAGAATTTATTTGCAAATTATGGTGGAAAATAAGTATTTGGTCACCTACAAACAAGCAGGATTTCTGGCTCTCACAGACATGTAACTTCTTCTTTAAGAGGCTCCTCTGTCCTCCACTCATTACCTGTAGTAATGGCTCCTGTTTGACATTGTTATCAGTATAAAAGATACCTGACCACAACCTCAAACAGTCACACTATAAAATCCACTATGGTGAAGACCAAAGAGCTGTGGAAGGACACCAGAAACAAAATTGTAGACCTGCACCAGGCTGGGAAGACTGAATCTGCAATAGGCAAGCAGCTTGGTGTGAAGAAATCAACTGTGGGAGCAATAATTAGAAAATGGAAGATATACAAGACCACTGATAATCTCCCTCGATCAGGGGCTCCACGCAAAATGATCACAAGAATTGTTAGCAAAAATCCCAGAACCACATGGGGGGACCTAGTGAATGACCTGCAGAAAGCTGGGACTAACGTAACAAAGGCTACCATCAGTAACACACTACGCCGCCAGGGACTCAGATCCTGCAGTGCCAGACATGTCCCCCTGCTTAAGCCAGTACATATCCGGGCTCATCTGAAGTTTGCTAGAGAGCATTTGGATTTTCCAGAAGAGTATTGGGAGAATGTCATATGGTCAGATGAAACCAAAGTAGAACTGTTTGGTAGAAACACAACTCGTCGTGTTTGGAGGAGAGTGAATGCTGAGTTGCATCCAAAGAACACCATACCTACTGTGAAGCATGGGGGTGGCAACATCATGCTTTGTGGCTGTTTCTCTTCAAAAGGACCAGGACGACTGATCCGTGTACATGAAAGAATGAATGGGGCCATGTATCGTGAGATTTTGAGTGCATGACAATGATCCCAAGCACACCGCCAGGGCAACGAAGGAGTGGCTTCGTAAGAAGCATTTCAAGGTCCTGGAGTGGCCTAGCCAGTCTCCAGATCTCAACCCCATAGAAAACCTTTGGAGGGAGTTGAAAGTCCATGTTGCCCAGCGACAGACCCAAAACATCACTGCTCTAGAGGAGATCTGCATGGGGGAATGGGCCAACATACCAGCAACAGTGTGTGCCAACCTTGTGAAGACTTGCAGAAAACATTTTACCTCTGTCATTGCCAACAAAGGATATATAACAAAGTATTGAGATGAACTTTTGTTATTGACCAAATACTTATTTTCCACCATAATTTACAAATAAATTCTTTAAAAATTGGACAATATGATTTTCTAGATATGTTTTCTCATTTTGTCTCTCATAGTTGAGGTCTACCTATGATGACAATTACAGGCCTCTCTCATTTTTTTAAGTGGGAGAATTTACACAATTGGTGGCTGACTAAATACTTTTTTTTCCCCACTGTATTAGGTGCAAATCGGGGCCATACGTCTAAGATGCACCAATGCTATAACAGTTTTCTGCCTTAGCAGCATTAGTAAATTCCCCCCTAGTCTTCTTACTCCTTTAAGGTACTTAAAGAGGACCTTTTACCCCCCTCCACCATCTACAAATCAGTGGAGTGGCTGCAGTAGCCTCCATGTGTATGCCCACGGCCCACTCACTTGGCTACTACTCGCTTGGTCCCCTATTGTTTGCTTTTATCAAGACCCCTCCTACTTTTGCTCTCATGGGCCAAATCTTAGAACTTTACTTTGGAGGTGTCAATACATATACCAGTTCTCTTAGCTAGAAATGACAACCTGGGAGAGCTCATCAAGGGGTGATTCACAAATGGTATATTACAGCTAAAGTAAGAGTGGTCTTTTCAAGCAGCATGGCGATTATAATATAGCTCAAGGCTAAATATACTGAAACCCCATATAATAATAATGGACTCCAGATTGTTACTGTTTAAATAAAGAGTAAAAAAAACAAGTGCACCATTTTTATTTCTACCATTCAGTAACCTTGTTAAATATTGTGTTAATTTTATTATGTAGTTCATAACGATTATAGAAATACCAAATATTTCTATGTTACTTACTGGGTCATTTAAATGGTCACTAACTTTTCAGACAACTTAATCTCATTTCATAGAGCATGTGATTCTGGACCAACATGTAATGCACTTTAATTAAAAATGTGGCTTCTTTCTGCCCAAAAAACCTAAAGTTCCTGCCACTAGGTTCTTCCTTCTAGCTAGTTTGCTGTTCGCTCTTTTATTACTTAGAAACTCCGTCCCTAGACACATTCCATTCCATTTTGCTTATCTCAGTGAGTGTAGGGGGCCGTTCTTTTCTCTCTTTACACTGAGAATGGAGGGGGTTGATTCTGCACAGTGATGAAGCAGGAGCCGTTCACGGACAACTCCTCCCTCACCACTCTGTGTGAAGCACATCTCGGTGTGCTCCGTCCCCGGGAGCTGTAGGCGCGATGTGATGACGTCACTCACATCACACCTGCAGCTCCCTGAACACTCCGGAGAGGGAGACTGAGCAGCAGGGGAGCGAGGAGAGGTGAGTATCAGTGTTTTTGTCATGTTAAACTTTGGGAGGGAACATTAAATTGGTAGCAGATGAAAAGGGGACATTAAACTGGGGGCAGATGGAGGAAGGGACATTAAACTGGGGCAGATGAAAAGGGGACATTAAACTGGGGGCAGATGAAGGGGGGACATTAAACTGGGGACAGATGGAGGGGGGGAGATAGAGCATGACATTAAAATGGGGGCAACTGGAGGAGGACATTAAACTGTGGGGGTAGCTGGAGGGGGACATTAAACCGAGGGGGTAGCTGGAGGGGGGAATTTCTGCCTCTAGTTGCCCCCAGTTTAATGTCCCCTCTCTCTGTCCTTTGAAAGTTGGGAGGTATGCAGACATGTATGCAAACTGTTACTGGGTGCAAAATAGGGGCGTAAATACCGGGGAAGCAGCGGTATCGGCTGCCACAGGGCCCAGGACATTAGAGGGTCCGGGACATTAGAGGGCCCGGAGCCCTGTGGCAGCCGTAAGCGCGAACCCCACAAACGAGTGGCGTAACGATCGTGGTCGCAGGGGGTGCGACCGGACCCGGCAGGGTACGGGGCCCGCGGCCAGCTGGAGATGGCCGGGCCCTAGACCACTATGATAGCGGTCAGGGAAAGCCTGGTTCCCCAACCGCTATACATACTGTTATTGGAAAGGGACCCTGGCATATTGCAGGCCCCTTTCCAATAGTTGGCAGCCCAGGAAAGGTGACTGAAAATAATAAATACATATTCTCACCTCTCCTGGGCACAGTGTCCTCTCCGGCGCTCTTCCATCATGTGACTGAGGCCTGTGATTAGGCCCCAGTGGTCACATGGGATGCAGCCACGGAATGATGTCAGTGCGCCCCCCACGTGACCGTTGAGCCCAATCACCGGCCTCAGTAGCGACGTCAGAAGAGGGCCTGAAGACGCTGAAGATGGCAGGATGGAGCGAGGATGCCAAGGAAAGGTAAGGCAAGGTGAGTATGAATGTTTGTTATTTTTAATCACCTTCGTTGGGCCTCCGATTATTATACGCTGGGATCTGAGGAGACCCCAAAGTATAATAATAGCACCGAAGCGGAGGGGGGCTATTGGGAGAATATACTACTGGGTGGGGGCCACTGTAGAGCATATACTACTGGGTGGGGGCCACTGTATAGCATATAATACTGGGTGGGGCCACTGTAGAGCATATAATACTGGGTGGGGCCACTATAAAGCATATACTACTGGGTGGGCGCCACTGTAGAGCATATAATACTGTGTGGGGGCCACTGTGGGGAGCATATAATACTGTGTAGGGGCAACTGTAGGGAGCATATAATACTGTGTAGGGGCCACTGTAGGGAGCATATAATACTGGGTGGGGCCCACTGTGGAGGGCATATAATACTGGGTGGGGGCCACTGTGGGAAGCATATAATACTGGGTGGGGACCACTGCGGGGAGCATATAATACAGGGTGGGGGCCACTGTGTGGAGCATATTATACTGTCTGGGGCCACTGTGGGTAGCATATTATACTGTGTGGGGGTGGAGCAATGTAGAGCATATAATGCGAGGGGGCACTGTGGAGCATATAATGCTGTGTGGGGGCCACTGTTGAGCATATAATACTATCTGGGGCCACTGTTGAGCATATTTTACTATTTGGGGACCCATAACCGGTTCGGGGGGGGGGGGGCATGTCAAGTGTTTGCCGTGGGGCCCAGCCATTTCTAGTTATGCCACTGGTGCAAAATACTGGGGATCCTGCAAATCTCACAGTTTACAATGTACTTGTATGTACTTCTGGCTGCTTGTGTGATTACAGATGGGATACTATTCACAGGCAACAGTAGCTTTACTGATCGATTATTTTGTAGTTTTTTGCTTGTGTTTTATCTGCATGGTTGGATGTATTTGCTCTGTATGGGCTTTTTTCTCAGGTATTTGTTTGCAATTGCATAATTACTCCTGGCAGAATGGCAGAACATTATCAGCAATGAATGTGGAAGGGGGCAGACTGCTTCTTTTTGTACATGCCCACAGCCTCAAAGACAAATAGGAGTCTGAGTCTAAGCCATATTGTGATTATTAGCAGAAGAAAAACTGATAGGACACCATCTATGAAAGCTTATACAGTCAAAGAACAGGCTGCCAGCAAGACCAGCTTTAACTTTTCATAAAAACCCAGTGTTCTGACTCAATAGCTTGGCTGCAAGTGTGAGGTTGTGAGAGTGTCCTGTAGTCTCTATGCTAACCAGCAATTTACACCAAGATATCTATCAGATAGTGTTCAACTCAACTGAGGAGGCGTAGATAAGATTCCAGATGCTTTAATCCAAGTAAATCTTGTAGAACCTCATACAGCAGTAGGTGAAAAATGATGAAATACCAGGAGCTGAGCAGACATGTTGCCTACAAAGAAGTGAAACCAAACCGAGGAACAGAGAGGAGGAGCTACAGCATCACAGCCAAGGATACAGAGAGAGAAAAGGGACAAACCACAAAGACAAACAGCATCACAGATACATGTCAGTGAATTAAACCAAGTCCTGGGACATGACACTCCCCGCCTGAAATCTTTAGATTTCAATGAAAACAAACATTAAATGTCCTGAGATGTCCATAAAGTCCTCTTCAAACCTGAAAAACAAAAAAGAAACATGCACAACAAACAATAATCAACAGTTAGTCCAAATAAACCAATCTTCAGATCGGGAAGCCGCAATTTGCCAACACCTCCACCGACCCACACTGTAATCCACAAGAACACGGTTTTAGTTCATGGAAGGAAGCTCCCCGCCATGAGCTGTGAATGGTGTCCTTATCTTCTTTTATGTGACGTCTCCTCTTGGAAGAAGAAGCACCAGTTCATTAATTGGGCGGAAGAAAACTCGCACTGAGCC